>OZ012739.1:618123687-620523687 GCA_963859935.3 Lathyrus sativus | reverse complement strand
GACAAAAAGGCTCAGACCTTTTGGGACTCTCTTTTCAACGTTCAGCTTGCATGATTCAGCTGCCTATAAAAGGAGATCTTCACTTCATTCTTCAGTGCTACACGCTTGCTGAAAAGAAATCATAATATTCAAAAAGCTTTCATTCTTATTCTTCATAGAATCTTATTGTACTTAAACTTAAGAGAAAAATCACTGTTGTGATTATAGCTTTATAGAAGCATTAAAAACTCTTGTATTCAATTTACATTGATTGTAAAGGATATTCCTTAAGAGGATTCAGTTAGAATCAGTAGCTCTTGAGAAGACTAAGAACTGTTGTTCTTAGGTGATACTATTGTAATCAGTTTGATTTAATAGTGGATTAAGTCCTTGTTGAGAAAGGCAAATCACTCTGGAAGGGTGGACTAGAGTAGTTGTTAAACGAACCAGGATAAAAATAATTGTGTGATTATTTTCAAGTCTTAATTTTCCATACTTATTCAATCCCCCTTTTTCTAAGTATTATCTCACCTTCAGAACTCATCCATTGGGTTTGTGGAACTCAAGTTATGATGTCATCAAGTTAGAGGTCTCAGATGAACTTATTTTTGGTCAACCAAAAGTCAAGTCACTTCCAATGCACTTTTGACCTAGAATCAAGTTTCTCCTCAACTTCAAGTGAACATGAGATTTGTTCCTCATGGTCTTAGATTTCCAAAATGACCTAGAAGTCCTTGATGTAATTTGTAGAACTCAAGTTATTGACCTTACAAGGAAAGGGTATTTTGGGAAAGTTTCATTATAGGTCATTTGTTACATAGGTCATTTTCATGCACTTGTGTACCTCAAATGAACTTCCAACCAACATGGAATTTTCTCCTAGAGACCTCATTTGCATTATAGAACTCAAGGATCATTTGAATTATGGATGTTTATGGACATGTGGTGAAGTTTCAAGTGAATTATGGACTTTCAAGTATGGTTTCAATTCAATTCATTATAGGTCATGGTTTGCTCCTATTTTGATTCAATTCACTTCATAACATGACCATGAGCAAGGTTGCACAATTGGTTTGGCACAAAAAGGAAAGAACATGTGAAATTTCAAGTTTATTCACAAATAAGTTTCAACTTCAATCTTGCAAGTTGGACCAAACTAAAGGCCCAAACCAATTCCATTGCAAAATTGAGCCCACATGCTGCAGAGTATAGTGATTTCCATGAGTGAGGCAAGGAAAAATCACGTGTGTATGAGTAACTTACTTTTTGGGGTAAATCTTCAAATATTCAAATTGGGGGCTTCATGGGACTTCCAAATCATTTCAGATCTATCATATATAAGCTCCAAACTTGCCCTAAGAGCTTAGAATATGCATTTGAAGTTGGAGAGAGCAGTTTCAGATTCAAAATTCTCAAGGAAATTTCAAAATCGAATTCACTTTTAACCTGCAAATCAAGTCCAATTGAAGCTCAATTCATTTTCCTTGAAGCATTTGGAGTGGATCTGGAGCAAGAGAAGCAAGCTTACACACCTGAGAAGCACCAACGGAGTGTCTCTGTTCAGTAAGTTTCCATTCCATAATTCTCTCATTCTAGACCATGATCTAGGCTCATACTGGTTGCATCCGAAGCCCTACATTGAGTAGGCCATGTTTGATTACTTGTTGTTCATGTTTGGTTGAATTTCAGCATGTGTGTTTCAAACTTTAAGCCTTTGATTCTCTTAATCCCTGAGTGTTTTCAATGATTGGATCTTAGATTTGGAACCCTTGCAAGCTTAGCTTTCAAATGGTACCAATTTTGTGGTTGTTGGTGGTGATTTGATCACCTGAGCTCCGGTGAGCTCACCGGAGAAGACGATCAGAGCTAGGGCTCAGGCGTCTGGTTTTAACTCAGTCAGATCTGAGGTGGCCTTTGTTGACTCTTTGACTGTGCGCGTGTTTATTTCCCATTGGCTTGACTGATCCATGTGGCTAGGTTGAATCTACGTCCATTTAATGAAACAGAGCGTTTTGGCTAATGAGACTTGTCTGATGGATTGGGCCAGAAGTGATATCCCCACCCCCTCAATTTTGAGCCCAAGCGCGCTTTGCCTTGATCTCTTTATTTCTGTTTTTACTTTCTCACCTCCTTTGCTTTTGCATTTTATTTTATTAATTGTTTTCATTTGCAACTATTAAAAATAGCTCCAAATTGCTAAAAATTCCACAAATTTTTTTTTCAAACATTTCAAAACTTCAATTAATTTTCTATATTTTTTTATTTCAATTTTATTTTATTTTGCAATTAATTCTGAATTTTGCAATTGAAGATGTTTTTGAAATTATTTTCACTTGATCATCCTTGTTTGAGCTACCATTTGCAATCACCTACGAATGAGGTTTCCTCTCCATTTTGAGGGTGGATTGAGGTACCTTTGAGGCTGATTTTGGTCAAGGTTTGATCAATTTTTGTTTGACTTTGCTTTGCTTTTGTTTGACCCTCGATAATAATTCATTAAGGTGGAACACCCTAGTTGATCAAATCATTTGGTGATGCCTTGAAGTGAATTTGGTTTGGATGTTTTGGCCTCTGTTTTCCAACTTGCTTAGTTGCTTTGTTCATTTTATTTGAGATTTATTGAACATTTCTTCTATTTTTGGGGAACCTTGCAAGTCAAGTCACCCTAGTTGAAGTTCATATAAACTAGTTGACCTAGTTCCTTTGGGAGATGACCTTGATGGATCCCATATGCACCATATGACTCTTGATTCTCATTCTTGACATGTTTAGGGTGCTGGTTTTAATTTTATAGGTCACACACTTGTGTGATTTGAGTTACAAGTCACTTTTATTTAGGGCATTTCACTTGTGTTTAAGTGTTGAATGTGGTTTGAACTTTGGTTCTTTCCCTTTTGCCCTAGCTTGTGACTTTCTTGTGCTTTGTTTCTACCCTTGTTTGTGAGCTCTTTTCTTATGTTCTCACTTTTATCCCTTGGACTTTGGTACTTGTTCAAGGTAATTTGGTTTGGTTGTTCATACTTTGAGTTTGCCTTGAATAAAGAACCACTTTGAGAACTTGTTTGTTTTCTTTTCTTACATGATCAATATGATGAGTTTGGTTGAGATGCATTTCATGTACTTGCTGCCCAAGCTTCTTTCTCCCCTCTTCTATTTGATCATGGCTTCATCTTTTGCTTATTTACATTCCTTTTTGAGATTAGTGATTGATGCATGAAGGGTTGTAGGAGTTGTAACTTCTCCCATTTAATCTCACTTTCTCCTTGACTTGTTTAAGTAATTTCATCTTGTTCTTTTGTTTTTTTTTTACATCTATTGCATCTTTAATATCATGTTTGCATTTCTTCTTGACTTTTTAAAGTCATCTTCATCCCTTTCTTGTTTTTTCATTTTGTGATTGATTTATCTTGTATTTTCTTGATTCTTTGCCATGATCCCTTAGGATTCCTAGTCCCTCCGTTTAAGATGGGAGTAGGAGAGACATTAAGTGTTCTTTAGGATAGTTTTTTCCCCTCTTAATCTCAATCTTAGGAGCACATTGCATGATAACATTAGGGTTGAGTTAGTTTTCCCTTAGAGTTTGTGTCTTCTCTTCTCATCTCAAAACTTCTTAAGACACTTAATAATGGATAATAAGTGTTGTACGCTACGAATCTTAAGCATTTGAAAAATGATAGTTGGGGGGTCTCCTCTCAATTATCTAGAGTGTTTAGTGTATGCTCTTTGGGCGATATGCGACGCATTCGCTCTCAAGTCATAGTCTTTAGTGCAACATGAATTAGAAACACAATTCAATTCACTTCTTCTTCATAAAAAAACACAAAACCAAATATCAAACCTTTTTATCCTTCGGGATTGCTTGGAAAACCATTTTCAGTAAGAGTGTTGTTAGCTCTTGGTTCTACCGCAAACAGGTAACGCCTAAGTCTCCAATGGTCGAGCAACAATACACCTAACTGCTAGAACAAAGGTTTAACCCTACTCGGTTTAAAACACTTAACCAACCTATGATCGTAGTTTTCTCGAATTACGTTTGCTTTGATTTCTCGTACCAAACGAGGATACGTAGGCACAAGACGACGATGTCTTGGCGAGTAACCTTCCCCACCTTTCACCCGTAGTTTTCCTAACTACGTTGACTCTGACTTTCCCATTGCACGAGGGAATAGGTAGGCATAGAGCGGCGATGCTCTATCGAGTCTCTTTTCTTTTCTTTTGTCCCTGTGGCCAGCCTTATAGTTTAACACCCTTTTAGATAGATAACAAACGTGGATCCCGTTGAGTACAACAGACGTGAGGGGTGCTCATACCTTCCCCTTGCGTAACCGACTCCCGAACCAAAGATTTGGTTGCGATGACCTGTCCTTCTCCCTTTTTGTAGGTTTTTCTCTGATCGTTTTCTTTCCCCTTCTTTGGGATAAATAACGAACGGTGACGACTCTTCTGTCTTTGCCGACACGTTTTTTCGCAGTAGCGACAAACGCCATCAAAGTTGACTTCGTTACACAATTTCTCACTGTAGTTTGTGTCCATCCCTCATGTTGCAACTGTAGTCACCGTCGCTCCTCCGTTCTTCTTCTGTTATACCAGGTTCGATGATACAGGTTCTTCTTGTGTTTCTAATTTAGAGATTTAATTTGGAGTTGGAAATAGATAAAAATTTTATTTTACTTTCGAAGATCTTGTTTTATGTTAGAGTTTGAGATTTTTAGATTTAACAGTAAGTTGTGAGTTCCTCATTATCCTCTCAAAGACCTCATTGATTATATTTGGATCCATTTCCAAGTGTATTTTGTTGGCTTTGATTTGACCCTAATGATTTTTGTTTTAAGCTTTCAAATTTAGTGTTGGTGTTGATTTTTTTCTTGTTTCATATTAGGGTATAAATGTGTTATTATAAAGCCCTGGTTTCACACCTAAAGGAAATCGTACACCTCGCATCTTTTTCTCTAATTCATTATTATAAAGGCACGTCCGTGTTCAAGATTTTTTCACCCAAATAACCAAGTTTCTACACTATAATTTCCAATATACCCAACTTTCCAATATATTATCCAATCTACCCTAGTTTTGTATTTTTTTTATTTTTTTTTACAAGGGGGCGCCATGGGGGTTGGAGCCACCCTACAAATTATAAAGGGGGCGCCATACCCATTGGAGCCTCCCTTAAACGAAATTTAAAAATTATTTTTAATGTTTAATTAGTTTAAAAATATTTAATAAATAATTTTTAATAATTTAAAAAAATTTTAAAAATAATAATTTTGTAAATAATAATTTCTGAATAATTTTTAACAATTTATATTTTAATATTTTTAATGTTTCATATTTTTAACAATTTATAAATAAATAATAATTAATATTTTCATTAATAAATTCCAAACAACAAATAAAAATTAAATTGGATTAAATAAATTTAATCACATACAAATGACTACATTTGAAAGATCTTGTACACTAATTTCTACGACTCAGTCGATTTAAATGTCCGCCCGTACCGCATCCTCGATTACGTACGTTTCTTGGTGGTCTTTGTGGTGGAGTCGGGTCCATTGTGTCGTCATCAAGCATTTGTATCACTTCGGCCCATGAAGAGTCCATATCCGTAAAGTCATCCAAATTAAAAGGGTTGCCCATGCCTTCATAATTATTTTGGGGTGGTTGGCTGGATGAGGCAATGTCAGGAAGATAACCTGCCTGATCGTAAGGTGAGATGGGTGTAAAGGTTTGGGTGGGTATGGGTTGATTGGGTGTTTGAAATTGGGAGTATGTGTGGTATTGTGGTGGATGTTGTTGGTATTCGGATTGTGAATGAGTTTGTGTGAATGGAGTGAATTGGTTAGGAGTATGTTCATATGGCTGTGATTGTGTGAGTGGGGGTTGGAAATAAGGTTGGGTTGGCGGTTGGAAATGGGGTTGGGTTGGCGGTTGGAAATGGGGTTGGGTTGGCGGTTGGAAATGGTATTGGGTTGATGGTTGGCATTGAGGTTGGGTTGGCGGTTGGAAATAGGGCTGGGTTGGTTGTTGGGGCCTTGATGATGAATCTTGTTGGCGTGGGTCATTAAGATACCTTGGATGTGAAATGAAACCAATTGATACAGACTTATACCAAGTCATGTATTGTATAGATTGTTTCATCTCGTATGGAAACACATTGTCGGACAAAACATAGTTGTTGCGATGCCTCCATTCACGACACTCGTGTTTTGCATACTTGGTCCACGAATTATATTCCCATTGGTCGGAGACTTTACCGTTGTGATATTTGTCGGGTATGCACTTTGGGAGACATGGAATATCTTGAAGCATTTCAAATTGAAGTTTCACACGATCACTGTTGTGCATTTCGACGGTGGTGAAGTTGATAATGGGCACCTTTGCACTCCACACCGCAGAATCTTGTCGTTCAACTTGATGAAATGCTTCTAGACCAAGATACGACCGCCAAATGAACGGAAGGATGAAAAAAATAATGTTTAGTATTTTCTAATAATATTCAAGGAGAGTATAACATAAATAGGTAGGTGAATGAGTTTACATCTTCTTGCGCCAAGTGATCAATAAGATTTCGGTACTGCGTTATACTGAAGTGGGGACAATTGTCATAATTCATTCCAAGCGAAGACCACCTACAAATAGAAAACAATAAAATTTATTAATAATATGATTAATAAATAAAAACACTTTGATAGATAAATGAGAATTGGAAAAAATAATTACCTTTTAGCGAATGAGAATTCAAACTGATTTTGTTGGATAGGTGCTAGATTGGTCATTCTTGACCAACCCCAAGATTGTAGAAGAACACCACATCCGGTCCAATTTCCGGTATTGGCTATTGAGTTATGACATAAAGACCGATATAGGTGCGCTAGTTTAGCGGACCCCCAACTATATGTTTTTATTTTATCTACGTCATCTAATAAAGGTAAGTACATAGAGTGAACGGCGCTTCCACTTGTATCCGGACATAAAAATAACCCTATTAATAGCATTATATAAATTCGGGTTTTTCTAATTTTTAGAATTTCAGGAGAATCGGGGGTTAATGTCAAGTCTCTATAAATTTTTTTGAGCCATGACATTAAAAGTTTTTGTCCCCTCAAATCTCGTGGGGTTGGTTCAACCCCCAAGAGTTCTCCTATGAAATTACCGGTAGGATTGGTTTTACCGTTGACCGCCTTACCATGAATGGGTAAACCCAATAACATGTATGTGTCCTCGAGTGTAACTGCACATTCACCTATTGGAAGATGAAATGTGTGCGTCTCGGGTCGCCAAATTTCTTGCAAAGCCAAAATAAACTTAGAATCAATGAGATAATTTGTTATCTTAACGACCTCTCCAAAACCTGCTCGCTCCAAAAAAGGTTGAATCAACGGATCATGTGGGAAATATTTATGCCCACGAGTACGAAATTCATGAGTATCCTACAAAAAAAATAAAACATATCATTAGAACATTGTATTTGTTACAAAAAAATAATAAAACATATCATTAGAACATTGTAAATGCATTATAATGCTACAAATAAATACAACATTGTGAATTATCAAGTAGAAATACTTACATACGACGCGATGTTGCTTGGTGTTCCTCGATGCGTTTCACCCATTGTTAACAGAGACATGACTTCTATAGTGTGAATATATGTGGAAAATATTGGGAGAATTTGAATTGTTGAATATATTTGATGTGTTTTTTAGAATGAAGAGGAGAAGTATTTATAGTTGAAATTTAGAAATTTGAAATTTCAAATTTGAAATTTGAATTTATGGTTGTATAGGTAAAAATTTAATTTGTGTAGTTGTAATATTTATTGATATTAATGAGATAGTTGAATTTGTGTAAAAAGATATTGATGTGTAGAAATATTGATAGATGAATTCGTACACTTGTCTTACTGCATGCATGCATAAAGTTACTTATTTTACACGTGTCATAGGGGCTCCATCCCCCGCGGCTCCCCCCTTGTAATATAAAGAAGGGGCTTCATCCCCCACGCCCCCCCCCCCCCCCTTATAATTTAAAGAAGGGGCTCCATCCCCCACGGCGCCCCCCTTATAGTTTTAATAATATTTAATTCGTGGGATTTTAATCTATATGTATACATTCAAGCAAAAAATAGTATACATCCCTTAAACTATCATTCAACTATGTCTAGAACATCCAATTACATTGTTCATTCCCATTATAATGGAGAGACTTTCATCTCTGAGAATTCGGGTTTCGGGTTTCAAAATACAGATCTTACCCGATTAACCATGAGTAGAAAAGCAAATTTTGTGCATTTCAAAGAGCGCATACAGTCGAAGATTTTGTCTGGTCAAATCTCCCAGAAGGAACATGTGTTGCTGGAAGTAGGATATTTTCTCGTCTCTTTTGGGCATTTCAACCATGTATCAAAGGTTTTGCGTTCTGCAAACCAGTTATACAAGTCGATGGAACATGGTTGTATGGAAAATACAAAGGAACATTGTTGATGGCGGTAGCACAAGACGGAAATAATAATATATTTCCGATTGCCTTTGCCCTGGTCGAGGGTGAGACAGGCGAAGCTTGGAGTTTCTTCCTCAGAAATTTCAGAACACATGTCGCACCACAACCCAACTTATGTCTGATTTCTAACAGACATGCTTCTATTGTGAGCGCCTACAACAATCCTGCTAATGGTTGGCACAACCCTCCTTCTGTCCATGTCTTCTGCATAAGACACATTGCTCAGAATTTTATGCGGGACATTAAAGACAGAAACCTCCGTAAAAAAGTTGTGAACGCTGCGTATGCCTTAAACCAACCATCGTTCATGTATTACCGAGAAGAATTAAGGTTGTCAAGCGTGGAAGCATTAAGGTGGGTGGATAATATTCCAGTCGAGAAATGGACTAGGTCATTTGATGGAGGGTGTAGATGGGGTCACATGACCACAAATCTTGTAGAATCCCTAAACGGCGTATTTAAGGGAACTAGGAACCTCCCCCATCACAGCGTTGGTAAGGGCAACGTATTACAGATTGGGGTCACTATTTGCAGCAAGAGGCAAAAAATGGAGCGCTGTACTGCAATCAGGGCAAATATTCAGCGAATCAAGCATGAAGTATATAAGGGATGAAACTTCTAAGGCGGCCTCACATCGAGTTAGACCATTTGATCGTCACGATTACAGCTTCATTGTTGATGAGACAATGGATCACAACGAGGGTCATCCAATGGGACACTACAGGGTGGAACTTCATAAAAATTGGTGCGACTGCGGAAAGTTTCAAACCTTCCGCATGCCGTGTTCACATGTCATTGCCGCATGTTCAACTGCTCTTCAGGATCCATTCTTGCAGCTATCAGAAGTTTACAATGTCGTGAACTTATTCGGTATCTACAGTAGCAGTTTTCCAGTGGTAGCTAGTGAGGACTACTGGCCAACCTATCATGGAGACACAATCTACCACAATGAAAATATGAGAAGAAACAAAAAGGGTCGCCCCAAAAGCACCCGAATCACAACTGAAATGGATACAGCTGAGAAAATGGAAAGATTGTGCGGAATATGTCGTCTTCCCGGGCATACGAGGAAAAACTGTCCAAATGTTGGAACAAGTTCTAGGTAGATTTAATTTGGTCTTTAAAATTTGTGTAATCGTGCAATTTAATATTTATATCAACTTTTCATTACCACAAAAACGAATTGAATTACTTCTACAGCATAAAACGCAAATCATTAAAATACAACGATTATTACAACATAACCTAAGATATAACAACAATCAAAGTAATATCATCAGTTCCGAACATCATAGACCTAACTTCGTTGTCATCTCTAATTCGCACCCAGTCACGCCGTATGTTTCCGTCTTCAACAGAGAAGTACGAGACAAGTCTTTCAATACTCCCAATTCTTTCACCATTTGGAATGTCTCCTTCTAGCCACCGATTCAAATTTCTTCGTAGTTGTTCTAAACTCTGAATGTTCCAAAACAACATCCTTATCGGAGGCTTCGTCGGTGAAAAAATTACATGCCCATATCTTCTAAGGAACATGACTCACTCTTCTAAATTTGGATGAAACAATGTTAACAACATGTCTACCTATTTATAAAAAAAATTTTGAAAAACCATAATATAATATTTTAATTATATTAATTTATAATATATTTTAAAAATTATTTTCGTATAAAGGGAGCTCCATAGGGGATGGCGCCCCCCCTTTAAGTCGTTTAAGGGAGGCTCCAATGGGTATGGCGCCCCCTTTATAATTTGTAGGGTGGCTCCAACCCCCATGGCGCCCCCATACAAATTATAAGGGAGGCTCCAACCCCCATGGCGCCCCCTTGTAAAAAAAAATAAAAATAAAATACAAAACTATGGTAGATTGGATAATATATTGGAAAGTTGGGTAGATTGAAAATTATAGTATAAAAACTTGGTTATTTGAGTGAAAAAATCCCGTGTTCAATAACACTTGCAAAGTTTAATAAAAATAATAATAGCTACTTATAAAATTTTAATAATATATAAAAATAACATAACATAACATCTATTAAAAAATATTTAAAAAAAATATAAGCAACAACGAGAACATTCATTGAAGATCTAAAAAAAATTATTATGTCGGAAATGTTAGATCAAATCCAAAGTTTTGAAGATCTAAATTTCATTATCTTACAAAAATAGTAACAGTCTTAATTAAACATCACAATATTTAATTAATTTTGTAAAAGTTTTGATTGAATATTGAATTAATCTATAAAAGTCTTTTAAAATTTTTTAAGATTTCAATCCAATATATTATTTCTCAGTATCAATTTGAAAAATGTTTTACTAAAAATTAGTAGTACGAGAAGGACCAAACCCCATTAAAAACCGTTTTGCTAAAAATAATCACAGAGGTAGGCGGAATGAAGGGGAAAAATAATTGAAAGGAAAAAAAATATTTTATATCCACATTATATAAAAAACTGAAATGAATTTTTGTAAAATTCAAAATATTCCCGTCAATGTGATTTAAATTTGATATTTTCTAATTAAAAATTAAAAAATTCTATTTAAATTTTAAATCCAATTCGATTTGTTATAGGTTGTTATTATCTCTCTCCTATCTGTTAGGGTTAAATAATAACTCTCCTTTATTTTAGTTTTGATCGGCAAATTCTACAAATTTTATTTAACCAAATGGTTGATAGTGTGAGAAAAAGGAAGAGAGAGATGTATTCTTCTTTTGCGATGATTGATAGGCACAATACAAGATTTTCATCGATGAAAAGGAAGAGAGATTATGAGAATTGTATCGTTTGCTTTGACGGTGACAACTTCTTGTTGTGTGACCGTAGGTGAGAGTTTATGCTTCATTATCAGTATTATTCGTGTGTTAATTTTGTATTTACTTAATTTTTTGTTTTCAAAATTTTATTGATTTTTGTATGGTGTTTGTTAGGGGATGCCCAAATCCTTACCATCCTTCATGCGTGCTTAAGGAAGCCTTATGTCAAACAGAAGAAAAATTGAATGCTAGTACAGGTGAGTTTCCTAATTTCATATCTCAATATCATCTTCTTCATATGAATTCCTTGTTTTTATTTTATTTGTGATAGATTTAAATCGCAATTCTTTGTTTTTATTTTATTTGTAATAGATTTAAATCGCATTTTATTTTATTTGTAATAAATTTAAATCGCATTTATATATTGTTTATGCATCTGCAATAAGAGTATCTTTAATAGGAACAACTAAATTGGATGAATTAGGTTATTTTAAATGGGTCTAAATTGACATGAAGGATTTAAACAAACCAAAATTAAATTAAGAAGTTTTTATTTCAACAGTGATGGTTTATAAGAAATTCAAATTTGATATTAAATGGTTAATAAAAATCTATTATTTATTTTAAATAATTAATAAAAATTTATTATTTATGTTAAATAATGAGTTAGAGTACGTTGCTGCTTGTATAGAGCACGTAAACTAGTTTTAGAGCATTTCATATGTCATGTCAGTTCTACTATAATGCAAATTTCTTATTTCTAACTTAAGCTATACAAAATTTTAGTTTAACAACTATGCGATTAAAGTTGCTCCAAAGTCTTAGATACTTAAATTACAGAGTATTGCATTAAAGTTCATATTAAATATAAAATTTAATACGACTCTTGTTGTGGTATTTCAGGAGAAGACATAATCAGTACTTTACCGGATTCACTTATTTATCACATTCTTTCTTTTCTTCCAACGAAAGATGCTGCCGTCACCGTTGTCCTCTCAAAGAGGTGGAGACCATTATGGCTCTCACAACTTATTCTCGACTTTGATTGTAAACAATTTTCAGATTGTTTCGCCTTTTGCAACTTTCTCTACTCAGTCATGATCAGGCGAGATTCCACTCTACCTATCCGCTCGTTACACCTTAAATGTTTCAGCTACGGCAGCAATATCAACAATTTTATTTATGAGACAGTTTATGATGCGGTTATGCGAGGAGTTGAGAATCTCAACTTATACGCTAGAATCACATTACCTTCTCTCATTCTAAGTATCAAAACATTGTCGGTCCTTAAATTGAAAGGGCTAACATTGAAAGATGTTGCATATGTTCATCTCCCATCGCTCAAAGTCCTTCACTTGAATTACGTCACTTTCACACATTATGATTATATCTTGAAGCTTTTATCTGGATGTCCTATTCTAAAGGAGTTGGGGACAGAAGAATTGCGAGTAGAGTTGCCTTATTCAAATATACCCGTTAAAAGTTTATCCAATTTAGCTATAGCAAATATCTCTAGTGATCATATTGAATTTGATTGGATTCAAAACGTAGAGCGTCTGCGCGCAACAATGGTATGAATCTATCTCACTTCTTATTCAAATATTCAATAAGTACTTTAAAAATGTATCTGTCATGAATTTATAATTGAAATTTTGTCTTTGTAGCTTATAAAGAAGTTGTCCTATACACTTGACCGCATTGCGACGTTTCACAATTTAACTCACTTGGAGCTTATCGTCAATCCTCCACACTTTCAACTGAAGTGGAAGTTCGAGTGTGTGATAAAGTTGCTAGAATATTGTCCCAAACTTAAAGTCCTTATCATGGAAGAGGTTTGTAATATTCTTAAGTAATGTTTTTTAATTCTACTTCAATATATATACTAAATTTATTCTTTGTAATATTTTTAAGTAATGTTTTTTAATTCTACTTTAATCTATATACTAAATTTATTCAATTGTGTCTCAGGATACGTGGCTCAACAAAATATATGAGGAAGATTGGGAGGAACCACAAACTATTCCAAAATGCATTTTATCTCATCTAACAAAATGCGTACTTAGGAATTTCAAAGGCATTAATTGTGAGGTTCACTTTGCAAAATATATTTTGCAGAATTCTAGAGCACTGCGGTTCATGACAATTCAGAGTTCTATGGATACAGATGTTAGGCTTATGGATACAGATGTTAGGCTTAAAATTTTAAAAGAATTATCTTTGTGTTCTAAGAATTCAGCAGCATGCAAACTCTTATTTATTTGAGTGATAATATTAGTACATAGCTTGTGTGAAATAATTCCTAATCTTAGTTTGTATTTGACTGATAATATTAGTATATTATGTGAAATAATTCCTAATCTTAAGTTTGTATTTGACTAATAATATTAGTATATGACTTATGTGAAATAATTCCTAATCTTAGTTTGTACCGGTAATTTCACAAAGAAATATTGGTATTTTGAAATTTCAAATATAGATTGACATTTTCAAATTTTGAAATCTCAATCTAATACATACCCAAATATCAATTTAAAAATTATTTATTATAAAAAATAGTCATATTTTTAGAGGTGGAATGAAGGAAAAAGAATTTAAAGGAAAAAAACAATATATTTTATTAATATATAAAACAGAGAGGTCTAATTAAAAAGAAAATATTCATTTAGTTATAATAAAAAAATTTGTTTTATAATAAAATACGTAAAATAAAAACATTGTAATTTTGAATTTAGTTATATTAATTTAAAATAATAACAAAAATAATTTTATTGTCTAATAGTTTACAATAAAATCCTGAATTTTCTTCATCTTTATTGATTCCATTTATTCTCCTATGAGGTTTCACTAATTTAGAAATTATCAACACCATTTCTAAATTAATGATATAATTTATATTTAACAAATGAAAATAATGTTTAATAAAGTAGAGAAAATAGTAGAAAAAACTACTATAGTATTCTTCAAAATCTCTATAAATTCAATCTTTAAAAATCAATTAAAATACTGCTGGTATTATCGCTGGGTAACAATACTAAGGTATTTTTCTTAATCCAACTATTTGTCAATGACGATCAATGACTAATTTTTTGTTGTGGATGGTTAGATAACTTAGACGAAACTAAGTATGTAGGTTCTTCTCTAAAAATTAGTATATTTATATCATGGCAACAAGTAATAAGGGCTTATTCAAAACTAAAGATGTTTTTTAGTATTTTCTTATTATTCCTTGTGAAGGGAGTGTTAAGATGATTTTGAAAAGAAATTTTTTGCCAAAAAACATTGGACATCTTTGATTTAGGAGACATCCTTCTATCCCTTAGGGTTGATAGTTAAACAACGTTTTTGTTTACAAAGATGACTAATCAGTTGTTGCCTAGATATATTTGTACTAAGATTATGAGTTAAATTTACCTACATAGTTTTACCTAAGGTAGCTAATCATCCACAACATCTTTACCCTGCCATATTTATGGATTCTGATGATGATAATCATCAAAATAATTTGATTAAACATGAAGAACTTATGAAATATCCAAAAAATTTGGATAAACTTAATAAATGGACAATTCCATCAGTACCTTCAAATCAAATTTTTAAATTTGATAAAATAGATTTATTATCTCGCTTTGCTGTAAAAAGCTTAGAACAAACTATTCAAATTTTTGAAAGTACTCAGACAATTAAACTCTTAACAAAAAAGGATTTACTTCCTTTTAAAATTATAATTATATCCATGTTGGTTTAATACAAGTTGTTTTTAAACCTTTGACTTTGCTAGGATTAAATACTAGCATCATGTGATATATTAGAGATGCTAGATGTAAAGATATTAAACAATCGTTAGCTACTTTAATTGAGACAAGTCTGTGTCATGGACCAGTTTGTTTTGATGTCTCTCCCAATATAAGCTTATCCATGATAAAAATTTATTAGATGCCCTTCAATTAACTATTCATACCAACGGTTACAATTTTAAACAGGGTAGTGAAATAATGGCTATATGTTATAGGGTTTATTACAAAGTTCTTACCACTTTAAACCCTAAAGCTAAACAAATATCGTTTCTAGGAACTACTACTTTATTTCAAACTAATTTGCTAACATCTAGTGTTGCAACTAATAGGTTGCTAAAATGGGATGAAATTAATTTTCCTGAAACCTGGAACCTTCCTCAGGCCATAGAACCTGAACCTATCCTTAATAAGGATGTTGATCAAATAATCCAGTCTAGTGAAGGAGATTTGGAAATAAACTTTAACTCTAAAATAATTATTAGAATACCTAGATCTATGTATGGAAGACATTCTGCGAATTCTATAAATGAGTTTTACTCTGCTCCTAGTCAATTACCTATATCTTCTACTTCTCAATTAAGAGAAGAAATAGAGGTAGTCGAAAATATAAGACTTAGCGAAAATAAAATTCCCCATGGAATATATGAAAAACCAAATCCTTCTAGAGTAGAATCGCCTACTTCCTCAGACATGGACTTCCCGTTATAATGTTAGATTATTCCTCAGGTAGTAATCTAAGAAACCTTGTCAATGACGAGTTTCAGCATGAAAGATACACTCAATTTAGAAAATGGTTTTTTAAAACTTTTTCTGCCCTTGTATTAGCAAGTTTTAAAGATGAGTACTATACTCAGATGTCTATGAACCAAGATTTCATTCCCTTTGTCAAATATGTTTGCTGACTTAGACATAAGTAATCAAAATACTAATGAGATAAATCCTGTTTATACCTCTAAACCTTTAGAGAAATACTATTATAAGTGTGCCTCTCCTCAAGATTTACTTTTTGAAGAACCTGAACCCTTCCAAAATTCGTATTCTGGAAAAGCCATTTATGAATGGAACATTGATGGGTTAAATGAAAAATAAATCCTTGATACATAGAATGAATATGTATTCCACTGTTTGTAAACAAAACGGAAATTCCGACAGAGATATTGCCACCTTCATATCCACTGGATTTGTTGGTCAATTAAGAGCATGGTGGGATCATTATCTCACCGATAGTCAGAAAAAGGATATTCTTGACCATAAGAAAATGATTAAGTCCGAAGCTCCTGTAATCGAAGCAAGTGGTGTTGCCACCACAAGCGAAGAAGATGCGGTTTATACAATGTGTCTCTCTATCCTTCAGCATTTTATTGGAACCAATATCCCTATTGGAGAATAACAATCACAATCAAACGAATTGTAAATTATTTTTGGCTATGTAAGTCGAAATCTTTTTTAGCACTTCGAATTCAATCATCATCACTGAATTCACTTCCCCTACCTGTTCGGGTTATCCCAGATACACCAAGATATGACAGGTTGTCTTCACCTACTACATCTCTATCCTATCAAAAACCTCGGATGTGATGCATATACCACGGACAATAAACGTTGTTATCTGGGGTGAAATCAAAATTGGTCGGATTGCATGGAGCAATGTTGGCTAAGTGTTTGTCAAAACTGCGTCGATCGACATGACTGATTGGGGCCTTAAAATAAGCTTGATCAGCCTCAATATTTATTATAAAAAATGGTCATATTTTTATAGGTGGAATGAAGGAAAAAAATTGAAATGAAAAACAATATTTTTTATTTATATTATACATTAAAAAAATGATGAAACAGAGGTCTAATTAAAAAGAAAATATTCCATTTAAATTTGAAATCTAATATGTGTGTGTGTGTGTGTGTGTGTGTGTGTGTGTGTGTGTGTGTGTGTGTGTGTGTGTGTGTGTGAGGTGCAAATGTTTATATAACAAAAGCCAAAAAGAAGGTACAAGACGTATCTAAGGCTCTGTTTGGTAAAACTAATTTATAGTTGATAGTTGGTAGCTGGTAACTGATAAATTTTGGTTTATAGCTGATGGCTAGTGTCGCACCTCGAAAAATCACACAGACATTTCGGAGAAATGACCCTTGCGCTAAAGGCGCGGAAAATGCGGTTCGACGGAGTCGCCACCGAACTTTATTTATCCCAAATAAACGGGAAATGAAAATATCGAGAAAACCTCTTAAAACGAAAGGAACACGACCATCGCAACCTGATATTTCAGGTTCGGGAGTCGGTTACGCGAGGGGAAGGTATTAGCACCCCTCGCGTCCGTTGTACTCAACGAGAATCTTTTAATTTGGATTATGATGAATGTTAGCTGAGCTTAGTTGTTCTCTTCTCAATACTAAATGCTAAATGATATGATAAAAGGATAGAGACGATAAGGGGAAATGAGATGGTTAAAGGATAGGGTGCTCCCCAAGGATTGGGGCCCTTGTGCCTATGTATGCTCATTCGGGCGAGAATGATAAATCAGAGCGTCGTAGTTCGACTACGAGAAAGGATGGGGAAAACGGAAGATGAGGGAAGGTAGATGGAGAAAAATGGAAATGTGCTCGCCAAGATCATCATAATCTTGTGCCTACGTATCTTACATTCCAGAGTGAAAGAAGAATCAGAGCATCCGTTGTTCGTGGTAACGACCACGAAAAAACGAGGTTGAATTGGTTTGAATTTTAGGTCGGATGACGATTACTCAAAGCGTAAGAAAGGCTCGTCGGGCCTAAGTAATCGGGAAAGCGAGTCAAAGGCTTGACTATCTCTCTTTTTCGCCGCGAAAGAAGTTGTGTTTGAATGGTGTTTAAAATGATGATCGGTTTAGAAGATGGTTGAACGTTGTCGAGTTATTAATGTTATTTAGAGGCGTCAATTGCTCACACACGAGTAAGATAACTCGTATCCAAACAACTGAAGGGAGATCAAAGGCTCAATCTCCCTCTTTTCACCTTGAAAAGAATCGAATAGTTATTAATTGATTAATAGTTTTATTGAGAAAATTCGTTTGAAGTTGGATCAAAGGTTTGACTTGTATTCGCGTGCAAAATGTGTTGGAATGGAAATGGGTTGAGAAATGGCTCGACGGCGAGTCGAGGTTTGGATTGAAAATTGAACCGACTTGGAAACAAATCAAGAGTTAGGGTGTGAGAAACGATACTAGTCCCTGAGGGTGCCCCCAATATCGAAACCACGATGAAGTGTGTGCAATAGGTTGATGGCGAATACAGACAAGCACTTGACTTACAGAAGGTGTTTGAAAATGGCTCGATGACGAATAGAGAATTAGTTTGATCTAGGCTAGTTCCTATGGGTGCTTCTAGAAGATAAACCAATAATCAAAGAAATACCAAACATACATCGGAATGGGAGAGGGGTACATGTAAGTTACACGGGATTGCACGAAATAAAAGGTCTCATTGTCAAGTAGCCCAAGAGAAAGTCGTGTGTGTGCAATGTGTCCTAAACTACTCTTTGAGCAAAAGTCGGGCATAACTCCATGTTAGGGTTCCTGCAAATGTCCAATGATCCAACAGTCCACCAATTTAGGCTTTTAGCGTTTCGATCATTTATTAAGTGTTTTTGAATATTGGTGAATAAGATGAATATGATATGGATATGAACAATATGAATAATATACAAGAAAATATAAAAATAATATCAAGATAATATCCACAATAATATGAACAAGATATAATGACTAAATTTAAAGCAGTTGATATTTGACAGAAAGTAAAACAGTTGAATATTTGACTGAAAGTAAAGTTAGTTGTTAGTTTGTTATGAATTGAATCGGGGCGAAATGTAACGCTAAATCGTAGTAGCTCGACTTATGATGAAAGTCAAACTATAGGAGTTCGTGTGAATTAATATTCATACTAGAAACAAGATAGAGAAATGATATTAAGAACCATTCTCCAATTTAATCGTGTTGCACGGACCAAAAAGAAAGTGGGATCTCGTCTTAATCATAAACATCATATCGATTAATTGAAGGTAGCCTATCACGATCCCAAAGTAAAGAAAATGACCCAAATGGTCATTTTCCATAGATTTGAAATTGTGAAGGTTATCGACTTCGATAAATTGATGCTTACAAATCGAAAGACTTCATAGATCGAAAAAATTAAATAAAATTGAAAATGAAGAAGAAATTGAAAGAGAAAAGAAGTTGGTCTCGGATAAATTATTATCTATCAATAATTTGACCGATAACAATCCATAAAGTCTCGTCATTGACCGTAAACGATAAAAATGAATAAAATCGGAAATAAAAAGGTGAAAAGAAAATTGGTCTCGGAATTATTATGTTCATCAATAATTTGACGAACAATAATTTTGAGGTCTCTTCATCGACCCAAAAATAGAAATTAAAAACTAATTAAGTTGAAAATGATATAAACAATGAATAAATTAATGGAAAATAAAATTAAATGATTGGATTTGAAATCAAACTATATGTCAACTAAATAAGTTTTTGCTAAAAGAATATATATAAACAAACTGGTGGGTGCTGAAAATGACATTGAAGGTTGTCGCTACCGCGAAAATAAGGTGTCGGCAAAACAGAAGAGTCGCCACCTTTAGTTATTTATCCCTCAGAACGGGAAAGGAAACGATCGGAAAAACCTGACGAAAAGGTACAAGACAAGGTCGTCGCAACCAATGTCTGGATTCGGGAGTCGGTTACGCAAGGGGAAGGTATTAGCACCCCTCACATCCATCGTACTCGATGGGATCCATGCTTGTTGTGTTTATCTGACGGGTTTGTTAAATCTATCTACGCTAAGGGTCTGGTCTAAAAAGAAAAGAAAATGACTCGGCAAAGTATCGCACTTTATGCCTATCTATTCCCGTCTGGAACGAGAAATCAGAGTCAATGTAGTTCGCCTAACTACGGGGAAGGGGGGAAGGTTGCTCGCCAAGATATCGCATTTTGTGCCTACGTACTTTCATACGGCATGAAAGATCAGAGCAAACGTAGTTCGGGATAATACGGATTACGGGAATTCAGATTCATCTGTTTTTTCAAGTAGGGTTAACAAACAGTTCCAGCAGTTTGGCGTACGCAGCTCGACCCTCGGAGACTTAGGCGTTACCGTTTGCGGTAGAACTGAGAGTTAACGACACTCTTTTCTTCAGAAAAGCTTCCTTTGAATTATGGGCCCATGGGGCAAAAGTTTTGAAGTTTGTTTTCTGTCTTTTACGGAAGAACTGTTTTTTATGGATGTTTGCAACCAATATCGCACTAGAGACTATGACCTGAGAGTGAATGTGTCGCATGTCACCCAAAGGGTACCATACTAAACATCCAAGTTGTTGAAAAGAAACTCTCCAACAACCCTTTCTCAAGTAGCTTAAGGCTCGTAACGTACGACGTCAGTTAACCTTTATTACTGTATTTTGATTTATTTTGAGATGAGAAGAAAACGAACGGGCTCAACTAAGGGGAGACTATCAAGTCCTAACAGTTGTCATGCCAAGGATTCATCCTATGGTTGAGGTTTGAAACAGGGAACTCCTAGAAGTTATCATGCATAAATTTCAACCTAAAGTTCTAATCATCACTTCCTTATCAAAGGAAGTGAGATTCCTAGGGGATCATGTCAATGGTATACATAAACAGATAAAGCATCAGCTAAACAGTAAACAGTACAGGGAACAACTTTAAATAAAATGCATGCAATGCAAGTGAGGGAGGAAGTGTGTGTAGGGCAAGAGCCTCCACAAGCTCATCTCAACCTCAAGCCAAGTATGAATAATTGCAAAGATAACGGAATGCAACAATAGCAAGTCACATCAGCAACAGTCAAATAGAAAGAGTAGCAGACAAAATAGCTCAACACTGAAGCAGGTAAACAGCAAACAACCAAGCAGCTGCAAGCAAACTCCAAGCTCAAACCATCTTCAAGAGAGGTCTTCATCTTCGTGCTTCAACAAAAGAGAAGAGATTCAACACAAAGAGATTTGTATAATGATGGGAAGCCTGATAAAAACCAAGGGAATTCATCATGGCACTCAACCATGCATCCATGAAAAGCATCCTCAAAAGTTCTACTCATTATGACATGTCATACATCCCTCCAAAGGAGAGATGGGCTTTCACATGAGGACTTTTAATCATAGGATGGGAATGGCATGCACACAAAGCAAGCCATGTTTATTTGAAGAAAGAAAACACTCTCTAGGGCTCTTCATAAACCTTAATGAGGTATCTACTTACTTACCATTCTATCAAGAAGGAATACACTACTTAGAATCATCTAATGGCCAATTACAAGGTTAACATATGAAGTTCTCTAAGTTAGAATCACCTAAATTAAAGTTAATTTGTAAGGGAACTAATAGAAAATCATCCTAAAAATTCTAGGGAAAATATCATATCATCCTACATGTATCAACATGTTATAGTCTAAAAATCAGGGGTTAAACCTAAGTCAAAAGGCTCAAATTAAATCTAAAGTTTCAAGGGTACACCAAAGGAATCCACTCATGAACAATCCTAAACAACTACCCTAAAGCCTTATTTAAAATCATCTAAAAATCCTAACAAAAATTACACAACATCATCAACATGTGTATAACAACAATCAAATAGAATGAAAAGTTTATCTCATGCTAAAAGTCATCAATGAAATCAATCAAAAGGAAAAGCTATGTTATGAACATGTTAAGACTAGCCTAAGTATTAATTCAATCTAAAACACCAAAACTAATTCTAAAATCCTAGGAAAATTTCTAGGGGAACCTAATCATGTTAGGTATCTATAGTAGAAAAACCAGATTCTAAAATTATGCTTAAAGGCACTAAAGAAATCACACACCAAAAATGGTCAAAAGGGAAATCAAGTAGGGAAGCCTCTAAAGATCTAGTTCAAAATAGAACCTACAGCTACCTAAAAATTACCCTAAAAACTTCTGGGAGTTCCTTAATATGTTTATAACAAACCAGCAAAGAATTAAGTTCAAATTCTATACCAAACTCCAGAATAAAAATCGGAAAGAAACTATGCAGTTTTTGACATTTTATTATCCAACTAAAGGAGAAAAAAAATCAAATTGTAAATTAAACGAAACTAAAATCCAATTGAGTACAAAGATCATAGACATGATAAGGACCATCCACGAATTTTATCATATTTTTCTAAGCATTCTTGCTATTTTATATGAATTAAAATCAAACAGCACACAAAACAGAATTTTAATGCCATTAAAAAACAACAATCAAATGGTTAAATTAAATCGAAAAACCAACCTACGGATCGGTGATTTGATCTGGTGATCGTTGATCAAGTGAATTTGTAAATATCTGAACAAGATTAGACGGAAAACTTCAAGATCCACAATAATTCTTGCAAGAAGATGAAGATCGAACACTTCGAATCTGAATTGCTCCGAATAAATGCTTCCAACTTACGCTCCAATATCCAACTTCAATTTGCACGAAAATTGATTATGAAACTTGATCCGATAATGATGATGAGTGGAGGTTTATGCTCAAGATTCCATTGATTTCAATGAAAAATCAATGGATCCGATGACAAGGAGCTATGGGTGAGGGTTTGGAGAATGAAGAAAATTGAGAGAATTGAGAGAGTGAGATAATTCTTGAAAATGAAAAATGAAAATTGTGAGGAGTTTTTCTTTTTGGTTTGGAGTAGATCCCTTAAGTACTCCTTAGGCTTGGATCCCAAGGTAAGGTTTGGACTTTGGCTTGTGAAAGTTGGTTTGGAGCTTAATGGTATGATTTTGGGATGTGTAGCTTATTCATGAAGTAACAAATTGGAACACCATGAACCAAGCCCCAAATGAAAATTCTAATAATGCCAAAGTGTTTATAATATCATTTCCAATCAAAATGAGTACAAATTTGGCTTGAAATCATTCAATTACCAATTGTTTTGAATTTTTCCCTTTTAATTCATTAAAATGGTCTTTTTGTGAAATTTCTTCAACCAATGCTTGTTCTAACCCATATCAATGGACTCTTGATACATGGCTAAGCTAAAAACATCATTTTGAGCAACTTTTATGTTGAACAAAACTCCATTTGAAGCTTGCAAGATAGTGAAATTGACCTATAATTCAAAATGACCTGTAATGTCCAAATACCCAAAATACCCTTGACCTGTCAAAGCCATAACTTGAGTTCTACAAATCCAATCATGGACTTCTAGTACTCTTTAGAAAGCTAAGAGAATAAGGAACAACATTCATGTTGACCAAAAGTTCATAGGAATCATCCTTCTAGGGCAAAAGTATCATGCAAGTTGGGTAACTTTCAAGCTCCAAATTCACATGCCTCAAATGACTTGTAACTTGTCTGGCTCATAACTTGAGTTCTATAAACCCTATCAAGGACTTCTAATACTCAAATTAAAACTAATACCATGCCCTACAACAATCATGTTAGGGTCAAGATGAGATGACAATCATATCTTGAGTTAAATGGCCTGGAAGTCAGGGGTCAAGCTAGAGGATTTTACACTGTCAAGTCCTAGAAACCCTAGCCTGAAACTTCTCGAACTCTTCAATCATGATGAGTTAACCTTGGAATCATCCTTATAACATCTTAATGCATCAACCCATGATCACATGGCTCTTGAATTAACTCTCAACCTTCTTCAAATCCTCAATTGACTTAGGGTTGACCCAGTCAAACCCTAGCTGCACCAATCATGGCTGAGGTTTCTTAATCTCGCACAATGACCTGTCTAGGCCTCAAAGTGATCTTCAACACTTCTCATGAACTCTCTCAAGACCTCAAGTCCATCTTCATGGCCTCAGAATCATCTGATGGCTTTCCACAACTCTCGAGTTAGGAGACCTACACACTTGGCTTCAATCACTCTCTCTGAGGATCTTTTAACTTCTCTGACAAGGATACCAACCCTTGAACATCTGAATAAACTTCTTAGCTAGCCTCACAGTCTTGTATAACTCTTGATTGGTAATCATACCTCTTGATATCCTGCACCCATGTCAATGAAATGCAAATGATAATGCTAATGTGAATGAAATGAAACATAAGCTAGGTAAAGAAAAGTTGGGAAAATTTTGGGGTGCAACAACTGCCCCTATTCAAACGGCTTGGACCTGACTGGGAGAGAAGCGAACGACTCTCAGACAATCAAGGTAGAAGACGGTTGAATACCAACAAACCCGGAAATTTGCCAACTTCACAAGTACACGGTACTCTAATGGGGGACAAATCTTCAGAAACTGAAATAGCAGTTGCACGACAACTAGCTGAAGAAATACTGATCTGAACCTCCGTCAGGATGATTCTCGGATTTATCTGATATCATTGCGTCCTCAAATCATCGAGGGATCACTGGTTACACGACAACAGGCGATCTTCCATCGCACAGGTAAACGATACTTTGATTGGTAGGCACATCTTCAAAAACTGAGCATGACAGTTGCACAGCAACTCTGCTGGGGGAATTGGTCACACGGTAACCGGTGAAGGGTCTAATCTCCGTCAGGATAATCATCTGATTTTGCTGTAGATCTTCATCCTCAAGTCATCAAGGGATCACTGGTTACTCGGTAACTGGTGAGGGATAGTTGGATTATGCTGTCAGGCATTCTGCATCATAGCAGAAGAATTCCTTATCGTCGCCTATGGACTCATCATGTCGCTAGGAACGTCGACAACATCTTTATCGGACTTCATCAATAAGTCAATAAGGGATCACCGGTTACTCGGTAGCTGGTGAATGATGGTTGATTATACCGTCGGGCATTCTGCGTCACTGCAGAAGAATTCCTTATCGTCACCTATGGACTCATCGTGTCGCTAGGAACGTCGACAATATCTTTGTCGGACTTCATCAGTAAGTCAATAAGGGATCACCGATTATTCGGTAACTGGTGAATGATGGCTGATTCTACCGTCGGGCATTTTGCGCCACTGCGGAAGAATTCCTTATCGTCACCTATGGACTCATCGTGTCGCTAGGCACGTCGACAACATCTTTGTCGGACTTCATCAGTAAGTCAATAAGGGATCACCGGTTGCTCGGTAACTGGTGAATGATGGCTGATTATACCGTCGGGCATTCTGCGCCACTGCAGAGGAATTCCTTATCGTCACCTATGGACTCATCGTGTCGCTAGGCACGTCGACAACATCTTTGTCGTACTTCATCAGTAAGTCAATAAGGGATCACCGGTCACTCGGTAACTGGTGAATGATGGCTGATTATGCCGTCGGGCATTCTGCGCCACTGCAGAAGAATTTCTTATCGTCACCTATGGACTCATCATGTCGCTAGGAACGTCGACAACATCTTTGTCGGACTTCATCAGTAAGTCAATAAGGGATCACCGGTTGCTCGGTAACTGGTGAATGGCTACTCTCAAATCTCCGTCGGGATGATTATCCGATTTCGCTGCAGCTTCTTCCTTAAGTCATCAAAGGATCACTGGTCACTCGGTAATCGGTGATACATAGCTGATATTGCCATCAGGCATTCTGCGGCGCGGCAGCAGAAGAATTCCTCGGGACTCATCAGGTCATTAGAAACTTTTTAACAATCAAGTTAATTATGCCGTCGGGCATTCAAAGACATTTTCGGGCGTCAGCCGGACTTCGTCAGTAAGTCGGGAATAGAATCCTCAGTCAATTATGAACCAAATAGGGATATCTAATCTTCTACCGTCAGGGACCCCGCGTCAGCTAGGAGAACTGCTTCGGCCTCGTAGTTGGACTTCCTCAGTAAGTCAGAAAAGGGACTCCTTAATCAATCATGAACCAATAAGGATGTCTGATCTTTTGTCGTCAGGCATTCCGCATCAGCTGAGATAACTGCTTCGACATCGCAGTTGGACTTCATCAGTAAGTCAGGAAAGGGACTCCTTAATCAATCATGAACCAATAAGGATGTCTGATATTTGGCCGTCAGGCACTCCGCGTCAGCTGGGAGGACTGCTTTGACCTTGCAGATAGACTTCATCAGTAAGTCTGGGGTTTTAGCGCTACTGTCGGACTTCAATCATCAAGTCTGCAAGGGAAATTTCAACTCCTCTGTTCAAAACCTGCTGGGGATGACACATCTCCGCTGGGGATTCTGGAGAACTATCAAGTAACTCTGCTTCGGGGATTTAGAAATCATTCTGGATGAATCAACTCTGCTGAGGACTTCAAGAATCATCTTGGGAAAATAACTCCGCCGGGGACTTCAAGACTCATCCTGAACCAATAACTCTGCTGGAGATTTCAGGAATCATCTTGAGCAAACGCTCTGCCGGGGACTTTAAGCATCCACTTGAGCAACCAACTCTGGCGACTTCACTGGGGAATTCAAGAATCATCTTAAGCAACCAACTTCGCTGGGGAATTCAAGAATCATCTTGAGCAAACCATTCTGCGGAGGAACACCTGCAAAACGAGAACGGTAACGACCTAGCTCATGCTTCATATGCATATGTTTGACAATGGCGCAATGCTCCACACGGTGGAAATGCTACGCGTATTTAGGGAGAATGTTATGCAATCATGCAAAATGCTACGACCCCATCAGCAAAATAAATGCTGAAGGGAAGATCCTCCTGTCAAGGAGAAAGAATCACTTTGGTGGAGGAAGGAATCATCCTGCCGAGGAGAAGAGGTCACATCAATCTCAATTGGACTAAACCTGGGGAAATGAACTCCAGGCGACTGCTGCAGGGGAATGAAGTTCTATGAGAACCTGAATCTGCTCAACTAGGCGTACAAACCACAAGCTGAGGAAAACGATGTCAATCGCAGAAATAAACTGCACGGCCTTCGCGGCTAACACTTTCCTGGAGGTAACGACTCCGATGGGGAAATACAGCATCGGCTATTCAACACTCTACTGGGGAGCACCAATCATGGCCTGAGCGCTTTCCAAGGACTCGGCTCTCTTGGGGGACTGCAAACTTGGCTGGGGAAGAAGGAATCATCCTGCTTGCCAAGGAGGATACAACTCTGTGGGGAATTTCAATTCTCCTGGAGACTTCAGTCTGGACTATCGGAAGCTGAACACTTGCGAATAGTCTTCTACGAGAAAACTGCACATTGACTCAGTGCTGGGAATGGGTATACGCTTCAGCGCATGACTCAGCTGAGGAGATGATGATCCTTCCTCCGGATACATCTCGTTAGGGAGAATCTTCTCTGCTTGGGTAGACATATCAATGCTCGCGGTCCTATGTTCAGACTCCGTGGGGAGACACTGCTGATCTCGCTGGGGAAGAAGGAATCATCCTGCTTGGAAAGCATGCCTTGAAACGAACTCACGATGACCTGCCCCAGAATCTATAACGACTTATGACAATCCCTGCCAATACGTGGAGGAACGATTCCTTCGCTTTCAACTTTTGCCTCAGCCTGTGGGATCTCTTTGGGGATGTTCCTTGAAAGGAAAATCTGCAATCTCTGCACCCTGTTCTGCTTCAGCATTCTGGAACCTCGCAAAGGTGCTTCAAGTTAATAACCTTCAGGCTAAGGATGGCTTCGACGCTCTTGGGGTGACCTTCCCCAGTCTTGTCATGACTTTGCCTCTCACGGGCTGATCTGTGGGAGTAATACCCTTGGCTGCGAGAGATTCATCAAATCTCGACCTGATTGCCCCGGATTAACGATTTCTGGATGGCTGACTCCCATACTGTGATCATTTGACATAGCTTGCCCCGGTTCACCGGAATACTCAGGCGTTCTGCATTCTATCCTGATCAGACTTTCCATTGTGGAAACTTTCCTGCTGTCAAGCGCTTACTCGCTAGTAAAACAAGTTGTTCTGCATAAAAGACATATCAAATGCAATGCATATGGCAGTTTTCAAAATCCATTCATGTTCACTGGAAAAACTTTATGACATAAAATATATGAAATCATTCATCAACATGTCAACACTAAAAACAACGTTGTATTGAGAATTCTATCTAGGAGTAAGTTCCGACGCGATCTTTACCGAAGTATGCTTTCGAAACAAACCTATTTCAATTAGGTCTTTTAAAGGTTGTAACGTGGTCAGGTTCACGGTTTAAGAAAGAAAGGATAAAGGCTCAAAATTCATTTTAACCCACCCATTCTCCTTGATGTTCTCCGATTCTAAGTTCGGCTAATTCGACAATAGCATTCACCTTTCAAAGGTTGAGTGACACTTCAAGGAATCATTCTTTTTCAAAGTGACAGTCACTCTCTTTTCGTCTTTGTTTGGGCACCGGTAGCCACACGATTTCGCTCTTGCTTAAGGATTTTCTTTCGTAATCTTTTGTGTTTTTTTGTTTCTTCGTTCTTTCGTTTTCCCCTAACTTTTGCCTGGACTACTTCTTTACAGTTTCTTCAATTTTGAAGTCCAGCGGGGTACCCTAATTTTTGCCTAAGTCGCTTACTTTCAAGATTCGACTTAGCGGACTTTTCTTTTTTATTCTTTTTTTTTTGTCGAATAAATCGTATGGCATTGGCTCGTATGACTTGTTAAAGAGATTGTGACTGTTTCACTCCTGATCGGCCAGGTTTAACCATCATGTTTTTTTTAGGTACGACCTATAGCGGTGTGATTGG
This sequence comes from Lathyrus sativus, assembly GCA_963859935.3. Lineage (NCBI taxonomy): Eukaryota > Viridiplantae > Streptophyta > Magnoliopsida > Fabales > Fabaceae > Lathyrus > Lathyrus sativus. Next base: position 620,495,086 of record OZ012739.1, on the reverse strand, counting down.
TCCTCGAACGTACACTCCTTGTTGTAATTTGAACGCTTGGTCAAATCAACTGACACCTACCCTGCCCCGGGTTAATATTGAGGGTTTGTCTATCTTCAGAAAGAAACTCCCACAACTAGGCTCAAAGGGGTTAACAAGGGATTATCTTCCTTATATCTCCGGTGTTTGGGAATTGAAACAATGCATGTACATCATCAACAGGTTTTTTTATTCAAAAGCATAGCATCGGAAGCTTACGCATCATTGGATTTCGTCATCCTCCCCGGATTCCACTTAAACAAGCGTTTGGAATAAAAGAAAGCAATAGAGTGAACACGAATGGATTAGTTCAAAACATGCATATTTATTTCATTATCAATATCAATTGAAAAACAATCATGCTTTACAAACAAAATTTGCAATTCTACAGGAAAGAAACTACAAATGTAAAGAAATGACATGATAAAATGCAGATTGCCAGCTTTCGGGGAACTGGTCTTTCACACTTATTTGCTGTTGAGGGGAGCGGCCCTTTGAAGTCTTCAGACTCGATCAGAAGAACGACTGTTGTGAGGTTGACTCTGATTCGGGCTCTGATAGCTTTGCTGCGACAGAGCGAGAGGTTGCCGATTCTAAATGGCAGAAACAATCCGGAGATGAGGTCTGACCAAGTGCGGATCCTCTCTGTTCAGGGGTTTTCATCCTGGAGCTCGACCCAGGAACATGAAAAAGTTGCGAGCAAGGTGATTCAGACCTCAAAGACCGCGAGATATACTCCTGATCCTTCTCATCTTTAGATGAGATCATGGGAACATCCCTCTCTTGCACGATAAGAGATGAATTTTCCTGATGCTTTCATGCCGCCCGGCACGAATTCAATTCTCTTTGACTCAATCATGTCTTGAACCTTATGCTTAAAAGCTCTACAGTTCAGTATATCGTGTCCCGGTGCTCCAGAGTGGAATTCGCATCGGGCATTCACGTCCCAGTCGGGTGGTGGTTGCCCAATCATTGGAGCCAACGTTCGATGTTTAACCAACTGTAGTTGGAGCAGGAATTGCAACAACTGGTCATAATCCATCGGGATTGGATTGAGGGTTCTGTCAGACAGTCTCCTCTTTTGACCCTGTCCTTTGGGGTTGTCTTGCGGAACTGAACGTGGCTGCTGACGGGAAACAGTTCGAGCTTCCTGCTGCGCAGAGGGTCTGTTAGGCCTATCATGCCTAGGTGCGGGTTCTTCAGATGCCCGTGGAGCAAGTAGGCCAGTTGCAGCCTCGGGCATCTGCTCACATTCTCTTCGGAGTATGTTCTTCAACACCTCCACCATCAGGCCCACCTGATTCTTCAGCTGGTCGTTCACCTCTTTGAGCGCCTGCTGGTCCCTCATAACCTGCCTCAGCTGGCCTCGGACCTCTCTCAGCTCTGCTCGTACTCGTTCCATTGCTCAGATCAACCTGAGACAAACCTGAAACAACCTGTATCAACAGGGGGTTAGAAAAATGACAAGGTACCTGTCATGCAAATGATTCATGCAAATGCAAACATGTGTCTGTGCCTTAGGGAGATCCCCCCCCCCCCCCCGATTCTAGCTTCCGAGCCAAATAAAGTCTATCGTCCAATCATGGAAAGAAATCCTGATAGATTTATCCGAAAAACCCGTGCGGGTAGCGTACAACTATGATCACATGCAACTGAAGTGACAATCATGGCTCCAACCAACGGGCCTGGTGGTGATTAGCATATCAATGCATAAAACGTACAAAAGGAATATAGAGAAATCAAGCGCGGCCACGGGCACGAAAATCCTTTAACAACTTCTTTGCAACGGGATGGTCGGGCTGAGTAAGCAGACTCTGGATCAGTATATCCCTCTGCCTGATGATATCTGGGAGATTCTCGGCAGAGTCCCTACAAGCACCTTTTCCAAAGCAGTCTTCCACTTTGCACCTCTTAGCATCAGCTCTGAGTTGGCAATCCTTCAGGTTTGCCTTGGTTGCAACCGACCTATGCTGGGCGTCTCGTTGAATTGAGGCTTCAGCCTTTATCTTCTGGTCTTTGATCATAATCTGAGCTTCCAACAGGGCTATCTGTTGCTTCAGCTTTTCTTCCCGCTCTTTGTGGCTAGTGAAAGTGTTGTTCCACTAGACATTGAATTTGGAGATCTTCAGATACGCCTTATCCAATTCTTGCTTTTTAGTGGTCAACACAAGGCTTGCAAACGACTTTCAACAACCTCCCATGAGCTTTCCTGAAGTCTTCTAATACCGTACCGTCAGCTAGGGCAATCAACTTCAGCAAAGGGCCAATATCGGGGTAGGAAACCTGTAGGCTTATCGTTTTCTTCAGATCCTTCATATCAGCAATAAGGGACCAGATCACTAGAACCGGGGGAAAATATGCACATGTAACGCAGACACACGTTAATGAAATGCAAATGAGTATGCAAAAATGCAAGATGCAATCATGCAGCAGGAGATCAAGACGACTGTGATGTTGAGGAGAAAGGCCACAATCTGCTCTGTCAAAAACACACATATCTCTGATGATAAGAACCCCTGATACCAGACCATAAATCTGCCCTGTCAAGAACAAACACATATCTGATGATGAGAGCCTCTAATACCAACAAAATTGATTCGCTGTCAAGAAAACCAGGTAGTTTGAAGGTTAAGGTTTCCTGCAACAAACCCGACCCCGCTCACAAGTATGGGCCTAAACTGACACAAGTTCGGCATCCTATGCGGTCATCAGCGTCACAGACTTTCAAGAGCGATGATACGATACCCAGAAGGTGTGGCATCATCATCTCTTGAAGCGGCCTCACTTAGCTGAATCCCAAATGATCGGTCCCCAGAGTCGACAATCCTCCAAACCAACAACCCCTCAGGCCCAAAGGGCCGGAAAAGAAGTCAACCGGGAGAACCTCGTCTGAGCGTGCATTTCATGGGACACTAGTGCCTGAAAAGCAAGCACGCACCCACTAATTTCCACAACTAATGCTAGGTACACTCAAGCCTGGGTCTGGCTTCTCACTCATCAGAATGCCCCTCCCACAACAGCACAGATAATCATATCATACTGAAAATAAAATGCGGGAAATAAAATGCGATAAATAAAACCCAACAGGTAAACACACAAGCGCTAGGATTGACTCTCGTACAGGGACATTGGATCCCCATATTGACTCGCTTAGGGGATGTTGGATCCCCAGGAAACTATCTAAAGTCCCCAGCAGAGTTGCCAGCTGCTGGGGATGACCCAGACAGCTAAGAAGAAAATCCAAGACAAGACTCGCTTGGAGAACCATCGCAGTCCCCAGCAGAGTTGCCAGCTGTCGCTACCGCGAAAATAAGGTGCCAGCAAAACAGAAGAGTCGCCACCTTTCGTTATTTATCCCTTAGAACGGGAAAGGAAACGATCGGAAAAACCTGACGAAAAGGTACAAGACAAGGTCGTCGCAACCAATGTCTGGATTCGGGAGTCGGTTACGCAAGGGGAAGGTATTAGCACCCCTCACGTCCATCGTACTTGATGGGATCCATTCTTGTTGTGTTTATCTGACGGGTTTGTTAAATCTATCTATGCTAAGGGTCTGGTCTAAAAAGAAAAGAAAATGACTCGGCAAAGTATCGCACTTTATGCCTACGTATTCCCGTCTGGAATGAGAAATCAGAGTCAACGTAGTTCGCCTAACTACGGGGAAGGGGGGAAGGTTGCTCACCAAGATAAAATATCTTGTGCCTACGTACTTTCATACGGCATGAAAGATCAGAGCAAACGTAGTTCGGGATAATACGGATTATGGGAATTCAGATTCATCTGTTTTTTTGAGTAGGGTTAACAAACAGTTCCAGCAGTTTGGCGTATGCAGCTCGACCCTCGGAGACTTAGGCGTTACCGTTTGCGGTAGAACTGAGAGTTAACGACACTCTTTTCTTCAGAAAAGCTTCCTTTGAATTATGGGCCCATGGGGCAAAAGTTTTGAAGTTTGTTTTCTGTCTTTTACGGAAGAACTGTTTTTTATGGATGTTTGCAACCAATATCGCACTAGAGACTATGACCTGAGAGTGAATGCGTCGCATGTCACCCAAAGGGTACCATACTAAACATCCAAGCTGTTAAAAAGAAACTCTCCAACAACCCTTTCTCAAGTAGCTTAAGGCTCGTAACGTACGACGTCAGTTAACCTTTATTACTGTATTTTGATTTGTTTTGAGATGAGAAGAGAACGAACGGGCTCAACTAAGGGGAGACTATCAAGTCCTAACAGTTGTCATGCCAAGGATTCATCCTATGGTTGAGGTTTGAAACAGGGAACTCCTAGAAGTTATCATGCATAGGTTTCAACCTAAATTTCTAATCATCACTTCCTTACCAAAGGAAGTGAGATTCCTAGGGGATCATGTCAATGGTATATAGAAACAGATAAAGCATCAGCTAAACAGTAAACAGTAAACAGTACAGGGAACAACTGTAAATAAAATGCATGCAATGCAAGTGAGGGAGGAAGTGTGTGGAAGGTAGGAGCCTCCACAAGCTCATCTCAACCTCAAGCCAAGTATGAATAATTGCAACGATAACGGAATGCAACAATAGCAAGTCACATCAGCAACAGTCAAACAGAAAGAGTAGCAGACAAAATAGCTCAACACCAAAGCAGGTAAACAGCAAACAACCAAGCAGCTGCAAGCAAACTCCAAGCTCAAGCCATCTTCAAGAGAGGTCTTCATCTTCGTGCTTCAACAAAAGAGAAGAGATTCAACACAAAGAGCTTTGTATAATGATGGGAAGCCTGATGAAAACCAAGGGAATTCATCATGGCACTCAACCATGCATCCATGAAAAGCATCCTCAAAAGTTCTACTCATTATGACATGCCATACATCCCTCCAAAGGAGAGATGGGCTTTCACATGAGGACTTTGAATCATAGGATGGGAATGGCATGCACACAAAGCAAGCCATGTTTGTTTGAAGAAAGAAAACACTCTCTAGGGCTCTTCCTAAACCTTAATGAGGTATCTACTTACTTACCATTCTATCAAGAAGGAATACACTACTTAGAATCATCTAATGGCCAATTACAAGGTTAACATATGAGGTTCTCTAAGTTAGAATCACCTAAATTAAAGTTAATTTGTAAAATAGGGAACTAATAGAAAATCATTCCTAAAAATTCTAGGGAAAATATCATATCATCCTACATGTATCAAAATGCTATAGTCCAAAAATCAGGGGTTAAACCTAAGTCAAAAGGCTCAAATTAAATCTAAAGTTTCAAGGGTATACCAAAGGAATCCACTCATGAACAATCCTAAAAAAACTACCCTAAAGCCTTATTTAAAATCATCTAAAAATCCTAACAAAAATTACACAACATCATCAACATGTGTATAACAACAATCAAAAATAATGAAAAGTTTATCTCATGCTAAAAGTCATCAATGAAATCAATCAAAAGGAAAAGCTATGTTATGAGTATGTTAAGACTAGCCTAAGTATTAATTCAATCTAAAATACCAAAACTAATTCTAAAATCCTAGGAAAATTTCTAGGGGAACCTAAGCATGTTAGGTATCTATAGTAGAAAAACCAGATTCTAAAATTATGCTTAAAGGCACTAAAGAAATCACACACCAAAAATGGTCAAAAGGGAAATCAAGTAGGGAAGCCTCTAAAGATCTAGTTCAAAATAGAACCTACAGCTACCTAAAAATTACCCTAAAAATTTCTGGGAGTTCCTTAATATGTCTATAACAAACCAAAAAAGAATTAAGTCCAAATTTTATACCAAACTCCAGAACAAAAATCGGCAAGAAACTATGCAGTTTTTGACATTTTATTATCCAACTAAAGGAGAAAAACGAAATCAAATTGAAAATTAAACGAAACTAAAATCCAATTGCGTACAAAGATCATAAACATGATAAGGACCATCCAAGAATTTTATCATATTTTTCTAAGTATTCTTGCTATTTTATATGAATTAAAATAAAAAAGCACACAAAACAGAATTTTAATGCCATTAAAAAACAACAATCAAATGGTTAAATTAAATCGGAAAACCAACCTACGGATCGGTGATTTGATCCGGTGATCGTTGATCAAGTGAATTTGTAAAGATCTGAACAAGATTAGACGGAAAACTTCAAGATCCACAATAATTCTTGCAAGAAGATGAAGATCGAACACTTCGAATTCGAATTGCTCCGAATAAATGCTTCCAACTTACGCTCCAATATCCAACTTCAATTTGCACGAAAATTGATTACGAAACTTGATCCGATAATGATGATGAGTGGAGGTTTATGATCAAGATTCCATTGATTTCAATGAAAAATCAATGGATCCGATGACAAGGAGCTATGGGTGAGGGTTTGGAGAATGAAGAAAATTGAGAGAATTGAGAGAGTGAGAGAATTCTTGAAAATGAAAAATGAAAATTGTGAGGAGTTTTTCTTTTTGGTTTGGAGTATATCCCTTAAGTAATCCTTAGGCTTGGATCCCAAGGTAAGGTTTGAACTTTGGCTTGTGAAAATTGGTTTGGAGCTTAATGGTATGATTTTGGGATGTGTAGCTTATTCATGAAGTCACAAATTGGAACACCATGAACCAAGCCCCAAATGAAAATTCTAATAATGCCAAAGTGTTTATAATATCATTTCCAATCAAAATGAGTACAAATTTGTCTTGAAATCATTCAATTACCAATTGTTTTGAATTTTTCCCTTTTAATTCATTAAAATGGTCTTTTTGTGAAATTTCTTCAACCAATGCTTGTTCTAACCCATATCAATGGACTCTTGATACTTGGCTAAGCTAAAAACATCATTTTGAGCAACTTTTATGTTGAACAAAACTCCATTTGAAGCTTGCAAGATAGTGAAATTGACCTATAATTCAAAATGACCTGTAATGTCCAAATACCCAAAATACCCTTGACCTGTCAAAACCATAACTTGAGTTCTACAAATCCAATCATGGACTTCTAGTACTCTTTAGAAAGCTAAGAGAATAAGGAACAACATTCATGTTTACCAAACGTTCATAGGAATCATCCTTCTAGGGAAAAAGTATCATGCAAGTTGGGTAACTTTCAAGCTCCAAATTCACATGCCTCAAATGACTTGTAACTTGTCTGGCTCATAACTTGAGTTCTATAAACCCTATCAAGGAGTTATAATACTCAAATTAAAATTAAGATCATGCCCTACAACAATCATGTTAGGGTCAAGATGAGATGAAAATCATATCTTGAGTTAAATGGCCTGGAAGTCAGGGGTCAAGCTAGGGGATTTTACACTGTCAAGTCCTAGAAACCCTAGCCTGAAACTTCTCGAACTCTTCAATCATGATGAGTTAACCTTGGAATCATCCTTATAACATCATAATGCATCAATCCATGATCACATGGCTCTTGAATTAAGTCTCAACCTTCTTCAAATCCTCAGTTGACTTAGGGTTGACCCAGTCAAACCCTAGCTGCACCAATCATGGTTGAGGTTTCTTAATCTCACACAATGACCTGTCTAGGCCTCAAAGTGATCTTCAACACTTCTCATGAACTCTCTCAAGACCTCAAGTCCATCTTCATGGCCTCAGAATCATCTGATGGCTTTCCACAACTCTCGAGTTAGGAGACCTACACACTTGGCTTCAATCACTCTCTCTGAGGATCTTTTAACTTCTCTAACAAGGATATCAACCCTTGAACATCTGAATAACCTTCTTATCTAGCCTCACAGTCTTGTATAACTCTTTATTGGTAATCATACCTCTTGATCTCCTGCACCCATGTCAATGAAATGCAAATGATAATGCTAATGTGAATGAAATGAAACATAAGCTAGGTAAAGAAAAGTTGGGCAAATTTTGGGGTGCAACAAAGGTGTGAACAGTATGTGGGCTTTAGTTTCAAAAACCCATTATTATTTACAGCATAATAATAAAACACATCTTTTTTAAAAAAAGAATGGGGAATAAAACGGGCCCATCGGCCCATGGTTAAATGATTCACTCAACAAAACAGACTAGGGTTCATCTTCCTTCACGTTACCAATTCAAAAAACAAACCCAAAGCAAGAAGTGCAGGTCAAAATAAGAGACACGATTTTGGAAGTGAAAAAACAACAAACAGCCACCTTCGCTTGTTCACTCTCCGTCCGACCGTCAATCCTCCATCCCGTTTCACACTCAGGTGATTCGTTCTCACTCTTCAGTTTTGCTCAACTCGACCGCAATCAATTTCAAGCATGGATCTGGTTCGTTTCGAATGGTCATTTGTTGAGTTTAAGAAATATCTTTCCATCTCACTTTCTTTCCATTTATGAATTTTTGGGTTCGTCATTTATGAGTTTGGGTTTGTTGTGAATCTTGACTCTCCTTCATCTCTATTTCTGATTTGCGATTATTTTCTTCTTCTTCTCATATTCTTGGATCTGGTTTTGATTTCTGTTTGATGGAAGGGTTAGGGAGAGAGAAGTGGTGGTATTTGAAGGTGCTGTTGAGAATTGAAGGCGAAGAACAGGAAATTGAAGGTTGATGATTGATGGAATATTTTTTATGGTTTGAGAGGAGATTCGAAGGGATAGAGGTGTGGTAAGTTGCGGGCTTTGTAGAGTTGCAGGTTTAAGCAGAATTTTGTGAAAAGTCTCGCTGAAAATGTTTATTTGTTTAGTTTTGGGGTGGATAAGGTTGAAGGGAAAAAATTAATGGAGGAGAGTTTTGGTTAGGAAGAGTTTCTAGTGAAAGGGTTGAAGGGAGGAATTGAAGAAGGTGGGTGGGGAATAAAGTTTTCTATTAGTTTTTCTGTTTGCAGAAAAAAAACAATGAGGGTTTTTAGGTTGAATGAGTGAAGAATGTAGCAGAAATTATTTTGTTTTCAAAATGAAGGAATGTGATTTCTTTTTAAGATGTTGTCTGCACAATCTCTCAAGTGGTCCGCGTTATGGTTCTTGCAAGTTTATGCATTGTGTGAAAGAAAAAATCAGAGTTGTACAACTCGGTTTGGGTGTGCCATGTACAAGCTTGTGGGATTTTCGTTGGAGTTGGGGAGCTGGCTTACTCGCCTTGGCATGGTCATCCGTGAAGGCCCTGTAGCAACTGGAAATATGAACTTCATTAGGGAAATTATACAGGTTACACAAGTCGTGGGCCATGTAGGAGTAAGGCTTATCGTACGGTTGAGTGAAAAATGGAGAACCAAAAGAAAATGAAACAGGCCCCAAAGTTATCCCTGTTGTAACATGACAAGTTCTCTTATTTTTTCTTTTAAAATTGTGGACTCAAATGGGCTCTTGCATTTGTAACATGTTATGAACTCTTCATAGGTTTTGGTTATGAGGCTATATTGAAATGTTTAGAAATTTGTGGTTGAGAAATACAACTTTTTCTTCGTTTACTTTGAGGTATTATTATTTGTAATAAAAGAACTATGGGCTTAGATATGGATACTTAAAAAGACAAGGACTTTTTTGTTGTGACTTTATGGTCCACATTATTTTGTAGAAACCTCCTTTTTATATGAATGGGATTTAGTAAACTTGGAATTAGAACTTGAATGGGTTATCAATTTTGCACCCTCCATCACACTTGAACCATACCTTTGATCAATTCTTGAAATCTTGAAAAAAAATGACTTTGACTTCCATATGTGATAAAAGAAAATTTCCTCATCTAGAGTGCACACTTATTAAACTTTTACGTAAAGTAAATGAAACTTTGAATCAACTCCTAACGACAAACCCAACACAAGCCATTCTTGAATTTTGAACGAATTAGAATATTGATTCAAAGCAACCCTTGCATTGACCTTTGTTGCGGTGGAAATAGGATATCAAATTATTAATTAATTTAAATCACAATTCAATTCACAACCGCTCTTTGATTTATCCGAAGGAAAAGGTCAAAAGAGGGAAAACCTATTTTTGCATCGTAAACACAATGCGGGGAAAGATCTAGGATTCGGGGGTTGGTTAAGCTTAGGGAAGGTATTAGCATCCTAAACTTCTGTAGTACTCTACAGGAACCTTTTGTTCAATACTTACTATATCGCTTTATCATTTGATTAAGGGTATATACAAAAGATTAAAGTTAAGGGAGACCTAAGGGGTTAATTCTAAGTTTACTCGGCAAGACATCGCATCTTGTGCCTACATATCCTTACGGGAATGGAATCAGAGTAATTATAGTTTCCCTCACAAAGGGAGGTTAGAAACGTCTTGACTGTGGTCAAGGTTTCAATGGGGAATAAACATATCTTAAGGACATGCTTACGTGGAGTGAGAAAACTCATGTTTCTACGTTGAAGTTGTTAATTGAAATTAGGGTTAAATTAGGGATTCTACGGCGGGAAACCCTAAAATGGAGTGCGGCGACTCCTTGACCTAAAGCTAGGGTAAAAGGTATTTTTGTCCACGGCGGGACGACCTATGAAAATTTGGGTTTTGGAAAAGGTTGAAACTAGGGTTATTGACTCGGCGGTCAAACTGTTAATCCTAATTCCTTCGGAGGATGACAGAGTTAATGATAATTGCAAAACATGATAAAAGATGAATAAGTATACAGTTATGAAATATAAAGTACTGAAAAAGAGTGCGACAATTGTCTCGCAAAAATTACAACCGAGAAACAGATACAAATATAATAATCAACATTAAGTTTAATCTGCGGAGAAAGCGGTGAACGTTAGTAGAAGTTAGACAGAAATATGACCAATAATGAAAGCAGTTAATATTGAAAGACAAAATGTAATTTGAAATTATTGTTTTATTAATTTTGAAAAGAGATCTTAAAAAAAAATAAGGCATTTAATTTTAGTTTTAAAAAAAGGATTTAATTTTAATCTTTGAAAAATGTTTTAATCTTAATTTTTGAAAAAAAGTTTTCAGTTTTTAATTAAAAAAGAGTTTTTATTTATTTTTCTAAAAAGGGTCTTAATTTTATATTTTAAAAAAAGTTTTAATTTATATTTTAAAAAAATTAATTTATATTTTAAAAAAAGTTTTAATTTATATATTAAGAAAATATTTTTCATTTTTAAAATAACAAAACAAACAAGAAAAAACAAAATAAATAAACATATAAAAAAAAAGGTTTGGCCCGGAAGTTGGGTGGTCAAACCCCAACTCGGCCCGGTTATTAACCATGAGGGGCTCTTAAGAAAATTAGGGTTTTGTTAACTCTTATTTCCTATTCAGCGGCAGCATTATTCCACCATCTTCTTTCTCGTTCTCATCCATCTCTTTGCTCTCTCAACTCCCTTCCGTTTTCCCTAGGAAAAAAAACACAACAGAACAAGATAATGATGTCGTCGACGAAATAGACTCACGTTTTCGTGAAATTTTTCGCTGCAGGTTTAGGTATTTCCGTCGTTTGATCTTCGGCGATTTAGCCTGATTGCAGATGATTTTTTTTAGGGAGACGGCGACGATGTTGCACTTGCGTTCGATTTGCGACCGATGATGTTATTGCTGAGGCTTTGGAGTGTTGACGGTTTCGGATAATGGTTCTCCGTTTAGTGTGGCGTCTTGCGATTACGGTGATCTTGTTTTATGATTTGGCCGTGGATGTTTGTTCTTGATATTCAGGGTTTGCGTCGTTCGAATCTTTTTCGGTGAGAACGTTCTATCTTCTTGATGTTAGGGTTTGGTGATTTTTTCGGCCCCCTTTGTGGTTGTTCTGAATGTCTGTTTTATATCACCCGTTTTCGATCTTCTTTGGGCCTTGGACTATTGTTCTTACATTATTTTTCTAACTTAATGGTGATTCTGATTCGGCTTTATTTGATGCAGATTTGATCAGATTTTTCTTTACAGATGTGATTTGATTTGGTTTATCCAACTGACATGATTTGGATTTGTCCGGATTTTAATATGGATTTGCTTCTGATTTCCGATTTAGATTCGGTTTCCTCTGATACTGATTCAGTTTCTATCATGGGTTTGTTTTCGGATAGATTTGGATATCCGTTTCAAATATAATTTGCTTTGAACCTTCAGACTGGATACGGATTTGATATAGTTTGGATTTGGATATTAAATCCGGATTTGATTTTTCGGTGCATTCTGGATATTGGTTTGTGATCTGTTGGCATCCAGATTTTTACTTGATAGGAGAATACATTCGAGTTCCGTTTGGTTTGATAATCCAACTTCGGCACAAAATCACTTCTTTTCGGCCCAAAAGCTTCTTTTATCTCTCTTTCTCGGCTGTCCCAAAAGAACATATACTATTGGTCTGGTGCCGATGTCGAGATTGGAAATGGGAGTTCGGTTTCGGAAATTGTCGTGCCCTCTCGACACCCGGTGATGAACTTTACTCTGAGGGTGTCAAACATATTTTCTAACTTTATTCTCTGTTTTGCTCTTGTTTTATTTTGGTTTTACAAGTACGGAAGCAAATTGGAGAATCGGAGAATCGAGCGCGACGAATTGATTAGGAAACAACCATGAAGAAATCTTTAGGAATTTAGGAATTTTAGAATCGAAAAAATGTAATTTCAATTCCTTTGTAAATTATAAAGAAAAAAAACAAATATGAATAATAATATCCATACTATTTTCTATCCAAATACTTGTCTGCTTTCTCATTTTAGCCGCTCCGCAATAACTGAACGCCCCCAATTAAATTCAACTAACTAGAAAATAATCAATTAAAATCTCACAAATAAATTAACTTTGCCAACGAAACTTGTACAAATAAATCTCAAATCCAAACAGACTCGAAATCCGCGGAGAAATCCAATTAACAGTGAAACAGAAGCTAAACTCCGCACCAAAAGGAAATCCAATTAGTCTCTGATAAAATGCCAAACCATAAATCAAATCGGCCCAGAAAATCGTAATTGAACAGTAATCATAAACCGCAATCAGCCATGAAAATTCAAATCCATTTTAAAAACACGGAACTCGGAAACGTAAACCATAGTGCATAAATGACCATTTCACCCTTTTCATCGTTAAAGTGCCCCTAATGTAATTCCTGCAAAATAAACAGACTATGTAACCCGTTAGTAGTTAGCTGATGCAAAATGAGATGACATGCGACATGACCGACTAATCTGAGGGTAAAATTTGGGGTATTACAACCTTGAACTAGAACCTTGAATCCATGAATCCAATAAATCATATCCTGGATCGATCTTGAACAAAAACATGTCTAACCAAGCTTAGGTCAATATAAAATATCTCCAACACATATTACATTCATTCTTAACCCACCGCACCTCAAATGAAATTTGATTCAGTTCAATCCAACCTCATGATCGAAACAACACAACTTTTTGGATTTTTGAATAATGGTTAGTGGACAGATGTACAAATGAAAAATATACACATGTAGGACAAATTTGGGGTATGACAGATGCACCTCTCTAATCAGATTAAACCTAGGGAAATGAACTACTACAACGTTCTTTCTCCCATGTTAGAAGTCAATTAGATATGAAGAAGACCCCGGATTTGTCCGAAAAGAAAAGAAAAGAAAAAGCTCGGGAACTGAAATACCAGATAAGGGTCTATCCCTGAGTAAACAGTGAATAACTAGCAAAAGGTCACCATCACCAAAAGGATGATAGGACGAAAATCACACCGGCTACTACCACCAAAAGGATGATAGAGCAAAACCCTCGCACAATCTGGCATCAACGAGATGGTAGACCCACAACCAAAAGGATGATGGAGGGAACTCACACCGGATAATACCACCAAAAGGATGATAGAGCAAAACACTTGCACAATCTGGAACCAACAAGATGACAGACCCACCACCAAAAGGATGAAAAAGTAAACTCACAGCAGCTACTACCACCAAAAGGATGATAGAGAAAAACACTCACACAATCTGACATCAACGAGATGACAGACCCACCACCAAAAGGATGACGGAGCGAACTCACACCGACTACTACCACCAAAAGGATGATAGAGCAAAACACTCGCACAATCTGACATCGACGAGATGACAGACCCACCACCAAAAGGATGACGGAGCGAACCCACACCGGCTACTACCACCAAAAGGATGATATAACAAACCCTTGCACAATCTGGCATCAACGAGGTGACAGACCCACCACCAAAAGGATGACGGAGTGAAATCATATCGACTACTACCACCAAAAGGACGATAGAGCAAACAAACTCACACAATCTGGAATCAACAAGATGACAGATCCACCACCAAAAGGATCACAGAGAAAACTCACACCGACTACTACCACCAAAAGGATGATAGAGCAAACATTCACACAATCTGGCACCAACAAGATGACATATCCATCACCAAAAGGATGATAGAGAAAACTCACACCGGCTACTACCACCAAAGGATGATAGAGCAAAAAATTCGCACAAACTGACATCAACGAGATGACAGACCCAACACCAAAAGGATGATGGAGCGAACTCACACCGGCTACTACCACCAACAGGATGGTAGAGCAAAACACTCATACAATATGACATCAACAAGATGACAGACCCACCATCAAAAGGATGACGGAGCAAACTCACACCGTCTACTACCACCAAAAGGATTATAGAGCAAACACTCGCATAATCTGGCATCAACGAGATGACAGCCCCATCACGAAAAGGATGACGAAGCGAACTTACACCAGCTACTACCACCAAAATGATGATAGAGAAAACACTCTCATAATCTGACATCAACGAGATGACATACCCACCACCAAAAGGATGACAGAGCAAACTCACACTGGCTGCTACCACCAAAAGGATGATAGAGAAAACACTCGCATAATCTGGCATCAACGAGATGACAAACCCACCACCAAAAGGATGACGGAGCAAAACACACACACAAGTTGATATCACCAAAAGGATGATAGAATGACACAAATTTGAAGGTTACCAACACCAAAAGGATGCAGGTTAGGTTGAACCGACGAGGTTCGGCTATCACCAAAAGGATGATAGTAAGGCAATTGACAAAAGTTCAAGTTTGCTGGATATAACTCATTGGGAACGCCCAAGAGGAAGATTAGATTGAAACAACCCAATGGGGTACGCCCACTGTCTTTCTTGGAGGTCACCGTTTTTACCGCAAAAGGTTGAAGTAACTTTATGAGAAACGCCCATGAACTTTGAAGAAGATGCCCCTGTCCAGGCTGAGTTTGCCTTGAAATTTTGTCTTGGCTTGATCAACAAAAGGTTGAACAATTTGGTGAAGAATGCTCATGGCTTTGTTGAAGATGCCCTTGGCCGCGATGAATGCCAATTTGGAAATCTGATCAAGCACAAGGTTGAAATACGTCATGGGAAGCACCAATGGTCTTGAAAAAGATTCCCTTGACTGGGCTGAATATCATATTGAAACTCCTAAATTTTCCTAACAAAAGGTTAAACAACTTCGTGAGGATTGCTCACGGATGAATGATATCCCCCTGGATGGGCTGGATATCAACTTGGAAATCTGATCAACCACAAGGTTGAAATACATCATGGGAAGCACCCATGGTCTTGAAGAAGATGCCCCTGACTGGGCTGAATCTTGCTTTGCTACCTTTGAATTCTGTGGGGATACCTACGGTCTTGCAGAAAATGCCCTTGACTAGGCTGTTGATTTACTTTTAAGCTCTTGAATTTGCCCAACAAAAGGTTGAACAACTTTGTGGGGAAACCCACGGTCTTGCGGAGGAGGTCCCTGACTGGGCTGCATATGGCCTTGGAAATCTTCGAGATTGATCCTGGATCTTGACTTGCATATGTGAATGCTTGATATTGAGAATGATATTCTATAACAAATGCAAATGCAAATGCTTCGAGAGTTGGGGAAGTATGATATGGTTTAGGCATGCATATGATGCAAGATGCTTATGATATCGAATGCAATGTGTATGATATACATGATTGTAGCCGGGTAAATTGGAAATGCAGGTGGAAAACGCCAACTTGGTGGACTTTTGGTAGTTGCCAATGAAGATTGAACTTTGGGTAGTGGGAGGGGTTTACTTCCTCGACACGCAGTTTTCTAAAGACACTATGATTGGAGCAGAAGATGTTCTTGATGCCCCAAGTCTGGGCATTTAGTGATTTGTTGTGAATTTGCTTCAGAGGAGATTGCAGCTTTGCCTGATGGTCTGAACGACCTGGCCTTGCCCTAGTCTGGACATGGCAATGGTCTGCCCCAAATTAACTAGTTATATCTTATGGCGGTTAAGCCTTTATGCTTTGGGCTGGTTTGCCCCTGATCGAGCTGTTTGAATGATTTGCCCCAGCCTGTGGGCTTTGAAGTAACTTCGCCTTGTATCAGCCACTAGAAGTTAAATTCCTCTTTGATTGCCCCTTTGTTAGAATGTATCTGATGTCTAGCACTAAGTTGCAATTAAATTTATACATTCACAAATGGTAATCTGAATGCAAAGTTCGTGGAAGTTTTGAAAAAGTGTCGTTTATTCGAGTGTAATGATAGTGTGAGACGAATGGACCGTTAGCCCAGACGTGGTGCTAATTTTGATTGGTGTAAAAGATGCAGTAAGGTAAGTGATACCAATGCTGATGATTAGAAAATATGTGAGGAGTTAGTTTACACAACCTTGCAATAGTATGCTTTCAGAATAAACTTTGCCTCAATTAGGTCTTTTGAGGGTTATAACGTGGTCTGGTTCACGGTTTATGAAATAAAGGATATTAGGCTCAAAGTATGATTTATACCCACCCATTCTTCTAATGATCTCCAGTCCTACATTCAGTTAAATTTGTACATGCCTTGTCAGTGTAAGCTTGATGATCCAAGGTATACTTGAAATGGAAGTCACCTTATTTGGATTTTGATAAATGTCATTGACCCTTTTGATTTGATTTGATGGTCGTTGAATTTTATTTTGTTTTTTTGTTGAGGGTTTGAGGACCTCTTTTGGTTTTGCTTTTTGATCCCTAACTTTTGCATGGACTAATTTTGCTTGCCAGATCCATCAGGATTGCCTTGACTTTTGCCTAAGTCCCTTTTGCGGTGTTTAACTTAGTAGGATTTTGATTTTTTTGGATTTTGTTGGAGGATTGTGACTGCCATGTTGTTGCAACTACGAAAAACACCCGACGGAAAACAGAAGAGTCGCCACCGTTCATTATTTATCCTAAAGAGAGGGAAAGGAAACGAGCGAAGAAAACCTACGAAAAGGGATAAGATTGGTCATCGCAACCAAATCTCGGGTTCGGGAGTCGGTTACACAAGGGGAAGATATTAGCACCCTCACGTCCGTTGTACTCAATGGGATCCATGCTTTTTGTCTATCTAAGGGTGTGTTTATCTATCTAAGCTAAAGGCTCACAGGACAAAAGAAAAAGAAAAGTGACTCGATAAAGCATCGTCACTCTATGCCTACGTATTCCCTCGTGCAATGGGAAAGTCAGAGTCAACGTAGTTCGGAAAACTACGAGTGAAGGTGTGGAAAGGTTTCTCGCCAAGACATCGTCGTCTTGTACCTACGTATCCTCTTCTGGTACGAGAAATCAGAGCAAACATAGTTCGGGCTGACATGACCACCGGTTGGTTCAAATGTTTTAACCGAGTAGGGTTAAACCTTCGTTCTAGCAGTTAGGGACGATGTCTGTTTGCGGTAGAACCAAAGCTTAACAACACTCTTTTTACGAAAATGATTTTCCGATTAAGATCCCGAAGGATAAAAAAGGTTTGAAGTGTTTTTGTGTTTTTTAGTGAAGTGAATTAATTTGGTTTGTGATTCACGTTGCACTAAAGACTATGACATAGGAACGAATGCGTCGCATATTGCCCCTAAACAGGACGTACACTAAACACTCTAGACAAGCGAGAGGAGATCCCTCACTCATCATTTCCCATGTACTTAAGGCTCGTAGCGTACAATGTTCATCGTATTTATTAGATGAGTTATAATGTTTGAGATGAGAAGAGAAACGCGACTTCTAAGGGAATCTCAGTCCTAATGTTGTCATGAAAAGTGGACCTAAAGTTGGGATTGAAAGGGAAAACATCTACCCTAATGTTAGCATGCATGGCTTGAACCTAATGTCTATCACAATCCAACTTGAACAAGAAGGATTGGAAGTCCTAAGGGGAACATGGCAAAGGAAGACAAAAGAAGAGAAATCAAACACAAGTAACATGCACATTGTAAATAAATATGCAAAGAGGGAGGAAAAGAAGTGTGGGGGCAGCAGCCGCCACAAGCGCGTCTCGACCTCTTTGAAAGCATACAAGAATGCAATGCAAAAAGAAAAATGAAAGAAGGCAAGCAATCAAGAAAATGCAAGCACAAAAGAGAGTGGATGAGACAAAACGGGAGAAGTGAACTTCTACAACCATCGACCATCAATCATCAGAGACAAGTGAGAGGAAAAGAAGTGCGGGGCAGTAGCCGCTACAAGCGCATCTCGACCACTCGACTCTAACACTTAAGCATGATTAAAAATAAACATCACTTTGAACGACGTATACGAGAGTACGCATTCAAGTGGAAAGCAAGTGTGCGTGTCAAAGAAATATCGATTAAACAATCAAGAATAGTGACAAATATCCCAAAACATTTCACTCCTAATGCATCATATCGATTTATGAAGATTCGAAGCGAAACGGTACCGAAACAAGCATGAAAAATAGCAAAACAGGCCTGTTAGAACAGTGTTAATTGGTTAACACCCTGGGTTAATCGATTAACCTCTGTTAACGTTTGAAAATTTTGAAAGTTTGAACTGGTTAATCGGTTAACGCCAGAGGTTAACCGATTAACACTGCTCCAACAGCAGAAAACAGCAACAGAAAAGCACTTTTCAACAACTTATCACTTAAGCAAACTTCCACATGAGCTCATAAACAATTGTGCACGAAATTAAACCAGCAAACAATGATCTAAACAAGATGTAAACACATCTAAACAACACAATCACAATTCAAATCAACCAAAATTCAATCGAAAATGAAAATCAACATGAATATGCAAATAAGCTCAAAAATGCTATGGATCTAGAATTCCAACCTTCGAAGCGGAGAATTGCTTCGGTTAATGTTGATTCAAACTGTAATTGAATAGATCCGATGCTAGAAATCCGGAATACTTCAAGATCCAAGCTAATCATTGTGGTAGAAATGATGGTCCACCAAAATTAAGCCAAATTACTCCAAATAAGCACTTCTAGATCCAACTCAGAATTCATATCCAAGCTTGCACAAAAATTGAAGGAGGAAATTGATTCAATGAGTGTGATGGATGTAGGTTTTAGCTCAAGAATTCATTGATTCCAATGAAGAATCAAATAACTCAATGGATGAAGAGCTTTGAGTGAAGGTTTTGGAAATGGAGAAAATGAGAGAAAATTGAGAGCTCAAGAGTGAATTCTGAAATGAAATTCAAATTATGAGGCTTAAACGTGTGTGATTAGGAGTAGATCAAATGAATACCCTTTAGGCTTGGATCCAAATGAAAGGTTTGGAAGATGGTTTGGAAAATTTGGTATGGAATGAGGAATGGGAGTTTGGAGGGAAAATGAAATTAACCAAATTTCAAATGATGTTCTAGATCCTTCCCAAGTGTAAAATTGAAATTCAAGTGATCAAAATTGGACCCCAAAGTGGATTGCCTTAAAAATTCACGTGCAGAGCAAAATCTGCACTGGTTAATCGATTAACCATATGTGTTAATCGATTAACGCCTTCGAAAATCCCAGTTTGACCTGATTTTGACTTGGTTAATTAGTTAACCATATGTGTTAACTGATTAACACCTTCAAAATTTGAATTTTGGCGCCTTTTGGAGGGAAATCTGCACATTTGCCTGTTTTCAACCGTTTTGAGCTCTGTTTAGCCTCTGAAACTTGCCCTTGAATATCCTGATCATGAGAATGCCTGGGATAGCATGAATGCTGCTTTCTGAACTGAAATTTCCTGTAAGACAAAAATAAAATCGGTCGCCTGACCGCTGGGCCAAATAAGTGCCAGAGCTGCTGATGCTTGACGTTCAGTCGCTTGCACTAAAAATGAAACTGAGCCACAGGAATGCCTTGATCCCGTGCCTCGAGAACAAATGCTATGATATGCAAAAAATGCAAAATGCAGAGAAATAAAAGCCAGTTGCTGTCAAAACGACACGGTAAATTTTGGGGTGCTATAACTGCCCCTATTCAAACGACTTGGACCTGATTGGATGAGAAGCATCAACTTTCAAACAATCAAGGTAAAAGACGGTTGAATACCAACAAACTTGGAAATTTGCCCACCGCAGAAATAAACTACAAACTCTGATTGGGACCAAAGTCTATGGAGATAACTGATCTGATAACAAGAATACTCCGCTGGGGAAGAAAGTTGCTTAACCAAGCAAATCTGGCAGGGAGAATACCCAATAAGATGAACACATCCATCAAAAATTGCGCCATGGTTTGGATACCACTGTCTTCACCGGAGTTTGGATACTCGATGACCGGAGTCTGGATACTCGACGAACAAAGGAAACGGAGCCTGAATGCTCAACGAGATAAATCGGAGTCTGGACGCTCAACGGAATAAAGGAAACACCACAAATTGGAGATTTATCGGAGTCGGGATACTCAACGGAGAAGCCAGAGCCTGGATGCTCAACATAATAACCGGAGCCTGGATGCTCAACGAAGATTGACCGGAGTCTGGATACTCAATGGAAAAGCCGGAGCCTGGATGCTCAACGTAATAATCGGAGCCTGGATGCTCAACGAAGATTGACCGGAGTCTGGATAATCAACGGACGAAGAAACACTCATTAGGGTCTGGATACCACAAAGAAATCGACCGTTCAAATTGTCGGAATCTGGATACTCAACAAAAAAATGAATCACATCACAAAATGATGTGGTCTGGATACCACACAGGAATACATCACAAATTGGACATTCGCCGGAGTTTGGATACTTAATGACATTGGCCGAAGTCTGGATACTCTACGGACTAAGGAATTCAGTCACAAATACTTATCAAGGTCTGGATACCACATGAGTTCAAAACAACCTGACCAGCTGAAGTCCGATGACACTGTCGGGGAATAATATGAGTCGTGGTCTAGATACCACATGAAATAAGCTACCATGGTCTGGATACCATAAGTGTCTTTACCAGAGTCTGGTTACTCAACGGAATTGGCTGCAAATATACTCATCAAGGTCTGGATACCCAACTGACTTCACCGGAGTCTGGATACTCGACGGAAAAGGAGTTCAATCACAAATATTGTCGTGGCCGAGATACCACAAAGAAATCGACCGGAGTCTGGATACTCAACAGACAAAACAAAATCTGAAAACGCCATGGTCTGGATACCACACGAAGATTGTAAACCCCATCACACTCATCAAGGTCTGGATACCACATGAGCTTATGACAACATCATCGACCAAGGTTAGGTGACACTACTGGGGAAAACATAAGTCGGGATCTGAATACCACGCGGGCGAACGGAAATTTCCACGGTCTGGATACCACAAGGGCAAAGAGATCGAACCTCTGGAGATACACCTGAAAACAAAGAGATAACAACCTGACTTATGTTTCACATGCGTATGTTTGAAAATGGTGTAATGCTCCATACGAGATGGAAATGCTACGCGTTTGAGAGATGATATACAACATGCAAATGCAAAAGAACCACTCCAGCAAAATAAATGCCAGAGAGCAAGAGAATCCACCCTGCCGAGGAGAGGTACTATACCAAGTATGATCAGACTCATACTGGGAAAACAAGCCCTGGATAGCCTTCCTAGAAATAACTTTCCTGAACAGTACTGCTCTTACGAGAACAAAATCGACTCCGCTGGGGATCACATCACATTGTTATGAGGAAAACACCATGAATGGCCTACCAGAATACAACTCTTCTGGGGAAACAAAAGATTCGGCTGGAGACAACACCCTGAACGGCCTTCCAGAGAACTCCACCCTCTGAGGAAAAACCAAACCACTCTGCTCGGTGAAAACAAACACTGAGAACTCCACTCTGCTTGGTAGAAAATATACTCTACTTGGAGGGTAAGTAGCAAACTGTCCTGTTGGGGAAAATCAGAGACTTCTACTGAGAACTCCCCTTTGCTGGGGAATCGATCTAACTCTACTTAAACATCCGTCACGTCGAGGGAATCAGCACATACTCTGCTCGAGGAAGAGAATCCTGAATACCGATATTACCGAGAAAACCTCCAGAACGTCGACTCCACTGGGGAAAAGGGCGTCAGAAACGTTGCCTCCGCTGGAGAATAGACCTCGCCTCTACTGGCAGAATCTGACTTGATAACGAGACCTTGTGGGGAAACGCAGTCTTTTCTAAATCAAACGCCTGACTGCATTACACCTGAAATAATTGCCCTTTAGAAAATCGCTGGGTACCAACCTACTTACGCTGGGACACACAACTCAGACCTCCTGCCAGGGGATAATCCCACATCTACCTGCTGGGGTTACCAATCTCAACCTGCTGCTAAAGATGATTCTACTGAGAATAAATGCAAACTTGCTGCAATCTTAAACTGTTGAGGATAAGGACAATTCTTACCGGCTGAAGATAAACTCGTTGTCCTGCAACAAATAGAAACACAAAGAAAGTCTTGTATGCAAAATGGTTACCTCAGTTACCATCCATGATACCTGTTGATCAAGCAAAGTCATTGTTTCTTCATGCTCTGTAAAGATTCATGTTTTCACCTGCAATGGTTATCAAAATAACAGACGTTTTTTTGCAAACAAAATAGTAAAAGCAAATAAAAGAAAGTTCTTTGACTGAAGTGAATACTTTATTGATGGAAAATCATGTAAATAGGAGAATTACAATTTGGATGCAATTCCTAAAAAGAGGTAATTGCACAAAGCAAAAGAATATATACAAATGTTGTCAATATGGAAACAGACAACCACCATGTGTCGATTCAGCTATGACCTGTATGTCTTTGATGTTCCCCATGTTTCGCCTTCTGAAAAGACTGGCTGGACTGATTCCTTTTCTTTGGGATAACCGCTTGCAAGCTCATAGATCAAACACAGACCACATTCGTTTGCTTTCAAATCCCTAACTTTTTCCTGGATCGCTCTTGTGGGTTTTCAATCCACCGGGATACCCATTTTTGCCAAAGTTGCCTTTTCAGGTTTTCAACTTTGCGGGTTCATTTTTTTTATTTTTATCCCTAATTTTTGCTCGAACCTTTTCCTTTTTATGATTCGCCGGGATGCCCCATTTTTGCCTGGACTTTTCTTTTTCTGTCCAGCGGGTCTGTTTTAAGCAAAGTATTTTCTAACTACGTCTGCGTTCACAGGGGACGAAAATTTTTCACCATCATAGTAATAAGGCTCCGTCAGAGAAAACCTTTCTTACCACATATGGACCTTCGTAGTTAGGAGTCCATTTTCCCCTGTGATCTTTCTGAGGAGGAAGGATCCTTTTCAACACCAACTTACCCGTTTGGAAGCACCGAGGACGCACTTTCTGATCAAAGGCTTTCTTCATCTTACTCTGGTACAAACGGCCATGCGCAATGGCTGCCAATCTCTTATCGTCAATCAATCTTAGATGATTCAACCTGGCTTGCACCCATTCAGCTTCGTCAAGCTTCACATCCGACAATACCCTTAAAGAAGGAATCTCCACTTCTAATGGCAGGACTGCTTCCGTACCATACACCAGTGAGAAAGGAGTTGCCCCGGTTGACGTATGCATCGAAGTACAATAAACGTGAAGAGAAAAGGGTAACATCTCGTTCCAGTCCTTATAGGTTACCACCATCTTCTGCACAATCTTCTTGATATTCTTGTTAGCTACCTCAACAGCGCCATTCATCTTTGGACGATATGGAGAAGAATTGTGATGCTCAATCTTAAAACTCTGGCACAGTAAAAATAAATCTTATCCTCCTAGATATAAAAGCAATTTTGAGCCTACATGCTTCTATTGTGGTATAAAAGGACATACTCCAAATGCATGTTATGTTAGAAATTTTAGTGTAGCTCAAGGCCATTATGTATGGGTAAAGAAAGGAACTAACTTTGAAGGACCCAAGGCAATTTGGGTACCTAATAAAACTTAATTATTTTTTGTAGGTATGCTTGAAGACCTCTTCAAATGAATGGTATCTTGATAGTGGATGTTCGAGGCACATGACGGGTGACATAAGCAAATTTTCACATCTAACGCTTAAAGCCAAATGATTCGTTACTTATGGTGACAACAACAAAGGAAGAATTCTTGGCGTAGGCATCATCGGTTCACTGCCTTCAACAACTATAAAGGATGTCCTATATGTGGAAGGTGTAAAGCATAGTCTACTTAGCATTAGCCAATTGTGTGACCGAGGTTTCAAAATCAACTTCACTAAAAATGAATGTTTGATTGAAAACGAAGTTACTCATGAAGTTATGATAAAAGGTAAAAGAGTTAATAATATTTTCTTAATTTCCTTGGATAACGTATCTTTGAATGTTAAGTGTCTCTTGGAAAGTAACAATGAATCATGGTTATGGTATAAGTGGTTTGCTCACATTCATATGGAGCACTTGAATAAGTTGATCCAACATGACTTGGTCATTGGATTGCCAAAGATCAAATTCATCAAAGATAAGTTATGCGACGCTTGTCAAAAAGGAAAACAAACCAAATCAACTTTCACATCCAAAGATGTGGTGTCCACATCTAGGCCACTACAATTGTTGCATATGGATATTTTTGGTCCATCTAGAACAAAAAGCTTCGGAGGTAACATTTTCGCTTTAGTTATTGTTGATGATTATTCTAGATTTTGTTGGACTTACCTTTTAGTGCAGAAAAGCGGTGCTTTTAAAGCATTTAAGAAGTTTGCAAAACAAATTCAAAATGAGAAAGCTCTAACAATTGTCTCCATAAGAAGCAACCATGGTGGAGAATTCCAGAACTCTTTATTTGATGAATTCTGCGAGGAAAATGGAATTTCACACAATTTCTCTTCACCAAGAACTCCACAGCATAATGGTGTCGTGGAAAGGAAGAATCGTTCGTTGGTGGAACTTGCAAGAACAATGTTAAGTGACTTAAATCTTCCTAAGTATTTTTGGACGGATGCGGTGAGTACGGCATGTTTTGTAAGTAACCGGGTTAATATTAGACCAATTCTTAAGAAAACCCCCTATAAAATTTTCAAAGGGAGAAAGCCAAATATCTCCTACTTTCACATATTCAGATGTAAGGGCTTTGTATTGAACAACGACAAAGACAACCTTGGTAAGTTTGATGAAAAATCAGATGAAGGTATATTTCTTGGTTATTCCCTTACTAGTAAAGCTTTTAGAATTTACAATAAAAGAACATTAACTATTGAAGAATCTATGCATGTCAAATTTGATGAATCTAACCCCTCCAAGAAGGATATTGTGTTTTGTGATAATGATGATGAATTTGTAGAAATTCCCGAAGAAAATACTTCTAAAGATATCACTAAAGAACAAGATAGACCCGTTCAACAAGATTCCAGTATCAACGATCTACCAAAAGAATGGAGGACTCATAGAGATCATCCTATCGACAAAGTGATCGGAGACATAAGTCAAGGTGTTGCTACAAGATTAAATCTCAAAGATGCATGCTTGAACATGGCGTTCGTATCTCAAATAGAACCTTCCAAAGTTGATGAAGTTCTTGAAGATGACCAATGGATTATTGCTATGCAAGAAGAATTAAACCAATTCGAGAGAAATCAAGTTTGGGAACTTGTTTCTAGACCAAAAGATAAACACATCATTAGAACAAGGTGGGTGTTCAAGAACAAACTTGATGAGAATGGAATAATTGTTTGAAACAAAGAAAGATTTGTGGCTCAAGGGTACAATCAAGAAGAAGGAGTTGACTTTGAAGAAACATTCGCTCCGGTTGCAAGGTTAGAAGTTATTCGTTTATTACTTGCTTATGCATGTTCAATGAATTTTCAACTATTTCAAATGGAAGTCAAAAGCGCCTTCTTGAACGGATGCATCAACGAAGAAGTCTATGTCAAATAACCCCCGGGCTTTGAAGACTTCAAGCATCCTTCACATGTATACAAATTGAAGAAAGCTCATTATGGTCTAAAGCAAGCACCAAGGGCATTGTATGATCGTCTTAGTAATTTCTTATGCTAAAAAGGTTTTGAAAAAGGCAAGGTAGACAAAACTTTATTTATTAAAAAGATAAAGGATAATACCTTACTTGTTCAAGTCTATGTAGACGACATCATCTTCGGTTCAACAAACAAGGATCTATGTGAAGAATTTTCTTCAATGATGCAAGGCGAGTTTGAAATGTCTATGATGGGAAAGATGAACTACTTTCTTGGATTGCAAATCAAGCAATTAAAAGACGGAATATTTATCAACCAATCAAAGTATTGCAAAGAGCTGTTAAAAAGATTTGATATGGATGAATGCAAAGTTATGTCAACACCAATGTGATCCGGAACCTACGTCGATCAAGATGAATCGGGAAAATCAATTGATATTACAAAGTATCGAGGTATGATTAGTTTTTTATTATATTTGACGGTAAGCCGTCCTGACATAATGTTTAGCGTTTGTCTATGTGCTTGCTTCCAAGCAAATCCAAAGGAGTCACATCTCACGACAGTCAAAATAATCATGAAATATCTCAAGGGAACATCAACCGTCGTCTTATGGTATCCAAAAGGTAGTGGTTGTACTTTAATTGGTTATTCTGATGCGGATTATGCAAGCTATAAAACTGATTGAAAAAGCACGAGTGGAACCTGACACATTCTTGGAAATGCTTTAGTTTCGTGGTCATGCAAGAAACAAGCATGTGTTGCTCTTAGTACAGCTGAAGCAGAATACATAGCAGCGGGAAGCTGTTGTGCACAAAATCTTTGGCTAAAGCAACAATTAAGCGACTACGAAATTGATCTTGGATGCATTCCTATCCGATGCGACAACACAAGTGCGATTAACATCACAAAAAATCCAGTCATGCACTCAAGAACCAAACACGTTGACATTCGGCATCATTTCCTCCGTGATCACGTGCTTAAATGAGATGTCGAAGTCACTTTTGTGGATACGCATAACCAACTCGCCGACATATTCATGAAGCCACTCGCAAAAGAACCATTCTTCAAGATTCGACGAGAACTCGGAATTCTCGATGAAGGTGACATCTAATCTCTTCATAAGTTAATGTGTGTAGAATCTATGTTTTCCAACTTGTTCACTTACTGTTTTTAACCAATTTTCTGAAATTTCGAAGGTGTTAACCGATTAACCCCTAAGGTTAACCGATTAATACTGTTAATTTTTTCCTTCTGATTTAATTTTTTAATGTGTTAACCGATTAACCCCCAGGGTTAACCGATTAACACTGTTAGTTTTTATTTTGAAAATTATTTTTTAAATGCGTTAACCGATTAACCCCCAAGGTTAACCGATTAACACTGTTTGTTTTTCAAAAAATCAGAAACAAAAATTGGTCAAAAATTGTGTTAAATGTGTTTTAAGTTTGTTTATGTGTGGTGCATGTGCTTCTTAATCATCTCACCCACTATCCTTGGGAAACATCTTCTTGTTTGACTACAAGTAATACACCCTTCCAACTTCTACCTACTTATGACCCTTACTTAATATCCACTAAAACCTCTCTTACTTTACCTTCTTCATCATACTCAAACCCTAACACTCCAGAAGAACCTCCAACCTTCAGATTCTCATACTCCCACATCCATGGCTCTAAACAACAAGGGAAAAGGAAAGCTACCAGAGAGCAGCTCTGCGGCTGATGAAGACTTTGCTCCTATAGAATCAACGAAAAAGAGAAGAATAGATTTCAAAGTCCGGGTTCGTCAACTCTTTCTGGTAAAATGCGTTAATCTTAAAGCTTTTCCTACCCCTACTTTTGATTTCCCAGCATTGTTGAAATACCAAAAGATCGATAACTTTGTTTCTGATAACGGACGGTGCTATCCGGATTTAGTCAAATCTTTTATGAACAAATTGTCGATTCAGTTCAATGAGAATGAACAACATATGTTGGTTACTTCGGTTCGGGATTGTATGTTGAATGAAGATCTTTCAGGCATTGCTGCAACCTTAAAAATTCCACACATAGGATTTTTCCTCCGGAAAGGTGCCAACCATGTGGAAGGACCCTGGGAAAATTACGATAAAATGGAATATTATTATCGTATCTGTAGGTTTCCCAGAGAAGCTGTCATTGCGGGTCAACAGACTGCTCGCACACTTTGTTATGTCAAGAATCTGACCGTCAATGACCGGATGTTACATTATATTATCTGCTATGTCTTGATTCCGAAAGACTCGAATCATTCTCAGATTAATGATTTGGAGATGCAATTGATGTTTTCAATTAAGAACAGAATTAAAGTTAATTGGATTTTAACCATGATGTACCATCTTCAACAACAACTCACCTTGTCCACTCGGCTTCCATATGCGCGGCTAATCTCAATAATTCTCGAGCTAGCTGACTTGGATCTTAACCGAGAACCTGCAATTACTCTGAAACCGACAACGAACAAGACTAGTGAGATCACTATCATCAAAAATACTAGCATAGTGAAAGATTCTGATGGAACATACAAGTATGTAGAAGACGGTTCTTCCTCCACCAACCATCCTTATACAATTTCGGAAGGTGGCATCACAAATGAGTTTCTCTATATTACTATGATGAACCAGCATCGAGAAACCACTCGGGCGATTAATTCTCTCCGAAAACTTATGATCAACTCTCAAAATTCCAATACCGGATACAATGAAGATGAGAATGGTAGTGAAGAGGAAGAAGATGAAGATGAGGATATGTCTGATGATGACATTTGAGAAGTACTTGCTTATCTTTTTTATTGCTTTCTAGAAATTGTTTAAGTTTAACTTTTATGTTTCGTATTTGTATTAGTAATCGTACAATGTGCGTTTGTTTCATTTTGTATCGTATCAAAAGTTTTGTTTTTATGTGTTAAAGT
This sequence comes from Lathyrus sativus, assembly GCA_963859935.3. Taxonomy (NCBI): domain Eukaryota; kingdom Viridiplantae; phylum Streptophyta; class Magnoliopsida; order Fabales; family Fabaceae; genus Lathyrus; species Lathyrus sativus. Next base: position 620,466,171 of record OZ012739.1, on the reverse strand, counting down.
GTTGTGATTATGTGTTTACTATGTATGCTTATTTACTATCACACTTCTTGCTCCTCTTCCTTTTTGATAATGACAAAGGGGAAAAAGGATTGGTCTCTAACATTTCCATGTGTAGAAAAGTTTATCTCTCTTGCGTTTAGGGGGAGCTCTAAATTAGGGGGAGATTTGTAGAGAACCAAGTATCAAAGCACATTTTCAAGAATCGGTTGTCATCACCAAAAAGGGGGAGATTGTAGAAGCAAGCTTCAAGGCCTTTATGTTTTGATGAAGACAACTAGTACAAGCTTAGTACGCAAGACATTCGTTGCAAAAAGTAAGAGACGCAAGCAACCAAACAAGAACATCAAAGATCAAGATAGTACCGTCGCATATGAATCTATGGATCAAAGCTTCGTCTACAAGCTACAAGTGATGATGATGATTCAAAGGAATGGTATAACATATTTTATTTAAGAATATTTATACAAGTGTTCTTAAAAATCACTTTTCACTTCACAATTATCACTAACACTTTAAAACCATTTTAAGATACTCATTTTGTTTTAAATTAAATCTTTTTCTAAAAATCTTTCAGTGTTAATCGATTAACACTTTGGTTAACCGATTAACACACTTCAAAATTATGTATTTTGGGATTTTATAACAGTGTTAACAGATTAACCTATGGGTTAACCGATTAACACATGTAAATTTCAAATATTTTGAATGTTGTAAAGGTGTTAACCGATTAACCCTTTTGGTTAACCGATTAACACTGTAACAGCAAGCAAAAATGGTAGTTGTTCATGGAGAATTGCATTGTTTACCATTCTTCTTACTAGCTATTTTTGCTGTCCCAAAATCACACCTTTTTGGAAAGGTTTTTGATCAGTATAAATTGATTTCAATTTCAAAATTACAATTCACCTTCTAGAAACAAAATTACCAAAATTACTCACTTTCTTAAAAATCTGAATTTTCATTCTAAGTGTTCAAAACCAACTTTTGAAAGAAGCCATTGATTTAATTTTCACACTCTCACAACCTTCTTTCATAAAGAACACTTATATATTTATCTGAGTAACATTTGTTTCAAGAAGAAGATCAATCTTGAAGATTGATAAACAACTTTCTATCAAATATTTCCCAAGAATATTTTTGTGTATCACCTTGTTATCCAGGACTGTTGGAAACAAGTGAAGTGTCTTGAAGAGGATTGTTCTTAAACACTTGGAATTACCTATAGGTTTAGATAGTAAGCATCACCATTAGAGTGATTAGGCTGTACAATAATTCTGAACTATAGTGAAACTCTCTTTCGATTCGAAAGGGGAGTGGAGTACCCTCGGAGTGTGAGGGGAACCACTATAAATTTCATGTGTCTCTTTTTCTTTCCTACCTTTACTTTCAAGTATCTAACTAATAATCAGAAAAAGAATCAAGGAACCATAGAAGATTGCAAATAAATTTTCAAGATCCTAATTCACCCCCCTCTTAGGCGCAGTTATTACTTACACATCCATTACTAGAAGTCCCTCACGTGATGTATGAAGCTCAAGATATGAATGTCCAAAGTTAGGGTTTCAAGTGGATCAAAACTCATAACTTAGAATTTTTTCTACAAGGTAGTTTGTATGTCATGACTTTCAAGCTCAAATTTCATGGTCCTCCAAGTTACAAATAAAACTTCCACCAACACCAAAGTTGTTTCTTGCCATGCAATATTTAATTAGAGCCCAAGTTCCAATCAAGAAGAGATTTATACATAAAGATACAATGACTCAAAGATGGTGGCTTGGATGACTTTACAAGGCATGATCTTTAGTTGATTTTGGGCATGTTACTCAATCAGCCTTGCATCATTTGTTCACTCCCATTCCATGCGCATGAAATTGCAAAATGTGCACTCCAAACATTTCCAAAACAAGACCAACATGTCATGTACCACAATAGAGTGATTTTGAAAATGCTTGCCAAAGAGGGAAAGGGACAAGCAGCCCTTGCTCTGACCATCATGCAGTCCCTCTAATTTTCCTTTCCACTCAAGCAAAGCAGCCACAATATGCAAGGCAATTCGCATGGTCCATCACTCACCATTGAACCAAAAAATCATGTTGATCATAACATTTGATCCCTTGAGATTTTACCACAGTTAAACTCTCCAAACATCATTTTTACCTCATATATAAGCTAAAGAAAGAAACCCTAGCTGAGAGAGCCACCATTTGAGCAAAATCTGAACTTGGCATTCTTTGCTTTTCTCTGGTTTTTCCTTCGATACACACTCCCTTTTGAGCATTTCATCAATATCTTTCTCAAACCATCATCACCACAACATCCTCTATCATCTGCTTGCAAAAGAAACCAGTTGTGTGCACATTGCTCCTCAACTGCTCAAACTTGTTTGGAAGGTTTAAGGAGTTTTCAAGGCCATTTAAGCATAGCTTCAACTCTCTCAAGTCACAAGGAATTGTTCTGAACTTTTAGGTGGAGTCTCAGCACGCATAGAAGAGGCAGTGGACCATTCTCCACTAGGTACTTTCTCAAACTTTTTCCATCATTTTAGGTACATTCTAGGGGTATACTGAGTACATATGAAGTCCTACTTATGTAGACATTGTTTTCATGTTGATTTGGTTGAGTTTCATGAGGTTTTGGTTTTTTGTATATCAATAGTTTGCCTTCGAAACTCCATGAAGATGCCATTATTTTTAAAATGTGAACTCATATTTGGAATCCTCGTGGAATTCTGAGGGGAGAGGTAACACTTTCCTCCATTTCTGGGCATGGTTGGCCTTGCTCCGGTGGCCTCTCGCCAGAGAAGACGACCAGAACTAGGGCTTTTGGCGCCACCATTTAAATTCAAATTCATTGAGTTGTTTTGATCTCATTTGTCAGCTCACGTGACTAGGCTCCACGTCATTTAATGAAGACACCATGGCATCTAATTTTGAGCATTGGGCTTTGCACACTTGCTTTTCACACCCCACACTTCTCTGGGCCCAAGAGCATTTACAATGATTTCAGTTCAAGCTGTCAATTACTATTACACCTGCCTTGGGTTTTTATTTCTAGTTCCTATTTTATTTATTTAAAAATAGCTCTGATTTTATAAAAAATCCCAAAAAATATTTTCTTAACAGATTAACATGTTATTTAATTTTTCAATATTTTTATTTTTATTTACCATTTAGTTTCTTATTTTATTTGTAATTTACAAGTTAATGTGTATTTTGGTGTTTACTTAATTTGCATTGATCATTTGAACTTCAATTTTTAATCCCCGATGACCATTGCTTCTCTCTCATTTTGGTGAGGGATTGAGGCATTTTTTAGGGTGATTTTGAGTGGCCATTGATCAATTTTCATGTGGTTTTGCTTTGCTTTTTGTTGACCCTCGATAAACCCTCGATAAGGTGGAACACTTGTAACAATGGAATTGTTTGGTGATGCCTTGAGGTGAGTTTCACTTTGAAACTTTGGCTTCTGTTTGCCATAAGTCTTAAATACTTTGTGCATTTTACTTGGGATTTACTGAAGACTCCTCTTGTTTTTGATGATTTTTGCAAGTTAAGTCCTTTTAGAGGTGTTTGCACATTATATTTTGACCTAATTCTTTAGGATATGATCTCAAGTGATCCCCTATGAACCTTTTGAGCTTTGTTGACTCATTTTAACATACTTGAGGGGCTGTTTCACTTTGGTTAGGTCATTTACATGTGTAACTTGCATCACAAGTAACTTTGAATCATGCTTCTCCACTTGTCTCAAGTGTTGAGATTGTGTTAGGACTTTGGTTCCTCCACTTCATATGATCTTACTTGTGCCTTGCCTCTTGTTTGATTTTTGAATTTGGATCTTTTCCATTGTGATTCACTTCTGCCCCATGTGGTTTAGACACTTGTTCATGATAATTTGATGCATATGTTTGCATTTTGAGTTTTTCATGAACATTGGTGTTGTTTTGCATTGTTTTTTTGCCTTGTTTTGTTTGAGTCTTAAGAATTGTATGTTTGAGATGTGCTTGTGGTGTTGGCTGCCCCACACTTTTTTCTTCCCTCTTTTCTTTGTCTGTACATCTTAGGATAGCCTCATTCTCTTTTAATGATTAATGGTATATGGTTGTAGGAGTTTACTTCTCCCATTGCATCTCATCCATCTTGACTTGTTTAAGTCATTCCTTTGTGTTGAGTCTCTTTTGTTATTGAGTCTTGTTGCATCTTTTGTGTTTGCATTCTTCTTTGCATCTCTTGTTTGCATTGCCTTTGACTTGTTTAAGTCAATTTACTTTCATTTTTTCATTTTATCTGTGAGTGAACTATCTGTTGTTTACTTGGCATCTTGCCATGATCCCCTTAGGGTTCCTAGTCCCTCTGTTTAAGATGGGAGTAGGAGAAATGTAACACCCCCTTCTATGCCCCCAAATAAACATGTAAAACATTTAAACACATAATAAAATTTTATCAGAGTATAAGTAAATTATGGCATAAAAGAAGCATGTCACATCATTCACCAATTATCATACAACACATGCTCTATAAAAGACATGTAACAGTGGAGTAGCTTTTAAAATAAAGGAATTTAGTCCTTGAACCCACATTTTCAACATTTAAAATTAAGCGGAAGATTAAAGCATTTGAATTACTTAAAACATGTCATCATATAATTACATATCCTCAAGTTTGGTTCATAATATCATTCATGTTTTACAAAACATTTGTCATCAGATACATACACAATGTATCTCAAAAGAATGCTATACAAGCCTAACTATCCGGTGCTACATATCAGAGTTGACCGACAAAAGACTGAAGCTATACTTCACAAAAAGAAACCTCCAGCAACCTAATCTGCAATGCCTCATAGAGCATTATAAAACAGCAGAAGGGTGAGAAATATTATCATAATAATCAATGCATATAATTATATATACATACACAAATATAGAATACATATATTCCACTATTTCTCACCACAATCAATCATAGCGCATCATACATTCACAACATGTATAAACACATATGGATAATAACAAAAACATGTTTCATCATGCACATATCCATAATTCTCAATCCAACAATCCACACACAAGCATATTTCATATAACAATGATATTTATGCTATGTGACTCAACAAAACTCAATGAAACTCAATGCCATGTGGTACCAACACTTGTTATCATTTTTCGGTTTTTACACTTAAACCGGGTCCACCCTTCTAGACCGATAACAACAAAACCCCTTCCCTAAGCTTTCAAACCCACACTTCTAGGTTTGGGACATGTCACTAGTCTCCACGAAACTAGCAAACATTGCCTCTTGACTAAATGATGCATATGCAGTCAACAATCAAATGCACTTAAGACCGTTCTCACATCTTAATCCCATGCATTCAAATAATTCATCACTTCAAGAATTATAAAATGATTGCACACACAACATGTTCACAAAATCAAAGTATTCATACTTTACATCATCACATTATCAAACAATGCACACATATTCACAATGTTCCCATGCATTCATAATGTCATGCCAACGACAATAAACCTCATCACAAATCATCATGCATTCTCATTCAAATTAAACAATGCATTATATATATTCCCCAAGGTAACATTTCACAATCAATTCGTAATCTAGGATTCACTGCATAAGGCTACCCACAGTATAACATATCACAACATAAATCATCGCCTTATGCGAGAGGGTTAATCATATATAAATCGGAAAACCGACCTCAGATGGAACACACAAGAAAATCAAATCCTGTCATGCTCGCTACCTCGCTCGCTAAGCGAGCCCCTAGCGAGTGCTCGCTACCTGTTCGCCCAGCAAACAAGCTCGCGAAGGCAAACAGAAGCTACTGACTTGCTTCGCTACCAAGCTCGCTCAGCGAATGCCTAGCGAACCTTCGCTACCCCATTCGCTACCAGCGAAGAACCTCAAATCTATTATGTCCAAGTCTGGGATCATTCGCTACTGGCTCGCTACTAGCTCGCCTAGAGAACATTTGCGACCAGATCGCCTAGCGAGGAAGCTAGCGAGTGTCTGCGAACTTCAAAACCCTCACTGTCCAACTTTTGCAACTCTTTATAAAACCGACCGATTCTCACCAAACCAGTTTCCGTAGCCTTAGTCTAACATCCCTTAACTAAATTATACCACTTATTCTCATTTTCGTCCGTAAAAACTCGGGTTCTACCGATTAAACCAACTTCTGCCCTAAAATGGAAGTTGTAGAAAAACATCCAACAATCTAACCCAAGCATACATAATCATATACATTGTTAAGATAATGATATTTCACACCCTTACCTTAATTAAATCGATGCTTGAGAGTTGTTCTTGAGGTTTTCCAACTTTTCCTTCTTCTCCTTCTCTTATCTCCTCTTTCTCCTTCTTTCTCTATTCTTTCTCTTATGTTTCTATCTTTCTCTTTTCTTCCCACTTTTCCTTATATGTTTCTCTTCTATTTCTCTCCAACATCTACCAATTTCATTTAATTAATCATCCACTAATTAAACAATTCCCATAAATCATTTAATTAATATAAATAACTAATTAATTAAAATTGGGCTGTTACAACCCTCCCCCACTTTAGGAATTTTCGTCCTCAAAAATGTTACCTGATTCAAACAAATCTGGATAGGACTCCCTCATCTGGCTCTGCAGCTCCCAAGTAACATTTCCACCAGCCGGTCCTCCCCAAACGACCTTCACCAAAGAAATCTCCTTGCCTCGAAGTTGCTTCAACTTTCGATCCTCTATCCGCATAGGTGATGTCTCTACAGTCAAGTTATCTCTCACCTGTACATCATCTACTTGGGCTACATGAGACGGATCCGCAATGTATTTCCTCAACTAAGATACATGGAATATGTCATGAAGATTAGCAAGCGACGGCGGCAAAGCAACACGATAGGCTACCTCTCCTATCCTCTACAAAATCTGAAAAGGACCGATGAAACGTGGCGACAACTTATGCGAATTCAACGCCCTACCAACACCAGTCATAGAAGTGACTCGAAGAAACACATGATCTCCCTCCTGAAATTCAAGTGCTTTCCTCCTCTTGTCATGATAACTCTTATGACGGCTCTGAGAAATCCTCATCTTCTCTCAATCATCTTAATCTTATCGGTAGTCTGCTGAACTATCTCGGGTCCAACTACAGAACTCTCTCCCGACTCATACCAACATAATGGCGTCCTACAACGTCTACCATACAATGCTTCAAAATGTGCCATACCAATACTCGAATGAAAACTGTTGTTGTAAGTAAATTCAATCAAAGGCAAGTAGTTATCCCAAGCTCCTCCCTTCTCCAACACACAAGCTCTCAAAAGATCCTCAAGTGATTGAATCGTTCTCTCAGTCTGACCATCTGTCTGTGGATGATAAGCTGAACTCGAACGCAACTTCGTACCCAAAGCACTTTGCAAACTCTCCCAAAATCTCAAAGTAAACCTCGAATCTCTATCTGACACAATGCTAGACGGAATACCATACAAACTGACAATCCTCTTAATGTACAGCTTTGCCAACTTCTCCAATGGGTAATCCATTCGCATAGGAATAAAGTGAGCAGATTTGGTCAATCTATCCATAATAACCCATATAGCTTCAAAGTTACTCGGCGTCTTCGGCAAACCAGATACAAAATCCATAGAAATGCTATCCCATTTCCACTCTGGAATAAACAACGGTCGCATCAAACCCGACGGCTTCTAATGCTCAATCTTTGACTTCTGACAAGTCAAACAAGAATTCACAAACTCAGCAATATCCTTCTTCATACGAGGCCACCAAAACACCTTCCTCAAATCTTGATACATCTTAGTAGCACCCGGATGAATACTCAATCCACTACGATGCCCTTCCTCAAGAATACTCTTCTTCAGCTCAACAACATCAGGAACACAAACTCTATCACGACACCGCACAATACCATTCTCATCAATCCAAAAATCACCACCTTGGCCTTAATTGATCAAAGTCAACCGATCAACTAAACTCAAATCAGATTTCTGTCCTTCTCGAATCTCGTCAAGAATACCACTCGTAAGCTTTAACATACTAAGCTTAACTCCACAAGAAGTTCTTTCACACACCAAACTCAAATCAGGAAACTGTTCAATCAATTCCAACTCTTTAACCATCATCATCAACATATGCAATAATTTCCTACACAATGCATCAGCTACCACATTCGCTTTACTCAGATGGTAATTCAAACCAAAATCATAATCCTTCAGAAGTTCCAACCATCTTCTTTGCCTTGCATTCAATTATTTCTGGTCAAAGAGGTACTTCAAACTCTTATGATCACTAAACACCTCAAATCTCGAACCAAACAAATTGTGCCTCCAAAGTTTCAACACAAATACAACGGCGGCCAACTCTAAGTCATGCGTCGGATAATTCTTCTCATGCACTTTGAGTTGCCTCGAAGCATAAGCTACAACTTGGTTATTTTGCATCAACACACCTCCCAACCCCATCAAAGAAGCATCACAATACACCACAAACGGTTCTTCCGGATTTGGCAAAATCAAAACAGGAGTTGTCGTCAATCTCCTCTTAAGCTCTTGGAAACTTCCCTCACACTTTGCATCCCAAAAAAAAGCTTGACTTTTCCTAGTCAATTGCGTCAACAGCAATGGTAACTTAGCAAATCCTTCAATGAATTTCCGATAATAACCGACCAACCCAAGAAAACTTCTAATCTCAAAAACTGATTTCAGAGTCTCCCATTGCGATACCGCTTCAACCTTCGACGGATCAACTGCAATGCCTCTACTTGAAATCACATGACCAAGGAAACTCACTTCCCTCAATCAAAATTCACACTTAGAAAGCTTCGCATACAAATGCTTCTCTTTCAACACAGACAACACGATCTTCAAATGCTCGACATGCTCTTTTTCACTCTTCGAATAGACCAAAATATCATCAATGAACACCACCACAAACTTGTCCAAATAAGGATGGAAAATCCTGTTCATTTACTCCATGAATACACCTGGTGCATTAGTCACACCAAATGGCATCACAGAATACTCATAATGTCCATACCTCGTTCTAAAAGCAGTCTTCGGAATATCCTTAGCCTTCACACAAATTTGATGATACCCATATCTCAAATCTATCTTACTAAACACACTTGCACCAACAAACTGATCCATCAATTCATCAATCCTCAGAAGTGGATACTTATTCTTGATAGTCACCTTTTTCAATTGTCTGTAGTCCACACAGAGCCTCATAGAACCTTCTTTCTTCTTAACCAATAACACTGGTGCACCCCACGGCGACACACTCGAACGACTAAATCTCTTATCAAGCAGATCTTCAATTTGACTCTTCAACTCTTTCATTTCCGATGCGGACATACGATATGGAGCCATCGATATCGGACTAGTTCCAGGAATCAAATCGATCGTAAACTCCACTTCTCGTTCCAGCGGTAAATCTCTTATCTCATCAGGAAAAACTTCTGGAAAATCACGGACAATTGGTAAAGTGTCAATTGCTCCTCACCAATGCCCAAAGTTGCCATTAACATAAATACCTTCGCTCCATCTTGCACTGATTCCTTCACTTGCTTAGCAGTCATAAACAAATATCTTTCCTCATCAGATTCAGGAAAAATAATCGTTTTGTCAAAATAGTTAATATACACACGATTGAATTCCAACCAATTCATCCCAAGGATAACATCAAGTTGATCTAAATGAAGACACACTAAATCAACTCCAAAGTCTTTACCAAAAATACTCAACGAACAATTCAAACGCACATAGAGAGTAGTTACTGAACCCATAGCAGGAGTATTAATAACCATACCACCACCCATAACAGACAATTCAAGATTTAATCTCTTAACACAATCCAAAGAAATAAAAGAATGCGTAGCTCCAATATCAATTATAGCGATCAAAGGTATACCATTAACGAAGCACGTACCTCCGATCAATCGATCATCACTAGCAGTCTCCGATCCAGATAGAGCAAACACTTTCCCGCTCCCTTGAGTCTTCTTAGGCTTGTCACACTTGGTACTAAGGTGCCCTTTCTCACCACAGTTGTAGCAAGTCACACCCGCACCGCTTCTGAACTCAAGAGCTTTATTTCCTGGCTTGCCACACTGGAAACACTTTTGCTCAACGCTTTTGCACTCGGGAGCATGATGTCCCACTTCACCACATCTAAAACATCTCACCGGAGTAGAAACTCCTCCCCCACTTGGCTTCTTGCCATAACCAAATTTCTGTTTCCCCTTATCAGCAGGAGTCACATAAGGCTTCCCTCTAAATTGACCCTTTCCTTTCTTATCACTTAAACTCTTGTAGTGGCTAGAACGAGCCCTACTATCCTCATCATAAATCCTACTTTTGTTCACCAACTCAGAAAACCGCCTAATTTCCTGATAACCAACAGCTTGTTTGATCTCAGGCCTCAAACCATTCACAAACTTGAGACACTTAGATCTCTCAGCATTAGCAGTGTTATAGTGAGGACAAAACTTAATCAATTCCTCAAATCTTACTGCATACTTGGCTACAGTTGAGTTTCCCTGCTTCAGCTCAAGGAATTCAATATCCTTCTTACCACGCACATCTTCTAGAAAATACTTCTCCAGAAATGTCTCTCTAAAAAGATCCCAAGTAATCACCATCTCATTCTCTTCGAACCTTTGGCGAGTGTTACCCCATCAATCCTCAGCTTCTTCTTCGAGCATATGAGTGCCAAACTGCACCTTCTGCGCATCTGAACAGTTCATAACTCGAAAAATCTTCTCAATTGCCTTTAGCCAAATTTGTGCTTTGTTAGGCTCATGGGTTCCCTTGAACATTGGCGGATTGTTCCTTTGAAACCTTCCCAAAGCACGGAACTCATCATCAGCATGATTCCCAACATTCACATTGGCTTAGGGATTCTGCCCAATTGCCCCAGCCAACCCCATCAAAGCCTCCGCAATCGCTTCATCATTCCTACCGGCAACCATCTTTCTGAATCTCAACAACAGAACTCAGTAAGAACAAACAATATCGATAGTGTCACACACACAATCAGATATAAATGGGAGATAAACAAGTTAACAACTTGGCCAACTGGCCGACCTGCTCTGATACCACTTAATGTAACACCCCCTTCTATGCCCCCAAATAAACATGTAAAACATTTAAACACATAATAAAATTTTATCAGAGTATAAGTAAATTATGGCATAAAAGAAGCATGTCACATCATTCACCAATTATCATACAACACTTGCTCTATAAAAGACATGTAACAGTGGAGTAGCTTTTAAAATAAAGGAATTTAGTCCTTGAACCCACATTTTCAACATTTAAAATTAAGCAGAAGATTAAAGCATTTGAATTACTTAAAACATGTCATCATATAATTACATATCCTCAAGTTTGGTTCACAATATCATTCATGTTTTATAAAAAATTTGTCATCAGATACATACACAATGTATCTCAAAAGAATGTTATACAAGCCTAACTACCCGGTGCTACATATCAGAGCTGACCGACAAAAGAATGAAACTATACTTCACAAAAAGAAACCTCCAGCAACCTAATCTGCAATGCCTCATAGAGCATTATAAAACAGCAGAAGGGTGAGAAACATTATCATAATAATCAATGCATATAATTATATATACATACACAAATATAAAATACATATATTCCACTATTTCTCACCACAATCAATCATAGCTCATCATACATTCACAACATGTATAAACACATATGGATAATAACAAAAACATGTTTCATCATGCACATATTCATAATTCTCAATCCAACAATCCACACACAAGCATATTTCATATAACAATGATATTTATGCTATGTGACTCAACAAAACTCAATGCAACTCAATGCCATGTGGTACCAACACTTGTTATCATTTTTCGGTTTTTACACTTAAACCGGGTCCACCCTTCTAGACCGATAACAAGAAAAGCCTGTTCCCTAAGCTTTCAAACCCACCCTTCTAGGTTTGGGACAAGTCACTAGTCTCCACAAAACTAGCAAACATTGCCTCTTGACTAAATGATGCATATGCAGTCAACAATCAAATGCACTTAAGACCATTCTCGCATCTTAATCCCATGCATTCAAATAATTCATCACTTCAAGAATTATAACATGATTGCACACACAACATATTCACAAAATCAAAGTATTCATACTTTACATCATCACATTATCAAACAATGCACACATACTCACAATGTTCCCATGCATTCATAATGTCATGCCAACGGCAATAAACCTCATCACAAATCATCATGCATTCTCATTCAAATTAAACAATGCAATATATATATATATATATATATATATATATATATATATATATATATATATATATATATATATATATATATATATATATATATATATATATATATATATATATATATATATATATATATATATATATATATATATATATATATATATATATATATATATATATATATATATATATATATATTGCCCAAGGTTACATTTCACAATCAATTCATAATCTAGGATTCACGCCATAAGGCTACCCACAATATAACATATCACAACATAAATCATTGCCTCATGCGAGAGGGTTAATCATCTACGAATTGGAAAACCGACCTCAGATGGAACACACAAAAAAATCACATCCTGTCATGCTCGCTACCTCGCTCTCTAAGCGAGCCCCTAGCGAGTGCTCACTACCTGTTCGCCCAGCGAACAAGTTCGCGAAGACAAACAGAAGCTACTGACTTGCTTCGCTACCAAGCCCGCTCAGCGAATGCCTAGCGAACCTTCGCTACCAGCGAAGAACCTTAAATCCATTATGTCCAAGTCTGAGATCATTCGCTACTAGCTCGCATATAGAACATTCGCGACCAGCTCGCCTAGCGAACAAGCTAGCGAGTGTCTGCGAACTTCAAAACCCTCACTGTCCAACTTTTGCAACTCTTCATAAAACCGACCGATTCTCACCAAACCAGTTTCGTAGCCTTATTCTAACATACCTTGACTAAATTATACCACTTATTCTCATTTTCGTCCGTAAAAACTCGGGTTCTACCGATTAAACCAACTTCTGCCCTAAAATGGAAGTTGTAGAAAATCATCCAACAATCTAACCCAAGCATACATAATCATATACATTGTTAAGATAATGATATTTCACACCCTTACCTTGATTAAATTGATGCTTGAGAGTTGTTCTTGAGCTTTTCCAACTTTTCCTTCTTTTCCTTCTCTTTTCTCCTCTTTCTCCTTCTTTCTCTATTCTTTCTCTTATGTTTCTATCTTTCTCTTTTCTTCCCACTTTTCCTAATATGTTTCTCTTCTATTTCTCTCCAACATCTACCAATTTCATTTAGTTAATCATCCACTAATTAAACAATTCCCATAAATCATTTAATTAATATAAATAACTAATTAATTAAAATTGGGCTGTTACAAGAAACATTAGGTGTTCAATCCTTTGCATGATAACATTAGGATAGTTTCTTTCATTCATCCCAACTTTAGGAGCATTGTGTATGACAACATTAAGGTCCAGTTTCCCCTTAGTCTGCGTCTTTCTCTTCTCATCTCCTAAACACTTTAAAACACTTAATAAAGAATAACATGTGTTGTACGCTATGAGCCTTAAGTATTTGGGAAATGATGGTTGGGGGGCCTTCTCTCAACTGTCTAGAGTGTTTAGCGTATGCCCTTTGGGCGATATGCGACGCATTCTCTCTCAAGTCATAGTCTTTAGTGCAACATGAGTTACAAACCTAACTCAATTCACTTCTTGTTTAAAAAACACAAAAACAATAACATCAAACCTTTTTATCCTTCGGGATTAATTGAAAACCATTTTCAGAAAGAGTATGTTAAGTCTTGGTTCTACCGCAAACAGGTAACGCCTAAGTCTCCAATGGTCGAGCAGCAATACACCTAACTGCTAGAACGAAGGTTTAACCCTACTCAGTTAAAACACTTGAACCAACCTGTGGTTGTGTCTTCCCAAACTACGTTTGCTTTGATTTCTCGTACCAGGCGAGGATACGTAGGCACAAGACGGTGATGTCTTGGCGAGCAACCCTCCCCACTTTTACCCGTAGTTTCCGGAACTACGTTGACTCTGACTTTCCCATTTCACAAGGGAATACGTAGGCGTAGAGCGGCGATGCTCTATCGAGTCTCTTTTCTTTTCTTTTGCCCTTGTGAGCCTATAGCTTAGATAGTTTAACACCCTTTTAGATAGACAAAAAGCGTGGATCCCGTTGAGTACAACAAAAGTGAGGGGTGCTCGTGCCTTCCCCTTGCGTAACCAACTACTGAACCCGAGATTTGGTTGCGATGACCTGTCTTCTCCCTTTTTCGTAGGTTTTCTCTGATTGTTTCCTTTCCCTCTCTTTGGGATAAATAACGAACGGTGGCAACTCTTCTATCTTCCGTCGGCTCCCTTTTTTCGCAGTAGAGACACTGACCATGAGCAAGTTTCCAATGTGATTCATCATCACCAATAGTCTGTGAATAGTTGGCAAGAAGTGATAGGAGGAGAGTAGTTGATGTAGCAACTGAGTCATGACAGGTTTTGCATAAAGTTTCTCTCTCATGCCACTTGGTTGTCTTGTCATGAATAAACAATTCATTTAATCCAAAACCTGAGTTTTGATCGTAGCTAAGCATTGTAATCTCTTCAATTAGGTCCTTAATAATCAAATACTGAGTTAAGAAAGGTATTAGAAGAGGTTTGAGTGGTTTATGCATCAATTTTCCAAGGCTGCACTTGACTTTGTAACATGACAAAACCTCAACTTGACTTCTTCGATTCTCCCTAACCATATGGGCTGAGAAAATTCTCTTGTAATTTTTAAAAATCCCCAAACATGATCTACAACTTTCATGTTTGGACCAAGTTCAAATTACAAAGGGAACTATGTCAAAAATCCTCTTGAAGATTGTTGCAAAAGTTGACTTACAAGTCAAGAAACATGAAAATTTTCTAAGTGTTGAAATTTTTCACAAGTTGATGAGCTTATAAGTCAAAATATATGCATTTTTGGACACTTTTATAGGTCTCTCAAGAGCTTTCCAACAAGCTTTGAACCACTCCATTTGGATGTGTGGTTAGGAAGTTATGATCATTTCAAGTTGGCTTAAAATTAGGGTTTTTTCATGATCCCTTATTTTTTCATGATTAAATCTCCACCAAACTTACTAGTTAGGCATAAAATGATTTTGGAAGACTTGGTTGCTTTAATTTGGGGTTAAAACCCTAAAAGTCAAAGAGTTAACTTTTCAGTCAGACAGACCGAACCGTTGAGATCTTGAAGATCAATCCTCAGTGTTCTGGGTTCTTTGAGCCTTTCAAACTTATTGAATAGACTTTAATAATTCATAGAAGTGTCATGGACCATGATTAAAGCTTTGTAAAACCCTCTAAGCCTAAAGTCAAACTTTAGTTTACTTTTTTCACTAGAAACCCTAATTAGGGTTTTACACTGGATTGCTCCTATTCTTTTGGTAACAACCTCAAATAGCACTTGTTCTTGGAAATATGAGCCTCTTGATGATATGAAGACTTGATTTGTAGAAGATCAATCCAATACCTTGACTGGTCAACCTACAGGATTCTTGATTTTATCAGTGTGAAACTCTAATTCATCTGCATCTTGACAAAGACACACTTGAAAAAGGTTAAGGTTAGATAACACATGCTTGATGTATCTAGAATGATAATGGAATCTAAGGGGTCAAAATTTGGGGTGTGACAGTTGCCCCTATTTAAATATCTTCACCAGATGGCAATGAGAGATAACGATCTCCATAGAGTCATGGTGAAAGGTATTTAAATATAGCAAACCGAAAATTTTGTCCCTTAGATACGACGGTATGCAAAAGGAAAAACGCTAATCATGCAATGCATTCTAAGAATGATGTTGTATGATGCTTAAGTGCAAGAAAATATTGACACACGAGCAAAATAAAAAAAAGAACAAAACAACGAGTAACCACTCTCTGGGAACATATACACACTAGGGAGATATCCAAAGTATACCAACCAATAGTTCAGACATGACTAATGACGGTATTCCAAGAGAATCTTCCACACGGGAGACAGGGGACAAAAAATTCACTGGATAAAACCAATCTTCACTGGGGAAAAGGAAAATCTGGCTGGAAGATGCATCAAGGGAGACAAAGATAAAAAGCCACGCAGGGGAATAGAAGTCAACAGACTCGGACTCCAACTGGGGAAGATCAGATAATGTTAATGTGGATTCGTTTTATCAATAGTGTGAGGCTAGTTTCTTGATTAATTTCAATTATACGATTGGATGACATTATAAACTTAGATCTTAGTGTTGATTGATTTTAAAATTCTAAGGTAGACGACTTTAATTAATATAAGTTCCATTCATTATTGATATTAAACTTCTAACTTTGTTTTTAAGTTTGAATTAAAGAATTCTATTAATCTTGATAAGTCTTGATGTTGATATTTGATTGACATTGTGATATTTGTTTGTGTTGATTCATATTCTCCCCTTATTTCAATTTCATCTGATCTTCGATTAAATTGAATCAGAGGTAGATTTTGAGATGACTCATTTGCATGTCAATAATAAGATAGCTTTCCCCTTCAATCTTATTTTAGATTCATAGAATTAGGTTAGTTCCCTCCGGATATTAATTAGATAACCTACTATTAGGTTCCATTTTCACCCATGAGAGAATTATACATGAGTCATCTATGTAGTCGAGATATAATTCTCCTACCCCATAACATAGTCGAGAAATACGTAGAATCTTTTCCACTTGAGAGAGGTATGTGGCATACTCGTCGATTAAATCCGAGTTGGAGCCTTTCTCTCAATGTGAAGCAAAGATCGTCTTCCACATGTTCGTGGTGGTTTAAGTCGAGTATTCTCCTTAAGATGAAAACTTGTCTCTTCTCTTAAAACCAATAAAAGAACTTATCCCCCTAGAGTCTTGACCATCGTCAAGTATTCCTCAATCCCTTGAGGGGAACTATGAATGCTCTAATTCCATTCTCGTCAGGATACGTAGTCACGAGATGCAATGTCTTGGAGAGCATAATTAGGAATAACGCCTTAGGTATCCCTTTACATTTTCACCCCTTAGCAAATAAAAATAACACAATAAAACAAGAGGTTCCTGTATAGTACTATAGATACTTAGGATGCTAGCACCTTACCAAGGTATAACCAACCCCCGAACCTTAGATTCTCTTTTGCTTTGCATTGTATTGCATATTTTGGGTTATTTGCTATTTTTCCCTTTCCTTGGATAAATTAAAGACCGATGGTGAATAATAATTTGCGATTCAAGTTAATCAATAGCTTGATATCCAATTTTCACCGTGACATCAGGCAACCACCTGCTTTGTTACATTCACATAGGATGCAACTTCTACCCATTTGGTGAACTAGTCGATAGCGACGAGGATGAACCTGTCGCTTGCGCGAAAATAAGGTGCCGGCATGACAGAAGAGTCGCCACCTTTCGTTATTTATCCCTCAGAGCGGGAAAGGAAACAATCGTAAAAACCTGACGAAAAAGGGTAAGACAAGGTCGTCGCAACCATTGTCTGGGTTCGGGAGTCGGTTACGCAAGGGGAAGGTATTAGCACCCCTCACGTCCGTCGTACTCGACGGGATCCTCGCTTGTTTGTTTACTTGGACGGGTTGGTTATAATCTATCTACCTATCAAGGCTGGCTGAAAAAGAAAAGAAAAATGACTCGGCAAAGCATCGCGCTTTATGCCTACGTATTCCCGTCTGGAACGAGAAATCAGAGTCAACGTAGTTCGACCAACTACGGGTGAAGGTGGGGAAGGTTGCTCGCTAGGATATCGCATCCTATGCCTACGTACTTTCATCTGGTATGAAAGATCAGAGCAAACGTAGTTCGGGAAACTACGGGTTATCTCCTGAAAGAAGTGTTTTTTATTGTGTTTGCGATTTCAACCGCACTAGAGACTATGACCTGAGAGTGAATGCGTCGCATGTCACCCAAAGGGTACCATACTAAACATCCAGACTGTGGAAAAGAGACTCTCCCACAATCCTTTCTCAGATAGCTTAAGGCTCGTAACGTACGAAAGAAATCATTCATGATTACTGTATCTTAAACTGCTTCGAGATGAGAAGAGAACAGGCCCAACTAGGAGGGAGACTATCAAGTCCTACTGTTGTCATGCCATGGATTCATCCTATGGTTGAGATTTGAACAGGGAACTCCTAGATGTTGTCATGCATAGGTTTCAACCTAAAAGTCTGTCATCAAGTCCTCATCAGAGGAAATGAGAGTCCTAAGGGATCATGTCAATGATACACCAAAACAGACAAAAGCATCAGCTTTAACAGTAAAATGCATGCAATGCAAGTGAGGGAGGAAATGTGTATGGGGCTTCAGCCTCCACAAGCTCGTCTCGACCTCAAGCCAATCATGAAATAACAGTAATCATACTGAAATAAACAACATGCTATCAAGCAAAAACAGTAAACTGTACTCACACAGATGCAAGAAATGAAATGCTATCAAGCAAAATAAACACATGGGCAAGGGAGCTGGGCTCTACCGAATACCCGCAAGCAAAGCCAAGCAATAACAATACAATCAGATGCACTCGTGCTCTTAGACTGAACTTATTCTAAATGTGCTTAGTCTAATGCAGCAGACAAATCAGACAAAACACACAATACATCAAAGAAAACAGAAGAAAGCCTCAGCTCCTCCAGCAGCAACCCAGTCTTCAGACTTCAGAGATCACTTGCTTTCCAGGTATCAACCCTACAACATGAGTATCAACTCATCTCCTCCCTTGAGCTTCAGCTCCTTTGATCAGCTCTACCTTCAGGCTTCACTATCTTCAGGGATCTTCAGGCATCAATTTGATCTTCACAGAGTCTTCAGACTTCAATAATCTTAAAGGAATCATCCTTTTCAAGGCCTCAGCTTCTATCTTCAATGGCTCAAATGCTCCAGCAAACAAGATTCAGTCAACAAGATGAGGTGAGGATGTTACAGTGTTCACTGACTTCCAAAGGATGCCATTGAGGACTTAACATCAAAAGACAGGCTCTCTCAAAGTTCTACCTCAGAGGGCAAGGTCACTAATCCCTCCAAAGGAGAGAGGTGAATACCCTTAAGGGACTCTGTGTCATAGAGAAGAAAGGAGGTGAACAAGACACTCCTTGTTTATTGAACAAAGTATTCTACCTAGGGCTCTGCCTATGCACCTATAAACCTATAAACAAAACAAACAAAAGCTATGCTAAACTCCTCTGCAAGGTCTTTAAAGCTTCCATGATGATCCACAAGGTCTTCAACTCAATCTTCAAAGCTCACACACTCAAAAGAGAAGAAAAACAAACACAACAATACAACTTATGCCTTTAAGCAACACACATACTATCCATACATTCAAAAATCAATGAAAAATACTATATAGTAATATAAATTCCCAATATAAATTCTAGGGGATCTTATTTAACTACCCTTAAGTCCCATATATTCCCCATAGGCTAACTTGTCCTAAAAACCCCAAAACAAATTTGTTCAAGTCTACCTACACAACCTAAAACCCTAATTAGAGTACCTAAATGTCCAACAATCAAACTACATCAAATTTAATTTCTAAAATCAAGGAATAAATCCTATATGAAACTAGGGTTCAATATCTAACTATGCCAAAAAGAATGGCTCAAAAATCCTAAGGGAAAGTCCTAAAACAATTCATAGAAAATGAGATATCAACTAAAAGAAAATAAATGCCCTATTTAAAAGAAAATATCACCAAAAATTCCACATTAAAAATAAAATTTCATTTTTATTTTTATATTTTTCTACACAAAATTATCTCAACATAGAAAAAAGAATGAACAAAAAAGAGCCATTTATCAATTTTTTATGAATTATCAAAGTTCATTAAAAATATAAAACAAAATAAAAATATAAAATGAGGAAAATGAGGGAGGGGGGTGTGGATAGAACATGCGCGCAGTTCAATTCGTTGGTCCATATCATGGTGGGGGTGCGAATAGAACACGGGTAAGCCCAGAATTCCTTCATTAAACCAAACGACGTCGTTTGGCTGGTTCTTGCTTCCCCCCGTTTCTGAGTTTAAATTACAACCGTACGATTAAAATCCCAGTCAACTTCCTTGACCTGATCCAACGACGGATGGTCATCTTCTTCCTTGCGTTTGGTTAGGGTTTGATGGCAACACCATGCACGACTCTCTCATGCAGCCGTCTTCTACCAGCTCGTTCTCTCTCGCCTCTCAGCCAAACTCACTCATGTAAAGAGCAAACTCGCTCAGTTTTCCTCCCTAAACACAACCATGCCCTCAGCTTGCATTAAAACAGCCTCAAACTGGAAACCCGACGCTCATCCTCCATTAATGCTCAAGGTTTTCACCCTCACGAAACCTCAATTTCTTGGTACTAAACTAATCTTCATGCATCACTGATCAACCTAAACTAAAGCATTAATATTAAAACCCAATAACCAGCTAGTTCTTGATCTTTAAAGTATGGTGTCAAATTCTCAAACATCTCAGAATGAACTCTAACTTCTCAAGATCCATCCCTAATGGTTGTTAGTCATAATTACCCTAACCACATGATCTAGAACTATGCAAACAGAGAGAATCGAGTGAATTTGCAAACCTCTAACTTGATGATGGCAGCAATGGTTACACTCCTCTTCAATGCTTGAAACTGCCCAAAATCACTCTTTCCTCGATGATGAGCTTTCTGTATGCAAAAGATTTAGTGTAGCACGCTTGAATCCTGAGCTTGAGTGAGATTTGCTTCCTTTTCAATTTTGATCTTGCACCTTCAAGACTTCATGGATCCACCTCAATTATGGTATGCAAATGCTCACAATGATTAGAGGAGTGTGTTTGTGGAGGAGAAAAGAAAGAAGATGGAGGAGAAAGAGAGTTTGTTATGATTTTGCAAATGGAGGAATTTCACTCTTTTTGCACTTGCTCACCCTTAACCATCACCAACCCTTGCATGAATGATCTCTGCTTAATATATAGGCCATAATGGGAGCATCTAGGAGTTGCTGGAAACTTCTAAGAGCTTTCTAGAAGTTTCATGTCATGAACTTATGGATTTCTCACATATCTCATGACATCTCATGATATAATCCTTACCACCCTTTAATTTCAAGTCAAAATCTCCCCATATGAGTTATAGAGGTGATTAGAGTACTAAAACAACCAATGTGTTCACTTATTTCAAGTTTTCCCAAGTTGCCTTAATATGCAAGAAAGAATTTTACAAAGCAACCTCCATTTTTAGGCCTTAAACCAAAATTGTGGCTGAACCATTGTTTTCAAAATGGTTTTTCCAATCAAAATGATATATCGGATGACCTATTTTGGATTTGTGGATCCTCCAAACCAATTTTCAAATTCAACTTTTCAAACTTATAAGCCATTTTTAGTTCATTTTTGACCAATCATGCAAATCCATGCTATGAGCTTTTCCAACAATTCATGACCTTCTTTCTAGACTTAAAATCACATTTTGAACAACTTTCATGTTTTGAGTTTTTCCATTTGAGGCTTGGAAGTAGGAGATATGGCATTTGCTTTAAAATGACCTATAACTGACAAATGACCAAAATACCCCTGTCTTGTTCAAACCATAAGTTGAGTTCCACAAATCCTATCAAGGAATTCTACCACTCAAATTAAAGCTAAGAAGATTCCCTCCAACATTCATGTTGACCAATAAATCATAGGAATCATCCTACTAGGGCAAAAGTTGTCTGCAAGTTGGGTGACTTTCAAGGACCCAGATTCACACACCTCTGCTGACCTGTAATTTGTCAAAACCATAACTTGAGCTCTGCAACTCCTATCAAGGACTTCCACCACTCAAATTAAAGCTAAGAACAAGCTCTACAACATTCATGTTGTGGGGAAGAGGAGATATCAATCACATCTAGAGCTAAAACTGCCTGGAAAATAGGGATCAAATTAGGGTTTTTGCACTGACAATCCTCAGAAACCCTAACTCAAAACTTCTCAAACTCTTCAATAATGATGAGTTGGTCTAGGAATCATCCTTATAACATCTCTATACATCATTCCATGATCTCATGGCCCTTGGATTAGGTCTCAACCTTCTCCAAATCTTCAGCTGATCTAGGGTTGGCCCAGTCAAAACCCTAATTCTATCATTCATGGTTGAATCTTCTGAACCCTTGCCTAATGACCTCTCTGGGCTTCATGATGGCTTTCAAGACATCTCATAGGCTTTCTCAAAGCTTCAAGTTCATTCTCAAAGTCTCAGAATCATCTGAGGAGCACCCACAACTCTCAAGCTATGAGACACACAACCTTGGTTTCAACCAATTCCTCTGAGGATCTCCTGAACTTTCTGATGAAGGTATCAACCTTCCAACACTAGATGGATAAATAATTGTTGGTCAAATTTTGGGGTGCAACAGCTGCCCCTATTCAAACGGCTTGAACCTGACTGGGTGAGAAGCGAACGGCTCTCAACCAATCAAGGTGCGAGACGATTGAATACTGGTAAACCCGAAAATTTGCCAACTGCACGTGTACACGGTACTCTGCGGGGAACAAATCTTCGAATATTGCAATGCTAGCTGCACGGCTGCTAGCTGGAGAGATACTGATCTGACATCGCCGCCGTACCCACATTAAATTCTTCTGATATTGCCTTCAGACAACCACAACACCCAACGTCGCCGCTGGAGAAACACATCTGACAAAATAGCCCGCATTGCCGCTGGAAAACTGAATCTGCTATCGCCGTCTGAAACAAACATCCTCTTAGAGACACTCGACATCGCCGTCGTACAAACATCATCTCTGATAGGGGTTTAAAGAGTCTGACATCGCCGTCGAATCCAAACGTTCAACCTCGCCGTCAAACAAACATCCAACCTCGCCGCCGGATAAATGATGATCTGACCTCGCCGTCAAATCCAAGCGTTCAACCTCGCCGTCGAACAAACATTATCTGAACAAATCTGACCTGGGGTTCACCCCTGGTAAAGTACACTTGCGTATTTGAAACTACTCCGCTGGGAATGAGAGACTTAACCGAGCACACTCTGATCTGGGGTTCACCCTCAGAACCATGACGAATCATCGGAATACTGCTGCACCCTGCCCACCGTAGAACTTCAACATTAAAGATATATGAAACCCTGGCCCCTGGCCACTCCCAGCTTCAGCTAGAAAAAATCTCCAAGTATTTCTGAAGATGAATGAAACCCTGGCCCCTGGCCATTCCAGATCCGCTGGAGAATCTTCACGTTCTTCTGAAGATAGATGAAACCCTACCCGTCGGCTATTCCAGCTTCAGCTAGAAAGAGCATCCTTGGCCTTCAAGGATGTAAACTTTGCCCGTCGGCAACTCTGCAAGAGGTATCTTCGACTTCAGTCTGAAGAAATGGTCCTTGTCCTTCAAGGATACATGGATATGCCTTCAGGCAACTCCGCCTCTGCTATAGAGCATCCGTGACTTCAGTCAGGGGTATACTTCGGCCTTCAGTCCGAAAAATGAATCCTAGGTCCTTCATGACCTTGGGGGATAACCTTGCCTTCAGGCACCTTCGCTTCAGCTTGGGAAATCTATGACTTCAGTCAGAGAAATGGTATCCTGAGTCATTCATGATTCTACGGGGATTCAAACACTTTGCCTTCCGGCAGAACTCCGCTTCAGCTGGAGAAACATCTTCGACTTCAGTCAGAAGAAAAATATCATTCATTTGATCGCCATCAATCATCTCCTCAGGATCATCTTGAATACAAAATTTGGAACCTTGTCTTCAGCCACACGTTGATTCATCAACGAGGACATCTGAACTCACAGGAACCTTCTGATACTGCCCTCAGGCGTTTACGCAGTCAATCTTCAGATTAGACATCACTGTTGGAGCGGACATATCACGCTGCTAAGGACTTCAAGAATCAACTCGAACAAACAAACTCCGTCGGGCACCTTCAAGAATCATCCTGAACCGATAACCTTTCTGGTGACTTCACTCTGCTAGGGATCCCTGGAATCTTCCTGGGCAACTCTTGCTGGGGACGCTACTGGGGAGCTCACGAATCATCCTGAGCAAACCATTCGGGAACCTGTACTGAGGTCTTAAGAATCATCTTAAGCAAACGGCCCTGCTGAGGAATTCGAGAATCATCTCGAACTGAAGATTTCGCTGGGGATCTCAAAAATCATCTTGAGCGGGCGACTGTGGGGATCACACCGGGGTCTCGGGAATCATCTCAAGGAAGCGACCTTGTTGGGGAGAATATCAGGGATCGTCCTGAGCAACTGGTCTCTTGGTGGAACACCTGTAAGACAAGAATGATAGTAACCTAGATCATGCTTATGATGCATATGCTTCTGCGCTATGCCCCACACGGTGGGAATGATATGCGTTTATGCTAAATGCTGTGCAATCATGCACAATGCTATGCAACGTTAAATGCCATGCAGTGTTAAATGCTATGCAGTCATGCACAATGATGCGATCCCGTCAGCAAAATAAATGCTGGGAGGAGGAAATCCTTCTGTCAAGGATACAAGCACTACGCAGGTAGAGGAATCATCCTGCTGAGGCGAACGTGGACACGCCAATATCAATCAGGCTCTGTCTGGGGAAATGATCTTCCATTGACTGCTGCAGGGAAAACAACTTCAGCTGATTTCTGCAGGGGAATGAAGCTCTACGAGAACCCGAACCTGCTGAAGGAAAGCGATGTCAATCGCGGGAGTGAACTGTGTGGCCGTCTCGGCTACTCTTTTGGGGGAGGATAACTCTGTGGGGAAACAATTTCAGCTGCTCAACACTCCACTGGGGAAAAACCAATCATGATCTGATCAACTTCCAAGGACTCGGCTTTCTTGGACATCTGCAAACTCGGCTGAGGAAGGAGAAGTCATTCTGCTTCGCTGGAGAGAGCGCTACCCTGGGGAGATACAGCATCAGTTGTTCAACATCTGCTAGGGAAAACCTACTCATGGTCCCAACTGCTTCCAAGGATTCTGCTCTTCCGCGGACTCAGCCGGGGAGAGAACTCATTCTACTTCACTAGAGAGTACGACTCTTGTGCGGAATTTCAATTTCGCCGGGGAAGAAAGAATCATCTGACTTCGGGGGGAGAGTACAACTCTGCAGGGGAATACAACATCAGCTGTACCAACATTCTACTGGGGAAAAGGGAATCATCCCACCTCAGGAGAGAGCATGACTCTGGTGGGGAATCTTAATTCCGCTGAAGACCTCAGTCTGGCACCATCAGTTACTACATCCTTCGGCATACGAACAATTTCCTACGAGACCTGCACTTGTGACCCGGTGCTGGGGGATACACCTGCTTCGGCGACTTTACTGGGGAAAACACGAGCTTCGGCACCCGAACATTCCTCTGAAATCTGCACTTGTGACCCGGTGCTGGGGAGAGACGACATCATTCTTCGGTGCTTGGCTCAGCTGATGGGGTGACACTCCTTCAGGATGCGTCGGCTTGGGGGAGAGAATCGCCTCTGCCCGGGGAAGACATATCAATGCTCACTATTCTGATTCTGATTCTATGGAAGAGAGACTACTGGACTCCGCTGGAGAAGGAGGGTTCGCCCTGCTTCGGGGATGCGCACGGCACATCTTACACCTGCAACCACACAAACAAACAGACAAGATACCCTCCTCAAAGGGACCTATCTAGGTTATTATCTCGTGACAATATTCAATTAATTAATTGTTTCAACAATCAATGGGCCTAGGCCCGCAAGTTTATGTATGCGCATTTTATCAAAAAACATCAGCGTTTTCATTCGCAAACAAAACAGATAAATGCTAAACAGGCAAGCGGAATTGCTGAATAATGTGCATTTTATTGATGATGAACCCCTGAATGGGCAAAAATGTTTTACAACAGAGGCAAGCTCCTGGAATGAGGAAGCCGCACAAAAAAGAAAACATAAATATACATCAGTATATACAAATGTTGGCAACAAGGCGTAGACGAACACCATGAGTTGATCCCTCTAAGACCCACTCGACTTCGATACTTCTCCGACGCTTCAGCTTCGGAAGAGATTGATTCAGATACGCGGCCCTCAGGTCCTCCAAACCACCAAACCATGAAAGTCCATACGCGGAACGCAGTCATTTGCTTATTCAAATCCCTAACTTTTGCGTGAACCGCCCTTTACGGGTTTTCAGTTCACCGGGATACCCTTTTTTGCCGAAGCCGCCCAGTGTAGGTTTTCGACTTCGCGGGTGTACATTTTTCAATATATCCCTAATTTTTGCCCGAACCTTTTATTCTGTTTTTGGTTCGCCGGGATGCCCCTTTTTTGCCTGGACTCCTTTTTTGTCCAGCGGGTCTCTTTCAAGCAAAGTATTTTTTAACTGCGTCCGCGTTCACCGGGGATGCAAAATCTTCACCATCCATCGTGGATAACAACAAAGCTCCTCCTGAGAAGACCTTGCTGACGACATACGGCCCTTCGTAATTCGGAGTCCACTTGCCCCGGTGATCGGAGTGTGGCGGAAGAATCTTCTTCAGGACGAGATCACCCGTCTGAAAGCTTCTGGGACGCACCTTCTTATCATAAGCTTTCTTCATTCGGCTTTGGTACAGGCGACCAAATGCAATCGATGCTAACCTTTTCTCGTCCATCAGGCTGAGTTGGTTCAAGCGATTCGTGACCCATTCTGCCTCGTCGAGTTTCACATCAACCAAAACTCGCAAAGAGGGAATCTCCACTTCTAGCGGTAGGACAGCCTCCATACCGTACACCAAGGAGAAAGGAGTTGCCCCGGTCGACGTACGCACCGTCGTACGATAACCGTGCAAGGCGAACGGCAACATCTCGTGCCAATCTTTGTACGTCACAACCATCTTCTGAACAATCTTCTTGATGTTCTTGTTGGCCGCTTCAACAGCGCCATTCATCTTCGGCCGGTAAGGAGATGAGTTGTGGTGTTCAATCTTGAAGCTCTGGCACAGCTCTTTCATCATCTTATTATTCAAATTCGAACCATTATCAGTAATGATCCGCTCGGGAATTCCATAGCGACAGATGATGTCCCTCTTTATGAATTTAGCTACCACCTGCTTGGTCACATTAGCGTACGAGGCTGCCTCCACCCATTTGGTGAAGTAGTCGATAGCTACCAGAATGAAACGATGACCATTGGATGCAGTGGGCTCGATCTTGCCTATCATGTCGATGCCCCACATGGAGAACGGCCACGGGGAGGACATGACATTCAATGGGCACGGCGGCACATGAACTTTATCAGCATAAATCTGGCATTTATGACATTTTTTCGCGAATCTGAAGCAATCCGACTCCATCGTCAGCCAGTAATATCCTGCTCTCAGGATCTTTCTCGTCATGGCATGCCCGCCGGCGTGCGTACCAAATGTGCCCTCATGGACTTCTTCCATGAGCATACTCGCCTCTTTTTCATCCACACATCTGAGTAGCACGAGATCGTGGTTTCTCTTATACAGCACTCCATCAGGATTGAGATAAAAGTTTCCAGATAGCCTCCTCAGAGTCTTCTTATCCTGGGTTGACGCACCCGCAGGATACTCCTTAGTCATAAGGAAGGTCTGGATGTCGTGGAACCATGGCTTGCCGTCATCGGCCTTCTCGATTGCAAAGACAAATGCCGGCCTATCAAGCCGCGAAAGAACAATTCTTGGAGCCTCATTCCAATAATTGACCTTATACATTGAAGCCAGCGTGGCTAAGGCATCAGCCATTTGATTTTCAGCCCTGGGTACATGATGAAGTTCCACCCGATCGAAGAACGGAAGCAGCCTCCTGGCATAATTCATGTACGGCACTAGATTCGCTTGACGAGTTTCCCACTCCCCTTTAATCTGATTGATTACAAGCGCTGAGTCACCATATATGTCTAGATTCTTGATTCTCAAATCAATTGCCTCTTCTAGACCCATAATACATGCTTCATACTCTGCTTCGTTGTTGGTAATTGGAAACGTCAGTCTCGCAGTAAAAGGGATGTGGGATCCGTGAGGAGTTGTGATGATAGCCCCGATACCACTTCCATAGGAATTAACCGCTCCGTCGAATATCAACTTCCACTGAGACTTCCTATCTGGCCCCTCATCGGGCAATGGCTCATCGCAATCCTTCGCTTTGAGAAACATAATGTCCTCGTCAGGGAATTCGAACTTCATCGGCTGGTAGTCTTCGATCGGCTGTTCGGCAAGATAATCAGACAATACGCTTCCCTTAATGGCTTTCTGAGAGACGTACTGAATATCATATTCTGTTAACACCATTTGCCATCTGGCAATCCTGCCCGAAAGAGCCTGCTTCTCGAAGACGTACTTGATCGGATCCATCTTCGAAATTAGCATAGTGGTGTGGTTGAGCATATACTGTCGTAGACGTTTGGCGGCCCAAGCTAATGCACAACACGTCTTCTCCAGCATCGAGTATCGAGATTCACACTCAGTGAACTTTTTACTCAAATAATAAATGGCATGCTCCTTTCTGCCCGTCTCGTCGTGCTGACCGAGAACACACCCTATACTATTCTCCAGAACCGTCAGGTACATGATTAATGGCCGTCCAGCCACTGGGGGTATCAAGATTGGAGGTTCTTGAAGATACTGCTTTATTTTGTCGAATGCCTTCTGGCAATCCTCATTCCAAGTAATCGCCTGATCTTTCTTTAAAAGCTTGAACGTCGGTTCACAAGTGGCCGTGAGCTGAGAGATAAACCTTGCAATGTAGTTTATTCGGCCCAAGAAACCACGAACTTCTCTTTCTGTTTTCGGCGCTGGCATTTCTTGGATAGCTTTTATCTTCGCAGGATCAACTTCAATCCCTCGTTCACTAACGATAAACCCCAATAACTTTCCGGACCGCACTCCGAAAGTGCACTTGTTAGGATTCAGCCTCAGCCTGAATTTCCTAAGCCTCTCAAAAAGCTTCAATAAGTTGACCAGATGCTCTTCCTCCGTTTGGGACTTTGCAATCATGTCATCAACATAGACCTCGATCTCATGATGAATCATATCATGAAACAAAGTAACCATTGCTCGTTGGTAAGTGGCCCCTGCGTTCTTCAGACCGAAGGGCATTACCTTGTAGCAAAATGTTCCCCAGGGGGTAATGAACGTCGTTTTCTCCATGTCCTCCGGTGCCATCTTAATCTGATTGTAACCGGAGAATCCATCCATGAACGAAAACACGGAAAACTGGGTTGTATTGTCGACCAACACATTGATATGAGGCAACGGGAAATCATCCTTAGGGCTCGCCCTATTCAAATCCCGATAATCGACGCACATGCGTACCTTACCGTCCTTCTTCGGTACAGGCACAATGTTGGCGACCCACGGAGGGTAAGTGGTAACGGCTAGAAATCCTGCGTCCAACTGCTTCTGGACCTCTTCTTTGATTTTTACAGCCATGTCTGGTCTCGTCCTCCTGAGCTTCTGCTTGACTGGAGGGCAATCTTCCCGCAACGGCAAGCGATGAACCACGATATCAGTGTCAAGTCCGGGCATATCCTCATATGACCAAGCAAAGACGTCACTATACTCTCGAAGCATCTCGACCAGTCTATGCTTGACATCATTCTGCAGCGCAGCCCCAACTCTGACATTTCTGACGAGCTCCTCAGAACCCAGATTTACAATCTCAATATCCTCCTCGTGAGGCAGAATAACCTTCTCCTCTTGTCTCAACAAGCGGGCCAATTCTTCCGGAAGGTCTTCGTCTTCATCAATCTCATCCTCGGCTTGATAGATCGGGCAATCAAAGTCGTAGTGAGCCGTAGAGGGTCCAGAGTCGATGTCATCTGTTACGTGGATCCTGCAATAACAAGGGTTAAGTTTAAAGCAGGAATATGCAGGTTAGCACGAACCTCGTTGCCATTTTGCTGTTTTTTCGAAATAAACATAAAATAGGAATAACAGGGAACACAATATTTGATTACGAAGAAAACGCCTTTTATTTATTAACAAAATGCATACACATAATCCAACAAGGCCCTGACAATAAAACCACTACGCCCCGGGCAGGACATAGGGTTGTACAAAGATTGTAAAAAGCAAATCATTACTCTTCACTTGTCAGCTTGATAATCTCCTTGATGGTCCAGTTGTGGAGGCGCTCGCCTAGCTTGCTCGGTTGAATCCAGGCGTCAAGATCGCAATCACTGTCTCCGCTGTCCTCCGACGCAGCATTGATGCTCTCGAAAATTACTCCCCCCTTGGTCAATAAGATCGGCCCTTTCCCACAAGACGAGCTGCCAGAAGAAGATGAAGCTTCAGCTCCAGGAGAATACCCCAATCCAAACTTATCCTGTTTGATTGGTATATCCAAGACATGCCCCCAGCCTGGGGTGGAACCAGCTTCGACAACAGCCCGAGCTTCCTTAAACGAGGAAAGATTCATCTCCTGCTTCTCTGCGACGACGGGAGCTACCTCCCTCACCCTGACGGTTTCAAATGCTTGGCAGAGCGTTTCATGGATCTCGCCATCCATTTCAACGTATTTAAAGGACGACAGGTGGCTTACCATGATATCCTCTTCACCACAGACGGTCACTATGCTGCCCCCAACAACATATTTAAGCTTCTGATGCAACGTGGACGTCACGGCACCAGCAGAATGGATCCATGGCCGACCTAAGAGGCAACTGTAGGCGGGCATGATATCCATGATATAGAAAACCGCATTGAACGTCTCTGGACCAACTTGAATTGGCAGGGTCAATTCTCCGAAGACGTGGCGCTTGGTCCCATCAAAGGCTTTCACGACCAGATCACTGGGCGTGCACAGCAATCCACGGGTATCCAACTTCATCAGTGCTTTCTTCGGGAGCACATTAAGCGAGGAACCCGTATCTACCAGGACATGTGACATAATCGTGCCTCTGCACTCTATCGAGACGTGCAAGGCATTATTGTGATCTCTTCCTTTAGGAGTCAGCTCTAGATCTGTAAATCCCAGCCCATTACCAGCATTAACATGGGCTACTACTTCCTCGAGTTGATTTACTGATATCTCCTGCGGCACGTATGCAGCATTCAACACTTTCAGTAACGCGTTGCGGTGCGCTTCAGAACACAGCAACAGGTTAAGAATCGAGATCTTCGACGGAGTCTGATGAAGATGATCTACAATTTTGTAGTCACTCTTCTTGATTAGTCGCATGAACTCTTCAGCATCTTTAACCAGCAAGTCTTTTTCTGCCTCAGCAGGGACCTCTTCAACAGCTTTACCTTTACCCTTATCCACAGCGTCAGCCCGGACCACTTTCTCTGCTGCAACCTCCGCTGGCGCAAATACTCTACCGCTCCTAGTGATACCACTGACTTCAGTAAGATTCTGCATAGTTGACCCGAACGGCTCAAGCTCTATCTTCTGACCATTACAATAAACCTCGGCGCCATAATGCCATGGAACGGCATTGGTACTCTCGAATGGGATTGGTCTGGCCCTGGTGATGGTAATAGTAGGCGGACGAGGCGCAGAGATAGTAATAGGGCGACGAGGAATAGTAATGGTGGCAACTTCGTCTGCCTGCTTCAGCACAACTTCCCCTGATGCACTCTCGACGCTCCGGCTGAATTGCAAAATACCCTCGGACATCAGACTCTGGATACCTTCGATCAGCTGCTCACATCCGTCAGGAAGTGTAGCACAAGCCATACATAATTCTCCGCATCCGGGAAAGAAGCCCTTCTTCAGCAACTTAGCCTTGACAAAACTCAACGGCGTCTTCAAATCTTTGACATCGGTCAGCAGGTCTGAACTCTCCTCAGTGATAACAGCATTCACTCCGCCCCCCTTATGATGAGGCATTGGATTTTTGGTGACGTTGGGCACGTTGTCAGAAAAGTTGATAACCTTGGCGTCCACCAGGTCCTGGACTTTGTGCTTAAAAGCTTTACAATTCTCAATCGTATGGCCAGGTGCCCCAGTATGGAATTCACAAGTAGCGTTGGCATCATACCCCGGTGGTGGTGCCCCTGTTAAGGGAGCCAACGTCCTCTTTTGAACTAATTGGAGCTGAAGCAACGTTTGCAAAAGCTGTGCATATGACATAGGTGGAGCATCAAAATGACGGCTTGCCAGGGGAGCCCGATTCTGATATCTTTTATACCCCTGATTATTCTGCTGCTGAGGCTGCTGCTGCTGCGGCTGCGGAGCAGCTGGGATATTTATGCTAGCGATCTGAGACTGAGGACCCTTGCCCTTTCTCCTAGCATTAGTGACAGCACTGACATCTCCCTCTCGACGCTTGCCAGTATAGGGTTTCTTGCTACCTCCTCCAGCTGAGGATGATTCGCCCTGGATTTTTCCAATCTTTATACCGTTCTCAACATGCTCGCCCAAAGTGATAAGGGCCGAGAATGTTCCAGACATGCCACTGACCAGCTTTTCATAATAGATTCCGGGAAGGGTAGCCACGAACATTTGTACCAACTCACGCTCAACCATCGGCGGCTGAACCCGAGCAGCCAATTCACGCCACCGCTGGGCGTACTCTTTGAAGCTTTCATTGTTCCGCTGTGAGAGGTTCTGAAGCTGAACTCGGTTGGGAGCCAAGTCGCTATTATATTGATAGTGGAGGACAAATGCTTCTGCAAGATCTTTCCAAGTGCGCACAGTAGCGGGCTCCAAGCCCATATACCATTCGAGCGATGGGCCAGAAAGACTATCCTGAAAGAAGTGCATCAGCAGCTTCTCATCGTCAGAATAAGCGGACATCTTTCTATAATAAGATCGGAGGTGGACCCGGGGACAAGTAGTGCCCTTATACTTCTCAAAGGTAGGCACCTTGAACTTGTGAGGTACTTTAAAGTCAGCAATCAACCCTAGGTTGGACATGTCAACGCCCAATGTGTTCTGATTTTCTATGCTTCTCATCTTGTCTTCCAGCGCCTTGAACCTGAGTCGAGCTTCAGCATTCAACTCTGTCTCTACACCTCTCTGAGAGAATACGTCATCCTGATGTTCCTCCAGCCCACGGTTGAGGCACCAACAGATTTCCTGTACCAGCATTGCCGTTGACCGGCCCTATGTTAACATTGGCTCCCAAACTACCATTTACGGCGCCAGCCGCGTTGAGTCTGAGATTAGTCATCAGATTGCCGTTAGCACTGTCGTTGCCCCCGACGGCGGGAACAACGTTCTGTGGAGTATCCCCTGGAGGAGGAGTAGGCACGGCCCCTCCATGAAGTATGCCATTACTGTCAACCCTGGAGATCAGAGGTTGAACCAGAGTACGAAGCTGGTCTTGACCATTCGCGACCACCTGCATCAGCTCCATAAAACGATCCATCCGCTCACGGAGTTCTTGAACATCTGACTGCACCTGGTCCATGATTCTTGTCTGATTAGCGCGAGTTGAGTAGCGGTGGATGAGTCTTTGATCAATCCTGGAGATCGAAAGCAGCTCGGAACCTGAAAAACCTGAAAACAATAAAGGTTAGGAAAAGCAATAAGATATACACCATGCAAGTATGCTTCATGCAGATGCATGCATGTGTCTGTGCGCGTGGGAGGTTTTCCCCCGATCCTAGTGCCTTAGTGACGGTGCTGATAATAACAAGAGGAAGAAGAAATCCGAGCCCAATCATGGAAACATCAATCTCATATATATATGGAAAGGCCTGTCGAGGCAATACACAGTATCAGCGAGTACAAATCAGCAGCATGACCTCAGCCAACAAGTCTGGTGATGGTCAGCATACATCAAAGATCAAAAACAACAGGGATATAACTAGTCAAGTACGGCCACGGGCGCGATACTCTGCTAATAACTCCCTTGTCTCTGGATGATCTGGCAAAGTGAGCAACCCCTCGACGAGTAGTTCCCTCTGCCTGATAGTATGCTGAAGCCCCTGAACTGAACTCTCCCAAGCGCCTTTTCTAAAGCAATCCTCCAGCTTCTGCTTCTTAGACTCAAACATCAGCTTGTGCTCCTTCAGGCTAGCAATAGCTTTGTTGAGACGGGCTTCAGCGGAGTACCTGCGGGCGGTCTCTTCATCAAACCTTCGCTCACTGTCCTTCACTTCGGTCTCTAGCTTAGAAATCTGCAGCATCAGCTTATCTTCTCGCTCCTTCCTGGTAGCCATGGAGGTCTTCCAGTGCTGGTCGAACTTAGATATTCTCCGATATGCTTCCTCCAAATGCTGCTTCTTCGTAGCTAGCACATCATTAGCAGCTCTGAAGTCTTGACCTAAGCGTTCCCGATCAGCAATCTGCTTTGCCAAGTCTGCACTCAGCTGGCTCACCGACTCTGTTTGCTTTTTGAGAGCATGCACGGCTTCGTTCCTCTCACTTTGAAGCTGAGCTAACTCCTTCTCTAATTCTGCATTTGCCTTCTTCAGTTCATCACGCTCAGCCAATACCTGGTTGTGCTGATGAATGGACACAGTGGTAGGCTCTTCGACTGGTGGAGGACTCTCTGGTCTGACATGAGGGAATGGCATCCCTATAGCGCTGGCTCTGGCTCTGATCCAATCTGAATAAGGAGGGTAGGCTTGGCTGTTGCTCTTCCCCAACAAAGGCTTTCCCCTCGTGCTGATATTATTCCACGCATACTGCAGCTTGGACAACAACTCCCCTTCTAGAATACCCGTGAGGTACAGAGATTCCCGTACCTCTTCTTCCTTTGGTGGAGTCCTCAAAGCATATGCAAACTGACGAACTAGCAATGATGGGTTGTAGTTGATGCAACCCTTCCTACCTATCAGAGGTACGTTAGGAAACCCATTACAACTGAAGATCATCTCGGTGCCTAACCTGCCTCTGTCAATGAACCAATCAATGTCTTCTGCCGACAAACTCATCAGACGCTCAGGCCACCCAGCTGTGGCTGCAGACAAGACAGAAGAACCCCTCTTAGGCAAATGACTATCAAACCACTTGTACAACAACAGTACGCAGCATGAAACATTCTTCCCTCTCCGGTTCTCATTCTTATAATGCACTGAATGGTAAACGTCTCCGATCAGAGTAGGGACTGGATTCCCTGAGGCAAAGATATGGAATGCATCAAAGTCTACGAAATCAGGCATGCTGGGAAATAGGATAATGCCATATATGCATAGAGCAAGGATGGCGTCGAAGGCGTCCCAACATTTGTTCTTAGCACACTGCTGAGCCTTAGCTATCAGAAACTGCAGAGAGAACCCTGGGACCTTGTTCCAACTCGTCACTACTAACTCAGAAGCGCTCAAATGGAGTGAGGAAGCCAAACCAACCAGATCAGGCTCAGCATCCATGTGGACAAAAGGCATTTGCCTTTTGATAGGCACACCCAGCATATCAGCATACTCTTCCAATGTCGGCGCGAGAATGAAGTCATGAAAGGTGAAACACCTCAAGGGAGGGTCATAAAACTGCAGAAGAGCATGTAACCCGTTCAACTCGGACGTAGAAGGTTTGTAAACCAGGCTAAGCAACCTGCCATAAGACTTCCTGAACCTATCCTTCACAGAATCCCCTGCCAGGGCTATCAAACCAGTCAGCTTCGACACATCGGGGGTCGGGAACTTGTATGCAACAGTCTTCCTGAGAGAGGCCATAATAGCAGCAAAAGACGAGAAATCCGGGATCGGGGAAATGGTACCTGCAACACAGACACACGTTAATGGAATGCAGATGAATGCGCAAACTAATGCAAAATGCAGGCATGCAATAATATATCCAGGTGGCTACTGTGGAGATTCGGCATCAACAGTGGCTGATGAGCGGGAAACCCCGGTGTAAGACCACTAATCTGATCTGCTGAGAATAACCATCTGACGGGACCGAGATCACAATTCTGCTCTGTCAAGAGTAAGTGCATGATAATAAGGACCCCGGGCGCAAGATCAAGGAACATCTGTTGAAGTCTTCAGACCCCAAATCAAAATCTGCCCTATCAAGAACAAACACACAACTGCTGATGAGATCTTCAGACCTCACTCAAAATCTGCCCTATCAAGAACAAATAACATCTGCCGATGAGGTCTTCAGACCTCACTCAAAATTTTCTCCATCCAAAACAAACCACCGATGATAACATACTGATCAAAGCCTGCTCTATCAAGAACAGACAAACACCCGATGATAAGATCCTCTGACCAAACTCTTGCTCCATCAAGAACACATCTGTAACTGAGAACCCAACATAACTGATTTGCTGTCAAGAAAACCAGGTAGTCTGAAGGTCTAAGTTTCCTGCAATAAACCCAGTCCCACTCACAGGTATGAACCTAGACTGACTCAAGGTACGGCATCCTATGCGTTCATCAGCGTCACAGACTTTCAAAACTGATGATACGATTCCCAGAAGGAGTGGCATCATCAAGTCCTGAAGAGGCCTCACTTAGCTGAATCACAAATGATCGGTCCCCAGAGTCGACAATCCACCAAACCAGCAACCGTCTCAACCCAAAGGGTTGAAAGTGAAGCCAACCGGATGAACCTCGTCTGAGCGTGGATTTCATGAGACACTAGTGCCTGCAAAGCAAGCACGCGCCCACTAATTTCCACTCTAAGTCTATGGTGCACTCAAGCCTGGGTCTGGCTTCTCACTCAATCAGAACTCCCATCCCACAACAGCACAAATAATCATATTATACTGGAACATAAAATGCGGGAAATAAAGTGCGAGAAGTAAAAAAATGCGATAAATAAACGCAACCCAACAAGCAAACACACAAACGATAGGATTGACTCGCACAGGGAACCGTTGGAGTCCCCAGCAGAGTCGCCAGCTGTCGCTTGCGCGAAAATAAGGTGTCGGCATGACAGAAGAGTCGCCACCTTTCGTTATTTATCCCTCAGAGCGGGAAAGGAAACGATCGGAAAAACCTGACGAAAAAGGGTAAGACAAGGTCGTCGCAACCATTGTCTGGGTTCGGGAGTCGGTTACGCAAGGGGAAGGTATTAGCACCCCTCACGTCCGTCGTACTCGACGGGATCCTCGCTTGTTTGTTTACTTGGACGGGTTGGTTATAATCTATCTACCTATCAAGGCTGGCTGAAAAAGAAAAGAAAAATGACTCGGCAAAGCATCACGCTTTATGCCTACGTATTCCCGTCTGGAACGAGAAATCAGAGTCAACGTAGTTCGACCAACTACGGGTGAAGGTGGGGAAGGTTGCTCGCTAGGATATCGCATCCTATGCCTACGTACTTTCATCTGGTATGAAAGATCAGAGCAAACGTAGTTCGGGAAACTACGGGTTATCTCCTGAAAGAAGTGTTTTTTATTGTGTTTGCGATTTCAACCGCACTAGAGACTATGACCTGAGAGTGAATGCGTCGCATGTCACCCAAAGGGTACCATACTAAACATCCAGACTGTGGAAAAGAGACTCTCCCACAATCCTTTCTCAGATAGCTTAAGGCTCGTAACGTACGAAAGAAATCATTCATGATTACTGTATCTTAAACTGCTTCGAGATGAGAAGAGAACAGGCCCAACTAGGAGGGAGACTATCAAGTCCTACTGTTGTCATGCCATGGATTCATCCTATGGTTGAGATTTGAACAGGGAACTCCTAGATGTTGTCATGCATAGGTTTCAACCTAAAAGTCTGTCATCAAGTCCTCATCAGAGGAAATGAGAGTCCTAAGGGATCATGTCAATGATACACCAAAACAGACAAAAGCATCAGCTTTAACAGTAAAATGCATGCAATGCAAGTGAGGGAGGAAATGTGTGTGGGGCTTCAGCCTCCACAAGCTCGTCTCGACCTCAAGCCAATCATGAAATAACAGTAATCATACTGAAATAAACAACATGCTATCAAGAAAAAACAGTAAACTGTACTCACACAGATACAAGAAATGAAATGCTATCAAGCAAAATAAACACATGGGCAAGGGAGCTGGGCTCTACCGAATACCCGCAAGCAAAGCCAAGCAATAACAATACAATCAGATGCACTCGTGCTCTTAGACTGAACTTATTTTAAATGTGCTTAGTCTAATGCAGCAGACAAATCAGACAAAACACACAATACATCAAAGAAAACAGAAGAAAGCCTCAGCTCCTCCAGCAGCAACCCAGTCTTCAGACTTCAGAGATCACTTGCTTTCCAGGTATCAACCCTATAACATGAGTATCAACTCATCTCCTCCCTTGAGCTTCAGCTCCTTTGATCAGCTCTACCTTCAGGCTTCACTATCTTCAGGGATCTTCAGGCATCAATTTGATCTTCACAGAGTCTTCAGACTTCAATAATCTTAAAGGAATCATCCTTTTCAAGGCCTCAGCTTCTATCTTCAATGGCTCAAATGCTCCAGCAAACAAGATTCAGTCAACAAGATGAGGTGAGGATGTTACAGTGTTCACTGACTTCCAAAGGATGCCATTGAGGACTTAACATCAAAAGACAGGCTCTCTCAAAGTTCTACCTCAGAGGGAAAGGTCACTAATCCCTCCAAAGGAGAGAGGTGAATACCCTTAAGGGACTCTGTGTCATAGAGAAGAAAGGAGGTGAACAAGACACTCCTTGTTTATTGAACAAAGTATTCTACCTAGGGCTCTGCCTATGCACCTATAAACCTATAAACAAAACAAACAAAAGCTATGCTAAACTCCTCTGCAAGGTCTTCAAAGCTTCCATGATGATCCACAAGGTCTTCAACTCAATCTTCAAAGCTCACACACTCAAAAGAGAAGAAAAACAAACACAACAATACAACTTATGCCTTTAAGCAACACACATACTATCCATACATTCAAAAATCAATGAAAAATACTATATAGTAATATAAATTCCCAATATAAATTCTAGGGGATCTTATTTAACTACCCTTAAGTCCCATATATTCCCCATAGGCTAACTTGTCCTAAAAACCCCAAAACAAATTTGTTCAAGTCTACCTACACAACCTAAAACCCTAATTAGAGTACCTAAATGTCCAACAATCAAACTACATCAAATTTAATTTCTAAAATCAAGGGATAAATCCTATATGAAACTAAGGTTCAATATCTAACTATGCCAAAAAGAATGGCTCAAAAATCCTAAGGGAAAGTCCTAAAACAATTCATAGAAAATGAGATATCAACTAAAAGAAAATAAATGCCCTATTTAAAAGAAAATATCACCAAAAATTCCACATTAAAAATAAAATTTCATTTTTATTTTTATATTTTTCTACACAAAATTATCTCAACATAGAAAAAAGAATGAACAAAAAAGAGCCATTTATAAATTTTTTATGAATTATCAAAGTTCATTAAAAATATAAAACAAAATAAAAATATAAAATGAGGAAAATGAGGGAGGGGGGTGTGGATAGAACATGCGCGCAGTTCAATTCGTTGGGCCATATCATGGTGGGGGTGCGAATAGAACACGGGTAAGCCCAGAATTCCTTCATTAAACCAAACGACGTCGTTTGGCTGGTTCTTGCTTCCCCCCGTTTCTGAGTTTAAATTACAACCGTACGATTAAAATCCCAGTCAACTTCCTTGACCTGATCCAACGACGGATGGTCATCTTCTTCCTTGCGTTTGGTTAGGGTTTGATGGCAACACCATGCACGACTCTCTCATGCAGCCGTCTTCTACCAGCTCGTTCTCTCTCGCCTCTCAGCCAAACTCACTCATGTAAAGAGCAAACTCGCTCAGTTTTCCTCCCTAAACACAACCATGCCCTCAGCTTGCATTAAAACAGCCTCAAACTGGAAACCCGACGCTCATCCTCCATTAATGCTCAAGGTTTTCACCCTCACGAAACCTCAATTTCTTGGTACTAAACTAATCTTCATGCATCACTGATCAACCTAAACTAAAGCATTAATATTAAAACCCAATAACCAGCTAGTTCTTGATCTTTAAAGTATGGTGTCAAATTCTCAAACATCTCAGAATGAACTCTAACTTCTCAAGATCCATCCCTAATGGTTGCTAGTCATAATTACCCTAACCACATGATCTAGAACTATGCAAACAGAGAGAATCGAGTGAATTTGCAAACCTGCAACTTGATGATGGCAGCAATGGTTACACTCCTCTTCAATGCTTGAAACTGCCCAAAATCACTCTTTCCTCGATGATGAGCTTTCTGTATGCAAAAGATTTAGTGTAGCACGCTTGAATCCTGAGCTTGAGTGAGATTTGCTTCCTTTTCAATTTTGATCTTGCACCTTCAAGACTTCATGGATCCACCTCAATTATGGTATGCAAATGCTCACAATGATTAGAGGAGTGTGTTTGTGGAGGAGAAAAGAAAGAAGATGGAGGAGAAAGAGAGTTTGTTATGATTTTGCAAATGGAGGAATTTCACTCTTTTTGCACTTGCTCACCCTTAACCATCACCAACCCTTGCATGAATGATCTCTGCTCAATATATAGGCCATAATGGGAGCATCTAGGAGTTGCTGGAAACTTCTAAGAGCTTTCTAGAAGTTTCATGTCATGAACTTATGGATTTCTCACATATCTCATGACATCTCATGATATAATCCTTACCACCCTTTAATTTCAAGTCAAAATCTCCCCATATGAGTTATAGAGGTGATTAGAGTACTAAAACAACCAATGTGTTCACTTATTTCAAGTTTTCCCAAGTTGCCTTAATATGCAAGAAAGAATTTTACAAAGCAACCTCCATTTTTAGGCCTTAAACCAAAATTGTGGCTGAACCATTGTTTTCAAAATGGTTTTTCCAATCAAAATGATATATCGGATGACCTATTTTGGATTTGTGGATCCTCCAAACCAATTTTCAAATTCAACTTTTCAAACTTATAAGCCATTTTTAGTTCATTTTTGACCAATCATGCAAATCCATGCTATGAGCTTTTCCAACAATTAATGACCTTCTTTCTAGAATTAAAATCACATTTTTAACAACTTTCATGTTTTGAGTTTTTCCATTTGAGGCTTGGAAGTAGGAGATATGGCATTTGCTTAAAAATGACCTATAACTGACAAATGACCAAAATACCCCTGTCTTGTTCAAACCATAAGTTGAGTTCCACAAATCCTATCAAGGACTTCTACCACTCAAATTAAAGCTAAGAAGATGCCCTCCAACATTCATGTTGACCAAGAAATCATAGGAATCATCCTACTAGGGCAAAAGTTGTCTGCAAGTTGGGTGACTTTCAAGGACCCAGATTCACACACCTCTGCTGACCTGTAATTTGTCAAAACCATAACTTGAGCTCTGCAACTCCTATCAAGGACTTCCACCACTCAAATTAAATCTAAGAACAAGCTCTACAACATTCATGTTGTGGGGAAGAGGAGATATCAATCACATCTAGAGCTAAAATTGCCTGGAAAATAGGGATCAAATTAGGGTTTTTGCACTGACAATCCTCAGAAACCCTAACTCAAAACTTCTCAAACTCTTCAATCATGATGAGTTGGTCTAGGAATCATCCTTATAACATCTCTATACATCATTCCATGATCTCATGGCCCTTGGATTAGGTCTCAACCTTCTCCAAATCTTCAGCTGATCTAGGGTTGGCCCAGTCAAAACCCTAATTCTATCATTCATGGTTGAATCTTCTGAACCCTTGCCTAATGACCTCTCTGGGCTTCATGATGGCTTTCAAGACATCTCATAGGCTTTCTCAAAGCTTCAAGTTCATTCTCAAAGTCTCAGAATCATCTGAGGAGCACCCACAACTCTCAAGCTATGAGACACACAACCTTGGTTTCAACCAATTCCTCTGAGGATCTCCTGAACTTTCTGATGAAGGTATCAACCTTCCAACACTAGATGGATAAATAATTGTTGGTCAAATTTTGGGGTGCAACAGAACCGATGGCCGTTAGATGCTTTGGGCTCAATTTCTCCGATCATATCAATACCCCCACATTGAAAATGGCCAAGGCGACGTTAACACATTCAGAGGATGTGATGGCACGTGCACCTTGTCCGCATAAATCTGGCATTTATGACATTTTCGGGCAAACAGAATACAGTCAGTCTCCAAGGTCAACCAGTAATAACCAGCCCTCAATATTTTCTTTGCCATGGCATGGGTACCGAAGGAACCTTCATGAATATCTATCATCAGCAGGTCTGCTTCTCTTTTGTCAACACATCAGAGTAAGACCATGTCGTGATTTCTTTTATACATAACATTATTGCTTATGAATAACTTGGATGGCAATCTTAGCATGGATCTCTTATCAATTTTAGAGGCATTAACGGGGTACTCTTGACTCTGGAGGTAATTTTTGAGGTCATAGAACCATGGCTTTCCATCAGACTCTTCTTCGGCCGACATAACGTACGCTGGCGCAGTCTTTCCTTCAATGCTAATCAAGGGAGCTTCGTTGACAAACTGAACCTTCCATATTGATGCTAGCATGGCTAAAGCATCAACAATATGATTTTCAGACCACGGGACGTGTCTGAAAGTGATCTCGTCGAAATACTCGATCATCTCCAGAATGTAGTCCTTATAAGGAATCTGTTTTTTGTATCAGGTCTCACATTCGCCCTTGAGCTGATAAATCACCAAGGCAGAGTCGCCAATTACTTCCATAATCTTAATGCGAAGGTCAATGGCAGCTTCAAGACCTAAGATGCAGGCTTCATACTCGGGTATGTTATTTGTGCATTTGAAGCACAATCTTGCAGTAAAAGCAGTGTACCCACCGGTAGGATTTTCCAGAACATCGCCAACACCATCACCTCTTTTGTTGGAGTCAAACATCATTTTCCAACAGGAACCAGATTCAGGACACTCTTCAGGGTACTGGGTTCTTCTTTAGCTTTGCAAAGATACATGACATCTTTGTCGGTTAAGTCAAATTTGAGCGACTGATAATTGTTGCGGTGAAAATCGGATATCAAGCTATTGAATTAACTTGAATCTTAATTATTTTACAACCGAACTTTAATTTATCTAAAGGAAAGGTCTAAAGAAAGAAAAACCCTTTTCGTGATGTAACGACAACGCTAAGAGATTCGGGGATCGGGGGTTAGTTATACCTAGGGAAGGTGTTAGCACCCTAAGCATCTGTAATACCCTACAGGAACCTTTTGTTTGTTTGTATGCTAAGTTTTCTAGGTATTTGCTATGGTTTGGGATTAGGGTAAAGGTGTAGGTAAAGACCTAATGATAGTTTTCTAAGTTTGCTCGCAAAGACATCACATCTTCTGCCTACGTATCCTAACTAGGATAGAATCAA
The DNA here is from genome assembly GCA_963859935.3 of Lathyrus sativus. Lineage (NCBI taxonomy): Eukaryota > Viridiplantae > Streptophyta > Magnoliopsida > Fabales > Fabaceae > Lathyrus > Lathyrus sativus. The sequence goes on along the minus strand of OZ012739.1, from coordinate 620,422,973 downwards.
AGCAATCGTAGTTCACCTCACAAGGGTTGAAGAACACTTGATTATGATCAAGGTTCCAAGGGGAACAAATATCACAATGTTTATATGGAGTTTGACAAAACTCTGTAGTCTAAGTTGAACACTCAAGAGGGGAAGTAAGAATTCATTACAATGATTCTTACATAGAGTTGATTAACTCTCTCCTAGGGTTCTAGTTGGAGAACACTCCTAGTAAAGGTGGATTTCTTAGACTTAAAGCAAAGTCTAATGTCTTCTAAACTAAGGTCCAAGGATGACTTAACAAAGTCAAGGGGAGGGGCAATGAGCTATCCATGACACAAGGGTCAATGGAGAGACTTTTCCTTTGGAAGGAGAGAGGGGAGGCAACTTGGATGAGAACTAACAAGTTCCATCACTTGGGGAAAAGGAACTACATAACAAAGTAATAAATATGATGAAGATAAAATCATGGTGACAACCATATAAAGCAAGCATGTTAAAGGACAAAGGTAAATGTGACAACATCATACCAACAAAATATGCATTGATGACAATGGAGCAAACAAGTAAGCAAGAAATGTGACGACAGTTCAAGCTTAAGATTTATCAGAGGAAACATAAGTTCATGGTAACAACCAAATAAAACAAACCCTAACATGTTAACTAACACAAGGGAAGTAAATATAAGCAAACTTCACAAGATAAACAAGCATGGTATAAAAGGAAGATCATCAAGACGTAAGGTAACGACCTCAAAAGTAAAAAACTTCCAAGTAGACAAGAGGCATTGAGATCACAAACAATTTGAAATTTTAATTCATTAAATGAAAGTAGACATTAAAAGGAAAACATCATAAAAGGAATGGATGAAAAATAATGAAAAATGAATAAGTTATAAAATTTTGAAGTTTGATGAAAATAATGCACAAAATAAACAATTAGTAAAAAAAAACAAATGGGCATGGTGGGGTTCAACCAGGCCCTTTGGCAAGAAAACATCAACAAAGAACCACTAGGCCACCATGTACGCATGTGATAGAGAGAGAAAGAAAAAAGAAGAAAATATTTGAAATAATGAAAAAGAAAAAAAAACCAAAAGGGTTGATCTCCACTGTGGATCGAACCCAGGCTAGCAAGGTGAAAGGTGTGTTTTGAGTACAAGGCATAACCATTGGGGTGGCGATACATCCGTTATGTAAAGCCACCCCATAAATACATATACCAAAATAGCATGCATTTCTGGGAAAAAATCAACATGGCAAAACAAGCAACATGACCAAAACGCGTGAAGATCCAAACTCAGGCAAATCTTAATGGAATTTGACAAACCAAAAGCCTAAATTGTGTGAAATTTAACAAGGATCAAGATGGCATTATTAGTTTCTTCAAAAGGTGCATATATTTTGAAATTCGAATGAACATGCAGTTGTAACCTTTGAAATGCATTTTGGAAACTATGAGTCAAAATTGATATGAACAAGATCACATAAAGCCATACACATGTTTCAAATATGTTACTCATGGATTAAGTCCAAAGAAAAGTCTCAAATTCATATTGAACCATAAAATAGTTGTCAAGTTGCAAGAATGTGAAAAATGGTTTAAATGCAATTTCAGTGCTAGAGTTCCAAAACATAAGTGATTAAGATGGTGGAACAACATGAGCAAACCATGAATATGATAATGAAAGTATTCTAACAAGAAATTTATGCAAGGCAAGCCTGAAATGAAAACTGGTACATGAGTGGCAATATGTACACGGTATGATGTATTTCGAAACTAAGGCACCTGCTAAACTAAGTCACACTCTTGGCAAACATCTTACACACATTGTAAACATGCTAACAGAAAGCTATCATGCTCAAGAATCATCATAGATTAAATGAAGCAGATGGTGAATCATGTATGTCAAATTCAGCATGACAAGGCTAATGATGCAGTTTGGAAATGCAGTTTGAGATTTAAGACAAGTATTGCAGCAATTCAAACCAAACAAACTTCATACACACGTTTCAATTGTGCTAACAAATGTGTTTTCATCCTAAGATCAACCAAAAATTAAACTAGTCATGAAGTGGTATGTGCACAGCAGCCATGAAGATACAGACAGTGGAAATTCAAAACTGAGCAGGCTTAGGTTTATGCTAATGCCACAGGCATGTTTCATATATAAAAGCTGATGTTCTAAATCCATAGATCACATATAAACATGCTCAAGCAGGAAAAAGATAGTGTATTGCAAGATGTGGTAGGAACTGCAGCAAATTCATTGACAAAGCATCATGGTATATAGACAATCAGTTTAGGTGTAACCAGATCATGAAAACAAGATGCACACATCATATATGTAGTAGCAAATGACATTGAATGCAGAAATTAGGCATACTTCAACTGAATCAATTTTGGCATTGTGAATGCAAGACTATTTTGGAGATAATGTGCTGAGGTAGCAGGGGTATTATTGCAAGCAATGAAGTTTACATCAAAACAAACAATACACACACATCTCATACATCATGGCAAGTAGGGTGAGCCCAAGATCTGGAGTACATGGCATCTAAAACAGGTTTTCACATGTTCATGGGAAAGTAAAACAGTTTTGATGACAGTAGGTGACATTCAAATGGAAATTGTTTTAAACCAAAACAAAAGCATACACACACCACATACATCATGATGGATGAGATTGACATCAAAAATCTAGCACTCTATGATTAAAACAGAAGTTGGTAAATTTGGTGGTAGTGTGAAAAACTGTCTTAATGAAGGCAGTGGGTGAAATTGCAACAAATGAATTTTGAACCATCACAACAGCATACACACATCTTAAATGCAACAACAATTAGTGCAGAGCTCAAAATCTAGACATATGTCCTTTGGTTCAAAAAGTAACATGATGATGGCATTATATTGCAAAACTATCAAAGAAACACAAGTTGTCATAAAACCAAAACAGAATGGTATGTCTATATTGCTACCACACACATACTTCAAATGTATAGTATAGTGATTATAGGCCCTAGTATCAATCAAAACCAAGCTGTCATGGAAATTGGTAATGCTCATGGCACATGCTTTCAATACAACATCTCAAAAAAATGCCAAATATGAAAACATGATGTAAAGTGCAAAGTTCATGGACTACATACCTCTTGTAGACTATATTGAACAAGTTAGAAGTAAAGAAAACCAGGGATCTCTTTTCTTGGCACAAATTCAAGGCTTGCTTCCTCTTGAAGCAATATGCACTTCTTGGGACAGTTGAAGAAATGTACTTCACCACTGGTTTCCAATGCTTTGGACAGTTACAATATGATGTATATGAAGTGTATGGATGATTAAAACAGCAAGAACAAGTCTAGACAAGCATTTGGCAGATTTTGAGCATAGTGGTCAAAGTAACTTGGTGTGAAAGTTGACTTTTTGAAAAATGGTGTTTTTGAGTAGTTTCAAAGCATGGACACCTTCTACACAATACTTATGGATTGTGCAGATGGTTTTTGGTGAGTTTGGATGTGTGGAAATGGTTTTGGAAGGCACTTTGCTCCAAGGAAGATTTTGGTGTTTTTGATGATTTTGAGATTTTGAAATGAAGTGAAGAAGGAAAGGGAGAGAGCTATGTTTTCTCTGGTTTTTGAGAATGCCCTGGTGTGTGGGATGAGGTAGAGGAGTGCTATATTTATAGGGAAAGTAAGGGTGAGGACAGATTTGGGAGGTTTCCTTCCTAAGAGGGAAAAGTGGAAAATTGGATTCAAATCCTTCAAAAGGTATTTCTTGGATTTGAGGTAATCTGAAGTCAAGTGTAATGATATACTTAGAGTTGGCTGAAGTGAGGCTAGGATGGTAGGGGCATGGTTGCTGCTGATTTTCACTTTTTCACCTTTTTGTATTTCTTGAATTTTTTTAATGCAAGTTGCATAGCTTCCAATTTTCACTTCCTCTGCATTTCTTTCATACTTCTACACTTCAAAACATCTAAATATCAGAAACAACAAGATTCAAGGGTTGAGAATGGTCCATCTTGATGAAAATCTCACTTGTAGAAAAATCAGATTTTGTGCTTCAAGTGTGACAGTCCCAACTTCACTAATCCATAACTCTCAGCTCACAAATGCCATTGAGATGTTCTAGTACTTTTTGGAAAGCCCTCAAGTAGCTATAAAACATTCATGTTCACATAAACTTCTGATTCCAAGTGAAACTAGTTCAAAAATCTCCTCAAAGTTGACAAAAAACATGACTTATTTGGCCAAAACACTTAGAAAAATTCTAAGTGTTTTCCCCTCTTGCATTAATTTTGATCATAACTCTAAATCCATTAATTTTTTCACATGGGCCCCTGTGGGACTTTGTAGGAAATGTCAAGACCTTTCCAACAAGTTTTGAACCACTTTAAAAGGATGTGTGGTTAAGGAGTTATGGTCTTGCCCCTTTCAAAACCCTAATTTCCGACTTTTCCGATTACTCCTCCATCCTTTATCCAATGGTCATGAAATTTTATGGGCAAGTGTAATATGGCATAAGGAACATTTTTGATTCACATCTTGAAGTCAAATTCCTAAAAAATGAAGGGTTGACTTTTTGGTCAACGAACCAATCGATCGGTGACTACCGAGTCGACTGTTGATACTCCGGGTCTTCTGAGACCTTGAAACTTCTTGAATGGACTTTACTAAGCCATATGAACTTCATGGACCATGATTCCACCATTAGAACACCTTTTAAAACAAAAGTCAAACCACAATTGACTTTTTTGATCAGAAATCCTAATCGGGAGCTCTGAACTGCACTGTCTTCGATCTTTGGGTGACAACCTCAAATTGGATTCACACTTGACCTCATATAGTATCCTTGACCTTGTTCCATGGTTGAATCAATCCAAAACATTGATTGATCAAACCCTCGAAGCTTCGATTTTGATTGTGCGGAACCCTAATTCATCTGCATCTTGACAAAGACAAACTTGAACTGGGTTAAGGTTAGATAATCACATGAGTATGATCCTAAAATGATAATGAGGATCTAAGGGGTCAAAATTTTGGGTGCAACAGTTGCCCCTATTTAAATATCTTCACTAGATGGAACTGAGAGATGACAATCCTCGTAGAATCGCAGTGAAAAGGTATTTAAATATAGAAAACCAGAAATTTTGTCCCTTAGATCCGATGATATGCAAAAGAACAGGTCATGATATGCCATAAATTCTAAATGATTCTTTATGATGCTTGGTGTGCAAGATACAACACAGACACAAGAGCAAAAGTAAAAGAAAGGCAAAACAACGAGTAACTACCCCCTGGGGACCCGACATTGGGGAAAACCGAGGCATAATAATCAATAGTTCAAACATGACTAATGATGATATCTGAGAGGAGACTTTCACATGGGGAACGCAAAATCTAACGAGGAAGACAACGCCACTGGGGAAAGAGAACACATTCCACTAGGGAAAAAGAGCAAATTTCCACCGGGGAAATGAAGGACTAGAGACACGAACCTCACTAGGGATAATCAGATGAGGAACTTCCTATAGCGAAGAGTTCAAACGGGATCTTCAAGAATGGACTAGAAACAAGACCAGACACACCGGGGATACTAGTAACGACTAGACCTCCGAGACTTGACTGGGGGAAGCAAAGGTTTTACTGGGGATACTGATGTCACCCAGTTTCAACAAACAGATCAAACAGTGTTAGTAACCACTAGACTTTCTGGAGGTAATGGTGACGACCAACCCGAGGTAATAACAAATGGGATTTCCCAAACCAAATCGGTAAAAATACAGGACTTCGACTAGGGAAATCGGTAACGACCAACTTGCGGTACTAACGACCAAATTTCAAGCAATGCCAGTAACCACTGGACTTAAAAGAGATTGGTAACGACCAAGTTGGGGTACCAATGACGATTGGATTTCAAACAATTCCAGTTATGTCTGGACTTAAAAAGAAACATGGTGACGACCAAATCAGGGTATACCAACAACATTTGGTTATGATAACGCTGGCAGTCACTAGACTTCAGCTGGGGAGGTTGGTAACAACCAAACCAAAAGATACCAAACGATTGGAGTTAAAACAATGCCAATTACCACTGGACTTCAGGGGAAAGGTTGGTAACGGCCAAACCAAAAGATACCAATAACAATTGGAGTTAAAACAATGCCAGTTACGACTGGACTTATGGTGACGACCAAGAAGATACCAATAATGATTGGATTTCAAACGATGCCAGTTACGACTGGACTTAAAGGAAATATGGTGACGACCAAAAAGATACCAATAACGATTGGCTTTCAAACAATGCCAGTTATGATTGGACTTAAAGGAAATATGGTGACGACCAAAAAGATACCAATAATGATTGGATTTCAAACAATGCCAGTTACGACTGGACTTAAAGGAAATATGGTGACGACCAAACCAAGGACAACGCCAGTTACCACTGGACTTTCACGGTGATTGCTAGTAACGACTAGACTTAAAAGGGGATTGGCAGATAGCGCACCAAATCCAAAAGACGAAATGAATCACACTGAACCCAAGATAAATGGTGTATGTGGATTTGGGAAATAAACCCAACTCTACTGGGGGAACAAAAGCTTAAGCAAGCTAGTCAGAGATGACAAGGTAACTTCAAATAGATGCCCAGAAATCCTCGGCTGGGGATGAGTCTTCATATCACCATAAGAAAACCTGAGAGATGGTCTTCCATCTAATAACCACACATGACCAAAGGAAATCCAACAACTCAACTCTGCTAACACTTTAATGGGAGATGCATTAGGATTGCGTATCAAAGCTTCTGCCACCCTGAGACCTCGGGGAAGTATGGTTTTCTCGAATCTTTTCCGTGAGCAGAAGCATTTTGTATTTGTTAATCTTTTCAAGTTTTTATTTAATAATTCGACCCTAGTGTTTCCAAGATTATCATTGATCAACAAACGATATTTTGCATAACAAAGAAAATAAAGGAAATGGTAAATTGCAAAAGAAAGAATGGCCCAAAACTGATTTTATTCAAGAACGAAATCTTGCAAATGACAAAATTTCATAGAAGTTTTACAAGTGAAAAATGGCAACGTGGAAAAGGTTACATTGAATCCCATGACCAACTATCCCTAAAGACTAAAACTCCCCAAAATCCTCGCTTCTGACAAGAGCGGTTGAGATGAATTTTTGTAGAATCTTCTGCCGAAGTGACAACTCGTTTGATGCAGTGAAACACATTTGTCCCTAACTTTTGCCTGGATTGCCCTTTCAGTTTTCAATCCACCGGGACGCTCATTTTTGCCTAAGCCGCCCTTTCGGGTTTTCAAATTAGCGAGCTCTTAATTTTTTCTTTTTCTTTTTCTCTTTTTTTCTTCTTTTTCTTTCCAACCCTAACTTTTGCATAAGCCACTCTTTTGAGTTTTCAACTTATCGGGTTCTTTAGGCGTAATATTTTCGTACTGCATCAGAATACACTGGGTGAGTAAGTTGCTCTCCATCCATATTTGTGAGAATCAACGAGCCTCCTGAGAAGACTGTTTTTACAACAAACGGGCCGTCATAGTTGGGCATCCATTTTCCCCGTGCATCTTTGTGAACTGGTAAAATCTTTCTTGAGTACAAGTTCCCCTTCTCGGAACTCTCGGACGCGGACCTTCTTGTCAAAAGCTCTCTTGATCCTTTTCTGGTATAACTGACCATGACACATTGCAGACATGCGTTTCTCATCAATAAGATTCAACTGATCAAACCTTTCCCTAACCCATTCTACTTCTTCAAGCTTGGTTTCCATTATAACTCTCAAGGAAGGTATCTCGACCTCAATAGGAAGTACCGCATCCATTCCATATACCAAAGAAAAAGGGGTTGCCCCTGTTGAAGTGCGGACAGGCGTTATGTACCCATGCAAGGAAAATGGCAGCATCTCATGCCAATCTTTGTAGGTTTTCACCATCTTTTGCAAAATCTTTTTGATGTTCTTATTCGCAGCTTCTACAGCTCCATTCATCTTGGGACGATAAGGAGAAGAATTGTGATGTTCAATTTTGAAGTCATCGCACAACTCTTTCATGATTTTGTTGTTCAAGTTGGTACCATTGTCTGTTATGATTCGGCTCGGGATTCCGTATCGGCAAATAATCTCCTTCTTGATAAAACGGGCCACCACTTATCGAGTAACATTGGTGTAGGATGCGGCTTCAACCCACTTTGTGAAATAATCAATAGCGACCAGAATAAATCGGTGTCCGTTAGAAGCTTTTGGCTCTATTGCCCCAATTATATCAATGCCCCACATAGAGAAAGGCCAAGGTGATGACAACACATTTAGCAATGTTGGAGGTACATGCATCTTGTCCGCATAAATCTGACACTTGTGACATTTCCTGGCATATTGAATACAATCAGTTTCCAGAGTCAACCAGTAATACCCAGCCCTTAAAATCTTTTTGGACATAGCATATCCATTGGCATGAGTGCCAAATATTCCTTCATGAACATCTTGCATTAACAAATCCGCTTCTCGTCTGTCGACACATCTAAGCAGGACCATGTCATGATTCCTTTTGTAAAGCACATCGTTACTGAGAAAGAACTTAGATGCTAGTCTCCTCAAAGTTTTCTTGTCAAGTGATGTAGCATCAGCTGGATATTCTTGTTTTAACAGATAATTCTTTATGTCGTGGAACCATGGTTTTTCATCAGTTTCTTCTTCAACCATCTGACAGTAAGCGGGCTCAGTCTTGCGTTCAATTCGAATGAGAGTAGAATCATTGACGTACCTGACTTTCCACATTGAGGCTAACATAGCTAGAGCATCGGCAATGTGATTCTAAGATCTCGGAACATGCTTGAAAGTGATTTCATCAAAATACTCAATTATCTTAACAATGTAGGCTCTGTAAGGGATTAAATTCTCATGTCTAGTCTCCCATTCACCGGTAACTTGATAAATAACCAAAGCTGAATCTCCACTTACTTTAAGAAGTTTGATTCTGAGGTCGATAGCTGCTTCGAGACCGAGAATGCATGCTTCATATTCGGTGATATTGTTTGTGCATTCAAAGTCTAACCTGGATGTGAGTGGGGTATAACCACCCTCCGGATTCATCAAAATGGCGCCTATGTCGTGCCCACTGTAGTTTGAGGAACCATCAAACATCATTTTCCACCAAAGACCTGGCTGCGGACCTTCATCAGGACCTGGCTCTTCACAATCCTTTACCAACATAATGTCTTCATCTGGGAAATCAAATTTGAGAGACTTATAATCTTCAACTGGTTGATCTACAAGATAATCTGACAAGACACTGCCCTTGATGGACTTCTGGGCTACATACTGGATGTCGTATTCTGATAATAACATATGTCAACGAGCGAGCCTTCCTGTCTGAGCAGGTTTCTCAAAAATATACTTTATCGGGTCCATTTTTAAAATCAATAAAGTAGTATGACAAATCATATACCGCCTCAAACGTCTGGTAGCCCATGCTAAAGCACAACAAGTTTTTGCAAGCATTTTGAAGGGTCAGCGGAACCACTCCGTTTGGTAATTTTCTCAGCCTTAGAACTCTCATTTTAGCCTTTCATTAGGTCTCATCTAGTTTGCATTTGAAGTCCTACTATACGTAGGCAATGTTTGTATGGTTTTCGTGACTGTTTGATGAGTTTTCAGAATATGCATCATGAAATTCGTGGCCTGTTTTCTCTTTGTTTAAGAGCCTTTTTTGGAAATGGATAGTGGATTTGTGTTCTACGTGATTAGGGCTTTCGTTTGGTACCAGAATCTAGCATTTTTATGGAGTTTTATGTTTGAGCTCCGGCGAGCTGGCCGGAGAAGACTACCGGAGCCCTAGCTTCGGCGTCTGGTTCATTTTGAGGCTAGGCTGAGTTGGCTGGTTGGACTTTTTGATTGAGCATGGTGTCATGCATGTATTGGTTTGACCAGCTTATGTGTGTGTTTGAATTTCTTGCGTGGCATCCAAGTGGATTAATGAAACGTTGCGTTTCATTAATCCTGGTTGTGTCTTGGCTATTGGACTTAGTCCTTTCCTATTGACATCCCTTGTTTCAGAGGCCCAAGCGAGTAATCAAAGGGTTTCAGGTCAATTGGTTTTTCTGATCATACCCCTTCCCACTTGCATTTTCTTTTTGTTTCTTTTTATTTTCATTTTCAATTTTAATGGTTTTAAAAATAGTTTTGCACTTTCAAAAAATCTCCAAAATTTATTTTCTAACATTTCAATGTGTTGAATTAATTTTCAACATTTTTATTTTATTTTCCATTTATTTTAATATTTTTATTGGAATTAATAATTGGATTGGTTTTATGGTTCATACCTAGATTTGAAATTGATCATTTGCCCTCATTCTAAATCCCCTAGGACCAAAATTTCTCTCCCACTTATGTGATGGATTGAGATATTTTTTAGGGTTCATTTGAGGTATTTATGATCATATTTCAATAGTTTTCCTTTCACTTTTTGTTGACCCTCGAGACACACTCGATAAAGTGGAACACCTTGCATTTTTTGGTCTAATTGGTGGTGCTTTGAGTAAGCTCTTGACTTGAGCTTTTGAATTATGTTTGTTCCTTGATCCATCTTTATTTTAGTATTTTATTTGGCATTTATTGGGTTTATCTTCTATTTTTGGTGGATTTTACAAATTCAAGTCATTTTAAGGGTGTTTACACATGCTAGTCTTGACCTAGTCTTAGGGATAAGATCATGAGTGATCCCTTAAGCATCTCTTAAGCTTTGTTGGCTCATGTTAACATGCTTGAGGTGCTGCCTTTCTTGTTTAGAGATCATTTAAATGTGTAACTTGTGTCACAATTTACCTTTGAATCATGTCTTTCCACTTGTTTGAAGTGTGAGATTGTGTTTGAACTTTGGTTCTTTCACTTGTACATGATCATTCTTGTGCATGCCTTTTATTTTGAATTTGGATTTGGATCGTTCCAATTGTGTTTTTTTCTGCCCTAGTTGGTTTGACACTTGTTCATGATGATTTGGTGATGTTGAATACACTTTGAATTTGTTATGATCATTTGTGCTCCTTTTACTTTGCTTGTTTGCATTCCTTTGCTTGAGCTTGAAGATTTGTTTGGTTGAGTTGATTAAGATGTGGTGGCTGCCCCAAACTATTTCTCCCTTATTTCCTTTGTGTGTGCTTCTTAGGATAGCCCATTTTTCTCTCTTGATGATTGATGGTAGATGGTTGTAGGAGTTTACTTCTCCCATTTCATCTCATCCTTCTTGACTTGTTCAAGTCATCCCTTGTGTTTGAGTCTCCTTTATCTTTGAGTCTTGTTGCATCATTTCATACTTGCATTCCATGTTTGCATTTTTATATTGCATTGACTTGCTTAAGTCACTTTCATCTCTCATCTCTTTTCATCTGTGATTGAACTGCTATGTGTTTACTTGTGCTTCTTGCCATGATCCTTTAGGATTCCTAGTCCCTCTGTTTAAGATGGGAGTAGGAGAGACATTAGGCTTTCAATCCTTTGCATGAAAACATTAGGTAGTTCCATTTTCAATCCCAACTTTAGGATCACATTGCATGCTAACCTTAGGGTTTATCGGTTCCCCTTATAGTCTTGTGTCTTCTCTTCTCATCTCATCACTTTTTAAGACACTTAATAAATGATAACAATTGTTGTACCCTACGATCCTTAAGTACATGGGAAATTATAGGTGGGGGGCCTCCTCTCATATTGTTTAGAGTGTTTAACGTATTCCCTTTGGGCGATATGCTTTGCATTCGCTCTTATGTCATAATCTTTAATGCAACATGAGTTACAAACTAACTCAATTCACTTCTTCTCTAAAAAATACAAACAAAATCAAACCTTTTTATCCTTTGGGATTGTTCAAACTTCATTTTTATAAAGATTGTGTTAATTTTTTGTTCTACCACAAACAGGCATCGTCCCTAACTACTAGAACGAATATTTAACCCTACTCATTAAAACACTTGAACCAACCAGTGGTCGTGTCTGCCCGAACTACATTTTCTCTGATTTCTCATACCAAATGAGGATACGTAGGCACAAGACGATGATATCTTGGCGAGCAACCTTTTCCCCATCACCCGTAGTTTCCCGAACTACGTTGACTCTGACTTTCCCATTGCAGGAGGGAATACGTAGGCATAGGGCGGCGATGTCCTATTGAGTCTGTTCTTTTTGTTCCCCTCCATTTAGCAGTAGCTTCTTAGATAGTTTTCACCCATAGATTTAGACAGCAAGCCTGGATCCCGTTAAGTACAACGGATGTGAGGGGTGCTCATATCTTCCCCTTGCGTAACCGACTCCCGAACCCAAGATTTGGTTGCAATGACCTTGTCTTTCCCTTTCCCTTAGATTTTCTTCGATCGTTTCCTTTCCCTCTCTTTGGGATAAATAACGTTCAGTGGCGACTCTTCTGCCTAGTTTTCCGGCTGTCGCTACTCGAAAAAGAGCCGGCTAATTGACAGAAGAGTTGCCACCGTTCGTTATTTATCCCAAAGAGAGGGAAAAGAAACGATCAAAGAAAACCTAACAAAAAGGGAAAGACAAAGTCATCACCACCAAATCTTGGGTTCGGGAGTCGGTTACGCAAGGGGAAGGTATGAGCACCCCTCACGTCCGTTGTAATCTAAAAGGGTGTTAAAACTATCTAAAAGGCTGGAGAACAGGGAGAACGGAAAGAACTGACTCGGTAGGACATCTTCGCCCTATGCCTACGTATTCCCTCATGCAATGGGAAAATCAGAGTCAACGTAGTTCGGAAAACTACGGGTGAAAAGGGGAAAGGTTGCTCGCCAAGAAAATCAGAGTCAACGTCTGGTACGAGAAATCAGAGCAAACGTAGTTCGGACTGACACGACCACTGGTTGGTTCAAGTGTTTTAACTGAGTGGGGTTAAACCTTTGTTTTAGCAGCTAGGGACGATGCCTATTTACGGTAGAACCAAAACTTAACACACTCTTTCTTAAAATGGTTTTGCAAACAATCCCGAAGGATAAAAAGGTTTGATGTTTTGTTTTGTATTTTTTAGAACAAGAAGTGAATTGAGTTGAGTTTGTAACACATGTTGCACTAAAGACTATGACTTGAGAGCGAATGTGTCGCATATCGCCCAAAGGGAATACGCTGAACACTCTAGATAGTATGAGAGGAGGCCCCCAACTATCATTCCTCAAGTACTTAAGGCTCGTAGCGTACAACATTCATTGTCCTTTATTAAGTGTCTTAAGATGTTATGAGATGAGAAGAGAAGACACAACCTCTAAGGGGGACTGATCAACCCTAATGTTATCATGCAATGTGATACTAAAGTTGGGATTATAAAGGGAGAAGTTATCCTAATGTTGTCATGTAAAGGATTGAACACCTAATGTCTCTCCTACTCCCATCTTAAACAGGGGGACTAGGAATCCTAAGGGATCATGGCAAAAGACCAAGTAAACACATAACAATTCAATCACAGATGAACAAAAATGAGAGATAAAAGTGACTTAAACAAGTCAATGCAAATATAAACACAAATGATGCAACAAGACTCAACAACCAAAATAAGACTCAAACACAAGCAAGTGAGTTAGACAAGTCAAGAAGGGTGAGATGAAATGGGGGAAGTAAAACTCCTACGACCATCAAACATTCATCACCTAAGCAAATGCTAACTACAAAACAAAAACAAAGGACCATGATCAAAGAAATGATGGGATAAAGAGAATAAGGCAGTAACCACATAAGGTTTATCTCAACCACACATTCACCTTTGATCAAACAAGTAAAGCAAACAAACAATGCAAGGCAAATCAACAATGTTCAAGACAATTCAAAGTGTAAACAAATGACACCAAAATATCATGAACAAAGGGTAAAACCAAGTGGGGCAGAAGGGGATCACCAAGATAAAATCCTCCAATCAAACATAGAAACAAAGTGCAAGCACAAACAAGATCATGGCAAGTGGAAGAAACAAAGTTTCAACACAAACTCAACATCTAAAATAAGTGGAGAAGCATGATTCCAAAGTAACTTATAATGCAAGAAACACATGTAAATGACCCAAGATAAATGAAATAACACCTTAAGCATGTTAGAATTATGTAACAAGGCTCACAAGATGCATATGGGATCACTTGAGATCATTTCCCAAAGAAACTATGTCAAACTAGTATGTATGAACACCTCCAAAGGTGACTTGACTTGCAAGGTTCACCAAAAATATAAGGAATGCTCAATAAATCTCAAATAAAATGCTCAACCAATCTAGATCAATCATAAACCAGCAAGAAAAATCTCAAGGACAAATTCAACTCAAGGTATCACCAAATAAATTTAAAGAATGAATGGTGCTCCACCTTATCGAGTACATGTCGAGGCTCAATGAAAGCAAACCCAAACCAAATGAAAAATTCTCATCAATGAATCAAATCTATCCTCAAAGGTACTTCAATCCATCATCTAAATGTTGTAGAAGAATTGATCATAGGAGATTTATAATTGAGGTTCAAATGAGTAAGATCAAACAAGATAGGAACCATGAAACACATTAAAAGTTTAATTCCAAATAAAATACAAACACAAATGGGAAATGAAAATAAAAATCATGGAAAATTAAATAGTACTTTGAAATGCTAGAAAAATATTTTTGTGAAATTTTTGTGTAATTAGAACTATTTTTAAACAATTAAAATGAAAACAGAAATAAAAATAAAATAAAATAAAACAAAAGATCAAAGGGGGTGTGGCCAACAGAAACCATTCGCACTAAATCCTAGACAAAAGTGCGCTGGGCCAAAAACAAGGAGGGTGTGAAGAGCAATCCAGGCCCAGAAAACACATGGACTTAAAGTTTAATAAAATGTTACGTTCCATTAAACTGAGGTGGAGTCAACATGCACGCGTGGCTGGGTCAAGCCAATGGAAACCAAACAAGTCAGCAGGTCAAAGATTCAAACGAAGGTGAGTCAACTTTGATCAGAGGGGTGACTGGACGCCGGAGCTAGGGCTCCAGTCGTCTTCTCTGGCCAGCTCGTCGGAGACCAGTCATCAAACCCCAATAAAAATGGCTAAATCTGGTACCATTCGAAAGCTGCTTCAACAAGGGTTAAGAATCTACCAATGGATTTTCAAAAAGGTTCTTAAATAAGCTAGAATCAGGGCACGATTTTTGAACACTCATACTGAAAACCTCATCAAACAAGCATGTAAAGGATTCAAACATGACCTATGATACATAGGGCTTCAGATTCAAACCAACATGGCCCGATTTGATGCCTATAATGAGAGAAAGAGTTGGAGGAAACCTACCAAACGGAGCAGTTCCATTGACTCTTCAAATGGCGAGAAAGCTTCACTCTAAGCTTTCCAATCTATTCCTTAAGCTTCTGTGGATGAGAATTGAGCACTAGCTTGAAGCAAAATCCCAAGAACAACTAGATTCGAAGAACTAAATTTTTGAGAAGATTTGGAGTTCTCTCCTCTCTCTCAAGCAGCTGCAGCCAATTATGATGGTTAGGGCAAAACAAATGGCTTTTATATGATGGATTCTTCATGACCATGCAGGCCCATAATGGCTATTTTGTATGATTTCAATTTTGGCCAAGAAAATTCACTTATGCTACACACACGGGTTTACACCTTTCTCACTCTTTTTGGGTCAACAATTAGTCATATGTGGTG
The DNA here is from genome assembly GCA_963859935.3 of Lathyrus sativus. NCBI lineage: Eukaryota > Viridiplantae > Streptophyta > Magnoliopsida > Fabales > Fabaceae > Lathyrus > Lathyrus sativus. The sequence goes on along the minus strand of OZ012739.1, from coordinate 620,407,322 downwards.
TGTAGTAATGAATGGGATTGGTTTTAGTCATGTAAAAAACGCCTTTCACCAAGTTTCAAATAATGATTTTTAAGGTAAGAAATTTGAAAATGTGGCATATAATTCCTCTTTATGTTGGCACAAATGAAGTAAAAGTCTTTATGGTCATGTAATTGTGTGGGAAAAGTTCAAACATGAGGCTAAAAAGTGACTTGTAATGAAAGAAACCAATTCATGTTCAAAAATCACTTTTTCCAAGCTTAAAATGGTCCATATGATCACATAATCCATCAAATGCCATAGATTTTAAGTTCATGATGAATTTGAATCAATGTGACACGACATTCATGAGGCACAAAATTGGATTTGAGGTCTCAAAGTTCATGAAATTGACCATTGAATAAAATGACCTATAATGAACTTTCCTAAAATGCCCTTGCCTTGTGAAGTCCATAACTTGAGATTTACACATGAGAAAGAGGACTTCTAGGACTTTTTGGAAAGCTAAGATCATGAGGAACAACTTTTATATTCACTTGAAGTTGAGGAGAAACATGATTCTATGTCAAAAATGCTTTGGAAGTGAATTGACTTTTAGTTGACCAAAATTCTCTTCATCTGAGGACCCTAACTTGCTGTCACCATAACTTGAGATGTACAAACTCAACGGATGAGTTCTTGTACTCAAAAGAAATCTTGGAAGATGCTCAACAAGTCTCATGTTTTCCTAAAAATTAGATTGAGCTTGCATTATAGGGAAAAGTGTCATTGAAGTTAGGCACCAAAGAAGGGGATTTTACACTGAAATCATCTGAAACCCTAATTTAGTAACTCCTTGAATTCTTGAATCTCTTTTATTTGATCTTATCATTACATCCTAGATGCTTTAAGATGACTTCCCATGTCTCAATGACCTAAAACCCAACTTTGAACCCTCTCAAGTCCACAGTTGACTTTGGATTGACCAGATGAAACCCTAATATCATATCCTTTGACTGTGGCCCTTGCAGATGAATTGAATGACCACACAAGCTTCATGAAGACCCCTCAAGATGCACAATAAGATTTTAAACCATGTCTTATCCAAGTAAGTAACCTCATGACGTCTGATGATCCTCAAGATAGGAGGTGACACCCATACACTAACCTCTCCTCTCAAGGAGCTTTGAAGTCTTACCCTGTTGATGATGAACCCTGTTGGCTTACACATGACACCCTTGCTTGAGCTTTCACAATGAAGATCCTATATTGAATGGAAAAACAAACCTCTCGTGATCCCCTATTAGAACCAATGCTATGCAAATGCAAATGCTAAAATGAAATGAAACATAACCCAAGAAAAGGTTGGTCAAATTTTGGGGTACAACAGCTAGCCCTATTCAAACGACTTGGACCTGAAGGGATGAAAAGTGAACTACTTTCACACATTAAAGGTAAAAGATGATTGAATACAAAGGAACCCGGAAATTTTCCAACTGCAAAATGTAGTAGACTTCAGAATGTACACCAAAGTGGGAGAAGAATCACCGGAGAAACTGTAACCGATAGTTGTAGGAAGATGAGATAACTCATCACCAATTAGAAAGCATAGACACGCAGTCGTAAGAAACATCTGCTAACACGCAGGAAACGACACTAAGTCAGTAAGAACATATGACTTCACCATCAGGCATCTGTTAAACAAACCAGGCATCGAACCCGAAGGCCGGCTCAGCACGAAGTTGAGAACATCTGCTAATCCAAGCAGGCATCTGTTAATCAAAATAGGCATTGAACCCAAAGGTCGGCTCAACACAAAGTTGAGAACATCTACTAATCCCAGCAGGCATCCGTTAATCAAGACAGCCATCAAACCTAAACGTCGGCTCAACACGAAGTTGAGAACATCTGCTAATCCAAGCAGGCATCCGTTAATTAAAACAGGCATCAAACCCGAAGGCCGGCTCAACACGAAGTTGAAAAGAGAATCCGCCAATTCACAATCTGAAAGAAGAATTCCGCTGGGGAAATCATGAACTTGAATAAGTAAACTTCGTTGGGAGAATGTGACAAAATGAACACATCTGCCAAAGATTCTTGCTGAGGTCTGGATACCACACAGGCTCAAGAAAAACACTAATATTTGTCGGGGTCTGGATACTGCACAGGCTTATGGAATAACACCATTGTTTGTTGAAGAGACGATGAACACATCTGTCACAAACACTTGTCGGGGTCTGGATACCACGCAGGCTCAAGAGATACACTGATATTTGCCGGGGTCAGGATACCGCACAGGCTCAAGGAATGTCAATATCAGTCGGGGTCTGGATACCACACGGGCTAATGAAATTACCGTTGTCTGCTGGAGACACATCCGGAAATAAAAGGTAACAACCTGCCTTATGTTTCGAATGTACATGTTTGAATATGGCGTAATGCTCCATACGAAATGAAAATGCTACGCGCTTGGAAGGATGCTATGCACGATGCAAATGCAAAGTAACCACTCCAACAAAATAAATGCTGAAGAAGAGAAGCCAACTCCGCTGGGGATGACTGGGCGCGCCAAGTACGATTGGACTTATGCTGAAGAAAACAAGCCCTGGGTGGCTTTCCTGGAAAAGAACTCTCTTAGGTAAAACTGTTCTGCTGAGAAATGCATCCACTCCGTCGGGGATCAAATCAACTCTGCTGAGGAGAGCAGCCCTGGATGGCTTACCAGAATACGACTCTTCTAGGGAACAAACAACTCGGTTGGGGAAATGTCCTGAATGGACTTTCAGAATACGACTCTACCAAGGAGTAGACAAACTGCTGAGGAATAACTTCATTCTTCTAGGGGATTCCACTCTACTGAAAATTAATCAGATCTGCTAGGGATTAAGAATAGGATTTACTAGGAAGATATCCCAAACTCTCTTTGCTGAGAATTGAGAATAATAGATCCCTGGGGCAATCCCACTCTGTGGGGAAGAAGCCTAACCTGGAGACTTCACTAGGGATTAAGATTAAAGATCTGATCTGCAGGAGATGAAAAGTAAGGTTAATTAGGAAAACATTCCAAAGAATTTGCTTTGACAAATACCAATAATCAACCGGATTCTGCTGCGGAAAACAACTTCACCGAGGAAATACTCATCAGCATCAACCTCTACTTGGGGAAATGCGAATAAAACTTGACAACATCAACCTCTTCTCGGGAACATAACCCAACGACCTAGACTCTGAGGGGAAATAAGTCAAATATTTAGACTCTGTGGGGAAACAATGTTGAACTTGTCTCACTACTAGAGGATAATTCCAAAAAACCTGTCAAGGGATAAGCGCACACTACTTCCAAGGAACTTTCATTTCAACCTGCTGGGGATAAGTGCAATCTCAACCTGCTGTGGAGAAACTAGTCTCGACTTGCGGGGAATAAATGCACATTACCGATGACGAGATACTTCTGATCTGACATCTTCACTTTGTGGGGATAGAGACATTGACTTCACTGGGAATGCACCTCTGAAACTGAGGGCATGCTAGTCAAAATCACAATCCTACTCGTAGGTAGGATCGTATGATTTTGCGATCTTGCAACCCACAATCGTGTCGGAGAATGACCAAAATCGCTTTTAAGTAGACGCGGCCGGAATCGCCGCTAAAACACGTAAAAACGATGAAATCGTCGTTTTTGGGAGGAAGCGCCGTTTCTGTTCAAAGACCCCAGAAATTCGGGTTCTCCACCCGGTTAAAAAAAATACCTAAAAATACGTTTTTTTTTCTGATTGAAATTTGAAATTTTTTCGTTTCTCTTTCTCATTTAAACTGTTTCTTCCTAATAAAAAGGAGTAATTAATACCCACTAGAATGATTGTGTCAATCTTTTAATCACTTCTTATTCTTCCAATCATATTAGTGGATCAGTGAGTGAGGAATTTAACGAACAACAATGGTTTTTTAATGGAGTCTATGGCTACCCAGACGAACAAAACAAGAGTAAAACTTGGGTGCTTGTTAAAGAGCTAGTTCAAAAGGGTGGGACAGGGTCTTGTGTGTTGGGGATTTCAATGATGTTTTATCTGATAACGATAAAAGAGGTTGTATTCCCAAAACCCCTAGTCAATTGTCGTGGAGCCGTCAAGCTTTGGAGCTCTGTGATCTTGCTGACTTAGGCTTCGAAGGTTACCCTTTCACATGGACAAATGGGTGACAAGAGGAGGAGAATATCCAGTGCAGTCTTGACAGAGGGTTTGCCTCTGCAAGTTTTATTTCCAGATTTTCTCCTGTGAAGGTTTTCCATTTGGCTCACTTTGGGTCTGATCACGCTGCCATCAAAATTGATTTGGGAGCTCTAGAGCTGGATATAAGGGGAAAAAAAGGTTCATGTGTTCATATTTGAGGAGGCCTGGACAAAGGATGCAAGATGTGAAAAGGCTATATCTCAACTTTGGAATGGAGGACAATTTCAGGGTCATCACAAGATAAAAGCAATGCAACAACTGGAAGTTGAGTTTAAGGAGTTCAAAGTTGGCACGATTGGGAAGTAGATTAAGAGAATTGAAGATAAGTTGGGGGAAGAGGTTTGTTGGTCAGGGTGTAAGGAGGATATGGAAGCCTATAGAGCTTTTGAGCGGCAAAGGAATACTCTTCTGCAGATGGAGGAAATTATGTGGAGGCAGCGTAGCAAAGCAGTTTGGCTCAAGCAAGGAGACCGTAACACCAAGTTATTTCATGGTAAAGCTAGTCAAAGAAGGAGTACAAATGCGGTCAAGAAACTTATGGATGATTTTGGTTGTTGGTGGAAAAGAGATTTTCATTGTGAGAGGATTTTGGTGAATTATTTCTCTGATATTTTTTCTACTTCATCTCCTATCAACATCACTGGGGTCTGTTCAGTTGTTAGTGGTAAGCTTAGCCTTAGTCCGATTAACTGTTGTGAAATTGGTTTTTCTATTTTAGAAGTTAAGGAAGCCATTTCCCAAATGCATCCCCTCAAATCCCTTTGTCCTGATGGCCTTCTTGCCCTATTCTATCAGAAGTATTGGCATGTTGTTGGTTTTGATGTTAGCAGAATGATGTTGGAAATATCGTAAAATGGAAAAGATCCTAATGCTATAAACAACACTTTTATAACCCTCTTCCCAAATGCAAGAATCCCAAAACCCCTAGAGATTTTCGGCCCATAAGCCTCTGCAATATGATTATGAAGATTGTTACCAAGACCATAGCCAATAGAATAAAAAGATCCTTCCTGATGTGATTGATGAAGAGAAAAGTGTCTTTGTTCATGGTAGATTTATTAGGGATAACGCTCTCGTTGCCATGGAATGTTTCCATTGGATGAAGAAGAAAAAACGAAAAAGGTGTTATGGCCCGCAAGTTGGATATGTCAAAAGCTTATGATAGGATGGAGTGGGATTTCGTTATTGGAACTCTTTCCGCTATGGGTTTCCCTAATGCCATTCTTTCCTTAATTCATCTATGCATCTCCACTTTTTCCTATCAGATTTTGATCAATGGGCAACCCAACAGTTACTTTGTTCCTGAGAGGGGTCTCCACCAAGAGGACCCTCTCTCTCCTTATTTATTTAACCTTTGCGCTGATGTTTTTTTTCAGGTTTGTTGAAGAAGTCTTGCAAGGACAAGAAGCTCCATGGTATCCAAATTACTAGGAAGGCTCATATCATCTCTCATCTCTTTTTCACAAACGATAGCTTGTTTTTCACCCGTGCTAGTGATACTGAAGCTTCTCGTGTCATTAGTATTTTCTGAGGAGTTTGCAGGAGTCTTCAGGTCAAGTTGTTAACTTGGACTAGTCTGAAGCGTCTTTCAGTCAAAATGTGCGTCATAATGTCAAAGATTCGATTAGTAATAGGATGCAAGTAAAGAGTGTGACACGACATGCCAAGTATTCAATCCTTCCCATAATCTTTGGAAGATCAAAGAAGGAGATGTTTGGCCTGGTTCTTGACAGAGTGTGGAAGAAGATAAAGGGATGGAAAGAGAAAGTTTTGTCTAGATAAGGGAAATAGGTGCTAATCAGAGATGTTGCACATGAAATTCCCATTTACATCATGAGCTTCTACAAGCTTCTTGAGGGTATTTGCAATGAAATTGAACGCATGCAGGAAACGTTTTGGCGGGGGTCTAAAAACAGGAAGCGGAAAGTCCATTGGATCAATTGGTATAAGCTTGTGTGTCCTAAGGGTGCTTGTGGAATGGGATTCAGAGGTATCAGCAACTTCAATACAACTGTTTTAGGGAAGCACTTTTGACGGTTGGTGACATGTGAAGAGTCTTTTTTTATCCAAAGTGTTGAAGAGCCGTTATTTTTCTAGATGTCATGTCATGGATGCTCCATGTGGTTTTAGTCCAAGCTACACTTGGAGAAGCATCTTGACCCCTAGGGATTGTGTTTCTAGTGGTGCTAGATGGAGGATTAGGAATGGTGTTAAAGTTTGAATATGGAAATATAATTGAATTCCTGGTGCTTTTGGATTTAAACCTCAGAGCCTAATTCATGTCTTGGATAACAAAGTCAAAGTTAGTGATCTCATTGACCATGAATTGGGCTGTTGGAATTCTGATCTTGTGCGAGCTTGTTTTGACCCCATGGAGGCACACCAAATCCTCAGTATCCATCTTTCTCTCCAAATTCCAATTGATGAGGTCATATGGCATAACAAAAAGGATGATGTTTACTGTTGGAACTTTAATTGATTAGAGTGGGAATTGGAAACATTTGTTGACAATTAATGAGCAATAAATGAATACAAGTAAGAACTAATATAGAAGTGAATTTGAAAAGATTCATTTTTAGTCCCACATTGAAGGGAATGAAAATTAAGATTCATTTTAGTCCCACATTGAAGGGAATGGAAATTAAGATTCATTTTAGTCCCACATTGAAGGAATGAAAATTAAGATTCAATTTAGTCTCACATTGAAGGGAATGGAAATTAAGCCTTACTAGCTGCCTATAAATACAGGGTAGAAATTCAGTAGTGAGCACATCGGATTTCACAAATTCACACGAATTTTGATTTCCTTCTTCTCTCCCTTTATTCTCTTCATCTTACAATTTTTTCTTTTCTTGACTGGTTATTTGCGCCAGATACTAATTTAGAAAGGTGTATTTCTAGAGCGATTTATCAGTGTGCAACTGATAATCGTAAGTTTCAAGAACGGGTTGTTTTATCCTGGAGGCGTCGTCGTAAATCGACTGCTTTGCATAATTTGGCAGTACGGCAAAATGTCTTAAAGAAAGCGACCTAGTACGCGACTCGTCTCGATAATTTCCTTGTGCCAAACTCAATTTTTTAAATCCGGAAACAACAATTTTAAGACGTTTTTATAACTGCCATGGCAACTGAGGAAATTATCGATTCTACTGCGGCCGCTTCGGTATCTGACAAACCTTTCATGAGGGTTCCAATTTCAAACGTTGGAAAGCTAAGATGAAGTTTTTCTTAACTCTGAAAAAGGTTGCCCACGTTCTGACTGAGGATATCCCGGTTGTCCCTTCTGCATCATCTGAACTACCTAATGGTAACTCATTTGCAGATTCAGACGGGACTTCCAAAATGTCTGACTCAGATGCTGCAAAAGCTAAGGCTGCAGCAGATGATTTGCAGCTCCGAAAAGAAATCGCCTTATGGCACGAGAATGATTATCTGTGCAAAAATCACATTCTGAACAGCCTTGCTGATGATCTGTATGACTACTACAGTAGCTACAGGACTGCTAAACAGGTCTGGGAGGCTCTGCAAAGAAAATATGATACTGAAGAAGCAGGTGCGAAGAAATTTGTTGTCAGCCGCTACTTGAACTACAAGATGGTGGATGAGAAGTCGGTGGAAGCTCAAAGCCACAAAATTCAGAAGATTGATCATGAGATCATTACAGAAGGTATGCCCATCAATGAACAATTTCAAATTGCTGTAATTATTGACAAACTGCCCCCTGGTTGGAAAGATTTCAAAAATGTGCTTCGTCACAAAACAAAAGAATTTTCAATCGAGAGTCTGATAACTCGCCTCCGAATTGAAGAGGAGGCTCGGAAACAAGATCAGAAAGAAGAAGTCTTAGTTGTGTCTAACAACAAAAAGAAATTCGGTGCGGTTCTGAAGCCTACGGGCAAAGCTTTAAATAATCAGAACCGCAATGCTATGAACCGAACTAAGAATGGGAATCCCTCTAGGGCCCCATCGGCTCCATTTGCTAAGCAACAGCCACCACCTCAAAGAAATGATGCTCCGGTTTTTTCTTGCTACAACTGTGGGAAACCGGGCCATATGGCAAAGAAATGTAGGAGCAGGCCTAAACCTGCAGCTGGCTCAAATGCTCAGGTCAACCTGACTGATGAGCAACTCATTGCCATGATCACTGAAATCAACATGGTTGGTGAAAGTGATGGTTGGTGGATAGACACTGGCGCTACTCGTCATGTCTGCTATGATCGTGCTATGTTCAAGACATACATGAATGCTGAAAATAAGAAAGTGTTGTTGGGAGATGCTCACACCACTAATGTTGCTGGAATTGGAGATGTTGAGCTGAAGTTCACTTCAGGAAAGACTTTGATCTTGAAGGACGTCATGCATGTTCCTGAAATTAGGAAGAATCTTGTTTCTGGTTTTCTTTTGAATAAGGATGGGTTTAATCAAACTTTAGGGGCAGATCTGTACACCATCACTAAGAATGGTATTTTTGTTGGAAAAGGGTACGCCACTGGTGGCATGTTTAAGTTGAATGTTGATTTGAATAAAATTTCTCCTTCTGTTTACTCTTTGTGTGACTTTAATATTTGGCATGGTAGACTTTGTCACGTTAATAAACGAATCATTTCTAATGCAAGCCACATAGGCCTAATCCCTAAACTAAATGTTAATGATTCCAATAAATGTGAATTTTGCAGTCAAGCTAAAATAACAAAAACTTCACATAAATCAATTATAAAAGAATCTGACCCCCTAGATCTTATACACTCTGATTTATGTGAATTAGATGGAAGTTTAACTAGAAATAATAAACGTTATTTTATCACTTTTATTGACGATTGCTCTGATTATACTTATGTATATCTAATGAAGAATAAAAGTGAAGCGCTTGACATGTTTAAGGTGTATGTAACTGAAATTGAGAATCAATTTAACAAGAAGATTAAGAGACTTTGTAGTGATAGGGGAACCGAATATGGCTCTAGCTTGTTTAATGATTTTTATGCTGAACATGGTATTATACATGAAACGACTGCTCCATACTCTCCTGAAATGAATGGTAAAGCAGAAAGAAAGAATAGGACTCTTACTGAACTTGTAGTTGCAATCATGTTAAATTCTGGTGCTGCACCTCACTGGTGGGGGGAAATTTTATTGACTGTTTGCTATGTCCTGAATAAAGTTCCCAAGTCAAAAAGTAAGATCTCACCTTATGAAATATTAAAGAAAAGACAACCAAATTTGTCTTATTTAAGAACTTGGGGCTGTCTGGCTTATGTTAGAATTCCGGATCCGAAACGAGTTAAACTCGCTAGTAGAGCCTATGAATGCGTATTCATTGGGTATGCAGCAAATAGTAAGGCATACAGGTTTTATGACCTAAATGCCAGAGTAATTATAGAATCAAACGATGTTGAATTTTTTGAAGACAAATTTCCTTTCAAATCGAGAAATAGTGGGGGCACACAATCGAGTCACATTCCTGTGATAAAAAGCACTGAAAGCAGCGACAATGTAGAAACAGAACTTCGAAGAAGTAAAAGAGCAAGAGTTGCTAAAGACTATGGGCCCGATTATGCGGCTTATAATGTAGAAGAAGATCCAATAAATCTTCAAGAAGCACTATCATTTATGGATGCAGACTTATGGCAAGAAGCCATTAATGATGAGATAGATTCTCTAGAATCTAACAAGACCTGGCACTTAGTAGACTTACCCCCGGGTTGCAAACCAATTGGTTGTAAATGGGTTTTAAAAAAGAAACTAAAACCTGATGGAACGATTGAGAAATACAAGGCTCGCCTTGTAGCCAAGGGTTTTAGACAAAGAGAAAACATAGATTTCTTCGACACCTTTTCTCCGGTCACTAGAATTACATCCATTAGGGTACTCATTTCAATAGCAGCCATTTATAACTTAATAGTACACCAAATGGATGTTAAAACAGCGTTTTTAAACGGTGACTTAGAAGAAGAAATCTATATGGAACAACCAGAAGGGTTTGTAATCCAAGGACAAGAAAGCAAGGTCTGTGAGTTAGATAAGTCTCTGTATGGACTAAAACAAGCCCCTAAACAATGGCATGAAAAGTTTGATAACTTAATGATAATTAATGGGTACAAAGTGAATGAAAGTGACAAGTGCGTTTATTACAAATCTGAGAATCGCATTTGTACTATCATATGTCTATATGTAGACGATCTACTTATATTTGGATCAAACATTCAGGCCATTAATGATATGAAATCATTGTTATGCAATAACTTTGATATGAAAGACCTCGGAGAAGCAAGCGTGATCCTGGGTATCAAGATCACGTGATCCGACCAAGGAATTTCTTTGGATCAATATCACTATGTGGAGAAGATCTTAAAGAAATATAAATACTTTGATTGTAAACCTGCATGCACTCCGTATGATCCAAGTGTGAAACTGTTTAAGAACACTGGAGAAAGTGTCAAACAAGCAGAATATGCGAGCATCATTGGCAGTCTTAGGTATGTCACTGATTGTACTAGACCCGACATTGCATATGTTGTAGGATTGTTGTGCAGATTTACAAGTAGGCCGAGTAACAAACATTGGCAAGCTATTGAGCGAGTAATGAGGTACCTTAAAAGGACTATGGACCTCGACCTACACTATCCAAAATTTCCTGCTGTACAAGAAGGGTATAGTGATGCAGATTGGAACACCGTATCGGATGATTCCAAAGCTACTAGTGGTTATATATTTAGTATAGCCGGAGGAGCTGTATCTTGGAAATCAAAGAAACAGACCATTCTGGCACAGTCCACAATGGAGTCTGAGATGATAGCATTAGCTACAGCTAGTGAAGAAGCAAGTTGGTTAAGATGCTTGCTAGCTGAGATTCCTTTATGGGAAAAACCTATACCAGCTGTGTTGATCCACTGCGATAGTACCGCAGCTATTGCAAAAGTTGAGAACCGTTATTATAATGGTAAAAGACGTTAAATTAGAAGAAAACATAGCACTGTTAGAGACTGTATCTCTAAAGGAGCTGTGAGAGTGGATCATGTACGCACTGATGAGAACTTAGCAGATCCTTTGACTAAAGGATTAGCTAGAGAGAAAGTCCATAATACTTCCAAAAAGATGGGACTAATGCCTATAAAGCAATTTGTTACTCATGATGGTAACCCGACCTAAATGACTGGAGATCCCAAGACTTAGGTTCAATGGGTAATAACAAGTTTTGAGCAATATGAAAATGATCATGCAAGTAAAGCATGAATCCTGAAGTAATGAGAGGATGAGATAATAGAAACTCTTAATGAGATCTATACTCTGTATGAGGGAGTACCTAGGCTACAGGAGTACTCTTGATAGATTCACCTATGTGACTGTGGAACTGAGGCCGGTTCCTATGGAATTTCGAGGCAGAATTCCTAGAGCATTCACTAAACCGGGATACACGTGCAGGGCCACTAAAGCACGGGCTACAAGAATACACCTTACGGAAAGGTTATGTGCGGGTCTGATGTCCGAGATAGAGTTCAAGACAATGGTGTCACTCTTGTTGAATCAGAATCCTACTCGCTACGCTAAGGTTCAAGTCGTAGACACCTTTACTTATGCTTAACCTTAGAAACGTCTAACGTACTTCAAAAATCTCTTTTAAATTCAAGTGGGGGAATGTTGGAACTTTAATTGATTAGAGTGGGAATTGGAAACATTTGTTGACAATTAATGATCAATAAATGAATACAAGTAAGAACTAATATAGAAGTGAATTTGAAAAGATTCATTTTTAGTCCCACATTGAAGGGAATGAAAATTAAGATTCATTTTAGTCCCACATTGAAGGGAATGGAAATTAAGATTCATTTTAGTCCCACATTGAAGGAATGAAAATTAAGATTCAATTTAGTCCCTATTTGAAGGGAATGGAAATTAAGCCTTACTAGCTGCCTATAAATACAGGGTAGAAATTCAGTAGTGAGCACATCGGATTTCACAAATTCACACGAATTTTGATTTCCTTCTTCTCTCCCTTTATTCTGTTCATCTTACAATTTTTTCTTTTCTTGACTAGTTATTTGCGCCAGATACTAATTTAGAAAGGTGTATTTCTAGAGCGATTTATCAGTGTGCAACTGATAATCGTAAGTTTCAAGAACGGGCTGTTTTATCCTGGAGGCGTCGTCGTAAATCGACTGCTTTACATAATTTGGCAGTACGGCGAAACGTCTTAAAGAAAGCGACCTAGTACGCGACTCGTCCCGATAATTTCCTTGTGCCAAACTCAATTTTTTAAATCCGGAAACAACATTTACTCTGTCAGGTCTGTGTACCACTCTCTTCACCATAACATGCTTAGCAAAAAGCCTGGACCCTCTAGTCTTTCCTACCAACAAGGTTGGAAGAAGTTGTGGCACGCGCATTTACATCCCCGTGTTAAGAATTTCCTGTGGCGTCTGGGGAAAAATATTCTACCTACAAAAACCAATCTCCAAGGGAAAGGTATCAGGTTAGATCCCCTATGTTCCTTCTGTAACTCCAGTCCTGAGAGTGCTTCTCACTTGTTCATGCACTGTGAGTTTTCTAAGCTGGCTTGCTTCTCCTTCCATCATGGTTTCCATATCCCCCAATGTTGAAATCATGGATTGGCTGTTGTTTTGTCTGATCTGTTCGGATTCTTTGATGTCTCAACTCATGTGCACTATGCTGTGGAAAATTTGGGAGGCTAGGAATTTGCGGTTATATCAGCAAAAGCTAAAAGAGGCCTAAGTCGTGGCTTTGGAAGCTTGAGACTGTGTTCTAGAGTTTAATAAGGAGAATCTATTGGCTAGGTGCATATCTCATTGTAATCCGGATTGGAATAATTACTTGGTTGATAGGGAGGTGACAATTATATAAGTCGACACCAGATGTTTTACTGCTGGTTTTTCGACATTTGAGTGTATTTTTAAGTTGTGGGATTCGAAGATGCTTTATGTTGCGTGTAGGAAGGACTGTATATCTGTGGAGTCTATTATGGCTAAAGCCCTTGTTATCATATGGTGCCTGCATGTGGCAAATGAGCTTAATCTGGACAGGATCTTAGTTCAATCTAATGTTTTGACAGTTATTGATTGTATTAATTCCATTGGTCCATATGAATTTCACTGTTTAAACCACGATTTATGCAAATTTAATTTGAGGATTCATGGATTTGCTTGTAACCGGGATAAAATTTACTACAATTTTATTCAATATAATTTTAGAAAATTTCTTATAGCACCTTTAATAGCTCTACTGTATTATGTAAAATTTTACAAATGCTCCCTGATTTCGAAGATATATCTCTAGACGCAAGTGAACGTTGAAATATTCTGGAGATATATCTTCGAAACATTTTGGAGCATAAGTCGCGCCAAACTATTCTCCTTTCTCATTTCACAGTTTTCTTCAAACTCAACTCAACCTCTCTCAATACACTTCCCTACACCAAATCAAATTTCATCAAGTAAGGCTCAAAGGAACTCAAGGAAACATCAAACTTCATCTATATCATCATTCAACTTCCTTAAAACCATCAATTTCAAGTAAGTTTTTCGAGTTTTCGGTAAATTTTGAGTTTTAGTATAAATGTGTAGAAATCAATAATTAAGGTTACAAATGTCACATGTAACATATTTTAGACATGGTGTATAACCTTTTTGTTGGATGAAATTCTTGATCATATCATATTTTACATATATAGCATGTGGTACATTCGTCATTGACGCAACTTCGGAGTTGCAGAACATTCTGGAGATGCATTTTCGGAATTGTTCAACGTTTCATATACTTCAGAAAATTCCCGAGATGCATCTCCGAAATTGCTCAACGTATTAGTTTAATGGTGCTTCCGAACATGTATCTCTGAAATATGTCAACGTTTTAGTTTAATGGTGCTTCCGGAGATGCATCTCCAAAATTTTCTTAAGTATGTGTTTTTTATAATTTTCTTGCTTGTGTGTGTTGTTTGTGTGCACTAATGATATGTCTTACTTTACCTAACATCATAATGACTGGTAGTGTTGACAGACTGAGACATGACAAAGTTGCTCAGCACGCATCCGCTCGGCGGGAGTGGAGCCAGCAGGTTCCATAGGCTCTAGGTACCTCTGGTCCGGCAGAGGTGTCAATTTCTGGGACATCATCTACTCCTGAGACTCGTGCTTCACCTCAGACAACTCCACCTTCTTCTTCCTGTTGGACGGAGGATGGGGAGATTGATGGCCGATGAGGTAGAGATGTTGTTAGACACACACAATAGTATTCTCTTTTTATTTTGTTGTAGTACTATATTTTGTACTTTATTTTGACGGTCTTACTATATTTGGAACTCGATTGTATGATATTTTCTGCAAATATTGCTATTTTATTTGCGATTGTACTTTATACTTCATCTGAACACAGATAAACAACTTATAGCATTAAATACATGTTCTACTATATTCTGGAGATACATTTCCGAAATATTTACGAAGATGAGTCTCCAATTCAATTCAAATATAAATAACTTATGGATGAGTTGCATTCAATGTTTAAAATATTTTTAGAGATGTATCTCCAAAACATGTAACGTTTATTCAAAAATAGCTGCGTCCATATATACATCTTTCAAAATCTAAAAACATTTAAATAATTTCGCGTTGTAGCTAACAACTATCTAGGGTGTCATAATAAATTCTCTAATTTTATTAATAAAGAAGTACAAGTGTAACTACCAAATATATAAATACTACAAAAAAAATAAATTATGAAAATTATTTTTAAATATCTTTTATAATTTTTGTGGTCAGTACTTACTGCTTATAAATTTAATTTAATTTTAAAATAATTAATAGTAATTTCTTTTTGGCTTAATTGCAATTTTGTTCCCATTATTTTTATTTTTATTTTAGTTTTAATTCTCCTATCTTAAAATCTAAAATTTTTGTCCTATTTTCAATTTTTTTCAATTTTGGTTCCTCTATTTTAAAATCCAAAATTTCAATCCCTCTATTTTCATTTTTTTATAGTTTTGATCCCCTATTTTAAGTTTTGTTTTGAATTTTAATCTCCTTTTTCAATTGAGAACAAATTTAATAGGGAACCAAAAGTTTTAAAAAATAAAAATAAGGAAAAAACTCAAAATAAAAATAGATGGACAAAAATTTCAAATTTTAAAATAAGGGAACCAAAACTGAAAAAAAAAAACTAAAAACAAAGGGACAAAAATTTCAAATTTTAAAATAGGGGAATCAAAACTATAAAAAAATAAAAATAGAGGGACCAAAATTACAATTAAGCCTTCTTTTTTTTGCTTTAAAAGAAATTTAACAAAAATAATTTATTTTGTTAAGGTCCGTGGATTAGCCATGGACTATCACGGGCCACACTCAGATCATTGTATCACAACACTGATACACTCAGATCAACGTATCACAACCCATAATTACAGATAGACCAACTTTGTTTAATATGCAGATTTATGGGGCACGGGTTAAAACGGGCGGACCAGCAGCTCGCATACCCAGCTCTAGCAAGGTTTACCGCCAAGTCATTGTCACTCTATGGCATTAAACAAGCAACTTGTTCATGCAAACTGTAAATACATTTGCAAGCCTCATTTAATATTCGATCCATCGATCAGTAATATACACTAAAAGACATTAGAACAGGCTAGACTGAAATGCCTGCTAACTTATTACCAGTACACCAACTGTATGTTACATTGATATCATTACACAAACAATAATTTAATCTTCAATTTGATCAATTGGTTTTTGAGTTAGAAAAATCATGTTCATAATATAAGAATCTTGTTCACTGAGTATATATATCTGAGCAGTGGAGGAAGTTGAGGAAGGGAGGACCGAGATAGCTAACTACTGTTTCACCATGAAGGAACTTTTACAGCTACAACCGCCAACTGCACTGGGGTTCTCAGTCACCTGAAAATGAACCAGTAAATCAATGTAAATTTGTCTTTGTTTAAATGTCTTAAGAACGACATTCAATGTTATAAATGAGCAGATATAGGCACAATTACATCAACGTTTTTCGTCCACGATTCACATTCACATACAATCTGAGGACTTTGAACTTGGTTCGAAATGCACATACAACTTCAAAGATGTGTAAATGTGTCTTCTTCTATTATGGTATGATGCCATCAAAACATAAAAGACAACATCATTGTGAAATTCTGCAAGAGCAGTTTTTTTTTTTTTTGAGCGAAGTAATTACCTAAATAACTGGATCACTATGGCAAACTGTGATTGCAAAGGATAGATAACGACAAAAGCAAAGGGAGAAACAATAACTACCCACTCTTTTCGATATTCTTTAGTATTAGGTGAAATCTCTTACCAAACTCACATATAGAGATCGGGTTAAGATTATTTAGTTTAAGTAACATGTGATATACCCAACAATGGAGAAAGTGTCAACAAAAAATTTGTCAAATAGTATATTATTAACATTCTTTAATCAAAGTTCACGGAATGATGCACCTTAAAATTGGAAGTATCTTTGGTGCTTCACGTATTTTAGGAGCACATCATGCTTTAAAGTTGTTTAAGACCCCAAAAGTGGGGTATCGGGATAGTGTATAGCGGGATATGGCCACTATTTGATTATTTTTTGGACAAATCACATGAATAATAGTTATAAACATATGAAGTAAAGTGGGAAGAACGAAGTGCAGAGAGAGAGGTAAGAGAGGAACTTGTGATTTTTCTTTGGAATGACTGAAGTACAAAAATTTCGGTGAAGGAAGGTTAGGGTTGAGTCTCAACTAAAATTTGATTGAAAAAACTCCAAATTACCCTTAAAACATTAAATTTAAGGGGTAATTTCGATTTTTCAGATGGGAAAAGGATAGCGGGACAGAAACAGCTCCAGACCGGAAACCGCTACGCCCCCAGTACCTGCTATTTACCCTATAGGGGTTGTTATAGTGTTCTGCACCGCTAAAGCTCTTTCCATAGTTCCCGGCCTCCACTCCGCTCTGCTATAGCAGGATAGCGCTGCTATTGGCCACTAGTATTGATTACTCTAGTTTAACAAATTACAAAACTGACACGCGAGCTTGGTTTAGGTTGCAGTGCTACAGTTGCTCCTCTCGACCACTATTTTGCATGAACAATTTTATTCTAAGTGTTACATTTTCCAAGGCATTTCTCAATGGTAGCTTTATTTTTGTTTGAACTGGATGGAGGTGTGCCTATGAATGGTTTTGGGAGAAAAGAGTCCAAAGCAAAAGCTTCGTCAGGAAAGAAACTGCATCATCCACATAACATGAAATGAAATGTGCGTCTGCAGTTCACAAAATAGTTCACAGCATAATATGCAACCAAAATAGATAAGGTGCAAGACTAAGGCCCATCTTGGATGAACAGACTAATTAAGTGTTTATGTATAAGCTACATAGACTCCAAATACATCTAAAATCTAAATGCATTGCTTGGATGATGACGAAAGAAGTCACCTCTTTATAGAACAGGTTCATCCTGAAAATATACAACTTTGGATTCAAATCTGAACCTGAATATGGTTGGGATGTTCCATATTTTTCATCTTTCATAAAAGATAACATTGTTAAATGTATGCTCATGGAGAATTTTACAACCTAACATACCCACTCTTAGAAGAGCCCTGTGGGCTTGAACCATGTTCAATTTACACATACCTATTCAACCTTGCTTTGTTCAACTTTCTAGGGGCAGGGGCTTTAATTTCTTGATCAGAGAGGCTATGATTTTGCGTTAAGCGGTGCCAGTCAGGCTAAGGCTGACGAATGATTGAAAGGATATGAGTAGAAGAAACAAGCTCGCTGCTACTCCTGAGAGCTATGCTCAATGACTCAGAATTCCTTAATACTCAACAACTAATTCCTTAGATTCTCCACAATGCCTTCTCTCTAATAAAATAGGATTGGGTCACACATTAAACCTCACTAATGCCAGCTCATCATTCTCTCCTTTCTTCCTATTTTTCTAACAGACACCCTCCATATTTTGTGAGCAGCATGTGGATGACCAGACACGTCATCAACACCCAAATTCTTATCTCTAGCTCTATAAGAAATTCTCAAATGTTTCAAGATTTAACTTGATAACAAGATGTGAATGTGGATAGCTACTATAGTTCACCGAAAAACTTCCAAGGAGAATACAATCAAAACAATTTCTTCCCTGATTATTTCCATGTTGTATCATAGTTAATGTGAATTGGAATGAAAAGAATGTGAAGATCAATAAACACCAGCCTGTACATGGTTCACAAGTCACAAGTGTGCATGACTTACTACGAAAGCCGAACGGATTAGCTCCTCGACATAATCAACAGTTGCGCCTTTGACAAAGTCGTACGAAATATTGTCAACAACCAATTTAATTCCTTCCTTTTCGAAAACTCTGCAAATACATTAAAGTAAAACGACTACGTAATTTTTAAAAGACAGGAGTTTATCAACATACAGCAAGCATATCAACATTGAAATTTAACTATCCAAGAAGTAACACCTATCGTCCGAGTTCACTCTGTCGTCCAGATTAAAAGCATACTGGAATCCCGAACATCCACCAGTTTCTACACTCAAACGAAGTATTTTTCCAGCAACTGATGGTTCATTAGAATTCAGTTCCTTAATTCACTGTTACAAATTCAAAATTCAAAAAGTTGGAATCAATTACATGTAATACACAAAGTTCCTGAGTTATATATTACATGAATACGAATAATAACAGGTATAGCAGATAAATAAGGCCCATCAATAAAAACCTAATGTAAATTTCATGAACGTGCAATTAGATCACAAAATCACTAACATAGAAAATCATAAAAGAATAACAGAAAAGTAAGCAATTGGTAGAACAAAGAACATACTCGAAAACAACATGTATTTATCATTTGACTTTTTTATAGGCTCAATTCTCAGCCATTCCACAATCATCTCAGCCCAAGCAAGTCATACTTGAAAACAAAGTTAGATCTCATCTTGTTTGCATTTTCAGCTGCCAATTTTGTTCATTTGATAACGCCTCAGGCGTTGACAATTAGATAGTACATCCATCAGCTTATTATATGAAGCAAGATCAGGTATAAACCCCATATCCAACATTTCATTCACCACTAACTCTCCGTCTGTTTGATTTCCCTCTCCTCTGTACCCAGTAACCAGAATTTTGTAAGTCATGCCATCGGGTTCCAAACCCTTGCTCGAAGCAAGTAATCTTAACCTATTGGCCTCTTCAGTCCTTCCCGCATCGCAAAGATTCTGAAGGACAGAATTGAAAGTCACAACATCAAGTATCATACCCTCCTCTTTAAGCATTTTTTCCACAAATCTCATTGCCTCTTCCGTCTTCCCTAATCCTCTCAAACCATCAATCATCACAATACAAGAAATCAAGCTAGGAACACAACCTTTACTCCACAACTCATAAATAACCTCCAAAGCTTTAAACACATCTCCATTCCCACACAAAACTTCCACCAAAACAAAATAATCATACCCTTTAGGCAAAACCTCTCTCTTAGATAACTCCATTAACAACTCACACGCCTTCGAAACCTGACCTTCTTTACAAAGCCCATCAACCAAAATCTCACAAGTGACATTGGAAAGTTGACACCCCAATTCAATCATTTCATAAACCATCCCAATCCCTTCATCAACCCTACATTCCCTAAACAACCCTTTAATCAAAGTATTAAAAGTAACAACATTTGGATGACACCCCATTTTCCGCATTTCATCAAACATCTCCAATGCAGAACCAAACTTAAAATTCCTACAATAACCACTAATCAAAATATTAAAAGTAAAAACATCAGGCTTAACTCTATCCTTAACCATCTCATTGTAAAACTCAAAAGCTCTATCAAATTTACCAGATTTAACAAATCCATGAATCAAAATATTACAAAGAGAAACACTCGGTTTTCCATCGATTAACCTCTTCATACAGTTAAACGCAAAAAGAGCGTCATCAAATTTGGAAGCTTTACAGTAAGCCTGAATTGCAAAACGGAAAATGGATTCCGTTTTGGGGCAAGAGAAAATGGCGTGGGAGCAAGTGCAAGGGTTGGAGGAGATGAAATTGAGGAGGGTACGGAGGAGAGAGAAACGATGAGAGAGAGCGAGGGTGCGTGTCATCCATTCGTATGAAGTGTGATTGTGAGAGAAAGTGTCGAGGGTTGACGCCCAATTGAAGAGATGAAAATCGTAGTGAGTGAAAGAAGGGTGGTGGTGGAGCTTTGATTTGAGGAAATGGGTTAGGGTTTGTGGGGTGAGTGGAGGGGTGAGATGAGTGTTGAGGAATTGGAGGAAGTGAGTGTAGTGTTGGGTGGGAGAGAGTGTGGGAGGGAAAAAAGATGGGTTTGGTTGCGGCGGTGGTTGTGGTGGGTTGAGGATCGGTGGTGGTGCTGGTGGTGGCGGTTTTGTTATAGATTTTATTAAATGTTTCTTCATGTCAAAAAGAAGATAAAGGTTTCAGAGTTACCGCTTAGCGTTTGCGGTTCAGTTTCTGAGAAGAGTTTGAGAATCGATTTTGGGAGGTTGATCATACTATCGGCGTTATTGAAGATGAGATTACCGGAAATTGCTGATGTATTTTTTCTCTTTGAGTTTTTTATTGATTTTAGCAAATATATTAAAGGTAAAAAAAGTAAGAGCAAATTTTTCATAGGGAAGTGTTCTTGCTTACGGACTTAACTAGAGGGTGTGTTTGGTTCGGGGTAGATGGAGGGGAGGGGAAATTTTTAATTAAATATGTTTGGTTCAAATTTTAGGAGGAGAGGAGAGGGGAGCAAAATCCCTCCAAAACACACTTTTTGGTTCCCTCCAAATTGGGGGATTTGGAGGGGAGGGAATATGAGTTTTGATATTTAAAAATTATTATATTTACTAAAATATCCTCAGTTTAATTTTATTATTTCAAAACTATTTGTTATCTTTTATGTTAGTGTTTTTTCTCGATTGTTTTCATCAATTTATTATAATTGTTCTTCATCTTCAAATTATTTTATAATTTTTATAATTAATATAAATCATAATCATTATCTTTTTTTTATAAAAAAAATTATGTTTCGTTATATTCGTTTTTTTCTTTTAATTTTGTTATGTACTCTATCATATTTTCTTTTATATCAAATTGTAAACCATATCATTTTATTTATTTTTGTTTATTCATTTTATTAAATATTTTGAACCATTAATATTTAGTAATAAGTTATTTTATATATTTGTTTTGTTATATGATTCATCACAATTTAAACGATGTTATTGACATATAGTTTAATTTATGTTGGAAAGTTATAAGTCGAATCGATTGTACTCAATTTTTTAACTTTAGTGACAAATAAATATTTTTCTAATCACTCAATATTAGAAATTTTATTACCAAGAAAAATACGCACGAATTTTTCACATTTTAATATCATATGACTTATATAAGATCATAAGGATAAAAATGTAAATTATTAATAAAACCCCTCCCCTTCTGAACCAAACACATTTTTAATTAAAATCCCTCCCCTCCCCTCCCCTCCTCTCTTTTGAACCAAACACTTATTTGATTAAAAAATTCCTTCACCTCCCCTCCCCTTCATTAAAATCCCTCCCCTCCCCTCCCCCTCATTTGAACCAAACAGACCCTAGGTGTCGCAAAACTCTATACAACAAACTAGGACCCATACTTCAGCTCTTATTTTGGGAAATACTATTCGGTGTGTTCCCGTCTTTATGCGAATGATAATTGTATTTTCGGATGTACTTAAATCACACCACAATATTTCTTTGTGAGAATCATTTTATTTTGATTAAAATATGTCTGAAGATATATCTTTGTATACTTAGATGTATTCAAAGATGAATTTTCAAAATATATTCAAAAAAAATTTATTAGTCTTAGAAGCATGATAATTGCAAAAGAGACTTTTTTAAAGATGCATTTTCAAAAATTTTCTTAATGGTTTTAGAACAACATCATTATTCCAACATTATAATTTTTTGAGACCAGTTATATTAACGTAAAATCATAGTAAAATCGCACTAAAGTCAAGTTTAATTAAAGGTAAATGAAAGTAAAAAGTCATACATTAATGCAAAAAATAATATACATAATATTTTCGAAAATACAAAAAACAAATAATACATCCAAACATAAATTATAACGTATGTCGAACCCCTTCCTTCTCCTCATTCGACTGTACTACACGACATTTTGTAACTCGACAATCATGTAATTCACGAAGGTCAATTAGGGACTACTGTCCTCAAGGAGTCCTGACTCAATGTCTGCTCTATCAATTTTCATTGACTCTATGTCTAATCTACCAATCTCTAAAATACGCCAACAGACCGTTGTCACGCTCGTGGCATGCTTATTCTGAGTCTTAAGTACCTTCTAGTTAGTTGGTCTAGGTGGACTTCCAAGAGCGTCTAACATCATGATAGGCTGTGACACCCTATAGAACCAGGTCATGAACCTGTTAGGAACATCCCAGTGTACATGAGTTGGCTCTCTACAATACTCATCTTGTACCACCTGTCCTACAATCACCATCTCTCCTACAACCACATCTACCAAGTGACTCTCCTACAATACTGGCCATCATACACCAAACACACTATAATAGTTCAGTAACATCAACATACAGTATAGAAAACTACAATAATGCATTCACGAATATGTCACACCACAACATAAGCGCTACAATGCATTTAACACCACCACACAACAAATTATTCATTTTCAAGTACTTAAACCAATTTTAAGATGAAGTTCGTCGCGTCAGCTTTCCAACGCTTCGAACGACACCCGCAACTAAAGTTATGAATTTTAGAAGTATTTCAAAAATTGCCCCCAGTGTAATCGATTACACCAATTGAGGTTGCCGGTTAAACTCCTTGTAACCACTCACGCTACGTAAAACACACTCAGTGTAACCAGTTACCCAGATTCTGGTAACCGATTATACCCTCTATATTTACCAAGAAAACACGTTTTTAAAGTAGTGTAACCGGTTACGCCCTTTCTGGTAACCGATTACACTGTTGACAGAAACACTTTTTCTGCAACTTTTAAAATGATAAATCATTTTAAACCCATTCCAAAATTCCAATTTTCATACAAATCATTTTTTCCACATTTTAACACGAAAAATTACTGTTCGAGGGTATCAAACCCCAAATTCTTTCCACAAAAACACTCATAACTTAAGTTCTGACTCTGACTCGCAACTCCAATCAACACACAACATCTACCATCAACAATTCTATTAACTACATGGTTTCAACAGAAACAACATAACAATTCAGCAATCAAACATCAATTACAACATTATCATACCATTCCTAATTCATTAATTAATTATTCATTCCAACAACTACAAAATTGCAACAATGGTCATGATATAGAGAGAAGAAAAACACAACTTAAGCATAGACATAATCTACCCACCATCATCATACATACCCTTAGATAATCAAAATCTGACCCTTACCTTAGAGCTCTTGCAAAAGCTATGTTCTACCTTTAACAATGGTGATCTCCTCTTCCCCCTTAGCTCTGGTTTCTTCTTTCACTTTTTTCTTGTTTTCACGTTCTGACAACTCTCTCTCTCTCTCTCTCTCTCTCTCGTATTCCCTTATTATTATTATTATTATTATTATTATTAGTTTACTCAATATTCCAATTAAATAATAATAATAATCTTCAATATTTATTTTAATTAAATAATATCCACCTACTATTATATAAATAACTAAATATTAACTAATACTACCTCTGTTCCTTTTTATAAGAGACAACTTAATTTTTAGGTTCATTGAATAACCAATGTATTTGGTCAGTTTTTAGACTATATACATTGATTATTCAATGAACCAAAAAGTAAATTGTCTCTTATAAAAAGGAACGGAGGTAGTATAATTTAATTAGTCTTACTCAACACGCCACCAAGTTTTACACTTTTACTCACACACACCCAACACCTTAATTCTATTCTTCAAGGCCACTACCACACATCTAAGGATAGCTCAAACACACCAAAACACCAATCAACACATATATGCACACAACATCACATAATTTAATTACGGAAAATAAATAAATTAAACTGAGGCGTTACAACTCTCCCCCACTTAGAACATTTCCGCCCTCGAAAATTTATCTGATGCGAACAACTCTAGATACGACTCTCGCATCCTACTCTCTAACCCCTAAGTCGTACTCCCTCTGGCAGTGCCTTCCCACACTACCTTCACGAGAGAAATCTCCTTGTCTTTCAACTGTTTCAGCTCACGATCATCAATCCGTACAGGTGAGACCTAAACTATAAGGTTATTCATTACCTGAACATCATCCTTTGAAATCACATGCGATGGATCTGGGACATACTTCCGAAGTTATGAGACATGGAACACATCATGCAAATTCGATAAATTTGGTGGCAACGCTGCTCTATAAGCAAAAACACCAACCCTCTCTTATATCTGATATGGGTCAATAAACCGAGGAGTAAGCTTCATCGACTTTAAGGCACGCCCAACACTGGTCACCGGAGTGACTCTAAAAAATACATGGTATTCCTCCTGAAACTCGAGGTCCTTCCTCCTCTTGTCATGGGTACTCTTCTGCCTATTCTGTGAAACTTTCATCTTTTCCCAAATCAGCTTCACCTTCTCAGTAGTCTATTGGACAATCTCAGGCTCAAGCAGTACACTCTCACCAAATTCATGCCAACGCAAAGGTGTCCAACATCTTCGACCATACAAAGCTTCAAAATGCATCATTCCAATACTAGAATGAAACTATTACTATAAGTGAACTCAGCCTATGACAAATAATTATCCCAAGCACCTCCTTGTTCAAGAACACGGGCTCTCAGTAAATCCTTTAATGATTGAATAGTCATATCTGTCTGACCATCTGTCTACGAATGATAAGCTGAACTCAACCTCAACTTCAAACATAGACCCTTCTGCAAACTCTCCCAAAATATATAAGTGAAACTCAGATCTCTATCCAACATAATACTCAACAGAACTCCATGCAGCTTCACAGTCACATGGATATATCTCTGCCAACTTCTGCAAAGCAAAACTAATGTTAATTAAAATAAAATACGCCAGCTGAAGGTGAGAAAAGTACAGAAGAATTGGGTTGAATTGTGTTTTTGTTTTCTTAGTTCGCATCTGATTAGAGTTCAGAATCTAAACCGGTATTCAAATTCTAGTTAATTCTTAGCAGCAGAATATTAACAAAAGAAAATAAATAATAGTAGAAGACACAAAGATTTATACTAGTTCCTCCTAAACTGAGAGTAGTCCAGTCCCCTTGGTTCACAAGATATTTTCACTATAACTAAAACATGATTACATTCGCTTATGCATTCTGCATAATACTTTTACTTGCTCAGACCCAAGGTCCAAGACTTCTGCTCAAGCTCCTCACTCGAGACTTCTTGCTTAGGATCCACGAACCAAGACGTCCTTGCTTAGGACCTCAGCCCAAGGCTTCTGCTCCAATTCCCATGCAATAAGCCTTCTTACTTGAACCCCTCTAGTCAAGAATTACTGCTCCAATTCCATGCATTGAGCTCTCATTCTCATGCCCTCTGGCTCAAGAATTCTTCTCCAGGTGCCATGAAACAAACTTTCATGCTTGATCCCTCAAATACAAGACGTACTGCTCCAAGTTTCATCCAGCGGGCTATCCAGCTTAAGCCACCTGGCTCAAGAATTCCTGCTTAATCAATCTACTTGATTAAGACTTTCAATGTTCAAGCACATAGCAAGAGACTTATGTGGCTCAAGCATCTTGGCTTGAGACTTCCTTGCTTGTATCCTAATGACACAAGACTTATGCTTAATCAACCTAGTTGATTAAACCTTTCATAACTCAAGCGCATAGCAAGAGACTTACGTGGCTCAAGCATCTTGACTTGATACTTCCTTGCTTGTATCCTAATGACACAAGACTTTTATCTAAACTGTTGAACAAGCTCAACAGAATAGAGAACAAGGTATATATGATACAAGTATCAAAGGCATGAGAAATCACCATAACAATGACCTAAAGCACTTAAGATTTCTAAGATATTCAATGAATAAGAAATCTTAAGGTTTTTACAATTACAACCTACATCAAAAAAATATGCATATACAATGTGTTGATAATTGCTAATCTTGTTACTCCTTCTTGTTAGAACACAGATTGGTGTTTAATATTATCTCTATGTTTTGATGATAACTCTATAGAAATTTTGTATTAAGAAAATATTTACTCTAATTTTGTTCAAGTGTTTTGCGTTTTAGATATTAAAATAAATATCATTATGGAAGCAAAATGCATCTGAACAGCAAGTTACGCAAAGCTCTGAAGCATCAGAAGCAACTCATCAGAAGACTCTGAGTGCTGCCAAAAGAGACTCTGAAGCAGAAGCTGTAGAAGCATCTGAAGCGTTGCTGAATATTTTGTATGAAGAGTTTCAAGCATTGTTTCAGAAGACTCTGAATGTACTTTATGCTGCAAGTACAGAGGCTCTGATAAACAGTTATGCTCTGATCAGATCACTCATGCTGAAAGCACTATTGCTGCAACCCTGATATCATTAAATCTGATCTGAAGAACAAGAAGCACATCATTGGATTTGATGTTGTTTATGTTTGAAAAGATGTCACGTGAATAGACTTGGTACTATTCTCAACGTCTTCTCCAGCGGAACTATTCCTTATTTGTGATAGACACAAGGATTCAGGCAAAAGGCATTTCTCTGAACATTCTACTTGTGAGAAAGGAAAAGTCATGTGAAGACAAAAGGCTACAGCTACCCTACTTGCACAGTCTTCAAGCAATGGACTCTCAGCACTATAAAAGGACGTCTTCTACATCTCTTCAAAGTTGACGAAATTGAATCAATTGAAATTATTCTCAACTCTCATACAATCATTCAAAACTGAATAGTTTTATCTTTCGTTCTTAATCTTGTGTAAAAAATCACAATTGTGATTAAAGCTTGTTAGAAGCAAACTCAAATACACTTGCTAGTTTACATTCATTTGTAAAGGTTCCTTAAGAAAGCCAAGTTGTGGTCAGTAGTTCTCGAGAAGACTAAGACAGTTGTTCTTAGTGTTTGACACTGTAATCAGTTTGACTATAGTGGATTAAGTCCTTGTGGAGAAAGGTAAATCACTCTTGATAGGGTGGACTGGATTAGTTGAGTTTAACAAACCAGGATAAAAAATTATTGTGTTTTTATTGCCATAATATTTTCTAAACCCTTATTCAACCCCCCCCCCCCCCTCTAAGTGTTTTTCTCACCTTCACTTCTTTTAGTTAATCCTTATTAAAGATTCAGTTTGAACCTTCAGCCATACTTATAGCCTTTTCAGAAACTAGTTGTTGAAGAGGTAACTTGATCAAGAGTCTTTGTTGTTACTCCATAGTACAAGAGTCATTGAAGATAGATACATCAGAAAATCTTGATCCAATGTGTAACATGTTTAAACTTTGAGCTTTTAAGAGATTATGTACTATTAGAGTCATTTAGAATAGATATCCATAAAGCATCTTAGTCTTCTTGAGCCTTGGAATCTATAGAATCGAGCTGACAAGATGATTTGACAATACAACTTGCTTTCTGCAATATAAACAACTTCAGCTTTATCACCAACTCTGAATGGAACCAGAATCCAATTTGCATTCACTAAGTATAGAGACAATTATGTTATCACCAACTTTATTCATTTGATAACGCCTCGGGCGTTAAGGATTATATAATTCATCCATCAGCTTATCATATGAGGAAAGATCATGTATAAACCCCATATCCAACATTTCATTTACCACTAACTCTCCATCCGTTTGATTTCCCTCTCCTCTGTACCCAGTAACCAAAATTTTATAAATCATGCCATCGAGTTTCAAACCTTTGCTTGAAGCAAGTAATCTTAACCTTTTGGCCTCTTTAGTCCTTCCCGCATCGCAAAGATCTTGAAAGACATAATTGAAATTCACAACATCAAGTACCATACCCTTCTCTTTAAGCATTTTCCCACCAATCTCATTTCCTCTTCCATCTTTCAAAGCATCAATCATCACAATACAAGAAATCAAGCTAGGAACACAACCTTTACTCCACAACTCATAAATAACCTCCAAAGCTTTAAAAGCATCTTCGTTCCCACACAAAACCTCCATAAAAACAAAATAATTGTACCCTTTAGGCAAAACCTCTCTCTTAGATAAATCCATTAACAACTCATGTGCCTTTGAAACCGACCTTCCTTACAAATCCTGTCAACCAAAATCTCATAAGTGATATTGGAAAGTTGACACCCTAATTCAATCATTTCATATACCATTCCAATCCCTCCATCAACCATACATTCCCCAAATAACCATTTAATCAAAGTATTAAAAGTAACAACATTTGGATGGCAACCCATTCTCCGCATTTCATCAAACATCTCCAATACAGAACCAAACTTTAAAATCCTACAATAACCACTAATCAAAATAGTAAATGTAAAAACATCAGACATAACTCTATCCTTAACCATCTCATCGTAAAATTCAAAAGACCTATCAAATCTACCAGATTAACAAGCCCATGAATTAAAATATTACAAAGAGAAACACTCGGTTTTCCATAAATTAACCTCCTTATATAATTAAATGCAAAAGGAGCATCATCAAATTTAGAAGCTTTAATTTAAGCATGAATTGCAAAATGAAACATGGATTCAGTTTTGGGGCAATAGAAAATGGCGTGAGAGCAAATGCAAGGGTTAGAGAAGATGAAATTGAGGAGGGTATTGAGAGGATACTGAAATAATAAGAGAGAGAGAGGGTGCCTGTCATCCATTCGTATGGTGTGATTGTGAGAGTGGTGATGCGTGTCATCCATTTGTATTGATTAAAATAAGGTTGGTGATAGAGCTTTGATTTGAGGAAATGGGTTAGGGTTTGTAGAGTGAGCGAAGGGGGTGAGATGAGTGTTGAAGAAGTGGGTGTAGTGTTGAGTGGGAGAGAGTGTGGGACGGAAAAAAGACAGGTTTGGTTGCGGCGGCAGTTGTGGTGGGTTGGGGATAGATGCTAGTGCTGGTGGTTTTGTTATTGATTATAGTAGTTTCTTCACGTCAAGAGAAAGATCTTACAAACAACGTCATTATGAATCATAAACTTCTTTATCGTGAAACTCCAAGTAAGTGTAAATCCATAGGAGTGTTCATGTTCACGACTTAACTATAGGTGTTACAAAAATCTATGCAACAAACTTTGAGGATTTCCTAATGCATTCCATATGTTTCTTACACTACACACAAAAATACATAAATGCCCCTAAATTCTGGAGATGCATCTTCAGACGCATGAAAAGGTCAGTTAACGTTAAAATATTTCAGAGAGGCATTTCCAAACTATTTTGGAGGTTAAATTGCGTCAGAAATTTCTTATCCCTCATTTTTCATTTTCCTCAAAACCATTCTTTAAACTCTCTCAAAATTTTCTTTGCATCAAGTCAAACTCAATCATCATGGCTTAACGAAACTTCAATCATCATCTCTAACATCATAAACAACATCTGAAACATCAATTTCTTGTATGTTTTATGATTTTTTTATAAAATTTTTTGTTTTTATTTAAATGAGTAAAAATAAATGATTAGAGTTAGAAATGAGTAGAAATAACATTTAAGATATTTTAGACGTAGTGTATTAGATGTTTGTTGGCTGAAAATGTGATCACAACAAGGTTTTTGAGATTGCATGGGGTACATTGACACCATTGACACAATTTATGAGTTGCAGGAAATTTTAGAGACACGTCTTCAAAATTTGTCAGCATTTTAGTTTCCTAGATTCTGAAGATGCATCTCCAAAATTTTCTGTTGTATTTTTTTTATACTCTTGCTTGTGTGTTGTTTGCCTACACTAATTGTCTATTTTACTTAAACTTACAAGTATAATGGTTGATAGACATAATAGACCAAGGTACATGAGGGTTGCTTAGCACACATTAGTGTGGCAACAGAAGAGTCAACAAGTTTCAGAGGCTCC
This sequence comes from Lathyrus sativus, assembly GCA_963859935.3. Lineage (NCBI taxonomy): Eukaryota > Viridiplantae > Streptophyta > Magnoliopsida > Fabales > Fabaceae > Lathyrus > Lathyrus sativus. The sequence continues at coordinate 620,377,109 of OZ012739.1, read as the reverse complement.
TAGTCCTTATGGTTAGGCAGAGTCATCTACTTCTAGGGCTCGTGTTTCTCCTCATATTGTTGTACCCCAAAATTTGACCAACCAGTTCTTATACTTGGCTTATGCTTTATTTCATTTTCTGCATTTCTGCATATCATAGCATTTGTTCTTGAGGCATGGGATCAAGGTATTTCTATGGCTCAGGGTTCTCTTTTACTGCAAGAGTCTAAACAACGAGCATCAGAGGCTCCGACATTTATTTTTCCCAGTGATCAAGCGGTCGATTTTATTTTATTCACCAGGATAATTTTCAAATTAGGAGACAACGCCCAGGCTATCTCAGGCGTCCTTATAGTTATAATATGCAAAGGCAAGTTTCAGAGGCTTAACAGGGCTCAGAACGGGTAAAAGCGGGCAAATGTGCAAGTTCCCTCCAAAAGGCGCCAAAATTCAAATTTGTGAGTGGTTAACCGATTAACCAAAATGGTTAACCATAGAAAAATCTACCCATACGTGAATTTTCAAGGCTACCACTTTTTGGGGTCCATTTTGATCACTTGTGAATTTGATTTTACACCAAAAGAAGGATCTAGAATCACTCTAATTTGGATTAATTTTCAAAATTAATTGAATTTCTCTCCAACTTTCCATTCCTAATCTCATTCCAATTTTCATAACCTCACTCCAAACCACATTCTACTCCAAACCTAGAGCTTATTTAAATGAACTTGCTCCAAACCAAAAAAAAAGGACTCACAATTACATTTCATTTTCAGATTTCACTCTCACTCTTGAAATTTTCTCTCCACTTTTTCTCTCCCAAAACCTCCATTAGGGCTCTCACTTGAGTTTTTTGATTCTTCATTGGAATCATTGAATTCTATAGCCAAACATTCATCATTCATCTCCATTATTATCAATTCACCATTCAATTTTCGTTTGGATTTGGACCTGAATTTGGAAGCAAATTTGGAAATGCTTATTTGGGTCGTTTTTGCTTGATCTTGCTTGATCTTCATTTCTACAACAAGAAAGCTCTTGGATCTTGAAGAATCTTTGGGTTTCTTGCTTGGATCTACTCATTTCAAGTGAATCAATACTCACTAGAGCAAATCTCCGCTTTGAAGGTTGACAATTCTAGATCTAATTATGTTTTGAGCTTATTTGGATATCACAATGTAGATCTGTGGCTTTTGTTGCTTTTTGATCCATTTTGTTGATTTTGATCTTTAATCTTTGTGACATCAATGCTTGGATTGTGTTTTCTTGATGTTTGATCACTGATTTTTGGTGTTAAATTCGTGCATAATTGATTACATGATCATTTGGATGATTGCACATTGGATTAATTGCTGAAAGTGCTTTTGGATTATTTTTTTTCTACTTCTAGTGCAGTGTTAATCGGTTAACCAGTTGCAGTACAAACTGGTTAATCGGTTAACCAGTACGATTTTCAAACATTTTTAAGTGGTTAACCGGTTAACCAATAGGGTTAACCGATTAATACTGAACCAGAATGCAATGTTTGCCGTTTTCAAGCATGTTTGGGTTTCTTTCCACATGTAACCTTCATGGATTGATGTGATGCATTTATGTGGATTATTTTGACATGTTTCCTCATTCTTGTATGTATACTTTGTGCCATAAGTGTTCTTTGAATCATATCTTTCCACTTGTTCAAAGTGTGAGATAATTGTTTGAACTTTGGTTCTTCAATGTGACATGATCGTTCTTGTGCTTGCTTGTTGTTTCGACTCTGAATTTGAACCAATCCATTTGTGATTCGCTTCTGCCCTTGGTGGATAAGCGCTTGTTCATGATGATTTGGTGCTTGTGTTTGCACTTTGAGTTTGTCATGAACATTGGTGATTCTTTTGCATTGCTTGTTTGTATTATTTTACTTGAGTTTCAAGAATTGTTTGGTTGAGATGTGCTTGTGGTGGTGGCTGCCCCACACTTTTTTCCTCCCACTCTTCTTTGATGATTGATGGTAATGGTTGTAGGAGCTTGCTTCTCCCATTTCATCTCATCCTTCTTGTTGCATCTTTTGTCTTTGCATTTCATGTTTGCATCTCATCTTTCATTTCTTCTCATATGTGATTGAATTGCTATGTGTTTACTTGTGCTCTTTTTCCATGATCCCTTAGGATTCCTAGTACCTATGTTTAAGATGGGAGTAGGAGAGACATTAGGCATTCAATCCAAGCATGATAACATTAGGATAAGGTTCCCCTTTTAATCCCAACTTTAGGAGCATTTTGCATGACGACATTAGGGTTGATTAGTTTCCCCTTAGAGTTTGTGTCTTCTCTTCTCATCTCATAACTTTTATAAGACACTTAATAAAGGATAATAAATGTTGTACGCTACGAGCCTTAAGTACTTGAGGAATGATAGATGGGGGCCCTCCTCATACTGTCTAGAGTCTTTAGTGTATGCCCTTTGGGCGATATGCGACGCATTCGCTCTAAAGTCATAGTCTTTAGTGCAACATGAGTTACAAACTTAACTCAATTCACTTCTTGTTTAAAAAACACAAAACAAAACATCAAACCTTTTTATCCTTCGGGATTGTTTGCAAATCATTTTCAGAAAGAATGTGTTAAGTCTTGGTTCTACCGCAAACAGGCATCGTCCCTAACTGCTAGAACGAAGGTTTAACCCTACTCAGTTAAAACACTTAACCAATCGGTGGTCATGTCTGCCCGAACTAAGTTTGCTCTGATTTCTCATACCAGATGAGGATACGTAGGCACAAGACGACAATGTCTTGTCAAGCAACCTTCCCCACCTTCACCCGTAGTTTTCCGAACTACGTTGACTCTGACTTTTCCATTGTACGAGGGAATACGTAGGCATATAGCGGCGATGCTCTATCGAGTCTCTTTTCTTTTCTTTTGTCCTTGTGAGCCAGCCTTTTGATAGATTAACACCCTTTTAGATAGACAACGAGCATGGATCCCGTTGAGTACAACGGACGTGACGGGTGCTCATACCTTCCCCTTGCATAACTGACTCCCGAACTCGGGATTTATTTGCGATGACCTTGTCTTTTCCCTTTTTCGTAGGTTTTCTCTGACCGTTTCCTTTCCCTCTCTTTGGGATGAATAACAAACGGTGGTGACTCTTCTGTCTTTTCCGACCCCTTCTTCGCAACGATGCGACACATATCACTCCATCTTCTTCTTCACGTAGGATACGAGATTCACCATTTGACACATCACTCCCTCCATCCTCTCGCACACATTAGGTTTCACCAGTGTCACCTCTTACTATAAATGTTATTGATCTAATCCCACCTCCAACTATTGATGTTGCATATCCAGTGCCACCTCTGAAGCATGGGGCTATTGCGGATGCTGAGCCGGAGGCATTTAGAGATGGTCCGATTGATTTGTCATTACTGCCTCTGTATTCAGACCATGCTACGAGACATATCTGGGACAAAGAGGTAGCATTAATTGGATTCATTATTTTTTAACATTAATTTTAATTGATAAATATTTGACATTGATTACTTTTTTTCAAGAGCTTGATCCACATAAGTTTCTTAATCACGGGAGGAAGATCGTTGTCTTGCCTCATCTGAATGAGAATTCATTTAAGTCAGTTTTGTCCTTATTTGTCCTGAAGAACTTGTGCATGACCGATTATACTACGGTCAACCATGTGATACTTAATGCATTCATGGAGAGATAACACTCGAATACCTCGTTGTTTCATCTCCCGCATGGTAAGATGTCTATCATACTCAACGATGTCTCGTGTTTTCTACATCTTCCGACCAAGGGGAGATTCTTAGGTCATGGGAGGATAACCAAGGATGAGGCCCTCGAGATGATGGTAGAGTATTTGGGGGCTAATCCAGGGGAGGCGAAGAAGGAATTGGATAAGACCAGGGGTGTTCATGCTAGATTTGAATACTTAAAGAAGATATATGAGGCTAAAATCCTAAGTGCCCAACAGGATGATGGTGATGATGAGCAGGTGGCGCTCCACAAGTCACATACATTTAGAGCATACCAGCTTTATTTAGTGGTGTTCCACAGGTTGCATCATTGAGAGCGTACCTGCTTTATTTGGTTGGCACTACGATTTTTGTGGAAAAAAGTGCCACTTATACAAACATCATCTACCTACGGTACTTTTTGGATTTCGAGCGGATTCATGAGTACAATTGGGGGGCATCTTGTTTGGTCTACTGTATTCGAAGTTGAGAGAGGGTCGTATGTGGAAGATGAAGCAGGTCATAAGCAGCGTCACACTACTGACAATAATAATTATTGGTCTTTGAATATTTTTTTTGTCATTTTCATTTCATCTTTGCAAAGCCATTACTGGCGATTCGTGTGTTCCAAAATTTTCAATTCAGGATTGAATCCTTCAACACTTCCCGTGCATCTTTGGCTGGGCGAGTTTACTGTTTTACATTGAGTATATGTCGTGTGCTACTACTTTTATCCCGCTCAGAGGGAACCATGTGATCAAGCCTTACAAAGTATATCTTGATAGTTTGGTTGCTGAGGACGTGCACTTCAAGAGTTATGTTGATCACCGTGAGACGTGAAAATTTGATGAGATAATGTTATACTTCAGATAGTTGGCTTGCGGCTCATGTTTCACTGCTTCTTATCTTCTCGAGCGCGTCATGCAGCAGTTCAACTGCACTCAGACCATGCCCAAACACCCTGTTGTCTTTCCTCTTCATGCCTTGATACATAAACAGATATATGACATGTTTGATGATTATGAGAGTTATCTGGTACCGGAGGAGGCACGAGCTACCTTAGCTGAGAGCTACTGGAGCTATGACGAAGGGTATATTAGAATGTTCTTTAGAGGGCTACATCTATACATGGTATATACTACTCTAGGAGATCCGTCGAGACCAGCTTATCAGGAGATACTAGAGGAGGAACACGCACAACTAGGTCATACTAAGGATGTCTTGCCTAGGTGTTGTCGCATAGTGGAGATTGCGCAGGCAAGTATTGACATAGGTATCTTAATATATTATCTTTTAATGCATTTGTATTCTCTTGTTAACTGTTTGGTTATTAGTTCATAGTCACTCTTGATCTCGACTTTGGTTTCCCCTAAGTCTAATAATATTGTAAGACTTGTTATCAAGGCTTCATATTCAGCCTCATTGTTGAAATAATAGTCGTTGATCTTGAACTTATACTTAGTCAAAATTCCTTCTGGGGGCATGATGAAAATTCCTACTCCCATCCCCTTGGAATGAGTGAAACCATGAAAGTATAATTTCCATGTCGTGAACTCGACATAGTTCTGCGCTATTTCTGTTATTTCATGATCAACGATGAAAAAAATAATTTTGCCTTTCCTAGCCTTTAAGGGCGCATAAGTTAAAGAGTATTCAGTCAGATCTAACACCCATTTTCCAACTCTACTATATAAAATTGGTTTCGTCAACATGTGCTTAATTATGTCGAGGTGTGAATAAAAAATACATTTGAAGATTTTATATAATGCTTGAGCTTGGTACAAGAAAAATATAACGATAAATACAATTTTCTACCATATTGTATATACTCTCAACATTATTCATGATTCGACTTAAATAATATATGGCTCTTTCAACGCCATCATCATCTTTTTGGACTAACATGCTCCCAATTGTCGACTCAGGTGCAATAATTTATAATTTCATATCTTTGTTCCTCATGGGAGGTAACAACGTTGGAGGCTTCGAAAGATACCTCTTAATCTCATCAAAGGCTTATTGATGTTCTAGTTCCCACATGGAACCTTTTTCTTTCTTCAAATGTAGTATTGGTGAGAATAATTTTGTCTTGACATTTAGATTTGAAATGAATCTTCTTAGAAAGTTAATTTTCCTCAACAAGGACTAGAGCTATTTTTTGTTGTTCAGAGACTCGGTATTTTGTATGGCTTTTATATTGTTTGAATTTATATTTATGCCCTTTTTATGGACAACAAAGTCAAGAAAATCCCCTGCATGAACACAAAAAGCACATTTTAATCCCACGTTTCCTCATCCTTTCAAATGATTGTCGAAGATGGTCAAGGTGGCCACTTTTGGATGAAGATTTGATAACTATTTCGTCGATGTACATTTGCATGAATGTTTCAATGAATTCATGAAACATCTAGTTCATTACTCTCTGGTAAGTGGCATTAGTGTTCTTCAGGCCAAGAGGCATTATTAGCCATCCATACGTGCCTAAGGCCCATGGGCATCGAAACTTCATTTTTTCTATGTCTTCCTCTGTGATGAAAATTTGGTTGTAACTAGAGTATCCATCGAGGAGACTGAGGTATTTAAATTCAGCCTCCGAAACGACCAACATCTCAGCCACTAGCATTTGATATTCGTTTTTAGGAGTGGCAACATTAAGATCTTTAAAATATATGCATACTCTAAAGTTTTTGTTTTTCTTAATAATTGGAACAATATTTGCTAGCCATTCGACATACCTGGAAAGTCTGATGAACTTGTTCCTTAACAGTCTCTCAATTTCAGCTTTGATCTTTTACATGATTCTTGGTGCGAATCTTTTTGGGGTCTGCTTCACTGGCTTTTTATCAGGTCTAATCGAAATTTTTAATTATACTAAATCACGATTAAGTCCAGGCATTTCATCATAGTGCAAGGTGAAGTAATCTCCGAACTTCTTCAGCACCTTGATTACTTCTTTATTTAAGTGTGGGGGTGATTTTAGCACTAATGTATGTCAAATTTTTTTCATCCCATCTCCCAAGTCGATCTCTTGCAAAGGATCATGCACCTGTATTTTCTTGGTCGAGATCGATGGGTCTTTCTCAAACCCCAAAGGCTCATCATCATAGATACAATCTAACCTTCAACTTTTTAAAGTTGTTGTTTATTTGGTAGGGCCAGATTGATTTTCTCGAGAGTTCTTAGACTTAATGGATTCGACAACCAATACTTGTTGGGATTTGGCCTCCATGATTGCTAATATCTTGTTTTCATCTACATAGGCCAAAATTCGAGCCAACACGTTTGAATCAATCATGATCTTCATCATATTGAGACCATTGGTTGTACACTCTAACAATTTCATATTCTCATGTAAAATCAAACTAAGGATGTATGTTCATTGTGTAGTAGACCTCACGCCCTTGAACGTTAAACTCCTCCCTAACAGGTTTTCAAGGTGAAATGTTTGCCAATTTCTAGTCGAAGTTAAGTATGTCGATGTGATTAACATCTACTCTGAAAAACTTTGATCTGCTTTGACGTGTTTGACAATCCCATCAGCCTTCCATATGGTGATCCTCTGATGCATAGATGAGGGTATGCATCCTACTCCATGCAACCACTTCCTACCTAATAGTAGGTTGTAATTTTCTTTTGTCGGCACCACCATGAACAATGTTGGCCTAGTGGTAGTTCCTACCACTATGTCGACTTGAATAATCCCTAAGGGCTTACTAGTTTTGCCCCCATAGTTGGATAATACCATGTTATTATAGACTAAATCTACGGTAAATTTCCTATTTTCTCCAAGAGGGATTGATGCATAACATTGGTACATGCTCCACAATTTATCAAAACCTTGTTGATCCCTACGCCATTTACCTTGGCCCTTATATACAAAGGCCTCAAGTGTTGTTGCATAGCCATGTCCGACTTTTCAAAAATGGTGTGGTCTTTATTCAATGAATCGTCATTTATTACTTAGTAAAATAGATGTTTGTGGGTAGCTAGATTTTCATCAAGATCTTCTTCCTCAATCACTTTTGTGACTGTGTCGTACTCTAAAGGTAAAACATATATCATATTGCAAATGATATCTAATTTCGGCTCAGACCTAGAGTCGAAGTTGCCTGTCTCTATGTCAATGTCTTCAACTACTTTATATTTTGTTGCTTTCTCCTCATTTATTAGTGATAGAGAGGAAACAACCTTTGCTTAATAATTTTTCGGCTAGAGTGACCTTTATCAACAATTTGAATCCTATCACTTCTATTGGAACTTTTACGGCCTCTCGTGCAACTTTCTTATTTCTCCGGTGTCTCCTCCATTGAGTCACAGTCATGGGGTTTTTTCCCATGTAGTTCTACGAGACTTAAGAGTAATTCTTCGAAACTCTATAGTTGTCTTTGTATGAGGTCCTAGAACTAACATTGGCTACTTTCCATTTTCCTCTATCATTTGTCAATTTCTTGGCTGGGCATAATCATTCCTTAGAAGATGCATCTGCAGAGAGGGCATAAGTCGTACCTTGGAATTTTGATGGACCTTTTCCTTTGTTGTAGAAAATTTCTCTGGGCTTATCTTGTCGAACAATATTTTTAGCTTGGTAAAGGTTTACCCTCTTCAGCTCTTTAGAAACTTCTTTGTCAAAAATAGAGATGTATTTGGGATATAACATCACTTTTGAATCTTTCAACCTACAATAATTCAAAAAGTCGACCAATTATTTTATAGCTCTAAGATAGACCTTTATTATCTGATCTTCATAGTTTTCTTTATTGTTTTCAGCCCCCAACATCATCGACAACATCAACCATCATGATGTCCACCAACTTGACAAAGAGAACCTTACCTTTCATTTCAACATCCTCTTTTGGGCATGGTTTCTTCTCGTCAGCAAACTGTTTTAGAAAGTATTTTTGGGTAGTGTTTTATCGTATCCATAGGGATTGATGAGAATATAGATGCTTGCCATTCAACGGTTTAATGATTTAAAGAAGGGGGTTTTTAGAATGGTTTCTATTTTCGTACAAGAGTTTTCAAGAAATAAAACAGAATAAAATTCGGTCTAAGTTTGATAAAAACATGCCAAGATTAAGGTTCGCTAGTCCGTCCTAAACATATCCAATGTGAACGAAGTTTTAACCAACATAACCGCGTATCCTCGCAAAAACGTTCATTTCTAAAGCGATTTCGTGAATGTTATTGTTTCAACCGTTAAATGTTCTCTCTAAATAACACTCGAAACAATAATCATTAAGATCAATACAAAATGGATATCAACTTTCAAACCTATGTCTAGAATTTGTATAGTTGATAGATGAAGAAATTAGGTTAAGACTTGGAAAATTCATGTCTAAAGCAATCCAAACCATAAATGTACAAAGAGTAGCAAATAACTTCATCTATACTGATCACAACATTTTTCACATACAAAAGATCAAGAAGAATACATAAAATCTGAACTAACTACCTCTAACCTTGACATGAGAGGGATTTAGCCACTCATTTCCATGATATCTTGAGCAACAAGTTTCAGAAGAAGGTTGATCAACATCCGAGTTGAATAATCGAGATTGGATGGGAATCAACCTTCTTTTTGTGAAATATTGCTAAGATATGATGAGAAATGGAGAGGCAAGCTTTTTAGGTCTGAAAATCCTCTCAAAATAAAGTACAAAATAAAAGATAAGATTCTCAAAAAATAGTCCATACTACTTATAGAAGGGCTGCTGAGCTGTCACGTTCGCAGTGCAAACAACCAAAATGGCACCTGAAGTGCCTATGTCCTGTGAAAACTCCCCAGACAGGTTTCCAAATGTTCGTTGTACAAACAATCCTTCGCAGTGCGAAGCCTTCACTGCAAACTTCGCACAACGAATTCTTGTCCAAATACCTACTGCCTCAAGTCTGGGAGTGTTCGCTAGCTCTTCGCTTCCTCTTCGCCTAGCGAGTTCTTCACTGCCTCCTTCGCACAGCGAGTTTAGGGCCCTTTTCTTTTTGTGTGAACAGTGCATTGGGTTTCCTGGCCTTCGCTACAAAGTTCGCCTAACGAACTTTATGAAGTTTTGATGGCAGCTTCGCTAGCAAGTTCGCACAGTGAACTTGCTGTTATTTGCATGCTAACTTGGTTTCTTTGTCATCTTTCTTATGTCTTAATCTTCACTTTTTCATGCCTAATTCCTGCACAATAACATACAAATCAAAGGAACCAAGATATTTTCACATAATGTTGCAAATCAACCAAAGTAAGAGTGATTCTAACACTTTCTTTACAAAAAGGAGTGAAAGATGCCCACATTTGATAGATCAAATAAGCAAAGTTAAACATCTAACACAAACTTGAGTATGTCATCCTTGAGAACATTTTAAACCATATCCCTGAAAAGTACACATTAAGAAGTTTTATGACCAAAAAATTATGGAATTTACAAAAAAAAACTTTTTTCTTTCTTTGTTATAATGGTGGGACCTTAGCCCATTTGGGAATAGGGATGACAACGGGGCGGGAAGAGTTTAACTATACCCGCACCCGCCTCCATGTAACACACCCGCCCCACCCAAACCCAATCGGGGGTAAAAATTTACCGCCCAGACCCGCCCCCAGTGGAGAACGAGTGCACCCGCCCCGCCCCTACCAGCAAAAAAATATATTTTTTTAATTACAATAAAAATTAATAATTTAATTAAAAAATTAATTAATTAATTAATTAAAATTTTAATTAGTAAATGAATATTAACTTAATTAATTTAATTATTTTAATTGCAATAAGGATATTAATAATTTAATTAAAAATATAATTAATAAATGAACATTAAAATAAGTAAAATAAAAGAATTAAACTAAAATGTATTATTCGGGGGCGGGGCGAGGGCGGGTCTTAGTGTCTCCCCGCACCCCCACCCGCACCCGTAGTTAAGAACCGGGTTTTTTCCGCACCCGCATCCGCACCCAATTAAATCAGATTTTTCCTGTTAATTTCGGGGCGGGCCCGGGCGGGTCTGAGTTTGTTTGCCATCCCTATTTGGGAACAACAATAAATTAAAGATTTCTTCACACTTAGTAACGTCGAAGGTATATGTTCTAGCAACAAAAATTTCATTTTTGGGCTCATCGAGATTCTTTTCGTTTGAGGGTTTCAGCAACTTGTATATGTAAGGAAGCTTTGACTTTAGTTCTGCCATATTAACCTTATTTTCCTCCACATACTCATACTTTGAGTCAAATGAATTTTCTATGATGTCAACTTCGACATAAGCCACCTTCTTTTTACTCAACATGGAGGTTTTTCTTTCTCAGCCTTCAATCACTCGACTTGTCGAACTCTATCGAGCAATTGGGCCATGTCTCTTAAGTATTGGGTGTCTAATTTTTCTTAATGGAGTAGTCGAGACCCCTTACCTCGAGTTCGAGTAGCTCATGTTCTGGAACTTGTGTAAAACATCTTGATTTCAAAGTTCTAAACCTATTGAGATAATCATCAATACTTTCATCCATCTTTTGCCTTACACTGGCTAATTTCATGAGACCAATCTTACATTGTCCCATGTAGAATTGCTCGTGGAATTCCCTTTCTAATTGGGCCCAAGTAAAAATGAAATATGGGGGAAGGGTGGTGAACCATGTAAAAACATTCTTAGTCAATGAGTTCGGAAAATACTTGATTTTCAGATCCTCATTGTTGGCTAAATAACCAACCTCAATTTGGTACAAGGCAACATGTTCGACGGTGGATTCATTAGTATCACCATTAAACTTGGTGAACTTTAGTACTTTCCAACCCTTAGGAAATTCAGTTTACTTTACATACTCAGACAATGGGGATATATAGTTTGGTCTAGAGAGGCCCACGTTGAGGCCATTTTGGACCAAAATGCGTTCGACGACGTTAATGATATTATCTTGTACCCCTGCATTGTCTTATCGAGCTTGTCTCAAGACTTGGTCAGCATCTTGGTTCTGTTGAACTAGGTTCATGTCGAAGCCTTCTTGCCTTTAACGGTTTCGACCACCCTATTTTTAGGGGATTAGCCCCCCGAGGAACATTAGGCACTGAAGTCGTTGGTGTTGGCGGCGAATAAAAAAATCGGTAATCCTACCCATTTGATAGGCTAATTGTTGATAACTCATATTCATGTTTTCTATAAGTGGGCTAAACATGTTACCTATCTATTACATAATCGTGTGGACCATATCATGGTTGCTTTCATCCATTAACTGTCTCATGACTTGAAGAGAGTTATTGGTCAAGGACAAAGCACCCCAGGGAGAAAAATACCCTATACCTCATGGTGGTTGTCCTAGTTGGCCAAAGTTGCACATTATGAACATTGAAACCAAATATAGATTAAAGGGTGATGAAGTTGCCATCACGTTTTCTGAATATACTGACGTACTAGGGCATGGGCTTGCCATCATTGCAGTTGATATGCTATATGACTATTCCTTATGAGGTAACAAGTTGCCATCTCCTAAGTTCCATAATTCCCTATAAAGGTTGAAGCGCTTGACGTTTGTGGTGAAGAAACCCCCACATCTAACGGTATAGAGTACGCCACTACTTGGCTTATGGTAGTAGGCATTTCCTTGATGGAGGTGGTATTCACATAACTGCCAACACTAGTAACTGTTAGTTGTATCGTGGGTTTTAAGTATTACTCTAGGAAGGGGTTTGATTTTTATGAGACATTTCAGAAATTTTCTTACCACTCCTCAAGTGCATACAACACAAGACTCACATATAGAGAAACACTACAAAGAAAATAACGTATGATGCCTATTTTATGCAAAAATATTCGCACAAAAGTGTCCCACTGGGCATGCCAATTTGTTTACCGGTGTTTTTGGTAAACAATCACGAGTTTAGAAAGTCTGTGATATTAACTCGAAAAATATCCAAAGCAATTTGTGCAAATGACTTCTGTGAACACACATTCATGTGAATTGAATGCAGTCGTCACATGAACGATAACGGTGTAGAAAAAGACTTTAAATGAAGTCAGGTTGTGATAAATGACAAGGAAAAATGCAACGAATGAAATTATACAAGGCAAAAGTAAAAGTACATGTTCCGTTTAAGGAAACAAAAAACTAATGAAAAGACTAGACGCAAACGCATACATGTTTCTCGCTCAATTGTTTCACTCTTTGACTTGGGTACTCAAGTGGTACGGAGAGTATGTATGAAATTTTGTGACCCTCGATCCCATGTATGACTCTGCTATTTATTCTATTAAAAAGTAACTGTCAACGACGACTATGACCACTAGCAAACTGTTGAATTCATTCCACGTCCATTTTTCAAGTTTCCACTAGTACATTTACGTGTCATCCATGACACTATCTATTTGAAACCCACATAGAATTGTAACTGCTTCCTACTTCATCACGAACCCTCAATGATAATTGCTCCAACATGCTATCGATGCTGATTATCAAGGACTATGGACTCGTAAATTTGCTAACTTTTTTCACTTCATGGGGTTCAGTCGACTGGTCTTGACGAAATAAAGGTCTCTATCGACTTCTCTTTTGGAGATTCTGGACATGTTTCCCAGCGATCCAGGTCTTGAGATTCCTTCAAACCATATTTCCCTATGTCGACGACTCTGTTGATCTCTCGTTATTAGTCCGTTGACGCTCCATCATTAATGCTCTTTAAAACACTTCATTAATGCTCCCTCACAGCAAATGTCTTCTCATTGACATTCTTTGTTGATTATCTATTAGCTGAAAAGTGAGTGTAACATCGACTCTACTTTTTTTGTTGACAAAAGTTATACTCTGTAGGGGAAAATCATTTTAGGAACTTGCCAGCATGTGAGAGATATAGCTGGAGCGCAATTGCTTTGGTCACATTGTACAAGTTTTTAGGAGATGCCTATACTTTCACCTTTTATTTACATATCTAATCATTTTATTATTAATAATATTAATGTTGTAATAATGTTGGATATGCGAGTATTTTATTATCATTGGTATGATATCATAGATTTAAATCCCAACAAACAGTGTTACACTTCCTTGGGCTATACAATTGACGTATAAGTAAGGAGCACTCAAGGTCAATGAGTTAGAGAGTATTTTGGATGCTCTTACTCCTACTGATGTCATATGACACCCATTAGAGACTCATAAATAAGAGTGTCTATTTGAAGATATATGTCTATATATGAGGTGTCTTATATGGTGTGAGACAATTGTTCCATACTCGTCAGGTAGGTGCATACATTAGTTTGGTTTTAGACAGAATATACCTCCTCCACCTCCTTATTATAACACACATGGTGTTGATGTGGAGTGGATTTGTTACCATTCCAGCGTGTACAAGGTGGTTGGTCAGACAATTAAGGCGAACATTTCATATGAAGTTGATGTTGGATACTTGGAGTGATATTATGGAGTTTCATATCCTCGGTTGGTATCCCAAGGATGCGTACAAAAAGTGTTTGTTTCTGTCTATGATGCATAATCGTCATATATGAGGCTTCCATTAATTGTTTCCTCGTCAATCGCTAATGATTTATAAACTTATTTCGAGCATTACACTTAGCTCAGAGCTATTCAATAGATTACTTGATTGATGTATTATTCATTTGAGATTATGTATTATTTATTTTAGCACCTAATATAATATAACCTCAATAAAATCTAACAAAATATAATTATTCTAAACTTGCACTACGTAAATTGTTGTTATTATTGTAATCATTCCCTAACATCTAAGATGTTGCTTCTTAAAAATGTCATATCTGATTTTTATCACGTATTTGTAAAAAAATATTCATATGTGAAACATTAAAAAAAGTTGAAAAAAAATACATATTAGATAACTTATAAATATGTTATCTAGTGAACAACCTGAAAACTACAACATAACTTTAATTCAAGTTATCCAATAAAAATATATTGTAGGATAACTATGATGTACTTTATTTGGTAAACAAATCACTATATCGAAATACTTAAATACAAGTTGTCCAATGAAAAAAAAACTTATTAAATTCTTTAAATAAAATTCTCCCATACAATGATGTAGGAGGATACAATTTTCTAGTTTCGAAAAAGTTAATTTAAAAAAAATTATGTGTGTAAAGCACGGGGTAAAATTTCCCTAACTTAGTATATTTAACTCTATCGTCCAAAGAAAGCATTTCTAATTCCGAAAAGAAAATATCTGAAATAGGAGCTATATATACTGTGCCGGGAAAACCATAACCATTAACCACCTGTAGACTAAAATCAAACAGAAATTCAAAATCCAGAAAAATATTCAGTTGCAGTAATAGTGAACCAAACAAATCCATATTCAATTCTCCAAAAGCAAAATGTTAATTCCTCTTTGCAACCCTTCTCTTTCACTTCAATCGGCCTCAATTCATGGAAAACCTAACAAGACAATCATCTCAATCACCAACTCTGCATCTTCCGGCAACAGAGTAAGCACCCAGCGAAGAACAATCTCAGCATTCGAAGCTCGAATCTCTCTCCTATTCGCTCTCGCTTCTCAATCCACCTCTCTCTCCCAGCGACGTAAATCTACTTCTTATCTCTTCATGATTTATTTTCTGTTGAAACTTTGTTTTTTTCCCCTCTTTCGTTCTTTTCATTGGTTTACATGATGCAGTTGTTGCCGATTTGGCTAACGAGACTGCTAAATACTTGTTTCCGAAAAGATTTGAAAGCAGCACTCTCGAAGAAGCGTTGATGACAGGTGGTTCGTTTTCCTTCTCAATTATGCAACAAATTTCGATTATTATGTAAATTCATTTAATTAGTTCGGTGCTTGAGTTTCTTTGTAGTTCCGGACCTTGAGACTATCAAGTTTAAAGTTCTGAGTAGAAGGGACCGGTATGAGATTAGGGAAATTGAGGTATATGATATAATTGTTAGTTTATTCAATATTTATTATGCTTTTAGAGTACTAGTTCTGTTTGATTATATATAATTTATCGGTTCAATTCGTTTTTTCTTTTAATTTCCAAGTAATTCCTTCATGTTTTCACTAGGGTATGTGCTTGTAAAGTGCATTGGTGCTTTCCTTTGTAAGAGTTTTTTTCTTAGTTAAGAACTAAATGTTTGTTTAATGGCAAATCACTCGTCAAACTGAAGCAAATTCAAACTGATATTATGGTTCGTCATTCAATTTGTAGCTTTCAAAACCTGAAG
This sequence comes from Lathyrus sativus, assembly GCA_963859935.3. NCBI lineage: Eukaryota > Viridiplantae > Streptophyta > Magnoliopsida > Fabales > Fabaceae > Lathyrus > Lathyrus sativus. The sequence continues at coordinate 620,361,255 of OZ012739.1, read as the reverse complement.
TACTGTGCTTGACAAGTAATGCAAGTATAATTCTTATTCTTAGTTTTTTTGAGTTGATATGCTACATATATCCCTTTGTGCCAATATACTTACAAGTTGCAAGTGCTGCCTGAACACTTCACTCCAATGCTGATTGGCGAGTGCTTTGCTATCACCGATAAACCATTTGGTCTCAGGAATGTGTTTGATAGGTAACCCCTTTATAAGTAGTTGGTAAATAGTTAATGGATTAGTTAGCGGGTGTGTTAGGGTGATAGTTGGGCCCAATTAAAGAGGGGATCATCTTATTAATTGAGTGATTTAAGGCCTTTTGGCATTGGGAGGTGGGCAAGGGCAAACCTTTGAACTTGTGTTTTCCATTGTTAAGTAATCAAAGGAATACTTTCTGTTTTTTGTAATAATACCATTTGGTTCCTATCAATCTCACCTACCCACATTGACTTGGTTATCTTTGCAGCCTTACTTTGTAGCAGAGGCTACAATGCCAGGGAAAAATGGTTTTGATTTCAGCGGTGCTTCTCAGTCATTTAATATTCTTGCTGAATACCTTTTTGGTAAGGTAGTAATACATTTTAGCACCGACTCACATTTGTGCATTACATTTTGTTTTACTGGATTGCATTTGGTTGCTGCATTTCTTGGTTTCAAATTTCTATTTTGAAAGAAGTTATAGATGTGTGCTGTTGTTTTGATGGTAGAATACAATGAAGGAAAAAATGGAAATGACTACACCCGTTTTTACCAGTAAGAATCAATCCGACGGGCTTAAAATGGATATGACAACTCCTGTGTTGACAACAAAGGTATTATGATTCTTTTTCATGGACTTTGTTAAATATCTCAGCTACATTCTTTACTTATTTGTTTTCATCAACAATGGTTTTAAAAGTGGTATATATAAGAAAAATAAGGGCAGAGAAATAATCTCACCTAACATATTCTATATTCTTCTGTAATGGCAGCGAAATATTTGTCAAGCTGACATTTTATGAGTACCTGGCACCAAAAACTCTTTTGAATTCACAGGTTCTATAAACACGGGACAGTAATATGTTAAGTTCAAGCTTTAAATGCCAAAGATTGGTTTGCAGTTTGGATAAGTTGATACTGTTCTTCTTCATCTTAGGAGTCAACCACATCTATCCCAAATACATGTTATATATCTTCTGGAAGTTCGACATTTAATTCTAGTATTGAATTGGGTGATATTTCTTAAATATATGTTTGTTTTAAGATGTTCTAATTTGATGATGGTATTATCTTAGATGGGAGATCAAGATAAATGGAAAATGTCTTTTGTCATGCCTTCAAAGTACGGTTCTAACTTGCCACTGCCTAAAGATTCCTCTGTGACAATTAAAGAAGTGGCTAGAAAAATAGTTGCTGTAGTTGCCTTTTCAGGTGTGCCCTTGCCTTAATACTTTGTATATAGTTTTTATACAAATTTAGGATTAAGATTTTAAAGTAATTATTACAGGAGATAGCACATATAACACACAATTTGGCTTATTCCATTCACACGTATATTGTATGCAAAGAAATGTTGGCAACACATCTTTTCAACATTCTCTATATTATTAAGTGAAATTCATGTGTGAACCTCAAATTAGGAAATGAGACCGGCATGATTTAGTATGAATTTCATTCAATTATATTATACTGCTAGTATTTCTATGTATAGATTTGTAGTCCGACACAATTCAGCAAATCTCTATATGTTTTTATGTGTGTGTGTGGGAGATCAACTTACTCTAGGAGTAACTCTACATTTAGTTACTCCGCTTAATAACTTTATTATAAATATTAGATTTTACCAATCCAACCGCTGAAATGAAAATTCTTAATGAGTAGATCAATTGCACAAATTTTTATAAAATTTTAACGGTTAGATTGATGAAATCTAATATTTATAATGAGTTATTAAGCGGAATAACTTAACACAAAGTTATTTGGATGTGTCTCATTCTCTCTTTTCTTGATGCACGTGTTGGGGTAATTGGATGAGTAAATCTGACAACTCTAAATATTTATTTGTGGATAAATTATTTACTGAAAATTCAAGTAAAGTCCTAAACCAAAAATATACTTTTCTTTCCTTTATACTGAATCAGGTTTTGTGAATGATGAAGAAGTTAAGCGGCGTGAACTGAAACTAAGAGAAGCTTTGAAAAATGACGGACAATTCAAAATTAAAGAGGGAACTTCAGTAGAAATTGCGCAGGTTAAATCCGTAACGCAATCTTTGGGTTAAAGGTCTCTAATACTTTTTCATCGATCTCTTCTCATATTGTAGTTACTTTTTTTATTTTGTTTCAGTACAATCCCCCATTTGCTCTTCCATTTCAACGCCGTAACGAGATTGCGTTGGAAGTGGAGTGGAAAAATCAGTAGGGAAAGTATTGGCCAATAAACAGTCTCAAGGTACTTTTGAAGTTTCGTCATTTCACTGTAAGCTGCAAAAGATACCTGTTCTTTATCATGAATCAAACTCCAATACAACAATACAAGATATTTCATACTCATTATTGATGCTTGTCTTTTTATTTTTTGTAAATAGGTCATGTGCTCAATATTGATGTTTGTCTATTTTGTAAATATTTGATATATGTATGTAGACATACGTGTTTGTATGTGTAATCAGTTTGGCTATAATGTGTGTGTAAATCTAGCATTGTAAAATTGTGGCGTTATATGGAAGTTACATTTTTTCCCAAAGAATTTATCAATGTATAGTTGAGCCTGAAAAGAAAAGAGTAAGAGAAATTATACAGTAGATTACTTTTCAGTGGTCTATCAAATATCGATACACCATGTACAAGTGATATGAACCCCTCTCATTTGTAAATTTTAGCAATAATATCCTCACAGCAATGTAGCCTACTCAATTTCGTAGAAGCAACCATCTGCATTTTGTCTTGGAACATGTTTCTCTGATAGCATTGCCATGAGAACTTACTGTCATGATGACCCCCATTACAAATATAACATATCCCAAAACAGTAAGTTGGTACTGTACCAAAATACAACCATATAAAGCCTTGAATGATTGTGTTTAGTTGAGCTGTGAAAGTTGGTACTGTACCAAAATTCATCCAATTGAGTTTTGGCCATTGTCTTGGCTGAGAACCTATCATGCATTGCAAGTATGTCTCTAAACATTAATTTACAATTTCTCTGTTTGAGGCTAATATGTAGTCCAAAACTTCATTTTGTGTCTGCTAGTTTGACTAATTCTAAACAAAAAACAATTGAAGAATAGTTGGTCTCTGTTATAGAATCCCACATCGAATGAGATATGATCTGAAAATATGTTTATAAGTGGGTCAGTCTTTACCTTACAAGTTAGTTTTGTAAAGTAGTACCCAACCACAATTTTAAGTTGATATTAGAGTCTATTCAAGATCCGATATTAGAGTCTATTCAAAATCCACTGGGCCACCTGCTATCAAGTTTTCGCTCTCAGGCCACCTGCCATATATTGTTTTGTAAGGTTGTGTTAGGTCTAAATATAGTTCTAAGATGGCAAGCTGCCGTAATAACAGTCTCTACTCTATCCTGTTGCTGCCATAATAGAAGTTGTTACAATTATTAATTCCCCTTAAGTTTTTTTATTGTCTTACATACACTGTTTTAAGTTTTAACTAATGTGTGACTATCATCTTGTTTAAGATTACGGAGACCGAGGAAATGGCCACATCTAAATCATCTGGATCATGATTTTCAAGACTTTCCTCTGCTTCAATGGTTCAAAATTCATATTTCCTTTATTCCCTCCCTTGAAACCTTAGACCTCGTTGAAGCCATCAGTTTCTCTTACTTTTACTGCCTACTAGTTCAAAGCACCTCCTTCTCGATATCAAATGCTAGTTGCTAAACACAGTATCTCAGGCTCTCAACCTCTCCTTGGCAATGAATTCAGATGTTGAATATGGATATCATCTCCAGCCCAGAATAATAAAGATGAAACGATTACTGCAGGTTACTAATAGAAAGGATTGATATGTAGTTCAACCACAGGTGCATCACTTTTAAAGTTGTCCACCTTATACTGCTCCCATAAGTAATGGCGGTTTACACGAGGCTACCTGCTCCTGCATTTGATAAGCCCTTTTTCCAATCTGGGTCTTTTATCTCTATAAACAAATTTCTTGATGGTTGTTAGATAGGAACCCCTAATTATATTTTGAAAAAACCTCTTTGGCGGGAGATTATAAAAACCCAAGATGATCGTGTCAAGTTATTCAGCTACTAGATTTCTTTGCTCGCGTTTCTTTTTATGTTTCTTGTATATCAGGTAAACAGGGTTGGATGCATAACAAACAGAAACTAAGGAGGGTGGAAATCTTACTAGAATGTTGTTTTATTTAAATTCAGACATTTACTTATCAGAACCGTAGAATCGGACGACCCTATGAGTAGGATCGCAATTCTGACTACCATGCTTGAGGCTACTAGCCTTCAACTTCTATTGATTTATTTCTACGTTAAATTTCTCACTTTAATCCCACAATCCTTCCTCCCTCTTCTTTCTCTCAAGGAAAGTGCACCTTACATTTCCCCTGGTAATAACTTATCTCAAAAACCCTTTTAGTTAGATTATGTCAAAATAGATGGCTCATTAACCTTACCCACCCATCTCTTTTCTTCTTTTTCACGATGAGATTAAATCTTAATATAGACGTTTTATTAGAGGTCACCTGTCTCATCAAATTATTTATGGAATAAATAGTAGTAACAATAATAGGAAATTGACTTCTCATAAGAGCAGTTTATTAACACCATTATAATCATATTTTCTCCATTAACCCAAGTGTGAATGGCAAACATAATCATACTTTCTCCATTATTATTTTTTATGGGGAGGTTATATTGGCATTTGAAAGATTCATGTGAATTCATACTTTACCTAAAGTGTTGGGCTAATAGCTGATGAAATAACTTCAAAACGTGATTTTGAACTCATATATTGTATTATTAATATCATTAGTTAATGGAAGTTTAAATTATTGAAGGGCTCTTTCAACAGCAATTTTCTCCATTCATAAAACATAAATTAAAAAATTTATTTAAAGATAGCAAAGTTACTCCCCTTTTGAACCAACATATGTATAGTTAAGAATTTTATATTGAAGGCTTAAATATGTGTTTATAAATAGAAGTAATTCTCATCTTACAAGCTACTTTTGTAAATTTGAATTAAATTTAATTCAAATTTTAATATAGTATTGGACCCTTCATTGAACTACCTAGTTGGTCATTCGAGTCACACTTCAATATTCAATTTTAGACTCAGTTTTATAAGGTTGAGTTAAGTTCAATTAAAATTTTTAGTCTTTTACTTTTCTGTTTCTTTCTTGAGTTTAATTACATTTTTAGTCCATCTAGTTTCGACAATGCATGATTTTTAATAAAGAGCACTGTGGATTTTTTTTTGTAGTTTATGTGTTGAAGGAAAATCTAAGAACACTTTGGATAACTCACAAGAAAAAAAGTATGTTCCACTAAAGCATGTAAGACAAGGAAGAATAATTGAAGGAGAGCCACACATAGCTACATAGGTGTAACGACCAGTGTCTTCAAATACACCTGCGATAAAACCAACCCAATGCTAGGATAAAAATCATACAGCAATGACATATGTGGAGCTATTACTTAACCTTTATAGTATTTGAGTAACTACATACAGCATTCTTAGTTGCTTAAATTTTTGTGTAAAATATTTAATGAAACAATAGAAAAGTGTTATTGTTTATCATCAAAAGACAATAAAAGTAAAATTTCCTCATCTCTCTCTAGACTCATATACTCAATGTAAATCAAACCTGCCAAGAGCAGTGCCCTCAGCCGTTGTGCGTTTCGCCTCCAGTCCTTTTTTCCAGATAGCGACCTCTAACAGCACTATCTTTCTGAATTCCTCCCTAACGTGAGACATGGATCATTCGTGACATCCCTCTCAAATTTGCAACAATGGGTGTTATAATTGGTTCATATTCATTTCGTTAGTTATTCCAAAAATATCTCATACTGATGCGTTGATGATGTGAGCAAGGAAGGATCACTGTTGGATACACTACATAACTTGGAAGTGGTGGTGACTGTTGAGGGTAAAGATTCAGTGTGGATGGTCCAGCATTAAGTTTCATGTGTTTGGTTAATCCAATTGTTGTAAAAAGTTGTGCATGATGCAAACACCATTTTATTCATTTATACTAAATGTAATTTTTTATATTCACACTTGAAATCATCACTTATTTTTGTGTACATACAAAAACACAACTTTTATATAAAATAACATCAACTTGATAATTTTATTAAAGGTAGCTTAAAATAAAACTTGCTTGAACATGTGTTATTTCAGTGACATATCTAAATGACATATTTTAAAACAAGTATTATGATACTTGATCATCCATAACGCTTGTTTGGCATATTTGAATTTGTCCAACTCACATTAAATAATGTTAATTGTGTTGTTAGAATCAAAATTTAATATAATTTCATGGAAATTCAAAGTTAACCTAGAAGAGAGTATATGATGAACTTGAAGAGTGAATATTTCTTTCTAATCCTCTATTTATATTCCTTTAGTTATTATACTACTGTACATAATACATGTTTGAAAAAGGAAAACTCTAATACCTAAGCACTATAAGAAAGAAACACAAGTATTGTAACTTGAAGCCTACTGCTAGATTACTTCAGGTATGCTTTTCAATACTGGTTTCCACTCCCCTAGAGAATCATCATTTTCTTTACACAAATCTTCACCATCCATTTCCTTTTCACCATGAGCAAGAGATAACATCTTGTCAACTGAAATCCCTCCATTATCTAACATATCTTGCAGTTTTTGCTTACTAATAACAAGCTTAATCCTAACAACACTACTCTTATGTACATCTTGAACTTCTGGATTTGCAAACCTCACCTTCTTGACCCCTTTTGGTGATGCTGGTAGTGGAAGTGGCAAAACCTCTTCAACTATGGTTGCTGTTTTGTATTCAAGAACTTTGCCATCGGTTTTTATGATCTTCATCATGTTAACTTGTTGCAGCACCAAGCAATTTCCCATGTTTTTTTCTTTAGTGGGTGCTTGATAGAAAAGATGATATAGTTATTAGTTTATTTGCAAGTGATTTAGGAGAAATGTTTTGTGCAATATATAAACCACTTGGTTATTGAAAATGCCCCTATGGTATTTAAAATATTACAAAAAGACCTAATTTTGTCTTATTTTGAAGTGAATCAAGTATGGTAAGTGATGATCCTGGGCGGTTGTGTTGTTGGGAGAGTGAGTGAATTTTGGCCAAAATGTGTCATTGTCATAATAAGAGCATGTTGGATGGTGTAGGGCCCTTAAAAGCTCAAGTGGTTGATTACTTGTATTGAGTGTGTGCACTACAAAGATTTTGTTGTGTTGACCAAGTCATATGCCACATTGATTATCTGATCCCTAATTCAACTTTCCTTAAGGGATACATTTTTACAGAAGGAGGAGTAATATTGAATTTGATCTCTAGAGTGGGCATCTCTGTTATGACTTGTTAGGCCCTATTAAAAGTTCAATCTTCTAATTCAATCATAATTCTGATTCCGATGATATGATGGTGTATTCTAGAGTACTATTATATGACTTTTATGAGACTTTTTTTTTTCATTGCATCCCTAAAAGCAATATAAGATAATAAATTTAGAAACTCATATTTTTAATTTCATATGTTTCTTGGACCACTTTATAGTTATATCTTGGTCCCGATTTATAATTATGCCTTGGTTCCGGCTTAAAACAAGAGTACTTTTTGGTTGATCGATGCACATGTGCTATTGAATGCATACAGCCAATGCTTTGCTAATTTGACTACCAATTAGTCTTTTTAATGAATTTGTTTTCTACTCTTTATATTACTTCATAGAATCCTCATTTTAAATATGAAATTCAAGCAATATTTCCAAAGTACAAAGTAAAGAGAAAGTCACAAATATAAGATGTATCAAGGCAGCCAAAAAGCAACAAGCAACAAAAAGGACAAAACACACAAACCACCTCAAATCTACATAAGAGTTAGGTACCCCCAACAAATGGAAGACCACCACCAAACCCACTCAACTAAACAAAAAGAGCAAAGCACGGAAAGCAACCCTCAAAACACACAAGCTGAGGGAAGGAAGAAATATATTGTTGTTGAGTAAAAAGGCCAGCCAGCAATCCAGTGCACCACTATCTATAGCTCTGGGTTTTGTTGAATACGGGAAGGATTAATAAATTCTATTAGCTTTTATTGTGATACTTATGATTTTCTAGTCATGGTGTATTCTATATGATTTTCTAGTCATGGTGCTTATGCTTTTATTATATACAGTACGTAGTAGCAATTAGCATTCTATATGCATGTAACAATAGAAGTGTCTATATATATAATCAATTAAATCTAAAACACAGTACACTAATCGTGTACAGTTTCGTTAATTTTTTTTAATTGGTTTGCTTTTTTCAACACAAACAGTGCAATCCATATGTTAAACTATATACATTATTCATAATTAATTCAATTGATTTGGGTTCCAATTTTTTTCTCACGTCAGTACACGCATAGTGTTCATATAATGTCAAACCATATATTAAACTATATACATTATTAGGGCTGACAATGAACCAAACCAACTTGAAGATAGTTCGAAATTTGACTCGACAATTAAATCATTGAACTAGGTTCATGAACCAAATGAGTTGAGTATGAGCGAAAAATTAAGTTCGTTAACTAAATGAGCTGAACTTGAACTATACATAGTTCGACTCGTTAGGTTCATGAGTCAACTCGATTACATATGAAAAGAATTATACTGTCTGTAAGATTAGGTTTAAATATTTACTTCAAATCTTAGACAAATTTAATCTTCAATTTAGTAGTTTTTGAATTAGACTCTCAAATGTATCTCTTGAAAGTTGTGTAGGTTTTGAATTAGTAGATTTCGAAGATAAAGTTAAATTTCAATATGATAACTTTTATTTTATTTTAATATTTTATTTAAAATATAATATATTTATTTAAAATGTCAAATATACTAAAAAATATATATATTTAAAAAAATAGTTTTTAAGTTCGTGAACCATGTGAGCTGAACCTAATGAGATAAACCTAACGAGTCGAACCGAACTGTTCGTGAACTTATAACGAGTCAAGTTTGAGCTTAAAAAAAAGTTCGTGTCAAACTCGAATTCGAACAATTCTTAACGAGTCTAGGCGAGCTGAGGTGAGTTCGACTCGACTCGACTCATCTCCAGCCATATACATTACTCATAATTAACTCAATTGATTATTTATATAAAATAATATTTGTTGTACTTTTTAATTTTTTATTAATTTTTAATGGTTGGATATTTTATTGAATAAATATTAATTTATATAAATTTGTGATATATTTGTTTTATCAAATATTTAAAATATTATGTAATATTTCTATGATATTGAGATTGATATTGTTAAGAAAAAATTGATTGAGAATGCTATATTATTTAAATCCCTGATTGGTTTATGATTTTTTTTTGGCAAGAGAAATTTAATTCTTATGTAAGAAATTTTGTAAATTATTGTGAGTGATTACCACCAAAGTGAGATCACTCGTTTTAATTTATAAAAGTTTCTTTGTAGCTTGAAGAATAGTTTTAAGTCATTACTATGATTGTCTTCCCAAAAGTGGACAATTGTATGTAGAGATTGTGGTTGATTAAGGATATAACTATTGGAGATGCTTGAGTTCAAGGGATTTATTTATTCAAAGGAGATAAATTTCTAAACTCAATGTATGCTCACTGAGTAGTTTATTCTTGAAATTCGTAGATAAAGTTATTATAGTTGATTTGGTTTAGAGAATTTATCTATCCAAAGGAGATAGAACGTATGCTCATTGAGCGACTCATCTGAGGTTTTGACCTTAGTTGTAATCTGGGTTTTGCGCATTCCACCCAAAAAGGATTGTGTGATAATGTTGGCCTCTTTGTGATAGCTTATGCTCATTAAAGTTATATCTTGCCTTTATTATTTGTTCTTATGCATTCCTATTTTGTCTCAACAGTGACCTTATCTATGAACAACTGTTCTGCTTCTATTGAGATCCTGAATGAGTCTAATTTTAAGAAATGGAAGAAAGACTTAGAATTTTCATTAGGGATTGCTAACCTTGACATGGCATTGCGTGAAACCAAACCTGTGATCAATAATCAGAGTACACCTGAAGAGAAAAAAAATTGCTAAGTGGGAGAGGAGTGACCGACTTAGCTTGTGCGCTATGAATAAGATGATTTCTGAACATCTGATAAGTGGATTGGCTGAGAAAGAGAATGCTAAAGAATATCTTACTGCTATTGGAGAGAGGTTTCAAGTATCTGATAATGCTGAATCTGGATGTTTAATGAAACAACTCACGAACATGAAATATGATAACAATGTGGGTGTCAGAGAATTCATCCTTAAGATGGTTCATGTCCAAACCAAACTAAAATCCATGACATTGACCTGAATGAGAATTTTATTGTGTCTCATGCCTTAAATTGCCTACCTGTTGAGTTCACTCAAATCAAAACCGCCTATAATATATTTGGTGATAAGTGAACTATCAATAACCTCATTACCAAGTGTGTAGTTGAAGAAGAGAAACTCAAGAAGGAGAAAAGTGATCTAGCCCTCCTAATTTTTTATGCTAAACCCCATTCTGGTAAAAAAAATCTTGGAAAAATAAGAAAAACACTCATAATGCTTCTCATAAATATCTTGGTAGGAAACCTGGTAATGGTCAACACCATAATATAGGAGGTCCCAAGCCTGTTGCTTTTAAGAAATCATTTTGGTGCTTTTGGTGTAAGGAAAAGGGACACAAGAAAACTTATTGTCATGCTTTTAAAGCTTGGTTAGACAATAAGAACAAATTTGGAGGTAATCATTTAACTTTTGTCTGTTTTGAGTCTAACTTAGTTGATGTTCCCATTAATTCTTGGTGGCTTGATAATGGTTCTACAACCTATATTGTTGTCTCCTTATAGGGGTTCTAAAACCAGTGGAGACCAAACTTGAGGGAAAGCAAACTCAGGGTAGGAAATGATCTTAAAGTTATTGTGGAGCTAGTGGGAGATGTTAGCTTAGTCTTAGGAACTGGTTTTGAAGTTGTTTTGAAAGATGCATTTGGTAACACCCCAAATTTAATTGGAATATTTTTATTTATTTATTTAATTAAGAATATTCATATTTTGGTGGTTTTCGGTGGTTTTGTGGATTATTGGGAATTATGCATTTTTGGATTATTTATTTAATTAATAGTATACAATATGGAAGTATTAGTATTATTATTAGTTAAAATAAATATAAGTAAAATAAGGGTAATTTGGGCATTAAGAGGAGTTAGTAAGGGTGTTATGGGAAAAGCCCAATTGTGTGGCCCAAGACTAGGTTTGACAAAAAGGAATTCTGATTCATTTTGTTAACCGTGAAAAGTATGGAGGCCAGAGCTCTGAGGAGAAGATTGGAGGCAGAAGCTTCGAGAGATTCCCTGAAAGATTGAGAAGGCTTCGATCGACAGTTAAGGTACGAGCAGTATAGCTTTTCATGATTTTCCATGTGTAACTTTCAATGTGATTATGGTTGATTTTAGGGTTTTATGGAGAATTATGAGGAAAAGGGATTTTTGGCCTTCGTGGCCTAAATCTAGTTTTGGGAACTCTGATGTTGTGGTAAGTACTCCTGACAGTTAGAGCATAGACATGAGAAAAGGAAACCTTAGACCTTCGTGGCCAAAACCATGAGTTGAACCTGCCTGACCCTGAAGGAATAGGAATATTTGAATGTGAGTAATTCTAATGTCTTAGGGTGTAATTGAAGGAAAAATTGTGATTTAGGGTGTGAATATGTTCCGGGATTGCCCTAATAAACCGTAGGTTTTGTGCCTTTATTGCCGTAAGACCTTAGGGATGATTTAGGGATGTTTTAGGGGCATTGGGTAAGTGAATTGTAAAGCTTTTTGAGTGATTTGGAGTTCTGGTGCGTAGCAGAATTTGCTGTCATCACACAGTTCGCCTAGCGAAGAAACTCGCCCTAGACTCGCCTAGCGAACATGCCAGCGAATGTAGCAGAGTTTCGCATATGTTGATCGTGTGCAGCGATGCCTTGATGTTTGATTCTGTGATTTCTGTGACGGATTAACATGAGTGGGACTATGAAGTTTATGTGATTAATAGGCGATAGTATGAGGACTACCGCAAGTATAATTATGAATTAATGTGTGATAATATGTGATAATGTGATGAATTAATATGAGTATGATTGTGAGCGTTATGTGATTTGTACATGATTATATGATGCTTTTCTATGAGGTATTGATGATGATTATTATGATGACATGATGTATGATGATGATTATTATGATGAGCTATGATGACATGATATATGAAGATGATTATTATGATGAGTTACGATGACATGACGTACGATGACGATTATGATGATGAGCTATGATGTTTGATGATGATGAATATGATGAATGATGATGCACCTATGATGTTATTATGAGGATGATTTGTGACGTGTGCATCATGTATTCATGTGCATCCGGACTTCGGTTCAGGACCTTGATTACTTTGGCTTCAATCCCACTGTGTGGATGTGAAGTATTTTGATGTGCTCCGGTTCTCTAGTAGAATCGATCCTATTGATGGGGATCTATGGGGGGTTGATGGCCCAGTGCCCATCGCGTTGTGATGATTGGTACCACATGCATTGAGTCCTGTTGCATTTTGCATTTATGAGTCTTTTTGTATGAATTATGATGTTGTGGTCATCGAGGCCTATTGATGAATATGAATGTGTTGAATATGATTATGACCCCATTTATATGTTGATTTTTATACATTGATTATTATGAATTGTTTTACTCACCATGCCTTTTTTGAATGTTACCTCCACGTGGGTAACATGCAGATGACCAGGTTTAGCTGTGGGCGCCGTCGAGGATTATTTTTGAAGTCTTTGAGTTGTTAGCCTTTTGGTTAACTTAGAGGGTCTTGCTCTGATATGTAACATCGGGTTGGGAACTTTTGAGTTAAACTATATATTGTTGAGTTATTTTGCTTATTTTCCCTAATGAGGAAAACCTGGACTTATGCCTTTGAATTCCGTTGTTTTGTGCAATTTGATGTATTTTGGGAAAACCCGTTGTACACGGAGCATTGACTTATTTTGAGCTATTGAGAAATGTACACCCTTTGAGGTGATTTTTATTGAGTTAAATATTTTACTCTGATTTATGTGAAAAATGTGCCTTTTAATTGTGGGTAGAAAAAGGTGTTACACATTTTATGTACCTTCTTTTATGAGGAATTTGATTTCAGTATCTTGTTTGGATAAGTTTGGATTTCAATTTACCTTTTATGATGGAAAATTAAATTTGATGTTGAATTCTCAAGTTGTTGGTAATGGTATCTTGTTGGATGGTTTATATAAGTTATATTTGGATTGTGATATGATACCCTCATCCTTAAGCTCCATTGCTAAAAGATCTAAAATCAGAGAAAAATCCTTTTTGTTGTGGCACAAGCGTTTAGGAAATATATTTAAAGAAAGAGTTGAAAGGTTAACTAGAGATGATATTTTACCTTCCTTAGATTTCAATGGTATAGGGACTTGTGTGGATTGTATTAGAGGAAAATTTACTAAGACCAACAAGAAAGGTTCAACTAGAAGTTCAGACCTTTTGGAAATAATTCATACAGATATTAGTGGCCCCCTTTCTCCAACTAGTTATGGTAATAAATCTTTTATCACTTTCATTGATGATTTTTTACGGTATGGCTATCTCTACTTGTTTAAGAAAAAATCAGAAGCACTTGAAAAGCTTAAAATCTTTAAAACTGAGGTTGAAAAGCAACTAGGAAAAGTGATAAAGGTGGTGCGTTCTAACCGTGGTAGAGAGTATTATGGTAGATATCATTCAATTAGGCAACACATGAGACCTTTTGTAAAATACTTGCAAGATTGTGGAATTGTTCCACAATACACCATGCATGGTACTCCTGAACAAAATGGTGTAGCTGAAAGGTGAAACCGCACCCTTAAGGATATGATGAGAAGCATGATGAGTATGAGTAATTTACCAGAATTTTTATGGGACGACACTTTGAAAATAACCCTCTATATACTTAATAGATTTCCTAGTAAATCAGTTCCAAAAACATCTTTTCAGCTTTGGACAGGTAGAAAACCCAGTATGAACCATCTCCGTGTCTAGGGTTGTCCTGTAGAGGTTAAAATATATAATCTTTTTAAGACAAAGCTTGACCCAAAAACAAGTCGTTGTTTTTTATTAGATATCCGAATCAATCTAAAGGATACAAATTCTTTTGTCATGGTAGAGGTAATAAAATTATGGAGTCCATGCATGCAAAATTCCTTGAGCTTGATGTTGCTGAGCTTGTCACTACATCTGATAATATTAATTTTGTTATGCCTGATGTTGTTACTTTGTCACTGCCTAATTTTGATAATGCTAGATCATCCACTTCTCATAGAGGTTTTGCTTCAAATGAGAATGTGGCTGAACATCCATTTGAAGATGTGGTTGAACCACTTGTTGAAAATATAGTCGATCCTCCTATTATAACTGAGGTTGCACAACCTGATGAGCTAGTTGAGCAAATTCATGTTAGAAGGCCAGTAAGACAAAAGAGAAATGCTATCCCTAATGATTTTTTAGTTTATCTTAGTGAGGATGCTTATGATGTTGGTATTGTTATTGATCCTAAAAACTATCTAGAAGCTATTACTTGTTCTCAATCTAGCATGTGGACATATGTAATGCATGATGAAATGAAATCCATGGTAAATAATGATGTTTGGGAACTAGTAGAGTTACCAAGAAACTGTAGGGCGATTAGATGCAAGTGAATATTCAAAACAAATAAGGACTCGAAAGGTAAAATTGAGAGGTTTAAGACAAGACTTGTGGCTAAAGGTTTCACACAAAAGGAGGGGATTGATTTTAATAAAACTTTTTCTCCTGTTTCCATTAAAGACTCTTTTAGAATCGTTATGGCCTTTGTAGCACATTTTGACTTGGAATTGCATCAGATGGATGTTAAGACTGCTTTTCTGAATGGTGATCTTAATGAGGAGGTGTACATGCAGCAGCCTGGGGTTTTTGTAAAAAGTGGTGATGAGCACTTGGTTTGTAAATTAAGAAAATCTATTTTTGGTTTGAAACAGGCTTCTAAACAATGGTACTTCAAATTTGATAAGGTGGTAACTTCATTGGGTTTTGAAGAAAATAAAGTTGATCAGTGCATCTATCTTAAGGTCAGTGGGAGCAAATTCATCTTTCTTGTGTTATATGTTGATGATATTTTGCTTGCGAGTAGTGATCTTGGTCTACTTTATAAGACCAAACTTATGCTAATCAAGTTCTTTGATATGAAGGACCTTGGTAAAGCATCCTTTGTGTTGGGAATTGAAATACACAAAGATAGATCACATGGTGTACTTGGCTTGTCGTAGAGGGCTTATATTAATAGAGTTCTGGAGAGGTTTAATATGCAGAACAGTAAGTCAGGAGATGTTTCAATTACTAAAGGAGACAAATTAAGTATAGATCAATGTGCTAAAAATGAGATTGAGCGGGCAAAGATGAAGGGAAAACCCTTTGACAGTGCATTGAGCAGCCTGATGTATGTTCAAGTATGCACTAGGCCTAAAATTTCTTTCATAGTTGGCGTATTAAGACGATACTAGTCTAATCTTGGGAATGATCATTAGATTACAACTAAGAAAGTGATGAGATATTTGTAGAGAACTAAAGAGTATATGCCTGATTTTAGGAGAGTTGACAACTTGGAAATAGTTGGGTATACTGACTCTGATCTTGCTGGGTGTGTTGATGATAGGAAATCTACTTCTGGTTACATTTTTACATTGGTTGGAGGTGCGATATCATGGAAGAGTAAAAAAAACTCTTGTCGCCTATTCTACTATGCATGCATAATTTGTTGCTTGTTATGCTGCTGCCACTCATGCTGTTTGGTTAAGAAATTTAGTGACTAGACTTCGTATTGTTGATTCCATTGCAAAGCTACTAAAGCTTTACTGTGATAATAGTTCAGCTTTGTTCTAATCCAAGAATAATAAAACTTCTAGCGGTTTTAAGCATTTGGAATTGAAGTATTTGACAGTCAGAGATCTTGTAAAGAAAAATGACATCGTTGTTGAGTACATTGGTACTGATTTCATGCTAGCTGATCCCCTAACTAAGGGAATTAGACCCATTGTGTTCAAGAACCATGTTGAGAGCATGGGCATTGTGAGTTCTTTTGATGTACTTGGTTAGTGGGAGTTTGTTCTTTATGTCATTTTCTTATCATGTTATATTTTATTTTGGATACTTTAAGTGTTGGATTGTCAAGTACTTTCTATTTTAAGAAATTGATATTACAATCATTATTATTATTTGTCATTGTTTATTTATATGTAAATTGCTAAAATTGAGACTCAGTGTCATCGAAACCACCATGCCTATGGTCGACACTAGTTTGGAGTTCGAGGCATGGTTATAATTTTGAGCTCGGTGTCTTCGGGACCACTATACCGGTGGTTGATGCCACATTGGAGCTGAGGTATGATTTTAAGCTTGGCGTTTCAGGACTACTATGTCGGTGGTCGACACCATATTGGAGAAGAGGCATTATGGTTTGTAACACCATACAATTTCTTTGGCTTTAATGAATTTGAGAAAAAATGTTAAGGACTGGCAAAGAAAATAACAGTTGGTTGTTGGATTACATTAGCATGTTATTTTCTTGTCACATTCTACAATGTTAGACGATGGCACAGATCTAGAAGAGGGGTTGAATAGATCGCTTGCTTAAAAGAGTCGGCGCTACCAATAAAAATTGGTTTTTTAAAAATTGTTTAATTTGCGGATGCGGCCGAGAAACTATACCGTCTAAAACGAATGGTTACTAGAAAACTGGATAT
Source organism: Lathyrus sativus (assembly GCA_963859935.3). NCBI lineage: Eukaryota > Viridiplantae > Streptophyta > Magnoliopsida > Fabales > Fabaceae > Lathyrus > Lathyrus sativus. The sequence continues at coordinate 620,344,249 of OZ012739.1, read as the reverse complement.
GCGTTACACCTATGGAATCCGATTATGAGATATGAGAATCACTATGTTAATCGCACTATCAATTTGATTCAGCTCAATATGTGGTGTGACTAGTTCCAATGCCTTAAAATTATTAACACAATAAAAGGATAACACACAAGTCTTTTAGTTCAGACAGTTTATCAAACACTTGGAGTGCATAGCATTACAAGTGAGTCCTATTTTGAGAGTGAGTTGCTCAAGTTTCCTCCAACAATCAATGATTGTACTAGGTTCAAAAATTAGTTTAGCATTACTCAAACCAGACCTAGATTGATATAATTTTTTGCATTAAAACACAAATATTAAGCAATATAAACGTAAGGCAAAAAACACAACGATTTGTTGAGCCAGTTCCCTCGTCGTCCTCGCTCGGGGTACGTCTGCCCTCAATTCTAATAATAGAATTGAGACCTGTTAATATATATATATAACCTGTTGTTGAAATTTTATACAAGAAGTGAATAGAAATCAAACAAATGAACACTCTTGTTGTTGTAGATACTATCTCCTTTTGCCCCTTGATTCGAGTCAAATTAAGTACTTCGACAGCTGTGAATAAACCTCCGATTGCGGCACTATCTTTGAACAACCTTCCATTTTCAAAATCTGGCCCGGCTAATTTCAATCACCCGCGTGTCGAACCCAGAACTTTCCTTCACAATTCTCCATTTACCGTTACTAAATCGACGGAACCCACCGCTCCTTGATTACCTTCATTCGGCTGAATATTTGATGAGACGAATCGTGCAAAGAAACCCAAATTCAGAGAATCTTGGAGGACAAAACCCTAGAGGTTTTATTCAAGAAAAACCCGTCGATTCCTCAACCCGAACCGGATAACCAAATATTTGGCTTCGAACGTTATCACCTCTAACAATGCACAATAAAGATGATTATGTGTGATTGTTGTGATATGCTATGAAGAGAATGAAGATGATGAGAACCAAATCAACACCTATTTCACTTTTCTTGTTTTTCTCAATGTTGTGAAGTGAAACAAGCAACTGAGCTTATATACCAAACATAACTGTCATAACAACTAAAACCACTTCACAAAAATAGTTGACATAACAGAAAAAAATGACATAAAACAGCGAGCGGTCGACCTATGCAGAAGGCAGGGTCGACCTGAGCTGATCCGGTTGCAAACTTGTGCAAATCATAGGACCATGCGTCAACCGAAACAAGGTATGCGTCGACGCATAGCATGTAATTTTAGACAAATAAAAATGCATACAGTATGAGTCGACAGGTGGGTCGACGCGAGCCCACCTAAAGCAAATGCACAAAACTGACTTACAGTATGAGTCGACCGGAACAAATCTTTGGTAAACTAAAAGACCTGAAATTGCCAAAAATGCATATTTTCATAATCTTGACTCTTTTTGATGACATCTATGATATGGAAAACGACACCAATAAAGTCAAACTCATATGACACATATTTTTGACAATCTATATGCATCAACCGAGATAATTTTATGCGAGCAATTGACTCATGAGAAGCAAGATATGCACATAAAACATGGTGATAACGTTCAATACATATTATTCTATGGAGCTAAGGTTTGACATCATTGAAACGAACACATCTATACACGAGGCTTTGCCCTCACATACTCCCTTTTTTTGATGATGGCAAAACACATAGAACCTGCCTGTATGATATGTGACAGTATCCCCTCTTGCTTGATGCCTTCATTCCTACTCACTCGTTTGTGTTAATGCTAAGTCTTCACCTTTGATATTTCTGGTTCTACTGTAATGCTTGACACTTTCTCCCCCTTTGACAACAGCAAAAAGAAAGAAACACCTGTCAAAGAATGGTAAAAAAAAACAGATGCACATCTCAAAACATGCACAACAGGTTCTACTGTAGGTATCAATTTTCAATGCAAAATGTCAAAATGCACATGAATTTGAATCATTAAAGTAATTAAATGAGAAATGAACAGTTTCAAAAAAAAATTTCAAAGAATTCGCGTGATGCATCGACCGGAAGGTCTATGCATCGGCGCATACTATGTTGAAAAAGACACGTTCAAAATAAAAGAGGTATGCGTTGACCTGAGCATACCCGGTTCTAATACAAAGAAAAAGTCATTTTTGTGAGTCGACCGCAACCCTGCTTAGGTCGACTCATGCACATAAAACCAGCAAATTTGACATTTTTGACTATATTGACATACATTAAGATATAGATACAAAGCCAAAGCATATTTTAAGAATTCAATGGAGTAAAATACATACAACATGATATATACGACAAACATAACACATAATTTGATACATTTGCAATTTTTTTTTGTGAACATGAATATTGAGAGAGATGTTAGTTAAGGAAGGATATTACCTCAATTCCAAACATAGCGAGATGCACACACATATGAATTTTAACATCTTCATTTGTTAGATATCAGATGAAAAAAGTACATATAGACATCGACATATATAATGTGTGAGAGATTTGACTAAACACGATCCGAAATGTCAAGAACACCTAGTTCCCATCGGATATGAAAGAAATGCTTAATAGCAAGAGGTTTTGTAAAAATAGCAGCTAGTTGATTTTTAGTATCAACATGCTCAAAAACCACATCGCCTTTCTCCACATGATCCCTAAGGAAGTGGTGCTGAATTTCGATATGTTTGGTGCAGAATGCAGCACAGGATTCTTGGTAAGATTGATGGCACTCGTGTTATCACAGAAGATTGGAATACGCTCAAGTTTGAGGTTAAAGTCGAGCAATTGTTGCTTCGGCGATTGACAAAGCAACAAATACCTGCTTTTTACTATGCCAACTTACCAAAGAGTTTGAAAATAAATGACACGTGCCACTCGTACTTTTCCTATCCGATTTGCACCCCGCAAAATCAGAATCTGTGAAGCCAACCAAGGAACAATCGTTTCCCTTAGAATACCATAGACCATACTTTGGAGTACCCGAAAGGTATCTAAGTATGTGCTTAACTACTTTTAGATGGGATTCTTTAGGAGAAGATTGATACCTAGTGCACATACATACACTAAACATAATGTCGGGTCTAGAGGCAGTATGATAGAGGAGAGATCCGATCATACCTCGATACTTTTTTACCTCTACATCCTTACCACTTTCATCTCAACTTAGATTCGCACATGTTGGAATTAGTGTATCAATAGCTTTGGAGTTTGCCATGTCAAACCGCTTGAGAAGCTCAAGACAATATTTCATCTGGCTCACAAAGGTACCCTCCTCAAGCTGCTTGATTTGTAATCCGAGAAAATATGTGAGCTCCCTCATCATACTCATCTCGAATTCTCCCTGCATTAGATTAGAAAACTCCCTTACGAGATTCATGTTAGTTGATCCAAAAATGATATCATCAACATAAATTTGCACAAAAATTAAGTGTTTTCCTTGACGCTTAATGAAGAGGGTTGTGTCAACCTTGCCTCTTGAATACCCTTGACCAAGTAGAAACTTTCTTAGACGTTCATACCAAACCCTAGGGGCTTGCTTGAGTCCATATAAGACACGTTTTAATTTGTATACATGATCAGGATATTCATGGGATTCAAAACTCGGAGGTTGGGCAACATAAACTTCTTCATTTATAAGCCGTTAAGAAATGCACTTTTCACATCCATTTGAAATAGCTTAAAATTTTTTGCACAAGCGAAGGAAAATAAAAGGCATATAGCCTCGAGTTAGGCAACCACTGCATAAGTCTCCTCATAGTCGATGCCTTCCTCTTGGTTATACCCTTGCGCGACTAAACGCGCCTTGTTACGAGTTATTACTCTGTTTTTGTCCAGTTTATTCCTAAACACCCATGGGGTGCCAATTAATCGATGACCTCGCGGAGGGAGGACAAACCTCATTTGTCTTAAACTGGTTAAGCTCCTCTTGCATAGATAAGAACCAATGTCCATCGAGTAAAGCTTCTTTTGGGTTTTTAGGTTCTACTTGAGAAACGAAAGCAAAATGATAACAAAAATTACTTAGCTTTGATCGAGTCGTTACTCCCTTTGAGATATCACCTAGGATATTATCGATTGGATGGTCTTTGGAAGACTTCCAATCTAGAGGAAGATCATATTTTTCAGATGGATGAGCTACCTCAGTTTCTTCATGACGGTCATCTTTTTCCTCCTCAAGTTTGGCTAGGTCAGGTGGATCAATTCTCGGCACGCACTTTTGAGTATGTCTTCTGAAGATACACCTGCACCATGAACAAAACTACCTTTACCGATATTTCGCGGATAAGGTTCCTCAAATGTTACGTGAACGGACTCTTCGACAGTAAGTAATCTCTTATTGTATATTCTATAGGCTTTACTTGACTGAGAGTATCCGAGGAAGATACCTGCGTCGGCCTTGGAATCAAATTTACCTAAACTTTCTTTTCCATGATTTAATATGAAACACTTACAACCGAAGACATGTAGGTGAGATGTAACACCCCGTTCCCCAAAATAAAATAAATACAAATAAATCAGCAATTATCAGAGTATTCCCTCAAAAGCGGGATGTCACTTCTTTCAACAAAATTCCGCAATTTCTTTAAAAATGATTTTCAACAAAAATTGCATCAGAAAATGAATCTGTCATAAACACATAATATATATATATATATATATATATATATATATATATATATATATATATATATATATATATATATATATATATATATATATATATATATATATATATATATATATATATATATATATATATATATATATATATATATATATATATATATATATATATATATATATATATATATATATATATATATATATATATATATATACACACACACACACCATCCATATCATCATATGTACAACAACTCGGTCATCTGCCCAAAATATGCAAATCAATCATCAATCCAACGAATTTGATACGCCACAGGGGCACCCGAAATCATCAACAAACATAATACTCCTAAAAACCCCGGTGTTACGTATCAGAGCAATCCCTACGACACCGCCACAACCCAAGTTAGCTAAACACCTGGATTGTCTGTACTTCCGAAGAAGCACAGACCACAACAACAACAGAGGGGTGAGAAATCATGATCAAATTATTAACGGTATAAATGTACATGAAATAAAAGGCAGAAACATATACACATCATTTCATATACATCATATTTGGACCTACTGTCCCATCATCAATCACAACACACATATAACACATGCAACACGACTCAACAATATGCGGTACCGACTCAACTCAGGATAGATCGCATACACTCCATCCGAGCATACTCCATCCGAGCAACGATTCAACTCCCGTTCATGCTCCCTAATTGGAGCACGTGAGTGAATCACATACACTCCATTCCGAGCAACGATTCACCACGTCCACGCTCCCCACTTGGAGCACGTGAGTGAATCACATACACTCCACCGAGCAATGATTCACCACGTCCACATGCTATGCAGACACCATGCACAACAACACAACACTCACGGTGCACACAATCCTACTGATCCATCATATATCACATACACATCAAGCACACAAAGCGCATCCGATCCTTCTGATCCAATTCATCACACATTATATCACACAACACACACAAGGCGTATCGATCCCACTGATCCAATTCATCACAACAACATACAAACACAACGCATATAAAGCATATCGATCCCACTGATCCACTCATCACACAACACATAAACCTAAGCACACAAGGTGCACATGATCCTACTAATCACAATTTATCATATATCAAATATATCTCACCCATCATCATAGTCATACATCATAACATACACCCATGCAAATATCATAATCACACAGATATCACAGAATCACGTTCCGACACCATACGTACACTCACCACAACTCACTAATTAGCTCATCATCAAACATGACCAACAAGATTCCAAAACCACAAAGAAATCAACACAGAACAACATCAAAACACAAACTGCTATTGGGCTCGCTGGCGCATTCGCCTAGCGAAGCTCCGCAGCGAACACTTGTTGACCATTCACCCGGCAAAACCCCTGGCAAAACCAAACAGAGGCTACTGGAAGCATTCGCTGCCTAGTTTGCTTGGCGAAGGCTCGCCCCCTTATTCGCCCAGCGAATACCTACGTTTCCAGAAAAATAATTCTGCTATTCAGAATTCAGCCGCTTCCACACCCACCAATTCTCGCCAAAACACCACCGGAAACATCGGCTTGACATTCTACAACTCCACTACAACACCTAATCTCGATTTCACCCGATAAATTCACACCTCTATTCGATTAACCAACTTTCGGCATAGAACTTCGAACTACCCAGAAACCCCAATTCACTTAAAGAACTACTCTACATCACACGCAATGAATTCTATCACAAAAACAACAACCATAACAAAATCAACAACAAACAAACAACATCAATTCATCATCGATCATGGGGATTAGGGAATTCCCCTCTACCAATTATTCATGAAAATTACCATTTAACCGATCAATCCCCCCTTACCTCAATATGCGGTTTGATGATGAAAAATCCACAAAAATTCAGCAGCTTGATCCTCTTCCTCCTCTTGCTCAAGCTTCAGACCTTGATCTCACTTTCCTTGGCTGAACCGTATTCCTCCTCTTCGCGTGTTCTTCCCTTTTCTCTATTTTTCTCCAAATTGCCAACTCTTCCCCCAATACCCCAAATTCACCTTTTTAATCTAAACAATTCCAATAATAATATTAAATCCTCAAATTCTTTTAATTCCAAATAATCCACTTTTATTTCTTTTTAATCCCAATAATAATGTTCTCATTTCTCTTTATTCCCAAAAATCCAATTTAGCATTAATATTCCAATAATATTACAATCATAATAACAATAATAATAGCAACAACACTATTAATCATCATAGCATTATTATTATTAATCATATTTTTCTAATATTATGGAACTTAACTCCTCAAACAAAAATCCACGCAAGTATGCCAAAAAATCAATACACCGGAAAACTAGAATAATTAAAATGGGCGTTACATGAGACACATTTGGCTTGCGCCCTTTTAAAAGTTCATACGGTGTTTTGTTTAGAATAGGGCGAATGAGCATCCTATTCAATACATAACATGTCGTACTTATGGTGTCAGCCCAGAAATACTTAGATAATGCACTTTCATTGATCATAGTTCTCCCTAACTCTTCCAAAATTCGATTTTTGCGCTCCACAACCTCGTTTTTATTAAGGGGTACACGGAGTGGAGAAGTTATGATCAATTCTGTGTCTACCACAATACTCCTTAAAAAGGTAATTCTCAAACTCACCTCCATGATCACTTCTAATTGCTATGATGTTTGTGTTTAACTTATTTTGAGAAAGCTTAGCAAATTTTTCAAAGGCTGCGAATGTATCACTCTTGCTATCCAAGAAGATAGTCCAACAAAATCTAGAAAAATCATCGACTATTACAAAACCATAATAGTTACCACCTATACTTTTAATTCTAGATGGCCCAAATAGATCCATATGGAGAAGCTCAAGAGGTCTCATAGTTGAAACAACATTTTTATATTTAAAAGAGATCCTTGTTTGCTTTACCATTTGGCAAGCATCACATAAGTGATCCTTGGTGAACTTGATTTTGGGCAGGCCTATGACTAGATCTTTTGAAACTATCTTGTTTAGCAAGTCAAAATTGACATGCGCTAAATGTTTATGTCATAACCATGAGCCCTCACTCATTGTCATGAGACATTTATCGCTAGTCAATGATACTTCATTCAAATCCATCATATAGACATTATTTACTCTTAGACCATTAAACATATCCTTCATTTTATCATTATGCTCAATTAGGCAACAATCTTTTGAAAACGATACTTTGTATCCTTTGTCGCATAATTGGCTAGTGCTAATAAGATTATGTTTAAGGCCTTCGACTAGCAACACATTAGATATAGTAGTGGAAGAAGGATTACCTACACTACCTTTTCCAAGTATTGCACCTCGGTTGTGTTAGAACACAGATTGGTTCTTAATAATATCTCTATGTTTTGATGATAACTATTATGAAATTTTGTATTTAAGAATTATATACTTTAAAATTTGCTTGAGAGTTTTTACTGCAGATAGTAAAGAAATTAACACTCCAGAAGCAAATCAGAATTGAACACAAGAAATTAGCTAGACTCTGTAGCGCCAGATGCATACATTAGAAGATTCTGATTGCTTCCTACAGAAGATTCTGAGCGTAGCCTCCAGAAGATTCTGAAGCAGAAGTTCCAGAAGGATCTGAAGCAGAAGCTCAGAAGAATCTGAAGCTAGTCAGAAGCATCTGAAGTGAAGAAGAATTTTGTATGAAGAGCTTTTCAAAGCATAGTTTCTACAGAAGACTCTGAAAGTACTAAAGCTGCCAGTACTTAAGTTCTGTCTCAAATATGCTCTGATCTTAAACACGCTGAAAGCACACCTGCTGCAGAAGACTCTGATTCAGCAAGACTCTGATCATCATTAGAAGACTCTGACCCAATTAGACTCTAATGAATTTGCTGAAAACTGAAGAAGAAATATTCAAAGATTATATCCGTTGGAGTAAATCAAACGTCTCTTTCCTTATTTATGCTAGACACAAGAACACAGACAAAAAGGATTTTTCTGTGCTTTCTTCTTCTAGGAAAGGTCACTTGATGTGAAGACAAAAAGGCTCAGACCTTTTGGACACTCTTCTCAACGTGCAGCTCACCTTGGATCAGCTGCCTATAAAAGCAAGACTCCACCAAATTCTTCAGTTGACGTTTTTGTTGAAAAGAAATCAAAAACATTCAAGCTCTCATACTTTCATATTCATTCTAAGAATTTATTTCATTGTACTTAAACTTAAGAGAAATATCACAGTTGTGATAATAACTTTTTAGAAGCATTCTTACTCTTGTAATAGTTTTACATTGATTGTAAAAGATTTCCTTAAGAGGATCCAGTTGGGATCAGTAGCTCTTGAGAAGACTAAGAACAGTTGTTCTTAGGTGTTACTATTGTAATCTGTTTGATTAAATAGTGGATTAAGTCCTTGATTGAGAAAGGCAAATCACTCTAGGAAGGGTGGACTAGAGTAGTTGAGTTCAACGAACCAGGATAAAAATACTTGAGTTTTTATTCTAAGTTTTAATCTTTCATACTTATTCAACCCCCCTTCTAAGTATTATCTCACCTTCAGTTGGCATCAGAGCTCCGGTTCTGTGTGTGCTACCACTTAACAGTGACTGGTAAAGATCCAGAGAGAAATACTTTGATATATATTTGGTTGTTACTATGGCTGACAATACAATATCTAACATTAACAACAAATATGAAGAAAAGGACATAATCAACACCAAACCCCCTATGTTTGATGGGGAGAAATTTGATTATTGGAAAGACAGAATTGAAAGTTTTTTCCTTGGATATGATGCTGATTTATGGGATCTAGTCATAGATGGATATGTTCATCCCACAGATGGGAATGGCAAGAAGATAGACAGAAAATCTATGACAGATGAGAAGAAAGATTTTAGAAATCATCACAAGGCCAGAACAATATTGTTGAATGCAATATCTCATACTGAGTATGAAAAAATTACAAACAGGGAAACTGCATTTGACATGTTTGAATCCTTAAAGATGACTCATGAGGGAAACTCTCAGGTCAAGGAAACAAAGGCTCTGGCTCTGATCCAGAAGTATGAAGCCTTCAAGATGGAAGACTCTGAATCTGTTGAAGCTATGTTCTCCAAATTTCAGATCCTCACAGCTGGTCTAAAGGTTCTGGACAAGGGATACTCCACATCAGATCATGTAAAGAAAATTATCAGAAGTCTACCTACCAGATGGAGACCAATGGTGACTGCCTTGAAGATGGCTAAAGATCTGAACAAGATCTCTTTAGAAGAACTCATCAGCTCACTGAGGAGCCATGAAATAGCTTGAGGAAGATGAACCTCAAAAGAAAGAAAAAGGTAAATCTATTGCTTTAAAATCTAATAAATCTGCTAAAGCTTTGCAGGTTATTGAAGAAAGCTCTGAAGGATCTTCTTCTTCTGAAGAATATGAATTATCCATGTTGTCCAGAAGGATCAACAGACTCTGGAAGCACAAGGGAAAGAAGTTCAACAACTTCAGAAAATCTGATCATAGAAAGGAATCTTCTGGGCACAGAAGATCTGGCAAGAAAGAAGTTGTATGCTATGAGTGCAAAGAACCTGGGCATTACAAGAATGATTGCCCCAAACTTCAAAAAGAAAAACCCAAGAAGAAGTTTAACAAAAAGAAGAAGGTTCTGATGGCAACATGGGATGACTCAGATGAATCTGAATCAGAAGAAGAATGTGCTAATGTTGCACTGATGGCCAGCACAGAAGATCAGGAAGAAGGAACTTCAGGATCTGAATCTGATTCTGAATCTGACGATGACGCTGAAGAGGTAATGGCTAAACTTACTAAAGAAGAACTTGTCAAAGTTTTATCAGAAGTTCTGAAAAGCTATAACAATATCAAACTCAAATACAAGAAGCTGAAAAGTAGTCTTGAATCTGAGATTGATCTTCTGAAGACAGAACTTGTTGAGCAAAAAGAAATTAATCTGAAAATCAAAAATGACTTTGAAATAACTCAACAAGAATATGAATCTGAGGCTAAGTCATGTGAAAACATTTTAGAAAAATATGACTCTAGCTTTCAGAGATTCCTTACTAAGAGCATAGACAGAAGCAAGATGGCTTCTATGATCTATGGTGTTAATGGGAACAACAGAAGAGGTATTGGATATGAATCTTCCTCTGGAAGTAATCCAAAATCTGTTGACAAACTCTTCATCAAGAAGACACCTCTGTACTCTCAATTTAAGTTTGGTCACTTAAATGACATTAAACACACAAGCTCTGAGAAGAATACTTATGTGTTTAAACCCAAGGCAAGTCAGAATAAACATTATGTTGAAAAACAGAAGTTTAGACAAACCTACAAACCAACTAACCCTAAAGGACCCAAGAAGATCTGGGTACCTAAAAGTAAAATAATTCCTGTTGCAGATGTTCTTAGCAGCAAGGTCAGGACGCCAATCATGGTACCTGGACTCTGGATGCTCACGACATATGACAGGAGAAAAGTCTATGTTCCAAAGCCTGGAACTTAGATCTGGAGGTGATGTGAAGTTTGGAGGGAACCAGAAGGGCAAGATCATTGGATCTGGCACCATTGGAAATGGTAAACTTCCCTCTATTACTAATGTTTTACTTGTTGAAGGGTTAAAGCATAACTTATTGTCCATAAGTCAATTAAGTGACAATGGTTATGATATTACCTTTAATCAAAAATGTTGTAAAGCTATTAGTCAAAAGGATGGCTCTATCCTATTTAGTGGTAAGAGGAAAAACAACATTTATAAAATAAATTTTTCAGAACTTAAAGTTCAAAATGTTAAATGCCTCTTGTCTGTTAATGAAGAGCAATGGGCCTGGCACAAAAGATTGGGCCATATTAATATGAGACGTACATCTCAGATTAATAAACTTAATCTTGTCAGAGGACTCCCTAATCTGAAGTTCACTTCAGATGCTCTTTGTGAAGCATGCCAAAAAGGGAAGTTTTCAAAATCATCTTTTAAATCAAAAAATGTTGTTTCTACTTCCAAACCACTAGAATTACTTCATATTGATCTGTTTGGACCAGTGAAAACTGCATCCATCAGAGGCAAGAAGTATGGATTAGTCATTGTTGATGACTATAGTAGATGGACATGGGTAAAGTTCTTAAAACACAAGGATGAGTCACATTCTGTGTTCTTTGACTTCTGCAAGCAAGTCCAGAATGAAAAAGATTTCAAAATTATAAAAGTCAGAAGTGATCATGGTGGTGAATTTGAAAATAAATATTTTGAAAAATATTTTTCTGAAAATGGCATTGCTCATGATTTTTCCTGTCCTAGAACTCCACAACAAAATGGGGGTTGTAGAGAGGAAAAACAGAACTCTGCAAGAAATGGCCAGAACCATGATCAATGAGATAAATCTGGCAAAACACTTTTGGGCAGAAGCAATCAACACAGCTTGTTACATTCAGAACATAGTGTATGTAAGACCTCTTCTGAAAAAGACTCCATATGAACTGTGGAAGAACAGAAAGCCCAACATTTCATATTTTCATCCTTTTGGATGTATTTGCTATATGTTAAATACTAAGGAAAATCTGAACAAGTTTGATTCCAAAGCACAGAAGTGTTTCATGCTTGGATATTCTGAACGCTCTAAAGGCTACAGAGTATACAACACTGAGACACCGATTGTGGAAGAAACCATTCATGTCAGATTTGATGATAAGCTTGGCTCTGAAAAGCCAAAGCAGTCTGAAAACTCTGCAGATAGAGAAGTAGTCTTCATTGACTCTGAAGTCCTAGAGGCAGACTGTAACACCCCATATTGCTTTCCAGGATTACCGACTGACCCCACAAACCAACACGGGTCTTTTCAGCATGCTTTTTCCTCACTCACATGCTTTCCAGGAAACTTCCCAGAAGGTCACCCATCCCAGAATTGCTCCAAGTCAAGCACGCTTAACTGTGGAGTTCTTATGGACGGGCTACCGAAAAGAAGATGCATCTTGTTTTCGGTAGCCCGTTCATAAGAACCCCACAGTTAAGCATGCTTGACTTGGAGCAATTATGGGATGGGTGACCTTCTGGGAAGTTTCCCGGAAAGCGTGTGAGTGAGGAAAAAGCATGCTGAAAAGACCCGTGTTGGTTTGTGGGGTCAGTCGGTAATCCTAAAAAGCAATATGGGGCGTTACAAATGGTATCAGAGCCATACCTCTCCCAGTACGATGTGGTTCGGGGACGAACCAAGCGGAAGCTGGTGGGCATGTAACACCTGAGGTGAAAGAGGACGGTGGTTACATGTAACACCCGTGGGCGAGGGAGTGGTTGTCGGTGTCATGAGGCATGACAATGAGACACTCCTAGCAGCTTCTAGGGGAAAACCGAATTCACATCCGAATGAGAGGGATCCTGAGGCTATGCAGGTATGAGACTGCATGGTTGAATGAATCCTTATAAGGATTAATTGGTACTACCTATACCAACAAGATGCATCTTCTTTTCGGTAGCCCGTTCATAAGAACCCCACAGTTAAGCGTGCTTGACTTGGAGCAATTATGGGATGGGTGACCTTCTGGGAAGTTTCCCGGAAAGCGTGTGAGTGAGGAAAAAGCATGCTGAAAAGACCCGTGTTGGTTTGTGGGGTCAGTCGGTAATCCTAAAAAGCAATATGGGGCGTTACACAGACAAAGCTCAAGTGAAGCAACCAGAAGCAACGCCAGATGCTATTCCTTTAACTTCTCAGATGAACAATCTAAACATTTCTGAAGAATCAACTGTTAGAGGATCATCATCCAGAATTAAAGCTTCTCATCCAGAGAATGTCATTATTGGAAAGAAGGATGATCCCATCAGAACAAGATCCTTTCTAAGATCATCTGAAGCATCACTATTTGGACTGGTGTCAGAAATTGAACCATCTTCTGTAGATGAAGCTCTGCAAGACAATGATTGGATTATTGCCATGCAAGAAGAGCTGAATCAATTCACCAGAAATGATGTATGGGATCTAGTTCAAAGACCACAAGGATTCAATATAATTGGAACAAAATGGGTCTTTAGAAATAAGCTGAATGAGAAAGGAAAAGTTGAAAGAAATAAGGTAAGGCTTGTTGCTCAAGGGTACATTCAACAAGAAGGTATTGATTACACTGAAACATATGCTCCAGTGGCAAGGTTAGAATCTATACGCCTTCTTATTTCATTTGCTGCACAAAATAACATCACTTTGTATCAGATGGATGTTAAAAGTGCCTTTCTTAATGGTATTATAGAAGAAGAAGTTTATGTCCACCAACCTCCTGGTTTTGAAAATGAAAAATTTCCAAATCATGCTTTCAAACTAAAGAAATCTCTATATGGTTTAAAACAAGCTCCCAGAGCTTGGTATGAGAGATTGAGCAATTTTCTTCTGGAGAAAAATTTCATCAGAGGCAAAGTGGACACAACACTCTTTTGTAAATCAATTAGGAAAGATCTTCTAATTTGTCAAATTTATGTGGATGATATAATATTTGGATCTACCAATACTATGCTGGGAAAGGAGTTTGCTACATGTATGCAGGCAGAATTTGAAATGAGCATGATGGGAGAACTCAGATTCTTTCTAGGAATCCAAGTCAATCAAACTCCAGAGTGCACTTACATACATCAGACCAAATATGTGAAAGAACTTCTGAAGAAATTTAACATGACTGATAGTAAGCTGGCAAAGACTCCCATGCATCCAACTAGCTCACTTGGCAAGGAAGAGGTAAGTAAGAAAGTAGACCAGAAGCTCTACAGAGGTATGATTGGTTCTCTTCTTTATTTAACTGCTTCTAGACCTGACATATTGTTCAGTGTATGCTTGTGTGCTAGATTCCAATCAGATCCTAGAGAATCACATTTGACAGCTGTCAAGAGGATTCTAAGGTATCTGAAAGGTACTTCTAATGTGGGTTTGTGTTACAGAAAATCTGATGATTTCAAATTAGTTGGATTCTATGATGCTGACTACGCTGGAGACAGAGTGGAAAGGAAAAGTACTTCTGGAAGTTGTCAATTTCTAGGAAGAAATCTAATCTCTTAGTACAGCAAGAAGCAACCCACAATTGCACTTTCAACCACAGAGGCAGAATATATTGCTGCTGCTGGATGTAGCACGCAGATGCTCTGGATGAAAAGTCAGCTAGAAGATTATCAAATTTTTGAAAGTAACATTTCTATCATCTGTGATAATACTTCTGCTATATGTTTGTCTAAAAACCCCATTTTACATTCTAAGGCAAAACATATAGAAATTAAGTATCATTTCATCAGAGACTATGTTCAGAAGGGAATCATAAATTTGGCCTTTGTTGATACAGATCATCAATGGGCAGATATTTTTACAAAACCCCTTGTTTAAGATAGATTCAAATTTATTCTGAAAAATATTGGTATGGATTTTTGTCCAGAATGATATTTGTCAGAAGCAAATTTGTACAGATGCAAAAATGCCTAATGCTCTGAAGTATTTCTTCTGACTGCTTATTTATTTTGTTTGGTTTTGTGAAACTCTGAACTAACAATCCTTAGAGGATCTGAACGTTGGTTAACGTTTCATTTCTCAAAAGAATTCAGAACACATGCAAGCAAACACGTGTCACTCCAATTCTGCAAAGGTGGCGTGTACACTACTGAAGAGACGTTTGAGGTGAAGTTTGAATAGTGAAAATCTTGATTTTCCCCCCAAATTGTCAGAAGCAATAAATGCTTGAAATGATTTTTATTCTTTTCATTTAATGCTTTGTTCAAAACGTGCAAAATCTGACTGTTTGTATGCCTACTTGTTTTAGTATAAATACATGACCTCTCTTCACATTCACACTTTTCACATCTCATAAAATTTATGCATTTTCATCTTCTCTTCTCTCTGCATAAAAACCCGATGTGTGCGACAAAACCATCTTCAATGGCAACTTCATCATCAACTGCTGCACAATTTCAATCTTCAATGGCTGCAGTTACCTCTGCTAACATGGGTGTTACTCCTTACTCTTCACCAAAAAGAACATTGTTAACCCCTGTTGAAAAGCTGGAAGTTCTGTGTGAATCAATGGTGGAATTTGATTCACTTGCTGAGAATGGTTTTGAGTTTCTTTCAATCATAGGTGCTCAAGGATGGGTGAAATATTTTGATAGACTGTTTGGACCAGTTTACCCCCTTCTTGTGAAAGAGTTCTGGATCCATGCTTCAGTTTACCCTAAGTTTATCCTATCTTCTGTTCTGGGAAAAGAGATTATAATAACAGAAGATCTGATCAGAAAACTTATTGGCTATGAGGAAACAGA
This sequence comes from Lathyrus sativus, assembly GCA_963859935.3. Classification (NCBI taxonomy): domain Eukaryota; kingdom Viridiplantae; phylum Streptophyta; class Magnoliopsida; order Fabales; family Fabaceae; genus Lathyrus; species Lathyrus sativus. The sequence goes on along the minus strand of OZ012739.1, from coordinate 620,328,333 downwards.
TGGAGTTTCACACTTGCCAGCTGGGCGTGTGGATATGGATGAAGTGTATGACGAAGTGATGAATGCTGGTCAAGCTTCTAACAAGTTCAAGGATCTGAAGCCTGACTACAAGATCTGGGCTAAGATCTTCATGGGATGCATTCATCATAGGAAGTCAACAAACTCTCTAGACTATGTCAATAATGAACAGCTTTATTTTATGTACTGCCTCAGTCAGAGCACTAAGGTAGATCTTCCATATATTCTCTTTATGCATCTTTGGAATCATATAAATGCCTCTAGAGAGTATGTGAAAGAAAAAGGACAGAAGATCAGAACCTGGATTCCTTTTGGAAGGTTAATCTCAGATCTTCTAACTGAGAATGGACTGGTTACTGCTCTGTACGCTGCTGGAGTTACAGAGGAATTGGAATTCATTATGGGAAAGCCTCTGAATGCCAAAAGTCTTCAGAGACTTAAAATAGTGGATGAACTCACAACAGCTCCCAAGAAGCTAAATATTTCTGAACTGAGTAAGAAGAGAACTCCTATAGATGATTATCCTCTGTTCTATGCTGAAGAACCAAGGCACATTGTTGTAATGTATATTGATGAGTGCAAGAAAGAAGGAAAGCCTGTTCCTGCAAACATTATACAGTTAGCAAGACAACCTTTGCCTGAAGCAGAAGAAGAAGAAGAAGAACCACCAAGAAAGAGGACTCAACCAGAAGCAAAAGCTGCACCTGTTCAGAAGAAGATCAGGATTGCTGAGAAGCCACAGAAGCTCTTAAAGAGGAAAGAATCTGGAGACACTCCTTCTGTACCAGCTAAAAGAATCAAGATCAAAGGTACTAAATCTTCTGTATCTTCTGCAAATCCTGTTGTTTTAAATGATTCTAATATTAAGTCTATTCCAAAACCTCCCTCTACATAAAATACATCTGTTACTACTCCATCTCATGTTTCTACATCATCACCACAAAAATCTTCTAATCCTATTTCCATTTCACCACAGAAACAACCATCAGAACAACAACCTACAGAACAACAACCACAACCATCTGCTCAACAAAAACCCTCTGAACCATCTAAACAAAAGCCTTCTGAACAACAAAAGCTCCCACAAGAAAAGCAACCAGAAAAATCATCTGAAACCCTACCAGAAAAAGCCACTGAAAATCAACCACCATCAGATAATCCACCATCCAAATCATCTGAACTAATAACAATTTCATTAGATCCACCTACCTCAGCACAACCATCAAAACCCTCTGAAATTCCTTCAGAACCAACCAATACTTTTGAACCCAACATTCCTGAGACAAAAGTTCTTGATGTCACACCATTAAAAACTGTGTTTCAGTATCTTCTACCTCCTGCACACCAACCACCTCATCAAACTCTTCAGAATCTGACATTCACCCAGATTTTCTAATCTCTCCTTCTCACAGAGATTCTGAAGTAAACCAACCAGAACCTCCTGTATCATTAAAAGTTCCTATTTCAGATCCTATTCCCACACCTGCACCATCATCTGAAATACTGATTCCCAATTCTAACCCAACAACCAACCAAAGAACATCTATTTCCTGTGCACAAGTCTCATCACTATTTCACAATCTTGCTTATGGTTTCAAACTCAAAGATTTTTATGACAGAGTTGAACCATCTGACCCTATCACCCCTCTGAAACCCAAACTCACAATGACCCTTCCATCTGTACTTCTCACCTACATTCAATCCATGACAGATGTAGGTGCATTAGCAACTATATCTTATTCTGCTAAATCTGACAAAGCTGTTGCTTCAGCTATCCCAGTTTCATCTGATAAACCTGTTGTTTCTGATGAACCTCCAAAATCTGCCTTCCAATCCTACTCAAATAAACCCTTTGATGTGGTTTCCTTTCACACCAGAGCAAAACCTCATCTGTTAAACGCTTTAAACAGATCCAAACCTAATAAACCTGAAATTCCTTTCATTCCATACTATCCTCCTCCTCTGATCTCCATTCAAAAATCCCTTTTTCCACCTACTCCCCAACCAAAACCAATAACACTGGAAACTCTGTTACATCCTAAGCTCAGACTTAATGTTAATCATTTATTTCAATCTTTTTTGCAAGAAATACAGTTGTATTTAGGTACTGTACAGAAGAAGTGTTCAGCAATAATGGATGCACAAGAATCTAATGTCATCTGGAATGGATTCATCAACAGATTCGACTCTGTGGCCTCAAATCTGAAGAACATATGTTCTGATGATGCGAAGCTCAGATTTGCTGAAGCTGCAAGAAATCTGTTCTGGACCTTCAAGAGATCTGAACCTTTGCTCCTTACAGATGCTCCTCCTCCTTCAGAAGAAACTACTGAACTTGCATCTGAAGATAATCCTTTGGCCATGACTTTGGTAGAACTTCCTTCTGGCTCCAATGCTCCAGACTCTACAGATCCTATGGAAATTGACTCTGTTCAAGCTCCAGAAAATGTTCAACCTTCATCCTCTGAGATTAAGAAAGAACATCCAGATTTTGAGGATAAAATTGCTGCTCTGGAAGCTGGTCAGTCAGAGATCAAGTCTTGGATGGCAAAACAGGATAAGAAATCTGAAGACATGATAGAGTGGATGTCAAAGCAGGATCAGAAGAATGAAACAATGGCTAAGTGGATGTCCAAGCAAGAGCAGTCCTCCTCTGAGATTACAGATCTATTGAAGATGCTTTTGTCAAAACACTCTTAGATTTTCATTTTTTTTCATTCTGATGTTTTTGCATCTGATGTTTGCTTATGTACTTCTTAATATATCTTCTGATGCATGTACTATTGATATGAACTCATTGAATGAATCAAAGTTTTTATCCTCTAATTTATCTCATTTACTGTTTCCTTTTATTTGTCTTTTTAAAGTTTTACTTTTTGCTTATGACAAAAAAGGGGGAGAAAATATAGATCTGAACTGTTTAATTTAACTTCACCAGAATGAAACTTCAGACATATCTACTCTATCTAACATTTAATCTGAGTATTTCAGAACAATTGATAAGTACACTCTATAAAAGAAACTTTGAGTCTTTCAGATCATTTGACTATTATCAAACTCTGAATCTGATATTTGCAAGACATTCTGACCTTCAAATGTTAAAAGGACAATCAAGATCTAACTCTGAAAATTACTCAAGTCAAAAGGGAAGTTTCTATTCCTTATCTGTATTTAACTCAGGGGGAGATTCATCATCTCAGGGGGAGTTATGATTTTAATATTCTCAATTTAAACAAAATTTCTGATGTTTTTGTCATCATCAAAAAGGGGGGGATTGTTAGAACACAGATTGGTTCTTAATAATATCTCTATGTTTTGATGATAACTATTATGAAATTTTGTATTTAAGAATTATATACTCTAAAATTTGCTTGAGAGTTTATACTGCAGATACTAAAGAAATTAACACTCCAGAAGTAAATCAGAATTGAACACAAGAAATTAGCTAGACTCTGTAGCGCCAGATGCATACATTAGAAGATTCTGATTGCTGCCTACATAAGATTCTGAGCGTAGCCTCCAGAAGATTCTGAAGCAGAAGTTCCAGAAGGATCTGAAGCAGAAGCTCAGAAGAATCTGAAGCTAGTCAGAAGCATCTGAAGTGAAGAAGAATTTTGTATGAAGAGCTTTTCAAAGCATAGTTTCTACAGAAGACTCTGAAAGTACTAAAGCTGCCAGTACTGAAGTTCTGTCTCAAATATGCTCTGATCTTAAACAAGCTGAAAGCACACCTGCTGCAGAAGACTCTGATTCAGCAAGACTCTGATCATCATTAGAAGACTTTGACCCAATTAGACTCTAATGAATTTGCTGAAAACTGAAGAAGAAATATTCAAAGATTATATCCGTTGGAGTAAATCAAACGTCTCTTTCCTTATTTATGCTAGACACAAGAACACAGACAAAAAGGATTTTTCTGTGCTTTCTTCTTCTAGGAAAGGTCACTTGATGTGAAGACAAAAAGGCTCAGACCTTTTGGACACTCTTCTCAACGTGCAGCTCACCTTGGATCAGCTGCCTATAAAAGCAAGACTCCACCAAATTCTTCAGTTGACGTTTTTGTTGAAAAGAAATCAAAAACATTCAAGCTCTCATACTTTCATATTCATTCTAAGAATTTATTTCATTGTACTTAAACTTAAGAGAAATATCACAGTTGTGATAATAGCTTTTTAGAAGCATTCTTACTCTTGTAATAGTTTTACATTGATTGTAAAAGATTTCCTTAAGAGGATCCAGTTGGGATCAGTAGCTCTTGAGAAGACTAAGAACAGTTGTTCTTAGGTGTTACTATTGTAATCTGTTTGATTAAATAGTGGATTAAGTCCTTGATTGAGAAAGGCAAATCACTCTAGGATGGGTGGACTGGAGTAGTTGAGTTCAACGAACCAGGTTAAAAATACTTGAGTTTTTATTCTAAGTTTTAATCTTTCATACTTATTCAACCCCCCTTCTAAGTATTGTTTCACCTTCAGGTTGTTGTCTCCATAGGTTACAAATCCCTTCTTCTTTGCCACAAAGTCAATAAAGAGAGATATGTCTCCTGTCATATGTCTTGAGCAGCCACTATCGAGAACCCATCTTCTCTCGGTAGTCTCAAGATATTGTACCTATGAACACAATTAGTAAGAATATGTACCCAATTGTTTATTGGGTCCTAGGTTGTGAGTGAAAAAATGGTCGCATTTAAGCAACCATTGATAAACCCCTTTAGGAACCAAAAATCTCCTAAAGCGACATTTAGCAATGGTGTGACCCTTCTTGCAACAATACAAACAAGAAAAGTTAACTTTTGAATCACTTTTGCTATCATGATTTTTTATAACATATGTGTATTTTTGATATGGATTAATCATACTCTTTCTAAAATGAGCTTTATCAATGGCAAAAGTAATTTTGGGCTCTAGAGCCTTGTTAAGTTTGGCATTTAGATTTCTAACTTCATTTTCCCAAATGTAAAACGTATCACACCCGAAGTTAACAACTCTCTTTCTTATTTCCTCACAATCTACTTTTGTACTTTCCACTATGGAAGCTTTTAATGCCTCTAGTTTCTTTTCGGAATCACGAATCTTTTGCTCTAGGGGAGCAAAGATTTGTTTATTTGAGGCAAGACTTTTAAAAGCTTCTTTTGCTTCATAATGTAAAGTATTAAAAGCAGTTCGCAGTTCAAAATGAGACAATTTGGAGGAATTTTCATACTTTGCATGTCGCACCTTTTTCTTTTTGTTCTTTTGATGGGAGAAAAGACAAAGATTGACGGATTCATCTTTATCACTAGAGCTGTCATCCTCGGATGATTCACTATCGCTTTCCCAAGCGATATACGCTCTCATTGGCTTAGGTTGCTTCTTATGTGACCTACTTGTTTCCTTCTCTTTGTCCTTTTTCTTCAAGGAACAATCCGGTTTATAGTGTCCGATCTTTCCGCAATTATAACATGACACTTTTGTTTTGTTTCCTTTATTGTCGTCATTTCTAGAATATCTTGATTGTTTTCGAAAGTTGACAAGATTTTTATCAAAATGTTGGATACCGTTCTTTTTGACATAGAGATTGTATCGCTTTATAAACAGCCCCATATCCTCACTCTTGCCATCATCTTCGTCACCACCCGTGGTGTAATCACTATGCTCTTTGGTTTGGGACTTTGAGAAATAAGTCTTGAGAGCGATAGACTTCTTTTCAATGTTTTTCGTTTTCTCCTTCTTTTCCTTCTTCTCATATTGCTCTAGACTAAGAAGCACTTGTTCATGCTCTTGAAGCTTTCCAAACAATGTTGTGAGATCTAAAATCATGAGATCATTAGATTCTTTAATGGCGGTTACCTTTGGTTTCCATTCCCTGTTAAGACATCTCAAAATTTTGTTAGTAGCAACATCATTGGAAACTAGCCTACCTAGTGAGTACAGTCTATTGATGAGATGAGTGAATCTCTTTTGCATGTCCGTAATGGTTACCCCTTACTCCATGTGAAAGAGATCAAACTCTTGCATTAATGTATTGATTCTTGCTAGCTTGATATCATTGGTTCCCTCATGGGCAACTTGCAATGATTCTCACATAGCCTTTGCAGTTAAACAATAACAAACTCTATAATATTCGTCAACTCCCAAAGAGGAGATCATAATATTCTTGGCTTTCCAATCGTAATTATATTTCTTCTCGTCATCATCATTCCATTGTGCTTCAGACTTAGGCACAATCATGTTATTTTCATCGTCATGGTTATTTCCATTGGACCGTTTAGAATAACATTCCACACCTTCCTGTCAATGGAATTTATATGCACATCCATACAATTTTTCCAGTAACTATAGTTTTCTCTATTAAAAACAAGTGCTCTATTATAAGCCCTTTAAGTTCGTTAGCCATTTTTTACTAAGTTATACTTGAAGCACGGAGTGAACCGGTGCTCCTGATACCACTTGTTAGATGATGGCGCAGATCTAGAAGGGGAGTTGAATAGATCGCTTGCTTAAAAGAGTCGGTGCTACCAATAAAAATTGGTTTTTTTAAAATTATTTAATTTGCGGAAGCGGTCGAGGAACTATACCGTCTAAAATGAATGGTTACTAGAAAACCGGATATGCTTTACACCTATAGAATCTGATAACGAGATATGAGAATCACTATGTTAATCACACTATCAATTTGATTCAGCTTACTATGTGGTGTGACTAGTTCCAATGCCTTAAAATTATTAACACAATGAATGAGTTCTGTTTTGAGAGTGAGTTGCTCAAGTTTCCTCCTACAATCAATGATTGTACTAGGTTTAAAAATTAGTTTAGCACTACTCAAACCAGACCTAGATTGATATAATTGTTTGCACTAAAACACGAATATTAAGCAATATAAATGTAAGGCAAAAAACACAACAATTTGTTGAGGCAGTTCCCCCGTCGTCCTTGCTCGGGGTACGTCTGCCCTCAATTCTAATAATAGAATTGAGACCTGTTAATATATAGAGATCACCTGTTGTTGAAATTTTATACAAGAAGTGAATAGAAATCAAACAAATGAACATTCTTGTTGTTGTAAATATTATCTCCTCTTACCCCTTGATTCGAGTGGAATCAAGTACTTCGACAGCTGTGGATAAACCTCCGATTGCGGCACTATCTTTGGACAACCTTCTGTTTTCAAAATCTGGCCCGGCTGATTTCAATCACCCGCGTGTCGAACCCGAAACTCTCCTTCACAATCCTCCGTTTACCGTTACTAAATCGACGGAACCCACCACTTCTCGATTACCTCCACTCGGCTGAATATGTGATGAAACGAGTCGTGCAAAAACCCCCAAGTTCAGAGAATCTTGGAGGACAAAACCCTAGAGGTTTTATTCAAGAAAAACCTGTCGATTCCTCAACCCGAACCGAATAACCAAATCTTCGGCTTCGAACGTTATCACCTCTAACAATGCACAATGAATATGATTATGTGTGATTGTTGTGATATTCTATGAAGAGAATGAAGATAATGAGAACCGAATCGACACCTATTTCACTTTTCTTGTTTTTCTCAATGTTGTGAAGTGAAACAAACAACTGAACTTATATACCAAACATAACTGTCATAACAACTAAACCCACTTCACAAAAATAGTTAACATAACAGAAAAAATGACATAAAACAGCGAGCGGTCGACCTATGCAGAAGGCATGGTCGATCTGAGCTGATCCGGTTGCAAACTTGTGCAAATCATAGGACCATGCGTCGACCGGAACAAGGTATGCATCGACGCATAACATGTAATTTTAGGAAAATTAAAATGCATATAGTATGAGTCGACAGGTGGGTCGACGCGAGCTCACCTGAAGCAAATGCACAAAACTGACTCACAGTATGAGTCGTCCGAAACAAATCTTTGGTCGACTCAAAGACCTGAAATTGCCAAAAATGCATATTTTCATAATCTTGACTCTTTTTGATGACATCTATGATATGGAAAACGACACCAATAAAGTCAAACTCATATGACACATATTTTTGACAATCTATATGCAACAACCGAGATAATCTTATGCGAGCAATTGAATCATGAGAAGCAAGATATGCACATGCAACATGGTGATAACTTTCAACACGTATTCTTCTATGGAGATAAGTTTTGACATCATCAAAACGAACACATCTATATATGAGGCTTTGCCCTCACACACGTTGATGACTAGTTGGCGGAGTATGTAGTATTTGTAACCACATAAGGTTTTATATCAATGAAAGATATAATAATCGTCGTGATTCAATACTTCTTGAATTTTGTTGGATGGAGTCATATTCAGATACTGCACCTAGAATTATGCATTTTCTTAAAATGCGGCCGCAATTTAAGGAATAAGTCATTAACCTGAGAGTCGTTTTCAAAATGTATTTTAAAATAAAAATCCTACAATTGATTTTGCTCAAGTGGGAGAATGTTAGATTTATCTAACTTTTTATGTGCTACAATTAATTGTGGTTTAGTTTGTGAAAAATAGGTTAATCATGATTCTGATAGGGGTGCATATATAAACCCTTTTATTAATTAAGTTATCCTTTTTAACTAATGACTGAGTATCTAAAACCTGATTGATGTGGGTAAAAGTGTGGCCTTTAACCTTGAGCCTATAATGGGTAGGGACTAGGGTTATATATATTATATGGCTAGGTCCCCTCTATAATCACAATAAGAATCAGAAACATAACTGACGACTCCACAACTTTCCCTATTGAGAGTTGTGAACAGGAGTGTGAGATACAAAGGAAGATCCAGTCATTCAGATTTTCGAGATTCCGAATCATGACTTCAACAAGTAATTATTGATGTTCTAATTTCATATAATTGATAGATAAATTTTTCTGCTTACACTAAGTGCACATCTTTGTCATCTATGTGAAGTTCTAATATCCTTTGTCCTTTGTGAAACACTTGATTCAAGCCATTTTACACTCCTCAAAGCTCCGCAAATCCAATAGTACAATTTATTATAAATTTGGAGAATCCTCCTATCCAAGCTCCATATTTATCTTTAATTAGACATATATGCCTTACTTGACCTCATGTTTAAACGACTCCATCAGTGTTAAGGCTACTCCATTCTTTTTTTGGCGGTGTCAATTTGATTTGTTTTATAGTACTTCGCGTATTGGTGGATATATTCTGCATGCCTACACTAATATTATAGTTCACGACTTTCACTAAAATATCGAGTGCTAAGTTAACAGGAAGAATATATATATACTGCCTTGCCTTTCTCATTACTTTGGTCAAAATAAATACAACAATATATGAAGGATTATTGGCCACAATTGAGGTAGGACAATTATGTGCATACTATAACAATCATTTACATTTATTTATGTAATTATGAGGAGAGATATCTGCATTCTGACACACACACCCACACACACCTGCAATTGAAGCTGAAGGTTATCGTATGCTGAGGCAGTCTTGAAAATCCTCAAATAGCACGTGCAGAAGATCTTTGGTGAAGATGTCTGCAATTTAATTGTGGGATGGAACATGAAGTACACATACTTTTCCACATGCAACTTTTTCCTGAGCGAAGTGAATGTCCATTTCAATATGATTAGTGAATTGTTGTTGAGCAAGATTACCAGAGAGATATATTGCACTAATATTATCACAATGTGTAACAGCCCAATTTTCAGTAATTGATTATTTGTACTAATTAATTGGTTTGTGTGATTTATCTGATTTAAGTGAATTATTGGATTTATTTAATTTATATGAGTTAATGGATTTAACTGATTTATTCTATTTGGTAGAATAATGTGGATTTATTAGATATTCTCTAATTAATGATGAGATAAGATATTTTATGAGAAAATGAATTGGTAGATAATTTGAGAAGAATTATGATGGAAGGAAATATGATAGAAAGACATATAAAGGAAAAATAGAAGGAAGGAAAGAAAAGGGGAAAAACATAAGGGAAAGAAGAGAGAAAGAAAGAGGAAGAAAGGAAAAGAGAAGGAAAGAAGGGAAAATCTTGGGAAGCTCAAGATCAACTTCTTGCTATCGATTTAATCAAGGTAATGGTGTGAAATGTTATTATCCTATCAATGTTTATGATCATGTATGTGTGTGTATTTGGATTGTTGGATGTTTTTATACATTTCCATTCTAGGGCAAAAATGATTTAATCGATAGAATCGAGTTTTGAACGGTTAGAATTGGAAATAAATTGCGTAATTTAGTCAGGTAATGTTTAGTCGTGACTATTGGTTTTCGTTTGATCGAATTCGGTTGAATTTGTGAGTTTTGACATTTTTGGTCAATTGGAGGTTAAGATTTTGGATGAAAATTGAAAGTCGTAGAATTTGCGTTTTATAATCCTAAATTGTTACTATATAATTGGTAATGATGAGTAGGTATTTAGTCGGGAGAAAATAATTGAATCGGTCGGGTTTTTGGGGGTTTTTGACTCAAACTCGTAGCCTTGTTTTTCTGAATTTTCAGGTGTTAACCGGTTAACCATATACCTTAACCGATTAACACAGTGTTAGGGGCCTAAAAACTGAGTTTTTGGAGTGGTTAATCGGTTAACCATATGCGTTAACTGATTAACACTGTAAGTGTGAGAAAATATTTTTTTTCTTCAAAACTTCGAAAATTCATAACTTCTTCACCGTTTATCGGATTTTGTCGTTCTTTATATCAAACGGAAGCTAATAATATGTTCTATAACTTGGTGAAAAGAAATATTATTTTTATCTGACTTTTAGTCGATTTTACCGATTAATTGAGATTAATTATTTTAAGTAAGTGAGGCTTAAATAGTTAGAGCGTTCGGTTGCGATCGACCTCTTCTTATATGAGTAGCTTATATGCTGTTGTATGATATGCTATGGGTAGCCGTATGGCGTGAATCCTAGAATGTGGAACCGATTGTGATTTTGTGGCCGTTTGGCAATATATGCATTGTTTGAATTAAACGTGAATACATGATGAGATTGACTGTGAATGTGTATACCTTGTATGAAATGGTATGTGATGAATGATGAATATACATTATGGATATATATATATATATATATATATATATATATATATATATATATATATATATATATATATATATATATATATATATATATATATATATATATATATATATATATATATATATATATATATATATATATATATATATATATATATATATATATATATATATATATATATATATATTGTGAATGCATATTGTTTGTATGCGATTGTATGTAAATAATGCATGGGAACATATTGTGAATATGTGTGCATTGCTTGTAATTGTATGTGAAGAATGCATGGGAACATATTGTGAATATGTGTGCATTGCTTGTAATTGTATGTGAATAATGCATGGGAACATATTGTGAATATGTGTGCATTGCTTGATAAATATATTAATGTTATTGAAATTGATATGTTGTATGTGCAATCATGTTATAATCTTGAGTGATGAATTATTTGAGAATGCATGGGATTAAGATGCGAGAACGGTCTTAAGTGCATTTGGTTGTTGATTGCATATGCATCATTTAGTCAAGAGGCAATGTTTGCTAGTTTCGTGGAGACTAGTGACTTGTCCCAAACCTAGAAGGGTGTGTTTGAAAGCTTAGGGAACGGGCTTTTGTTGTTATCGGTCTAGAAGGGTGGACCCGGTTTAAGTGTAAAAACCGAAAAATGATAACAAGTGTTGGTACCACATGGCATGAGTTGCATTGAGTCTCATGGAATGAATATATGATGGTTGTATGAAGTTATGCATAGGTGTATATACATAACTTGTGTAATTGAGAATTATGGATATGTTTGATGATTGTCCATATTTTCCTATATATATATATATATATATATATATATATATATATATATATATATATATATATATATATATATATATATATATATATATATATATATATATATATATATATATATATATATATATATATATATATATATATATATATATATATATATATATATATATATATATATATATATATATATATATATATATATATATATATATATATATATATATATATATATATATATATATATATATATATATGCTTTGTGAAGTATATGATGAGTTATAATGAAGTATGGTGAGAATTGTGGAATATACGTATGTGCATTACATGTGTAATTGTGAATTGGTGAATAAATATAATATGTGTATGTTTATGTGGAATGTTGAGATTCATGGATATGTGCATGATGAATATGCGTGGTGATTATCCTTATTTGTTTATATATATGTTGTGACATACATGAAAAGTTAAAACGAATTGTGGTGACAAAATATGGAATATATGTATTCTATGCTCGTGAATTTATATATGTGATTATATGCATTGTTATTATGATAATATTTCTCACCCTTCCGTTGAAATGATGTCCAACATGACATCGTGCAGGTATCAAGGAGTAGTACTGCTCGTAGTTGCGAGGTCGCTTTTCGTGTAGTTGTTTAGTAATTTAATTATGTTGGGTCGAGTCATGCTCTTGTCATGTAACACTGGGATCACTTGGATTATGTTTCAGATATACATTATGTACTCTATAATATGTATTTATATTCATTGGAATATTATGATGTTGGCCTTAGCGCTTAAACGATGTTGGTTTATGTGATAAACACAAATGTTTCTTTATGAAAATTATTATATAATTGAATCCGCTGCTTATATAAGTGAAATCTTGAAAAGGCATGATTAATTATTGAAGTGTTTATGAGCATGACAGGTGTTTTGATGTTTCGAAATAATGTGTGACACCCTTTTGTGAATGCATGTTAATATTACTCTGATTATGCACATGTTTTCCGTGGGGTTTAGAAGGGTGTTACACAATGCGCTAAAGTAACCTTATGAATCAGGCAATGTAGTTCTAAGAGAAGGTTCCAGATCAACCAAATTCAGAAACAACATTTGCAACCCCTCTATATTCGACTTCAACACTTGAATTAGATATAGTTGGTTGAGGCTTAGATGACAATGAAATCAAGTTATCTCCTAAGAAAATACAATATCCAGATGTGGAATTTCTAGTATCTAACATCCATCCTATTCGGTATCCATGTAGGATGTGAGACCCGAGACAAAAAATTTATAGAGATATAGGCCATGGTCAAGATGTCATACCCCAAAATTTTCCATACCATTTATTTATTTCATCTAACCCATGGTTTATTTCATCTGCATAATTCTCATACCCTAACCATCCATCATAATACATTCATTTACAATTACATGTTTCAAGCAATATCATTGATTCAAGGGATTCTTGTTATTTACGATACAAGATACTGAATTATGGTATGCAAGCCTAGGTTTCATCATGCTACATCTTGATTTTTTATTTATTATAGGCATAACAAACTGTTGGTTGATCATTGTTCTTGGATTAAGTCTTTGGGAAACCCTAATATTGGTTTAGACGTGTTGATTACGTGAGATAAATGAATTTGAAGGTCATTTGGAAGTTTGACTTTGGTCAACAAAGTCAACCATGGAAGGTTTATTTTTTGTTGACCAACTTCTTTATGGGATGTTTAACATATTTGCTAGGTTTGGCTTCTGTTCTTTTGGTTCAAGACATGACATTGCAAAATCAAAGTTCAAGTTCAAAATTGGAAGGAAAATCACTTTTCTTAAGGAATAAGTCATAATTACATTCAAGAGCCAAAATTCATTTACAACATCAAAAGTCCTTACAAAAATCAAAGATTACAAAATTATACAAAAAATCCATCTTTTGACCTAAGGTTGATTTTTTGTCAACTATTGACTTTTTGGTCAAACAGTTGACCAAAGTCAAACCACCTAATCCTACTTTTCAATTCATTTTCAATATCTCTCATCTTTGTGCCACCAATGTCTTCAAAAATCTCTTCATGTCCATAATGCCAAACCTTGATCAATGCCATGCCAAAACCTTAATGATGCCATAACTTACGTCCCTTTAAGTATTCAAATTCCATGATCAAGGATTCATGTCAAGTAAAAGCAGTCGTTCTGCAGCAATAAGAAGAAAGCCTTATGCACAATACAATAAAATTCAGCATCACACATACCCATATAAAGCACACTAGTTACTCATGCCATCATGATCCAATTTGGTAACATACTTGTGCATTCATGACACGAACCAACCATCCAACATTCATACATCTAAACAAGTTCAATGGCATACATCAAAGTCTTGACCATATCATATGCATATCCAACACAACATTGATCACCTAACAAATAACATATTTTTTACATCTAATTATCAATAGTTTTTTAGATCATTAACAATTAGCCAATTCAGTCAGCTAATCATTCACTAAGTAGCCATTAGCTCTAAGTCAAATCACAAAAATTGGAGTATCCAAATGAAATCTCTTCTTAGATCTCTAGATGCGTGAGAGGTGACCAAAGATGGGTTTGAAGAATCAACAGACACTATGGGATATACGGAAACTCAAAACAAGGTATTGAAAAAGACGCGATCAAAGGATAAGACGGAACTGTACATGATGTTCCGAGCAGTTGATGAATCAGGATTTGAAAAAATTGTTGGTTCGACTACGTCAAAAGAAGCATGGGACACATTAAAAAAATGTTCAAAGGAGCAGACCAAGTGAAACAAGTTCGACTTCAAACTCTTCGTGGCGAATTGGAGAGGATGCAGATGAAGGAGTCAGAAACTGTATCTGACTACATCACACATGTACAAATAGTGGTGAACCAACTCACTAGAAATGGTGAAACGGTGATTGATGCACGAATTATCAAAAAGATTTTGAGATCTTTAGAAGATAAATTTGAGAATATTGTGTGTGCAATAGAAGATTCGAAGGACCTTTTGACGCTCTCAGTCGAAGAGCTCGCTGGTTCTCTTGAAGCACATGAACAACGTAAGATAAAAAAGAAGGAGGAAGCAGTCGAGGAAGAACATCAAACCAAGGAGTCAATCAAAGACGAAAAGGTACTCTGATCTCAAAATTTTAGAGGTAGAGGATGTGGTCGTGGGGGTCATGAAAGTGGACGAAATGGTCAAAGCAGCAACTTTGAAGGATATAATAAAGAGAAAGGACAGTCGAATCAACCAAACTGGCGTGGAAGAGGATGTGGTCGAGGAAGAGGTGGCAGGTCGAATTACTCCAACTTCAAATGCTACAAGTGTGGGAAGTATGGTCATTACGCGAAGGATTGCAAATCCTAAAAATGCTATAACTATGGTAAAGTGGGACATCTTGCAAAAAATTGTCGAGTTGAAAAGAAGGTAGAAGAATCAACCAATATAGTTTTAAAAGCTGAAGCGAATGAAGATTTTCTCTTGATGGCTCAAAATGAAATCAACACCAATGACACTTTGTGGTGCCTCGTGTTAGTTCCTGATTGGCAGGCATTTTGGTAAAACTTGGTGTAATCACAAGACGTCCTACAGGATGTCGTGACATGTGTTTTTAAGGTTCTGCATGTAGCTTTGCTTGTTGTAGCAGGACTTAAGTCATGATGTCAAGCATGATGTCTTGACTCTTATGAACAAAACATTCTGTGTGAATGTGTTTGTTTGGCTATCTCTTTTGTGCAAACTTGTTGCACTGATCTGGTGTAAATCTGCGATGATTTTGGTGGAATGCAAAGGCGTTTCTGATTCACATATTGTGGATCATGTTTGATTTCAAGTGGATTTATTTTCATAAGATTATATTTGGATTTGAAGAGTGATTTGATTGGATCTGATTGACTAAATCAAATCTGTTTCATTGATGCAAATTATGAAGATTGATCTCTTCACAATCTGCTGTTACTTTTGCCACAACCCAAGCCCGTCCAAGTATTGCTATTTAAGAATGCACAAACCATGGCCTTCAGATCAGAGAAGCTAGGTTTAAGTGTATGCAATTGCATAAGGTTTAGTGCTCTAGCCTTCGTGTGTTTTAGTTTGTGAGCCATTCACTCATTATCTTAATGTGTGAATTGGACTAAGTTCTATATTGTAATTTGTTCACTCAAAGCTTGTAAGCAAGAGTGCACTGTACTTGATTGAAGCTTTTAAGCAATATCAAGTTGTGTCTTTGAAGAGTGTCTTCTAAAGTCTTAATTTTTGTTGTTGTTATCACTACTGTGATTGATGGGGAGTGAGAGGTGTCTCTTATCTAGGAGTGTCCTAGGTAGAAATTGCAAGGGTACAGATTAGGTGAGAAGATGGTAAACTAGAGAGAGTCTACTGTATATCTTCAAACTAATTCTACTTAGTGGATTTCCTTCCTGGCTTGGTACCCCCCAGACGTAGGTGTGTTTTCACCGAACTGGGTTAACAATTGCTTGTGTCTCGTTACATTTTTTTTTGTTTATCCTTGTTCTTATTGATGATTTAACAGATATTAGTGTCGTAAACATCACCTTCGACATCTGATATCTGATACCATAATTTCAATTGGTATCAGAGCAAACATCCTGCTCTGGTTCTGGGTGAGATCTAGGGACGATACATTCTGGTACCATGGACAAAGAAGGAGGATTTGTGAACAGGCCACTTGTTATGAGCGGAAGTAATTATGACTATTGGAAACCACGTATGGTTGCCTTCTTAAAATCTCTGGACAATAAGGCATGGAAAGCTGTTATAAAGGGATGGGAACATCCTGTGATTATTGATAAAGATGGAAAGGCTACTTCTGACTTGAAACCCGAGGAAGAATGGACAAAAGAAGAGGAGGAACTGACTCTGGGTAACTCCAAAGCCTTGAATGCCCTGTTCAATGGAATTGATAGGAACATATTCAGATTGGTGAACAACTGTGAGGTAGCTAAAGAAGCCTGGGAGATACTGAGGACTACTCATGAAGGCACATCCAAGGTAAAGATGTCTAGACTTCAACTTCTAACTACTAAGTTTGAAAACCTGAGGATGAAAGATGATGAAAGCATACATGACAGAAGAGAAGCTGGTAAGAAAAATTCTCAGATCTCTTCCCAAGAGATTTGACATGAAAGTAACTGCTATAGAGGAAGCACAAGACATCTGCAAGATGAGAGTTGATGAACTCATTGGATCTTTTTTAACCTTTGAAGTAGGAATAAGTGACAAAGCTGATAAGAAGAAGAGCATAGCCTTTGTGTCAAATATTGAAAGTAGAGAGGATGAATCAAATGAGGATACAAATGAAAGCTTATCAAATGCCATAGTGTTGCTTGGAAGATAATTCAACAAGGTTATGAAAAGAATGGATATGAAGACAAGACCTAATGTCAAGAACATCCCACATGACATCAGTAGGTCCAATGATGTAGGAAGAAGAACCAGGACTGAAGAAAAACCCATAAATAGCAAAGGGATATAGTGTCATGGGTGTGAAGGTTTTGGTCACATCAGATCTGAATGCCCAACCTATCTCAAGAAACAAAAGAAAGGTCTAGCTATTTCTTGGACTGATAAAGATTCTGACAGTGATATTGAAGAAGAGTCTGCCAATCATGTAACTACCTTGACTGGAAGATACTATTCTGATGAAGACTCCAGTGAAGATGAACTAACTTTTGAAGAACTTGCAGCTGAAGGTGAGAAAAACACTTAGAAGGGAGGGGGGTTGAATAAGGGTTTCGAAAATATTATGGCAATAAAAACACAATGATTTTTATCCTGGTTCGTTGAACTCAACTAATCCAGTCCACCCTATCAAGAGTGATTTGCCTTTCTCCACAAGGACTTTATCCACTATAGTCAAACTGATTACAGTGTCAAACACTAAGAACAACTGTCTTAGTCTTCTCAAGAACTACTGACCACAACTTGGTCTTCTTAAGGAGCCTTTACAAATGAATGTAAACTAACAAGTGTGTTTGAGTTTGCTTCTAACAAGCTTTAATCACAACTGTGATTTTTTACACAAGATTAAGAATGAAAGACAAAACTATTCAGCTTTGAATAATTGTATGAGAGTTTAGAACAATTCGTTTGTCAATAGTTCGTCAGTTTTGAAGAGATGTTGAAGACGTCCTTTTATAGTGCTGAGAGTCCAATGCTTGAAGACTGTGCAAGTAGGGTAGCTGTAGCCTTTTGTCTTCACATGACTTTTCCTTTCTCACAAGTAGAATGTTCAGAGAAATGCCTTTTGCCTGAATCCTTGTGTCTATCATAAATAAGGAATAGTTCCGTTGGAGAGGACGTTGAGAATAGTACCAAGTCTATTCACGTGACATCTTTTCAAACGTAAACAACATCAGATCCTCTGATGTGCTTCTTGTTCTTCAGATCAGATTCAATGATATCAGAGTTACAGCTTTAGTGCTTCAGCGTGAGTGGTCTGATCAGAGCATAACAGTTTATCAGAGCCTCTGTACTTGCAGCGTAAAGTACATTCAGAGTCTTCTGAAACAATGCTTGAAACTCTTCATACAAAATCTTCAGCTACGCTTCAGATGCTTCTGTAGCTTCTGCTTTAGAGTCTCTTCTGGCAGCGCTCTTCTGATGAGTTGCTTCTGATGCTTCAGAGCCTTGCGTAACTTGCTGTTCAGATGCATTTTGCTTCCATAATGATATTTATTTTAATATCTGAAACACAAAACACTTGAACAAAAGTAGAGTATATATTTTCTTAATTCAAAATTTCATAAGGGTTATCATCAAAACATAGAGATATAATTAAACAGCAATCTGTGTTCTAACAGCAGCTTCCTACAAAGAGGCATGCCATCAAGGTGAAAAACAGAAGAAACTCATCATCAAACTGAAGACTGAAAAGGAGGAACACCTTACAATTATCAAGGAGTTGAATGATGAAGTTGCTGAACAGTTTAAAACAGTCACTGAGTTAAATGATGAAGTTGCTCAACTGACTTCCCAACTTGATCAAATGGGGAAGTCTGTTAGAATGATGAACGGTGGTACCAAAACCTTGGAAGAGATTCTTCAATCTGGAAGAAGGACGGGAGACAAGGCAGGGTTGGGATTTAATATAGAAAAGAAAGCACATACAGACAATAACCATGCCTCTCACCACAAGCCTTCTGGATCCAAGCAAAAAAATGTTCCATCAAATGTCTCAACATCATGATAGAAAACAACCTAGCCAACCAAGAAAATTCCAGAGATGGAGATGCCATCACTGTGGTCACTTTGGTCATATAAAGCCATTTTGTTTCAGACTGCATGGATATCCAAACTATATACCTCAAGCAAGACCTGATCACAACATTCAGTCCTCTAGAAAGCAATGGGTTCCCAATGATTCTGCTATAAAGCAATGGGTTCCTAAAACTGTTACTGTCTGCTTCATAGCTCATATGTCCCTAAAAGTATCTACTAAGGAAGATTGGTACTTTGATAGTGGGTGCTCAAGACACATGACAGGGATAAAAAATTTGTTAGTTGACATCAAACCTCACTCAACCAGCTATGTGACCTTTGCAGACGGAGCCAAAGATGAAATTAAGGGAGTTGGAAAATTAAACTGCTCAGGAACACCTAATCTTGACATTGTTTTGCTAGTCAAAGGATTAACTGCTAACTTGATTAACATCAATCAACTGTGTGATCAGGGTCTCAATGTCAACTTCACTAAACTTGAATGCTTGATGACTAATGAAAAGGGAGAGCTAATCATGAAGGTAGTCAGATCTAAGGATAACTACTACCTATGGGCCTCTCAAGACTCCAAATGTGCTCTTGCCAAAGAAGATGAAGTGAAACTATGGCACCAGAAACTTGGTCATCGACATCTGAAAGGAATGAAGAAAATCATATCTATGGAAGTTGTCAGAGGAATTCCTAAGCTGAAGATTGAAGAAGGAAAAATATGTGGTGAATGCCAAATAGGAAAACATGCAAGGATGTCACACCAGAAGATCCAACATCTCACTACTTCTAAAGTATTGGAACTTCTTCACATGGACTTAATGGGACCTATGCAGGTGGAGAGTCTTGGTGGAAAGAAGAATGCTTATGTTGTAGTGGATGACTTTTCAAGATATACCTGGGTGAATTTTATAAGAGAAAAATCTGAAGTGTTTGATGTATTTTAAGACCTGTATCAGAAAATTCAAAGAGAAAAGGAAAGCAAGATTGTCTGAATCAGGAGTGATCATGGGAAGGAATTTGAAAATCAAAAGTTTACTGAATTCTGCTCTTCTGAAGGAATTAGCCAGGAATTATCTTCTCCTATTACTCCTCAACAAAATGGAGTTGTAGAAAGAAAGAATAGAACTACTCAAGAATCTGCCAGAGCAATGATCCATGCTAAGAAACTGCCATACCATTTCTAGGCTGAAGCCATGAACACTGCCTGCTATGTTCATAATAGAGTAACCTTAAGAACAGGAACTATGACCACTCTATATGAAATTTGGAAAGGAAGAAAACCTACTGTTAAATACTTTCATGTGTTTGGAAGCAAGTGCTACATACTTTCAGATCCTGATCATAGAAGAAAGATGGACCCTAAGAGTGATGAAGGTATATTCTTGGGCTACTCTACCAACAACAGAGCCTATAGAGTGTTTAACTCCAGAACTAAGACCATGACAGAGTCTATCAATGTTGTTATAGATGATATGCATAAGGAGATTGATGTCCTAGAAAATGTTGGAACATCCTTTGATATCTCAGCTGAGTCTGAAGACAGAAACAATGATTCTAACCCTACCATCACTGAATTTGAACCTGTTAACAAAGGACCATCCACCAAAGTCCATAAAGACCATCCTATGGATCTCATCATAGGTGATCCAAATAAAGGGGTAACCACTAGATCTAGAGAAGTTATCCCAAGCTCTTGCTTTGTGTCCAAGATTGAGCCTAAAAACATCAAGGATGCTTTAACTGATGAATTCTGGATAAATGCCATGCAAAAGAAGTTGGGTGAATTCAAGAGAAACGAAGTTTGGGACCTTGTGCCAAGTCCTGAAGGAACAAATGTGATTGGAACCAAATGGGTTTACAAGAATAAGTTTGATGAAAAGGGAGTGGTTACTAGGAACAAAGCCAAATTGGTTGCTCAAGGATACACGCAGATTGAAGGGGTTGATTTTGATGAAACCTTTGCTCCTGTAGCTCGACTTGAATCCATCAGACTCCTTCTGAGAGTTGCTTGCATTATGAAAATCAAGTTGCTTCAAATGGATGTCAAACGTGCCTTTTTAAATGGTTACCTAAATGAAGAAGTTTATGTGGAACAACCTAAGGGTTTTATTGATCCAACCTTTCCTAATCACGTTTTTAAGTTGAAGAAAACCTTGTATGGTCTAAAACAAGCTCCTAGAGCTTGGTATGAAAGACTAACAGAGTTTCTTGTTGATAATGGAAATAGAAAAGGTGGCATAGATAAGACTTTATTTATCAAGGAAGAGGAGGGAAAAACATGGTTGCTCAAATCTATGTTAATGATATTATCTTTGGTGGGATGTCAGATGAGATGGTTCAACATTTTGTGCAGCAAATGCAATCTGAATTTGAAATGAGCCTTGTTGGGGAACTAACTTACTTTCTTGGGTTACAAGTCAAACATATGGAAGAATCCATATTCCTATCTCAGAGTAAGTATGCCAAGAACATTGTTAATAAATTTGGAATGGAAAATGCCAGCCACAAAAGAACACCTGCACCTACCCATCTAAAATTGTCAAAAGATGAAAAAGGAGTTAATGTGGATCAAAGTTGTCACAACTGCGAAAAACCACTGGCGGAAAAACAGAAGAGTCGCCACTTTCGTTATTTATCCCAAAGAGAGGGAAAGGAAACGATCGGAAAAACCTAAAGAAAAAGGGAAAGACAAAGTCATCACAACCATGTCTGGATTCGGGTGTCAGTTACGCAAGGGGAAGGTATTAGCACCCCTTACGTCCGTCGTACTCGACGGGATCCATACATTGTTGTCTATCTAAAAGGGTGTGTTGATACTATCTAGCTAAAGGCTTAAGAAAAAAAGAAAAAGAAAATAGAAGTGACTCGGCAGAGCACCGCCGCTCTGTGCCTACGTACTTCCTCTTGCAATGGGAAAGTCAGAGTCAACGTAGTTCGGCTAACTACGACTAAAGAAAGGGGGGAAGGTTACTCGCCGAGACATCGCGTCTCGTGCCTACGTACTTTCATCTGGTATGAAAGATCAAAGCAAACGTAGTTTGGGTTAAAAGGACCACAAGTTGGTTCAAAAGTTTTTAGGCCCGAGTAGGGTTAAAAGATAGTTCTAGCAGTTGGTGTATGCAGCTCGACCGTTGGAGACTTAGGCGTTACCGTTTGCTGTAGAACTAAAATTTAACAACACTCTTTTTGTGAAAATACTTTCCTGATTAAGATCCCGAAGGATGAAAAAGGTTTGAAGTATTTTTGTGTTTTTTAGAGAACAAGTGTTTTGAATTTGATTTGCGACTCATGTCGCACTAGAGACTATGACCTAAGAGCGAATGCGTCGTATATCACCAAAAGGGTGTACACTAAACACTATAGGTCCTTGAGAGGATGCCCCTCAATTACCATTTCTCAAGTAGCTTAAGGCTCGTAGCGTGCTACCCTTGTCATTCCTTATTAAGTGTTTTATGGATGTTTGAAGATGAGAAGAGAAGAAGGCACACTAATGGGTGACTAATCAATCCTAGAAGTTATCATGCAAAGTGGACCTAAAGTTGAGATTGAAAAGGGGACTACCTAATTTTATCATGCATGGTTAGGCACCTGATCGCGACTTTCTATGTCTAATACAACTAACTGCAAGTGCACAGTCTATCGCGTAGTAATAATAGATATCGATCCCACAGGGACTCGTAATCAAACTAGTGTTCTCGGGAGTTACTATGTTTAGCTAGGTAGAATATGTTTAAGGGAATAAGATTGTCACTAAAAAGGGAACTAAGATTACTATGTAGATTATAATTAATAGAATCGATACGTAGTAATTGTGTTCTTCAGGGATTTGATAAATTACTGGTGTATGAAATAGTTTTCGAAGTTTATTTAAGCAGAAAATAGAGATTTGAAAACTCTCGCCTCACGATGGTTATTGACGCTAATCATAATCCTAAGGGCCAAACGTATACTTTCGTATTCCGTTCGGGGTTAAAATTATTTTTTGGAAATCTCTAAATTCTAATTCGTTTTAAAGTGCTTTCGCTGTTATTAAAACAAATGCCTAGTGTTTACTATCTGACCTTACCGCAGCTTTCGCTTGTTGGTTTGTATCTTAATTAATTTCCCACTTTCGTGGCAAAACTACTTTTAAATAAATTCTCGCTTTCGCGACGAAGTTTATTCAGTGAATCAATTTTAAACACTCAGACCATAGATTACTTTTATGAAAAGAAAGTTTTCAACCAAGTGTTATCAAATCCCATTCGAATTATTACTACATATTGATTACCTAAGTTTAGCTAGACATGGAATTGGGAAAAACAAAATAAAAATAAGAATAATAAATAATAATTTGCATTATAATAAAACAGAGGTCGATCAAAATGAAAACCTGTAAATATGCCAATTGGCCTTTGGGCAGATCCTCCACAGATGTTGGCAGGATTCTGGTCTTTAGTTCCAATTTGATCGTACAGTACAATAAAAATTACAGAAGAGCGGAAATGGGAATAAGGAAAGGTAAAGGGAAAGAATACAAATAAAAACTAGAAAGTAATTGCTCTGGAAATTAAATTCGGCAGCACTTCGTGGTATGAATGCAACACACTTTCTGAAGTCCTCTGCTTCCCTTTTTATAGAAGTGGAATCCCAACGGTTATCTCTGAGGATGATGGACCTTGAGGCAGATAATTTAGGGAGTAGTGGTCCACTTTATGGGAATTGGAACTGCTCTTTTGACGTGTAATCTGAGTGGGGCGTTTTTGCCTGCATGACGGTCGTCACAAGGTGTGACGGTCGTCACCCGTGTGACGGTCGTCATGAAGCTGTGACGGTCGTCACATCAGCAAAAACAGCTTGCTGCGCTTTTCATTGTATTTTCACTCCTTTTTCGTCCATATTTCATCTGAGATTGCTTCTTTTCTTCATGTTGCCTTGTTTAGACGTGATCGTTGAATACCTGCAAAACATCAGACAAATATACGGAAATAACCCGAAATCGGATCGAAATCGGTTAGATTTTAGTTGAATTATGCATGAAAATATCTATATGATTTCGTGTTATCAAACTCCCCTAAGCTTGAATCTTTGCTTGTCCTCAAGTAAAACATGGAAAAGTCGGCAAGCACGAGGCAACTTCTTCGTTCGCAGAGTTTGGAAAAACCGGGATTCTTGGTAGGAACAAGACGAGTATCATGACGACACTGGACTGCAAGTCTTTGGAGGTCTCCTTTTTATGCAAATCGGTCTCAGTCATGCTACTGTATCTTGGTGTCAAGGTTCTCGTGGCAAGTTCACCCTGTTTGTTCTAGCGCAATCACATTAAGCCCGTTGTCCGCACACTTTCATGGCAAGTCGACCTGTTAGTGCATATGATCTCATTTCTGTTTTTGATCTTCTTCATTGATCATAATTTCATGTCATTGATTTTCAATGAGTTTTTCGTGCCGTTGGGCTAAATGCTCGGGTGAGGAGCACCTAACTTAGAAGGAAACGTATCTTATATTCTTGGGCTTTTTAGCTCTCTTTTCATGATTTTTCATCTTTTTGGAGATCATACACTTATTTGCATCGGTCGCTCGCTTAGAAGTGTTTTTAGGATGGTGCTGACTGCTAGTATAAACTACTTGGGGTTTGGTTTGCGCAGACACTTGAGACTTTGGTACACGTAGGTGGTGAAACCGACTCGCATAAACTAGAGATCTAAGGTGTCTGGACGATACTGGTTTTGTTAGAACT
Source organism: Lathyrus sativus (assembly GCA_963859935.3). Taxonomy (NCBI): domain Eukaryota; kingdom Viridiplantae; phylum Streptophyta; class Magnoliopsida; order Fabales; family Fabaceae; genus Lathyrus; species Lathyrus sativus. The sequence goes on along the minus strand of OZ012739.1, from coordinate 620,303,519 downwards.
GTCGTTTCCTCGGAGTTTCAAAACTTGGTTTGAACTCAGGTGCATTCTCGTGGTGCTTTTGCTTTTGAGGAACGAACTAAATTTTTTTTGTTTACGTTGAATAATGTGGGGATTGTTTGCGTAACGTGAAAAATATATAGACGAGCTTTATTTGCTAGAAATAGAAAGTGTAAAAATAGATATTACTAAAATTCAAAGTGCAGTGAAATGGAAATAAAGGAAATTCAGAGTACAGTGGAAATAAGGCTCCGCTCCCACACTATCTCGATCAGTGTCCTCACTGATTCTTGAAGCATGCGAGAGGGAGATACAACTGAAAATGAAAATACAGAATACTGAAATATAGTAAACAATGAAGGAAAAATGGAAATCTAGTCTCGGCCTCTGTCACGTCCGCGCTGGCATCCTCTGGCTCTGGCAAGGGCTACTCTGTCCTCATAGCTCATGGCTCCGGTGTGGTAGACGGTGTCTCGGAGTCCTTCAACCTGCAAGGAGGGGCAGTGAGTTCGAACAACCAGTTGATACGGTCCTCTGGATGGATGCGGGTGCGGGACGGAAGGATGATGCTTCGGACGGTCTTGCCACGCACAACCGGATGGTATTTGCCGTCAGCTCGGGAGCGGATGAGATGAGAGGCTCTGCAGTGGTTGGTGTCAAGGAACACCGAGGGGATGGAATGGAGGTGCTGGAGGCGGTCGCCAAGGTTCAGCCCAAGTGCAATAGCCGTGACAATCCCGCCAAAGTAGAATGGCTTCGAGCCACGGTTGCAGTTGGCCTGAATGTGAGCCAGTAGAAACGGGGCAACGTTGACAGGTTCATTGTTGAAGACGCAATGAAGAAAGAAGAGCTCCTTGGAGTTCACTTTGTGGTTGCTGTCTCTGGCGAAGATGGTGTTACTCAACGCTCTGTGAAAGTACCAGATGGTTGGGTTATGGATATGAGTGGCGTGCAGGGAGTCCCAACCATCGGCATTGAGGTCGGTCAACTGATACCACAGCGCGAAGGCTTCGTGCTGGAACTGATCGGTGATGCGGTGGTGAGCGTTTTCACCGCGAGGTAGCTGTAGGATGCCGACAATCTGGTTTTGGTGCATCTGATAGTTGACGCCAAACATCCGGAAGCAAGCGACACCTGAATGTTGGTTAAGTTCGCCGCTGCTTGTGACGTAAGTGAACGAACTCAAGAACTCAAGAGTGAGTTGCTCGTAGGTTGGCTGTGGGTTGGTGCAGAGGTTCCAGATGCCTGCTCTTTGAAGCATCCAGGTTACACCTTCAAGGAGTCCGAGCTCCGTAAGCGATGGAAGGTGCGGATAATGAGTCGGCTGGAGTGAACTCTGATAAAATGCAATGTAGTTTGCTCGTTGTCTTTCGCCTAACTCGCCTTCACTGAAGGTAATGTTGCTGACATCTGGTGTTTCTGTATTCCTTGCCATTGTTGGAAGATGGAGAGGTTTCTGAGGTTTTGGGGTTTTTCTGCAGAGAGGGAAAAATGACAGAACGGTGGTTTGGAGGTTGAATTTGGAGTTGAAGTTTATAGTTCAATGTGGGGAGGACGAAAATTCGTAGTGGGGTAGGAGTTAGGATGTTTGAAAGTGATAATGGGGGGAGTGGAGGAGAATACGAACCCTGTTTTATCAGATAGCAGTTCTGGACTGCGTGATTGTCGTCACATAGGTGTGACGGTCGTCACCCGCGTGACGCTCGTCATGGGGCTGTGACGGTCGTCACAGCAGCAAAATCTGCAGAACGCAGAATTTTGCTCTGAGGGCGTACTCATGGTGATTTTAAGGCTTAGTATTGATACGGTGATGTAATATAACAGCCAACAAACAACAATTAATGCGAAAACAAAATAATTGAATAAAAACTAGAATTGAAATAACATATAATTGAAACAATTGTATGTAGTACATAATGAAAACGAACAATGCGAAAAATCCAAATGATTAAATGAAACTAAACTAGACTAGACTAAACTGAAACTACTGCTAAGAACTAATAACTAATCTTTTCGTGCCTTCAACTCATCGAATTTCTGCGAATAGTAGTCGAGTTGGTCGTAGACTAGATCCATGAAGCCTACCAGTTCGCTGTGCATGCCTGCGATATCAGCTTTTACATTAGTCAGAGCTTTATCTACGTCGTCCAATCTGAGTAACACGGCATCCATTTTGTCGCTGGTCTCCTCAGGGATAGGCTCAAGATAAGTATTATAGTGCGGAGGAGTCGTAGGGTCTACTTCGGTTTCAGAGGCAGCGTCCTCATAGTACATATAGTCGTGTGCCTCAGAGATGTGGTCCCTGTCATACATATAGTTCTGGGGTGTTGACTGTGGTGAAGGAGGTCCCATAGGCTCATCCAATTCGTAGAGCCAGTTATCCTTGTTGTGGATGCTTGTCATCAGATGATCAGGCAGTGTGAATAGCTGTACTGGTTTTTCGTTAATAAGGTACTCATACGGTCCAGGTCCCATAGTCCCTAAGATGCGCCTGTTAAAGCAGAATTGTATGTTCATGGGTCTGATGGTACCAAAACGAGTGCTGGCATTTAAATGGAATCTAAGGCCAAGCTCGTGGGCAATCATTGTTACTAGGCCTCCTATGAGAATAGGTGTCTGAGGTTCCAGCGTGAGGCGTTTGAAAGATCTCATCATGAAAGGCACTGCATTTACTGTCCGTCCCTGAGAAGCACAGAACATGATGAATAACTCTTCCTTAGACACTGCAGTAATATTTTCTTCTTTTCCAACCAAGGTGTGAGCTAGTATCTTATGGAAGTATCTGAAGGCTGGGTTATGAATGTCATTATTATGCATTCTGGCTGGTTCAGGGTGATAGTCGCCTGTGATTCTACCCCAGAATTGATCGAGTTCAAAATCAATATCGTCATCTTCTGCACTGATGAACACATACGGTCCGCTAGGGAATCCTAGGAGGTTAGCTAGTGACATCCGGCTATGAGTTTGGTCCATTCCAAACAATCTGAAGGTAATCAACTCTGAGCGGGTTCCAAAACCATAGTTGGGTGTGTATCTGAAAGAACTAAGGAATTCATAGGTAAGATCCTTGTAGGTAGCGAAACGTGTTTTTAGAGCAGTGTTCTCCCAACCTAGTTGATTGAACAGGTATTGAATGCTATCTGTGATCCCTAGTTTATCCATAGTAGCCTTGTCATAATACAGCGTTAAGGCGAATTCTCTTTCGGTCAGTGCTGCAAATCTTGCCTTTTGAGCGAGTCCTCGGAAGTGAACCTTTGTGAAGTCGTACTCGGCCATACTCGCAGGTAATTCGGAGAAAACATAAGGAATGTTTTGAAGACTTTAAAAATCCTGAAAGGTTTGAAACAAGAGATTGAATTCAGGATTTTTAGAAACGAAAAGCGGTAGAAACAAAAGACAAAAGAGAGAAAATAAAATAAGAATAAAAGTACGAAAATGAGCGAAAGTAGAAAGTAGTAGTAATTTTAGAATTTTTGTTGGATTTTTCAAAGTAGAATTTTAAAGAAAAAATGAAATGCAATAACGAGGGAAATTTGGGTTGCCTCCCAATAAGCGCTGTTTTTTAACGTCTAAAGCCTGACGATAGCTTGGTGAGAAGCTACGCGGGTGTCTGAGCTGGAAGCTCAAGCAATGTTATATTGCTGACTTGAGGACTGTTGTCGTTCTTATTGTAATGTTTCAGACGTTGCCCGTTTACGATAAATGGTGCATTCGTCTTATCGATAATTTCAACAGCTCCACTCTGAAGTAGTTTAGTCACTTCATAGGGTCCAGACCACCTAGATTTTAGTTTACTTGGGAAGAGTTTTAATCGTGAATTAAAGAGCAATACGATGTCTCCCACACTGAATTGTTTCCTGATTGAACGTTTATCATGCCACTTTTTTGTTCGTTCTTTGTAGATACGGGCATTTTCGTAAGCGTCTAATCGAAGTTCTTCCAACTCGTGTAAGTTCAAGATTCGCTTTTCTCCTGCCTCGGTGTAGTTGAAGTTGAGTGTTTTAATGGCCCAAAAGGCCTTATGCTCTAACTCTACAGGGAGATGGCAGGATTTACCGTAAACTAATTTATAGGGGGTAGTACCTATTGGTGTCTTAAATGCGGTCCTATAAGCCCATAAAGCTTCTTGTAGCTTCGACGACCAATCTTTCCTTGAGGTAGCGACAGTCTTTTCCAAGATTTGTTTTATTTCTCTGTTCGAGACCTCTACTTGTCCGCTAGTTTGCGGATGATAGGGTGTAGCTACTCGGTGCCGGACTCCATATCTAGAGAGAATTTTATCGAATATTCGTGATATGAAGTGAGATCCTCCGTCACTAATGACGAGTCTGGGTACACCGAATCTAGGAAAGATTGTGTTTTTGAAGAGTTTGATTACTACTCGTGCGTCGTTTGTTAGAGCAGCTATGGCTTCTATCCATTTAGACACTTAATCGACAACGACGAGTATGTAGTTATTTCCAAAAGAAGGTGGGAAAGGTCCCATAAAATCTATTCCCCAGACGTCGAAGATTTCTACCTCTAAGATTCCTTTCTGAGGCATTTCATCGCGTCGTGAGATGTTGCCAGTTCGTTGGCATCTATCGCACTTTTGCACAGCGATATGAACGTCTTTCCAGAGATTAGGCCAGAATAGGCCGGCTTGGAGAATCTTAGCGCACGTCTTGGACGTACTAGCATGACCACCATATGGTGCTGAGTGGCATTGGGAAATAATATTTTCTATTTCTTCCTCTGGGACACAACGACGATATATGTTGTCGGCCCCTCTCTTGAAGAGTAGGGGTTTGTCCCAATAATAGTGTTTCAGATCGTGGAAGAATTTCTTCTTTTGCTGATAAGTAAGATCCGGTGGAAGCACGCCCGCAGCGAGGTAATTAACGATGTCAGCATACCAAGGTAATGTGACTTGGGCATAAACGGATTCTACGGCTTTTTCGAATTCTGGATCTTCCGAGATTGAATTGGGCGTGTCACTTTCTAATTTGGCTATCAGACGTTCGTACGGGAAATCGTCATTTATCGGTACTGGTTCGTGTCTGATGCCTTCTATTCGGGATAAGTGATCTGCAACAACGTTCTCGGTTCCTTTCTTATCTTTGATTTCTAAGTCAAACTCTTGTAATAACAGGATCCATCTCAATAGTCTTGGTTTGGCATCCTTTTTGCTTATTAGGTACCTTATGGCAGCGTGGTCTGTGTATATTATAATTTTTGCTCCTACTAAGTAAGAACGGAATTTGTCAAGCGCAAATATAACTGCTAGAAGTTCCTTTTCTGTGGTAGCGTAGTTCATTTGGGCAGGATCTAAGGTTCTACTGGCATAGTAGATAGCATGGAGTTTCTTGTCTTTCCTTTGTCCTAGAACTGCGCCTACAGCGTAATCACTCGCGTCGCACATGATTTCAAACGGTAGTCTCCAATCGGGTGATTGCATGATTGGTGTGGTGATAAGGGCTGATTTCAATGTTTCGAATGCTTTTAAACAGTCGTCGTCGAAGACGAACTCAGCATCTTTCATTAACAGGCCGGTCAGAGGTTTCGTGATTTTCGAGAAATCTTTTATAAACCTTCTGTAGAAACCGGCATGTCCTAGAAAACTCCGTATTTCTCGTACGGATTTTGGAGGTTGGAGATCTTTTATAATCTCTATTTTAGCTTTGTCTACCTCAATCCCTCTATCTGATATGACATGTCCTAGAACTATTCCTTGTCGGACCATAAAATGGCATTTCTCCCAATTTAGGACGAGGTTTACTTTTACGCAACGTTCTAGTACCATTTCTAAGTTTTGTAAGCATCCTTCGAAACTTTGTCCACATACCGAGAAATCGTCCATAAATACTTCCATAATCTCGTCTATGAAATCTGCAAAGATTGCCATCATGCATCTTTGGAAGGTTGCTGGAGCGTTACAGAGTCCGAACGGTATTCGGCGGTAAGCAAAAGTACCGTAAGGACAGGTGAATGTAGTCTTTTCTTGGTCATCAGGATGGATGGGAATTTGGAAGAATCCTGAGTAACCATCTAGATAGCAGAAATATGAATGTTTGGCTAGTCTTTCCAACATTTGGTCTATGAAGGGTAGCGGGAAGTGATCTTTGCGCATAGCCTTGTTAAGCTTCCTATAATCAATACACATCCTGCTTCCAGTCACGACTCTTTTTGTTATTGATTCGCCTTTTTCGTTTTTAACTACTGTGACTCCTCCTTTCTTTGGTACGACATGAACTGGGCTAACCCATTCACTATCGGCGACCGGATAGATGATTCCTGCATCTAGTAATTTCTTTACTTCATCTCTGACTACAGTGCTCAGAATGGGGTTTAGTCTTCTCTGATGCTCTCGAGAGGTTTTAGAGTCTTCCTCTATTGTAATTCGATGCATACAAATCGAAGGGCTTATACCTTTTAAATCACTTATGTTATAGCCTAACGCGGCGGGGTACTTCTTTAGGACTTCTAATAACTTTTCGGTCTCTGGTTGTCCTAAGTCGGCGTTGACTATCACTGGTCTTTTTAGTTCATCGTCTAGAAATTCATATCTGAGGTTTTTGGGTAGTGTTTTAAGTTCTAAAGATGGGTTCTTCGGACCTGGCATATGGTTTGGGGTCAGTGCTAAGCTTTCGCTTAGGCTGTCGTCTTTATACGGTTTACGCCAATTGTCGTCTTCAGAAATGTCGGGTATTTGAATCTTTATTATTTCTGAATACGTGGTCTCTTCATTTTCAAGTTCTCTTATGCATTCGTCAATTTCGTCTACTAAATAGCAGGTATCGTCTATTGCTGGTGCTTGTAAAAACTTGGTGAGAATGAACTCTATCTTTTCTTCTCCTACTTCGAATGTTAGCCTTCCTTTCTTCACGTCTATAATCGCTCCGGCTGTAGCTAGGAACGGTCTTCCTAGGATAATTGGGGTTACAGTGTCCTCCTTGATGTCCATGATTATGAAGTCGGTTGGAATGTAGAATTGTCCTATGCGTACTGGAACGTTTTCCAGTATTCCGACGGGGTATTTTACTGATCTGTCAGCTAATTGTACGGACATTTTGGTTGGCCTGAGGTCTCCCATATTCAGCTTTTTGCATATAGATAAGGGCATAACACTGATACTGGCTCCTAAATCGCATAGAGCTGTCTATTACGAACTTTCCTATGACGCAGGGTATGGAGAAACTACATGGGTCTTTTAATTTAGGAGGCATGCGGTTTTGAATAATAGCGCTACACTCTGCAGTAAGTGTAACTGTTTCGTTATCCTCGATCTTTCTCTTATTCGACAGGATCTCTTTGAGAAATTTAGCGTATGACGGCATTTGAGTTATTGCTTCTGTAAAAGGAATAGTAATATTCAACTGTTTAAGGAGCTCTACAAATTTCTTAAACTGTCCTGAAGTTTTAGAGTTTATTAGTCTTTGCGGATAAGGAATAGGTGGTTTATATGGCGCTGGAGGTGCTTGAGTTTTTTCACTTGCGGTATCCTCCTTCTCGTTGTCCTCCTTCTTCTCTAACTCAGATTCCTTTTCTGCTTATTCAGTTGGTTTTTGTTGCATGGCTGAGTTTTCGGTCCTCGGATCGATCGGTTCGTCCAATTCTTTTCCACTTCTTAGTATCACAGCATTTGCTTGGCCTTTGGGATTCTGTTCGGGTTGTCCAGGAAATGTGCCAGCAGGTGCGGCAGCAGATGCTTGCTGTTGAGCCACTTGTGATATCTGAGTTTCTAACATTTTGTTGTGGGTGGCTAAAGCGTCTACTTTTCCTGTCAACTGTTTAATTTGCTCGCTAGTGTGTATGTTTTGATTTAGGAATTCTTTGTTTGTTTGAGCTTGAGTTGCTATGAACTTTTCCATCATCAACTCGAGGTTTGATTTCCTAGGTGCATTCTGAGCAGCTGGTTTCTGATATCCTGGCGGAGCAGTAGGCATTTGCAATGCATTTTCGCTTTTGTAAGAAAAGTTTGGATGATTTCGCCAACCTGGGTTGTAGGTATTTGCGTAGGGATTTCCTTGAGCATAATTTACCTGGTCTGGCGGGATTCCGGCTAGCAATGGGCATTCGGGTGCATTATGAGTGGTGTTTCCGCATAACTCGCAATTTGGAGTTACTGCAGCGACAGTTGCAGTGGGGTTAACGGTCAGACTATCAATCTTCTGTGCTAGAGCATCTACTTTAGCATTGAACTTTTCAAGGCTGCTGATTTCGTACATCCCACCTTTCGCTGTGGTTTTCTCAGTTGGAGTGCGTTCACCTCCCCATTGGCAATGGTTTTGTGACATGTTTTCTATTAATTGATAGGCTTCATCGTATGGCTTATCCATAAGTGTCGCTACTGCGAAAATCGGCGCCGGCTGAACAGAAGAGTCGCCACCGTGCGTTATTTATCCCACGGGAGGGAAAGGAAACGCTCAGAGTAAACCTCGCACAATACGGGAAAGGTATGGTCATCGCAACCAAAACCTGGGTTCGGGAGTCGGTTACGCAAGGGGAAGGTATTAGCACCCCTCACGTCCGTCGTACTCGACGGGATCCACGCTTGTTTTCGGGTATGGATTGTTATTCTATCTAAACTATAGGTCAAGGGTTAAAAAGAAAATACAATGAAAATAAAAATGACTCGGCAAAGTATCGCACTTTATGCCTACGTATTCCCGTCTGGAACGAGAAATCAGAGTCAACGTAGTTCGCCTACCTACGGGAAAGGAAGGGAAGGTTGCTCGCTAGGATATCGCATCCTATGCCTACGTACTTCCACACAGCATGGAAGATCAGAGCAAACGTAGTTCGGGCCACGTACGACACAAGCTTGTCTTGGTTGATTTTATTCCTTCTGAAAAAGGTTTTTCTTGATTAACAGTCCAAGAGGACAAAAATGACGTTTTGATGAGTTCACATTCTTTTACGGAAGAAGTGTCTTTTATTGTGTTTGAAATCTTTATGTGTTTTTCTGTTTGTTTTGAGAAAGAAAGAGACAGAACTCTAACCTACGGTTGCGAAGGGAAACAAACTAACCTAATGTTATCATGCATGGGTTAAGACCTAGTGTCTATCATGCTCCTCTCTTGCACAGAGAGAAACAGAGATCCTAAGGGATAGGCAGAAACAGAAACAATATCAGATATATACAGTAAAGCAGTAAAATGCATGGATGCAACAATACAAGCGAGGCAAGGGAGTCCCACTCAACCTCGAACCTAGAAAACAATAGGCGAAAGTGAACAGGCTTCACTTTCAACCCAACAGGTTAACAGCAAACAATACAGTTCAGAAAACCAATCAATACATCAGCAAATGCAATACAGCAAAAAGAAACAGCATCAGCAGCTCTGAATCAACAACTGGCTTCAAGCAATCTCCAATCATTCACAAGCTTCAACAAGCATCAATCTCCATCTTTATGGCCTTCAGACAAGGGCTTTGATCATCAGTCTTCCATCTGCAATGGCTTTTCTTCAAGCTCAAACCTCCAGGATGAGGGATCAGTCACAAGAGTGAATGGGTGTTAAGCAATCAGCTGACTACCAAAGGTGGTGAACAGACTGCTTCTAACACAAGAGACATTTTCTCTCAAGAGTTCTATCTCATAGACACCATCACCAAGCCTTCCAAAGGAAGGGGGTGAGTGTCTTAGAGAGACTCTGAATCACAGAGAAGAATGGATGCAGACAAGGCAATCCATGTTTGAGAAATAATCATTCTAATCTAGAGCTCTGCCTAGCTCCTAAACCCTAGTCTCCTCAGCAACTGCTAGCAAGAAACTCCTCCTCAACTCTGACAGTTGATCTTCAGCATTTGACTCTTCAATGGCTTCATCTCCACAAATCTTCAGCTTCCCCAGGGCCCCAGACAAACCCAATACCCATACAAACAATCAATAAACCCCAGAGGGCACACCACACCAAACAACAGATATACAGACAGTAATAATATCAGTAGGGGAATCCTAACTTTTCTCTAAGGGATCTAATAACTACCCATAGCCCCTATAGTCCCATAACTAATCTATTCAAACCCTAAGTCCTAAGGGAGAAAATTGAACTTCCTAAGTTGTCACCTAAAACCCTAGTTTTGTTCATGATATTCAAGCATTTATTAATCACCTAAAATTAACCTCTAAAAATGGGAACTAAAATATTCCTACAAGCTTAACATCTCATCTAAACAATATGAAAAGAATGATCAAAAAATATTAAAGCATGTGAGAGAACAAAAATCATGAAAATAATGCATGGAATGAATCTATTTAATATGACATTTATTTAGAAAATATGTAAAAAATATGAAATAAAACTAAAAATGAAATTTTATTTTCCTATAATATTCTAGACATTTTAATGAAGATATGGTAAAAAGAATGGATTAAAAAGCATTTTTTATGAATTATTTATGAATTTATGAAAATGGTAAAAATTAAAAGGAATTAAAAAAATGAAATGAATTAAAAATAAGAGAGAGGGGTATGAATATCAATTCGCCCCAGTTATAAATCCAGAATGGGCCACATATAGGGGTGCAATTAGCGCTTCTGGCTTAAGCCCAACTTGAGTTCAGAACTAAAGAGAAATAGAAACGCCAGGGGGGGTGAGAAAAGTATCAAATCCATGTTCAGATTCATATTGGGCTTAGAATAGGGGGTGGAAATAACAAAATCACTCAAGGCCCGCCCGTTTCAATTAATGAAACGGCGCGTTTTGGCCAGCTTCTTACTTCCCTCCAAAACTCAGCTTAAATCTCAGCCTTAGGATCACTATCCAAGTCAAAGGTCTTACGCAAGATAGACGATCCAGATTATATCTTCCTCACTTGGACCTGAAACTTAGGGTTTCATCTTCCATGAACCTCCATGCACGCTCCAATTCGAGCTCTCGGTTCTCCATCACCAGACCATGAATCCACATGCCATAAACATGAAAGCTGCTCAGAATTTCTTCCTCTATAATCCTATGGCCTTAGATCAATTTGAAACTCACCACAACACCAAACCCGCGCGCAGCAAACTCTGGTTATCATGAGATTACTCTGAGATGCACCATGATAATTCTCTCTCAAACCTATCCTAAACTGCTCTATGCATCATGGTGATTAACCTGATCAATCCAACTAACATTCTAATGCATTAACCTAAGAGATATTGATCCAAACAGCTTATGGCACCTGTCACTAACCATCACCAAATCGTTCCAAATTCATCTAACTTAATCTCCTAACCACCTAGATCAATTCTACACTAACAAAATCATGCCTAACTAACTGGATCAAGCAGTTTGAATGAAAACTTACCTTGTGCAAAATCTTGCAAACAGCTATGGAGATTGATGATTTGAGGCTTTTGAGACTTGGATCTTGATCAATCCTTGATGACCTTGATTCTGTATGCAAGCTTTGGATGAGATTTGGCCAGAATTATGCTATCCACTTGCAACTTCAATCTTGATGCTCTTGAAAAAAATGCTCGAAAATGGATGATTCACACCAAAACTTTGCTTCAATTATGATCTATGATGATGATGGAGTCAGATTGAGTTGATTTTGATGAAAGTTGATGAAGGTTTTGAGAGAATTGTAATGAAACTTTTATGAAAAAGTATGAGAAATTTTGTGGAATTCTTGGTGCAAATGAGGCCAACACTTGCCAAATTCTCCTTTCATGAATATATAGACCCCAAATGAACATTCTAGATCCATCTTGCACATTCCCTTGTTTTCAAACTTTGGCTCATTTTTGATTATGTTTCTTAAATGATAAGCAACCATGGATAACTTCATTTTTTCCTTCTAAACTCAAAAAAGTGGGTGAACCATTGTTCTTAGAATTGTTTTTCCATTCAAAATCATATATTGGAAGTCTCCATTTGGACTTGTAAATCTCCCAAACCATTTTCCATCTTGAAATTATTCACTTTATAAGCCTTTTTAGTTCATATTTTGACCTATCATGTAACTTCATGCTATGAGCTTCTCCAATAACTTGTGACCTTCTTTCTAGACTTAAAATCCCATTTGGAGCAAGTTTGATGTTGTAAGTTTTTCCATTTGAGGCCTCCTTGTATGAGTTTTGGACATAGGTTAAAATGACCTGTAATTCACAAATGCCCAAAATACCCTTTGCTTGTCAAGACCATAAGTTGAGTTCTCCACATCATATGAAGGCATGCCATACCATTCTAGAAAGCTAAGACAATGAGGAACAATTCTTATGTTGACCAAGAATTCATTTGAAATCTCCTTGAGGGGCAAAACTAGCTTGGAAGTCAAGTCACTTTCACAGACAAAAGTTCAGACACCCCAAATGACCTGTAACTTGCAAGGACCATAACTTGAGTTCCATAAATCTCCTTGAGGTCTTCCACCACTCAAATTAAAGGTCTTGAGATCCTCTACAAGTTTCATGTTGGCCAAGAAGCCATTTGAAGCTAGCATTTTGACTTATCTTGCTTGGAAATTTGACCTAAACTAGGGGATTTTACAGAGAAACCCTAATTTAGTAACTCCTCTTCTCCTTGATTTCTCTTGAATTATCCTTGTCATATCTCCATATCCTTCTTCATATGTCAAATGTTGATCCCCACATCTCTCCAATAGACTTGAATGCCCTCTTAAGTCAGTCAATTGACCTAGGGTTGACCTAGGGTTGACCCAGATGAAACCCTAGTTGACTGTCTTCCACTATAACTCTTGTGCTTTCATCAACAACTTACTTTCTTCTCCAAATGACTTTACAAGTCTCTCAAGATGTCTAGATACTCTCCATGCCTTCACTCCACAGCTCACAATCCTCTTGTTGGTCCTCAGATACCCTCAGCTAGGAGATGGTCTCAAGGCTTGATCTGCTGAACTCCTTGCTTTCAAATTCTTTCCTGATGACTTGAGTAGGGTTGAATTATGATGATAACCTCTTGCTAGGCCTCTAGAGATGAAAGTAATGATTAGTCCCCTGTTGAATGACTTGCTATGCTTATGCTATGCAGATGGTTAGTCTATGTACATGACTCTATATGCAAATGCTAATGATATTGAAACATAAATCCAAGGAATAAGGCTGGGCAAATTTTAGGGTGCAACAGCTGCCCCTATTCAAGCGACTTGGACCCGATTGGATGAAGAGCCCGGAGCCTTCAGACATTCGCGGTACGAGACGGTTGAATACTAGTGAAACCAGAAATTTGCCAACTGCAGAAATACACTGCGCTCCTGCTTGAGGAATGACATTCGTCAGCTGAATCTGACTGTTAGAGTAACCCACTGATCTCGCGCGACCGTGCTGGGGATTGTCTTCATCGTTCTGAAGAGGATTCTGTCATAACAGATTGCTTGCTTGTCCACGTGAGGACTCTGTCTGTCGTCAACACGAAGAAATCTCAACTAAAACTTGTCCACGTTAGGACTCCACTTACTGTCAACCCAGGAAAATCTCGGCAACTCCGCTGGGGATAATTCACCTGCATTTCCGTAAACTGAATTGTCCACGTTAGGAATAACACTCTTCCACGTTAGGAGTAACACCAGTCCACGTTAGGAATCACATCGTCCACGTTAGGAGTAACGCTTTTATCTTTCCACGTTAGGAAGCAATCTTCTTTCCGCGTAAAGAGAACTACATCAATCTGTCCACGTAAGGACTCCAATACCACTTGCCATGTCCGCGTCAGGACTCCAACCTTTCCACGTAAGGAATTCCACTTTGGTGCTGAATCTGTCCACGTAAGGACTCAACTTCTCGAATCTGTCCACGTCAGGACCCCAATTTCTCCGCGTAAGGAATAAACTTCTTCTTCCACGTTAGGAATGACTTCTTTGATCTGTCCGCGTCAGGACTAAACTCTTTCCACGTCAGGAATACACTCTTTCTTTCCACATCAGGAATCAATCTTGATATGTCCGCGTGAGGACTCTGATCCTTCCACGTAAGGAATAAACTCGTCTCCCCACGTAAGGAAACCATTTTTCTTCCTCGTAAGGGATGCTCTTGATATGTCCACGGAAGGACTCTGATCTTTCCACGTCAGGAATGCTGTCATTTCCACGTAAGGAAACTATCTTTTTCCACGTAAGGAATCATCTCTTTCCACGTAAGGAATCCAACTTGATATGTCCGCGTCAGGACTACATCGTCCACGTTAGGACCCACTTCTCCACGTTAGGAATCACCTCTTTTGATATGTCCGCGTAAGGACTACATCGTCCACGTTAGGACCCACTTCTTTCCACGTAAGGAATAATAATTTCTTTGATTTGTCCGCGTAAGGACACTGACTTCGTCTTGATATGTCCACGTTAGGACTCAGGCGTCTTCGACTTGCTGAGGAAATAAGACTTGTCCACGTAAGGACTCACACGTCTTCGACTTGCTGGGGAAATATCCGCGTCAGGACTTACCCTTTGCCAACAACACGAAGAAGGATAAATTTGTCCGCGTCAGGACTCTTGTATCTTGTCATCACAAAGAACTACAAACTTGTCCATGTCAGGACGCACATTTCACCATTACGAATAAAGATATCTGCTGCAAACACATGATCCACGTCAGGACACCAACACGAAGAGTAACCAATCTTTTGTCAACGTCATGACCTCCCTTTCTCCAAATTTCGAGAGACCGAATCTATCCACGTCAGGATTAACACGCCTTACCAATCCAGTAAGACAAACCTGTCCACGTTAGGACGCCCACTTCTGAAGAAATCCCGTCATTCTAGGAGTAAATGGTCCACGTCAGGACTTAATTCTTCAATGATCCTTTCCCACAAACTGCTCAGCACTGACGTGACAGCGACTTCGAGATGAACTCTACTAGGGATGTCTGAAAACCAACTATCGGACACCTGCTTCGAAATTCTGATTCATGCGACTCGTTGATGACAAACGAACTTTGCTTGGGAATAAGGAGATTCTTATCCTGGCCACTCTGGCTGGGGAAAATAAGATGCATTTGCATAAATGACTTTGCTGGAGACAAAGAGAGTTTTATCACGATAACTCTGTGGGGAATACCGCCGAAACTGACATTATCATTGAATATCTCATGCCGAGATCTTGAGTGTTTGGTAGTTCATTTGAGCAAGTGCTTTCTCCACCTGAACTACTAGAGTACCGAAACTGCTTCAGCAAAATAAATGCTGGAAGGATAACGCCGACTCGCCGGGGATAGCCTGATGCTACAAAATTATTCCAACAAAATAAATGCTGGTATGATGAAGTCGACCCTGCTGGGAAGTTGGGAACTCAAACCACACGTCTTGTTGAAATAACCCCCTGCTGGGGAATATAACTCAAACCAAATACCTTGCGGAGGTAACCCCCTGCTGGGGAATAGCAGATGCGCCTGGTATGATTGAGCCTCTGCTGGAGAGTGAACTAATATCACACGGTATCTCTGACAAAATAAATGACAGGACCCACCATCAACCCTGCTGGGGAGATCTTGATCTTCGGATTCCACTGGAAGGAAAGAACACTTGCTGAAAAGAGAACTCCGCTGGGGATGGCTGGATTCTCTTGGGGAAAATTAACTGACTCCGCCGGGGGAGAATGCATGACCCTGCGGGGGGAGATGAACCTGTCTGAATACAGCCTTACGATCCCGGAATCACCAAACTCTGCTGAGGACGAGTAACTTCTCTGGAGCACGTCCTTTGGATAAGCTATGGCTAGCTGGAGAATTCTATCCTTCTTCAGGAAGAACATGCATGACCTGCGTGGGGATCAAGCCTTTCACTATCGCAATCTTTTGATCACCTTCCTCGTACGGTTATGAAACCTGCAACAACACAAACAAAACACGACAAGCCTATGCAATCCAAATCGATTCAGGTTAGTGACGTTACACTCAGTTAATTCAAAGCTTTAACAATTGTTGGCAAGGGCCAGTAATGTTATACTCATGCTAGCTTCAATAAACTTAGGCGTTTTATCATGCGCAAAACAGTAAAGAACAGGCATCAAGTACTGAATAACACATTTTCATTGATTGGGCCCCTGAATGGGCGAAGTTTTTGTACACGGGATGTAACTCCTGAAAAGAGGAAGCTACGCAAAGCAAATATACAAGTATGCAAGTATTCACAAGAAGCATAAATATTGACAAATTAAATTTTGTACATATGTCGGCAACTGGATGCAGATGAACATCACGAACTGATCCTCCCATGACTCGTCCGACTCTAATACTTTCCCGGTATCCCTACTTCTGAAGAGGTTGTATCCGATAACTGACTCCTCAACCATATTCTCCCGCATAGATGCTCGTTGAATTCGGATTCGGACCGCAGTCATTTGCTTTTCTCATCCCTAACTTTTGCGTGAACCGCCCTTTACGGGTTTTCAGTTCACCGGGATACCCCTTTTTGCCGAAGCCGCCCAGTGTAGGTTTTCAACTTCGCGGATGTACATTTTTTCCAATTTTATCCCTAACTTTTGCCCGAACCTTTCATTCTGTTTTTGGTTCGCCAGGATGCCCCATTTTTGCCTGGACTCTCTTTTTTCTGTCCAGCGGGTCTATTTTAAGCAAAGTATTTTTTAACTGCGTCCGAATTCACAGGTGATGCAAAGTCTTCCCCGTCCATGGTGGACAACAATAAAGCTCCTCCTGAAAAGACCTTACTGACAACGTATGGCCCTTCGTAGTTGGGGGTCCACTTGCCCCTGTGATCTGCTTGCGGCGGGAGAATCCTTTTCAGCACAAGGTCGCCCGTCTGAAAGCTTCGCGGAAGTATTTTCTTGTCGTACGCTTTCTTCATTCGTCTTTGATACAAACGACCGTATGCCAGAGAAGCTAGCCTCTTCTCATCCATCAAACTCAGTTGGTTCAACCTATTCGTTACCCATTCTGCCTCGTCCAGCTGAACGTCTCGCAATACCCTCAGAGAAGGGATCTCAACTTCTAATGGTAATACCGCTTCCATTCCGTATACCAACGAGAATGGAGTTGCCCCGGTTGAAGTGCGTACCGTCGTACGATAACCGTGCAAAGCGAAAGGTAGCATTTCATGCCAATCTTTATACGTCACCACCATTTTCTGGACGATCTTCTTGATATTCTTATTGGCCGCTTCGACAGCGCCATTCATCTTGGGTCGGTAAGGGGAGGAGTTGTGATGTTCGATCTTGAAATTCTGACAGAGCTCCTTCATCATTTTGTTGTTCAGATTAGAACCATTATCCGTGATTATCCGCTCAGGAATTCCGTATCGGCAAATGATATCTCTTTTGATGAATCTAGCCACCACTTGCTTCGTTACATTTGCGTAAGACGCCGCTTCCACCCACTTGGTGAAATAATCGATTGCTACGAGGATGAACCGATGCCCGTTAGAAGCCGTCGGCTCAATCTTTCCAATCATATCGATTCCCCACATCGAGAATGGCCATGGAGATGACATCACATTCAGAGGACTCGGAGGCACGTGTATTTTGTCAGCATATATTTGGCACTTGTGGCACTTTCTTGCAAATTTGAAACAATCAGTTTCCATCGTCAGCCAAAAGTAACCTGCCCTCAGCAGCTTTCTCGTCATAGCGTGCCCACCAGCATGCGTACCGAATGCACCTTCGTGAATTTCCTCCATGAGAAGCTTTGCCTCTTTCTCGTCTACACAACGCAACAACACCAAGTCGTGGTTTCTTCTGTACAAGACGCCATCCGGGTTCAAGTAGAAATTACCCGCTAATCTCCTGAGAGTTTTCTGATCTTGACTGGATGCCCCAGCCGGATACTCTTTATTCTTCAGGAAATTAAGGATATCAAAATACCACGGTTTGCCATCAGACGCTTCATCGATAGCAAATACATAAGCCGGCCTGTCTAACCGAGAGATAGTGATCTGGGGAGCTTCGTTCCAGAAGTTGACCTTGTACATGGAAGACAAGGTGGCAAGGGCGTCAGCCATTTGATTTTCTGCCCGGGGTACGTGATGCAATTCAACTTTGTCGAAGAAAGGCAACAATCTCCTTGCATAATTCATGTAATGTATCAAATTGGGCTGCCGTGTCTCCCATTCCCCTTTGATCTGATTCACCACCAGAGCTGAGTCTCCGTATACGTCTAAATGTTTGATTCGCAAATCAATGGCTTCTTCAAGCCCCATTATACAAGCTTCGTATTCGGCCTCATTGTTAGTAACAGCAAAGGTCAATCGGGCAGTAAACGGGATGTGCGACCCGTGCGGCGTAGTGATAATTGCCCCTATTCCGCTACCGTAAGCATTCACAGCTCCATCAAATATCATCTGCCATTTGGACCCCGGCTCTGGTCCTTCTTCTGGTAACGGCTCTTCACAATCCTTCATCTTGAGATACATGACATCCTCGTCAGGAAAGTCAAATCTCATCGATTGATACTCTTCAATAGGCTGCTCTGCCAGATACTCAGCCAGCACACTCCCCTTTATTGCCTTTTGCGAGACGTATTGAATATCATATTCAGTCAAGATCATCTGCCACCTGGCAATTCTACCTGACAACGCCTGCTTTTCAAATATATATTTGATTGGATCCATCTTCGAGATGAGCATGGTTGTATGATTCAGCATGTACTGCCTCAAACGCTTGGCGGCCCAGGCCAGCGCGCAACAAGTTTTCTCCAGCATTGAGTATCGAGATTCACAGTCTGTAAATTTCTTACTCAAATAGTAAATTGCATGCTCTTTTCTCCCCGTCTCGTCGTGTTGACCGAGAACACAACCCATACTTCCCTCAAGAACCGTCAAATACATTATCAAGGGTCTCCCTGCCACTGGGGGTATCAAAATAGGAGGCTCCTGCAGATACTTCTTTATTTTATCGAACGCCTTTTGACAATTATCGTTCCACATTACAGCTTGATCTTTCTTTAGCAACTTGAATAATGGTTCGCACGTAGCAGTCAGGTGAGATATGAACCGAGCAATGTAGTTCAATCTCCCCAAAAACCCGCGCACCTCTTTCTCGGTTTTAGGCGTCGGCATTTCTTGAATCGCTTTTATTTTAGCAGGATCGACCTCTATTCCTCTTTCGCTTACTATGAACCCCAGGAGCTTACCCGATCTCACCCCGAAGGTGCATTTGTTAGGGTTCAGCCTCAGCCTGAACTTCCTAAGTCTTTTAAACAACTTCAACAGATTCACCAGATGCTCTTCCTCTGTCTGGGATTTGGCAATCATATCGTCAACATAAACTTCAATCTCTTTATGCATCATGTCATGAAAGAGAGTCGTCATCGCACGCTGATATGTTGCCCCAGCATTTTTCAAACCAAAGGGCATCACTTTATAGCAAAATGTTCCCCAAGGCGTTATGAAAGTAGTCTTCTCCATATCCTCTGGCGCCATTTTAATCTGATTATAGCCTGAAAAGCCATCCATGAAGGAGAATACGGAGTATTGAGCAGTATTATCAACTAACACGTCAATATGAGGAAGTGGAAAATCGTCTTTTGGGCTTGCTTTATTCAAATCTCTATAATCCACGCACATTCGAACCTTTCCATCTTTCTTTGGCACTGGTACGATGTTAGCAACCCATGAGGGATACTTCGTCACAGCCAGGAAACCAGCGTCCCACTGTTTCTGAACCTCCTCTTTGATCTTCATTGCCATATCCGGTCGAGTTCTGCGAAGTTTTTGTTTGACAGGCGGGCAGTCTTCTTTCAGCGGCAGGCGATGCACAACCATATCAGTATCGAGCCCTGGCATATCTTGATACGACCAAGCGAATACATCATTATACTCTCGGAGCATTTCAACCAGTTTTCGCTTGATATCACTTTGCAGTGCGGCTCCAATACGAATATTCTTCTCAACCCCTTCCGACCCCAAATTGATAATTTCAATAACCTCGTCGTGAGGCAGAATGGCTCTTTCCTCTTGCTTCACCAACCAAGACAGTTCTTCAGGAACGTCACTATCTTCGACAACCTCTTCTTCGGTCTGGAATACCGGGTGCTCGAAGTCGGGACGAGTCATAGGTGATTCAAGGATGTCATCTGAAAATGTTATCCTGCAAAAGGAATGGTTAAGTGCTTCAAAATGCGTATAAAGCGAATAACCGCATTGCCATTTTATTGAAAAATACAAAACAAGAAAGACAGGGATTACAGTATTTGCGCATGAAAAAAACGCCATTTATTTAATGATTAACAAGCAATGTTTATAACAACACAGCCCTAAGCAAATCCTGATGCCCCGGGCGAGACATCAGATTATTCAACAATTAATAAAGCAAAGTATTACTGTTTAAAAGTCACAGGAACAAGCTCCTGAATAGACCAGTTGCACAGTCCTTGTCCTGGCGTGCTTGGCTGAATCCAGGCATCCATATCACAGTCGCTGTCCCCTTCATCGGACTCCGAAGCAGCATTGACAGATTCATGGCATACTCCACTGGCAGAGATGGTGATTGACTTTCTGAAATGAGGGGCCCCCACGGAAGGAGTTGATGACGACGGTCGGTACCCCAGTCCGAACCGGTCCATCTTCACCGGGATGTCCAATACTCTGCCCCAGCCCGTGGCTTCTCCTGCCTTCACTAGCGCTTGGGCTTCTTTATACGAAGAAACGGCTATCCCTGGCACTTTGCTTGGCCCGGGACCCTTGTCCTTTATGCGCAAACCTTCGAATGCCTGGCATGGCGTCTCGTGGATCTCCCCGTCGACTTCCACATATTTAAATGAAGAAAGATGGCTGACCAGGATGTCTTCTTCTCCGCACACGGTGACTACACTGTCTCCGACCATATACTTTAACTTCTGATGCAGGGTTGACGTGACAGCCCCCGCCCCATGAATCCAAGGTCTTCCCAGCAAGCAGCTGTACGCAGGCTGTATATCCATGATATAAAACTCCGTTGCAAACACTTCCGGACCCACTTGCAGAGGCAATGTAATTGATCCGAAGACTGTTCTCCGCGTGCCGTCAAACGCTCTGACTACCAAATCACTTGGTGTACACAAAATCCCTCGAACATCCAGCTTCATCATAGCCTTCTTAGGCAGCACATTTAAAGACGACCCGGTGTCAACCAATACATGCGACATTGTCGACCCTCTGCACTCAACAGATACATGCAATGCCATATTATGGTCCCTTCCTTTCGGAGTTAAGTCGAAATCAGTAAAGCCCAGACTGTGGCCTGCATTTACGTGTGCCAATACTCCTTCTAGCTGGTTCACGGAGACATCCTGGGGTACAAAAGAAGTGTCCAGGACTTTCAGCAAAGCGTTTCGGTGAGCTTCCGAACACAACAGCAATGACAGAATAGATATTTTGGACGGCGTTTGCTGCAGATGCTCCACGATTTTATAGTCGCTCTTCCGAATTAAGCGCATGAATTCTTCGACATCCTTAGATGCTGCTTCTTTTTCATTTGCTTGAACCGGAACATTTTCCACCGCTTTCCCCTTTCCTTTCGCTAGCCTTTCGGCTTCCACTTCAGGAGATATAAAGATCCTGCCGCTTCTTGTCATGCCTCCTGAGCCCACAACATTATCCACAACCTCCGCTGACTGCTTGTTAACATCGATTTTAATCCCGTCACAATACACCTCTAGCCCATATGACCATGGGACTGCTTTCGTGTTCTCATACGGGATTGGCCCGGCTTTAGTTATAGTAATCGGTGGCCGCTGAGCTGGCGCTGAAATAGTGATCGTCTTCCTAGGAATTGTCACTGTAGCAACATCACTCCGATTATCCGCTACTGCCCCTGCCGGCTCATCAGTTGCTGTTCTATCAAACTGCAATACACCTTCATCAATTAAGGCCTGAATGCCTTTCTTCAAATCCTCACACCCCCCAGACAGGGCCCAACAATCTAAGCAGTACTCATTACAACCCGGGTAAACACCCCCCTGCAACAGTCGGCTTTTTATCTCGCTCAGCGGCGTCTTTAAGTCCTCAACATTCATAATCAGATTCAGCCCTTCCTCGGTCAGCACGGCGTTGGCCCCATGATTAGGCATGGGTTTCTGGACTATATTCGCACCGGTCGTTCCGAAGTTGATAGACTTGTTGTCCAAGAGATCCTGCACAACGTGCTTAAAAGCATGACAACCTTCTATATCATGGCCCGGGGCCCCAGAATGAAACTCGCAGCGCCTATTTGCATCATAGCCGAACGGGGGAGTTCCCGTTATCGGTGCCAAGGTTCTTTTCTCCACCAGATTCAATCCCAACAAGGTCTGCAATAAATCAGCATAGTTAGAGGGAGGCTTCTCGAACACCCTTCTCGGCTTACCACCCTGGAATTTTCTCTGAGCTTGCTGTGCCCCCTGCTGAGGCTGCTGCTGCTGTGGCATTGGTTGCTGCTGAACCTGTTGTTGTTGCTGGATTGGCTGCTGTTGATAAGGAATAGTGACACTCGACACTTGCTGCTGCTGACGATATTGATTTCTTCCCCTGCCTCGGCCTCGGCCTCGGCCTCCAAATACAGCACTAGCTTCGCCCTGACGGCGCCCACCATAAGCTTTCCTATTACTGCCAGATGCAGTTGATTCATCGACTTGGAACTTTCCTTGCTTAATGTTCCGCTCAATCTTTTCACCCATCAAAATCAGATCTGAAAAACTAGCCAGAGACGTATGAAACAGCATATCATGAAACAGCCCGGTGAATGTGCCAACAAACATGTCGTTCATTTCTTTACCTTCCACAGGAGGACGGACCCTGGCAGCCATATCGCGCCACCTTTGCGCGTATTCTTTAAAACTCTCCCCCTTCTTCTGCGAAAGCCCGGCCAACTGGACCCGATTGGGTGCCAGGTCACTGTTATATTTGTAATGGGCTACGAACGCCTCTGCTAATTGCTTCCAAGTTTTGATATCAGTGGGCTCCAACCCCATGTACCACTCTAAGGAAGGACCCGATAGACTATCCTGAAAGAAATGCATGAGCATTCTTTCGTCAGTGGAGTATGCAGACATTTTTCTGTAATAAGCTCGTACATGCACCTTCGGACATGTATCTCCTTTGTACTTATCGAACGCAGGCGCTTTGAACTTGATTGGCACCCTCAAGCCAGGTACCAAGCCCATAGTTGCCATGTCCAGACCCACAGCGCTTTGATTTAAGACTCCTTTCATTTGCTCTTCCAGCATTCTAATCTTTTGAGAATCATCCATCGGCCCTTCAAAGCCTCCTCCAGAGAAGGCGTCCTCCTGCTGATCCTCTTGCCACATACCGTTTCCAGCCCCGTATCCATCATACGCATTATTACGTCCAGCTCTGACTTGATTCATCCCTGGAACTCGGCCTCTGTTGCCGTACCCTTGAACACCTCCAGCAGGACCACCGGTCATAAAACCAGCACCGTTTCCGTTTCCAAAACCTCCGTAGCCCTGATTGACCATACCATAACCATCTTGCCCAAAGCCCTGGGCATTAAAGCCATACTTGCCAGTATTGTCGAATCCCTGATCGTTGAATCCGAACCCAGCGTTGACAAAGCCATTGCCTCCGAGATTATCTCCCAAATTGACATCACCCAGCCCAGCGTTATGGACAGCAGTTTCATTTCCAACTCCGACGTTACCATTCACAGCAGCGGTAGCGTTGTTGACGTTAGCAGCATTCACATTGACGACAGGCGGAGCCACTGGCGTGGGGGTGCCGTCTCCATGAGCAGTATCAACCCGGACAGACTGATGATCTTCGTTACCATGACCAGCGTTGCGAGCCAATAGAGGCTGGACCATGGCCTGCAAGTTCTCTTGCCCTTTTGCTATAGCCTCCATGGTTTGCATGAAGAGGGCGAGCTTCTCGCGTACATCCTGCATCTCATTCTGAATCTGGTCCATGACTTTCCGACAGTTGGATCGTGTAGAATAGCGGTGCGGATGTTGATCTGGAATCCTGTTAAGTACCTGATACAGAGCAAGAGATAAGACACCATTCAAAGATTACCTGTTATGCAATATGAATATGAATGCAATGCAATGTGTCTGTGCATTAGGGAAGTTCATTCCCCCAGTTCTAGTGCGAAGGTGCCGGTGCGGTGACAGTGTTGACAATAAGAATATCGGAGCTGAATCATAGAAAGCCTCGTATATTGCAGAGAGAATCAATAAGCCCAGGGTACAATATCACTGAGAGTACAAAGAAGGCATGACCTCAACCAACAATCCTGGTGATGGTCAGCACTATGCAAATAAAGCATACAAATAATGGAATGATCAGATCCTCCCAAAAGTCTGGTACTCCTCTATCAACTTCTTGGTCTCCGGATGGCTTGGTCGATCAAGCAGCCCTTCAACAAGCTGGTTTCTCTTCTTAAGGACACGTCGTACGTCTTCAGCAGTCTCTTCCCATGTTGCTTCTCCGAAGCAATCTTCTAGCTTTCGCTTCTGGGACACTGCTTCATCTCTGGATTTGATTGCCTTGTTCAGTGCATGCTGGACACTATACCGGTTCATCACTTCCTCCTCACACTTCTTGATGCTAGACTTCAACTTCTCTTCGAGGTCGGAAATTTGCTGCTTCAGCTTATCTTCCCTCTTCTTGTTGTTAGTGAGTGTAGCATTCCAAGTCTTGTTGCAAGAAGATATCTCTCGGTGTGCTGCGTCGAGCGCTTTCTTTTTGGCTTCCAGCATGTCATGGGAGCTTCTGAACTCTTGCCCCAGACGTTCACGCTTCTTCTTTTCCTCGGTCAACTCAGCTCCTAACCTGTTTACCAGCTCAATCTGTTGCTGGAAAGCATATACGGCCTTGTTTTTCTCGCTGCGCGCCTGGGCTAGCTCTTGCTCTAACCCTTCATTAATCTTCATCAAGGCTTCTTTCTCCTTCACAACCTGTTCATAGGCTTCTCTAGAAACAGTAGTCGGTTCTTCTACCGGAATAGGATCAAGAATTGGTGCATCTGGAAACGGCATCTTCAACTGACTAGCCCTCTCTTGAATCCAAGCTCTATAAGATGCATAGGCCTGACAGTCATTCTTTCCTAACAACGGCTTCCCTTTGCGGTTAATACGCGTCCAAGCATGTCGCAACTTGGCTAATAACTCCCCCTTCACGTCACCGGTGAAGTACAGAGATTCCTGTACTTCTTCCTTCTGAGGTGGATTCTTCAGCGCATATCCGAACTGGCGAATGAATAGAGAAGGGTTGTAATTGATACACCCTTTTCTTCCTATCAATGGCACATTAGGGTACCCAGAACAACTGAAGATGAGCTCCGATCCCAACAAATCTCTATCAAACCACTCCATATCTTCCGACGATAGCCTCATCAGACGCTCTGGCCAACCAACTGGAACTGTAGTCTCTGCAGTAGATCCTCTCTTAGGAAGGTGACTCTCAAACCACATACTCAACAAGGGCACACACAGATGAACATTCTTCCCTCTTCCCTTCTCATTCTTGTAATGCAGCGAGTGGTAGAGATCTCCGAGTAAGGTAGGTGCGGGATTACCAGCGGCAAACAAGTAGAAAGCATCGAAGTCCACAAAATCCGGTATATTGGGAAACAAGACTATGCCATAAATGCACAAAGCCAACACAGCATTGAAAGCAACCCAACACCCGCTCTTGGCATACTCTTGGGCTTTACCCACTAAGAACTGAAATGAGAAGCCTGGAACTCCACGGGAAACAGTAGTCACAAGTTCAGAAGCATCAACATGCAAGGCTTTTGCCAATTCCTCCGGCTTGGGTTTGGCATCATAATGGATGAACGGAACCTGGTTCTGCACAGGCAGCTCAACATACTCAGCGTATTCCTCCAGAGTTGGTCCCATAATAAAGTCAGAGAACGTGAAACACCTCAAAGCAGGGTCATAGAATTGCATCAAAGCATACAGCCCATCTAACTCTACCTCTGTAGGTTTGCACACCAATCTCAGTAATCTACCATAACTCATCCGGAAACTCCTACGAACACCCTCATCAGCAAGAGAGATCAACCCCAGTAAAGGAACAATATCAGGCGTAGGCAATTTGTAGGCAACTGTTCTCCTTAGGCTAGTCATGATCAAACACTCAGAAGTCTGGGCACTAGAACTAGGGAAATGCAAATGCACCTGCAGCACAGACACATGTTAGTGAAATGCAAATGATAATGTATATGCAGGGATGCAATGCAAGTAACATCCAACAGGGACCAAAGCGGCAGCTGAATAGCCTAAACCCAATCAAGAAAGGTCTCAGATAGACCATCCAGAAGTCATCAAACCCTGGTCTCAGATAGACCTAAAATAGAACTCCAACACTGGCCTCTGACAGACCTCAAACCATAACTCACTGGTCTCTGATAGACCTCAAATCCCATCTATAACTGGTCTCTGACAGACCTCATAACACATCTCCAACTGGTCTCTGACAGACCTCAGAATACATCTCCAAATAGTCTCTGACAGACCTCAGAATAAATCTCCACATGGTCTCTGACAGACCTCAGAATAAATCTCCACACGGTCTCTGACAGACCTCAGAATAAATCTCCACATGGTCTCTGGCAGACCTCATAACTCTCCATAAATAACCAGGATCTCTGATCAAGAAATAACCGGTAGTCTGGAGGTCTAGTTACCTGCATAACCCCAAATCCCCTCACAGGTGGGTGGCCCTATAACTGGCACAAGGTACGGCATCCTATGCGGTCGTCGGCGTCACAGACTTTCAGGGTTGATGATACGATTCCCAGAAGGAGTGGCATCATCAAATCCTGAAGAGGCCTCACTCAGCCAACTTCCAAATGATCGGTCCCCAGAGTCGACAATCCAACTAACCAGCAACCCACGCCAACCAAAGGAAGGGGCAGGAGGCCAACCAGAGGAACCTCGTCTGAGTGTAGATTTCATGGGACACCGAAGCAAGCAAAGCAAGCGGGCGCCCACTAATTTCTACTCTAATTCTAGGTGCACTCAAGCCCAGGTCCGGCTTATCTCTCAATATCAGAACACCCGTCACACCCCAATACAGCAATAATAATCAATATATAAAGCTAAAAAATACAGGGTTAGAAATATAAAATAACTCCATGCAAAATCCTCGACGGGAAAACAAGCGCTAGGATTGACTCTCTCAAGGGACGTTGGATCCCAAATGCATAAGGACTATCGCAGTCCTTAGCAGCCAGGGGACGTTGGATCCCCAGCAGAGTCGCCAGCTGTCGCTACTGCGAAAATCGGCGCCGGCTGAACAGAAGAGTCGCCACCGTGCGTTATTTATCCCACGGGAGGGAAAGGAAACGCTCAGAGTAAACCTCGCACAATACGGGAAAGGTATGGTCATCGCAACCAAAACCTGGGTTCGGGAGTCGGTTACGCAAGGGGAAGGTATTAGCACCCCTCACGTCCGTCGTACTCGACGGGATCCACGCTTGTTTTCGGGTATGGATTGTTATTCTATCTAAACTATAGGTCAAGGGTTAAAAAGAAAATACAATGAAAATAAAAATGACTCGGCAAAGTATCGCACTTTATGCCTACGTATTCCCGTCTGGAACGAGAAATCAGAGTCAACGTAGTTCGCCTACCTACGGGAAAGGAAGGGAAGGTTGCTCGCTAGGATATCGCATCCTATGCCTACGTACTTCCACACAGCATGGAAGATCAGAGCAAACGTAGTTCGGGCCACGTACGACACAAGCTTGTCTTGGTTGATTTTATTCCTTCTGAAAAAGGTTTTTCTTGATTAACAGTCCAAGAGGACAAAAATGACGTTTTGATGAGTTCACATTCTTTTACGGAAGAAGTGTCTTTTATTGTGTTTGAAATCTTTATGTGTTTTTCTGTTTGTTTTGAGAAAGAAAGAGACAGAACTCTAACCTACGGTTGCGAAGGGAAACAAACTAACCTAATGTTATCATGCATGGGTTAAGACCTAGTGTCTATCATGCTCCTCTCTTGCACAGAGAGAAACAGAGATCCTAAGGGATAGGCAGAAACAGAAACAATATCAGATATATACAGTAAAGCAGTAAAATGCATGGATGCAACAATACAAGCGAGGCAAGGGAGTCCCACTCAACCTCGAACCTAGAAAACAATAGGCGAAAGTGAACAGGCTTCACTTTCAACCCAACAGGTTAACAGCAAACAATACAGTTCAGAAAACCAATCAATACATCAGCAAATGCAATACAGCAAAAAGAAACAGCATCAGCAGCTCTGAATCAACAACTGGCTTCAAGCAATCTCCAATCATTCACAAGCTTCAACAAGCATCAATCTCCATCTTTATGGCCTTCAGACAAGGGCTTTGATCATCAGTCTTCCATCTGCAATGGCTTTTCTTCAAGCTCAAACCTCCAGGATGAGGGATCAGTCACAAGAGTGAATGGGTGTTAAGCAATCAGCTGACTACCAAAGGTGGTGAACAGACTGCTTCTAACACAAGAGACATTTTCTCTCAAGAGTTCTATCTCATAGACACCATCACCAAGCCTTCCAAAGGAAGGGGGTGAGTGTCTTAGAGAGACTCTGAATCACAGAGAAGAATGGATGCAGACAAGGCAATCCATGTTTGAGAAATAATCATTCTAATCTAGAGCTCTGCCTAGCTCCTAAACCCTAGTCTCCTCAGCAACTGCTAGCAAGAAACTCCTCCTCAACTCTGACAGTTGATCTTCAGCATTTGACTCTTCAATGGCTTCATCTCCACAAATCTTCAGCTTCCCCAGGGCCCCAGACAAACCCAATACCCATACAAACAATCAATAAACCCCAGAGGGCACACCACACCAAACAACAGATATACAGACAGTAATAATATCAGTAGGGGAATCCTAACTTTTCTCTAAGGGATCTAATAACTACCCATAGCCCCTATAGTCCCATAACTAATCTATTCAAACCCTAAGTCCTAAGGGAGAAAATTGAACTTCCTAAGTTGTCACCTAAAACCCTAGTTTTGTTCATGATATTCAAGCATTTATTAATCACCTAAAATTAACCTCTAAAAATGGGAACTAAAATATTCCTACAAGCTTAACATCTCATCTAAACAATATGAAAAGAATGATCAAAAAATATTAAAGCATGTGAGAGAACAAAAATCATGAAAATAATGCATGGAATGAATCTATTTAATATGACATTTATTTAGAAAATATGTAAAAAATATGAAATAAAACTAAAAATGAAATTTTATTTTCCTATAATATTCTAGACATTTTAATGAAGATATGGTAAAAAGAATGGATTAAAAAGCATTTTTTATGAATTATTTATGAATTTATGAAAATGGTAAAAATTAAAAGGAATTAAAAAAATGAAATGAATTAAAAATAAGAGAGAGGGGTATGAATATCAATTCGCCCCAGTTATAAATCCAGAATGGGCCACATATAGGGGTGCAATTAGCGCTTCTGGCTTAAGCCCAACTTGAGTTCAGAACTAAAGAGAAATAGAAACGCCAGGGGGGGTGAGAAAAGTATCAAATCCATGTTCAGATTCATATTGGGCTTAGAATAGGGGGTGGAAATAACAAAATCACTCAAGGCCCGCCCGTTTCAATTAATGAAACGGCGCGTTTTGGCCAGCTTCTTACTTCCCTCCAAAACTCAGCTTAAATCTCAGCCTTAGGATCACTATCCAAGTCAAAGGTCTTACGCAAGATAGACGATCCAGATTATATCTTCCTCACTTGGACCTGAAACTTAGGGTTTCATCTTCCATGAACCTCCATGCACGCTCCAATTCGAGCTCTCGGTTCTCCATCACCAGACCATGAATCCACATGCCATAAACATGAAAGCTGCTCAGAATTTCTTCCTCTATAATCCTATGGCCTTAGATCAATTTGAAACTCACCACAACACCAAACCCGCGCGCAGCAAACTCTGGTTATCATGAGATTACTCTGAGATGCACCATGATAATTCTCTCTCAAACCTATCCTAAACTGCTCTATGCATCATGGTGATTAACCTGATCAATCCAACTAACATTCTAATGCATTAACCTAAGAGATATTGATCCAAACAGCTTATGGCACCTGTCACTAACCATCACCAAATCGTTCCAAATTCATCTAACTTAATCTCCTAACCACCTAGATCAATTCTACACTAACAAAATCATGCCTAACTAACTGGATCAAGCAGTTTGAATGAAAACTTACCTTGTGCAAAATCTTGCAAACAGCTATGGAGATTGATGATTTGAGGCTTTTGAGACTTGGATCTTGATCAATCCTTGATGACCTTGATTCTGTATGCAAGCTTTGGATGAGATTTGGCCAGAATTATGCTATCCACTTGCAACTTCAATCTTGATGCTCTTGAAAAAAATGCTCGAAAATGGATGATTCACACCAAAACTTTGCTTCAATTATGATCTATGATGATGATGGAGTCAGATTGAGTTGATTTTGATGAAAGTTGATGAAGGTTTTGAGAGAATTGTAATGAAACTTTTATGAAAAAGTATGAGAAATTTTGTGGAATTCTTGGTGCAAATGAGGCCAACACTTGCCAAATTCTCCTTTCATGAATATATAGACCCCAAATGAACATTCTAGATCCATCTTGCACATTCCCTTGTTTTCAAACTTTGGCTCATTTTTGATTATGTTTCTTAAATGATAAGCAACCATGGATAACTTCATTTTTTCCTTCTAAACTCAAAAAAGTGGGTGAACCATTGTTCTTAGAATTGGTTTTCCATTCAAAATCATATATTGGAAGTCTCCATTTGGACTTGTAAATCTCCCAAACCATTTTCCATCTTGAAATTATTCACTTTATAAGCCTTTTTAGTTCATATTTTGACCTATCATGTAACTTCATGCTATGAGCTTCTCCAATAACTTGTGACCTTCTTTCTAGACTTAAAATCCCATTTGGAGCAAGTTTGATGTTGTAAGTTTTTCCATTTGAGGCCTCCTTGTATGAGTTTTGGACATAGGTTAAAATGACCTGTAATTCACAAATGCCCAAAATACCCTTTGCTTGTCAAGACCATAAGTTGAGTTCTCCACATCATATGAAGGCATGCCATACCATTCTAGAAAGCTAAGACAATGAGGAACAATTCTTATGTTGACCAAGAATTCATTTGAAATCTCCTTGAGGGGCAAAACTAGCTTGGAAGTCAAGTCACTTTCACAGACAAAAGTTCAGACACCCCAAATGACCTGTAACTTGCAAGGACCATAACTTGAGTTCCATAAATCTCCTTGAGGTCTTCCACCACTCAAATTAAAGGTCTTGAGATCCTCTACAAGTTTCATGTTGGCCAAGAAGCCATTTGAAGCTAGCATTTTGACTTATCTTGCTTGGAAATTTGACCTAAACTAGGGGATTTTACAGAGAAACCCTAATTTAGTAACTCCTCTTCTCCTTGATTTCTCTTGAATTCTCCTTGTCATATCTCCATATCCTTCTTCATATGTCAAATGTTGATCCCCACATCTCTCCAATAGACTTGAATGCCCTCTTAAGTCAGTCAATTGACCTAGGGTTGACCTAGGGTTGACCCAGATGAAACCCTAGTTGACTGTCTTCCACTATAACTCTTGTGCTTTCATCAACAACTTACTTTCTTCTCCAAATGACTTTACAAGTCTCTCAAGATGTCTAGATACTCTCCATGCCTTCACTCCACAGCTCACAATCCTCTTGTTGGTCCTCAGATACCCTCAGCTAGGAGATGGTCTCAAGGCTTGATCTGCTGAACTCCTTGCTTTCAAATTCTTTCCTGATGACTTGAGTAGGGTTGAATTATGATGATAACCTCTTGCTAGGCCTCTAGAGATGAAAGTAATGATTAGTCCCCTGTTGAATGACTTGCTATGCTTATGCTATGCAGATGGTTAGTCTATGTACATGACTCTATATGCAAATGCTAATGATATTGAAACATAAATCCAAGGAATAAGGCTGGGCAAATTTTAGGGTGCAACAGCTGCCCCTATTCAAGCGACTTGGACCCGATTGGATGAAGAGCCCGGAGCCTTCAGACATTCGCGGTACGAGACGGTTGAATACTAGTGAAACCAGAAATTTGCCAACTGCAGAAATACACTGCGCTCCTGCTTGAGGAATGACATTCGTCAGCTGAATCTGACTGTTAGAGTAACCCACTGATCTCGCGCGACCGTGCTGGGGATTGTCTTCATCGTTCTGAAGAGGATTCTGTCATAACAGATTGCTTGCTTGTCCACGTGAGGACTCTGTCTGTCGTCAACACGAAGAAATCTCAACTAAAACTTGTCCACGTTAGGACTCCACTTACTGTCAACCCAGGAAAATCTCGGCAACTCCGC
This sequence comes from Lathyrus sativus, assembly GCA_963859935.3. Lineage (NCBI taxonomy): Eukaryota > Viridiplantae > Streptophyta > Magnoliopsida > Fabales > Fabaceae > Lathyrus > Lathyrus sativus. Next base: position 620,271,354 of record OZ012739.1, on the reverse strand, counting down.
TGGGGATAATTCACCTGCATTTCCGTAAACTGAATTGTCCACGTTAGGAATAACACTCTTCCACGTTAGGAGTAACACCAGTCCACGTTAGGAATCACATCGTCCACGTTAGGAGTAACGCTTTTATCTTTCCACGTTAGGAAGCAATCTTCTTTCCGCGTAAAGAGAACTACATCAATCTGTCCACGTAAGGACTCCAATACCACTTGCCATGTCCGCGTCAGGACTCCAACCTTTCCACGTAAGGAATTCCACTTTGGTGCTGAATCTGTCCACGTAAGGACTCAACTTCTCGAATCTGTCCACGTCAGGACCCCAATTTCTCCGCGTAAGGAATAAACTTCTTCTTCCACGTTAGGAATGACTTCTTTGATCTGTCCGCGTCAGGACTAAACTCTTTCCACGTCAGGAATACACTCTTTCTTTCCACATCAGGAATCAATCTTGATATGTCCGCGTGAGGACTCTGATCCTTCCACGTAAGGAATAAACTCGTCTCCCCACGTAAGGAAACCATTTTTCTTCCTCGTAAGGGATGCTCTTGATATGTCCACGGAAGGACTCTGATCTTTCCACGTCAGGAATGCTGTCATTTCCACGTAAGGAAACTATCTTTTTCCACGTAAGGAATCATCTCTTTCCACGTAAGGAATCCAACTTGATATGTCCGCGTCAGGACTACATCGTCCACGTTAGGACCCACTTCTCCACGTTAGGAATCACCTCTTTTGATATGTCCGCGTAAGGACTACATCGTCCACGTTAGGACCCACTTCTTTCCACGTAAGGAATAATAATTTCTTTGATTTGTCCGCGTAAGGACACTGACTTCGTCTTGATATGTCCACGTTAGGACTCAGGCGTCTTCGACTTGCTGAGGAAATAAGACTTGTCCACGTAAGGACTCACACGTCTTCGACTTGCTGGGGAAATATCCGCGTCAGGACTTACCCTTTGCCAACAACACGAAGAAGGATAAATTTGTCCGCGTCAGGACTCTTGTATCTTGTCATCACAAAGAACTACAAACTTGTCCACGTCAGGACGCACATTTCACCATTACGAATAAAGATATCTGCTGCAAACACATGATCCACGTCAGGACACCAACACGAAGAGTAACCAATCTTTTGTCAACGTCATGACCTCCCTTTCTCCAAATTTCGAGAGACCGAATCTATCCACGTCAGGATTAACACGCCTTACCAATCCAGTAAGACAAACCTGTCCACGTTAGGACGCCCACTTCTGAAGAAATCCCGTCATTCTAGGAGTAAATGGTCCACGTCAGGACTTAATTCTTCAATGATCCTTTCCCACAAACTGCTCAGCACTGACGTGACAGCGACTTCGAGATGAACTCTACTGGGGATGTCTGAAAACCAACTATCGGACACCTGCTTCGAAATTCTGATTCATGCGACTCGTTGATGACAAACGAACTTTGCTTGGGAATAAGGAGATTCTTATCCTGGCCACTCTGGCTGGGGAAAATAAGATGCATTTGCATAAATGACTTTGCTGGAGACAAAGAGAGTTTTATCACGATAACTCTGTGGGGAATACCGCCGAAACTGACATTATCATTGAATATCTCATGCCGAGATCTTGAGTGTTTGGTAGTTCATTTGAGCAAGTGCTTTCTCCACCTGAACTACTAGAGTACCGAAACTGCTTCAGCAAAATAAATGCTGGAAGGATAACGCCGACTCGCCGGGGATAGCCTGATGCTACAAAATTATTCCAGCAAAATAAATGCTGGTATGATGAAGTCGACCCTGCTGGGAAGTTGGGAACTCAAACCACACGTCTTGTTGAAATAACCCCCTGCTGGGGAATATAACTCAAACCAAATACCTTGCGGAGGTAACCCCCTGCTGGGGAATAGCAGATGCGCCTGGTATGATTGAGCCTCTGCTGGAGAGTGAACTAATATCACACGGTATCTCTGACAAAATAAATGACAGGACCCACCATCAACCCTGCTGGGGAGATCTTGATCTTCGGATTCCACTGGAAGGAAAGAACACTTGCTGAAAAGAGAACTCCGCTGGGGATGGCTGGATTCTCTTGGGGAAAATTAACTGACTCCGCCGGGGGAGAATGCATGACCCTGCGGGGGGAGATGAACCTGTCTGAATACAGCCTTACGATCCCGGAATCACCAAACTCTGCTGAGGACGAGTAACTTCTCTGGAGCACGTCCTTTGGATAAGCTATGGCTAGCTGGAGAATTCTATCCTTCTTCAGGAAGAACATGCATGACCTGCGTGGGGATCAAGCCTTTCACTATCGCAATCTTTTGATCACCTTCCTCGTACGGTTATGAAACCTGCAACAACACAAACAAAACACGACAAGCCTATGCAATCCAAATCGATTCAGGTTAGTGACGTTACACTCAGTTAATTCAAAGCTTTAACAATTGTTGGCAAGGGCCAGTAATGTTATACTCATGCTAGCTTCAATAAACTTAGGCGTTTTATCATGCGCAAAACAGTAAAGAACAGGCATCAAGTACTGAATAACACATTTTCATTGATTGGGCCCCTGAATGGGCGAAGTTTTTGTACACGGGATGTAACTCCTGAAAAGAGGAAGCTACGCAAAGCAAATATACAAGTATGCAAGTATTCACAAGAAGCATAAATATTGACAAATTAAATTTTGTACATATGTCGGCAACTGGATGCAGATGAACATCACGAACTGATCCTCCCATGACTCGTCCGACTCTAATACTTTCCCGGTATCCCTACTTCTGAAGAGGTTGTATCCGATAACTGACTCCTCAACCATATTCTCCCGCATAGATGCTCGTTGAATTCGGATTCGGACCGCAGTCATTTGCTTTTCTCATCCCTAACTTTTGCGTGAACCGCCCTTTACGGGTTTTCAGTTCACCGGGATACCCCTTTTTGCCGAAGCCGCCCAGTGTAGGTTTTCAACTTCGCGGATGTACATTTTTTCCAATTTTATCCCTAACTTTTGCCCGAACCTTTCATTCTGTTTTTGGTTCGCCAGGATGCCCCATTGGCAATGGTTTTGTGACATGTTTTCTATTAATTGATAGGCTTCATCGTATGGCTTATCCATAAGTGCACCGCCCGCGGCAGCGTCTATTGTCAATCTAGTATTGTATAGAAGCCCATTATAGAAGGTATGGATTGTCACCCAGTCTTCTAGACCATGGTGAGGACATGTTCTCATCATATCTTTGAATCGTCCCCATGCTTCGTAAAGAGATTCAGCATCTTTCTGTCGAAATCCGTTGATTTGAGCTCTAAGCATAGCAGTTTTGCTTGGCGGAAAATATCTCGCTAAGAAGACGTTCTTCAATTGCTCCCACGTCGTAACGGAGTTGGATGGTAACGATTGTAACCATGTCCATGCTCTGTCTCTAAGAGAGAATGGGAAAAGACGAAGTCTTATCGCGTCTGGAGTTACTCCATTTGCTTTCACTGTGTCTGCGTATTGTACAAACTTCGTTAAATGTTCGTTCGGATCCTCAATTGTGTTTCCTGAGAATTGGTTTTGTTGTACAGCCGACAACAATGATGGTTTCAGCTCAAAATCATTTCGGGTAATAGCTGGGGCAGCAATGCTACTTCTAGGCTCCATCTGAGATGGTGTAGCGTATGCCTTCAGCGGTTTGTTCGGAGGTCCTTCAGCCATCTCTGGTTCTTCTTCTTCTGATTTGGGAATGGGAGTGAGAGGTTCGGGAGTGTTATGTTTGAGTTGTTTGAGTTGGTACTCAATGATTCTACTTCTTAAATGTAAGAAGCGTTCTAGTTCTGCGACTGACGGTTTTACGATATCGCTTTGCGGGCGATTTCTTGGCATACAATCGACAGAACTAGTAAAGGAAAAATGAAAATTGTTAACCTAGTCTATACGGCGTAACAGAAGGTTACACTATTGACTAAACGGGTCCCCGGCAACGGCGCCAAAAACTTGACCGCGACTTTCTATGTCTAATACAACTAACTGCAAGTGCACAGTCTATCGCGTAGTAATAATAGATATCGATCCCACAGGGACTCGTAATCAAACTAGTGTTCTCGGGAGTTACTATGTTTAGCTAGGTAGAATATGTTTAAGGGAATAAGATTGTCACTAAAAAGGGAACTAAGATTACTATGTAGATTATAATTAATAGAATCAATACGTAGTAATTGTGTTCTTCAGGGATTTGATAAATTACTGGTGTATGAAATAGTTTTCGAAGTTTATTTAAGCAGAAAATAGAAATTTGAAAACTCTCGCCTCACGATGGTTATTGACGCTAATCATAATCCTAAGGGCCAAACGTATACTTTCGTATTCCGTTCGGGGTTAAAATTATTTTTTGGAAATCTCTAAATTCTAATTCGTTTTAAAGTGCTTTCGCTGTTATTAAAACAAATGCCTAGTGTTTACTATCTGACCTTATCGCAGCTTTCGCTTGTTGGTTTGTATCTTAATTAATTTCCCACTTTCGTGGCAAAACTACTTTTAAATAAATTCTCGCTTTCGCGACGAAGTTTATTCAGTGAATCAATTTTAAACACTCAGACCATAGATTACTTTTATGAAAAGAAAGTTTTCAACCAAGTGTTATCAAATCCCATTCGAATTATTACTACATATCGATTACCTAAGTTTAGCTAGACATGGAATTGGGAAAAACAAAATATAAATAAGAATAATAAATAATAATTTGCATTATAATAAAACAGAGGTTAATCAAAATGAAAACCTGTAAATATGCCAATTGGCCTTTGGGCAGATCCTCCACAGATGTTGGCAGGATTCTGGTCTTTAGTTCCAATTTAATCGTACAGTACAATAAAAATTACAGAAGAGCGGAAATGGGAATAAGGAAAGGTAAAGGGAAAGAATACAAATAAAAACTGGAAAGTAATTGCTCTGGAAATTAAATTCGGCAGCACTTCGTGGTATGAATGCAACACACTTTCTGAAGTCCTCTGAGGATGATGGACCTTGAGGCAGATAATTTAGGGAGTAGTGGTCCATTTTATGGGAATTGGAACTGCTCTTTTGACGTGTAATCTGAGTGGGGCGTTTTTGCCTGCATGACGGTCGTCACCCGTGTGACGGTCGTCATGAAGCTGTGACGGTCGTCACATCAGCAAAAACAGCTTGTTGCGCTTTTCATTGTATTTTCACTCCTTTTTCGTCCATATTTCATCTGAGATTGCTTCTTTTTTTCATGTTGCCTTGTTTAGACGTGATCGTTGAATACCTGCAAAACATCAGACAAATATACGGAAATAACCCGAAATCGGATCGAAAACGGTTAGATTTTAGTTGAATTATGCATGAAAATATCTATATGATTTCGTGTTATCAGCACCTAATGTCTATCATAACCTCAAGAGGTTAGAGAACTTATGGGGAGCATGGCAAAGAAAAGCAAAAGAAAAAGAAGAATGCACATGCAAATGAAAGGATGCACACATAGAATGCACAAGTAGAATGATAGTGGGAGGAAAATAGTGTGGGACAGTAGCCACCACAAGCTCATCTCAACCAAGCATGCATATGAAAATGCAAGAAAAGAGAAGAAGAAAAAGAGCACAAGAAGAAATCAAGCCAACAAAAGAGCAAACCACACAAAGATGCACCAAAAAGTGGGATGAAATGACCTAAGTCAAACAACATCAACCACACCAATAAAATCAAACCAAAAGAAAGGTAAAACAAACATCAAAGCCAAGTGAGAATGGGAGACCAAATGAGGGCAGCAAGGACCCCATAATAGGTGCTCAACCATAAGCATCACTTACCAAAGCAAAGAAACACCAAAAGTGTCCTCAAGGATTCATCATTCTAGGTATGCTTCAAATACCTTCAAAGGAGGGACCAAGCCACCTTAAATGACATTCCAAGGTCATTGGACAGAAGAGAGATGAAGAGAAGAAATCTCAAAAGCAATATCAAAACAAAACAGGAAGAAATGCAAGCAAGAGCATAAAAAGAAGCAAGCACACATCACTTAGGAGTTCAAGTTGAAAGCACAAAAAGAAATGCATCAATCAACAAGCAATGAACATAATTTTGACCTAAAAATGAACATACAACAAGCTCAACATGTCTAAAATATGAAACAAGAAGAGTTGAGAGCTTATTGGATCCACAAAGGTCATTTCTAATCCAAACTAGGTCAAGCACTTGTGTGAGTTGTCCTATGAGATGACCTAACTTGCAAGTCACTTCAAAAATAGGAAAAAGGCTCAAAAAATATCAAATAAAATACACAAAGAAGCTAAACATGTTGGCAACCAGAGGCCAAAAGATCAAGACAAATGTTCCCTCAAAGCACCATCAAAAGAAGGGATTCATTTAGATGTACCACTTTGAAATGGGAGAAACAAAGGCAACAAGAAAAGCCACAAAAGTCAACCCAAAAGTCAACAACCAGGGGCAAAATGGTCCTCAAAAATTGATCAACTCATCATTGAGATGAGGATCAATTTTCAATCATTGGATCAAAAAGGAATGAGAGAAATAAATGCAAAACCAAACTATGTTACAATTTAAACCATCTAAAACTACTCCAATATTTAATTGAAAATAAAACTGAAAAATAAAATAAAAATATCCAAAAGAAAGTAGACATTTCAAAGTTGATAAAAAAAAATTTTGGTGAATTTTTAAAGTATTGGAGTTATTTTTAATGATTTAAGTTCTAAACAGAAAATAAAATAAAACAAAAGAAAATAAAAGAAAATAAGAAATACAAGGTGTGGATAGCAACAACAAGTAGGCAAAAACGTGATTGGGCCTTCAAGGGGGGTGTGCATAGCGCGTGCGTGATAAGCCCAATCCAAATAAACAAAAACCAAATAATTCTGATAATTGTGTGTGCCATGGTCAAACGTGTACCACCGTAGAAAGCAGTCATGCACGTGTGATTGTTTAGTATGTCAATCATGTGATCCAGAGCGTGACAACGCATTAATGAAGTTTTTGAATTGGATTGTATGCATTTAGTCAACAAAGGACTATCATGAGTCTTAATCTCACGCGTTAACATGGAAAGTATGCGCATCAGACGCGCCATACAACAACACCTCATCATCTTCCTCCCTCCAACTTCTCACCGGCCGGAAAAAAAGTCTGGTCATCTCCCTCACTAGCTCCGGCCACCGCGCCTCCATAACAACACACACAAAACTTGTTTCTTCACCGTTTCACACGATTTTTATATCAAACTTCATCTAGAGATCATGAGGATCTCATATCCACCATCAAAATTCATTAATATAGCAAGATGAGAGAAAACCGAAGCCAACAAGTTTGTGCATCAAAATGAAGAGTTCATCAAAACTTCTCCAATTTGATTTAAAACTCATCTAGAGGTTGTGTAGGTTGTAGATCCATCAATAAACAAGCAAGAACACGCATAAACAAGCCAAAATAGATCCAAACATTTTTTAGCATCATCCAACAATCAACACCAATGCCAGTTTGTTTTACATATTAATGATCTACATTGTTTCTACGTCTCAAATATGCAAAAATGGCAGTGAATCAATGCATATCCAGAGTGTAACGTTGAAATGTAATTACCTAGTGGAGAACTTCCACTGAGCCTTCATATGGAGCTTAAGCTTGAAGAAAATTATCCAGAATCGTTCAATAAACTTCAATAGAGCTTTTGCAATTCACAATTTGTCTTGAAATGACCTCTATCTCCAAATTTGAAATTTGAATTTTCAACACTTTTTGAAAGTTGTTCTTGATCAATTTGGCTCCAATTCTCACTTCTGATGATTTGTTCATGACCAAAACCTTATATGTGATGGATCTTGATCAGAATTGAGCCCAATCTCAGCCTCTAACAGCCCAATTGAAAATCCAAGGAATTGAGTTTTTGAGCTTTCTCATGTACACGAAAATCCCATCAATTTGACTCCAAAATGCTTGAAAAAGCTTGTTGGTACCACATGGGATGTGAATGGCTAGGATTAAAGCCTTGTTTGATCTCCATGGTTGAGGTTTGTTATGTAACTTCATGATGAAGAAATCTTGAAAATGGCTCACTAAAACACCTCAAATTCAAAATCTAAAATTGCCAATGTGTTTAAAATGTTGTTTGCACTCAAAAAATGTACTCATTTGCACCAAAATGGTCAATAATGAATTAATTCCAAATTTTCCCTTTTAAGCTTCCTTCCATGAAAATCCACACCTCAATTCTTCATTCCAAACCACATCCATGACTTATCATTGTTGGACTAAGAAAATAACACCATTTGGAGCAAGTTTGATGTTGGAAAAATCTTCATTTGAAGTGTGCAAGTTGGTGAAATGGACCTATAATTTTATGACCTATAATCTCACTTTCCCAAAATACCCTTGACTTGTAACCCTCATAACTTGAGTTCTACAAATCAGATGAAAGACTTCTAGTACTTTTTGGAAAGCTAAGACCAAGACCTACAACTTTCATGTTGGCTAAAAGTTGAGGAGAAACATCCTTCTAGGTAAAAAATGGCTTGGAAGTTGGTTGACTTTTGTTGACCAAAATCACATTCATCTGATGACCTGTAACTTGTCTGGATCATAACTTGAGTTCTATAAATCCAATCAAGGACTTCTAGTACTCAAAAGAAAGTTAAGAACGTGCTCTACAAGTTCCATGTTGGTCAAAAGTTAATATGAAACTTTTATCTTGAGATAGGTGGTCTTGAAGTTAAGCACTAAATAGGGGATTTTACCCTGAGAACCCTAATTTAGTAACTTCTCACACACTTGATCCTTGATGAATTGAACTTGAAATAATATCCCATATATCTTAACACAACATCCCATGACCATAGAGACTTGGAATTGGGTTTTAATCTCCTTCAATTTCACAATTGACTAAGGATTAGCCAGATGAAAACCCTAGATGCAACATCTTCAACTGTAACCTTTCACACTTAGCACAAACACTTGGATGAGCTCCACAATGACCCTCAAGGCACTCAATGAGCTCTCTCAACATCTCATATCCATAACCATGAATTCACAACCCTCTGGTGATCTTGAACTGCCCTCCAAGTTAGGAGCTGACCCACATACATCTATCCATCCTTTCACAAGACTATTGCCCACTTCTAGATGACCTGATGACCATCCACACTTGAGTAAAACCCCTTGCTTAGGCTCAACCCTCTGAGTAGACTCCTCTTGATATGCACAATATCCTGATCCCTTGTTACAAGAACAATGATATGCAATGCAGATGCTAGAATAAAATGAAATGAAACAAAAGCCAGCCAAAGAAAAAGGTTGGGCAAATTTTGGGGTGCAACAAAAGTCTGTACAGAAGCATGATAGGAAGCTTATTATATCTTACAACAAGAAGACCTGACATTGCTTTTGCTATGGGAGTTTATGCCAGATATCAAGCAGAACCCAAGGTTAGTCATATTAATCAAGTCAAGAGAATCTTGAAGTATATTAATGGGACAAGTGAATTGGGATGATGTACACTCGTGGATCTGGATGTGTGCTATCTGGATATTGTGATGCTGATTGGGCTGGAAGTGTTGATGACAGGAAAAGCACATCAGGAGGCTGCTTCTTTTTGGGAAACAATCCCATCTCGTGGTTTAGCAAGAAACAAAACTGTGTGTCTCTGTCTACTGCAGAAGCTGAATATATAGCTGCTGGAAGTAGCTGCTCTCAACTTGTGTGGATGAAACAAATGCTTATAGAGTACAATGTCACACAAGATGTCATGACATTATACTGTGATAATCTGAGTGCTATAAACATTACCAAAAACCCTATCCAACATAGCAGGACTAAGCACATTGATATTCGCCATCATTTTATAAAGGAGCTTGTTGAAAGTAAGATCATTACCCTAGAGCATGTCACTACAGAAAAAATACTGGTCTGAATGTTGGTGTGGACGATGTACCAATATGTTTTGCTTCAACCAAGGAAAAGGCTAACACATCTACAAAAGTGGTGGATGTTGAAGATGTTCCCTCTGATGATGAACTCATCAAGAATATTGCCCCGGGCATTACTAAGAGATTGAGGACTAGAAAAGGAAAGGTTGTACTTGAGGAATCCCCCTCTAAAAGTAAGAAAAAGAAGACTCATGTCGGACCCCCTAAAGCTTGGAGCAAGGTTACTCCTGCTACCAAAAAGAGAAAAGTCAGGTTGGAAAATACTGACTCAGATGATGATGTTGTAAAGGATGTCCCTGACATCGCCCCTGTGAAAAAATCTACTGCTAAGAAGACCCCAAGACCTGTGCCTGCTGCACCTCTTGACAATGTTTCTTTCCACTCGATCAACAGTGTGAGAAAGTGAAGATATATGTACCAGCAAAGGGTTGCTCTGGAAAGGGAGCTAGGTAAAGATGCACTGGACATTAAAGAAGTCATGGATTTAACCACTGAGGCTGGCTTACTCAAAGCTGTCACTGGTTTTTCCAAGTGCTATGATGGGCTGGTAAAAGAGTTTATTGTGAATATCCCTGTTACCATTACAGACAGAAGTAGCAAGGATTACATGAAGGTTTTTGTTCGGGGAAGATGTGTGGAGTTTTCTCCTATGGTGATCAATAAATGTTTGGGACGGACGGATGAAGGAGAAGATGAGATGATAGCATCTGACAACCATGTCTACAAAATCATTACTTCTAACCAAATTAATGCCTGGCCTTCAAGAGGTAAGCTCTATGCTGGGCAACTCAGTGTCAAGTATGCCATTCTTCACAGGATTGGTGCTGCTAACTGGGTGCCCACCAATCACACCTCTACCATTTCTGTTGGTCTTGGAAGATTTATCTATGTTGTAGGTACTAAGACTGCATTTAATTTTGGACTATATATCTTTGATCAAATCACTAAACATGCAACCACTAGTGCTATAAAAATGCCTATTGCTTTTCCTTCTCACATTTGTGAAATCATTTTGAATCAATACCCTGGTATTCTCAATCCAAATGATGTTGCATGCAAGAGGGAATCAGTGATGTCCCTTCATTATAAGCTGTTTGCTGGAAGACATGTCCCTGACATTGTCTTGACTTCTGCTGAGAAGGCCTCTGCATCAAGGGTACAAATTATTTCAGAATTGAAGGAAACCTGTAGGGAACTGGGTGATACGATTAATGTTGCTATTGCTAGAAAAATCAAATTGGAGTCTTTAATTCTGTGCCTTGAAAGTGAAGAGAATGATATGTATGGTGATGATAGTGAGGATGGGTCTGAGAAGGAATCTGAGGATGATGGTGTTTCTGATACAAATGATGTTGTTGCTGAAAGTTCCAAGTCTGATGATGAAGATTAAGTTGTTTGGTCTTGGGTTCCTTATTTTGCCTACTTTTGCATAATGCATTTTTTTTTGCACTTCAAGTGCTTTTGGTTTGTAATATTCTTGGGTCTCTATACCCTTAACTCATCTTGGTTCTGACATTATGAAATATTTTGCTTTCTCTTAGCTTATATTCTAAATTTATGGCTTAAAAGGGGGAGAAGCTTGGCTTGGTAGTAAAGTAGCTTGGTTTGTGTACAGTTTAGTATGTTGTTGTGGTAGGTTTGTAGGTGGTATGAAGATGAAGTTTGATGTGAAGTTTTGTTGATGAAGGTTGCTACTGCTCTGTTTGTTCTGGCTGGATGTTGATCCTGCTGGATGGTGTTGATTGGGTTGCTTATGAGTTTTTTGTCTTACAGGTTGCTGAATGCTAAAGTGAGTTTTGGATGTTTTGTTTGTATGCTTGGGCTGATGTTTGTGTGTGAGTTTGCATTTGTTGAGGGGGAGTTTGCATTTACTCCTATTTTATTCCTTTGTTTTTCTGTTGTGTTGTGCTCTTTGTGGTTTTTAAAGCTCTTGTGATCTGATTGGCAGAGATTTTGGTAAAACTTGGTGTAATCACAAGATGTCCTACAGGATGTCGTGACATCTGTGTTTAAGGTTCTGCAGGTAGCTTTGTTTGTTGTAGCAGGACTTAGGTAATGATGTCAAGCATGATGTCTTGACTCTTATGAACAAAATATTATGCGTGAATGTGTTTGTTTGTCTATCTCTTTTGTGCAAACTTGTTGCACTGATCTGGTGTAAACCTGCGAGGATTTTGGTGGTATGCAAAGGCGTTTATGATTCACATATTGTGGATCATGTTTGATTTCAAGTGGAGTTATTTTCAGAAGATTATATTGGGATTTGAAAAGTGATTTGATTGGATCTGATTGATCAAATCAAATATGTTTCATTGATGCAAATTATGAAGATTGATCTCTTTACAATCTGCTGTTACTTTTGCCATAGCCCAAGCCCGTCCAAATATTTCTATTTAAGGATGCGCAAACCCTAGCCTTCAGATTAGAGAAGCTAGGTTTAAGTGTGTGCAATTGTATAAGGTTTAGTGCTCTAGCCTTTGTGTGTTTTAGTTTGTGAGCCATTTACTCATTATCTTAATGTGTGAATTGGACTAAGTTCTGTATTGTAATTTGTTCACTCAAATCTTGTAAGCAAGAGTGTATTGTACTTGATTGAAGCTTTTAAGCAAGATCAAGTTGTGTCTTTAAAGAATGTCTTCTAAAGTCTTAACTTTTATTGTTGTTATCATTGTTGTGATTGAGGGGGAGTGAGAGGTGTCTCTTATCTAGGAGTGTCCTAGGTAGAAATTGCAAGGGTAGAGATTAGGTGAGAAAATGGTAAACTAGAGAGAGTCTACTATATATCTTCAAACTAATTCTACTTAGTGGATTTCCTTCCTGGCTTGGTAACCCCCAGACGAAGGTGTGTTTTTACCGAACTGGGTTAACAATTGCTTGTGTCTCTTTACGTTTGTTTTTGTTTATCTTTGTTCTTATTGATGATTTAACAGATATTAGTGTCGTAAACATCGCCTTTGACATCTGATATCTGATACAAGAATTTCACCTCGACTCAGGGGCAAGCAACCATATGTGTGGTCAAGAATATTTGTTCAAAGAGATGTAAAATATTGAGGATGGTCATATATTATTTGGGGATGCATCGAAAATGAAGGTGGAATGCAAGGGTACAATTTGTTACTTACAGAAGGATGGCTCGATTGGATCAATACAAGATGTTTATTATGTACCAGATCTCAAGACCAACATCTTGAGTTTGGGGCAACTTACAGAAAAAGGATATTCGATACTTATAAAAGATCGGATACTACATTTGAAGGACAAGCTAGGGCATCTGATTGCTCGTATTGAAATGGAAAGAAATTGAATGTACAAACTGAATCTGAGAAGTGTTCGAGAAAAATGTTTGCAAGTCAATGTCGAAGGTAAGGTGTCACTATAGCATCTACGCTTTGGTCATCTACATCATGCTGGTTTGAAAAGGTTGGAGAAAAATAACATGGTGCACAGACTACCAGACATAGAGTATGAGAGCATATTTCGTGAAGAATGTGTTCTTGGCAAACAGGGAAAAACCTCATTTCAAAAGAAGGAAGAATATCAAGCTAAACATATTCTAGAACTGACTCATACTGACATATGTGGGCCAATCACTCCAGAATCATTCAGTGGCAAAAGATACTTCATTTCTTTTATCTATGATTTCTCACGAAAGACATGGGTTTACTTCTTAAAAGAAAAATCCAAATGGGACTGGAACAATTCGACATAAACTATTGTCGAAGCAGGAGAATCATCAGTCAATATACCAACTAGCGCACCAACAAACTCTAAAACTACTGATAGTGAAGATGAAGTTCGACAACCCAGAATGCGAAGTCTGCAAGATTTATATGATTCGACAAGTGAGGTGCACCTTGTATGTGTTAGAAATTTGAGTATGATAATCCTGGATAACTTCGAGGAATCATGTTCTTACACTTTCCGAACAAAGTATTTTGATCCTATTATTGCCCGGGTTCACGAAATCTTTGTGGGGATAATTCTTGAAGAACAATCTGCCCCTTGGAACCCCAACGAGGCGCTGCCCCGCACCCCGCCAGGGGCTTCGCCCCTTGGAACCCCTTTTCAATTATTCGCATTCAATTACACGTTGGCTCGACGAGCGTGCACTCTACACTACCCTAACTCGTTTCCAAACTTAACGCATAATTGAATCGGCCTATAGTAAATCACATTACTACTAAAATACATTGATGATACTAAAATCACCAACAATATGTCTCTTGGCAGATGTTGAAAACATAAGTTTTGAAGAAGTATTGCAAGACAATAAGTGGAAAACTGCCATGAACGAAGAGATCGAAGCGATTGACCGCAATGACACATGGGAGCTGGTCGAATTACCAAAAGGAAATCAACACATTGGTGTGAAGTGGGTATTCAAGAAAAAGATGAATGTTCAAGGCGAAGTGGAATAATATAAGGCACGACTTGTTGCAAAGGGATACAAGCAGAAGGCAGGAATTGACTATGACGAAATATTTGCTCTAGTTGCTAGAATGGACACAATTCGACTACTAATCTCACAAGCTGCTCAAATACAAATGAACAATATTTCAAATGGATATCAATTCTGAATTTATGAATGACGTGCTCGAAGAAGAAGTCTACGTCAAACAACCACTTGGGTATATAAAAGCTGGAGAAGAGAAGAAGGTGCTAAAATTGAAGAAAGTACTTTATGGACTGAAGCAAGCACCACGGGCATGGAATACACGTATAGACTGAAGCAAGCACCACAGGCATGGAATAAACGTATAGACACATGTTTCAAAGAGAATGGGTTCAAGCAATGTCCTTATGAGCATGCCCTATATGTAAAGAAGAATGGAGGTAACATGTTGTTTGTTGCTCTCTATGTCGATGGTCTCATCTTCCTGGGTAGTAGTGATCAAATAATAGAAGAATTTAAAATGACACGAGAATTTGAGATAACAGATTTGGGTCTGATGAGATTTTTTCTTGGACTGGAGATTAGACAAGTGGAAGCAGAAATCTTCATATCACAGGAGACGTATTTAAAGGAAATTCTGAAAAGATACAAAATGAAAGATTGTAATCCAGTTTGTAATCCAGTTTCAACACCAATAGAACCAGGTGCAAAGCTGTCGAAATTCGATGGAGGAGAACAATTCGACAGGAGTCTGGTTAGTCTTCGTTATCTCACATGTACAAGGCCAGCCATTTCTTTAAGTGTCGGAATTGCAAGTCGATTTATGAAGGAGGCAACATATTCACATTGGAAAGCATTGAAGTGAATCCTCAGGTACATCCAAGGAACGTTGTCATTTGGAATATTTTACTCAAGAACAGAAGATTACAAGTTGGTTGGTTACTCCGACAGTGATTGGTGCAGAGCGTTTGTGAGTCTGGTGGGTAGTCTTAGTCTACGTTGTCATTTGGAATGTTTTACTCAAGAACAGAAGATTACAAGTTGGTAAGAATCCAGTAAACCATGAAAATACACATAGACGTTCATTTTCATTTTATGAAACCATAGAACTGACATGTGTGACGAATAAGGATCAAGCTGCATATATATTTACAAAACCGCTACCAAAAAAAAGAGTTTGTTTTAGTTGAAAGGCCAAAAAAAAATAGTGACCTATTAATAGTATTTATTTGCTCTTAAAATAGCATAACTCTCTAGATTTATATAAAAGCTAATTGTATTTTCATTTCAACCGAATAGGGTTTCTGTTATCATTTTCTATATATTTGAAAATAAAACTTAAAAATGCAGATAATTTTTGGTTAGATATTGAAAACTGAAAATGGATCCAAGTTATAGTAGTAAATTATTTCTTTTCTTCAACTTTATTATGTATACAGTAGTTTTTATAAAGGATTACTGGAAATTAATCGGTTACATACAACTTTAACCAAAATTAAATAGCCAAAACACGTAATCTTGGCTACAAAAAATTACAATATCTTTGGTAAAAAAAACCTAAAAATGCACATTATTAACCACCATTCAAATACAAAAAACTACAGTATCTTTAGCATAAAAAAATTACAAATCCACCCACATTATTAACCAACATTAAAATATTTCTACATTATTTATCACCACCACCGATCAATCTCTTAAGCAATCACAAAACAAAACAAACAAAAAAATCACACCAAGCTATTGTACAAGTTAAGAATCAATCAAGTTAGACACTTCTCCTTAGCAATTGCACCATGACCTACCGGCGCTTCTGATAGTTTGGTGGCAAGAAGTCGGCGATGTTATACATCGCTGTTGGTATATGTCCACCACAATGATCAATCATTTCTTGCTTAAGCCTGCTGATTTCCTCTTCAGTCCTTGCCCTTGTCGCTGCTTCTTGTTTTTCCAATTGAGTTCCTAGTAATGCTATCTGCTTCAAAAGGCTTTTCACCTGAAAATACTCATCGAGTTTAACATAACATGACAGACAAATAGTTTTACATTGTCCTCCAATAAAAAAACCATTACTCCAAATAACACGCAAAACATTTACCTTTCTGTGAGGCCATCTTGCTAATCCTGCTTTACGACATGTTTTTTTGAGAACTGTTGGACACAAGTCCACTTTTTTCGCTGCTTCCTCAATAGGTAGATGAAAATAATCGCGTAAATCATTCAATGTCAATTTTCCCGCTTTTTCTCTCTGTTAAATACAATTAAATATATCAATATCAATAACTTATTGTTCAAGAAATCAAAGAGAAAGATATAATTATTACCTGTTCTGAGAGTTTCTTTTTATCAGGTGTTTCAGTAGTAGGAGTTCCATCCACACCAACTTGCTCTTGCTCCACCATTTCATCTATAAACATAAAATATCAACCATTAGAACTCAACTAAGCGAAATAATAATGTAAGAAAAGAAATTAAATAAGACAAACCTGAATTATTTTGATTATTATCAACAGGACCTTCCATGTTAAAATCTTCAATCCAATCCAATCCAGTGCAAAGAGTTTCATAATATGCAGACATAGGATCTTGTAGAATAAAGTATCCTTCTAAAATATGCTGCATGCAGTATTGCGCCAGAAAATTCTTTACTTCATCAAGGCTTCTTCTGCTAAAACTGATAAAAGAAAAAATTTGTTTATTTAAATTATTCATAATTAACATGCAAATAATAATTTGTTTTAGGAATAAGACTTAGAACATACTCAATCATTTGACTAATTGGTAGGTCTCCATTAACAGGAGTCTGATGATGAATTGCATGTGTAATCAAACCCAACCTTCCATGAATCTCAAGCTTTTCAAATTGAATACCTATTCACCATGAAAAAAATATATATCTATTAATAGAATCATACATACATAAATTAATTATGGTTTTCTTGTATATGTTTAGAGACGAACCATTAGCGTGAATGATTTCTCTGAGAACTTGACAACAACTGCAAAAATATGGAATTGGTGTGGGTGGCCATTGATCAAGTGTCATTGCATCTGTTTGGTTCACCGGAACCGGAATCTGATTCAAAGGTTGAGTTTGTTGATCCTCATGCATTTGTGACGAAGTACCCGCTTCGAAGTCATTTCGTCCAAAGGAAAAATCATTTGGATGAGATGACATTACATTGTAATCAAATGAATCATTTTGTGACATTGCGAAATCATCATTAGTTCCATGTCCTTGTTGAAGTATTCCATTATGGTTGGAAAAGTGATTATTGAAGTTAGTATCATGTGGCTGTTGAAATACTCCATGATGATTTTGGTGGGGTGTATTGTCAGTGATGGATAAATCGGCTAGTGTGGGGTTACTTGTATCGAAGAAACTTAGATCAATAGAAGTTTGATAGGGGTCGTTGAAATGATACGTGAGATCATCCATGTTTGAATTGTTGTTATTATATATGGTGGTGGAAAAAAGAAGTTATGGAATTTTGTGTAATGGCAGTGGCGGCGGTAGAAAAAGAATGTGCCGCCACTGAGAAGTGTTTGAGAGAGAATTCGTTGAATGATGAGAAACAGAAAACGGAAAAAGCTGTGAGAACAATTGTCGGGATGTGATGGAAATTATATACGAGGATGTTTGACAGTTAATTACCGTTGGAAATCTATGAAGACGTTTCAGTTGGGATTTTGAAAAAACATGACTTTTCAAATTCAATTCTAAAATTTCCATGCCAAGGCTTTGCGTAAAAATAAAACGAGGCGTTATGGGAATGACTATTGAGTAAAAGATTTCAACGGAGTAGAAAAAAGACCGCCGTGTCCCTATGGCGGGTCGGTTGCCTCACCCGAGAAGGAGAAAAACATAATGCAGCCACTTCCGTGGCTAGATCTGGTCAGATGGCGACTTACCGTGCATGCGGAGATCCGGACAGTGGTGAATTTTTTACACATTGAAATTAAATGTATCAAATTGCCACAATCTAAAAAAAAAAAAAAAATCAAAAGTGCCACAACTTTAATAAGGGTTCGTCCAATGAATGGACGACCCAATGAAAGTAGGCATGGTAAAAAAAATCCGAACCCATCGGGGCCCGCCCAGACCCGCCTCGAAATTAGCGGGGAAAACCCGATTTGAGTGGGTACGGGTGCGGGTGCGGAGAAAATCCGACTTTTAATTACGGGTGCAGATACGGGTGCGGGGAGACACTAAGACCCGCCCGCACCCGGCCCCACCCGCCCCCGAATAATGCATTTTAGTTTAATACTCTTATTTTACTTATTTTAATATTTATTTATTAATTATATTTTTAATTAAATTATTAATACCTTTATTGCAATTAAAATAATTAAATTAGTCAAATTAATATTCATTTACTAATTAAAATTTTAATTAAATAAATAATTAATTTATTAAAATAATTAATTTTTTAATTAAATTATTAATTTTTATTGCAATTAAAAAGAAATTAATTTTTTTCGGGTGGGGGCGGGGCGGGTGCGGGTGCACCTATTCTCTACTAGGGGCGGGTCTGGGCGGTAAATTTTTACCCCGATTGAGTTTGGGGACGGGGGCGAGTGTGTTACATGGAGGCGGGTGCGGGTGCGGGTATAGTAAAACCCGCCCCCGACCCGCCCCGTTGTCATCCCTAAATAAAAGGTCATTTCATGTAGTTGGGGTTCGGCCATCCATTGGCCGACCCTATACTACGTTTTTTTTTTTTTAATTTCAGAAATAAATATATATTATATATTATTATTTTATGTTTTAAACTATTTTTTATATATTAAAAATATTTAAATGATATTTTATATTACTAAATAAATAATTTTTTAATATTAGTAAATATATTTCACATTATATAATTAATTATATAAAATAATTATAATTATTGGTTAAGGGTATTTCTTTTAATTTATTATTTTATATAATTATTTAGTTAAATAATTAATTAGATAATGTGAAAAATATTTAATAATATTAAAAAATTATTTAAAATAATTAAATTATTTATTTATTCATATAAAATATCATTTAAATAATTTTAATATATAAAAAACAATTTAAAATATAAAATAATAATATATAATATATATTTATTTCTGAAATTAAAAAAAAACAAAAAAAAACCACGTAGTATAGGGTCGGCCAATGGATGGCCGAACCCCAACTACATGAAATGGCCCTTCATTGGGTCGTCCATCCATTGGACGAACCCTTACTAAAGTTGTGGCACTTTTGGTATTTTTTTCCAGATTGTGGCAATTTGGTACATTTAATTTCAATAGATGGCATATATGTAAAAAATTCGACAGTGGTGAGGGATTCATAAGGATGTATGAGTGTATGATTGGTAAATAAAAATTGGAGGAGAGTTCTAGAGTCATAAGTATTCTTCGGTCTGTTACTTGTAAAGCTATTATTGGATTATTGTGTGTGAAGAAGTTAAAAATAAAAGAAGGTGAGAAGAAGAGGAGGAGTTGCTGAGTTGAAAAAAAGAGAGAAATAGTAGTGTATTGTGTATGCTATTAAGTGTTAATATACATGAATAAAAAATAATAATAGCAATATAAGAGCATCTTTAATGGGAGCAACTAAATTGGATGAACTAAGTTATTTTACGTGGGTCCAAATTGACATGAAGGATTTAAGCAATCCAAAATTGAATTAAGAAGTTTTTACTTCAATGGTGATTGTTTATAAGGAATTCAAACTTGGTATTAAATGGTTAATAAAAATCTATTATTTATGTTAAATAATTAATAAAAATTTATTATTTATGTTAAATAATGAGTTAGAGTACGTTTCTTGTGTAGAGCACGTAAACTAGTTTTAGAGCATCCCATATGCCATATCAGCTCTACTATAATGCAAATTCTTTATTACTAACGTAAGCTATAAAAAATTTTGGTTTAATAACTATGCGTTAAAGTTGCTCTAAGGAAGCTACATTACTATAAAAACAAACATGGCTCACTTCAAAGTTTCACTTGCCTAAAGACAAAGAATAGGTAAACACTCGTCAAGAGATTGCGCACTGAAACTTGACTCTACGTTTATTGTAGTAGTTGGAGTTAATTCAATGGTCTCCTATATTCCACGTCATGTTTATATGGAAGGTTTTAATAGTCACTCATATATAAACACGATCATACGTTAGAAGAAGGTAAGATTCATTGACTCTTACAAATTACGCATCTATGACTCCATTAACTTTGACATATGAGTTCTTACCTTGCAAGTACGCCCTATTTCTCCATATGGGATAGAGTAGAGAACTCTAGTAGTCCAGCTTACATGAAAGTGATTACTCGCCTTGCCTCCTCCCTTCAATCCTAAAACAAACTAGATACAGTCGTTACAATCCAAGATGAGTGAAGAGCCTGCTACTTCACTAGTTTTTTCAAGGTGGCATGCAGTCGGGACCCTACTGTTGTAGAGATTAGGAACCACCTTACCTTTTAGAATAACTATCCCATTTCTAACTGATGTTATCTGTTACGTGACAACCAGGAAGAAATGGTAAGATGGTGTGCAGATTTGGTGTCATCGTCAGATATTAGGCTCTACTACTAGGTGGATCCCGAATTAGTGGGCACAAATTCTATTTTTAATTGTGCTGAAAAGGTGGGAGCAAGCTCAGGTGGAGAAAAGTCTTTCTTCTGATTGGTTTGTTTCACATATTGATGACAACAAAAGGATTTGCAGTTGTTTTCATAGGTGCTCTATCCCCTTTTACAAGTGTCTCTTCATTTAGATGAAACTCGAGTTTCGCTGGGTTTTAAGAGGAGTTGATGAACCATAGGTATATTGCTCATTCTCAG
Organism: Lathyrus sativus; assembly: GCA_963859935.3. NCBI lineage: Eukaryota > Viridiplantae > Streptophyta > Magnoliopsida > Fabales > Fabaceae > Lathyrus > Lathyrus sativus. Next base: position 620,250,219 of record OZ012739.1, on the reverse strand, counting down.
CTTCACCTTTTCACATTAGGCATTGTCAAGTGTTGCAGTGAGAATCAGATATCAAACTATTAATTAACTTGAATCGCAAATCTTTAAATATTTACCATCGAGCTTTGATTTATCCAAAGGAAAGGGTAAAGATTGAAGAAAACCCTAAGTGTGCTACATAACAACGAAGCTAAGAGATCAGAGGTTCGGGGGTTAGTTATACTAAGGAAAGGTATTAGTACCCTAAGTATTTGTAGTATTTTACAGGAGCCTCTTGTTTGGTAGTTGTGTTTGTGTTAATGTTTGTTTACTAATGGTTATGTGCTAGGGTAAAGACCTATGGGTTTGAACGTTAAGTATGCTCGCCAAGACGTTGCATTTCGTGCCTACGTATCCTAACAAGGACAGAATCAGAGCAACCGTAGTGCTCCTAACTGAGGAGAGAAATCTTGACTGTGGTCAAGGTTCAAGGGGAATAAGTATCCATAACAATGATACTTATATAGAGTTAACAAACTCTCTAAGTCTATGTTGAAAGACTAACTGGAGTTTGACTTTAACAAAAGTCAAAAGTGAAAAATTGAGTACCCATAACAATGGTACATACACAGAGTTAACAAACTCTAGCCCTAAGTTCTAAGTTGTAAGATTCCTAACCAGGTGTGCTAAAGATATTGTCTTGACAAAGTTAAAGGGATAAGGTTCTTTAAAAGTCCTAATGACTCTAACAAGGTCAAAGGGAGATTAAAATAAATGAGATATATATGACATTGAGTCAATAGACAGGCTTTCCTTTGGAATTAGGAACACAAGGCAACTCTTTAAGGATGAGAGCTAACAAGCTACATCACTTGAGGGGAAACTTAACAAAGCTTAAGCACGTATACACATCCATTCAAACATGATGAAGATATAAAATCATGGTAACAACCAAGAAAGTGAAGCAAGCATGTGACAACATCAAGCAAAGATAATAACAAGGTTACAACCAAGTATTCATCCAAAGAAGAATCAAACCAAGTGGTAAATATAGATGTCACAACATCTAAATGGGTATGAAATAAAGTTCTTACAAGACCAAACATCATAGATGACAAGTGAATCATGCATAAGTCAAAACATTACTTATCATGGCAAAGTTCAAAGATCAACATGCATAAGTCATAACAATATTTAAGCATGCATACAAGTAGAGAATCTTGTATAAGTCAAAACATTACTTATAACAAAGTTCAAAGTTCAAGATTAACATGCATAAATCATAACAATATTTAAGCATGTGCACAAATCAAGAGAATCATGTATAAGTCAAAATATTACTTATAACAAAGTTCAAAGTTCAAGATTAACATGCATAAATCATAACAATATTTAAACATGTATGCAAATCAAGAGAATCATGTGTAAGTCAAAATATTACTTATAACAAAGTTCAAAGTCAAGATTAACATGCATAAATAATAACAATATTTAAGCATGTATACAAATCAAGAGAGTCGTGTATAAGTCAAAACATTAATTATAACAAAGTTCAAAGTTCAAGATTAACATGCATAAATCATAATAATATTTAAGCAAGGATACAAATAGAGGTAACAACCAAAATATATTTGAACAAGAGTGTGACATGTGTGATAAAAACATGTGAATTATGGTGAATCGTGTTAAACAAGAAGGTAACAACCATCATGTAAAATAATTCAATCATGGAAGATGAGAAACATCTCAAAGGTGATTCATGCATACTGAAAATGTTACAAAGTAAAACAACAAGTGTATAAGAACACTCAAGGAAAGGTATGAAAGATATGAAGCATATACACATTCTAATCATTTGATCAATGGAAGAGAAACATATGTTAAGGGCAAGGTAACAACCAAGGTTTTATGATATTCAAACACACATCCATATGTGAAAATGAACTTGAAAAAGTGATAACCATCATGTAACAACATGGGTATGCAAATTCACACATCAAGTGAGGTTCATAAAAAATATATTGGGTGCATACAAGCAAAGAGAATCAAAGGAATCAATCAAAAAGATCAAGAGAAAGCCTAAGAAACCCTAAAAAGTCACAAACTTTGAACATGCACAAGTACCCAAAAAATAATTCTTTTTGGATCTTTCTTGACATAGACAAAAATATACATTCTCATGAGCATTTATCAAAAATAAGGGGATCAAAATGATTAAAATCAAAGAAGTTATGATCAATTTAATTTGTGAAGAAAAACATAAAAACAAGGAATTAAAAATAAGGGGATGCACCCAATGGGGTTTGAACCCACACCCTCAAGGTTATTGGCTCAAAACATTAGCCAGCTAAACCACACGTGCATTGTGAATCACTAATGGAAGCAAGTCAATATGTGTGATACAAGCTTTAAAAATGGGGAAATAGCAAAAGGGTGGTCGCTGGGACTTGAACCCTAATCAGGCAAGGTAAGAGAGTACTAAACGCGCATGGTAAACCACTGGGGTGGTGATACATCCATTGTATCACCCCTACAAATAAAAATATGAACCTGGAAGTGACCTGAAGGTGACCTAAGGTGCCATGGTTGGCCTTGGTCATTACCAACATTGGATCATTGGCAAAAACATCAATAACTCAATCAATTCTTAATGAAATTAGAAAAAGTAAAGACCAATCTTGCATGAAATCTCACAAGGAATTCAATGGTAGTATTGGTTTTTCCTAAAAGTGATTCTATTTCTAAACACGATAGAATGACCTAAAAAGCTACATTTTTGCATTTGTTATGTCACAGTCATACACAGTCAAGGATAACAACCAAAAATGGCTCAAAATCATCACATATAACATATCAAACATGTCCATAGTCAATGCACATCAAAGCACGTCATGATTTTCAAAGTTCAAGTTTCTAGTGCACTTACCTCTTAGAGAAAACTTGAAACTTCCATAATAGATTCTACATGAATATTTTGATTCTTTGAACACCTCCAATATACCTCCAAGAACCTTTTTGAATGTTTGGACTCAAGAGAAAACCACTAGAATAGAAAGTACCTCCTTCTTACAAAAATGCCAAAAGTGACCAAAGGGGAACTTCAACCAATGAATTTACAGTTGAATAAACATGTTTTGAACAACTTAGGGATGTTTTATAGGGTGTGTTAGAAGTGTTAGAATGATTGGAAGTGGTCTGGATTAAGACTTGGCTTGAAAAGTGCAAAAAGTCAACCAAAGGAGGTTTTGAATTTTGACTTTCTGGTTTAACAGGTTTGGAGGGAGGATGAAGGTTTAGACACCTTCAAGGGGTGATTTTTAAGGTGTTTGAACAAGTCTTTAAGTGGTTTTGGGTTTGGAGAAGACAAATTGAAGGTTTGTGCAAGATTGGTGCTTTTGGTTCAAGTGGAGATGTTTTGCAAGATGTTGCTACAAGAGTGATTTGAGATATGTTTTTCTCCTATTTACAAGCTCTTCTCCTCATTGAAGAACAAATTTCACCTCTATTTATAGGGCAAGGATTGAGGCCATATTTGTAACTTGTTGTAACTTGGTAGTTTTCAAAGTTTGGTTGAATTTCAACTTGAGGTTTGGTGATTTTCCATGGTTTCAAGACAAAGGTACAGTGATATTTTGAGTGGTTGGATACTATAGATATTGCTTATGAATATGGAGCAAGTTGTGGTCTCAAGAAAAACCAATTGTACTTAAAGTTGCTTTTTGAAAATGGCATTGCAACCTTTATGTCTAAAACTTCCATAAGTGGTATGGAACTTGAATCATGGTTCAAACCTTTGTGTAATGACTCCAAAAGTAGTTCAACCTTCTGCTTATAGATGGATTTGCGAGTCTCAAGGTTGTCAATCAATGGATTTTTCATATTTGTTTGATCTTGCAACTTGTTCTTGGCATGGAAATGAACAAAACTTCAAGTGGGGTGGGCTAACTTTCCTACTTCGAAACTCCTATCTCAAAAATGGTATGGATGAGCTATTGTACTTTTTGAAAATACCTAAACATGATCTAAAACTTTTATGATTGGTGAAATTCTTGAATCCAAAGGGATCATAATGAAAACTGGCCTTGAAGTTGGCTGAAAATTGAAGTAACAAGGTTATCTTGAAAAATTTCTAAGTGTTTTAAAATTCTTCCAAACTGTGAAGCTTCATAACTCAAAATATAAGCATATTTTGCTCATAGGTCACTAGGAAACATTTTAGTACATGAGGAGATATTTAAATTGATCTTTGGAACTCATAAAATGGATGTGTGGATTGGAAGTTATGGCCTTTCAAAGTTGGTACCAAAATTAGGGTTTTTCCACACTATTTTTCAAGTTTATCTAAGTTTTCTTCTTTTACAAGAAACCTCTCAAATCTTGATTTCTCATGAGAAAACTCATTGATTGAACATATCTTCATGAAATTTGGCTTGGATGCTCCAATTTGAACCAAAAACCTAAAAGTCAAAGAGTTGTCTTTGTCAGATGAATTTTGAATCAGATGAATTCAACTGTGTGATCTTTGATGAATTTGCCTCTTGGGACTTCTCAATCATCATAGGTAGGATTCAATTATTTATATGAACATGTTTAATCATATCCCAAGTCTTGGGATCATGCTCGGATCAAAATTCAAAGGCGCAGTTGACTTTTCCTGACAAACCCTAATTTGAGGCCAGATGAAATTGGGTTTCAATTGACTTGTAGTGAGATCAATTAACACTTGATTCTTGTTGAACATAAGCCTCTTGAATGTATGGGGACTTTGATTTGATTATGATCAATCCAAAACCTTAATTGATAAAGCAATAATCCTCTTGATTCCACTGGTGCAAAACCCTAATTCAAATGACCCTTAACAATAACAAACTTGAAACAAGGTTAGGATTAAGAAACAATTTTTGATGCTCCTAGAATGATAATGAAATCCAGGGGTCAAAATTTGGGGTATGACACCAAGGTATTTCAGTACTCGTGCGAGTGCCAGGAGAAGGTGTGACCCTTTAATCTTTTCTTTAAGTTGCTCTTTATTTCTCGTACTTCGAGGGATCCTGCCCATGGATAAGGAATGATTTTGATTCTCCAAACAAATAGGATGTTTGGTGTTTATATTGACAAATATAAGAGTTTGAAGGATCGCTTCATATTGGTGACTCCTTTGACTTTGGAGACTCACTCTTCTTTCTATAAAGTTCTTCACGGGGGTTCTATCCCTGTTTGGGATTCAACCTACTCGTCTTTCAAGTACAAGGAGAATATAATAAATACTACTTGACTAGGAACTATTTCAAGCGTGACTCTCTCAATTATGTTGTCCCTGATGAAAAATTGACCCCAAAATAGGTTTCGATGAAAGAGGACTTGGTGACCTTTTTAGAAAACATGGGTTTCAAGGAAGGAAAAGGTCTCGGAGAAGTAGGACCAATCAAGAAACAGAAACAACTCATCAATACTTGGGTTGTCTTAGATGTTACCTGTGTGAAAGATAGGAGAGTCCTTTTTGGTTAGGAAAGAAAGTTTACTTAATGCTTTCTTTGGTATTTCTTGAACAGATACTAATTTTTAATTGCCTTGTTCTTTTTTTTTTCTTCAGATCTATGGCGTCAATCAAGACTCTATGAGAGGAATAAGCCCAAAGAAGTCGGTGTTGCTTCCCAGACGCCTTCTCCTCTCTCAATCCACACATCAACAAATCGCCGAAGGACCAACCTTTTACAAGCGCTTCATTCAACTAGCTTTCTACTGCCACCGAGACTTTGCCTAACTCCCAAGTGTGTCCGACTACCTCTGATCAGGGTGAGAGACAAAGTAAAAGATCAATTGATCGGCCTTCTTCTACTACAGATGACAAGAATAACCATGGTCGAGACAAGAATCTTGTTCAAGAATGAGGAACGGGAAAATGTCTAAATCTTCTAGCTATACACTGCCAAGATTTATCTCAAAGTTTCTAAGGTGGTTCCACCCAGGTTTCCTGCTGCTCTTTCTCCTAGGGTACCTCAAACTTCTCAAGAGGCACGAGCTTATTTTTTTTGAGAAGGATAATGCTTGTATTCAAGGCCTTTCTAACACTGGTAGGATGAAGTTCATGACCAAGATTGTCTATTGTGGAGATATGTCCTTGCAGGTACATACAATTATCTACAATTGATATTAATAGCAGATGATCCCTGGTGGTTTTGATGCTGACAACACCTGATGTCAAGCAGCATTATGTGGAATCATTCAAGATCTATGATCAAGAATTCCTCTAGTGATGGCGTCTATCAAAAAGTTATATCATGCCACATATATAGAATAATTCAAGTCCTAATTGAAGTGTTAAATCCATAGTGAATCTAGAAATGGATCTTAAAGCTTCAAGATTGTGAAAGAGAGGAAGTTTGAAAGCTCACATGGTCTTGTGTGTGAGTGATCAGTGTATTGTAAAGGTATACGAGTAACTTCTAAAATACTAAGGAAACCATAGTCGATTAGGGTTGTCGCATTTTAGAACTCATAGTCGATTATATCTTGTAGATATCCTAACTTCCGCAGTACTCACTCAAGTAGATGTGGATACATAAGTCGAGACCCACAAGCCAACCATTCAAGGTACCAAGATATCATATGCAAAGGCCATGTATGATGGTGTTTCTCGTACACCGTGAAATATATATCATTCGTCAGGATGCGATCAAGTGTAGTTTGGAATGGATTTGTTACCTGATTCCCCTTGAGTGGGATGATCAAGCAGACACATGGCAAATCCTGATGGTACTCTTCAACATAATCCCAACTAGAGAGACATGGAAAATGTTGGTGGATTCATGCTTGAAAATAGTTTGTATGAAATAATCTTTGTGTGATCAGAAGATGTATGAGGCATGATACATCATCATATGTGATGTTCATATCACTAATCGATAGATGAAATGATGACATATTTGTGTGTCATCTCTCAACAAACGCAAATCATAAAACATGATTAATATAGCCATATCCAGTTCTGCTGAAATCCTTCAGTAAAGATAACTGCAAGGCATTCTGAAACCATGGTTCATCAGGCTACAATAACTTTTCTACTTTCCGACCATTGTTTATACATTTCCATCTCTCACGGTACTACAAAAATAAATATATCATTATCAGATAATCCAATTAGTATAACACTGATGTTCCAAAGAGTAATTAAATAATGTTGCTAGCTCTCCCTCTAATACGTGCCTAGTAGCATAGTGTGTATATAAAGGAAGTAGTGAAAGGTTTAAGGAGTCTCCTAAAAAACTATTAGGCATAGAAGCATCGGGTACAATAGCATGTATTGGAGCAGCATGGAGCTTTGTAATGAGTCGGAGATACATTAACGTGGAAAGAAAATGTTTCAAGAGCAAATGAAGATTTTATAACTACGGGTTGCAAGGATCTAGCTTTCTCACTTCGCACTGAAGCATGTTGGTCCACTCTACCATGTTTCAATCTTTGTTGATCGTCAGTTATTTTTCCTATAGTCAAATAAGAAAATTCGTATCATAAATAAAGAAGCGAAAATAATATATTAGTATGCTGAACTATAAAATAGAATGCAAATTAAATAAATCCTTATTTTGTCATTAGGAATAAGGGTCCAGATTTCAATATCTGATTGCACGAACCTGGATCAGAAACACAAATAGAGCATTACGAACCTTATGCCTTAAAAGCTCAAAATTCCTACCAAATCTAATAAGAACCAAACAAATATAAACTTTATTGCATGTAACTTAATGTAGCATAACTATAACCTATTTAGGAAATGCATGCATCACATTGTTGCACCCCAAAATTTGACCAACCTTTCTTTACCTAGCTGGTGTTTCATTTCATTCACATTTGCATTTCATTGACATGTATGCAGGAGATCAAGAGGTATAACTACCAATCAAGAGCTATACAAGACCATGAAGCTAGCTAATAAGATTATTCAAGTGTTCAAGGGTTGATATCCTTGTCAGAGAAGTTCAAAGATCCTCAGAGAGAGTGGTTGAAGCCAAGAGGGTATGTCTCCTAACTTGAGAGTTGTGGAAAGCCATCAGATGATTCTGAAGCCATGAAGATGGAATTGAGGTCTTGAGAGATCTCAATAGAAATTTTGAAGATCACTTTGAGGCCTAGACAGGTCATTGTGCAAGATTAAGAAGACTCAACCATGAGTGGTGCAGTTAGGGTTTGACTGGGTCAACCCTAGGTCAACTGATGATTTAGAGAGGGTTGAGACCTAATCCAAGAGCCATGTGATCATGGATTGATGCATTGAGGCGCTATAGGGATGGTTACAAGGTCAACTCATCATGATTGAAGAGTTTGAGAAGTTTCAGGCTAGGGTTTCTAAGGCTTGACAGTGTAAAATCCCCTAGTTTGACCCCTATCTTCAAGGCAGTTTAGCTCAAGATGTGATGATCATCTCATCTTGCCCCCAACATGAATGTTGTAGAGCTTGTTCTTAGATTCAATTTGAGTACTAGAAGTCCTTGATAGGATTTGTAGAGCTCAATTTATGACTTTGACAAGTTACAGGTCATCTGAGGTATGTGAATCTGGGGCCTTGAAAGTCACCCAGCTTGCATCAAACGTTTGCCCAAGAAGGATGATTCCTATGAACTTTTGGTCAACATGAATGTTGTTCCTTATCTTCTTAGCTTTCTAGAGAGTACTATAAGTCCTTGATAGGATTTGTAGAACTCAAGTTATGGCTTTGACAAGTCAAGGGCATTTTGGTCATTTGGAGATTATAGGTCATTTCAAGCATAAGGCCATAACTCCTATTTCCAAGCTTCAAATGGAAAAATATTCAACATAAAACTTGCTTAAAATGATGTTTTAAGGCTAGTAAGTAGGTCATGAGATGTTGAAAAGGCTTGTAGCTCAAAGTGGTAAAAATGACCTAAAATGAAGGCATAAGTTAAATAAGTCAAAGTTGGAAATTGAAATTTTCAAGCTACACATCCAAACCATGGCATGTGACATATCATTTTGACTCTAGAAAACATTTTAAAAACAATGGTTTATCCACATTTTTGATTTGAGGTCTAAATCATGGACTTGCTTTGGAAAATGGTTACTTGCATATTAAGCAACATTTGCAAAACTTAGAATTGAGGCATGGGCAAGGAACTTGGCAAGCTAAACCCTTCCAAAATGTCACTAGGGGAGAAATTGAAAGAGAATAGGATGTTTTTCAAGCTGCAAACAGAATTGAGCATGGCATGATAAGTGATCCAAAATCTCATGACATGAGATGTGTAAAATCTCATTGGAAGGATCTAGAGGGTTCTAGACCATCCAAACTTCACCTATATATTGAGTAGAATGAATCCATGGCAGAGGTTGGTGATCATTGAAGGTTTGAGCATAGTTTGGAATTGAGTTTTCATAGATTGCAATTGAAATCGGTTTCATCAATTTCCTCCATTTCCTTCCATTTTCTTGATTGATTCTTCTCCCATGAGTATCAAGGATTGATTCCAGATCATTTCCAAGAAGAATTGGTGGCTAGATTCTGTGGGAGCAAGTGATTTTCAGCACCTGCAACTCTTCATCGTGTTTCAAGATTGAAGCACTCTCCATTGAATCTTTTGCATACAGAAGCAAGGAGGAGGTTCAGTGATCGTATCCAGCAGATTTGAGAGCTTGAAGTGAAGATTTCGTGCATCTGTTATTCAAGAATTTCCAGGTTTGTAACCTTCTTCCCCTAGCTTGATTTAGGTAGAATTAGGTTGAATTAGGGTGTTATATTGGTTGTAGAATGGCCTAGGATGGTTTTCAGATGGTTAATTGTTGAATTAGAGACAAAATAGGAAGATCACCATTTTCGGTTGAGATTGGGAGATGATGATTCTTGGGGTTTCATAAGAAACTAATGGCATGATTGAGTTCGTGGCAAGATTTGGAGTGTGTTTCACGTTTTGACCATTTGCATTGGAGGCTCCTAGAGTGAACTAGGGTTGGGGAAGACGACCGGAGCTCCACCGGTGGTGGCCGGAGCTGGGCACGAAGCTCAGATGTTTGAAAGGTTGAAGATGACCCTGATACCATTGGATCTTGTTTTGACTTGGACTTTGAGGCTCATCCAACGGCCACGTTTTGAAGTTGAATTGTGAAGGAGTCTGAAGCATGAAATGCACCGTTTCATTTATTCAAGCCTTGGGCTTAATAATCTGAGTGTTATCCGCACCCCCCAGCAAGCCCAACCCATGTTTGGAACTTAAAATGATTGCTTTTTGCACCGCGCGCTTCATTATTTTCATTTGATTTTCATTTTAATTTCCATTTAATTCATGATTCTTGGAAAATTCATAACTAATTGAATATTAATCCAATTCAGCCCATTCTTTTTGCATATTACTCATGATTGAGTCTATTATGTTTTAGAAAAAAAATATTTTCATTTCATTTAATTTATGATTTAATTGGAATTTTGTATTTTAATTGATATTAAAATGTTTATGTTTGATGCATATTTTTGTAGAATTTTGTTTGATCTCATAGTGATGGTTCTTGGCCTAATTTTTTGTGTGTGATTAGGTTAGACATTTATGATCCCATAGTAATTTTCTCACATTTTTGTGATGAAAATAGGTATGCCTTCTAGGTTGATGTTTAGATGCTTCCTTTTTAGGGTTTTAGGTTGAGACCTTAGAATGTAGATTTTAGTTCTAGGTCCAATTTGATGATTTGACCTTTGAAACTAATGTGATAGAGTCATGATTGACCTAGGTTCCCCTAGTAATTTTTGTAGGATTTTACAATTGAGTTTAGTATTTTAGTTAGGACTAAATTTAGTGCTAGGTTTTAGGTGATCCTAATTTACTAATTCAACTAGTTTAACTCATTTAGTTCCCTTAGATTAGGGTTTGTGCTTGGTTTGCCTTTGATTGAAGTTAAAGACAAGTTGAAGACAAGAGGAAGATGCTTGAGGTGGCTTGAGGTTGCTTGGAGCTTTGGATTTGTTGGTGCCTGAAGGTGTCTGATGAAGATTAGGAGATAGGACATAGGGAGAGCTTTGTAGTTAGAATGATTTCTTTCACAAACATGGAAAGCATCTTGTGCTTCCATTCCTCCCAATGATTAAAAGTCCTTACATGGTATTCACCTCCCTCCTTTGGAGGGATAAGTGATGGTACCTAGGAAGTAGAACTTTTGAGGGAACCATTCTTCTGATGTTAAACCCTTATAGGCTTCCTTTGGTGGTCAATAAGCAGTTTAGTATCCTAGCTTATCCAGTTAAGTGATTTCTTCTGGTTTGAGTATCTTGGAAGATGAAGACTTCACTGAAGAGTGGGGAAGATGATGATTCCTTGAGCATTTCCACTGCAGTTGAAGCTTGAAGAAGGAGGATAAGTTGAGACTTATGTTGATAGGTTGAAACCTGGAGAAGCAAGTTGATACTTGAAGACCCAATGAAGATCCAATGAAGAGTGAGTAAAGAGCTGAGGCTTAAGAAAGAAAAGTGAATAGTGAAGGTGACACTTCCATGGGATTGAAGACTACCCTGAGAAGCTGAAGCTTGTAGGAAGAGAAGACCAAGTTGAGACTGGTAAAGTAAGAGAGCTGAAGCTTGAAGACTAAGTTGATACTTATGAAGAGGATTCAATTGAGGGTAGAGCTGAGGCTTGAGGACTAAAAGATAAGTTGAAACTTACACTGATGAATTTGAGAACCTAAAGGAATCAAGTTGATACTTGTAGCTAAGAGTGAAGCCTGAGGGTGGAGTTGACTGGAAAGTTGAAGCTGGAAGAAGAAGATTAAGTTGAAACTTATATTGGTGGGTTGAAACCTGGAGAAGCAAGTTGATACTTGTCATGAAGGATACTTAGCCTTGAAGGGTGATTGAAGTCTGAAGACTGGGTTGTTGTTAGAAGAGCTGGAGCTTAAAATGGGAAGAGAGGGGTTGATATGCTTTCTTGTCTATTTTCTTTCCTGTATTGTTGTGCCTTGTTTGACTTGCTTGATGCATTAGAGTAAGTCCATGACTAGACTGAATTTAATCTAGGAGCATGATTGCACTAGAGGTCTAGTTGTTCCCTCTGCTTGTATTGTTACTGTATGGCTTTGCTTGCGGGTATTCGGTAGATCCCAGCTCCCTTGCCCATGTGGTTTGTGTTTGCTTGATAGCATGTTATCTTTTCTATATGATTACAGTTTCTTATATTCTGCTTGATAGCATGATGTTATTACCTTACTGTATGACTGCAGTTTACTGTATTTTGCTTGATAGCACTTTATTTTATCTCTTCAGTATGATTACTGTTATTCATTCTGTCTTGAGGTTGAGATGAGCTTGTGGAGGCTGCTTCCCCACACACATTTCCTCCCTCACTTGCATTGCATGCATTTTACAGTCGTTTATTGTTTACTGTTAAGCTGATGCTTTATCTGTTTCTGTTTATCATTGATATGATCCCTTAGGACTCTCACTTCCTTTGATAAGGAAGTGATGATAGAATTTTAGGTTGAAACCTATGCATGATAACTTCCAGGAGTTCCCTGTTTCAAACTTCAACCATAGGATGAATCCTTGGCATGACAACAGTAGGACTTGATAGTCTCCCTTAGTTGCGCCTGTTCTCTCTTCTCATCTCAAAACAGCTTAAGATACAGTAATCATGAATGATTTCTTTCGTACGTTACGAGCCTTAAGCTATCTGAGGAAGGATTTTTGGAGAGTTTCTTTTCAACAATCTGGATGTTTAGTATGGCACCCTTTGGGTGACATGCGACACATTCACTCTCAGGTCATAGTCTTTAATGCGATTGAAATTGCAAACACAATAAAAGACACTTCTTTCGTAAAAGACAGAAAACAAACTTCAAACCTTTTTGCCCCGTGGGCCCATAATTCAAAGGAAGGCTTTTCTGAAGAAAAGAGTGTCGTTAAACTTCAGCGCCAACGCAAACAGGCTTTGTCCCTAACTGCTGGAACTGCTGTTTAACCCTACTCGATAAAACAGATGAATCTGAATTCCCGTAATCCGTATTATCCTGAACTATGTAAGCTTTGATCTCTCATACCTGTCGAGAGTACGTAGGCACAATACTGACGTATTGGCGAGCCACCTCCCCTGTAACCAGTAGTTAGGCGAACTACGTTGACTATGATTTCTTGTTCTCTGATGAGAATACGTAGGCATAAAGCGCGACGCTTTGCCGAGTCATTTTTGTTTTCTGTTTAAGCCAGCCTTGATAGGTAGATAGGTAAACCAACTCGTCCAGTAAACACAACAAGCGTGGATCCCGTCGAGTACGACAGACGTGAGGGGTGTTAATACCTTCCCCTTGCGTAACCGACTCCCGAACCCAAACAACGGTTGCGATGACCTTGTCTTACCTTTTTTGTCAGGTTTTTCCGATCGTTTCCTTTCCCGTTCCGAGGGATAAATAACGAAAGGTGGCGAATCTTCTGTTTTGCCGGCACCTTATTTTCGCGGAAGCGGCAGCTGGTGACTCTGCTGGGGAGTTGATAGTTTCCTGGGATCCAACGTCCCGTATGCGAGTCAGTTTGGGGATCCGATGTCCCCTGCGAGAGTCAATCCTAGCGCTTGTATGACTACTTGTTAGGTTGTGTTTATTTATCGCATTTTATTTCCCGCACTTTATCTTTCAGTATGATATGATTATCTATGCTGTTGTGGGAGGGGCATTCTGATGAGTGAGAAGCCAGACCCAGGCTTGAGTGAACATAGCATTAGTTGTGGAAATTAGTGGGCGCGTGCTTGCTTAGCAGGCACTAATGTCTCATGAAATCGACGCTCAGACGAGGTTCTCTCGGTTGACTTCTTTTTCAACCCTTTGGGTTGAGGGGGTTGTTGGTTTGGAGGATTGTCGACTCTGGGGACCGATCATTTGTGATTCAGCCGAGTGAGGCTGCTTCATGAGCTGGTGATGCCACACCTTCTGGGTATCGTATCACCACTCTTGAATGTCTGTGACGCTGATGAACGCATAGGATGCCGAACTTGAGTCAGTTTAGGTCCATACCGGTGAGCAGGGTTGGGTTTATTGCAGGAAACTTTGACCTTTAGATTACCTGGTTTCCTTGACAGTGAATCAGTTTTGTTGGTACCAGAGTTTCTCGTCATCAGATATATGTTTGTTCTTGACAGAGCAGGTTTATGATTGGATCTGAGGATCTCATCATCAGATATATGTTTGTTCTTGACAAAGCAGGTTTATGATTGGATCTGAGGATCTCATCAGCAGATGTGTATGTTTGTTCTTGACAGAGCAGGTTTATGATTGGATCTGAGGATCTCATCAGCAGATGTGTATGTTTGTTCTTGACAGAGCAGGCTTTAATTGGGGTCTGAGGATCTCATCATCAGATATATGTTTGTTCTTGACAGAGCAGATTTATGGCCCTGTATCAGAGGTCCTTATTATCAGATGGTTGTTCTTGACAGAGCAGACTTATGGTCCTATATGTGTGTGTTCTTGACAGAGCAGATTTGTGGTCCGATACCAGGGTTTTCTTCTTATCGGATATAGTGGTTGTTCTTGATAGAGCAGGAATATGGTTTTGTTGATGCAGAATCTCCACAGCACAGTTGCCTTGATCTCCTGCTGCATGATTGCATTTTACATTGCTTTGCATACGCATGTGCATTTCATTAACGTGTGTCTTTGTTGCAGGTACCGTTTTCCCCGATTCAGGATTTCTTGCCTCCTATTGTATTGTTATGGGTTCTCTAAGGAAGACCGTGGCTTACAAGCTCCCTGCCCCTGATGTGGTTCAGCTGACTGGTTTGATTGCTTTAGCAGATGATTCTGTGAGAGATGAGTTCAGAAAGTCTTACGGCAAATTGCTCAGTTTGGTTTGTAAACCTTCTGCGTTCGAGTTGAATGGGTTGCACGCTCTGCTGTAGTTCTACGATCCTCCGTTGAGATGCTTTACTTTCCAGGATTTTGTTCTCGCGCCCACGCTAGAGGAATATGCTGATTTGTTAGGTGTGCCTATCAAGAGGCAGATGCCTTTTGTACATATGGATGTTGAGCCTGATCTGGCTAGTTTAGCTCCTTCACTTCATCTGGATGCCTCCGAGTTGGTATTGTCTAGTTGGAACAAGGTTCCTGGTTGCTCCTTGCAGTTCTTAGTGGGAAAGGCTCAGCAGTGCGCCAAAGACGGATGTTGGGTCGTGTTCAACGCCATTCTCGCTCTGTGCATATATGGCATCATTCTGTTCCCCAATATGCCGGATTTTGTAGACTTCGACGCGTTCCGCATCTTTGCTTCAGGGAATCCAGTCCCTACCTTGGTAGGAGATGTCTACCATTCCATCCACTACAAAAACGAGAACAGGAGGGGCAAGAACGTCTCATGCTGTGTACCCTTGCTTTATAAATGGCTTGATAGTCATCTGCCCAAGAGGGGTCCCTTTGTTTCGTCTGCAGCCACAACTGAGTGGTCCGAGCGTCTGATGAGTTTATCTGCAGAGGATATTGACTGGTTTGACAGAGATAGGTTGGGTACCGAGATTATCTTCAGCTGCAGCGGGTTTCCAAACGTGCCTTTGATAGGCAGGAAGGTCTGTATAAACTATAATCCGTCTTTGCTGGTCCGACAGTTTGCTTATGCTTTGAGAGCTCCGCCGAAGGATGAAGAGGTACAGGAATCTCTGTACCTCACTGGTCTTCTAGAGGGGGATCTGTTATCTAAGCTTTAGCGCGCTTGGAATGGCATCAGTAAGAGGGGAAAACCATTGCTGGGGAAAAGTAATAACCAAGCCTATCCTCCGTATATGACTTGGATCAGAGCCAGAGCAGATGCTATAGGGATTCCGTTTCTTCCTGCCAAGTCAAAAAGCCCTCCAGTGATTGAAGAGCCTACTACCGTGCCCATTCAGCAACATAATCAGGTGTTAGCTGAGAGAGATGAATTGAAGAGGGCAAATGAAGAACTGGAGAAAGAATTGGCTCAGCTCCGAGGCGAGAGAAACGAAGTCGTTCATTCCTTCAAAAGGCAGACAGAGCTGGTGAACCAGCTGGGGACAGACTTGACTAAGCAGATAGCCGAGCGTGAACGCATGGGTCAAGACTTCAAAGCTGTCAACGACGTACTGGCTACGAAGAAGCAGCACTTAGACGAAGCATATCGGAGGATATCCAAGTTCAACCAGCACTGGAAGGCCTCCCTAGCCACCAGGAAAGAGCGGGAGGATAAGCTGATGCAACAGATCTCCAAGCTGAAAGCCCAGGTGAAGGCCAGTGAGAAGAGGTTTGATGAAGAAACCGCGCGCAGATACGCCGCCGAAAGCCAGCTCAACAGAGCTCTCGCTGACCTGAAGGAGCGCAAACTAACGTTTGAATCCAAGAAACGGAAATTAGAATATTGTTTCGGCGAAGGAGCATGGGAAGATTCCGTGGAAGGTCTTCAATACACCATTATGCAGAGGGAGCTACTCGTCGAAGGGTTACTCACTCGGCCTGATCATCCAGAAACGAAGGAGTTGTTAGAAGAGTTTCGCGCTCGTGGCCGTACTTGACTATTTGTATTCCTTTTGTTTTGATCATTGTTGTATGCTGACCATCACCAGGCTTGTTGGCTGAGGTCACGCTGTTGATTCATCTTGTACTCACTGATGTTATGTACTGCCTTGATGGGTTTTCTTTATATATGAGATCGTTATTTCCATGACTGGACTCGGACTTCTTATTATCAACACTGGCACTCAGGCACTAGGATCGGGGGAAGATCTCCCTAACGCACAGACACACGTTTGCATTTGCATGAAGCATTTGCATAACGAGCACTTTGTCATTTTGCCTAACTCTCTTGTGTTTCCAGGTTGTTTCAGGTTATTTCGGGATTGATCAGAGACCTATTCACCGTTATCCGACCAGAGCAAATCAAACCAGAATCATGGAGCAAGTGCAAACTGATGTTCAGGAACTCTGCGAAAGAATGGATCGCTTCGTGGAGCTCATGCAAGCGGTCGCCAATGGCCAAGATCAGCTCAGAACCTTGGTTCAGCCCCTGATTTCAAGGGTCGATAGTAATGGCGTGCTTCATGGGGGACTGTTCCTACTCCTCCACCAGTTGAAACTCCACAGAATGGCGTCCCCGTGACTGGGGGTATGGCAGTGCCAACGGCAACGTGATAGCTAATATGGGACTTAATGGCAATACGACGGGCGTCGGTAATGGGAGTCTGGAAGCTAATGTCAATGTTGGGCTGGGCAACAACAATGTAGGTGTTGGGAATATGTTTGGGCCTCAGCCATGGCTAGAGGATCGTTAGGATGATGTGTTCTCTCAGAGAGGTGCTGAAGGGGAGTTGAATGCTGAAGCACGTCTAAGGTTCAAGGCACTTGAGGATAAGATGAGAAACATAGAGAACCAGAACACCCTGGGCGTTGATATGTCCAAGTCGGGATTGATTGCTGATTTCAAGGTGCCTCCCAAGTTCAAGGTACCTGACTTTGAAAAGTATAAGGGCACCACTTGCCCTCGCGTCCACCTGAGATCGTATTACAGGAAAATGTCCGCCCATTCTGAGGACGAGAAGTTGCTGATGCACTTCTTTCAAGACAGTCTTTCCGGGCCATCCCTCGAGTGGTACATGAGTTTGGAGCCTACCAGTGTGCGCACGTGGAAGGACCTTGCTGAAGCATTTGTGCACCACTACCAATACAATAGCAACTTGGCCCCGAACCGAGTCCAACTGCAGAATCTGTCGCAGAGGAACAATGAAGGGTTTAAGGAATACGCCCAGCGGTGGCGTGAATTGGCAGCCAGGGTTCAGCCGCCGATGGTTGAACGCGAGCTTGTGCAGATGTTTGTAGCCACCCTCCCAGGGGTTTACTACGAGAAGTTGGTCAGCGGTATGTCTGGAACATTCTCAGATCTTATTATCACGGGTGAGCACATCAAAATGGGATCAAACTCGAGAAAATTCAAGGTGAGTCATCCTCAGCTGGAGGAGGCGGAAAGAAACCTTATAATGGCAAAAGACGGGAAGGAGAAGTGAGCGTTGTGACCAACGCTCGAAGGAAGGGTAAAGGCTCTCACCAACAGGTGGCCAGTATAACTATCTCGGCGGTTCAACAGCCACAGCAGCAGCAGCAGCAACAACAACAAGGGTACAGAAAGTATCAGAATAGGGCACCTCTGTCGAGCCGTCACCTCGAGACACCGCCCATGTCGTACGTGCAACTATTGCAGACTTTACTTCAGCTACAGTTGATCCAGAAGAGAAACCTGGCTCCCTTAACAGGGGCACCTCCGCCAGGTTATGACGCGAATGCGACTTGCGAGTTTCACTCAGGGGAACCAGGCCACACAGTAGAGAATTGCAAAGCCTTCAAGCACAAGGTGCAGGACATGGTGGACGCTAAGATCATCAATTTCTCAGATAATGTTCCAAACGTCACGAAGAACCCTATGCTGAATCATAGGGGAGGTGGAGTGAACGCCATTATCGAAGACGAGAGTTCGGATTTGTTGACTGACGTCAGAGATCTGAAGACGCCGCTTAGCTTCGTTAAAGCTAAGTTGATGAAAAGGGGTTTCTTTCCAGGTTGCGGAGAGCTATGTATGGGCTGTACGACACGTTCTGATGGATGTGAACAGTTGGTAGAAGGAATTCAAAGTCTGATGACTGAAGGTATTTTACAGTTTAGCTGGAGGGCCGAATGTGGATCAGGGGAGGTAGTGCTGAAGCAAGATGATGAGGTCGCCACCATCACCATCCCTCGCCAGACGATAACTATTTCTGCTCCCAGGCCGCCCATAATTACTATCACCAAAGCTGGGTCGATACCCTTCGAGAGCACTAATGTTGTCCCGTGGCATTATGGGGCTGAAGTCTACTGCAACGGACAGAAGTTGGAGCTAGAACCGTTTGGGTCGACTGTGGAGAACCTTGCGGGAATCAGTGGTATTACTCGCAGCGGAAGAGTGTTTGCACCACCAGAGGTCGTGGCGGATAGAGCAGTCAGAGCTGATGCGGCTGATAAAGGTAAAAGTAAAGTCGCTGAAGAGATCCCTCGTGGGGTAGAAAAAGACTTACTTGTTAAAGACGCCGAGGAGTTTATGCGGTTGATTAAAAAGAGTGACTACAAGATTGTAGATCATCTCCATCAGACACCCTCGAAGATTTCCATCCTGAACTTATTGCTGTATTCTGAAGCACACCGCAACGCGCTGCTAAAGGTGTTGAACGCCGCATATGTACCGCAGGAAATATCGGTAAATCAGCTAGAAGAGGTCGTAGCCCACGTAAATGCCGGAAATGGGTTAGGTTTCACTGACCTAGAGCTGACGCCGAAAGGGAGGAACCACAATAGCGCCCTGCACATCTCGATAGAGTGTAGGGGAACGATTATGTCGCACGTGTTGGTGGACACGGGTTCGTCGCTTAATGTTCTTCTGAAGAAGGCATTAATGAAGTTGGATACCCGTGGAGTGATTTGCACACCCAGTGATCTGGTTGTGAAGGCGTTCGATGGGACTAAACGCCATGTTTTTGAGGAGGTGACCCTGCCAATCCAAGTTGGTCCAGAAACGTTCGACACGATCTTTTATATTATGAACATCATGCCTGCCTACAGCTGTCTCTTGGGCCGGCCGTGGATCCATGCTATTGGTGCTGTGACCTCCACGTTGCACCAGAAACTCAAATATGCTGTCGGGGGTAGCATCGTAACTGTTTGTGGCGAGGAAGACATAATGGTGAGTCATTTGTCGTCCTTTAAGTATGTTGAGATGGATGGAGAAATCCATGAGACTCTATGCCAAGCGTTCAAAGCTGTCAAAGTGAAGGACGTAGCTCCTGTAGTCACTGAAAAGCCAGAGGTGACTCTCTCCTCATTCAAGGAAGCTCGGGTCGTTGTCCAAGCCGGATCTACCCCAGGCTGGGGGCGAATTTTGGAGATACCTAACAAGCAAGATAAGTTTGGGTTTGGATATTCTCCTGGAGCTGAAGCTTCTTCTTCTAGCAGCGCGTCGCGAGGTAAAGGGTCGATCCAGTTTACCAGTGGCGGGGTGATATTTGAAAGCGTCAACCTGAAGACAGCGGAGATAGCGACTGTGACTTAGACTCTTGGATCCAGCCAAGCAAGCCAGGCGAGGGCCTCAACAATTGGTCCTTCAAGGATATCATCCAGATGACAAGCGAAGAGTAATGATTTACTTTGTTTTCCAATTGTTGTACAACCCTATGTCCTACCCGGGGCATAGTGGTTTTAATGTCAGAGCCTTGTTGGATTATGTACATGCATTTTGTTAATAAATCAAAGGCGTTTTCTTCGTATTCAAATATTGTGATCTCTGTTATTCCTGTTTTATATTTGTTTTGAAAAACAATAAAATAGCAACGGGGTTTGTGCTAACCTGCATATCCTTGTTTTAAGCTTAACCCTTGTTATTGCAGGATCCACATGACAGATGACATCGACTCTGGACCTTCTACGACTCACTTCGACTTCGATTGCCCGATCTATCAAGCCGAAGAAGAGATTGATGAAGACGAAGACCTTCCCGAAGAGTTGGCCCACTTGTTGAAACAAGAGGAGAAAATTATTCTGCCTCATGAAGAGGAAATTGAGATCGTGAATCTGGGTTCTGAAGAGCTCGTCAGAAACGTCAGGATAGGGGTTGCATTGCAGAGTGATGTCAAACAGAGATTGTCCGAGATGCTAAGCGAGTATAGTGACGTCTTTGCTTGGTCATACGAAGATATGCCCGGACTTGATACTGACATTGTGGTCCACCATTTGCCGCTGCGAGAAGATTGTCCTCCCGTTAAGCAGAAGCTTAGGAGGACACGACCAGATATGGCCGTTAAGATCAAAGAAGAAGTGCAGAAGCAGCTTGATGCTGGCTTTTTAGCGGTCACTACTTACCCTCCGTGGGTCGCCAACATAGTGCCTGTACCGAAGAAGGACGGTAAGGTACGAATGTGCGTCGATTATCGGGATTTGAATAGGGCGAGCCCTAAAGATGATTTCCCGCTGCCTCATATTGATGTGTTGGTCGACAATACAGCCCAGTTCTCCGTATTTTCGTTCATGGATGGCTTCTCCGGTTACAATCAGATCAAGATGGCACCGGAAGATATGGAGAAAACTACGTTTATCACGCCTTGGGGAACATTTTTCTACAAGGTAATGCCTTTCGGTCTGAAGAACGCAGGGGCCACTTACCAACGAGCAATGGTTACTTTATTTCATGACATGATTCATCATGAGATTAAAGTCTATGTTGATGACATGATTGCGAAGTCCCAAACAAAGGAGGGACATCTGGTCAATTTGCTGAAGCTTTTTGAGAGGCTTAGGAAGTTCAGGTTGAGGCTGAATCCTAACAAGTGTACTTTCGGAGTACGGTCCGGAAAGTTACTGGGGTTTATTGTGAGTGAAAGAGGCATCGAGGTTGATCCTGCGAAGATTAAAGCGATACAAGAAATGCCAGTGCCAAAAACAGAAAAAGAAGTTCGTGGTTTCTTGGGCAGAATAAACTACATTGCAAGGTTTATCTCTCAGCTCACGGCCATGTGTGAACCGATGTTCAAGCTTTTAAAGAAAGATCAGGCGATTACCTGGAATGAGGATTGCCATAAGGCATTCGATAAGATAAAGCAGTATCTGCAGGAACCTCCAATCTTGATACCCCCAGTGGCTGGGCGGCCACTAATCATGTACTTGACAGTTCTTGAGAATAGTATGGGGTGTGTTCTCGGTCAGCACGACGAGACGGGCAGAAAGGAGCATGCCATTTACTACCTGAGTAAAAAGTTCACAGACTGTGAATCTATCTACTCGATGCTGGAGAAGACGTGTTGTATACTAGCCTGGGCTGCTAAACGTTTACGACAGTACATGCTCAATCACACCACCATGCTAATTTCGAAGATGGATCCGATCAAGTACGTCTTCGAGAAGCAAGCTCTTTCGGGCAGGATTGCCAGATGGCAAATGGTGTTGACAGAATATGATATTCAGTATGTTTCCCAAAAGGCCATCAAGGGCAGCGTATTGTCTGATTACCTGGCCGAGCAGCCGATCGAGGATTACCAGCCGATGAAATTTGAATTCCCCGATAAGGATATTATGTTTCTCAAAGCGAAGGATTGCGATGAGCCATTGCCCGACGAGGGGCCAGATAGGAAATCCCAGTGGAAATTGATATTTGACGGAGCGGTTAATTCCTACGGAAGTGGCATTGGGGTGATCATCACGACTCCCCACGGATCCCACATCCCGTTCACGGCGAGACTGACGTTTCCGGTCACCAATAATGAAGCGGAGTACGAAGCATGCATCATGGGTCTAGAAGAGGCAATTGATTTGAGAATCAAGAACCTAGACGTATATGGTGACTCGGCGCTTGTGATCAACCAGATTAAAGGGGAGTGGGAAACTCGTCAATCGAATTTGGTACTGTACATGAACTATGCCAGAAGGCTACTTCCGTTCTTTGATCGAGTGGAACTCCATCATGTGCCCAGGGCTGAAAACCAGATGGCTGATGCCTTAGCCACGTTGGCTTCGATGTATAAAGTCAAATTTTGGAATGAAACTCCAAGAATTGTCCTTTCTCGTCTTGATAGACCTGCATTCGTCTTTGCGATCGAGGAAGCCGCCGACGGCAAGCCATGGTTCCATGACATCCATACTTTCCTTATGACTAAGGAGTATCCTGCGGGTGTGTCAACCCAGGATAAGAAGACTTTGAGGAGGCTATCTGGAAATTTTTATCTCAATCCTGATGGAGTTTTGTATAAAAGAAACCAAGATCTCGTGCTACTCAGATGTGTAGATTAGAAAGAGGCGAGTATGCTCATGGAAGAGGTCCATGAAGGCACACTTGGTACGCACGCCGGGGGGCATGCTATGACGAGAAAGATCCTGAGAGCAGGATATTACTGGCTGAAGATGGAATCGGATTGCTTTAAATTCGCGAAGAGATGTCATAAATGCCAGATTTATGCTGATAAAGTTCATGTGCCGTCGTGCCCATTAAATGTCATGTCCTCCCCGTGGCCGTTCTCCATGTGGGGCATCGACATGATAGGCAAGATCGAGCCCACTGCATCTAACAGTCATCGCTTCATCCTAGTAGCTATCGACTACTTCACCAAGTGGGTCGAGGCAGCTTCATATGCTAATGTGACCAAGCAGGTGGTGGCTAAATTCATAAAGAGGGATATCATCTGTCGTTATGGAATTCCCGAGCGGATCATTACTGATAATGGTTCGAATTTGAATAACAAGATGATGAAGGAGTTGTGCCAGAGTTTCAAGATTGAACACCACAACTCATCTCCTTACCGGCCGAAGATGAATGGCGCCGTTGAAGCGGCCAATAAGAACATAAAGAAGATTGTTCAGAAGATGGTTGTAACCTACAAAGATTGGCACGAGATGTTGCCATTTGCACTGCACGGTTATCGTACAATGGTACGTACTTCAACCGGGGCAACTCCTTTCTCCTTAGTGTACGGTATGGAAGCTGTCCTACCGTTAGAAGTGGATATCCCTTCTTTGCGAGTCTTGGTTGACGTGAAACTCGATGAGGCAGAATGGATTAAGAACCGACTAAACCAACTCAGCCTAATGGACGAGAAGAGGTTATCATCGATTGCGCATGGTCGTCTGTACCAAAGACGAATGAAGAAAGATTACGATAAGAAGGTGCACCCTAGAAGCTTTCAGACGGGTGATCTCGTTCTGAAGAAGATTCTTCCTCCACACTCCGATCACCGGGGCAAGTGGACTCCCAATCACGAAGGTCCGTATGTCGTCAGCAAGGTCTTCTCGGGAGGAGCTTTGTTGTTATCCACGATGGATGGTGAAGATTTTGCATCCCCGGTGAACGCGGACGCAGTTAAAAAATACTTTGCTTGAAAGCGACCCACTGGACAGTAAAAAGAGAATCCAGGCAAAAATGGGGCATCCCGGAGAACCATAAAAAAGGAAAAAGGTTCGGGCAAAAATTAGGGATATAAATTGAAAAGAATGTACACCCGCAAAGTCGAAAACCCGGATGGGCGACTTTGGCAAAAAAGGGTATCCCGGTGAACTGAAAACCCGCAAAGGGCGGTTCACGCAAAAGTTAGGGATTTGAAAAAGCAAATGACTGCGTTCCGCGTGTGGACTTTCATTGTTTAGTGGTTTGGAATACCTGAGGGCCATTTATCTGAATCAATCTCTTCTGAAGCTGAAGCGTCGGAGAGGTATCGAAGTCGAGTGGGTCATAGAGGGATCAACTCATGGTGTTCGTCTACGCCTCATTGCCGACATGTGTATATACTGATGTATATCTATGTTTTATTTTTGCGCGGCTTCCTCATTCCAGGAGCTTGCATCTGTTGTAAAACATTTTTACCCATTCAGGGGTTCGTTATCAATAAAATGTATACTATTCAGCAATTCTGTTTGTCTGTTTTGCATTTATCTGTTTTGTTTGCGAAAAAGAACGTCGATGTTTTTGACAAAATGCGCATACGTAAACTTACTGGCCTAGGCCACCGATTGTTGAAACAATGAATTACTTGAACATTGTCACAAGATGATAACCTTGATAGGTCCCTTTGAGAAGGGTATCTCGTCTGTTTGTTTGTGTTGTTGCAGGTGTAGCATATACCAGATAGTACGCCGTACGCGTCCCAAGCAGGATTATTCCTCCTTCTCCAGCAAAGTTCAGCAATCTCTCCCCGCAGATTCTGAACGTGAGACCGTAAGCATTGATATGTCTCCCCAGGCAGAGAAGATTCTCTCCCCAATCAGATGCATCCTGAAGGAATGTTGTCTCCCCAGCTGAGTCGTATACCGAGGTATGCAGCAATTGATAGTTCCAGACTGAAGTTTCCAGCGGAATTGAGATTCCCCGCAGAGTCGTACTCTCCCCCGAAGCAGGATGATTCCTTCTTCCCCAGCCGAGTTTGCAGATCCCCAAGAGAGCCGAGTCCTTGGAAGCAGTTAGGACCCTGATTGGTTTTCCCCAGTGGAATGTTGAATAGCTGACGCCGTGTTTCCCCGCCGGAGCCGTTATCTCCAGAGAGGTAGTCGTGAAGGCCGTGCAGTTTATTTCCGCGATTGACATCGCTTTCCTCAGCAGGTCCAGGTTCTCGTAGAGCTTCGTTCCCCTGCAGCAGTCAACTGAAGTTCACTTCCCCACAGAGCCCGATTGAGATTGGCGTGACTTTCTTCTCCTCAGCGGGATGATTCCTTCCCCTATCAGAGTGGTTCTTTCTCCTTAACAGGAGGATTCTCCCTTCAGCATTTATTTTGCTGATGGGGTCGTAGCATTTTGCATGATTGCACAGCATTTACCCTAAACGCGTAGCATTTCCACCGTGTAGAGCATTGTGCCATCGTCAAAGCATATGCATATGAAACATGAGCTAGGTCATTACCATTCTTGTTTTACAGGTGTTCCTCCGCAGGTCGGTTGCTCGAGATGATTCTTGAATGCTCCTCACCGGAGTCGCTTGCTCAAGATGAATCTTGAATTCTCCCCCGACAAAGTCGTTTGCTCAAGATGATTCTTAAAATCCCCGGTGCAGTCGCCAGAGCTGCTTGCTCAAGTTGATGCTTAGACTCCCCGGCAGAGCGCCTGCTCAGGACGATTCCTGAAATCTCCAGCAGAGTTATTAGTACAGGATGATTCTTGAAATCCCCATGGAGTTATTTGTTCAAGATGATTCTTGATTTCCTCAGCAGAGATGACCTACCCAGATTGATTTCTGGATCCCCGAAGCAGAGTTACTTAATAGTTCTCCAGAATCCCCGGCGGAGATGCGTCATCCCCAGCAGGTTGCTGAACAGCGAAGTTGAAACTTCCCTCGAAGACTTGACGACTGAAGTCCAACCGTATTGGCGAAGCAGTTCTCTCAGCTGAAGCAGAGTGCCTGATGGCAGAAGTTTGGATATCCCCGATCAGTTCATGATTGACCGAGAATTCTATTCCTGACTTACTGATGAAGTTCGGCTGATGCCCGAAAGTCTTTTTTGAATGCCTGATGAGTCCCGAGGAATCTTGATGCCCGACGGCATGATCAACCATGTACTACCGGTTACCGTGTGACCAATCCCCCAGCCAGTTGTCGTGCAGCTAATATTTCAGTTTTTGAAGATTCGTTCCCATCAGAGTACCGTGTACTGTGCATGTTGGCAAATTTCCGGGTTTGTTGGTATTCAACTGTCTCGCACCTTGATTGGTTGAGAGTCGTTTTCTTCTCACCCAGTCAAGTTCAATCCGTTTGAATAGGGGCAGCTGTTGCACCCAAAAATTTGACCAACCTTTCTTTACCTAGCTGGTGTTTCATTTCATTCACATTAGCATTATCATTTGCATTTCATTGACATGTATGCAGGAGATCAAGAGGTATGACTACCAATCAATAGCTATACAAGACCATGAAGCTAGCTAAGAAGATTATTCAAGTGTTCAAGGGTTGATATCCTTGTCAGAGAAGTTCAAAGATCCTCAGAGAGAGTGGTTGAAGCCAAGAGGGTATGTCTCCTAACTTGAGAGTTGTGGAAAGCCATCAGATGATTCTGAAGCCATGAAGATGGACTTGAGGTCTTGAGAGAGCTCAATAGAAATTTTATGATCACTTTGAGGCCTAGACAGGTCATTGTGCAAGATTAAGAAGACTCAGCCATGAGTGGTGCAGTTAGGGTTTAACTGGGTCAACCCTAGGTCAACTGATGCTTTGGAGAGGGTTGAGACCTAATCCAAGAGCCATGTGATCATGGATTGATGCATTGAGGTGCTATAGGGATGGTTCCAAGGTCAACTCATCATGATTGAAGAGTTTGAGAAGTTTCAGGCTAGGGTTTCTAAGGCTTGACAGTGTAATATCCCCTAGTTTGACCCTTATCTTCAAGGCAGTTTAGCTCAAAATGTGATGATCATCTCATCTTGCCCCCAACATGAATGTTGTAGAGATTGTTATTAGCTTTAATTTTAGTACTAGAAGTCCTTGATAGGATTTGTAGAGCTCAAGTTATGACTTTGACAAGTTACAGGTCATCTGAGGTATGTGAATCTGGGGCCTTGAAAGTCACCCACCTTGCATCAAACTTTTTCCCAAGAAGGATGATTCCTATGAACTTTTGGTCAACATGAATGTTGTTCCTTATCTTCTTATATTTCTAGAGAGTACTATAAGTCCTTGATAGGATTTGTAGAACTCAAGTTATGGCTTTGACAAGTCAAGGGCATTTTGGTCATTTGGAGATTATAGGTCATTTCAAGCATAAGGCCATAACTCCTATTTCCAAGCTTCAAATGGAAAAATCTTCAACATCAAACTTGCTTAAAACGATGTTTTAAGACTATTAAGGAGGTCATGAGATGTTGAAAAGGCTTGTAGCTCAAAGTGGTAAAAATGACCTAAAATGAAGGCATAAGTTAAATAAGTCAAAGTTGGAAATTGAAATTTTCAAGCTACACATCCAAACCATGGCATGTGATATATCATTTTGACTCTAGAAAACATTTTAAAAACAATGGTTTAGCCACATTTTTGATTTGAGGTCTAAATCATGGACTTGCTTTGGAAAATGGTTACTTGCATATTAAGCAACATTTGCAAAACTTAGAATTGAGGCATGGGCAAGGAACTTGGAAAGCTAAACCCTTCCAAAATGTCACTAGGGGAGAAATTGAAAGAGAATAGGATGTTTTTCAAGCTGCAAACAGAATTGAGCATGGCATGATAAGTGATCCAAAATCTCATGACATGAGATGTGTAAAATCTCATTGGAAGGATCTAGAGGGTTCTAGACCATCCAAACTTCACCTATATATTGAGTAGAATGAATCCATGGCAGAGGTTGGTGATCATTGAAGGTTTGAGCATAGTTTGGAATTGAGTTTTCATAGATTGCAATTGAAATCAGTTTCATCAATTTCCTCCATTTCCTTCCATTTTCTTGATTGATTCTTCTCCCATGAGTATCAAGGATTGATTCCAGATCATTTCCAAGAAGAATTGGTGGCTAGATCGTGTGGGAGCAAGTGATTTTCAGCACCTGCAACTCTTCATCGTGTTTCAAGATTGAAGCACTCTCCATTGAATCTTTTGCATACAGAAGCAAGGAGGAGGTTCAGTGATCGTGTCCAGAAGATTTGAGAGCTTGAAGTGAAGATTTCGTGCATCTGTTATTCAAGAATTTCCAGGTTTGTAACCTTCTTCCCCTAGCTTGATTTAGGTAGAATTAGGTTGAATTAGGGTGTTAGATTGGTTGTAGAATGGCCTAGGATGGTTTTCAGATGGTTAATTGTTGAATTAGAGACAAAACAGGAGGATCACCATTTTCGGTTGAGATTGGGAGATGATGATTCTTGGGGTTTCAGAAGAAACTAATGGCATGATTGAGTTCGTGGCAAGATTTGGAGTGTGTTTCACGTTTTGACCATTTGCATTGGAGGCTCCTAGAGTGAACTAGGGTTGGGGAAGACGACCGGAGCTCCACCGGTGGTGGCCGGAGCTGGGCGTGAAGCTCGGATGTTTGAAAGGTTGAAGATGACCCTGATACCATTGGATCTTGTTTTGACTTGGACTTTGAGGCTCATCCAACGGCCACGTTTTGAAGTTGAATTGTGAAGGAGTCTGAAGCATGAAACGCACCGTTTCATTTATTCAAGCCTTGGGCTTAATAATCTGATTGTTATCCGCCCCCCCCCCCCCCCCCCCCCCCCAGCAAGCCCAACCCATGTTTTGAACTGAAAATGATTGCTTTTTGCACCGCGCGCTTCATTATTTTCATTTGATTTTCATTTTAATTTCCATTTAATTCATGATTCTTGGAAAATTCCTAACTAATTGAATATTAATCCAATTCAGCCCTTTCTTTTTGCATATTACTCATGATTGAGTCTATTATTTTTTAGAAAAAAATATTTTCATTTCATTTAATTTCTGATTTAATTGGAATTTTATATTTTAATTGATATTAAAATGTTTATGTTTGATGCATATTTTTGTAGAATTTTGTTTGATCTCATAGTGATGGTTCTTGGCCTAATTGTTTGTGTGTGATTAGGTTAGACATGTATGATCCCATAGTAATTTTTCACATTTTTGTGATGAAAATAGGTATGCCTTCTAGGTTGATGTTTAGATGCTTCCTTTTTAGGGTTTTAGGTTGAGACCTTAGAATGTAGATTTTAGTTCTAGGTCCAATTTGATGATTTGACCTTTGAAACTAATGTGATAGAGTCATGATTGACCTAGGTTCCCCTAGTAATTTTTGTAGGATTTTACAATTGAGTTTAGTATTTTAGTTAGGACTAACTTTAGTGCTAGGTTTTAGGTGATCCTAATTTACTAATTCAACTAGTTTAACTCATTTAGTTCCCTTAGATTAGGGTTTGTGCTTGGTTTGCCTTTGATTGAAGTTGAAGACAAGTTGAAGACAAGAGGAATATGCTTGAGGTGGCTTGAGGTTGCTTGGAGCTTTGGATTTGTTGGTGCCTGAAGGTGTCTGATGAAGATTAGGAGATAGGACATAGGGAGAGCTTTGTAGTTAGAATGATTTCTTTCACAAACATGGAAAGCATCTTGTGCTTCTATTCCTCCCAATGATTAAAAGTCCTTCCATGGTATTCACCTCCCTCCTTTGGAGGGATAAGTGATGGTACCTAGGAAGTATAACTTTTGAGGGAACCATTCTTCTGATGTTAAACCCTTATAGGCTTCCTTTGGTGGTCAATAAGCAGTTTAATATCCTAGCTTATCCAGTTAAGTGATTTCTTCTGGTTTGAGTATCTTGGAAGATGAATACTTCACTGAAGAGTGGGGAAGATGATGATTCCTTGAGCATTGCCACTGCAGCTGAAGCTTGAAGAAGGAGGATAAGTTGAGACTTATGTTGATGGGTTGAAACCTGGAGAAGCAAGTTGATACTTGAAGACCCAATGAAGATCCAATGAAGAGTGAGTAAAGAGCTGAGGCTTAAGAAAGAAAAGTGAATAGTGAAGGTGACACTTCCATGGGATTGAAGACTACCCTGAGAAGCTGAAGCTTGTAGGAAGAGAAGACCAAGTTGAGACTGGTAAAGTAAGAGAGCTGAAGCTTGAAGACTAAGTTGATACTTATGAAGAGGATTCAATTGAGAGTAGAGCTGAGGCTTGAGGACTAAAAGATAAGTTGACACTTACACTGATGAATTTGAGAACCTGAAGGAATCAAGTTGATACTTGTAGCTAAGAGTGAAGCCTGAGGGTGGAGTTGACTGGAAAGTTGAAGCTGGAAGAAGAAGATTAAGTTGAAACTTATGTTGGTGGGTTGAAACCTGGAGAAGCAAGTTGATACTTGTCATGAAGGATACTTAGCCTTGAAGGGTGATTGAAGTCTGAAGACTGGGTTGTTGTTAGAAGAGTTGAAGCTTAAAATGGGAAGAGAGGGGTTGATCTGCTTTCTTGTCTGTTTTCTTTCCTGTATTGTTGTGCCTTGTTTGACTTGCTTGATGCATTAGAATAAGTCCATGACTAGACTGACTTTAATCTAGGAGCATGATTGCACTAGAGGTTGAGTTGCTCCCTCTGCTTGTATTGTTACTGTATGGCTTTGCTTGCGGGTATTCGGTAGAGCCCAGCTCCCTTGCCCATGTGGTTTGTGTTTGCTTGATAGCATGTTATCTTTTCTGTATGATTACAGTTTCTTATATTCTGCTTGATAGCATGATGTTATTACCTTACTGTATTACAGTTTCTTATATTCTGCACTTTATTTTATCTCTTCAGTATGATTACTGTTATTTATTCTGGCTTGAGGTTGAGATGAGGTTGTGGAGGCTGCTGCCCCACACACATTTCCTCTCTCACTTGCATTGCATGCATTTTACAGTCGTTTATTGTTTACTGTTAAGCTGATGCTTTATCTGTTTCTGTTTATCATTGATATGATCCCTTAGGACTCTCACTTCCTTTGATAAGGAAGTGATGATAGAATTTTAGGTTGAAACCTATGCATGATAACTTCCAAGAGTTCCCTGTTTCAAACTTCAACCATAGGATGAATCCTTGGCATGACAACAGTAGGACTTGATAGTCTCCCTTAGTTGCGCCCGTTCTCTCTTCTCATCTCAAAACAGCTTAAGATACAGTAATCATGAATGATTTATTTCGTCCGTTACGAGCCTTAAGCTATCTGAGGAAGGATTGTTGGAGAGTTTCTTTTCAACAGTCTGGATGTTTAGTATGGCACCCTTTGGGTGACATGCGACGCATTCACTCTCAGGTCATAGTCTTTAATGCGATTGAAATTGCAAACACAATAAAAGACACTCCTTTCATAAAAGACAGAAAACAAACTTAAAACCTTTTTGCCCAGTGGGCCCATAATTCAAAGGAAGGCTTTTCTGAAGAAAAGAGTGTCGTTAAACTTCAGCGCCAACGCAAACAGGCTTTGTCCCTAACTGCTGGAACTGCTGTTTAACCCTACTCGATAAAACAGATGAATCTGAATTCCCGTAATCCGTATTATCCCGAACTACGTAAGCTCTGATCTCTCATACCTGTCGAGAGTACGTAGGCACAATACTGACGTATTGGCGAGCCACCTCCCCCGTAACCAGTAGTTAGGCGAACTACGTTGACTCTGATTTCTCGTTCTCTGATGAGAATACGTAGGCATAAAGCGCGACGCTTTGCCGAGTCATTTTTGTTTTCTGTTTAAACCAGCCTTGATAGGTAGATAGATAAACCAACTCGTCCAGTAAACACAACAAGCGTGGATCCCGTCGAGTATGACGGACGTGAGGGGTGCTAATATCTTCCCCTTGCGTAACCGACTCCCGAACCCAGACAACGGTTGCGATGACCTTGTCTTACCTTTTCGTCAGGTTTTTCCGATCGTTTCCTTTCCCGTTCCGAGGGATAAATAACGAAAGGTGGCGACTCTTCTGTTTTGCCGGCACCTTATTTTCGCGGAAGCGACACACATATAAAAATAAAAATAAAAAAGTAAAGAAATGATAAACTTGTCAAATGTGAGAGATTGGTGATTTTGGCTTGAATGTAGTGGAATAGAAGTTTTGAGAAAAAATGAAAAATGTTTGAATAGGAGTAGGCACTGGTGAATCTGCTTTCACTTGTGTGCAACTTTGAAGAAATGAAAGGGAAGGAAAAGTGAAAGGTTTGAGCACAAATGCCTAAATGAAAACATCTGGATTTTAATATTCGGGCAAATGCATTAACATTGATTTTGTGTGGTTCTAAGATTGAGTTTGATGTAGTGTGTTGAAGTAAGTCCGAATTCAATATTTGTAAGTTGTTAATTCGTAGTTCAAAATCCAGACTTTTTTTACTCTTGATTTGGCATGTTTTTAAGAGAGGTTATTGTGTATTTGGTGGTGCACTTAAATTTTGAAATCTGAACTTTAAGTGTGTTTAAATGACATAATTGTAAATAAATAAATAAATTAAAGTTAGATTTAATTGAAATTTATTTATTTTTAAATTCTTTTATCAGGATAAGTTATTAAAGTTATTCATTGTTAAATTTTTTATCATTTTTATAAATTTGTTAAACTTTGAGACTTAATTTAAAATTTGAAAACTATGGACTAAATTTCAATTTTTAAAAATTTAAAGGGGTCAATTTGTAATATTAGAAAACTATAAAGGCATTTTAAAAACTATGAGATGTAATAAACAATCCCGAGATCCAATTCCTATAACATGAGAGACCCACCAAAGTACTTCAATCTCGAAACTACTTCATTTATTCTGTTTTATCTTGTGTCTCATCTCATAAGTCATTCCTTGTCTGCGTTACCTTATAAAATAACCACATCTTTTCATTAAATTAAAAACTCGTACTATTGTCATTACAAAGAAGCTACAAACAACATTACGCACCAACACTTAAAAACAAATCTAAACTTAGTTAAAAACATCAATCATCAATGTCATTACTCAATACATATCCTTGTCTCCTTCAGGAATATAGTGCAAGTGCATTTGTTGTTGGTGCAGGTGCATTTGTCAATGCACGTCCATTTGTTGGTGCACGTGTGGTTATTCTTAAATTTTTCGACTCCTTCCTATATAGACGATGTCTCCGCTCTCTTCCATACACAACCCAGAAGATCAATGAGAACATCACAGCAAAAGAGACCAATATTAATCCAACATAAATCCATCTACTGTAACGTCGGAGACCAGGACAATGATCGTTGTATATATCAGTGAATGTTTCTCGAACGAATGTGCAGTCTTGTAGCTCAATAAGGGAAGGTGCATACATATATAACGCGTTACCAACGTTTATTCCGGCGGATATTTGGTTATAGAACGTCGGGGTTAAACGCCCTTGAGTTATGCATATCTCTGATGGCGAAACCTGGCACACAGAATTTCCATATACCTGCATCATATGGAAACTAACTAACATTATGAACTTTACATGGTTAACACAACGTTTTATGAAGATTCAATTAATCTACCTGTGTTGCATTGCTTAGATTCACTTCACCGGAGTCACATTGTCTATCTGTCATGTCAGGATGGAACGGATCGCAGAGAAGTGGCATCAAGGGACCAGATTGATTGTAATACAATGGCGTGAAATTGGGCGCAAAGTTGATGTTAGAAACATTGGTAATAACTTGATTCACCAAGTTTACTAGTTCAGAAGTCACTTCTTTGCTTCTTAACAAAGTTACTTGAGCTGTGGCGTTGTCGACACAGGGCAGAATATCATCTAAAGCTGTATTTGCAGTAGGATATTGGATCCACTCATTCATGGCTACACAAGTATCTGCTGTCACGCTATCAAAAGTAGCACGCACATATTAAACATTACAATTCGACATAATTTCTCAAATAGATATAATTCTTTAGGGAAACTTACTTGTGGAGAATAAGGAACAAGCCACATAATATAAGGGTACCAGTAACAAGAAACCATCCTGCGATTACGAGGCTGCAATTTTTTTGTCAAAGCTTTTGATGAGAAAATGTAATGCTAAGAGAGTTATAGTCACTAGCAAAGAATCATCAAAGTACTATATAACTTACATATACACAAGGACCTGCATTCCGAAAATTGAGAACACTGAATAATAACATGCCAGAGAAAAAATCAATACCTCAATAAAAATAAGATATTATGCATCTAAACTTGGACATAAAAACTTACGAAATCCAAGAAACGTCAAAACTAGCATAACAGCGGCTATTATGATGAGCGCCATCCTCCTGTATTAGGCTCACGATATTCATTTTGTAGAGAAAAATCGAAAAGAAAAAAAAATATGAAGCTGAAAGCCTAATAGTTAGTCAATTATAAATCATTACACAGAATCTAATAGATCTTGAATGTTGTCTGAATTCTCCTTTGTTTTATCAGAAATTGTGCCAGCAGAAGCGTTGATATCTGTTTCTGCCTCATCGATATCAGTTTGAACATTCACCGGGAGAAAAACACGGTCGATTCCAACCTGCTTAGCTTGAGCAAGGAAATCAGAAACATTCCTTAGTTTATCCACAGTAGAATCAGCTTGATATACCACATACTGCAATGTTGATGTCGTGCTGCGATGAAAACTACCTTGGCCAAAATATAGAACCGCACATCCAATCCTGTTAACACAGAGAGACGCGTAATTTTTTATGCAGATTAAACTAAATCTAAAATCAACAAAACAAAGGAAGAGAGAGAAATGTGTCCATACATTGTTGTAATTGTGAACAATATGAGAAGAATAAGGGAAAATGTGTAGCAGGTCGGAGAATAACCATAAGGCTCGGATTTATGACAGAAGTAACAAACAATGAGAAGTAATAAACAGAAGCCAAAGCCTAAGAACCAGATTGCTGCAATGCTGAATACAGGGACTGCTGTATATGCCACTGACTGCATAAAAAAACTCGGTCAATTAAGCCTATAGATTTTAACACCTTGAAATTGTGATTAATCGTGTCTAAAATCGTGATTAATGAACCTTAACCACCTATTTAAAATACATTAACCACTTAAAATGTTGTCGCTAAAGTTGCAAAATCAACTAAAATTGGCCTTATGCGGAACATAATTAGTGGTATATTTCTGTATTTTGCAGAATAAGATAAACTAAGCTCAAATGTTAAACCTTAACGGTGAGAGTTAACAAAACCTAACTATTTGCATTCTACAGAACATGAAAGTAAAAAAGAACAAAAGGAGTAAAAGGTTGAATGAAGTTACAGCCCAATAGTGGTGGTCACTGATGTTCCATCCATTTGTGTACTCATTGAAGCCATCTAAAGGATCTTTTCTTCTGGTTCTCTCTGCTGCTAAGGGAAGTGGTGAGTTTTCATACGGTTGAGGTTCAGGTTCGGGTTCAGCAGCAATTGCATCATACCGAGAAAATGTTACAGCGTTTCCATCATGTAGTTTCCCTGAAAAGAAAAGAATGAAAAAGTTTGTAGTGAAAAGGAAAAAAGAGAAGTGGTAGTGAGATATTACCTGAAGTGAAGTGTGAGTGGAAGAAAAAGAAGAAAAAAGTGAGAAGGAAATGAAAATGAAGTAGCCGGTAAGTAGTAAGCATTATGGTGTGAGAGAGTAAGGAACATGAAAGTGGAGAAAGAGTGATGTTTGTTTGTGGAAACTCAGTGACAGTGGCAAATGGCGAAGAGAGAGAGATGAGTGTGAACAGAGTTTAGGTGTTGGAAAATATTTGGTTTCCGAGAATGGTGTTTGAGACTAACCTCGTTCCTCTCAAAGGCTACCCTACCATTAACGAATGCGGGAAAATTTTGATCAAATTACTAAACCATAATTAAGATTAATTTTACAATTTCATAATAACAGTAAGTTGGACTATTTTTTTTTTGGAAAATACTAATTTATGCAATAAAAGCGCAAGTTAAAAAATTAAATATAAAATTTTTGTTTTGTAAATTGTGCTTTTTTTCATTTTATTTTAAAGTTAATTTTTTTAATAAAATATTTTTATTTTTCATAGTTTATAGGAGTATCATGACGTTTTTTCATGTTTATCTGTTTTGTTACTCTATTTGAGAGATGATATACACAATCACATGCTACATACTTTTATTTTAATAAAAAAATAATTAAAATTCATATAGTTGATGAGAGTAGAATTAAGTATATTGGTCAATGTTTGCCTTAATACACTTTAGGTTAATGTTTTAAAAATCGGATCGAATCGGTTTATTCAACCGGTTAGATCAAAATTTAAAGATGGATTTGGTTTGGTCCACCTTTTAAAACTAATAGTGGGTCAAAATCGGAGTAAAACTTGAAAAACCAAATTGAACCGTCCAAAATCATTTGAACCAAATAACTGGAGCCGGTTTAGTAAAACCGTCTGGTTCAATAAAATGCATCAAATTGACCCTTTAAAAAAATTAATATGTCGATATTAAAATTTAACCTACATTCTCCAATCACAAAAGAGAATTTCACTTTTTTTTTACGATCATACAAATTTCTAAGTTTTGTCACTTCGTTATAGTTTTTTTTTAACCACACTTCATCATCGTCACGTTGTCTCTTTTAAACATAGTCACGATATTCAATTCAATATTGATTGTCGTTGAAGTTAATATTGTTTGTTGTTGTCAATTAAAACCTGTTTGTCTAGTACAACTCAAATTCATTTTTTGTCTAATAAAGTATATTGTATTAATTATTTTTAATATTTTATTTTATTTTATTTAAATATTTTAATTATTTGAATTTTATTTTAATTATTATATTTTATTATTTTAATTTTGTTTTGAATTAGTTTAACTTATTTGATTGTAATTCATTAATTTAGTCAAATTATTCTTAAATAAATGTTAAAATAAATTGTAGAACTATGTTATGTTTTTATATGTACTATCGATATTATTGTATTAAATTTATAATAAATTTTTGAAATATTTACTTTATTAAATCATGAAAATATCTATGAAATTTAGTTTCATATTATTAGTTTATTTAATAAACGGTTCGACCATAGAATTAACCGGTTGAAACAATTAAACCGTAAATAGTTCGACCATAGGATTAACCGGTTGAGCCAATTAAATCTTAAACCATAAATTTCACTGATTCGATCTCCGGTCCGACATTGATTTAGATAAACTTTTAGATAAAAATTTATTTTTGATTTAATTTGGTTTGAATAATTTTTTAAAAAATCTTATATTATTCAAATTCATACGATTTAATAAAATTTAATTTAAATAAGTTTTAGTTGTTTAAATTAAAATTTGTATTTTTATTGATATTATAAAAATAATAGATTTTATATAATATATTAATACACTAAAATTTAGTATTACAAAATAAAAATGGTTGTGATAAATTTAATGATAAAATTAGATAGATTACACCAAATTAATAAATAGTAAAAATAATTAAACATCTACAAATAATAAATTATGTAATATATTATATTCATAAAAATAAATAAGCACTGTTAAATTATACATGTATATATGTGGTTTGATTTTAATCGACTTGAAAAAATCAATTTAAAATTTAATCTAAATCAAATGATTTTCATAGAACTAACATTCAAATAAATTTAATAATATTTTTTATTTATTTTTAATTTTATTTAAATCGAATTAATTTTGAATACTCCTAATCTAATTAATTCGTTTTATCTCCTGTAATATAAGAGCGCTAAGTCACTTTTTCAAGTTTGTTTGTGATTTGTTTTTAAAATTGACTTTTATTGGATATAAGAATCTCTTGTGAAATTTATGATAGTAAACAAAACTCTTTTAAAAACCCTCACATAAAATAATATACTTTCTAACAGTTAAGAATTTTTAAAGATTCATGGGCTACCTTTAAAAATGTGTTATAGTCCTTAATGTTTCCCATGGAAATTTTGAAAATGTTTTGCTCCATTTCACTAACCATCACGTTGTTGACGAGTGAATCATATCTATTTATCTTTTTTTTTATGGTAGTTAATTTTAAATAAGTTACCTACGAAATTAGAATTGACAAAGAGAGAGGGAGACAATTGGAGTAGTACATAGTGTGGTTTGTCTATTGTATTTGAAGAAATGGAGCATTTGTTTGGTTCATATTCTTTTTTCAACTTCTTATGAAACAAGTTTTGTTCATGAGATAGTTTGTCGGGCTCTAGATGATACGTTTTTATATAAACTTATTTATTTGAATTCTTCCTCTTCTTTTTTGTTTTTTTATTCATGTGTTTTGTTAGTCTATTTGATCAAGTCGAAATTCAATTCTTTTTAAAAATTGTGTCTTTATTAAATTGAAAGTGTTGAGTTTTATAAAGACTTTATCTTGAGATTTGTTTTTGTCTTTTCAGATAAAATGGAAGAATATTTTTCGGTTTGATTGGTATAATAAGTGTTGAGTGTGATTTTTTCTTTTTTTTTTTATAGTTTTTTTACTAATTTATTAGTTTGAGACACAATTTTAACTAAAATCTCAAGAAAAAACCAACTGCATCATTGGAAAAGATTTGGTTCAACCAAAAACTAGGAAGGAAATTAAAAACTCAAACACAAACTGCCAAAAAAAGTGACTAGAATTGATTGGGCTCGTCCCCCGAAGTAATTTCAGTCCCGCTTTTGACTTCATTGCAAAAGCGTGTTTCATTTTTCGCGCCTTTTCTTCTTTCTATGCTTAACCAGCGTGTATAGCCTTCAAAAATGTCTTCACTTAACCCAATCATGTTCTTTTGATTTGTTTGTTTTGTTTTATATGAAAAAATTAGTGTTTCCACGTGTACGAGACAAATTGGAGATAGATATTATAATTTTTAAAGTAAATATAAGAAAGTGTGAAATTCACAAAAATTTATATATTATAAAAGAAAAAGTTGCATTCTGATGATATAATAAGAACATATTAAAAAATATATATATAATTAAAATATGAAATATAAATTATAAAAGAGAAAGTTGAACTTATTATAATATTGATAATTATTTATAGCTTAATCCAATGTACATGTGAATTAAAATAGTAATTTGAAGAAATTTACATCCGAT
This sequence comes from Lathyrus sativus, assembly GCA_963859935.3. NCBI lineage: Eukaryota > Viridiplantae > Streptophyta > Magnoliopsida > Fabales > Fabaceae > Lathyrus > Lathyrus sativus. Next base: position 620,211,314 of record OZ012739.1, on the reverse strand, counting down.
ATAATGTACAGCAAAACTTTATGATGGTAATGAGCACTGTCTACCTCTATCTGTGTTAATAAAACAGTAAAGATGAAATAAATTAATGAAATTCATATATTTGTTTATATATTGAGATATAAAATCTTGGAGCAAGAGTTTTGTAAATGTTAAAAAATATTTTTTTGAAATGATTTTGAAGAAAATGAAATGTCCAATCACATTAGAAATAAATGATATAATAATTATTTAATTAATTTTTTTAAAAATAAATTTTACCTACAATAATTTTAAAATATATTATGTTTCAACTTAAAATTTTTATATCAATTCTTAATTTTTATTATTTAAAATGAAATATATTTTAAACGGGTAAATCGTTATGTTAGTCCCTCGATATATTTTGATATTAAACTCAAGATTATAGCTAATAGGTCATATTATTAGTTCAACTTTGTGGTTAAATAAGAAGAAGTTTTTTTATGGTAAAAATGAAACTATTTTATAAGGATTCATGAAATATAAAAATCATTTATATTATAGTTGAATAATATGTATTTATAAAATAAAGTAACGTTTAATAACACTAAAACTAAAACAATTTATTTATTTAATAAATTAGAATTTGTAAAAGTTAATAACTTTAGGATACTTTTGCTCTTCTTTGGAACATTATCCTTTTTTATCGAATTCACTAAAAGAAATCAAATTTCTCTTATGATCAGGTACATACTCGACATTGGTCAATAGCCTTATTTACTCATCACAGAGCTTGAATCTAACATATTTAATTCCTGCAATTCTGCAGGTTTTATTGTTTCTCAACATGTTCGCCGTGAAAATTGGTGAACAACCACTGGTCTTCCAAATCAGAAAAAAAAAATTGTTTTACTTGCAGGATCGACCACACAAATCTTAGGACATGTGCTAGTTGATCATAAACAAAGTTTGGAAAAACAATGAATACTTCGACAGAGTTCATGGTAAAAATAACTTGTTTAAAAAATGTAAGTGGAATTGAATACAAGAGATTAAAGTCGAAAGACCGGTAAAAAATGTAGAAAGTAACTTGCACAAGGAAAAATAAATTCTTAATGAAAAGACTTATTGAATTGCACTGAAATATAAAAATGGTGTTGCATCAACATACATTCTCACGAACTCGTTTCTCTACACGCGGGTACTTTAAGTATATTGAGGAATTTGTACACAATTGAACACGCACGCTAATCCTAACACAAATACTTGTTATTTATACTAATTGAAAATAACTGCCATCAACGACTAACGAACTAGATTGAGACAAGTGACGTTTTGCATGTCTTCGACTCTTAGAAGTGCTTCACGTGTCTCTTTTGAGAAATGGATAAGAACGAAAATTTCCTCCTTTATTTGAATTCAAATCTTCCTGTCGAAATGCCTTCAGTAGCGCCTCTGTCGAATCATATTTCCCAATTGTTAGGAAATATTTCTAAATCCATAAAATATTTTCTCCTTGCAAAGGGACGCCTTCGAATCACACTCCAAAAACGTAGTTATGGTCAAAGTCATCATATTTCTTCAGAAACTCTATTACTTCTTTTTAATCCAATTCAGGCGTCGAAATTTAAAGCCAACACAACAATACTAATCCACCATCTTAATCATATAATTCCTCAAACACGTATTTATTTGGAGTCATGTGTCAAGTACAACCTTAATCCATAATGTGGTCCTTGATAAAGTCTCTGATTGAAACCACCAGGACATCAGATGATTCATAACAATCTTGCACAATGGATGCATTATCATTATTCTTTCCACCATGATTATTCAATTGGTCAGGGCTCACCTTTCTTGTATGACCCTTCTTCTTACAATGATAATACCTAATTGTAGGAGTATTACCATCATAAGAATTTTGTAGAACCTTAACCTTCTTCTTCTCAAATCTAGCATCTTTCTTCAAGAATTTTTCTTTGATGAACAATCCTTCACCAATAGAAGATGGTTTATGATCTTTTCATTCATTCAGGTCCTTAGAGTACAAGATTAATTAAACTTCTTCAAAGGTCAACGAATCTCTTTCATACAAGAGAATTTCTCTAAAATGAGCATGAGACTTAGGTAAAGGACACAACAACAACAATGCTTGATCTTCACCGTCAATCTTGACCTCAATATTTTCAAGATCAAGAATCAACTTGTTGAACATATCTAAATGCTCAGCCAAGACTTTGTCTTCATTCATCTTGAACAAATACAAAGCTTACTTTAGGTAGAGACGATTGACCAACGATTTTGTCATGTACAAACCATCGAGTTTCATCCACACACTTGCTGTCGTTTTCTCCTTTGAGACCATGGAGAACCTTATCACCAAGACTCAATATGATGACATTATAGGCTTTTACGATCATCTTCATCTTCTTCTTCTTCTCCGTTGGGCCAACATCCATCTTCTCTAGTCCTTTAAATGCTTCTAACAAACCTTGTTGAACCAGTAGGGTTTGCATCTTCAAGCGCCACAAATAGAAATCATTCACACTGGTGAATTTCTCAATCTCATACTTTATTGACGATATCTTCTTCTCCACGCTCACTGCACCATTTTATTGTGAATCGACGTCGTCAAAAAAATTAAAATATGAGAAAGATTGAGTTTTTTGAACAAACACAAGAAATCCTATTAGGTTTTACGAAAGAGAGAGAATAACTGTTTTACTATTCACTTACTCAATAAGGGCTCAAAAATTACAAGTGAGCAATAACAATTAACCTCTCTGAACAATTTTTGAGAACTAATCTATTTATAAACAACTAACCTAACTTAGATTACAAGCTAACTTAACAATTGAACTTACAAGCAAGACTCAATTCAACATGCTTTAAAGCAAAATATATTTTGACTTCGACTATAACATGCATGTGAACAGAGTTTGACTACATAATGCATGACTTATGCCGAATCAAGAAGCTACCATTGTCAATACTAGAGTTTGATCCAAAATATCACAATTTTAAAATATTTTTTTCCTAAAACGCCAACTATTTTGAAACGGAGGGAGTGTTAACTTTGTTTTAAAATAAAAAATTAATTATTTTGTTTAAGTTCAATATATCATCCTAAATAACGATGATTGAATTCAATCAACTTTAAGTCTAACATATCATAATTTTAAAAGTGACAAACAAACATGTGGGCCTCGTTTAAACTTAAACAAAGAAAATATGATTTTAATTTGGTGAATTCTTATTTACTCAATTTAATCGGATGGTTTACCTTTCATTAGCATTAAGTAGTTTTTTTTATGTGAAAATCGTTTAGAGTAATAATTCAGTAAGAAGGTTGGAGTTAGTTGATATTTGGTTAATTGGTTAGTTCTCATCTCTATATATAGCACTCTATTCATTTTACAAATCTTTTAATATGATTCATTTTTAACTCTCAAACTTCCACTTTAATATAGTATCGTTGCTTTGGTTGAGATCTCCGTGATACATTTCATTTTCAGTGTTCTTTGATCCACCATGTTTTATCATTGCTTATGCATGAAAGAACTCAAATGGAAAATAATTTTTTATGACTCCATTGGCATTGGTTTAATGACTCCATTGTATTGTAATTTGTTACTCACATATGTCCAATTTCTCCTTTTTTGTGCGTTGATATTAATGTATTTTTATAAGTAAAAAGAAAAGCATGGTGTGTTGTTGTTCTTGTTGGGAGTTTTGTTTTAAAATGCCAAAATTCTATTAAAAAAATAACAAGCATGTAAAAATGTATATTAAATTGGGATGTAATAAAAGATTTTGAAGCTAAAACTAATAAGATAATACCAAGCATCTAAAAATGTAAATTAAATCAGCATATTAATAAGAATTTGAACCTTAAACTAGTAATAAAAGACAGTGAATCGCACACATATGTATCACACACTAAAGTTACTATTACCAAATTACTAAATCAATAAAAGGTACTATTATAAACCTAACACTTTGCATCTTCCTAATTAAGAGCTTTTGTCAGGTAAGGCTCCCATCTAAGAAGGAGGCAACATTCATGTTTGCTCATGAATTGTCTTAAACAGAGGAGGTAACATCTTGTACACACCAGCAAGATCTTTCATCCCCATCCCACCTTCTGTTATTCCTCCACCATTATCACCTCCATTGCTCCATATACTTATATTAGGCTTAAGTCCACGAATTGCCTCAGCATTAATCTTTGCAATCTCTTGAAACATGCCACCATTTATCATCAAATAGTCTTTTAGAGCTGTGTAGTTGACTCCAAGTGCAGTCAGAAGTGTACTTACGCTCCTTGAGATTGGCCAAGTGCCATAATCCCTCAGCCACTTTTTTCTTTGCATATAGATCTGCTTCAGCTGCTTGCTTTCTAGCATAAAATGTTGCGTCTGCCGAAGCTATCTGTGCATCTGCCTCTGTCTTCTTCTCATACAGAATTGCTTCTGTCTCTTTTTGTTTCTTGTACAACTTCCGGTTTGCTTGTTGTATATATATTAGAGGTGTGTATGAATAACCATTTAATATGAATCAGTTCATTTTTATAGTTATGGTTTTTAAACCAATCCATTTTTATAATTATGGTTTATAAATCAAACAATTTATCCCGAATCGGTTTAAAATAGATTTTGATTTTAATTTAAATTATTTAGTTAAATTTAAATTTTATTTACTTTAAATTATATCAATTCTTAAATTTAAATACTTAAACAAGTTTAATACGGTTTTAAAATATTTTTCTTTGAAAATTAAAAAAAAACATTTTGAAAAACAATTGGTTTATATTACGTAAAATTGAATGGGTATTATAGTTATAATGATCTTTTGTAATAGAATTAATTCAATCAGTATAATGCTATTCTGGTTATGCGTGAATTTTCACCAATTTTAATAATTATTATGTAGAATAAGATACAAATAATTTGTAGTAATAGAATTAACTTTTTTTTATTTTGAAAAACAAAATTCTAAATTTTTTGTAAAATAATTTTTTTTTAGAATTAATTTGTCCTTTTGTCTAATTTATAGTTGTTTGTGTGATGTTGGATTTCATTTGTGTTTATACACTTTGCTCATATGTATTATTATCATGCTTCAATTGCATCTATGTCATTCATCACATGTTTGTTCAAATCCCATTTTCAAACTAATATCTTGATTTAAAATCAAGTCATTTTCAAATACCTTGTAAGTCGATCGTTTTCACGATTACCATCGACCTCGCATAATCTCCTCTTGGACTTTATACAATGATACTTGTTTCACTTTTCACACTCTTGTTTGCATGCATATGTGTGATTGATTTAATTTAATAGTGGCTTGGTGTAATCCCCATTTGAGCAAATGTATCATTTTCCCCATGAAATGTAATGCTTGTTCTCGCTTAGGTAGTTTTAATACAAGATTAAAATCAACTTTTTTTAAAAGGACAAATAAGCTTGATCCAACATCAAGCATTTTCGAAATAAATTCAATTAACCATTAACCTATTTTCAAGCATACTTGATCCATATATCAAGTCCCATTATCCAACTTGTAAGTCGAGCGCTTTTGCCTCGCCATCCACCTTACCTTATACCACTAGGACCTCCTTTCTATTAGTTCGAACCTTTAACTGCTCCGTACGCAAATTTAAACCTCAATCAACATCGAGCATTTTATCAAAGTCAAATTAATAAATTTAATCATACTTAGACCATATCTCAATAAAAGATGAAAAGGAAGTTGGAATGGTACCTTCGATTTCTCTCCTCTATTGTTTACGCCCAATGAGCCTTTCTTAAGTTCGAACAATTGTCTTTCTCTAAAAGATTTATAATCCGATTCACATAAACTATTTCACAATAAACTAAATCAAAACTAATTTCCTTAATCACTTAGATGAAAAAGAGAGAGAGAGAGAGTCGAATCTTTGGCTCACTCTCCCGATTGCTTGGGCCCAAAGAGCCTTTCTTAAGCTTCAAGTAATTGTCACCCGCTTAAAATACTTTAACTATATCAAAACTCTTTCACAATTAAGGTTGAAAAAGAGAGAGAGTCGAATCTTCGATTCACTCTTCCGATTACTTGGCCCCGAGAAGCCTTTCTTAAGCTTCGAGTAATCGTCATCCAAGCAAAACATCAACACCTTAATTCAACTTCTTGTTCGATAAAACAAACCAACAAGTCGTAATCCCACAAATTACGACACTCTGAATTTCCCATTGCACGAAAGAATACGTAGGCACAAGCGCTCCAATCCTTGGCGAGCACCCAAATAAAAAACCACCCATTTTCCCCTTAGAAAACAAATCCTTTTACCTTTTACCTTAGAAGAAAACAAACAAACTTAGCTAACTTTTCTCACGAATCGAATAAAGAGGTTCCCGTTGAGTACAACGGACGTAGGGGATGCTAGAACCTTCCTCTTGCGTAATCGACTCCCAAACCTAGAGTTTGGTTGCAATGACCATTTCTTACCCCTAAAGGTTTTATCGATATTTTCTTATTCCTTTCTGGGAATGAATAAAGTTCAGTGGCGAATCTGTTCGAACATTTTTTTCCGCGTCCTTCGCGAGGATTGTATTTTTTGAGGTATGACAATCATTCATTCCTCAGTTAACCACATTCCATCTATTAACATACTGAGCTTCTTTTGAGTTAATCACCTTCTCTTAGTTAATCACTCTTTTTTTTTGGTTAATCACAGTCCATCTGTTAAAACACTTAATTCCCCGATGGTTAGCAACCTTTCTTTGATTCAGGCACTCGCACCTTTGGGTTATTAACCTTTTTTGGTTCAAATACCCTTTCTTCGGTCAAATACTGCTTGTTCAGTCAAAGTACCGAATCTCTTTGGGTCACAATCTTTGCTTGGTTCCACACCCGTCCTTTCGGTTAATCACTATTTATCAATTAACACACCGAGTTCTCCAGAGAGTCAAACACCTTCTCTTGGTTCGTTACTAACCTTCTAGTTCATCACAGTACATCTGTTGACACCAACCTTTTGCTTTCTCCACATAGTCATACTCTTATCTTTCTTCGGTTAATCACTGTCTTCCAGTTGATGTACTGACTCCCCTATGGATCTTCCTTTATCTTAATTTTGTCCTTTATTCCTTTATTCTCCTGGTTTTGACACCACTATTTTGTTTTCTCCCTAGTGGATTCACCGCCATTCTCCTGTGTTCCTCAAAAGAGTCTTCCTTTTCCTTTCATTCGTGGTTTTGACACCATTCTTTTGCATCCCCCAGTAGGGTCTTGCTACCTCCTTTTGCTCTTAGTTTTGACACCATTTTTGTTTCCTGTTCTTTCTCCATCTATGTTCCCTGAACTACGTGGGCTCTGAATTCCTCATTGCACTATGAGGATACGTAGGCACGAGATTGCGAAATCTTGGTGAACCACCTTCTCCTTTCTCTTTCCTTGCATCCGAACTACGAAGCTCTGAATTCCTCACTGCACTATGAGGATATGTAGGAATGAGGGCCCCAATCCTCAACGAGCACTTTCTTTCTCTCTTTTTTTAGCTATAAGCCTTTAGATACATAACCCATCCAAGCCTAGAAGTAAGCAAAACGGTTTCCATCGAGTACGACGAATGCGTGAGGTGCTAGTACCTTCCTCTCGCATAACTGACCCCCTTACCCGTTTCTTTTCCCTTTGAGTTTTATCGATATTTTCCCTGTCCTTTGGGACTAAATAGAGTTTGATGGCGACTCTGTTGTATCTTTAAGTGTGCGATTCACTCAGATATAATCCCCCTGGCTTTAAATATCACCTCTAATCCTAGCCAATTCATAACTCCCTTCCAAACTTTATCATAAAAATCATAGGACAAGAAGAGATGAGACACACTCTCTTCATGACAACCACACAGAACACGCAAAGGGTCTTGGCCCCCAAGGAAACTACTCCTCTTCACCAACTGAACTTTGGTCGTTATTCTGTCCATGAAAAACCTCCAAAGGAAAACCTAGAGTTTGAACGGAATATTTGAACATAACACCTTCATCATAGCTAGCATAAAATCATTATGGAAACGACAAGGCTTGCGATCTTGGAATAACATCTCATAACAAGAACTAACCGAAAAGCGATATGAAACTTTAGCATCCAAATTGAAGCTCTCTTTTACATCAACAATAGGTTGCACTTCCTGTGTCAACTCATGAAAATTAACTTCTTCCTTAAACGAGTCTGAATCACTAGAGAAGAAGGGGAATCTTATGTTCCAATTCCAATCGGAGTCGCTTCAGGACCCCAACTCAGCCACACAAGAATTCGATATAATAGACGAAAGAAACACATTAGAAATAATTCATTCAACGAAATATTATCCAACTACCTACTATGCTAGAAAAAATTCCCCTTCCATCACCAAGAGTGCACATAAAAGAATTAACAAAAAGACCACTAGAAGTCCTCACTGCAGAAATATCTCACCACCAAATATAATCAATCTTCTTACCTCCTACACCTTCGAAACCCGTGACTACCAATGTCAGACTGAATTTGGAGTACCTATAATCCAATATTCCTTTCCAAATTGTTGATTTCTTCTATAAGAATCTCCATTTCCACTTGAGAATAAGGAACTTGTTAAAAGAAGCTAAGTCCAAAATACTTAAACCTCATTTCTCTTTAGAAGCACAAACAGTCTTCCAACTAACCCAGTGAACTACCTTTCAGTTACTACTACCACCCCAAACAAAATTGCTTTTAATTCTCTCAATTTCCTTGATGATAACTACCGGAGACTTGTAGAACGAAAACGAATAATTAGGCATTTGTTACACTGGATTTCTCGACTTAACTATAAATGACAAGTATTCAATGAGACCAGCCATGAATGTGTTACGTGGAAAATAAAATACCATGGGCCAAACTTGATCATTATGACTCAAGGTCGGGAATCACATAAGGGGTACCGGTCGAAGGTGACGTAGTCGAAGGGCACGTTGAGAAGCATGAGGACTTAGTGAAATAAGTATTATGATATGTTAGCCACATAGTGAAATTGAATATTATGTCATGTTGGCTAAGGTTGGAGTCCATCACTATAATTGAATACTATGCCATGTAGGCTAAGGTTGGAGTTCATCATTACAATGGAAGTAATGACAACTCAGTCGCCACATGTGGAACACATCACTATAATAAACAATATGACGAAACATGTTACATTAACGTGGCTGACATCGAAGGCTTTGACGAAGGTATTCAGTTCATGGGGCCAATAAAATAGTTGAGAAGTTCAATTGATACCACAAGGCATGAACTATTATATCAACATCGACGTTTACATGGAGAACGTGGGGCATGTTGGGAAAAACTGCTACACGATCTGAAGACGTGTCACCACGAGAGTAGTTTATCATTCTTAGGAAGTTATCTTAGTATTGTATATATAGATACTTAGGTTCATTTTGTAAGGGGTCTGTAAATTGTACAAGTTTCTGAAACACTTAAAGTACATGCACTGTTAGAAAGGAGTGAAAGAAAGATGTACGTATGCGTTCCACCATTTTATACAAATTCAACAATTTTATCTTAAGTCTTTCTTTTATGCATTTAAGTTTTTTTCGACTTCCTCTACTTTTTGCGCAACTTTACATTTTCTTGCACTTTACTTTCATGTCTTTCTTTTAACTTTAAAATTTATTTTGCCTTACATCATTCTTTTCAAGAGATCCCAAACATTTTCTTATACTTGCTCGAGTTTATGCTAACTTTGACGAGCCCTAAGTTTTTCACGAGTAACGCACACACAAACATGTCTGGGAGATTTTTTAGTTTGATCCCATAAGTATTAATATAAACTTGTATTCGTTTACCAAATTTCACCATAAACAACATTGCATAAAAAACCAGGTTGATTAGAACCACTCTCCCACCAAGAGACAAATTCTTCCCTTTCCAAACTGCTAGCCTGCTCCTCAAGTTGTCAACCACATATTTCCACATCTTGGCCTTCCTATAACTATCTCCCACATAGCTACCCAAAAACTTAAAAGGAAGCTTGGTAATCTCAGTATGGAGATAGACAGACGTTGTTTCTAAAAACTCAGAGCTTAAATTCACACCTTCAATACTACTTTTGAAGAAGTTAACCTGGAGCCCCGATACCAACTCGAAGCTTCTAAGAATGACTTTAATGCACAAAAGATTATCCCAATGCCTTTCTCCAATAATAAGAGTATTGTCATCAAATTGGACTAAATTGTAACATACATTATCACTCACCTTGAAACCCTTGAATAAACACGATTCTACCACATTCTTCATCAACCAAGTAGACTTTTTCATGACAAGGATAAAAAGGAAAGGAGACAAAGGATTTCCTTGCCTCAACCTTTTTCCAACCACAAAGTCTTTTGAAGCACTTCCATTTATTAACACAAACATGAAACCTTTGACAAATACAGTAAAAAAAATTGCTCTTGGGTATATAAAAATATTCTTCACGTGAGAGACAAAGTGCAAAACTTGCAGATCTAGATTAACACGGAGCAGAAGAGCAAGTTTGATATAAAGCTGGTGTAATTTTCTCTAAAAGAGGATCATCAAGAAGCTCTTTGTGGGCAATCTAGCCCGACCTATAGCGTAATTTATGCTCTAGCTTGCTTGCCACGAGCGCCTTGCCACCTGTGACAGACTCAATAAGTTTGGGTTTATTGCAACCATTCTTTGATTGTAATGTTTTGAAAGACATTTGGAGGAAAGTGTTGAGTTGGATAAAGATCAAACATGAGCCAGATGATTGAAAGCTGAAGTAGCTTGTTGCTAAAGCTGAAAGTTGTGCTTATTAAGTTGGCTGCTACCAAAAATTACCGAAAATATGTATGTAATTTAGAGATATAGAAATGAAAAGTGTTTTTATAAAAAAGATATAAATAACAATAATATAGAATACACAAATTATAAATAATATAATATATAGGGGCTGGTCTAGTTGAGGCTTAGGAAACATATAACTAAAAAGATGTTAGAGTAGTATCCTTTGTTTTCTTTCTTTAATCAACTTAATTTTTTTTGGGGGGCTTGATCCTTTTTAATCGTCTTTGTATAGTTATCAAATTTCTTTGATTCAAAATGGTAAAAAAAAGAAAAATTCACATAAAAAATGTGAACATTTAAAAACTAAAAATGATAATAAAACAAATAGTTTTTAAATTCTCACCTTATATTATTATATAAGTAAATAAAAAATATAAATTTGATAATAAAACAAAAAAAAAGTTAAACTGTCACTGCACCTTAGACCTATCACGAATAGTTTCATGCTATTCTTTAGCCAAAAAAAAACTACAATTCACGCTTTTAACTCTTCGCTGTAGTTTTCTTGATCGTGTTTAATTAGTCTAATACTAACAAATTATCTCTATATTTAGATATAAGCCTTAATACTAAAAACGAACAACAACACACTCACTTTCTCACAAGTGTTTCGTTTCCATGTTCTTATTATATTTTACATTTTCAAATATCAAAACAATATCAACGATATGTATAGGGTAGCAAAAGCATCAGAGTACCTTGTGATTACCGGAGTCGGAATCAAAGACATCAAGCTTGCAAAAAAAGCATGGATTCTCCCCGGACAATCCTACACCGTCTTCGACCTCTCTCCGGTGAACTACACCTTTGAAGTTCAAGCTATGAGCGCCGAAAAACTCCCTTTCGTTCTCCCTGCCGTCTTTACAATCGGTCCTCGTGCCGACGATGAAGAAAGTCTCCTCAAATACGCCAAACTCATTTCACCACATGATAAGCTCTCTAATCATGTTAACGAACTCGTTCAAGGAATCATCGAAGGCGAGACACGTGTTCTCGTTGCTTCAATGACGATGGAAGAAGTTTTCAAAGGAACAAAAGAGTTTAAACGAGAAGTATTCGAGAAAGTTCAACTTGAACTTAACCAATTTGGATTATTGATTTACAATGCAAATGTTAAACAATTGGTTGATGTTCCAGGTCATGAGTATTTCTCTTATTTAGGGCAAAAGACGCAAATGGAAGCGGCGAATCAAGCTAAAGTTGACGTGGCAGAAGCTACAATGAAAGGTGAGATTGGTTCGAAATTGAGGAAAGGACAAACGCTGCAGAATGCGGCGAAAATTGATGCGGAGACGAAGGTTATTGCCGTGCGGAGAAATGGAGAGGGTGAAAAGGAAGGAATTAAAGTGAGGAGTGAAGTGAAGGTTTTTGAGAATGAGAGAGAAGCTGAAGTGGCTCAGGCTAATTCTGAATTGGCTAAGAAGAAAGCGGCTTGGACTAAGGCGGCTCAAGTGGCTGAAGTTGAAGCTGCTAAAGCTGTGGCTCTTAGGGAAGCTGAGTTGCAAGGTGAGGTGGAGAGGATGAATGCTTTGACTACTACTGAGAAGCTTAAAGCTGAGTTTCTAAGTAAAGCAAGTGTTCAATATGAAACCAAGGTTAGTTTACTCTATGCAAATATATGTATATAAAGTTATAATTACAACTCTTGATTCAGTTATTACTATTCAATTTTTTTACTAGCTTGCAACAAGATGAAAATATCTTTTTGATAGAATATTAAATCATCCTGATTAAATTTATTGGCACGTAAGTGACTTATAAAGTTGTTTTTGTGATTTCTTAGAAACATAAAGTAAGAAGTGATGACAAAATTATGCGTGAAAGAAGTCATTCTCTTTTAAATCGGTGCACCGCATATTCAATGGCCCTACTTGGTGTTGCCTTTTATGACACTATAATGAAATCACAGTTGGCTTTTTTTAATTGTTTGCTTCTCAAAAGTCAGAGGCTCCCACTTGATAAGATAGATAAACAAAGAGAAGTAGGACAATATTAATTGATGGGGCCGATAATACCTATGAATTGTCATACTCTACATAGTAAATAAATTGTCTACATATATGTGCATATTAAAAACGATACAATTATCTGATTAAAATTTATGATGGAAGAGCTTTTCGTTTATCAGATGCTAATTTAGTGTCACTAGTAAAACATATTATTTGGTGATTGAAATTATGGACGGTGTAGGTACAAGAAGCAAACTGGGAGCTGTACAAGAAACAAAAAGAGGCGGAAGCAATTCTGTATGAGAAGAAGACAGAGGCAGAAGCGCAGATAGCATTGGCAGACGCGACATTTTATGCTAGAAAACAAGCAGCTGAAGCAGATCTATATGCAAAGAAAAAAGAGGCTGAGGGGATTGTGGCACTTGGTCAATCTCAAGGTGCGTATATAAATACACTTCTCACTGTTCTTGGAGGCAACTATACAGCTCTAAGGGACTATTTGATGATAAATGGTGGCATGTTTCAAGAGATTGCAAAGATTAATGCTGAGGCAATTCGTGGACTTGAGCCTAAGATTAGTATATGGAGCAATGGTGGCGATAATGGTGGAGGAATAGCAGAAGGTGGGATGGGTATGAAAGATCTTGCTGGTGTGTATAAGATGTTGCCACCTCTGTTTAAGACAGTTCATGAGCAAACAGGAATGTTGCCTCCTTCTTGGATGGGAGCCTTACCTAGCAAAGCTCTTGATTAGGAGAATGCAAATATTAGGTTTAAGCGGTACCTTTTATCGATTTAGTACTTTAGTACTAGTACCTTTTATTGTGTGATGCATTGTGCAATTTATTACATTTTTACATACTTAGTATCTTTTTAATAGAATTATGGGGTTTAAAAACAAAACTTCCGACAAAGATAACATCACAACACGATCTCTGAGTTACAAATACAATAAATAGCATCACTAAACCAATTCTTATTTGGATCAAAAACAACCATTTAACCAGACTAGAATGTGGGTCAAAAACAACCATTTAACCAGAATATTAATGAGTCGGTGCGCTGATGGACGAGCCTGATTTAGGCTGCAACGATAATGAGCCGCGAGCCTAATTTAGGTAGTAATTGAGCCACTGCTGATCAAGGAGGATGGTGACAGAACAGTTGAGTCTTGAGTAAAAAAGACAGTTTAGTCAATTTGATTCAGCAATGACTTGCTATTGTTTGTGAAGCAATGACAATGATGAATTTCTTTTTCATTTGAGTTTGAGTTCTTTCATAGATGGCGTAAACCTTGATAAAGTATGGTGGATCAACCATCACTGTAAAAAAATGACGGTGGAAAACGAACGGTATTACCATATTAGAAATATTAAAATCATATTAAAAATGAAAGAAAATTTACATAAATAATCATATTAAAAGATCTGTAAAATGTATAAGGTGCTCAATATATATAGCCCATTCAGAACTAACCAACTATGAAACACCAACAAAACTCGAATCTCCTAACTGAATAATTACTTAACATAAAAATCAGCTCAGAAACTAATTAATGTTATTGAAAGTTAAAAGTATCAACATATAACCAATACACATTGTATTGGAGTCTCTAATTTTAGATTGATTGCTATATAATATTTTTTAGACTTCGGCCCTCTTTTCTTAAAGAAAAAAAATACACATTAGGAAAATCAAAATCATATTTTGATTGCCTCTCTGATGTGGGGGTACCGATGAGCCCATCGAGAGAAACCTGCACAAAATTACGAGTTAAAAAGTAACTTTCATAAAGCCTTGAATTAATGTTCTAATGACAAAGAAGACATTTACCAGCAGAGATAATTTCAGATAGATCCATATCCGCGTTAGTATCCTGCAATTGATTACCAAGTATTTGAGTAATTGTAAGATTAAAATGTATTCACCACTGAAACATAAAATTTCTGAGTAAACTTCAAGAAGTGGTCGAAGATGAAAGGAAAAACCTAGTAAGAAGGGCTATTTAAAATTGAAGAGTATGTAAACTCCAACAGGTGATAGTTCCCAACAATGATATGTTGCATTGCTCAACAAGTTGATAATACATTTTATAGATCAACGATAAAGATTATAGCATGCTTGAGTGAAGAGTTTTATTCATAAAACTCACATATAACATGTTTATTGAGCTTATGACACTATATATAATAGTCTTTTAGCATCTGAGATCCAGACAGTTCTAATATATCAAGAGAGGAACAGTTCAGTTGAAAATAATCAAGCTCATCGCCAGGAACAATCGGGTATCTTCAATCACTCTTAAAATGAAAAATAGACATTTTCACTATCTTAATTAGGGACTTCTATTTACTTGATTGGTGCATAAATACTTCAGAATTATATATATGTTAGGGACCCAATGTATGGATTTGGGCCAGAAGAGCTGATTGAGCGCCAAGAGGGACCTACTGGTCCTAACTCCTAAAGTGTGGCAAGTTTACTCAAGGAAGAGTAAGAAAGGCAAAAAGGCCCGTGAGGGGAATGAGCCGGTAACTTAGTGCTTGGGGTCATAACAAATTAAGATGGAATAAGTAGTGGGAGGAGGAGGAGGAGTGATTCAAGGAGCTATACAAATAGTGAATTGTAATTCTGTTGAATGGAGAGTATCTAGCACTCCACAGGAGCCCAGCTCTGTGGCAGTAGAGATCAATTAGATCCTTCTGTAAAGTCATTCCTAAATACATAATAAGCAGCTTATCATTTGTTCTCGTTTCCTTTAGTTTTCTGCATCTATCTATTTCTCCTGCTTATTTCTACAGGACCTAACAATATACCAATCAAACAAAATCTTTCTATGTGCCGGCTAAATAAAATCTCTTCAGTAAGGTGCAGAAATGAATGAAGTGTCTGCTTCTATGTTTAGCAGGAAAATGTTCAACGTACAGAGTCGCACTTTTTAAATTGATTCAACGTACAAATATAAATATTAAAGATGATGATGATGCTCAAAAATCTGTTTCCCCTACCAATATTGTGAAACAAAAACTAGGAAACAGTTTTGGTGCTGTAATTTTTTCAGTTTTAATCTTAGCAGTTGGATGAGTATTAAATGCTTTATTTTCTCTTCAGTTTATCTTAAAGCAATTGGTAGACTTTTGATCATTTTATACTCCTTTTTTTAGTATTCACTTGGCTTGTTATAATGATAGAACACTTTTCTTTTTGGTATTGTTGTTTTGTTGCTTCTGATTTATGGATTCCAAGGTAGATGCATATACTTTTTCACCTACTATGTTTTGACTTTTGGAAAATAAGGATCTTTTGTGTATTTTTTTTTCTCTTTTTCCCATTTGGATTTTTCATGATTGAAAGCTGAATTTTTACTTTCTTATATGAAATTGTATTATGCTCCTTTTTAAAAGTTTGATTTTAGCTTATCTTGTTGCATGAATCTTTATGAATCAGCCCATTTTGGTGCATGGATTTGGGACACTTCAAATTGAAAATATTTTGGTAGGAATCACAATGAAACTATCAAACAATTCATCATTATATAAACACATAAATCATACGTAACTTTCCACATCCAAAAAAACATCAAAACAGCAACTATAGTAGTGTTTTGAAATGGTACATTCTTCTCTGTCAATAAGTTTTGTTGTTGTTTTGGTTTTTGGAGAAATATTATTTGTTGAAGCAATTCCAAGAACTTTCCTATATCAGTATAAACTTAAAAAGAAAAAGAAAGTCTAACATCAAATTATAGTATAGCATATGCATCCGTCATCCACGTTTGATAACACTGAGTATTTCGTTTTTGTAGGTTCTCTAATTCATTTTTAAGTGCCCAAATGTGTTGGAGTATGAATATGTTAAATTTGCCCTATGTTAATGAAATACCTAGAAGCAACTATTTGTTAAGCTGAGATACATGATTCAATGTTTAAACTATTCATGATTTTTCAATTTCATATTTCTGTATTTTGTTGGGATCTTTGTTATGTTCAAAGGGACTGTATGTTAAGCTGAGATATTAATGATGGTTGTGTTAAATATTCATACTTCAATTTATGTTAAACATTTTATGTTGTGCTAGGTATGTGAATGAGTTGACAAAGAAGGGAAAAGGTGTCCCGACGAAAGATGATTGGAAGCATATCAACTTAATCATTCCATTCTTGAAGTTGTTTTATGATGCTACAGTACACATATCAGGGTCATCATATTTGACAAGCAATATTTATATGCTTGAGGTCCTGGGTATTGGAAAGAGCATTGCGGATATGTGTGCGTCTGAAGATGAACATCTACGTTCAGCAGCTCAAAAGATGAAGAAGAAGTATGATAAGTATTGGGGATCTCATGAGAAGCTTAATATGATTTTGTTGATTGCTCTAGTTTTCGACCCTAGGCGCAAGATTAAATTGGTTGATTGGATGGTAAGGCGGTACTACAATAAAGATGATGTCGATGCCTTGAAAGCAAACTTAGATTTCTACTTGAAATCTATTTATGAAGAATATTGTGCTGGATTTTATGCCTCCTCAAGGTAATTCAGATGAGCGGCAAGTTTTTGGTAATGCTAGTCATCCTTATGGAATTGTTGAGTTCTATCTTATAATGAATTAAGTACTTATCTTGGAGAGAAGTTGGAGCATAACATGGAGATAAATGTTTTAGAGTGGTGGAAAGTTAATTCTAGCCGATATCCCATCCTTGCAAACATTGCAAGAGACGTGCTGGCTATACCTATAAGCACAGTGCCGTCTGAATCTGCATTCAGTACAGGAGAAAAAGTGCTTGATCCATATCGCAGCTCATTAACACCTACAACAGTTGAAGCACAGATTTTTGCCCAGGATTGGCTCAAAGGAAAATCTTCATCCTTGATTACAAATGAAGATTTTGATATTCTTTAAGAGATTTGAGCAAGGTATGATAACTAACTATATTTTCTAATGTATTATTATTTATTATACTTAAGGCATAATGAAATGTCTTTATATGTTTTGTAGAATTAGTTTATACAGAAGATGGTGTTAGCTGTTCAACCTCTTCAACCTCTATTACATTCGAAGATGACTTAATGGTATTTTTGATTAAGTTTTTCCCTTTATTACCCTTAGTTTTCTACTTTTTAATTGGAAGACATTGTTGTTACCCTTAGTTTTCTACTATTTAAGTGGAAGACATTGTTGTTATGTTGTGACAGTGAGTAGAAATTTTCATTCAACTGGTGTGAAGAGGATGGGAAGTGGATATGGCATTCATATCACATGTACAACTTGGACCGGTTGAAAATGTCTCTTGCAGTGTTCACTACTCTCAGCATCGGTGTTGCAGTTCCTCTCTTTGCAATAATAATTTGGTGGATTTGGGAATCCTACACTAGCATATTAGGATTTGAGAATCCTACACTAGCATATTAGTTTTAATGATTGTTGTCTTATTACTTTGACTGTGTTCATGTTTAATTTTCTATATGGATTTTCCATATATGTAATAATCAATTTTTCTATACTGTTAAATACTTGTGCTTGAACATTTTCATTTCTTAATACAAAGTATAGAATTAAAATGTTTCGGGTGGTTTATCAATTATTTGATAGTTTGCAATAAAATTGATTTTTTTTAAAAATTGGTTTTAAAACTGTTTTTTTTTTATAAAATTGGTTTTAAAACTGATTTTTTTAAAGAAAATAAAAAACTGGTTTTGAGAGAAACCGGTTTAAAACTGGTTTTTAAAAAAACTGTTTTTTTATAAAACCGGTTTGAAACCGAACCAATCCACTTGTAAACCGATTTTAAAAAAATAAACCGGTTTTATATAAATGGTTTTAAGATCCAAACCAAACCATATATGTGGTTTGGTTTGGTTTGTTTTATAATCCATATACACCCCTAATTACCACACCTCTCTCAAGTGGGAGCATCAAGATTATATGCACCCAGCTTGTTCCAAATGAGCCAAATTCAAAGACCCATGAGGGACAAAGTAATAATATGATCAGGTTGGTCATTTGTATTTATTTATATGTCTAGAGACAATACAATTAAAAATAATTTTTTTTCAAATAAAGTGGCAGTCCCCTTTAGTGTTTGTTTCTTTAGTTAAAGAGTGGGTTGGATGCAACACGATACAACTTAATTATCAAAGAACAACATTATTTGTAAGACCTCTACAATTTTTAGTTCATGAATTAGTTGCTTAATCTACACAAATGTAACCAAAGTCACAACCCAACATTTTTCCATGGCACTAGATCTAGACTCAACCTCCTACTTCTTACTTCTCCACCAGAAAAGGCTACCTACAACAAGAACACAAATCTTAGGTGAAATGTCTATCAAAAGAGGAACTAATCCTACTAGTAATTGAATAATCAATTACCTGAGCGACCTTGATTCTCATATAATTTTTTTATTAGGGAACCTTTAGCATACCTTAAAATTCAATGAAATAGTTGTTTGGGTGACGATGCAATAGTTCAAATTGATAGAACAATCATGCAATGATGCATCAAGAAATGAGATGAGATTGGTGAAAACTGAATTGTATGAAACTTGCAGTAATTCCATTACATTGTACACCACATAACATTGGTTTTTATAACAATCCAACTAACTAACAAACTGGCTTAACTAACTAACAAAATTACAAAACTAATAGACAATTGATGCTATAACGGATGCTATGACATCCGCTACTGAACAGACTATTAAGCTAATACACCTCCTTAATTCGATTAGTTAGATACTTCCACCATGCCTAGCTTCATCCTTAGATCATCAAATCTGCTTGTTTTTAGTGGTTTTGTGAGAAGGTCAGCCAATTGCTCATCTGTTTTGCAGTAGCTCATCTCTAACATTCCATTATTCACTTGTTCTCTTAAAAAGTGAAATTTGGTTTCAATATGCTTGCTTCTACCATGTGCTATAGAGTGTTTTGCCAAGTCTATGGCTGATTTACTGTCAATACTGAGTTCTACTCTTCCATTCCTTATCAGCTTTAATTCAGTCAATAACATGTTTGTCCACTGAGCTTGACAGGCTGCCATGGAAGCTTCTATATACTCAGCTTCATATGAGGATAAAGCCACCATTGGTTCCTTCTTTGAGCTACATGGAAAGACTGCATTTCTAATCATAAACACATATGCTGCTATACTCTTCCTGTCATCTTTATCACCACTCCAATTTGAATCTGAATAGCCTATCAACTCACCTCCTCGATCTTTACAATATTGAATTCCATACATGTATGTACCCTTCACATACCTCAATATCCTCTTGGCTGCGATTAAATGAGAGGTGGTTGGCTTCACCATGTACCTGCTGATCAACCCTACACCATATGTAATATCAGGTCTTGTGTGACACAAGTATATTAGGGAACCAACAAGCTGTTTGGACAGAGTAGGATTTACTTCCTCTTCATCACTCTCCAAGGATAACTTTGTCCCTGTATCAACAGGACATGCAGCTGACTTGCAGTTTACCATGTTAAACCTTTTTAGCACATCTTGAGCATATTTCCTTTGATGAATAATCATTCCTTGATCATTTCTGTCAAACTCAATTCCTAGGAAGTATGTGAGTCTGCCTAAGTCAGACATCTCAAATACCTTCATCATGTTTTCCTTAAACACCTTCATTTCATCTTCACTGTTTCCAGTCACTATCATGTCATCCACATATAGACATACAATGAGATTATCTGTGGTATTCCTACTATAAATTCCATGTTCATTTACACACTTCATGAAACCATGATGAATAAGAAAACTGTCTATTCTCTTGTTCCAAGCCCTCGGGGCTTGCTTCAGCCCATACAGGGCTTTGTTCAACTTATAAACATGTTCTTCCTTTCCTTCTATCTCAAGTCCTGGTGGTTGATTCAGATATACTTCTTCTTGTAGCTCACCATTCAAAAAAGCTGACTTTACATCTAGCTGATACATAGACCAGTCATTTTGAACTGCTATTGCCACAATCAGTCTGATTGTTTCCATTATTGCTACTGGAGCATAGACTTCATAGTAATCATGTTCATGCCTTTGTAAGAATCCTCTTGCTACTAATCTAGCCTTGTATTTTTCCACTTGCCCAGCTGGCCTTAGTTTTGTCTTAAAAACCCACTTGACATCAATACACCTCTTGTTAGCAGGTAATTTAACTAATTTCCAAGTCTCATTTTTTTCTATAGAACTCAGTTCTTTAATCATGGCTATCTTTCAATGTTTCTGTTTTAAAGCTTCTTCAAAAGACACTGGTTCAGTTTCAGCCAGCATTGCTAATTGCACTATATCACCCTCATCTGTGACTGCTTGATCAGGGAATCTCTCATAGTTCCTCATCCTGGCTGGTGGTTGAGTATTCCTTGTCGGTCTATTGATTACTTCTGCACCTTCTTCATTTGTATCTTCATCAACTTCTTCTTGTTCCTCAATCTCACCTTCTTCTGTCTCTGAGTCAGAGAGGGGTAAATGATTGTTACCTTTATGTGAGACCTTTTCTTTCCAATCCCATTCCTTTGATTCGTCAAATCTTACATCTTTTCTTAATACTATCTTCTTATTATTTGGATTATATAGTTTGTATGCACCAGTTTGATGATAGCCAACCATAATCATTACTTGGGATTTATCATCTAACTTCCTTCTTAGTTGATCAGGCACATGTCTGAAACATAATGAACCAAAGATCCTTAAATGTTGAACACTTGGTTTGACTCCACTCCATGCTTCCTCTGGTGTCTTGTCCTGCAACTTCTTTGTAGGACTTCTGTTTATGAGATATGCTGCAGTAGCAGCTGCTTCACCCCACATGAAATGAAGCATTTTCTTTTGCTTCAACATACTCCTTATCATATTTACTAGGATTCTATTTTTCCTTTCTGATATCCCATTGTGTTGAGGTGTATAAGGTGCAGTGATTTCATGACTAATGTCATTTGATGAGCAAAACTCATGAAATTCAGTAGAGTTGTATTCACCTCCTCCATCACTTCTTAGCCTACTAATTACTTCCCCACTTTCATTTTGAACTAGCAATTTGAACTTCTTAAACACATTTAACACTTCACTTTTCTTAACCAACAAGTAAATCCACGGTTTCCTAGTGAATTCATCTATGAATGTCACAAAATAGTTGTTTCCACCTACTGACCTCACTTCGAAAGGTCCACAAACATCTGAGTGAATTACCTCTAGTTTCCTGGTTGCTTTGAATGGTACCTCTGCTTTGTATGAGCTTCTGGCTTGCTTTCCAGTACAGCATACTTCACATACTTCTTCTGGCACTTTTAGTTTTGGTAGGCCTTGCACAGTCTTCCTTTTATGCAGCATATCCAGATCTCTAAAGTTGATATGCCCATATCTTTGATGCCATAACCAGTCCTTATGCTTAGTCTCAGTCAACAGGCAATGATCTTCAATCACATTCATATTAATCTTTAAGGTTCTTTGCTTTGACAGTGGGGATTTAATTATCAGCCTGTTCTTGTGATCAAAGATATTCATAGCGTTTGCCTCTATTCTCATGGTATATCCCTTCTGTAATTGCTGGTCAATACTAATTAGATTGCTTTTCATGTTTGGCACATATAGCACATCAGTAATACAGGCCTTCTTGCCATCCTTCCTATTGATCAAGATCTTTCCAATCACAGTTGCACATACTATGCTATTGTCTGCAAATATAATACTTCAGTTTACTGATTCATCTAGTTCAGAAAACCAAGACTTCTTGCCTGTCATGTGATTGGAACACCCTGTATCTAGATATTGTTCATCACTTCTTTCTTCTTCATCCTTGACTGTTACCATCAGCAACACTTCATCTGAGTCTGATCCTTCATTCTGCGCAAACTGAGCCTCATCTTTGTTCCTTGGTACTCTCTTTGATCTGCATTCAGATGCATAATTTCCCCATTTTTGGCAATTATAACACTAAATCTCCTTCTTGGACTTTCCTTTCTTCACATACTGAGCCTACAATGCTTGATCCACATATGCAACTTTTCCTCTTTCTTTGATCCTATCTGTTAACCTCAGTTCATGTGCTTCTAGGCTTGCCTGCAATTCTTCAATCTTCATGGAGTCTAGATCCTTTGACTCCTCCAATGCAACTACAATGTGATCAAACCTTGGTGTTAAAGTTCTGAGAACCTTTTCTACCTTCATCACATTAGTGAAGTTTTCACCATTCCTTGTCATCTGGTTTGTGAGAGTGATTACTTTGTCCAGGTATTGGCTGATAGTTTCTTCTTCTTCCATTGTCAGCACTTCATACTGCCTCCTCAATGCTTGAAGTCTCACCTTCTTTAGCTTTCCATCACCAGCAAACAATTTGTCCATCGCATCCCATGTTTCTTTTGCACTTTCATAGTGCATGATCTTCTCAAAGATCTCATTGCTCACACTTTGATGTATCAAGAACATGGCTTTCCATCCTTCTTCTTCAGTTCTTTGTGCGCAGCTTGTTGTTCTTCTGTTGCATTGGCTGTTAGGGTTGGTACTTCTTCATTCACCACTTCAAGAACCTCTTGAAACCTGAAAATTACCTTCATCTTCACAGCCCATTGATTGAACGTTTTACCTTTAAACACTGGTAACTGTGTAGAGATGTTGTTGCCATAGTTTCCCATTCTTCGAGTGTCTTCTTGCAGCAATTATGGAACCGGGCTCTGTTATACCAATTTGATTGAACAATCATGCAATGATGCACCAAGAAATGAGATGAGATTGGTGAAAACTGAATTGTATGAAACTTGCAGTAATTGCATTACATTGTACACCATATAACATTGGCTTTTATAACAATCCAACTAACTAACAAACTGGCTTAACTAACTAACAGAATTACAAAACTAATAGACAGTTGATGTTATAACGGATGCTATGACATCCGCTATTGAACAGACTATTAAGCTAGTACAAATTTCCAACTAGTCTCCAACAACTAAATAGTAATACTATGGTTATGTTAGCCATATGGATCCACATAATTGTCTATTGGTCTACAATCTACTGGAAAGAAGCAATGGCAGTCACAATTAGTAACCCCGACGAATAGCGGTGCTATCTTGGGAGAGCGGACCGGCACAGAAGCTGGCCACTTTGAAATCATACTTAGCAGAGCAGTTTTCAATCGTGGCCGCTATGAAATGCACTTAGCGGAGCAGTTTTCAATCGCGATCACAGTTTTCTTCTTCCTGTATAAATTATCTAAGTCTTTTATCTAAATCAATATATTCCTTTGTTTTATTTTTAGCATCTGTTTCTTTAAATTAATGCTAGGTTGCTTTGTTTGAAGATGAATAGTTTGAATCTTAATTCTTGATATAATAGTACACTTAAGTTTGAATTTTGAGATGTGATGTTTTGATTAAATTTACGATTTGTTGATGTTGAATTGATTAAGAGTTTTTGACATGTGATGTTTTGATTAAATTTAAGATTTGTCGATGTTGAATTGATTAAGAGTTTATAAATCTTGATTGGGTTTCGTTGTATTGTTGAGTTAGTTGTTTGATTTATTTTTGTAGTTATTATTTATATAATTTGTTTAAACATAATTAAATAGTGGTCATCCCACTATCCCTTTTTTTGAGTCGGCTGCTCTGCTCCGCAGCCTCCGCTTTTCGAGATTGATAACTCTGATGGCAGTACAGAGAAGCGCAAACAAAAGCAGTGTTTGATGTTTGGCTGGGGGTGAGGGTTGAACATGATGGTGCTAACAAAGACAAGTGGCAACACATATGTAGAGGAGCATGGTGTCATCCCTTGGTGGAACAAGTCGGGTGAAGTCATGACGGAAAGTGAGAGCATTGTACATCGAGGAACCATCGCAGAAAATAAAATGGGCAACATTATCGGAAAATGTTAGAGCTACAAGAAATTGCAATCCAGCCAGAAAAAGGAGTGTCGAGTGGAAGGGAGTAGCAGATTAACCTAGGGTTTGAGCTCTAGATACCATGTTAAATGGAAGGGATCATTAAGATATATATATATATATATATATATATATATATATATATATATATATATATATATGTGTGTGTGTGTGTGTGTGTGTGTGTGTGTGTGTGTGTGTGTGTGTGTGTGTGTGTGTGTGTGTGTGTGTGTGTGTGTGTGTGTGTGTGTGTGTGTGTGTGTGTGTGTGCGTGTGTATATATATGTGTGTGTGTGTGTAAAATCAATCACTTATCTCTAATCACCACTTTATCCTTTTTTAAAATTTCCTTTCATATTCACGATTTTTTTCCCTATAGTCCTTCTTACGATAATCACAACCTTCTCTTGCTAATTGCTAACATAACAAAACTTGCAGACTTGGAACCTTTCATTATGCAAGTGCACACTACTTGTATACATCTTTATCAATTAAGAGACACCAGTAGATTTCGAACTTTAGGAGCTTACTAAGGGACAAACAGAAATAGAGAATAAAAGGTAAAATGGTATAATGAATATAATTCAGGAAATTGTCTGAACATACCAACACGATTATGCAAAATGGCCATGATACCAACACGAATATTGTGTGACCAGCTCTCTTGAGGCTGTAATTGGAGAGTTTTAAGAAGTTGTGACTGAAAATACAAAGAGCTTGAAGTTAATTGCATGGTAAATGAATACAAAATGTACATAACCTCGCCAGGAATACAGACTGTCAAACCATAAATAGGTACATAACAAAATCAAAAAGTTCAGGCGAGAACATTTTAACAGGTATTATGCTTTAGACCTGCATCATAAAAGAAGTTTCTCAAATACAGAAAACACGAACCAATCTCTTTTCCAGAAGCAACGGGATAAGTATTAAGCACAGACAATACAACCCAAAACTACCAAATTCAAATGACAGTTTAGTTATAAGAGCTTTCTTTAGTAAGCAGGTTAGAACTCTATTATATTATATTATATAGAGACCATATGACTGAAAACAACAAATTAAGATGATATTACGCGTGTTCTCGCTGCTTCGATGACTATGGAAGAGGTATTTAGAGGAACAAAAGAGTTTAAACAAGAAGTATTCGAGAAAGTTCAACTTGAACTTAACCAATTTGGATTATTGATTTACAATGTAAATGTTAAACAATTGGTTGATGTTCCAGGTCATGAGTATTTCTCTTATTTAAGGAAAAAAACACAAATGGAAGCAACAAATCAAGCTAAAGTCGACATGGCGGAAGTGTTTACTGTGAAGTTTGGTAAACAACCGCTTGTCTATCAATTTTGGGTAAAATTGAGTAGCTTGCAGGATCGACCATACAAAATCCTAGGACATGTGCTAAGTTTGAAAGAAAAGTCTAATTTGAACTCCACGTTCGACTATGAAAGCTTTGTAAAGTAGAAATAACTTGGAAATTAACAAGGTTGTAAAACAAAGAACGTAATTCTTAATGCGTCGAAAGTTAAAGGCAAGACGTAAAATACTTTGAAATTAAAAGCAATAATGTAAAAGACTTTGAAATTAAAGGCATTAATGGAAAAGACTTTGAAATTAAAGGCAATACTGTAAAAAGAATTTGAAAATAAGAAGATTGCAAGAAAATAAGTGTGAAGGCAAAAGTTTAGAAGAGTGCAGAAACATAACTGTCGAAAGCAATTAAAAAGACTTTGGAAATAACAAGTTTAAGAGAAGGTGCAGAAGGTTAAATTGCAGGTTAAGATAAAGTGCAGAAAAGATAGCATAAAGTGTAGATGAAAAAATAAAGTTTCAGGAAAGACATGCAAAGGTATTTAAACATAAAAGATGAAGGTTAAAGGATAACATGCAAAATAAAATGCAGAATAAACAACAACGTACAAATGGTAAAGATATGTAAATTGCATTAATGAAAGGGAATGGTGTTGCATCACGTACATTCTCTCTAACTCGTTTCTCTACACACGGGTACTTTGAGTAATTTGGAGTAACTTGTACAAGACAAATGAACACCCTTATTCTATGGAAATAACCCCTATTTATATTGCTATCCAATAACTACTAAGTGATGGTTGTTGCTTCAAATCGTGTCTTTTTGGCGCTTTTCCTCGACTTCAACCGTTCCCACGTTCGCCCACTACCAATTTGAAATTCAAATATTAGGAATTCCCTCCAGCCTTAATGGTAACTGCAGCGCGCTTCTTTCAGCATTCTCATGGTCGAAGGCCTTTCCAACACTTAGCAATTTTCTAGAAATTTTCCCAACCTCTTCTCGACTCAGGCTTCACCAAAGCTGGGTCGAAGCCTTCTTATGCTTTAAAAATAACATTCTGACTTGAGATGACTCTGACTTTGTTGGCGTCGAAAATGAGAGCTAACAAATTGCCCCCAAGAAATGTCTTTTCGCCAACCTTGGTAGGAAGGTCATTTTTTATAACCATTTCGACGCGTATGTCCATGAACTTGCATGGCCTTCATTGAATAACCCACTACCTATTTAGTGTCTAACTGTTCAATTTCTTTTAACCCACGCTTATGACGTCATGCCATCATGACAAATCCTTAAACATCTTTTCAGCCGTATTCATCATCACTTTTCCTTGAAAACATATGTTTTGCATTCTGACCATAACTGCTAACACTCATCATTTATCAAGAAAAAGACACGCGTCCCACTATCTGATCAACTTCAACGGTGGATTCAAAGCTTTTAGGATTCCTTCATGCCTACAAATACTTTCCTTCACCATTTTGTGAACTTTTTACACTTCTCAGAATCCTAAGCATCTTGTCCCTTTCCCTTCAGTTTTCTTCACAAAACCCAAAAAAAACACCATTTCCTTTTCTTCTTTCAACAATGGCATCTTCCCAAGCAAATGTTCATGAGAAGAAAACCCAAAAGGGTAGAGTCACTCAGTTTAAGCAATCTATTCCCCCCTTTGCAAACTTTCTTGGCCCCCAACTAGTGGATAATCGCCACTGTGTGCCAGAACCCACTACCGAAGCGGCACGGAGCATCTACCAATCTCATGTAATGATTCCTTTAGTTATTTCTGATAAACCATATGCATTCTCTGGTCCTCTAGCTCATGTTGTAATTTCTGACGAAAAACTGAGTGAGTTTCTTCCTTCTTACCGGAGATCAAGGTCGTTAGGGCAAAAAAGCTTCCCTGGACTCACCAACACTGCTGCTGAAGACCTCATATTGCCTAATATCAACCTTAGGTATCTCACTGATGGTACTAGGCTAGTGAGAGCCATCAATCCCCTTAAGGATTTTGACCTTTGGATGACGAAGCTGGAAAAAGTTAAGGCTGAACATTAGAAATCTATAGGGATCTATGACCTCCTGATGCTGTCAAAGACCAACATACCCTACTATTTGAACTTGCTAGCAGTGTCTCTTACTTCTGGGACAATACTCACTACACCTTCCATTTGCCACGTGGAATGGTTACCCCGACACTCTTTGACATAACTGCCATCACAGAACTTCGCCCAGATGGCATCCCTTATAACCCTAACGTGGACGCTGAAGACACCATAAACATCTCCAGCTCCAAACTCACTTACACCTACTTCAATCAAACCCATGAAGATGTCTCTGACGAAGAGCATATAGCGTTTCTCACTGTATGGCTGTCGAGATATGTTTTTTGCACTAAATCTTTGCAAGTAGCCAAGAAGTACTTGCCCCTTGCTAACCAACTTCATAACAATAGAGGGGTGTGCTTAAGTGAACTCATTTTGGCGAACCTCTATGAGTCACTTAGTGAAGGAGCTTATCGACTAAGGCACATGGAAACTCACAAAAAAGGGATAGTTGATGAAGCTTCTGCTGAGATAAGAGGAATGAGCATCGAAGGGACCCTTCTGGTCAAGTTGACTCCCAACAATGATGGCGAAACCCTTAGGGGGGGCCTTCATCAGTTATATTATGATGTTTGCCAAACGCCATGAGTTCACTCCAATCATGACACCTTTTGCTGAAAGAAGATATGGCCTTGTGTGGTTCAAAAGGCCATTTCCCAATCCCCACAGAAAGCTTGACAATGAGTCTGTCGCTATTTGGGAAGCCTTTTTAATTCCCCGATTCATTGTCAACAGGCTAAACCTGGGAAGAGGTCTGGAAGCACTGATTGCATACCAACCAAACCTTGTTTCTCGACAGTTTAGGTTGGCCCAGAGCTTTCCCAAATGTTTGTATGAAAGGAATGGCCAGGTTATCCTACACACTGCCATCTTTGATGAAGAAGGGATGGCCACTACTTTTGACGACTAGAGTGATAAGAAGGGAGTCCTTTCTACTATGTTCTTTAAGCCCTCTTTCCTATGCACTCCCTCATTCCACCACTGGTGGTTGAAGAATTATACTGAACATTTTCTTGATGTGACCACCTTTTCTTCATTGCTTGACCAAGCTTTTCTTGATGTGCAGGACAAGACAAAGAAGAGTAAGCTCACTCATATCCAAAAAATCCAAGCTTTCCAGAAATACTTTGAAATTGTCTATCAACCAGATGATCTTAGTCGAACCATTCATGAAGCTGTTGTCACTTTAAAGAGAAAATTTCTGCAAAAACTGGATCAACTAAAAATCCCTTCCAACGTTCCTCGTGAGAAACGTTATGAGGTACCTTTTGAACTTTTTCCTCCAAAGTTCCCTCGCCTGCCTAATGCTGACTTTGGGGTGGCAGTTGCCCCTCCATTTCCAGATTGGTTTGTTTGTGGCGAGGATCTAAAACTTCTTCAACAGCAGTCTCAGCCAAAAGCTCGACGAATGGTTCCGACTAAGCATACATTAGACAGTTTCAAAGGACACCTTCATATAGGGATTTAGGATGTTCATGTCGAATCTGAAATACATGAAGGTTTGATGCCTTGTACTTATGGTCCTGTAACCAACCATTCAATATTTAACTTGTAATCATCTCCTGTCTTCTAGCTGTGCCTAGGAAAACCCCTTCCACTATGGCTGCTACTTCACAAAGTGGCAAGGAACCAGAAGGCAAACATGTATATTTCACATCCCTTGCCTATGTTCTCATCATGTGATTCATTTATCACATTTGTACTGCCTTTTTTCTTTCTAGACTGGTCGAAAACCTCCAACGCCTTCCAAGAAAGGCAAGAAGGATGCTCCAATTGTCGTTGCCTCAGATGCTGATGATTCTTCTGAGGAGATTCTCACAAAAAAGAGAAGAAAACCTGCAAAGGTATCTGGACCTGCTGGCCCACCTCCCTCGAAGGTGGCCAAAATTCTCAAAAAGGCACCCACTACAAGTGGTGTCGAAAGACAACCTTCCATGGTGGCCTCGAAACCAACTTCTGGTGACCATAGGAGTGGCAACTCAAGTCTTGCTGCTGCACTTGCTCAGGTATGTTAGAACACAGATTGGTTCTTAATTATACCTCTATGTTTTGATGATAACTCTTATGAAATTTTATATTAAAGAATTATATACTCTAAAATTTGTTTTAGAATGATTGCTGCAGATATTAAAAGTGAATATTATTCTGGAAAAAAATTAGATCAGAACATGAAATTATGCAAGGCTCTAAAGCATCAGAAGCATCTCTTAGAAGATTTTGAGCGCTGTCTACAGAAGGATCTGAAGCAGTAGCTACAGAAGAATCTGAAGCAGAAGCCAGAAACATCTGAAACATTGAAGCACTATGTATGAAGAGTTTCAAGCACAGTTATTTCAGAAGACTCTGATAGTACTAACGCTGCCTGTACTGAGGATCTGAGTATAAACTCTGCTCTGAACAAATACACGCTGAAAGCACACATGCTGCAAAGACTCTGATTTAATAAACTCTGATGAAGATCAGAAGGCTCTGATCTATCCAGACTCTGATGACTCTTGCTGAAACTTATTGAAGAAGAATTCAAAGTTATGTCCGTTGGAATGACCAAACGACTCTTTCCTCATTTATGCTAGACACTAGAACACAGACAAAAAGGATTTTTCTATGCATTCTACTTCTAGGAAAGGTCATGTGATGTGAAGACAAAAAGGTTCAGACCTTTTTGTGCACAGCCTTCAACGTGAGAACTTCTTGGATCTCTGTGCCTATAAAAGCAAGACTCCACTCATCTTCTTCAGTTGACGAAACACTTGAGAAAATTCATTACAAGCTCTCATACAATTCTTATTCATTAGCTGAATTTATTTCATTGTTCTTAATCCTAAGTGAAAAATCACAGTTGTGATAAAGCTTTATTAGAAGCATTTCAAACACTTGTATTATTCTTACATTTTATTGTAAAAGAACCTTAAGAAGATCCGGTTAGGATCAGTAGTTCTTAAGAAGACTTTGAACAATTGTTCTTAGTGCTTACTATTGTAATCAGTTGATTTAATAGTGGATTAAGTCCTTGTTTGAGAAAGGCAAATCACTCTTGATAAGGGTGGACTGAAGTAGTTGAGTTTAACGAACCAGGATAAAAATCCTTGAGTTTTTATTTCTAAATTTCATCTACATACTTATTCACCCCCCCCTAAGTATTTTCTCACCTTCAGTTGGCATCAGAGCTCCGGTTCTGTGTGTGCTACCACTTCACAGTGACAGAAAAGATCTAGTGAGAAAAACTTTGATATATATTTAGTTGTTATTATGGCTGAAAATTCAACATCTAACAGTAACAACAGATATGAAGAAAGGGACAGAATCAGCACTAAACCCCCTATGTTTGGTGGGGAGAAATTTGATTATTGGAAGGACAAGATTGAAAGTTTCTTCCTTGGTTATGATGCTGATTTGTGGGACTTGGTCATAGATGGGTATGTTCATCCCACTGATGGGAATGGAAAGAAAGTAGACAGAAAATCTATGACTGAAGCCCAAAAGAAGGAGTTTAGAAATCACCACAAGGCTAGAACAATCTTGTTAAATGCAATATCTCACACTGAGTATGAAAAGATCACAAATAGAGAAACTGCATTTGACATGTTTGAGTCCTTGAAGATGACTCATGAAGGAAACCTTCAAGTGAAAGAGACCAAGGCTCTGGCGTTAATACAGAAGTATGAAGCGTTCAAGATGGAAGAATCTAAGTCTATAGAAACTATGTTCTCTAGATTTCAGATCCTCACAGCTAGTCTAAAAGTTCTGGATAAAGGCTACTAAACTGCTGATCATGTGAAGAAAATCATCAGGAGCTTGCCTATCAGATGGAGACCTATGGTCACTGCTCTGAAGCTTGCCAAGGATCTAAACAAGATCACTCTGGAGGAGCTAATCAGCTCACTAAGGAGCCATGAAATTGAACTTAAGGAAGATGAGCCTCAAAATAAAGGTAAGTCAATTGCCTTAAAATATAACAAATCTGTGAAAGCTCTGCAGGTGTTAGAAGAAAGCTCTGAAGAATCTTCTTCTGAAGAAGAAGATGAATTATCCTTGCTGTCTAGAAGAATCAACAGACTCTGGAAGCACAAGCAGAGGAAGTTCAAGAACTTCAAAAGGCCAGATCAGCGCAAGGAGTCCTCTGGACCAAAAAGATATGGAAAGAAGGAAGTTGTTTGTTTTGAATGCAAACAACCTGGCCACTATAAGAATGAGTGTCCAAAGCTTCAGAAAGAAAAGCCCAGAAGAAAGCCTGAGCACAAGAAGAAAGTTCTAATGGCTACATGGGATGACTCTGATGAATCTGGATCCTCATCAGAATCTGAAGATGAATGTGCCAATATGGCTCTGATGGCAGGTGTCGCTTGCGCGAAAATAAGGTGCCGGCATGACAGAAGAGT
The DNA here is from genome assembly GCA_963859935.3 of Lathyrus sativus. NCBI lineage: Eukaryota > Viridiplantae > Streptophyta > Magnoliopsida > Fabales > Fabaceae > Lathyrus > Lathyrus sativus. The sequence continues at coordinate 620,178,889 of OZ012739.1, read as the reverse complement.
CGCCACCTTTCGTTATTTATCCCTCAGAGCGGGAAAGGAAACGATCGGAAAAACCTGACGAAAAAGGGTAAGACAAGGTCATCGCAACCATTGTCTGGGTTCGGGAGTCGGTTACGCAAGGGGAAGGTATTAGCACCCCTCACGTCCGTCGTACTCGACGGGATCCTCGCTTGTTTGTTTACTTGGACGGGTTGGTTATAATCTATCTACCTATCAAGGCTGGCTGAAAAAGAAAAGAAAAATGACTCGGCAAAGCATCGCGCTTTATGCCTACGTATTCCCGTCTGGAACGAGAAATCAGAGTCAACGTAGTTCGGCTAACTACGGGGGATTACGGGGAAGGTTGCTCGCTAGGATATCGCATCCTATGCCTACGTACTTTCATCTGGTATGAAAGATCAGAGCAAACGTAGTTCGGGAAACTACGGGGAAAAATGGCTCAACTAGGAGGGAGACTATCAAGTCCTACTGTTATCATGCCATGGATTCATCCTATGGTTGAGATTTGAACAGGGAACTCCTAGATGTTGTCATGCATAGGTTTCAACCTAAAAGTCTATCATCAAATCCTCATCAAAGGAAATGAGAGTCCTAAGGGATCATGTCAATGGTACACCAAAGCAGACAAAAGCATCAGCTTTAACAGAAAAATGCATGCAATGCAAGTGAGGGAGGAAATGTGTGTGGGGTTTCAGCCTCCACAAGCTCGTCTCGACCTCAAGCCAGTCATGAAATAACAGTAATCATACTGAAGATAAACAACATGCTATCAAGCAATAACAGATAAAAGAAATGAAGTTGCCATCAGGCAAACAAAACACATGCTTGAGAAAGAAAGAATCTACTCTCTAATCCTAACCCTAACACAGGATCTGAACAAATCTAAGCACAGCCCTAAAGCAAAACCCTAGCCAAGAGAAATCAATCCCAGTCTTCAAGCTTCAGAACAAGCTTACCAAAGAAAGGGAGCTAAGTAAGCAGACTCATAGTGTCTTCCTCAGGAAAGCACTAGGAGGTGTATACTCAGGAATCATATCCTACGTGGCTCAACCACTGTGATCAGTTTACATTCCTCCTCAGGAGAAACTAAACTCACTAGCAGGCTCCAACATCACTGGATATTTAGGAAATCCTATCTGAACTAGTGGAACTAAGTGAACAGACTCATAGGACCTTCCTCAGGAAAGTACTAGGAGGCTTCCACTTAGGAGTTGTATCCCATGTGGCTCAACAACATGTGATCAGTTTATATTCCTCCTCAGGAGAAATTAAACTCACAAGTTGGCTCCAACGTCATTGGATACTTAAGAAAGAGGTGAGAAGAAAGGATGAAAGTCATTCATAGTGCCTTCCTCAGGAAAGTACCATGAACTTCCTTCAAACTTCAGGATCTCAAACCTCACAGACAGGGAACAAGCCAAGCTCTGGGTCTCTGAATCTTGATCTTCAATCTTCTCTTCATGATGCTCTCCATCAAGGTCTTCAAGGCAACACAAGCCCCTCAACAAATTCCCCACAATGAACCCCAAAGGTGAACAGATAACCACAGGGGAGACAAAATCAATAGGCAACTTCAGAAAATACCTAAAAATACTAAACCAAAGGGAAAAAATCTAACAATTATTCACAAGGGTCCTCAACACCTACTCATAACATCTACATAGGCCTCTACCTAAAAATCAAGACAAAACTCAAGCAAAGAAAGGAATTCATCACCTAAACACAATTTAAACCCTAATTAGGATACCCTACATCTACCCCAATTAAACTAATCAAAAATTAATTCTAAAATTCTAGAAAAAATCCTATGGGGAACTATGATTCATCATCTAATTGCACAAAAAAGAATGGATAAAAAACCCTAAGGGAAGGTCTTAAAATAATTCCTACAAAATCATGATATAAAACCAAACATTATAAAAGCTACTTAAAAGAAAAATCTATTAAAAATACTAAACTTAAAAATAAAATCCCATTTTTATTTTTAATATTTTCTACACATTACCATCTAATCATAGAAAAAAGAAGAATTAAAAAAAATCATTTTTTATCAATTACTTATGAATTAATCAAAACAGAAAAAATAAAAGAAGAAAATAAAAGAATTTAAATCAATTAAAGGGGGGGGGGGGTTGGAATAGCAATGAGCGCCAGTTTAAATCAATTGGGCCAGCAAAAAAGGGGGGGGGGTGCGAATAGCGAGCTAAGCCCAGAATGGCTTTAAGTGAAACGACCGCGTTTCGCTTATTTGAATCTTTCCCTCCATCTCTCAGATTCAATCACAGCCACTAGATCTGATTAATGAGTCAAATATTGGAGCCAATCTAAGGGACCTCCTTCATCGTCCCAAACGAAACTAGGGTTTTCAGAACCCTCTCCTCCGTGCCCTAATCTTCCTCTCCCTCGTTCTCTCTGCTCAGGCCATGGTTTAACATGATTCCAAAACAAAAAATGCTCTACTACTCAAGAGCAACACAACCATATGCTCACTTTCCCCTAACTCTCCCTAGATAACCCTAACAGAAGACATCAAGATCATGGCTCCACCATGTTCACCTGAGATCGACCATGGTGAAACTTCAACCTAAGGATCTGAGCCTGCTCTACACGCCACCCTAGCTATTCTAACCTAATTCATGCTACTTAAAACACCTTAAACAGCTAGTTCTTGAAGATTAAAGAATCACTCACCTGCCGTGGAACCTCACACAGAGCTCTCAAACTCCTAGGGTTTGATCCTCTATCCTAGCACACTAATTCTACACCTAAAGAATGAACTAAAACTACATAAATTAAGAGGATTAAGGAGGAGAAAGAACCTGTCAAGGAATGATGGTGAGGGCTCGTGGGGATGCTTGCAGGCCTTGGAATTGGTTCAAGATGCTCCTTGGATGATCCACAACCTTCTGTTTGCAAGAGTTGTTGATGGAAGGTGCTAGTGATGGAAGAAAACTCAGGTTGCTTGATTGTGAAGGTAGCTCTTTAATGGCAATGTATCTCTCTCTTTCTCCTCTGACTTGACTCTCTATCACCAACCTTGAACACTATGAAGATCATCCTTCTTATAATGATCATTGGATGTGTCTAGATTCATCTAGAATGTGGTGGAAGTTTCTTGAAATTCTCATGTGATGACAAGTTGGAAATCTCATCTCCCATGTTATGCCTTGCAATTTTGTCTTAAAATGTCCTTATGTGAGATATTGAGAAGGGATGAGTGAAAAACAAGCTCATCTTTGGCTTGTGTAAGGTTTTTCAACATTGCCTTCTTTTTCAAGTAACAACTTTTCAAAGCATCACCCATTTTGAAGCTTCAAATCAAAATTCTAGCTAAACCAATGTTCTCAAAATGATTTTTCCAATCAAAATGATATATTGGATGACCTATTTTGGATTTGTGGATCTTCCAAATCACTTTTCAATTTCAACTTTTCAAACTTATATGCCATTTTTAGTTCATTTTTGACCAATCATGCAAATCCATGCTATGAGCTTATCCAACAATTCATGACCTTATTTCTAGACTTAAAATCACATTTTGAGCAACTTTCATGTTTTGAGTTTTTCCATTTGAGGCTTGGAAATAGGAGTTTTAGGCATTGGCTAAAATGACCTATAACTGACAAATGACCAAAATACCCCTGTCTTGTTCAAGCCATAAGTTGAGTTTCACAAATCCAATCAAGGACTTCTACCACTCAAATTAAAGCTAAGAAGATCCTCTTCAACATTCATGTTGACCAAGAAATCATAGGAATCACCCTACTAGGGCAAAAGTTGTCTGCAAGTTGGGTGACTTTCAAGGACCCAGATTCACACACCTCTACTGACCTGTAATTTGTCAAAACCATAACTTGGGCTCTGTAACTCCTATCAAGGACTTCCACCACTCAAATTAAAGCTTAGAACAAGCTCTACAACCTTCATGTTATGGGGAAGGTGAGATATCAATCACAACTTGAGCTAAAATTGCCTGGAAAATAGGGATCAAATTAGGGTTTTCTCACTGACAATCCTCAGAAACCCTAACTCAAAACTTCTCAAACTCCTCAATCATGATGAGTTGGTCTAGGAATCATCTTTATAACATCTCTATACATCATTCCATGATCTCATGGCCCTTGGATTAGGTCTCAACCTTCTCCAAATTTTCAGTTATCCTAGGGTTGACCCAGTCAAAACCCTAATTCTACCATTCATGGTTGAATCCTCGGAACTCTTGCATAATGACCTCTCTGGGCTTCATGATGGCTATCAAGACATCTCATAGGCTTTCTCAAAACATCAAGTTTATTCTCAAAGTCTCAGAATCATCTGAGGGGCACCCACAACTCTCAAGCTATGAAGCACACAACCCTGGTTCCATTCCACTTCCTCAGAGGATCTCTTGAACTTTCTGATGAAGGTATCCATTTTCAAACACTCAATGGATAAATAATTGTTGGTCAAATTTTGGGGTGCAACAGCAGGCATTGAAGATCAGAATGAAGAATCATCTGGATCTGAGTCTGATTCTGAATCTTACTCAGAAGAGGTACTTTCTGATCTCACTAGGGAAGAGCTTATTAAAGTCTTATCAGAAGTCCTGAAAAATTATAATCAGATTAAGCTTAAATGCAAGAAGCTTAAGTGCAATCTTGGCTCTGAGAATAATCTGTTAAAATCAGAAATTGCTGAGCTAAAAGAAAATAATCTAAAAATGAAAGCCAATTTTGAGATAGCTCAACAAAATTCTGAATATGAAAGTAAGTCTAAATGCAAAAACATTTTAGAAGAATATGACTTTAGCTTTCAGAAATTTCTTGCTAAAAGCATAGACAGAAGCAAGATGACTTCTATGATCTATGGGGTTAGTAGAAATAACAGGAAAGGAGTTAGATATGAATATTCCTCTGGAAAGGATTTAAATCCAATACCTGTTGATAAACTTGTTATTAAGAAAACTCCTATGTTCTCTCATTTCAAGTTTAGTCATCTGAATGACATTAAACACACACGTTCTGATCAGAACGTTCATGTGTTTAAGCCAAAAGTAAGTCAGAACAAAACTGTTATAAAAAGACAGAAGTTCAGACCAACTTTCAAGGCAACTAACCAAAAAGGACCCAAAAAGATCTGGGTACCTAAGGATAAGATTATCCCTGTTGCAGATGTTTTTAGCAGAAAAATCAAGATGCCAGTCATGGTACCTGGACTCTGGCTGCTCACGTCACATGACGGGAGAAAGGTTTATGTTCCAAAGCCTGGAGCTTAAATCTGGAGGAGAAGTGAAGTTTGGAGGGAATCAGAAGGGCAAGATCATTGGCTCTGGAACTATTGGTAATGGTAACATTCCCCCTATATCTAATGTTATTCTTGTAGAAGGATTAAAGCATAATCTATTGTCCATAAGTCAATTAAGTGACAATGATTATGATATAATCTTTAACCAACAATGTTACAAAGTTGTTAGTCAGAAGGATGGATCAATCCTATTTAATGGAAAGAGGAAGAACAACATTTACAAAATAAATCTTTCAGAACTTAAAGTTCAAAATGTTAAATGCCTCTTGTCTGTTAATGATGAGCAATGGGTCTGGCACAGAAGATTGGGGCATGTTAATATGAGACGTATATCTCAGATTAATAAACTCAATCTGGTCAGAGGACTTCCTAAGTTGAAGTTCAACTCAGATGCTCTTTGTGAAGCATGTCAAAAAGGAAATTTTTCAAAATCTTCTTTTAAATCTAAGAATGTTGTTTCAACCTCAAGACCATTAGAATTACTTCACATTGATCTGTTTGGACCAGTGAAAACTGCATCCATCAGAGGCAAGAAGTATGGATTAGTCATTGTTGATGACTACAACATATGGACATGGGTAAAGTTCTTAAAACACAAGGGTGAGTCACATTCGTTGTTCTTTGACTTCTGCAAACAAGTCCAGAATGAAAAAGATTTCAAAATTATTAAAGTCAGAAGTGATCATGGTGGTGAATTTGAAAACAAATTTTTTGAAAAATATTTTAATGAAAATGGCATTGCTCATGATTTTTCCTGTCCTAGAACTCCACAACAGAATGGAGTTGTAGAGAGGAAAAATAGAACTCTGCAAGAAATGGCCAGAACCATGATCAATGAGACTAATCTGGCAAAGCACTTTTGGGCAGAAGCAATAAACACAACTTGTTACATTCAGAACAGAGTGTCTGTAAGACCTCTTTTGGAAAAGACTCCCTATGAATTGTGGAGGAACAGAAAGCCCAACATTTCATATTTTCATCCTTTTGGATGTATTTGCTACATGTTGAACACTAAAGAGAATCTTAACAAGTTTGATTCTAAAGCACATAAGTGTTTCGTGCTTGGGTATTCTGAACGCTCTAAAGGCTACAGAGTATACAATACTGAAACACAGATTGTGGAGGAATCTATACATGTTAGATTTGATGATAAGCTTGGCATTGAAAAGCTAAAGCAGTTTGAAAGTTCTGCAGATAGAGAAGTAATTCTCACAGACTCTGAAGGCTCAGAGGCAGACAAAGCTCAAGTGAAGGAACCTGAAGCAACGCCAGATGCAATTCCTTTAGCTTCTCAGATGAACAACTTAAACATTTCTGAAGAATAAAATGTTAGAGGATCATCATCCAGAATCAAGGCCTCTCATCCAGAGGATGTGATCATTGGAAAGAAGGATGACCCCATTAGAACAAGATCATTCCTCAGATCATCTGAAGCATCATTATTTGGGTTGGTGTCAGTTATTGAACCAACTTCTGTGGATGAAGCTCTGCAAGACAATGATTGGATAATTGCCATGCAAGAAGAGCTAAATCAGTTCACAAGAAATGATGTGTGGGATCTAGTTCCAAGACCAAAAGGATTCAACATAATTGGAACTAAATGGGTCTTCAGAAATAAGTTGAATGAGAAAGGAGAAGTTGAAAGAAACAAAGCAAGGCTTGTTGCTCAAGGATATAGCCAGCAAGAAGGAATTGACTATACAGAGACTTATGCTCCTGTAGCAAGGTTAGAATCTATTCATTTACTCATTTCTTTTGTTGCACAAAATAACATCACTCTATATCAGATGGATGTTAAGAGTGCCTCTCTAAATGGTATTATAGAGGAAAATGTTTATGTTCATCAACCTCCTAGTTTTGAAAGTGAAAAGTTTCCAGAACATGTTTTCAAATTAAAGAAATCTCTTTATGGTTTAAAACAAGCTCCCAGAGCTTGGTATGAGAGATTAAGCAATTTTCTTCTGGAGAAAAGTTTCATCAGAGGCAAAGTGGACACAACACTCTTTTGCAAAACATTTAAGAAAGATATTTTAATTTGCCAAATATATGTAGATGATATTATATTTGGATCTACCAATGTTATGCTGGGAATGGAGTTTGCTCAATGTATGCAGGCAGAATTTGAGATGAGCATGATGGGAGAATTGAGATTCTTTCTGGGAATTCAAGTCAACCAAACTCCTGATTGCACGTACATTCATCAGACCAAATATATTAAAGAGCTTCTGAAGAAGTTTAACATGACTGATAGTAAGATGGCAAAGACTCCTATGCATCCAACAAGTACACTTGGTAAGGAAGAGGTAAGTAAGAAAGTAGATCAGAAACTCTACAGAGGTATGATAGGATCTCTTCTCTATTTAACTGCTTCTAGACTTGATATTTTATTCAGTGTATGCTTGTGTGCAAGATTCCAATCAGATCCTAGAGAATCACACTTAACAGCTGTTAAGAGGATTCTAAGGTATCTGAAAGGTACTTCTAATGTGGGTTTGTGTTACAGAAGATCTGACGATTTCAAATTAGTTGGATTTTGTGATGCTGACTACGCTGGAGACAGAGTGGAAAGAAAAAGTACTTCTGGAAGTTGTCAATTTCTAGGAAGAAATCTAATCTCTTGGTACAACAAGAAGAAACCCACAATTGCACTATCAACTACAGAGGCAGAATATATTGCTGCTGCTGGATGTAGCACGCAGATGCTCTGGATGAAAATTCGGCTAGAAGACTATCAGATCTTTGAGAGTAATGTTTCTATTTTCTGTGATAATACTTCTGCTATATGTTTATCTAAAAATCCCATTTTACACTCTAAGGAAAAACATATAGAAATTAAACATCACTTCATCAGAGACTATGTTCAGAAGGGTAGTATAAACTTAGCCTTTGTTGATACAGATCATCAATGGGCAGAGATATTTTCACATAACCCCTTGCTGAAGATAGGTTCTAAGTTTATTCTGAAAAATATTGGTATAGATTTTTGTCCAGAATGATATTTATCAGAAGCAAACTTCTCATATGCAAAATGCTTAAAACTCTGAAGTATTTTTCTTGTCAATTATTTGATTTATTGATTTATTATTATCTGTGTGTATCTGAACTAACCAATCTTAGAGGATCTGAATGTTGGCTAACGTTTCATTTCTTAAGAGAATTCAGAAGCACATGCAATCAAACACGTGTCACTCTGAATCTGAAAAGATGGCGTGTACACCACTGAAGATACGTTTGAGGTATTGTTTGAATAGTTGAAATTCTTGGTTTTCCCCCAATTTTTCAGAATCAATTAATGCTTTGAAATGATTTTTATTATTTTCATTAATTGTCATTTATTGCTATGTGAGAACGTGCTATTTGTGTCTGTCTGATTGCCCTAATTGTCTTTTCTATAAATACCACATTTCACACCAATTTCACACTTTTCACTTCACAAACATTTTTTTATGCATTTCTGCCTTCTCTTTGCTCTTCACAAAAACCCTAAACCTCCGTCCAAATCATCTTCATCTTCTTCAATGACAACCTCATCCTCTACAACAGCTTAATTTCAATCAACTATGGCTGCAGTTACGTCAGCAAATATGGGTATGACTCCATTCACGGTACCTAAGAGGACTTTGTTAACTCCTGTGGACAAACTTGAAGTTCTCTGTGAATCCATGGTGGAATTTGACTCTTTAGCAGAAAATGGGTTTGAGTTTCGTTCTATTGTTGATGTACAAGGATGGGTTAAATATTTTGATAGGCTGTTTGGACCAGTGTATCCACACTTGGTAAAGGAATTCTGGATACATGCATCTATTTATCCTAAATTCATACATTCTTATGTTCTAGGAAAGTAGATCATCATCACTGAAGATCTCATCAGGAAACTCATTGGGTATGAGGAGACTGATGGAGTGTGTCATCTGCCAGTTGGGCGTGTGGATATGGAAGCAGTCTATGAGGAAGCCATTACATCTGGACATGCCTCTAACAAATTTAAGGATCTGAAACCTGACTACAAAATCTGGGCAAAGATTTTTCTAGGGTGCATCAATCACAGAAAATCAAGAAATTCTCCAGATTATGTGAATAATGAACAACTCTACTTCATGTACTGCCTTAGTCAGAGTACAAAAGTAGATATGCCTTACATTCTCTTTATGCATATGCGGAATCACATCAATGCATCCAAAGAAACTGTAAAGGATAAGGGACAGAAGATCAGGACGTGGATTCCCTTTGGAAGGTTGATTTCAGACATTCTGATAGAGAATAGTCTGGTAACTGCTCTGTATGAGGCTGGAGTTAAAGATGAGTTAGAAACAATTGTTGGTAAACCATTGAATGCAAAAAGCCTTCAGAGGCTAAAGCTTGTAGATGAACTCACAGCTGCACCTAAGAAGCTGAATATCTCTGAAGTTAGTCAGAAGAGGATTCTAGTTGAAGATTTTCCACTGTTTGGTGCTGAAGAACCAAGGGACATCATTGTTAGGTACATTGATGCATGCAAAGCATATGGAACGCCTATTCCAGCAGATATTCTGATTTGTGCCAGAGAACCAATGCCAGATGTGTATACTGAGAACATGAGAAAGAGAAATCAATCAGAGGCAGAAGAAGCCGTTGCTCAGAAGAAGCCAAAAGTTGATGACAAGCCACAAAAGCAGATCAAGAGAAAAGCTTCTGGAGAAGTTCCCTCTGTTCCTACCAAGCGTACAAAGACTAAGGGTACTAAATCTTCTGTATCTTCCTTTGCTAAGATTGTTATGAATGAATCAACATTTTGTTCTGTTCCCAAACCTCCTCCCACTCAAAATCAAATTATTCCTGCTCCTTCTCAATCTTCTAAACCAACTAAACCATCTGATCCATCTCAACCCTCTGAACAACCATCCAAACCAATTGCATCTGATCAACCTGCTGTACAAAAGGTTTCTGAATCACAGACTCCAAATGATTTTGTTAAACCTATTTCTCCTACACCTCCAGCATCCACCCAAATAGCTTTTGCACCACAACCATCATCTGATATTCCCTTATCTGAATCACTACCTTCTCAAACAACAGAACCACTCCAAACACCACCAGTTATATCTGTTCCACAACAACCAGAACAACAACTAGAAAACCAACCAGAAGAACAACAACCAAAACAACAATCTGTATCTCAACCAGAAATTTCCCCATCTGAACCACAAATAACTAAAACTGTAGAACCTACACAAAATCCACAAGAATCAACAATTCCATCATCTGAAACTCAACAAACTCCTCATCAATCAGAACCACAACAACAACCATCTTCTGAACCATATAATCAATGTGAAGACATTATGGATGTGCAACCCATTACAACCATGTATGTCTTATCTTCTACTTCATGTTATTCAACTGAATCTTCTGATTCTGATGAATCTGAAGTCCCCTCACCAACTTGCTTACATTATCCTGATCCTTACAAACCACTACCATCTGACCTACCTACTTCTTAACACCCTCTTCATTCCAAATTTAACTTCTCAGATTTTCTACCATTTCCATCTAATGTTGTTACATCAACACCATCTGATGTTGTCACCTCTAATCCTCAACTCACCATACCATAAACATCCGTACTACAACCATCTGAACAACCATCATCTGATCACTCACCTCCTGAACAAACCCAAACATCTCCTGAACCTTCACAACAAGTCACCATAGAAGACTTTCTGAACCCTAAACCTAGAACAAATGTTTCTGCTTTGTTTACGAATTTCAAGAAGGAAATGCGTAAGGGGATTGCTTATGTAGAGAAACAATGCATGGCTAGTATGGATCCTGCTGAATCTAAAACTTCTTGGGACAGATTCATCTCAAAGTTCAACTCTGCTGCATCTGATCTCAGAACACTTTGTGCTGATGATGCAAAGGATAGGTTTGCTGAAATGGTCAGACAAACTCTGATGAGCATTCTCACAACCCCAGTGCTTCTTCTGGAAGATGCTCCTGCTAAAGATGTTGAAATGTTAGAAGACACTCCTGCATCTGCCATGGAGATTAATGCATCTACTTCTGCTCCTTCTACATCTGAAATGAAGAATGAGACTCCAGATGTTGTTCAAGAAGTTAAAGAAATCAGATCTTGGATGATAAAACAGGAACAAACTACTGAAGAGATAAAGACTTGGATGGCTAAGCAAGAAGAATATACTGCAAAGATTACTGATCTTCTGACCCTAATTGCTTCTCGCCAGCCCTAGTTGTCTTTTTCTTGTTTTTTTTGCATTCTTGTTTTGAACTTGTTTTTTGTTTGCTGTTCTGTTTTTCTATCATCTGGTGTATGAACAATTTTCTTTTGTTTATTTGTTATCTGAATGAATGAATGACTATGTGTTCTCTCTACTTGAATATTTCTTTTCTGTATTTTCTTTAGTTGTCTTTTAAAAGTTTTTTTTTTACTTTTTGATTATGACAAAAAGGGGGAGAAAATGGATCCGACTGTTCAAATAAACTCTACCTAAATGAACTTCAGACATATCAATTGTAACTAACGTGAATTCTTAGCTTTTCAGAGTATTTGAAATATTTGACAAATTCTTTAAAAGTAACTCTGAGATCCCCAGATCAAATTTAACCTATCAGGCTTTGGTTCTGAAACACTCATCCAAGTCAAGATTTAATATTTTTGGAACAATCAGGCTCTGATCTTGAAAATAATACTCATGCAAAAAGGGAAGTTTCTATTTCTTCTAAGTATTAAATTCAGGGGGAGATTCATCATCTCAGGGGGAGTTATAATTATATTTTCAATTGAACAAAATTTCTTATGTTTTTGTCATCATAAAAAAGGGGGAGATTGTTAGAACACAGATTGGTTCTTAATTATATCTCTATGTTTTGATGATAACTCTTATGAAATTTTGTATTAAAGAATTATATACTCTAAAATTTATTTTAGAATGATTGCTGCAGATATTAAAAGTGAATATTATTCTGGAAGAAAATTAGATCTGAACATGAAATTATGCAAGGCTCTGAAGCATCAGAAGCATCTCTTAGAAGATTCTGAGTGCTGTCTACAGAAGGATCTGAAGCAGTAGCTACAGAAGAATCTGAAGTAGAAGCCAGAAACATCTGAAACATTGAAGCACTATGTATGAAGAGTTTCAAGCACAGTTATTTCAGAAGACTCTGATAGTACTAATGCTGCCTGTACTGAGGATCTGAGTATAAACTCTGCTCTGAACAAATACACGCTAAAAGCACACATGCTGCAAAGATTCTGATTCAGCAAACTCTGATGAACACCAGAAGGCTCTGATCTATCCAGACTCTGATGACTCTTGCTGAAACTTCTTGAAGAAGAATTCAAAGTTATGTCCGTTGGAATGACCAAACGACTCTTTTCTCATTTATGCTAGACACTAGAACACAGACAAAAAGGATTTTTCTGTGCATTCTACTTCTAGGAAAGGTCATGTGATGTGAAGACAAAAAGGTTCAAACCTTTTTGTGCACAACCTTCAACGTGAGAACTTCTTGGATCTATGTGCCTATAAAAGCAAGACTCCACTCATCTTCTTCAGTTGACGAAACACTTGAGAAAATTCATTACAAGCTCTCATACAATTCTTATTCATTAGCTGAATTTATTTCATTGTTCTTAATCCTAAGTGAAATATCACAGTTTTGATAAAGCTTTATTAGAAGCATTTCAAACACTTGTATTATTCTTACATTTTATTGTAAAAGAACCTTAAGAAGATCCAGTTAGGATCAGTAGTTCTTAAGAAGACTTTGAACAGTTGTTCTTAGTGCTTACTATTGTAATCAGTTGATTTAATAGTGGATTAAGTCCTTGTTTGAGAAAGGCAAATCACTCTTAATAAGGGTTGACTGGAGTAGTTGAGTTAAACGAACCAGGATAAAAATCCTTGAGTTTTTATTTCTAAATTTCATATACATACTTATTCAACCCCCCTTCTAAGTATTTTCTCACCTTCAAGGTATGCCCACCACCTTTTTATTAAGTTTTCATCTTTCACCCAACTTTCTTAGCCTTATTTTCTTCACTGGTATTGTCAGGCCGATACTATTATCTCCAATCCTCCACAAGCTTCAGGAAGTTTCGCCACCACACTCCTCAATAGCCAAGGTGAGTCAACTTATCATCCCTCTTCTGATTTTGGCTCTGGTTTGAGTGTGGTAAATCAACCTGTTTCTCCTTCTACAGAAAACATTCCTCCCCTGGTTCAAACCACTACCCAACACGCTCAGGCTGATGGTCCCAATTCTGAGGATGATGAAGCTTCAAGTCCACCACCTCTCAATCAAGCTGAAACCATGGTTACTGAAGAAAGGGTTGTTGAAAAAGTAAGCAGTCCTACGGACCAACCACCTGATGACAATTTTGGTCAAGTTGTTCATGAGGAACCAAGTGAACTACACCTTGAACCAGCTAATGACCAAGATGACAATCCATCCACCAATTATAGAGGTGAAGCAGTTGGGATTGAAGAAGCAGAAGAAGAAGAAGAAGAAGAAGAAGAAGAAGAAGAAGAAGGAGAAGGAGAGGAGGAAGAACAAGAGGAAGAGGAAGGAGAAGAAGAAGAAGAAGAAGAAGACCAAGAAAGGCCTGAACTTCACCAGACTTCTTCGCCTGTGGTGGAGAAAACTTCAGCTCCCATCCTAACTTCTAAAGACTCATTAGCGACATTCAAGTGGTCGAACCCTCGCGAGTATGCCAAACTAATCCTTGGGGTAAAAATATGGTTCTTCTTCTGGCTCTTCGACTCCTTCTGGTCATCCAGCTTCAAATGACTTTATCAGTCCAATTCTCCAGTCTATCAAGAAGAAATTCTTCAAGGGATACATCCACAACATCTTGGCTTCAGACCCAACTGCACGTCTCTTACAACCTTCAGAAACTTGATCTTACAACTCTTAATCCAGAAATTTCTGGTTTTCTGATTGACTTGACTGTTGTGGTGGACAAACTGTCTGCAGAGATTAAACTGCTCCCATCCATCCAGAAGACCATCGTGGATACAGCAGCTCGTGAAAGTGCAGCTTGGACTGGTGCACAAGAATCAGAGGTCAAGGTTGAACATCTGGAGGCTGCTCAAAAACAAAGACAAGAAGAAATAGCCTCAAACCAGAAGGAAATTGAGGCCTGGAAGCAGCAACTCAAGGGGCTTCAAACCAAAATTTCCAATGCTGAAAAACGCAACCTTGAGTTGCAGCATTTCGACGACCCTGAAATGGCCAAAGAGCTAAAGAGTGCCATAGACCTTATTGATGCAGCTCAGAGGTTTGAAAAAGAGCTTGCAGCGGCTAGGCTTGACAAATCTTTGTGTGAGGCTCGCCTCAGGCATCATATGAAGACCTTTGCTCAACTGAAGTCGAAGCTTCCTTTCTAATGTCTTCATGACCTCTGTTTATAATTTTGTTTAATCATCATTTGCTTCTTGGCCTTTTCAGGCCTTCTATGTAATGACAATCTAATGCTTCTGGCATTTTTTAATTAATCGTTTGCACCACATTAATTCTTTCGACCCACAATTTTATGGCACATATTATGATGTATTTTATCCATGGCCTTAATTTTGAGTCAACTTTGCAATTAAGGCCTTCTACCTCTTTTTTAGAAAACATGCAATTTTTTGCTCTACTTAATGCTCCAATGGCATACACATCTAGCTTTACAACCATATTTATAGCGTAGCCCCTCAGGCCTACTCCCAAGGCCAATCCATGTATTTCCACCATTTGATTAGCCAATCTGGATCAAGTTTTTCCTCTATAAAATCTTCTTTCTCATGAACCATGTCTTGCATTCACAGAAGCAAGCATGAATACCCTTTCAGGAAAATCAACCATCAAGGAACAAGTTGATGATGCAAAGAAGCCTGAGGTGGCAACGAAGGATAAGGAAACCTAGAAACCTGAGGCCTCTACTGGGGTATCCTCTCGTGCAAAAAGGAATGAAAACAGGATGAAAATCCCCAAAAAAAAGGGCATCCCAACACCAACCATTCTGATGATGAAGCTGATGAAAACTACATGGAGTTCCTCAAGTCCATTAATTGGAGAGACCATGAATGATCTTTGCTTGATTTATAGATTGTTGCATTGATTCTCCTTTTACTCTGTAAGCCATGTTAGCCTTATTTGGCCCATTTTGGCTTTTATGCCTTTTAACAAAACTTATGCTTTGATATGAACCTCTTGCAAGATAGGCCTATATTTTTTCAAATATTTGCCATTTACTTTCAAGATTCTTTTATCTTTGTCTAACTCTTCAACTTTATAAGCCCCATTGGAGAATACTTGTATAACTTGAAATGAACCCTCCCATTTAGGAGACCATTTGCCTAATGTTTTGTCTTTTTGATCCATAGGCAAAATCACTTTCCAAACTAGATCCCCACATAGGAAGGATTTAGACTTAACCTTTTTGTTGTAAGATTCTTCGACCCTTCTTTTTTGTCTCCTTAACAACTCTAAGGCTTTAAGCATTTCTTCATCCAAATCCACTAATTCGTCCATCATCATTGCCCAATAAGATTCATAAGGGATCTTATGATGTCTTTGAATTCTTACAGATTACAAACATATCTCAATAGGCAATACTGCATCGTGACCAAAGGTAAGTTGAAATGGAGTAGTATTAGTAGCCTCCTTAGAGGAAGTTCGACATGCCCAAAGTACCTGGTATAATGTCTTATGCCAATTCATAGGCTTCTTTCCCACATGCCTCTTAATCAGTCCAATCACCACCTTGTTGGCAGGTTTAACTTGCCCATCCGCCTGAGCATAATAAGGCGTAGAATTCAAAAGTTTGAAACCTATTTCTTTAGCAAATTCCTACATCTTTCAACCAGTAAACAATGATCCTTGATCTGTGGTAATTGTTTCTGGAATACCAAATCTGTAAATAATGTAATTTTGGATAAATTCGATAACATCTTCTTGACCTACATTTGCCAGTGGTATGGATTCAATCCATTTAGTGAAAATAGTCAATACCCACCAAAATATATCTTTGGTTCTTTGAAGATGATGGTCGAATCTCTCCCACTATATCCAAAGCCCGTCCTCTGAAAGGCCATGGTTTCACTATGGAGTGCAGTTCACTTGCAGGAATATGTTGTATGCCAACATGTATCTGACACTCTTGGCAACCCTTGGCGAATTTTATGCAATCTTTCAGCATAGTAGGCCAGTAAATGCCCTGTCGAAACAACAACCATTTCATTTTATAGCCAACTTGGTGTGCTCTACAGGCCCCACTATGGATTGTCGAAAGAGGCAAATATGCCTCTGTTTCATTAAGGCATTTCAACAAGACTTCCTCAGGGGTCTTCTTGAACAATTCATTACCCTAAGTATATAACTTAAGGCTTGATACCTGACTTTTTGCTCCGTCGAAACCGTTGGATTTTGCAGGTACTCGACTATAGGCTTTCTCCAGTCTTTCTCTGTTAGACCATCTACAGCAAAAATTTCAAAATTTTCGCCGTCCATGTACCCAAGCTTAGTTGTTTATAAATCTGATGGGCACAATCCAACAACCACTACTTTCCCTCTAGCTTCAATTACTTCCTGAAGGTTTTCCTTCGACACTTTGTATCCAGAAGCAATCTGAGCTAAATCATTAGCAACTTGATTTTCTATTCTGGGTATATGTTGGATGGCCACTACTTCAAATTTCTTTAATAGCCTATTTGCTATCACAAAGTATATAATCAGACTTTCCTTAACATATTTATATTCCTTTGTGATTTGTTTTACAACCAACTTTGAGTCTCCCATTATTTCAACTCTAGTTGCCCCCAATTCTAACAAAATTCAAGGTCGGCAATCAATGCTTCATATTCAGCCTCATTGTTAGAGCAAGGCCCTTCGACTCTGAATTTAAATTTTGTTGGAATTTTTTTAGGAGAAATAATGAATATACCCACTCCTGTTCCATTTTTATGGCTTGACCCATCAAAGTATAACTTCCAAGATTTCTGTTCAACATAATTTAAATCATTTTCGTTTATAGAATGGTCAACTACAAAGTCTGCCACTATTTGCCCTTTCATAGCATTTAAAGGTTGATATGTTAAAGAATATTCTGTTAATGCTAATGCCCATTTGCCAATTCGACTATGCAAAATAGGTTTAGATAACATATGTTTTATAACATCAAAATGAGACGAAACATACACATCAACAAGCTTTATATATTGCTTTAATTTAGTACAAGAGAAATACAAGCATAAACATAACTTTTCAATCATCATATACCTAGTTTCTGCATCATTTAAAACTCTACTAAGATAACAAATGGCTCTTTCGACTCCATTTTCATCCTTTTGAGCCAACATGTTCCCTAAAGTTTTATCTGATGCAGCGATATACAATCTCATACTTTTACTTCTACTAGGTGGTAATAGAATTGGAGGATGACTTAGGTACTCCTTAATCTTGTTGAAGGCTTCCTGTTGTAATTGTCCCCACTTAAAACCATCTTTGTTGAAACGAAGCAATGGTGAAAAAGCTTGTGTTTTGCCACTCAGGTTGGATATAAACCTTCTTAAGAAGTTAATCTTGCCCAATAATGACTGCAACTCCTTCTTGGTTGATGGCGCTTTCGCTTCCATTATGGCTTTGGTTTTATTTTGATTTATTTCGATCCCTTTTTTGTGGACCACAAAGCCTAGAAAATCTCCTGCCTGCACACAAAAAGCACCTTTAAGAGGGTTCATTTTAAGACCATATTTTCTCATCCTTAAGAAGGACTGTCGAAGATGGTCAATATGACTCTTCCCAAAAATAAACTTTATAACAATATCATCAATGTAAATTTGCATGAAAGTCTCTATAAAATCATGGAAGATTGAATTCGTCGCCCTTTGATAAGTGGCACCAGCATTTTTAAGACCAAAAGACATCACTATCCATTCATAAGTGCCTAAAGCTCCAGGACATCTAAAAGAATTTTTAGGAACATCTTCCTCAGCAATGAATATTTGGTTATAACCAAAATATCCATCTAACATGCTAAGGTATTCATGTCCTGCTGCAGAATCTACTAACATTTCTGCTACTGACATTGAATATTCGTCTTTTGGAGTTGCAGCATTCAAATCTCTAAAATTTATTTAAATTCTTAAAGAACCATTCTTTTTTATAACATGCACTATATTAGCCAACCATTCAACATACCTGGCAGTGCAGATGAATTTGCAACAAAGCAGTCTTTCGACCTCCTCTTTAATCTTTGAAAGTATCTCTGGTGAAAACCGTCTTGGACCTTGCTTGACTGGTTTTTCCCAGGTGTCATAGGCAACCTATGTTCAACCAACTCCCTGCTCAAACCCAGCATTTCATCATAATCCCAGGCAAAGCAGTATTTGAACTCTTCCAATAGTTGAACCACTTCAAACTTTAGTTGGGGGTTAAAATTGGCACTGATGTAAGTAGGCCTTTTGATTTCCCCCTCACTGAGGTCAATTTATTCTAAAGGATCTTATGCTAGCATTTTAACATTGTTTTCCAGCGGATCTTTCTCAAACCCCAAAGAATCATCTTCATAAATGGCGTCAAACCTCTGGTTTTGCTCTCCAGTTTGGACCTTATCTGGAGGTTCTGGGTCGAAGTCCTTACCAGGACCTTCTCAGTGAAACTCAGAAATGGCTTCGCCATCCATGTGGTTATTAGCAACTTCCAGAGCCGCTTGTAATTTTGTTTTAGCCACATAGGCCAAAATTCTCTTCAATGCTTCAAATTCAGTCATGGTAACTGAATTCACTTCCCCACCCTATGGGGTCTACTGGAGGCAAGCCTAGACATGGAAGCCTTCCTCCTGGTGTCTCCCTGTCCCATTTAAACCCTTCGACAAGATGTAAATAAAACAAATGGAATGTCTCTTCATCTGGTGTGAACTCAAAATCTGCTGGAGGACATGGAGAAATGTTTGCCAAGTGCTTATCAAATTGTCTCCCATCGACATGATTGATAGGGATTTTAAATTATCCTTGATCAGCTTCAATGTTTTCCACTATACCATCTGGCCTCCAAATGGTAATTCTATGATGCATTTAAGAAGGCACAACACCTATGCCATGAATCTACTATCTTCCTAGGAGCAGATTATAGTTTGCTCTAGTCTCGACAACCATGAAAACTGTAGGTCTAGTGATAGTTCCCACAGTCAGATCAACTTGGATTACCCCTATAGTGGAGCCCACTTTCCCTTCATAGTTCGACAGAACCATGTTATGGGGCTTGGTATCAGTTTCAAACTTCCCAATCTTACTTAGTAGAAACCGGGGCATCAAATTCACAGTTGCACCATAATCCACCAATATTTTGTTGACCGGTACATTCTCACTTTTCCAGTAATGTAAAGAGGCTTTAAATGACCCATCATAGCCTCTGTGAGGCATTCAAAGAAGGCGTTTTTCTCCTCTACGCATCCATTGTTCATTATATAATAACACACAAGCTTGTGTGCAAGCATTTCCATCTCAGTATTCTGATCGAAATCTTCAACTTCTGTAACCTGGCCAAATTCCCTGGGCATTGATAGACCTAAAATATAAATTTTATTTGACTCGATTTCGCACAAGTTATTTAGTATTTTATTTCCATTTTCCTGTATTATACCTTTGTTTTGTTTCTTTTTCAGGTTTTTGTATTTTCAAGGTTACTCGAGAAGAAATGAAGAAAAACGAGCTAAAAGACCTACTTTATGAGGAAATGTACACATGTCTTCCACCATGGCGGGGGCCATAGGGGATGCCACACATTGAATGCAATCCAACTGCTGACAACCGCCACGTCTCCCACCCCTTTCCACCTTAGTACATGTGGCGGGCACTACAAGGAGGTGGCGGGCGCCACCTTCACATGGATGTTTCCCACCCAAAAGGAGTTGGGGGCATTCCTGTCTTTACCTGTACTTTCCTACCAATATAAATAGAAGAGTTCTGTTTCATTTCAAATTATCCAAGCTTTGAGAACAGAACTCAAGCCATAAATTCCACCTATTGTAAAGTAATTAACTGCTCACGTCGAGGAGTTATTACACCGTGTAATTGAGTCTGTAATCGAGTTTGGAACACTTGGGTAGAAGTTAAACCTGCCGCCATTTTATTTCCACCATTTACTTCCCATTGTACAAGATTTTAAAGCCTCTCGTTTAGAGCAGGTTTCTGTCTATTTATTGCATTTTATTTATTTACCCGCCTTTATTTCCCGCACCCTTTATTTCTCGCACCGCACTTTATTTATTTACTTACCTGCACTTTATTTACTCGTATTTACCTTACCATGTTCGGCTAAATCTTAAGGGCTAGGATGCGAGGATTATAGTTATAATTATTATTCCACACGGTTGTCGGTAGAATTACTTAGGGGTTATTTTAGCTTTTAACACTTATTTTATGTACTTAAAATCCGTTGGGTAAGATCGAAAGTCGTCCAACCTTTAGATAAATTAGGTTAGTTTTGGCTGTTTCGAGGAAGCGAAACCGCTTGGCTCAGTCAATTAGAAGTCTTTAATGTTTAAGAAAACCGATTTTAAAATTGTTTTCGGACGCGTTTATGGATTTAAAGTCCGGTTCGCAAGAACCTCTTTTTGTTAGAAATTTCAGGTTAAAATACTTTTCAACTAAGTCAAGAAACTATATTTCTTAAAAATAGGTTTATTAATCCTAACGCAATGCGCACCTTTTTATCAGTGACAATAAGAGGGGTCGATTAGGGATAAACTCGGTTCTAAATATGCAAAAGCGACAGTTCCCGTTAAATTAGTTCTTTTCATGAGTAGAAAATATTACCCCATAAGGAATCATATATGTACACATCTGGAATACTACGTAGCTATATGAATTGCATCTATGCCTATGGCTTTATTATTAATTTTAATCATGCACTTTACTTTTATTTTGCACAAACCATCCTTTATTTGATTTGCCTTAGATAAACACCGTAACAATAGTAATCAATAGATTGACGTTTGGTCTCTGTGGGATCGATAATCTTTTATATTACTTTGACGCTATTCGTGCACTTGCAAATCATCCATCAAGTTTTTGGCGCCATTTCCAGGGACCAATTACATCAAAATTTCGTACCCTATTGTTACACCGTCTAGACTAAGGCTATACCCTCTGGTCAATGTGAAGAACTCGCAGCACCGGTACCCTTATAGATCCTTTAGAGGAACCTGAATGTTACACTCGCGCACGTATTTTATTTCGTAGATTTAAGAGACCTATGGACGAAGACTGTAACCAAAGACCCCTTAAGGATTTCGCTCAACCATCCAATGACGAACCTAGTTCTAGTATTGTGAACCCCAATATTCCTGCTCACAATTTCGAGCTAAAGTCATCCCTATTACAATTAGTACAACAAAACCAGTTCGCGGGACTCGCTACCGAGAACCCGAACCAACATTTAAACACTTTTATTCAACTAGCTAATACTTTTAAAACAAATAGTGCTACCCCTGAGGCGATTAGGTTAAGATTATTCCCTTTTTCTCTTAGAGACAAAGCCCTTACTTGGTTAGATTCCCTTCCAGCCAATTCTATAACAACTTGGGAAGACCTTAGGAGAGTTTTTCTCGCTAGATATTTTCCCCCGAGCAAAACCGTTGTTCTTAGGAACCAAATAACCAGATTTACCCAAAACCAAGGTGAATCTCTCTTCGAAGCTTGGGAAAGATATAAAGACCTGTTGAAAATATGTCCACACCATGGCCTCGAATCATGGCTGATCATTCATTCCTTCTATAATGGACTTCACTATAACGCAAAGATGACCATCGACGCCGCCATAGGTGGTGCCCTGATGAATAAACCTTACCCTGAAGCTTGCACTCTCATCGAGGATATGGCTCAAAACCATTGTCAATGGGGGATAGAGCGAGCGACGGTGGAAAAGAAAGAAGCCCATGGAGGAATACATGAGATAAGTTCTATAGACATTATGCAAGCTAAAATGGACGCTTTGGCCCTTAAACTTGAACATATGTACGCAAACCCAGTAGCTACAGCAGCAGTTTCAACTGAGTGTGAACTATGTGGTACTCAAGGACACCGATCGGCATAATGCAATCTGCTGAATGAAACTCACTCAGGAGAAGTCAACTACTCCCAAGGAAACCCATTTTTAAATACCTATAACCCTGGATGGAAGAATCACCCTAACTTTTCCTACAAAAATAATAACCCTATCCAAAACCCTGCACCCCCGAGACCATCCGGTTTTCAGGCTCAAAGACAAAACCCGCCTATGCAAGCCATGCAACCCAAGCCGAACCTTGAGAAAATCATGGAAAATTTTATTATGGCTCAGACCCAGCAAAAAAAAGAATTCCTAAACCAGAACATTCAAGTAAATGAATTGATTACCCAGTTAGGAACTAAGGTAGACCAAATAGTCACCCACAATAAGATGCTTGAAACCCAGATATCTCAAATAGCTTTAAAACAAGCTCCTGAGACTACACCCCGGAGGACAGTTCCCTGGTCAACCTCAACAGAACCCCTGAGGGCAAGCCAATGCAATCACCTTACGGAGTGGAACCGCTTACGATGAACTGGTTTACCCGACATTGAGCAAACCCAAGACTCCTAAGGAAAGCATGGTGCCCAGGATTGAACTCGAGGAACCAGTAGGATCTGAAAAGCAAAAGGATAAGGACAAAACCAACGAACCACCGCCACCCTATAAACCTCCCATACCCTATCCACAAAGACTAAAACAAACCAAGATCAGTAACCAATACCAGAAATTTATCAAAGTCATAGAGAAACTTCATGTGGAAATCCCTTTCACAGAAGCCATCACACAAATACCTTCATATGCAAAATTCCTCAAAGACATCCTTACCAATAAATGTAGACTTGACGATCCAAAACCTTTAGAATGCAATTCCATTTCCGAAAATAAACTCGCCAAGAAGGATAAAGATCCTGGAAATTTCTCCATACCTTGTATTTTGGGAAGTCATGTCATCAATAAAGCTTTTCTAGATTTAAGAGCTAGCGTAAGCCTTATGCCCCTGGCAGTTTTTGAAAGGTTAAAACTAGGAGAATTGCAACCTACGAAGATGTCACTTTAATTAGCCAACAGATCCGTTAAGTATCCAGTTGGCATATTGGAAGACGTCCCAGTCAGGATCGGTCAGTTGTTCATCCCAACCGATTTTGTCATCATGGACATTAAAGAAGATGATGACATTCATATCCTCCTAGGCAGACCATTCTTATCAACCGCTGGAGCCATAATAGATGTCAAGAGAGGGAAGTTGACTTTGAGGTAGGTGACGAAAAGATAGAATTCGTTCTGTCAAAGTTTCTTATGGCACCAGTATTAGGAGATGCATGTTATGCCATAGACATCATCGATGAATGCATTAGAGAGCTAGAATTAGAAGAAACCATCAAACTACCTTCAACCCTCATAAAGGAAGATTATGGATTTATAGAACCCTACATTGATGATAACTTGTACGAATGTTTATCCCTTACCCTAGATCCTATACCATGCCTAAAAAAACCAACTTTAGAATTTAAGGAACTACCTAAGAACCTAAGATATGAATTCTTGGACGAAGAAATGAATCGTCCAGTTATAGTCAGTGCTACCTTAAACCAAGGAGAGACCAACCAACTCTTAGTTGTCTTACGAAAATATCCCTCCGCCTTAGGATATAACATCTCTGATCTAAAAGGTATAAGTCCATTCATTTGCATGCACCGAATCTCGCTTGAGGAAGACTCAAAACCCTCCAGGGAACATCAGAGAAGGATAAACCCTATAATGAGTGATGTTGTAAAAAGGGAAGTTCTCAAGTTACTAGAAGCAGGTATAATTTATCAGATCTGAGATAGTAAGTGGGTAAGCCTTGTGCATGTAGTATCTAAGAAGGGAGGCATCACAGTCGTGCAGAACGAGAAAGGAGAACATGTAGCTAAACGGATCGAAGGGGGATGGAACGGATAGAAGGAGGATGGCGTATGTGTATAGATTATAGGACAGTAAACAAAGCTACTAGGAAAGACCATTTTCCCTTACCATTTATAGACCAAATGCTGGAACGTTTGGCCAGACACTCCTATTTTTGCTACCTGGATGGATATTCAGGATTTTTCCAAATCCTCATACATCCAGAAGACCAAGAGAAAACTACCTTTACATGCCCTTATGGAACTTTCGCCTACAGACGAATGTCTTTCGGTCTCTGTAATGCACCAGCAACCTTCCAACGTTGCATGATGGCAATCTTCGCAGATTACCTAGATGGAATCATGGAAGTATTCATGGATGATTTCTCGGTTTGCGGATTTGATTTCAACAATTGTCTCGCAAACCTTGAGAAGATCGTGAAAAGATGTGTTGACGTCAACCTAGTGTTGAACTGGGAGAAATGTCACTTTATGGTCACCGAAGGTATAGTTTTAGGACATATAGTCTCTGAGAGAGGTATCGAAGTAGATAAAGCCAATATAGAAGTGATTGAAAACCTTAAACCCCTAGCACTGTCAGAGAAGTCAGAAGCTTTCTTGGACACGCTGGTTTCTATCGGCGTTTTATTAAGGACTTCTCTAAAATTACTAAACCTTTAACCGGCCTCCTAATGAAAGATGTCGAGTTCAACTTTGACGAAAAATGCCTGGAAGCGTTTAACTTTCTAAAACAAGCCCTGATCTCGGCACCCATCATTCAACCTCTAGATTGGGACCAACCGTTTGAAATCATGTGTGACGCTAGCGACTATGATGTAGGAGTCGTTCTAGGGAAAAGAAAGGATAAGAAATTACATGTTATATACTATGCCAGTAGAACCCTAGACGTTGCTCAGCTTAATTACACTACCACCGAGAAAGAACTTCTTGCCGTAGTTTTCGCTATGGATAAGTTTCGATTCTATCTGGTAGGAGCCAAAATCATAGTTTATACAGATCATGCTACCATCTGTTACTTATTGAACAAGAAGGATGCTAAACCTAGGTTACTTCGATGGATCCTTCTGTTACAGGAGTTTGATCTGGATATTAGAGACAAGAAAGGCACTGAAAATGTAGTTGCCGATCACCTTTCTAGGCTCAAGTATATAAAACCAGACCCACTCCCCATTAACGACGATTTTACCTATGATAGGTTAACCGCTAGGATAGAATTCGTAGAAGAAATCAACCTAGAACCTTCTAAGAACCCTGAGAGATCTCTAGCAGTAACCAACGTACCTTAGTACGCAGATTTTGTACATTACCTAGCTGCCGATATTATACCCCTTGATTTTAACTACCAGCAGAGAAAGAAGTTCTTTAACGATGTAAGACACTTCTGTTGGGATGAACCGCTTCTTTTTAATAGGGGCACAGACGGTATTTTCCGCCATTGCATCCCAGAAGAAGAAGTAAGAAAGATAATAGAATACTGCCACTCTGCACCTTATGGAGGACACTCAAGTACATCTAAAACTCACGCAAAGATTCTTAGAGCAGGCCTGTTTTGGCCAACAATGTGGCATGATATACACAACTATATAGCCAATTGTGACCGGTGCCAGTGCACTGGAAACATCTCAAGACGTGACAAAATGCCTTTAAGGAACATTCAAGAGGTGGAACTCTTTGATGTTTGGGGCATAGACTTTATGGGACCTTTTCCGTTTTCCTTAGGAAACAAGTACATCTTAGTTGCATTCGATTACGTGTCCAAATGGATCGAGGCCATAGCCTCCCCCACTAATAACACACAGGTAGTCATTAAGCTGTTTAAAAATTATATTTTCCCTAGATTCAGAACCCCCCGTCTTATTATCAACGATGGTGGATCCCATTTTATATCAAGAATTTTCGAAAAACTTTTAAGAAAATATGGAGTTAAGCATAGGATAACAACACCTTATCACCCACAGACTAGTGGCCAAGTAGAAGTATCCAATAGAGAAATAAAACAAATCTTAGAAAAGACGATCTTTATATCAAGAAAAGATTGGTCTCAAAAGCTGCAGGATGCACTATGGGCCTATAGAACCGCCTTCAAAACCCCTATTGGAACAACCCCTTACCAACTAGTCTATGGAAAATCTTGTCATCTCCCCTTTGAACTAGAACACAGGGCCTATTGGGCCACAAAAACCCTAAACTTTGACTACTTGACCATTGGACAAAACCGCGTCCTTGATTTACATAAACTAGAAGAACTCCGCCAATCCGCCTATGAAAATGCCATTATATATAAAGAAAGAACCAAAGCCTGGCACGACAAGAAGATCATAAAGAAAGACTTTCACGTGGGAGACCCTGTTCTCCTGTTTAACTCTAGATTACGACTCTTTCCTGGCAAGCTCCGTTCAAGGTGGACAGGTCCTTTTACAATTACTAAAATTTTACAATCAGGAGCAGTCGAGATCCAGAACCAGACATGTAGCCCATTCGTTGTAAACGGGCAGAGATTAAAACTCTACGAAGGAGGAGACATTCCCGACGATTACTCCAGCCATACCTTGATTGATCCACCATTGCCTACTTCAGACATATAGGTTTTGTTCGTCAAGCTAACGAAGTTAAACAAGCGCTGCCTGGGAGGCAACCCATGGTTTTCTTTATCTTTCATCCTTTTTTATTTTTAAATATTTTATTTTATTCTATTTTCTTTTAAGTGTCAACTGACGGTCTATGATGATTGTGTTTTCAGGTTTTCTGAGTTTTATTTTTCAGGATGCAGCAGCACGATGACATGCACGTCGCCTTCAGTGACAACAGGCAGAGAGAGAGAGGTACTCGATTCTTTGACAGCATCCTATGGCACCGACCCGGTATTCGGATCAGGCCTGCATGGAGGCTATAGGGATCGAGCCCAGCGTACGATTCCTCTGTCACCAGCTCCACTGGGGCGAATATGCTGATGACCTGCACCAGACTTACAGGTACCTCACATTAGAGTTTCTCAGCTCGTTCCACCATGAGCCATACATCAACGAGGAAGGGCTGGCTACATTCAGACTTTTTGGAAAGGAGTACGCCTTCACCAACAAAGGATTCGGAGACCTACTTGAATTTTCGACCACCCCTGATTCCATTCCTAACCTCCCGATGGGCTACTTTATGAGCAGAGACATTGATCAGTTCTGGCGAGATATTACAGGAGAAGGGAGCTTATATCCATCGACTCGTCGGTCTCTAGTGATTCATAACCCGGATATGAGGTATTTTCAGATGACTCTGGCTCACACCTTCCTTGGAAAGGAAGATTTTGACATGCATGTTAGCGAGGAGGAGATATTCTTCTTGTTCTGCGCTAACAGGATACGCCCGGTAGCATGTGGGAATTTCTTGCTGAACAATTTCGAGGGCCAAGCTAGATCATCCGAAGGAGTTATTCATGTGGGAGGCATAGTCACGCATATAGCCATTGCATTGGGGCTGACTAATGAGTTGTTGCATCTGATCCCTTATTGTGGACCTACCTTACTTGACATCGATTTCTGTTTGGATCGTGGGCTGATGCGAAGGGCATCCTTTTAGCCTGATGCTTTCACACTTCTCATCGATTACCAGACGATCCATTATTTCACTCTACCTGATCCAGTTGTGACCAGTGTGAACGATCCGTCCAACTAGAGTTATGCGTTGGAAGGGTATGGCGAGACGATCGACGAGCCACATACACCGCCTTCAGCGGAATACCATCCCTCTCCACCTTCTCCGAGGACGACTGTGTTTTCCAATAATCATGCATTACGAAGACCTGACTTGTATACCCAGATAGTTGAGCTACGTTCATAGATAGCCGAACTTCAGCAGACAGTAGCAGATCTAAATTTACAGATTCAGATTTCTGACATGACCCATGCCACTAAGGCGGGCCTTCTGTATCAGGAGATCTCAGATTTACACAGAGAGTTGCATTCACTCCGTCATCCCGATCAGTCAAACGAGCAACCAGCTCCTTGATAATACTATTTCACTTCTTTCAGTATTTGCTTTATTTTTCTCTTTTTTATTAGACTTATTGCATTTCTAATTATGTTTTTATTTTCATGACATTATACCCTACCGTTTATATTTTAACGTCATTTAATTTTCGTTTGATTATTTTTTTTATGTTTTCTGATTTTTATTCGTATTATTATTTTTCATGTAAAAAACTCTTTATATATATGAAAGAAGAAAAAAATTATTAGTGTGCCGAGATAAATGATTTCTACTGCAGCACACCCCCAAAAACTAAGGAGGAGAACCAAAGCCCACAACAAAGCACACAAATCCGACCCAATTGCCTTTTCAAAGGGTGGCGCCCGCCATATAGTCCATGGCACTCGCCACGAGGTCTGGACTATATGCGGGGCAGAAGTTGAGAAACCTCCATTTTTGCTCTCAAAAACCTCCAAAACCCATTTTTGGCTACACGAAAATCCTCCCAAAGTCACCAAAAGTTCACAATTTTATCTTCCACTCACCAAACCATTAACCATCCCATCTTTCATTTTTCATTTTTCTCACAAAAATCCACCCAAAAACCCATTTTTCCAAAATTCCAAAAACCTACCCATTCTTCATCTTCCTCCATCTCTAACATTCATCCATGGAGCACAAAGGTTACGTGTTGCGTCAAGGAAAGCCCGGGGAATGACAACGGAAAATCCTCAACAAACTGTGAACCCGGGACATTGCTTCAATAAGGTACGTGGATGATAACTGCCTTTACTATTTAGGTATCTACCATAGCGTGTATCACTTATTAGACACTCTAGGACTACATGAGATATTTGTTAGACAGAACCCCACTTTTGCGCAGCTGACCAGGGAATTCTTGAGTTTCCTGATTTATATTGTCAAACCCGACACTGCTAACACCATTGGCACGGTCCAGTTCCGTATGTTTAATGTTGAATATTCGTTTAGTACTGATGAACTTGCAGAAAGGCTTGGATTGCCTTTTGGTGCGGGTGCTATTTGTGAAGCACCTCAAGATTTTGAATGGTCTGTGGAAGCATTTTCCTTCTGGCACAAGTTGTCAAATTTTAATATTTCATCTTTTGAAGGAACACTTGCCTCCAGGATCCATAACCCAGCCATCTGTGTGTTCCGCTACATGTTAGCCTGCACTATCTTTGGCCGGGAGAATCCTAACAAGGTGAATGCCAAATGCCCCTATTCAAGCGACTTGGACCCGATTGGGTGAAGAGCCCGGAGCCTTCAAACATTCGCGGTACGAGACGGTTGAATACCAATGAAACCCGAAATTTGCCAACCGCAGAGATAAACTGTGCTCCTGCTTGGGGAACGACATTCATCAGCTGAATCTGACTGTCATGACAACCCACTGATCTCGCACGACCGTGCTAGGGATTATTTTCATCGTTCTGAAAGAGATTTTATCATCGCAGAGACAGAACACTGTCCACGTCAGGACGCCTGCTTCGTCGATTTGGAAAACCTCAATAACTTCGCTGGGGAGGGCTCGTCTGCCTTCTCGTCAGAGATAAATCGTCCACGTTAGTAATAAACTCTTCCACATTAGGAATACCACCGTCCACGTTAGGAATAACATCGTCCATGTTAGGAATAACATCTCCTTCTTCCACGTCAGGAATACAAGCCTCTTTCCACGTAAGGAATACTATCTCTTTTTGAATCTGTCCACGTAAGGACCCCAATCTTTCCACGTGAGGAATATAATCTCAACCTGTCCACGTTAGGACTCCGACTTGATATGTCCGCGTAAGGACTCCAATCCTCGTTCCACGTAAGGAATCACAATCTTTCCACGTAAGGAAACCAACTCGTCTTTGCTGCGTCTGTCCCCGTCTGGACTGAACCTGCTTTTCCACGTAAGGAGCTGAAGCTTCTCCTTCCTCGTAAGGAATAACCTTGTCCACGTCAGGATTCACATTTCGTCTTGATTTGTCCGCGTCAGGACTCACCTCTTGACTTGCTGAGGAAATAAACTTTGTCCACGTCAGGACTTACGCGTCTTTGACTCCCTGGGGAAGTGAGACTTGTCCACGTCAGGACTCACACTTTGCCCACAACACAAAGAAGGATAAACTTGTCCACGTCAGGACTCTCACATCTTGTCATCTCACAGAACTATAAACGTCCACGTCAGGACACCCCTTTCACCATTACGAGTAAAGCTATTTGCTAAGAATAAATGGTCCACGTCAGGACGCCAACACGAAGAGTAATCAATCTTGTCCACGTCAGGACTCCACACTCAATCAATACCGAGAACTCGAACCTGTCCACGTTAGGACTAACACATATCGTCAACTTGAGGAAATGTCCACGTTAGGACTCCACATTCCAACAATCTTCTCTAGCACAAAGAAAACCTGTCAATAAAATTGTCCACGTTAGGACTCATCCTTTCGTTGGTCCGCAAATTTCTTATTGCTGACATTACGGCAACTTTGAGGCTGGCTCTACTGGGGACATTTGGAAACCAAACTTCCGGACGCCTGTTCTGATAACCGGTGGTAGCCCCTGAAGTTCTGATTCATGAATCCTTTGATGACCAATAACTCTGCTTGGGGATAAGGAGAAACTTATCCTGCTGACTCTGGTGGGGAAAACACGAGAAATTCACAAATAACTCTATTCAGAGACAAAGAGAACTTCATTATGATAACTCTGTGGGGAGTAATGCCGAAGCTGGCGCTTCATGGGATGTCTCACGTCGAGATCTTGAATGTTTATTGATTCACCTGAGCAAGGGCTCTCTCTACCTGCAAGAGAAACAATACTTGGAACAAACGGTTAGCCAACCTAGTTTATGTTTCAAAATGCATATGTTTGACAATGACGTAACGATCCATACGACATGGACATGCTACACGTTTATTTGGTTAATGCAAGTATGACACTATATGCTGATGCGAATGCAGACTCGAACTGTTGGGTACAGAAACTGCTTCAGCAAAATAAATGCTGAAGATAATGCCACCTCCGCTGGGGATAGCCAGATGCTATAGAATTATTCCAGCAAAATAAATGCTGGAAGAGTGACGTCGACTCAGCTGGGGAATGGGGATTTTGACCCAAACACCTTATTGAATTAACACCCTGCTGGGGGATATAACTCTGCTGGGGAACAGCAGATGCGCCTGGTATGATTGAACTTCTGCGGGAAAGTGAACGGATATCACACGGTATTTTGACAAAATAAATGCCATGACCCATACCAACTCTGCCGGGGAGAGCCTTAATCTTTGAGTCCCACTGGGAGGAATACTTGCTGAGAAGAGAATTCCGCTGGGGATGGGATGATTCTCTTGGAAAAAATCAACTGACTCCACTGGGGGAGGGTAAATGACCTGGCGGGGAAAGGTGAACCGCCTGAATTCAGCTCACAAATGTTATTCTTTTGCGGCTAAACCACTCTGCTTGAGATACACCGTCTGAATACAACCTACAATCTCGGAACCGCCAATTCTGCTGAGGATAAACGACTTGGCTGGAGCATGTCCTCTTGGATAGGCTACGCCTAGCTGGGGAATTCGATCCTTCTTCAGTAAGGAACATGCATGACCTGCGTGAGAGTCGAGTCTTTTCTTACTGCAGTCTCTTGATCATCTTCCTCGTACGGCTATGAAACCTGCAACAACACAAACAAGACAAGACAAGTCTATGCAACTAAATCGATCCAGATTAGTGACGTTATTTTCAGTTAATTCAAAGCTTTAGCAAATGTTGGCAAGGGCCAGTGACGTTATGCACATGCTATTGTCATCAAACTTAGGCGTTTTATCATGCACAAAACAGTAAAGAACCAGCATCATGTACTGAATAACATATTTTATTGATCGGGCCCCTGAATGGGCAGAGTTTGTACACGGAATGTAACTCCTGAAATGAGGAAGCTACGCAAAGCAAATACACAAGTATGCACACTAAGCATAAATATTTTGACAAATTAAATTTTGTACACATGTCGGCAACGGGATGCAGATGAACACCACGAACTAATCCTCCTATGACTCATCCGACTCTAATGCTTTCCCGGTATCCTCGCTTCTGAAAAGGTTGTACCAGATAACCGATCATCCTCGTTATATTCTCCCGCATTGATGCTCAGTGCAATATCAAATTCGGACCGCAGTCATTTGCTTTTCAAATCCCTAACTTTTGCGTGAACCGCCCTTTACGGGTTTTCAGTTCACCGGGATACCCTTTTTTGCCGAAGCCGCCCAGTGTAGGTTTTCAACTTCACGGGTGTACATTTTTCAATTTTATCCCTAACTTTTGCCCGAACCTTTCATTCTGTTTTTGGTTCGCCAGGATGCCCCATTTTTGCCTGGACTCTCTTTTTCTTGTCCAGCGGGTCTATTTTAAGCAAAGTATTTTTTAACTGCGTCCGAATTCACAGGCGACGTGAAGTCTTCACCGTCCATAGTGGACAACAACAAAGCTCCTCCTGAAAAGACTTTCCTGACAACGTATGGCCCTTCGTAGTTGGGGGTCCACTTGCCCCTGTGATCTGCTTGCGGCGGGAGAATCCTTTTCAGCACCAGGTCGCCCGTCTGAAAGCTTCGCGGACATATCTTCTTATCATACGCTTTCTTCATTCGGCTCTGGTATAAGCGACCGTATGCTAGAGAAGCTAGCCTCTTCTCATCCATCAAACTCAGTTGATTCAACCTGTCTTTTACCCATTCTGCCTCATCCAGCTGAACGTCTCGCAATACCCTCAGAGAAGGGATCTCCACTTCCAATGGTAGCACTGCTTCCATTCCGTATACCAACGAGAACGGGGTTGCCCCGGTTGATGTGCGTACCGTCGTACGATAACCGTGCAAAGCGAAAGGTAGCATCTCGTGCCAATCCTTGTAGGTCACCACCATCTTCTGGACGATCTTCTTGATATTCTTATTGGCCGCTTCGACAGCGCCATTCATCTTGGGTCGGTACGGGGAGGAGTTGTGATGTTCGATCTTGAAATTCTGACAGAGCTCCTTCATCATTTTGTTGTTCAGGTTCGAACCATTATCCGTGATTATCCGCTCGGGGATCCCATATCGGCAAATGATATCTCTCTTGATGAATCTGGCCACCACTTGCTTCGTTACATTCGCGTAAGATGCCGCCTCTACCCACTTGGTGAAATAATCAATTGCTACTAGAATGAACCGGTGCCCATTAGAAGCTGTCGGCTCGATCTTTCCGATCATATCGATTCCCCACATCGAGAATGGCCATGGCGATGACATCACATTCAGAGGAATTGGAGGCACATGGATTTTATCAGCATAAATTTGGCACTTGTGGCATTTCCTCGCAAACTTGAAACAGTCAGTTTCCATAGTCAGCCAAAAATAACCTGCCCGTAGCAGCTTTCTTGTCATAGCATGCCCACCAGCATGCGTACCAAAGGTACCTTCGTGTATCTCCTCCATGAGCAACTTCGCCTCTTTTTCGTCTACACAACGCAATAGCACCAAGTCGTGGTTTCTTCTGTATAGGACGCCATCCGGATTCAAATAGAAATTACCCGCTAACCTCCTGAGAGTCTTCTGATCTTGACTGGATGCCCCAGCCGGATACTCTTTATTCTTCAGGAAATTAAGGATGTCAAAATACCACGGTTTGTCGTCGGACGCTTCATCAATAGCAAATACATAAGCTGGTCTGTCAAGCCGAGAGATAATGATTCGGGGAGCCTCGTTCCAAAAGTTGACTTTGTACATGGAAGACAAAGTGGCCAGGGTGTCAGCCATTTGATTCTCTGCCCGCGGTACGTGATGCAATTCAACTTTGTCGAAGAAAGGCAACAATCTTCTTGCATAATTCATGTAATGTATCAAGTTGGGCTGACGCGTCTCCCATTCCCCTTTGATCTGATTCACCACCAGAGCTGAGTCTCCGTATACGTCCAGATTTTTGATTCGCAAATCAATGGCTTCCTCAAGCCCCATTATACACGCTTCGTATTCGGCCTCATTATTAGTAACGGCAAAGGTCAATCGGGCAGTAAACGAGATGTGCGACCCGTGTGGCGTAGTGATGATTGCCCCTATTCCGCTACCGTAAGCATTCACAGCTCCGTCGAATATCATCTTCCATTTAGAACCCAACTCTGGCCCCTCGTCTGGCAACGACTCTTCACAATCTTTCATCTTTAGGTACATGATATCCTCGTCAGGAAAATCAAACCTCATCGATTGGTATTCTTCAATAGGCTGTTCCGCCAGATACTCAGACAGCACACTCCCCTTTATAGCCTTTTGCGAGACGTATTGGATGTCATATTCAGTCAAGACCATCTGCCAACGGGCAATTCTACCTGACAACGCCTGCTTTTCAAATACATATTTGATAGGATCCATCTTCGAGATGAGCATGGTTGTATGATTCAGCATGTATTGCCTCAAACGCTTGGCGGCCCAAGCTAGTGCGCAACAGGTTTTCTCAAGCATTGAGTATCGAGATTCACAGTCTGTAAATTTCTTACTCAAGTAGTAGATCGCATGCTCTTTTCTCCCTGTCTCGTCGTGCTGACCGAGAACACAACCCATACTTCCCTCAAGAACCGTCAAATACATGATCAAGGGTCTACCTGCCACTGGGGGTACCAAAATAGGAGGCTCCTGCAAATACTGCTTTATTTTATCGAACGCCTTCTGACAATTTTTGTTCCACGTTACAGCTTGATCTTTCTTTAACAGCTTGAATAATGGTTCACACGTAGCAGTTAGGTGAGATATGAACCGGGCGATGTAGTTCAACCTCCCTAAAAACCCGCGCACCTCTTTCTCTGTTTTAGGCGTCGGCATTTCTTGAATCGCTTTTATTTTAGCAGGATCGACTTCTATACCTCTTTCGCTTACGATAAACCCCAGCAGTTTACCCGATCTCACCCCGAAGGTGCATTTATTAGGGTTCAGCCTCAGCCTGAACTTCCTAAGCCTTTTAAATAACTTCAACAGATTCACCAGATGCTCTTCCTCCGTCTGGGATTTGGCAATCATATCGTCCACATAGACTTCGATCTCTTTATGCATCATGTCATGGAAAAGAGTCGTCATCGCACGCTGATATGTTGCCCCAACATTTTTCAAACCAAAGGGCATCACTTTATAGCAAAATGTTCCCCAAGGCGTTATGAAAGTGGTCTTCTCCATATCTTCTGGCGCCATTTTAATCTGATTATAGCCTGAGAAGCCATCCATGAAGGAGAACACAGAGTACTGAGCAGTATTATCAACTAACACGTCAATGTGAGGAAGGGGAAAATCGTCTTTTGGGCTTGCTTTATTCAAATCTCTATAATCCACGCACATTCGAACCTTGCCATCTTTCTTTGGCACTGGTATGATGTTAGCAACCCATGATGGATACTTTGTCACAGCCAGGAACCCAGCGTCCCACTGTTTTTGAACTTCCTCTTTGATCTTCACTGCCATATCTGGTCGAGTTCTGCGAAGCTTTTGTTTGACTGGCGGGCAATCTTCTTTCAGTGGCAGGCGGTGCACAACCATATCTGTATCGAGCCCTGGCATATCTTCATACGACCAAGCGAATACGTCACTATACTCTCGAAGCATTTCAACCAATCTTCGCTTGATATCACTCTGTAGCGCGGCTCCGATACGAATATTCTTCTCAACCCCTTCCGACCCCAAGTTGATAACTTCGATGAC
Source organism: Lathyrus sativus (assembly GCA_963859935.3). NCBI lineage: Eukaryota > Viridiplantae > Streptophyta > Magnoliopsida > Fabales > Fabaceae > Lathyrus > Lathyrus sativus. The sequence goes on along the minus strand of OZ012739.1, from coordinate 620,142,975 downwards.
CTCGTCGTGAGGCAGAATGGCTCTTTCCTCTTGCTTCACCAACCAAGACAGTTCTTCGGGAACATCACTATCTTCGACAACCTCTTCTTCGGCCTGAAATACCGGGTGTTCAAAGTCGGGACGAGTCATAGGTGATTCAAGGATGTCATCTGAAAATGTTATCCTGCAATAGGGAATGGTTAAGTGCTTCAAAATGCGTATAAAGTGAATAACCACGTTGCCGTTTTGTTGAAAAATATAAAACAAGAAAGACAGGGATTACAGTATTTGCACATGAAAAAAACGCCATTTATTTAATGATTAACACGCAATGTTCATAACAACACAGCCCTAAGCAAATTCTGATGCCCCGGGCATGACATCAGATTATTCAACAATTAATAAAGCAAAGCATTACTGTTTAAGAGTCACAGGAACAAGCTCCTGAATAGACCAGTTGCACAGTCCTTGTCCTGGCGTGCTTGGCTGAATCCAGGCATCCATATCACAGTCGCTGTCTCCTTCGTCCGACTCCGAAGCAGCATTGACGGTTTCATGGCATACTCCACTGGCAGAGATGGTGATTGGCCCTCTGAAACGGGGCGCCCCCACAGAAGGAGTTGACGACGACGGTTGGTATCCTAGCCCGAACCGGTCCATCTTCACAGGAATGTCCAGCACCTTGCCCCAACCCTTTGCTTCTCCTGCTTCTACTAGAGCTTGAGCTTCTTTATACGATGAGACGGCTATCTCTGGCACTTTGCTCGGCCTGGGACCTTTGTCCTTGATGCGCAGACCTTCAAATGCCTGACAGATGGCTGACCAGGATGTCTTCTTCTCCGCATACGGTGACTACACTGTCTCCGACCATATATTTCAACTTCTGATGTAGGGTGGACGTGACTGCCCCCGCCCCATGAATCCAAGGTCTTCCCAGCAAGCAGCTGTACGCAGGCTGTATATCCATGATATAAAACTCAGTTGCAAACACCTCCGGCCCCACCTGTAGAGGCAATGTGATCGATCCAAAGACTGTTCTCCGCGTGCCGTCAAACGCTCTGACTACCAAATCACTGGGCGTGCATAAGATTCCTCTAACATCCAGCTTCATCATCGCCTTCTTGGGCAGCACATTCAAAGACGATCCGGTGTCAACCAATACGTGCGACATTACTGATCCTCTACACTCAACAGATATGTGCAGCGCCATATTATGATCTCTCCCTTTCGGGGTCAAATCAAAATCAGTAAAGCCCAAGCTGTGGCCTGCATTCACATGTGCCAACACTCCTTCCAGCTGATTCACAGAGACGTCTTGAGGTACAAAAGAAGTATCCAGGACTTTCAGCAAAGCATTTCTGTGAGCTTCCGAACACAAGAGTAATGACAGGATAGATATTTTGGACGGCGTCTGTTGCAGATGCTCCACAATCTTATAATCACTTTTCCGAATCAAGCGCATGAACTCTTCTACATCTTTCGATGCCGATTCTTTTTCGCTGGCTTGCACCGGGACATTCTCAACCGCTTTCCCTTTTCCTTTTGCTAATCTTTCGGCCTCCACTTCAGGGGATATAAAGATCCTACCACTCCTTGTCATACCTCCCGAACCAACAACATTATCCACAGTCTCGACTGGCTGCTTATTAACATCAATTTTTATCCCGTCACAATACACCTCCAACCCATATGACCATGGGACTGCTTTCGTGTTCTCGTACGGGATCGGCCCGACCTTAGTTATGGTGATCGGTGGTCGCTGAACTGGTGCTGCAATAGTGATTGTCTTCCGAGGAATCGTTACAGTGGCCACATCACTCTGATCATCTGCTACTACCCTTGCAGGCTCTTCGGTTGCTGCTCGATCAAACTGCAATATGCCTTCATCAATTAAAGCCTGAATGCCTTTCTTCAAATCATCACACCCCCCATCTAGGGTCCAACATTCTAAGCAATACTCGTTACACCCTGGATAAACACCCCCTTGTAACGGTCGGCTCTTTATCTCGCTCAGCGGCGTCTTTAAATCGTCGACATTCATAATCAGATTCAGCCCTTCCTCAGTCAAAATGGCGTTGGCCCTGTGGTTAGGCATAGGCTTCTGCACTATATTCGGACCTGCCGTTCCGAAATTGATAGTCTTATTGTCCAACAGATCCTGCACAACATGCTTAAAAGCATGGCAACCCTCTATATCGTGGTCGGGAGCCCCAGAATGAAACTCACAGTGCCTGCTTGCATCGTAACCAAACGGGGGAGCTCCCGTTATCGGTGCCAGAGTTCTTTTCTCTACCAGGTTCAATCCCAACAATGTCTGCAACAAATCTGCATAGGTTGAGGGAGGCTTCTCAAACACTCTTCTCGGTTTGCCACCCTGGAATCTTCGCTGAGCCTGCTGTGCCCCCTGCTGAGGCTGCTGCTGCATTGGCTGCTGCTGAGACGGTTGTTGTTGCTGAAGTGGTTGTTGCTGGTATGGGATAGTAACACTCGCTACCTGCTGCGGCTGATGATATTGATTTCGTCCCCTACCTCGGCCTCGGCCTCGGCCTCCAAACACTGCGCTAGCCTCGCCCTGACGGCGCCCACCAAAAGCCTTCTTATTGCTGCCAGATGCAGTCGATTCCTCAACCTGGAATTTTCCTTGCTTAATGTTACGCTCAATCTTTTCTCCCATCAGAATCAGGTCTGAGAAACTGGCCAGAGATGTGTGAAACAGCATATCGTGAAACAAACCCGTGAATGTGCCGACAAACATGTCATTCATTTCCTTATCTTCTACAGGAGGACGGACCCTGGCAGCCATATCGCGCCACCTTTGCGCGTACTCTTTAAAGCTCTCCCCCTTCTTCTGCGACAGTCCCGCCAATTGGACCCGATTGGGCGCCAAGTCGCTGTTATACTTGTAGTGAGCTACGAACGCCTCTGCCAATTGCTTCCATGTCTTGATATCGGTTGGCTCCAACCCCATATACCACTCTAGGGAAGGACCCGACAGACTATCTTGAAAGAAATGCATTAGCATTCTTTCATCAGTTGAGTATGCAGACATCTTTCTGTAATAAGCTCGTACATGCACTTTCGAACATGTGTCCCCTTTATACTTATCAAACGCAGGAGCTTTGAATTTAATTGGCACCCTCAAGCCAGGTACCAGCCCCATTGTTGCCATGTCCAAGCCCACAGCACTTTGGTTCAGGACTCCCCTCATCTGCTCTTCCAGCATTCTGATCTTCTGGGAGTCATCCATCGGCCCTTCGAAACCTCCGCCGGAGAAGGCGTCCTCCTGCTGATCTTCTTGCCACATACCATTTCCAGCTCCATACCCATCATATCAATTATTACGTCCAGCCCTGATCTGATTCATCCCCGGACCTCGGCCTCTGTTGCCGTACCCTTGAACACCTCCAGCAGGCCCAAAAGTCATGAACCCAGCGCCGTTTCCATTTCCAAAACCTCCGTAGCCCTGATTGGCCGCACCATAACCATCTTGCCCAAAGCCCTGAGCATTGAAACCATATTTCCCAGCATTATCGAATCCCTGATCATTGAACCCGAATCTAGCATTGACAAAGCCGTTGCCTCCCATATTATCACCCAAATTGACGTCACCAAGCCCAACATTATGGACAGCAGTCTCATTCCCCACTCCGACGTTACCATTCACAGCAGCGGTAGCGTTGTTGACATTAGCAGCAGGTGTATTGACTACAGGTGGAACCACTGGCGTGGGAGTGCCGTCTCCATGAACAGTATCGACCCGTACGGACTGATGATCCTCATTACCATGACCAGCATTTCGGGCCAACAGAGGCTGGACCATGGCCTGCAAATTCTCCTGACCTTTGGCAATAACCTCCATGGTCTGCATAAAGAGAGCGAGCTTCTCGCGCACATCTTGCATCTCGTTCTGCATTTGATCCATGATTCGTCGACAGTTGGTGCGGGTAGAATAGCGGTGCGGGTGTTGATCTGCAATCCTGGAAAGTACCTGGTACAGAGCAGGAAATAAGACACTATTCAAAGATTACCTATAATGCAATATGAATATGAATGCAATGCAATGTGTCTGTGCATTAGGGAAGTTCATTCCCCCAGTTCTAGTGTGAAGGTGCCAGTGCAGTGACAGTGCTTATGGTATAAAGATCGGAGCTGAATCACAGAAAGCCTCATATATTGCTGAAAAAACCAGAATACAATGTCGCTGAGAGTACAACAAGAAGGCATGACCTCAACCAACAATCCTGGTGATGGTCAGCACTATGCAAATAAAGCATACAAGTTACTACAGGAAATGATCAAATCCTCCCAAAAGTATGGTACTCTTCTATCAACTTCTGGGTCTCTGGATGACTTGGTCGATCAAGCAGCCCTTCAACAAGTTGGTTTCTCTTCTTAAGAACACGGCGCACGTCTTCAGCAGTTTCTTCCCATGTGGCTTCCCCGAAGCAATCTTCTAGTTTTCGCTTTTGAGACACAGCTTCATCTCTGCATTTGATTGCCTTGTTCAGTGCATTCTGGACACTATACCGGGTCATCACTTCTTCCTCACACTTCTTGATGCTAGACTTCAACTTCTCTTCGAGGTCGGATATTTGCTGCTTCAACTTATCCTCCCTCTTCTTATTGTTGGTGAGTGTAGCATTCCAAGTCTTATTGCAAGAAGAGATCTCTCGGTGAGCGATGTCAAGCGCCTTCTTCTTGGATTCAAGCATGTCATGGGAACTTCTGAACTCTTGCCCCAGACGTTCGCGCTTTTTCTTCTCCTCAGTTAACTCAGCCCCTAACCTGTTTAACAGCTCGATCTGTTGTTGGAAAGCATATACGGCCTTGTTTTTCTCACTGCGTACCTGAGCTAGCTCCTGCTCTAACCCTTCGTTGATCTTCATCAAGGCTTCCTTCTCTCTCACAACTTGCTCGTAGGCTTCCCTAGACACAGTAGTTGGCTCTTCTGCCGGAATAGGAACAAGGACGGGCGCAGCTGGAAATGGCATTAATAACCGACTTGCTCTTTCCTGGATCCAAACCCTGTAAGGTGCATAAGCCTGGAAATCGTTCTTACCCAACAGTGGCTTCCCTTTGCGGTTAATACGTGTCCAGGCATGCTGCAACTCAGCTAGCAATTCTCCCTTCAAATCGCCTGTGAAGTACAGAGATTCCTGTACTTCCTCCTCCTGAGGTGGATTCTTCAGTGCATATCCGAACTGGCGAATGAATAGAGAAGGATTGTAATTGATACACCCTTTCCTCCCTATCAACGGAACATTAGGGTACCCAGAACAACTGGATATAAGCTCGGATCCTAGCAGGTCTCGATCAAACCACTCAACATCTTCAGAAGATAGCCTCATCAGGCGCTCTGGCCAACCAACTGGAACTGTAGTCTCTGCAACAGATCTTCTCTTAGGAAGGTGGCTCTCAAGCCACATACTCAGCAAGGGTACACAAAGATGAACATTCTTTCCTCTCCCTTTCTCATTCTTGTAATGCAGTGAGTGGTAGAAATCTCCGAGTAAGGTAGGTACAGGATTACCAACGGCAAACAGGTAGAAAGCATCGAAGTCCACAAAATCCGGTATGTTGGGAAACAAAACTATGCCATAAATGCACAAAGCCAACACAACATTGAAAGCAACCCAGCACCCGCTCTTGGCATACTCCTGGGCTTTACCAACTAAGAACTGAAGTGAGAAGCCTGGAACTCCACGGGAAACAGTAGTCACAAGTTCAGAAGCATCAATATGCAAGGCTTTTGCCAAATCCTCCGGCTTGGGCTTGGCGTCATAATGAATGAATGGAACCTGGTTCTGCACGGGCAGCTCAACATACTCAGCGTATTCCTCTAGGGTTGGTCCCATAATAAAGTCAGAGAACGTAAAGCACCTCAAAGCAGGGTCGTAGAATTGCATCAAAGCATACAACCCATCCAACTCTACCTCTGTAGGTTTGCACACCAATCTCAGTAGTCTACCATAGCTCATCCGGAAGTTCCTACGAACACCCTCATCAGCAAGAGAGATCAACCCTAGTAAAGGAACAATGTCAGGAGTAGGCAATTTGTAAGCAAATGTTCTCCTTAAGCTAATCATGATCAAACACTCAGAAGTCTGGGCACTAGAACTAGGGAAATGCAAATGCACCTGCAGCACAGACACACGTTAGTGAGATGCAAATGGTAATGGAAATGCAGTAATGCAATGCAAGTAACATGCAACAGGGACCAAAGCTGTAGCTGAATAGCCTGGACCATATCAAGAAGTCTCAGATAGATTCTCTAGAAGTCCTCAAACCCTGGTCTCAGATAGACCTAAAACAAAGCTCCAATACTGGTCTCTGATAGACCCCATAATCACAACCTGAATGGTCTCTGGCAGACCTCAAATCATATCTCCCACCGGTCTCTGACAGACCTCAGAACACATCTCCGAATGGTCTCTGACAGACCTTGGAACACACCAACTGGTCTCTGACAGACCTTAGAACACATTTCCACCTGGTCTCTGACAGACCTTAGAACCCTCCATAAATATCCAGGATCCTGATCAAGAAACAAACCGGTGGTCTGAAGGTCTAGTTACCTGCATAACCCTGAACCCCCTCACAGGTGGTTGGCCCTATAACTGGCACAAGGTACGGCATCCTATGCGGTCGTTGGCGTCACAGACTTTCAGGGTTGATGATACGATTCCCAGAAGGAGTGGCATCATCAATCCCTGAAGAGGCCTCACTTAGCCAACTTCCAAGTGATCGGTCCCCAGAGTCGACAATCCAACTAACCAGCAACCCACGCCAACCAAAGGAAGGGGCAGGAGGCCAACCAGAGGAACCTCGTCTGAGTGTAGATTTCATGGGACACCAAAGCAAGCAAAGCAAGCGGGCACCCACTAATTTCTACTCTAATTCTAGGTGCACTCAAGCCCAGGTCCGGCTTATCTCTCAATATCAGAACACCCGTCACACCCCGATACAGCAATAATAAACAATATATAAAGCTGAAAATACAAGGTTAGAAATATAAAATAACTCCATACAAAATCCTCGACGGGAAAACAAGCGTTAGGATTGACTCTCTTAAGGGACGTTGGATCCCAAATGCATAAGAACTATCGCAGTCCTTAGCAGCCAGGGGACGTTGGATCCCCAGCAGAGTCGCCAGCTGTCGCTACTGCGAAAATCGGCGCCGGCTGACAGAAGAGTCGCCACCGTGCGTTATTTATCCCTTAGAGCGGGAAAGGGTGTTGGTGTAAGCCCTAGAGGCCAATACTTTTTGGTACTTGTATCAGATTATTCGTTTAATAATAAAAGGCATTTCTTTATTATGTTTGTCTTTCAGAATAATAAAGTCCCTAGAATAGTTAGTCTGTTTAATGAAATGTTAAGTGTGACTTAATCATGAGATCCCATTAAACATAAAGACATTATTCTTAAAATATCCGTAGTCAAGCTTTATTGCAAAGTGGGATAACATTAAAAGCATTGAGACTATTATGAAGATAGACTGATGATCACATCTCATGGATCATGGATAAAGAGTTATCAAGTCTTGACATAGGTATAAATATTAGGAGTAATATTTATACCGGATTGACCCGCTATGAGAATACTACATAGTATGTTATGCAAAGTGTCATAAGTTATTCTCATGGTGATAATGGTGTATTACCACCCTTCGACCTGAAACCACTATGGACCCTAGATGTAGAGTCGGGTGCTTTATTGCTGATCAAACATTATCCGTAACTGGATGATCATAAAGACAGTTGATGGGCACTCCACGAAGCATGCTGAGGGACATGAGTGTCCTAGATGGAATTTGCCAATCCTGCATAACAGGAGAAATGTCTAAGGGCCCAATATTGAACTGGACAAGGATGACACAGTGTATGCCTTGTGTTCAATATAGACATAGGGGCAAAAGGGTAATTGTACAAACATATATTATCACGAAAAAGGTTTTGTCAGATCACATGACATTTTCGTGACTTGGGTAGCAGTGATGTGTTGCTAGATACCGCTTACTGTTTATTATGTTAAATATATATAATTTAATATAATTACCAACGTTACGAAATCCTACAGGGTCACACACATAAGGACAGTTTGATGAGAGATAGAGAAATCAAAGGAACACCGTAAGGTACGGTGCACTTAAGTGAAAAATAGAAATTCGGATAATATAATAATAATTATTGTTATTTTATAATGGTTATAAAATAATAATAAAATAAATATATTTATTATAATAATAGTTATTATAATAATATATAATATTATTATGGATCATGTGAATTAGGGTTTTAGCCCGCAGCCCACAAGAGAGTCTATAAAAGGAACCCTTGTGATGAAGCTTTCACTTGATGCAATTTCGTTTTTGATTCTCTTTTCTCACTCAAATAATTCCGTTCGTAAGCAGCTAGCACTGTGACCGGAAGCTGTTCGTGTGGACTGAGTAGAGGCGTTGCACTTCATCAACGCTTGTGATCGCTGCATCAAAGATCTGAATCGCCACAAAGAGGTAACGATTCTATCACTGACCATGCTCATTCGTGAGGATCACTAAAGGAAAATTTTTGTTTTCCGCTGCGTTTAGATCGCAATTTTCCTTCAGTGGTATCAGAGCCACTTACGAAACCATGGATCTGATAGCTGTTAAATTTCCGTCTTTTCTGTATTTGATTCGATTAAAACACAGAATGAATTTAACAATAAACGATTAATTAAATTTGGCATCTGTTGTGTACGATTTGGATGATTGATGTTGATTATGCTTCGGAATCCGACATTAGTATGGTGAAGTTGTGCGATACATTGATCATCCATAGGTTACACAATTAGATCGATCACTTTTATATAAGATATAAGAAATTCTGATGCAAAGATGGTATATGGGATATACTGTTTTGATTTCATCCATTCAATCACATAAGGATTGTAATTCTTTTGAAAGATCATCACTTTCATTCGCTTCGGAATCCGACGTTAGTATGGTGAAGCAATGATATGTTGATCTATCATATTGAGTTATCAATCGAGTTGTGTTTGACGGCATGAAATTGTTGCATTAGGATTAATGGCAGTACAAGTGTTGTATTGCCGCAGACTTTTCCGGTTGGGATTGTAAATGCACAAAAGTTGTGCAGGAAACGCCGTGAAATACAATGAAGTGTTCATAAAATTTTTCGCTGGGGCGCTGCCCCTAACAACCCCGCAAGGGGGCGCTGCCCCCTTGACCCCCGTCCGCTGAACGGTCAGCGGAACCACCGTCCGCTGACCGGGCAGCGGAACCCCCGGCTAAGTCTGCAAAGTGTGATCAATCAGTCGAAATTTAATTTAGTTTATTTAATTATCGGAATTTTAAACTAATAATAAAAGTGTGTTTATTATTATTTATTTGTGGTGATCAGTTATGGCCTTAGTTTTTCCTTTATTATTGTTTTGGGATTTTTGAATACGGCCTGCGTGTCGTGCCTCTCTCTCAATCTCTTTATGTAACTTCTTTTCTCATCTCACTCCCTCGTATGTAAAACGAGTTTTCTTATATGTAATGTAATATTATGTTATGAAAAAAAAAGAAAAAAAAAAAGGAAGTATTCAATATTAAAGGAGGATAACCTTGGAGATCATGCTTGGAGAAGCTTAGATCGTTATTAGGTTAGCTTAGGTTCTCTCATTGGCTTGAGAGAACAATTGCGTTAGGGGCCATAATTGTATCTTTTTTTATATGTATGTTGATGCATGTAATTGTATGTTGATGCATGTGAGAGACGTTTTGCATGTGAAGCCGGTGAGATCAAACTAATAACAAATTCCCTCAAAATTAAATATTAAGTTTATGCTTTCCAATTTTTAGCACTCATCAAGACTAGTATCGAGCATTGTAGGTTTCGCCTACGCGAGGTGCATGTTCTATATTAGTAAGGTGTGATGGGATAATTGTAATATCCAATTGCTAAAACAATGGGTCAAACTTAACTAAACAAATTATAATAAGATTATATATGTTTAGAAGCAAGAATTGGGAATGATTCATGTGATGGATCAGAATAAGGAGTTATTCACCCAATTGAAAATATTCGAGAGTTGTATGAGATACAATTGGAAGGAGTTCCTACCTAAATAACTTAGTTTTGTGTAATCAGCCTAACGCTGACTTAAAACAAAGTGAAACATGGATCTCGACCCACTAGAAAGTCTTCCAACGGGATTTTCCGAATCAAATGATGAGGGTCATTTGTTTTGAATAAAATAGTGGGAGCATATTTGATTAAAGGCCTAATTAAATATGTTGTTTTAATGATACTTATATTTTCATATTTCTCTTGTAGATTACCATGACAACAAACACATCGAACAATATTTTGCGATCCATCCTAGATAAGGAAAAATTGTCTGGGACAAATTTCCTGGATTGGCACCGTAATCTGAGGATTGTCCTCAAGCACGATAAGAAGCTGTATGTCTTGGAGACACCAGTTCCTGAGGAGGAACCTCCTAGTTCTGCACCAAAGGCAGAAAGAGATGCTTATAAGAAGCATTTCGATGATGCCAATGAAACCGCTTGCCTCATGCTTGCTACCATGAACTCTGAGTTGCAAAAGCAACACGAGAACATGTCTGCGTTCGATATGATCGGACATCTGAAAACGCTTTATCAAGAGCAAGCAAGAAATGAGAGGTTTCAGGTTTCAAAGTCCCTTTTTAACAGCAAGTTAGCTGAGGGAGCCCCTGTAAGTCCCCATGTACTCAAGATGATTGGGTATGTGGAGAACCTTGACAGATTAGGGTTTCCCCTTGGAAAGGAACTTGCGATTGATCTGATCTTGCAATCGTTGCCAGAGAGCTTCAGTCAGTTTGTCCTGAATTTCAATATGAATGACTTGGACAAAAATCTTCCAGAACTGCTAGGCATGTTGAGAACTGCTGAGCAGAATATGAAGACAAAAGGGAAATCCATTCTGATGGTCAGTAATGGAAAGAAACAGAACAAGAGGCCCATCAAACAGGGTGGTAGAGGGAAAGGCAAGGAAGTTGCCAAACCCAAACCCACTCCTCCTGTTTTGAAGCCTAGTGGAGGAATAGCAAAGGAGGGCACTTGCTTCCATTGCGGTAAGACCGGACATTGGAAGAGAAATTGCCCAAAGTACCTGGAAGATAAGAATAATGGAGTAGAGACTTCAAATTCAGGTATTTTTGTTATTGAAATTAATTTATCTACTTCTGCATCATGGGTATTAGATACTGGATGCGGTTCTCACATTTGTACTAATGTGCAGGGACTAAAAAGGAGTAGAAATTTGGCAAAAGGTGAAGTTGACCTACGAGTTGGCAATGGAGCAAAGGTTGCTGCTTTAGCTGTAGGAACTTATGTTTTAACTTTACCTAGTGGTTTAATAATTCAGTTAGAGAACTGTTATTATGTACCTGCAATTAGCAGGAATATTATTTCCGTTTCTTGTTTGGACAAGTTTGGTTTTTCATTCATAATAAGGAACAATTGTTGCTCCATTTATTTGAATGATATATTCTATGCTACTGCAAAAATGAATAATGGACTATATGTCCTTGATCTTGAAATGCCAATTTATAACATTAATACTAAAAGGTTGAAACCTAATGAGTTGAATCCAACTTACCTTTGGCACTGTCGATTAGGCCACATAAATGAGAAACGCATTTCCAAACTCCATAAAGATGGACTCTTGGACTCTTTTGATTATGAATCATATGAGACATGCAGATCTTGTTTAATTGGAAAGATGACAAAGTCCCCATTCACAGGAAAAGGTGAAAGGGCTAATGATCTTTTGGCACTCATACATACTGATGTATGTGGACCACTGAACATACCAGCCAGAGGAGGTTTTCAGTACTTCATCACTTTTACTGATGACTTCAGTAGATACGGATATGTGTATTTAATGAAACACAAATCTGAGTCCTTTGAAAAGTTCAAGGAATTCAAGAATGAAGTACAAAACCAACTAGGTAAGAATATTAAAGTTCTTCGATCAGATCGAGGCGGTGAATATTTAAGCCTAGAATTTGATGACCATCTAAAAGAGTATGGGATTCTATCCCAACTTACTCCTCCTGGAACACCACAATGGAATGGTGTATCTGAGAGAAGAAATCGAACCTTGTTAGACATGGTCCGATCCATGATGAGTCACGTCGATCTTCCAAACTCCTTTTGGGGACATGCATTATTAACAGCAGCTTACACACTTAACCGTGTTCCATCCAAAAAGGTTGATAAGACACCATATGAGATATGGAGTGGTAAGAAACCACATATGTCTTACATGAAGATTTGGGGTTGCGAGGTTTACGTCAAACGACAAATTTCAACCAAACTTGAGCCCAAATCTGACAAATGCTTATTTGTGGGGTATCCTAAAGAAACAAGAGGATATTACTTCTACAATCCTTCTGAGGGCAAAGTGTTTGTCGCTCGAACTGGAGTCTTTCTGGAAAGGGATTTTATTTCCAAAGGAAACAGTGGGAGGAAAATAGAGCTTGAAGAAATTCAAGAATCACAAAACATTGAAACACCTATGGAGGAACTAGAGCGGGAAACACAAGTAGTTGTGGAAGAGCAACCTGCTCAAGAAGAACAAGACCAGCGTAGGTCAAGCAGGATACGTCACCAACCTGAGAGATATGGATATCTCATAAGTGATCAGGGTGATGTATTACTCATGGATCAAGATGAGCCTGTGACCTACAAAGAGGCCATAACTGGTCCTGAGTCTGAGAAGTGGCTAGAAGCCATGAAATCTGAAATGGATTCCATGTACACAAACCAGGTTTGGACCTTGGTAGAACCTCCTATAGGAGTTAACCCTATAGGATGCAAGTGGGTCTTCAAGAAGAAGACTGACATGGATGGTAAGGTACATACCTATAAAGCAAGACTGGTTGCAAAAGGCTATAAACAAATTCATGGGGTTGACTATGATGAAACTTTTTCACCAGTTGCAATGCTTAAATCTGTTCGGATTTTACTTGCCATCGCTGCATATCATGATTATGAAATATGGCAGATGGATGTCAAAACTGCTTTCCTTAATGGGAATCTTCTTGAGGATGTGTACATGACACAACCTGAAGGATTTGACATACCACAAGATGCCCAAAAGATATGCAAGTTACAGCGATCAATCTATGGATTGAAGCAAGCTTCCAGAAGCTGGAATCTTCGTTTTGATGAAACCGTAAGACAATATGGATTCATCAAAAATGAAGATGAACCTTGTGTCTACAAGAAGGTTAGTGGGAGCATGATCGTGTTTCTGGTATTATATGTAGATGACATATTACTCATTGGAAACGATGTCCCTACCTTGCAACAAGTGAAGACTTGGTTAGGGAATTGTTTTTCTATGAAAGACCTAGGTGAAGCAGCCTATATATTAGGAATTAGGATCTATAGAGATAGATCACAAAAACTGCTTGGCCTAAGTCAGAGTACATATATAGATAAAGTGTTGAGACGCTTTAATATGCATGATTCCAAGAAAGGATTCATACCTATGCAACATGGTCTGTGTTTATCAAAAACACAATCCCCTTCAACTAAGGAAGAAAGGGATCGCATGAATAAGATTCCATATGCATCTGCAGTAGGATCTATCATGTATGCCATGTTATGTACTCGACCAGATGTCTCGTATGCATTAAGTGCAACGAGTAGGTACCAATCTGATCCCGGTGATGCTCACTGGGTAGCTGTCAAGAATATCCTTAAGTACTTGAGAAGGACTAAGGATTCATTCTTGATATATGGAGGTCAGGAAGAGCTTGATGTAATTGGTTACACTGATGCTAGCTTCCAGACAGATAAGGATGATTTTAGATCACAATCTGGTTATGTGTTCTGTCTCAATGGTGGCGCTGTGAGCTGGAAAAGTTCAAAGCAAGAAACAGTTGCTGATTCTACAACTGAGGCCGAGTATATTGCTGCCTCAAATGCAGCAAAGGAAGCTGTTTGGATCAAGAAGTTCATTAGTGAACTTGGCATAGTCCCTAGCATTGTGGATCCCATTGGTTTATATTGTGATAACAATGGTGCTATCGCACAAGCTAAGGAGCCTAGATCTCACCAACGATCCAAACACATACTTAGGCGTTATCACCTCATTCGAGAGATAATCGATCGGGGAGATGTGAAGATATGCAGAGTACCTACACTTGACAATATCGCTGACCCATTAACAAAGCCTCTTGCGCAACAGAAGCATGATGGTCATACTAGATCTATGGGTATTAGGGGTATGCCTAATTGGCTCTAGTGCTAGTGGGAGATTGTTGGTGTAAGCCCTAGAGGCCAATACTTTTTGGTACTTGTATCAGATTATTCGTTTAATAATAAAAGGCATTTCTTTATTATGTTTGTCTTTCAGAATAATAAAGTCCCTAGAATAGTTAGTCTGTTTAATGAAATGTTAAGTGTGACTTAATCATGAGATCCCATTAAACATAAAGACATTATTCTTAAAATATCCGTAGTCAAGCTTTATTGCAAAGTGGGATAACATTAAAAGCATTGAGACTATTATGAAGATAGACTGATGATCACATCTCATGGATCATGGATAAAGAGTTATCAAGTCTTGACATAGGTATAAATATTAGGAGTAATATTTATACCGGATTGACCCGCTATGAGAATACTACATAGTATGTTATGCAAAGTGTCATAAGTTATTCTCATGGTGATAATGGTGTATTACCACCCTTCGACCTGAAACCACTATGGACCCTAGATGTAGAGTCGGGTGCTTTATTGCTGATCAAACATTATCCGTAACTGGATGATCATAAAGACAGTTGATGGGCACTCCACGAAGCATGCTGAGGGACATGAGTGTCCTAGATGGAATTTGCCAATCCTGCATAACAGGAGAAATGTCTAAGGGCCCAATATTGAACTGGACAAGGATGACACAGTGTATGCCTTGTGTTCAATATAGACATAGGGGCAAAAGGGTAATTGTACAAACATATATTATCACGAAAAAGGTTTTGTCAGATCACATGACATTTTCGTGACTTGGGTAGCAGTGATGTGTTGCTAGATACCGCTTACTGTTTATTATGTTAAATATATATAATTTAATATAATTACCAACGTTACGAAATCCTACAGGGTCACACACATAAGGACAGTTTGATGAGAGATAGAGAAATCAAAGGAACACCGTAAGGTACGGTGCACTTAAGTGAAAAATAGAAATTCGGATAATATAATAATAATTATTGTTATTTTATAATGGTTATAAAATAATAATAAAATAAATATATTTATTATAATAATAGTTATTATAATAATATATAATATTATTATGGATCATGTGAATTAGGGTTTTAGCCCGCAGCCCACAAGAGAGTCTATAAAAGGAACCCTTGTGATGAAGCTTTCACTTGATGCAATTTCGTTTTTGATTCTCTTTTCTCACTCAAATAATTCCGTTCGTAAGCAGCTAGCACTGTGACCGGAAGCTGTTCGTGTGGACTGAGTAGAGGCGTTGCACTTCATCAACGCTTGTGATCGCTGCATCAAAGATCTGAATCGCCACAAAGAGGTAACGATTCTATCACTGACCATGCTCATTCGTGAGGATCACTAAAGGAAAATTTTTGTTTTCCGCTGCGTTTAGATCGCAATTTTCCTTCAAAGGGAACGCTCGAAGTAAACCTCGCAAAAACGGGGAAAAGGTATGGTCGTTGCAACCAAAACCTGGGTTCGGGAGTCGGTTACGCAAGGGGAAGGTATTAGCACCCCTCACGTCCGTCGTACTCGACGGGATCCACGCTTGTTTTCGGGTATGGATTGTTATTCTATCTAAACTATATGTCAAGGGTTAAAAATAAAATAAAATGAAAATGAAAAATGACTCGGCAAAGTATCGCACTTTATGCCTACGTATTCCCGTCTGGAACGAGAAATCAGAGTCAACGTAGTTCGCCTACCTACGGGAAAGGAGGGGAAGGTTGCTCGCTAGGATATCGCATCCTATGCCTACGTACTTTCATACAGCATGAAAGATCAGAGCAAACGTAGTTCGGGCCACGTACGACACAAGTCTGTCTTGATTGATTTTATTCCTTCTGAAAAAGGTTTTTCTGATTAACAGTCCAAGCGGACAAAAATGACGTCTTGATGAGTTCACATTCTTTTACGGAAGAAGTGTCTTTTATTGTGTTTGAAATTTTATTGTATTTTTCTGTTTGTTTTGAGAAAGAAAGAGACAGAACCCTAACCTACGGTTGCGAAGGGAAACAAACTATCCTAATGTTATCATGCATGGGTTGAGACCTAGTGTCTATCATGCTCCTCTCTTGCGCAGAGAGAAACAGAGATCCTAAGGGAATAGACGGGAACAGAAACAATATCAGATATATACAGTAAAACAGTAAAATGCATGAATGCAACAGTACAAGCGAGGCAAGGGAGTCCCACTCAACCTCGAACCTAGAAAACAATAGGCAAAAGTGAACAGACTTCACTTTCAACCCAACAGGGTAAACAGCAAACAATACAGTCAGGAAAACCAATCAATACATCAGAAATGAAATACAGCAATAAAACACACAGCTCAGCAGCTCTGAATCAGCATCTGGCTCCAAGTAATCTCCAATCAGCTACAGGCTTCAACAAGCATCAATCTCCATCTTCATGGCCTTCAGGCAAGGGCTTTGATCATCAGTCTTCTATCTGCAATGGCCTTTCTTCAAGCTCAAACCTCCAGGATGAGGGATCAGTCACAAGAGTGAATTGGGTGTTAAGCAATCAGTTGACTACCAAAGGTGGTGAACAGACTGCTTATAACACATATGACATTTTCTCTCAAGAGTTCTATCTCTTAGACACTATCACCAAGCCTTCCAAAGGAAGGGGGTGATTGTCTTAGAGAGACTCTGAATCACAGAGAAGAATGGATGCAGACAAGGCAATCCATGTTTGAGAAGCAAGCTTTCTAACCTAGAGCTCTGCCTAGCTCCTAAACCCTAGTCTCCTCAGCATCTGCTAGCAAGAATCTCCTCTTCAACTCTGGAAGTTGATCTTCAATCTCTGGATCTCCAATGGCCTTCATCTCCTCAAGTCTTCAGCTCTCCCAAGTCCCCAGACAATCCCAATACCCACACAAACAAGCAATAATCCCCAGAGGGCACACCACACCAGTCAATCAGATATACAGTACACCAATAGCAGTAGGGGAATCCTGACTTTTTCTAAGGGGATCTAATAACTACCCATAGCCCCTATAGTCCCATAGCTAAACTATTCAATCTCTAAATCCTAAGGGAAGTGAATTGATTCTCCTAAGTCATCACCTAAAACCCTAGTTTGTTCATGCTGTTCACACCTAAATTAAACACCTAAAATTAATTTCTAAAAATGGGAACTAAATTGTATCTACAAGTTTAATGTCTAACCTAAACAACCTAAAAAGAATGAGCAAAAAATATTGAAGCAATTAATAGAACAAAAAATAACAAAATCATGTATGAAATGAAACTATTTAAAATGTTATTTATTTAGAAAATATGGGAAAAATATCAAATAAAAAATAAAATGCAATTTTTATTTTTTATAATTTTCTAGACATCCTAAAGAAAAATATGCAAAAAGAATGAATTAAAAATAATGATTTTTCCATTTATTATGATTTTTAGAAGATGCATGAAAATGTAAAGAAAATAAAGAGAAAATATAAAACAAGAAATAAAGGGGGGTGAGAAAAGTAGGGCCAGACAGTTCAAATTAGTGGGCTTTCACACGCGGGGGGTGTCAACAGCATTCGAGCCCGTTTCCTCTACTTAAATGAAACGGCGCGTTTCATCTTTTGAAAATTTCCCTCTGTTTCTCAGAATGCACGTGGACCGTTAGATCCTTGGTCCAGTCAAAGTCTTCCCTCCAATCCAAGGGCCACCGCATCGTCTTCTTCCTCTATCCACTTAGGGTTTCAGAAACACGACCCCATGCAAGCACCTTCCATCTCTTCGTGCTCTCTCCACACACCATGAAAACACACGATTCCAAAAGCAATTTTGCCCTAATTCTCTCCCTCTACACAGCTATAACCATAGTTTCCATTAAAACTCAAGCAATCAAACAATTCGATGGAGATAACAGTTGGGATCCAATCTTTGCACCTGTGATCAACTCAACCAAACCTTGCCAATTTTCATCCTAATGTAATCACTACGTTGCACTAATCATTCTGAGCTCATCTTCCATAATTATCATCCCCTAAACTAGGTTTTCTTGCTCATCCAAGTTTCATCACTCTGCCTCCAAACTCCATATTATTCTCCCTAAGCTTCAAGAATTAAACTCCTATGGTTTCTAAGCAATTCTATCCTAACCACATGATCTACAACAGCCTGAATAATGAGATTCGAAAGATTATGCATACCTTGCAAGTGATGATGGCAATGGTGGTTAGACTCCAATTCAAGCCTTGATACTTGCTGAAAGTGATCTCCAATGAGTGTATGTGCTTCTGTTTGCAGTGATTCTTGCTCAATCCTTGTGAATTACTCTATTCCATTCTTCATGCAAATTGGAGTTTCAACTTGAATCTCTTTAAACAGCCACGAATTCTATCCAAGTTCTTGTGCCAATTACTCCATGATGATGGTGGATGATGATGATAACAGAAATTGGAATGATGGAGGAAGTTTTAATGGAGTTTGGATGAAGATGCAACTTGGAATGAAGAATAGGAATGGTACAATTCTTGATCACTTTAGCCACTTCTTGATGTGAATCATGGTGTTTGAATGATGATGATGAAGATCCAATCAACAAAAATGAGAATTGAGGGAGATTGTGAGAGTTTGTGAAGTTTATGCCAAAAATGAAAAAATGAATGAAAATTGAGGTTTTTGAACAAAATGAGATCACCAACCCTTGCATGAACTATCTTGTGTCAATATATAGATGGGATTAGAACTTCCTAGAAACTTGGAGAAGTTTCCCTTGCACTTTTCCCTTTCAATTTGGTTTATGTAACTTTCAATTCAAGCAACCATGGATAACTCTTAAATCTTGAACCAAACTCAAAATTCTACTTTATCCAATGTCTTTAAAATGATCTTTCCATTCAAAATGACCTATAATTTTGCTTCCTTTGGCCAAGATATGAAAAATCCCATTTTTAAGTCCATTTTTCTTCATTAAATTCAACAATTTTGAAACCTTGTGCTATGAACTTTTTCAATCTCCCATGGTCACTTTACTAGACTCAAAATGTCATTTGGAGCAAGTTTGATGTTGTAAGTTTTTCCATTTGAGGCCTCCTTGTATGAGTTTTGGGCATAGGTTAAAATGACCTGTAATTCACAAATGACCAAAATACCCTTTGCTTGCCAAGACCATAAGTAGAGTTCCCCAAATCATATGAAGGCATACCATACCATTCTAGAAAGCTAAGACAATAAGGAACAATTCTTATGTTTACCAGAAATCCATTTGAAATCTCCTTGAGGGGTAAAAATTTCTTGGAAGTCAAGTCACTTTCACAGACAAAATTTCAGATACCTCAGATGACCTGTAACTTGCAAGGACCATAACTTGAGTTCTATAAATATCCTTAGGGTCTTCCACCACTCAAATTAAAGGTATTGAGATCCTCTACAAGTTTCATGTTGGCCAAGGGTCCATTTGAAGCTTGCATTTTGACTTATCTTGCTTGGAAATTTGACCTAAACTAGGGGATTTTACATAGAAACCCTAATTTAGACCCTCCTCTTCTCCTTGATTTCTCTTGATTTATTCTTAGCATAACAACATATCCTTATTCTCTATGTCAAATGATGAACCCCACATCTCTCCAATAGCCCTTAATGCCCTTAAATCAATCAATTGACCTAGGGTTGACCTAGGGTTGACCCAGATGAAACCCTAGTTGACTGTCTTCAACTGCAATTCTTGTGATCACATCAACAACTTGTTTTCTTCTCCAAATGACTTTCCAAGTCCTCCAAGATGTCTAGATACTCTCCATGCCTTCAATTCACAGCTCATACTTTCCTTGGTGATCCCCAAATACCCTCAGCCAGGAGATAGATGAACTGCTTGACCCATTGACTTGGTAGCTTTCAAATTCTTTTCTGATGACTTGAATGAGATTGAATTAGGATAATAACCTCTGGATAGGCCTCTAGAGATGAGAATAATGATTGGCCCCTGCTGGATGACTTGCTATGCTTATGCTATGTAGATGGTTAGGCTATGTACATGACTCTATATGCAAATGCTAATGATATTGAAACATAAACCCAGTGAATAAGGTTGAGCAAATTTTAGGGTGCAACACCAAAGAATTACTATTCTTGCAAGGCTGCCTCACAAATAGAAGATTTAATGTAGTTCCATTTATGGTAGCCCATATGAATGCTTATATTAAGAGCACTGGGACCATAGCCTTCAGAGGACTGATCACGTCCATTACAAAGGCTCTGAACCTAGATGTGTAGATAGCCACTTTAGAGCCTCTTCCTCCTCGCACAATTAATTTGAAATTTCTAAAAGATATGAAACTGTGCAAGGTAAGGAAGGAAGGGGGCTTCGAGCTTATGATACATGGGAGGGTTATCCCATCTGTCATTCTGCCTTGCACTAGACGCACAGATGTGACTATAAAGGGGAATTGGACCTATGATTTAGATGCCCTACCCATTACAGGTCCAGTACCCCCAAATATTCCTGTTGGTGACGGTGATGGTACTGATACCGAGTATGACCAGCGAGAGCGATCTCCCAATCACCCTATGCCGCTTCGCTACACACCACAGGCACACACTGCACCGTCTTCCTCTTACCATTCTGCAGGTACCGCACCCGTATTTCATATATCTTAGCAGATGTGGCAAACACAATTAGCTAGAGAGGAAAGATGCGAAAATTGGCTCAACACCATTTCGCAGCATTTATCTGAGAATATGAGATTCATGCAAGAGTCTCAGCAGCAGATGAGCCAGTCCGTGCAAAGCATTGTGCAATCTCAAGCTGCTCTGACCACCCGATTCGACGCATTCGAAGCTTCTAAGACTGATCGCCGTCGCAGTAGATCCTGCCTCCCTAGGTGCTCGTCGCACGCTAGCAACAACACTGGCAGCATGCCTTAGGCCCCACAGGTACCTCGTCCCTTACTTATTTTGAAACATTGGGGACAATGTTCAATTTAAGTGTGGGAGGAGACTTTACTTGTTTTCCCGCTTTATCTCGCAATTTTATTTCTTTTATCGCTTTCTAGTTTATTTCCCGTCTTATTTTTCTTTTTCATTTTTTAGAACATACTTGTGTTTAACAAGTCATTCTACAGTATACCTTTATTCCCTCATTTTACTCCCTCATTACTTTTCCCCACCAAAAACGTTTTTTTGACAAGTAGTGTACTGTCTTGAAAAATTTTTGGGCTTTGAGGCAAGTTCATGTTAGGATGCAGATGATTTGGAAAAATTCTCTTTGAAACATAGGTATCATTATAACACCTTAGGCTTCACAAATTCAGAAATCGACTCCAATACTCTGAGTACCACGGCCTTAATAGAATATCCATAGTAAGTCTTAAGTAGTTTATCCTAGCAATCAACTCTGGCCAAAGCGTTATCTACGTGAAGGATCGGTGAAAATAAGTGAATGATCGGTATGCTAAAAAAATAATAAAATAATTACAACTCGGGTATAGGTAACCCTCACAAGGTCATTTAACCCAAAAAGTTGTAATTTCGAAAAAAGAAAAAAAATGATGATGATAAAAAAAACAAAACAAAAACTTCCCATTGTCAGTTGGTTCAGAGGTGTCTGGTACTGAACTCGGTAGGGCGGATCACGATCTGATCCCCCACAGCTGCAAATGGGCCAATAAAAAGGGTTACACCACCTTAGCGCACCAGAAACCCTGTGCTTAGATCAGAATCACTAACCGATCACTTCACCATGATTTCGTGCGGATAACGGGCTTAATGTGATTGCACCAGAATAAAAAGGACTCAAAAGGAGATTCGAAAGTAGGCCTAAGTACAATAGGGTAGTATGGATTGATTTTTTGTAAAGAATGAAGCTTATGTCCGTATTTACGGAAAAGTGTCATTCTGATACCCATGGTTCATTGAGTCGTCACCTATCGCCTCATCCCAGCTTGAACTTATAAGACCTTTTTGTACAGATCACTTATGGATATCACCTTATTATGTCATAATGTTTTGCTTGAGGACAAGCAAAGGTTTTAGTGTGGGAGAATTTGATAGACCTAAAATATACTGTTTATTTGACTAGATTTCACGCAAGTTATTTAGTATTTTATTTCCATTTTCCTGTATTATGCCTTTGTTTTGTTTCTTTTTCAAGTTTTTGTATTTTCAAGGCTACTCGAGAAGAAATAAAGAAAAACGAGCTAAAAAACCCTACTTTCTGAGGAAATGTACACATGGTTTCCACCATGGCGAGCGCCATAGGGGATGCCACACATTGGATGCAAGCCAACTGCTGACAACTGCCATGTCTCCCACTCCTTTCCACCCTAGTACATGTGGCGGGCGCCACAAGGAGATGGCGGGCACCATCTTCACACAGATGTTTCCCTCCCAAAAGGAGTTGGGGGGCATTCTTGTCTTTACCTGTACTTTCCTACCACTATAAATAGAAGAGTTCTGTTTCATTTTAAATCATCCAAGCTTTGAGAATAGAACTCAAGCCATAAATTCCACCTATTGTAAAGTAATAAACTTCTCACATCGAGGAGTTATTACACCGTGTAATCGAGTCTATAATCAGGTTTGGAACACTTTGGTAGAAGTTAAACCTGCCGCCATTTTATTTCTGCCATTTACTTCCCGTTGTACAAGATTTTAAAGTCTCTTGTTTAGAGCAGATTTCTGTCTACTTATTGTATTTTATTTATTTCCCGCACCGTTTATTTCTCGCACCTCACTTTATTTATTTACTTACCCGCACTTTATTTACTCGTATTTACCTTACCATGTTCGGCTAAATCTTAAGGGCTAGGATGTGAGGATTATAGTGATAATTAGTATTCCACACAATTGTCGGTAGAATTACTTAGGGGTTATTTTAGCTTTTAACACTTATTTTTTGTACTTAAAATTCGTTGGGTAAGATTGAAACTCGTCCAACCTTTAGATAAATTAGGTTAGTTTTGACTGTTCCGAGGAAGCGAAAGCGCTTGGCTCAGTCAATTAGGAGTCTTTAATGTTTAAGAAAACCGATTTTAAAACTGTTTTCGGACGCGTTTATGGATTTAAAGTCCGGTTCGCAAGAACCTCTTTTTGTTAGAAATTTCAGGTTAAAATACTTTTCAACTAAGTCAAGAAACTATATTTCTTTAAAATAGGTTTATTAATCCTAACGCAATGTGCACCTTTTTATCAGTGACAATAAGAGGGGTTGATTAGGGATAAACTCGGTTCTAAATACGCGAAAGCGACAATTTCCGTTAAATTAGTTCTTTTCATGAGTATAAAATATTACCCCATAAGGAATCCTATATGTACACATCTGGAATACTACGTAGCTATATGAATTGCATCTATGCCTATTGCTTTATTATTAATTTTAATCATGCATTTTACTTTTATTTCGCACAAACCATCCTTTATTTGATTTGCCTCAGATAAACACCGTAACAATAGTAATCGATAGATTGACGTTTGGTCTCTGTGGGATCGATAATATTTTATATTACTTTGACGCTATTCGTGCACTTGCGAATCGCCCATCAGGCATGACAGATACAACATTCACTATGATGTCAAGGGAAGCTGTTGATTCGCTGTCGAAGTTGTCAGTCATGTTCTCATCATCTTTGACTTCTCTTTCTGGCTGTTACTTCTGAACAGCAAACAACTTTCGCCTTATAGGCATTTTCTCAACTATTCCCACTTGATTTCCAACATTGGTACTTGACTCTTCTTGTCTTGGCACTTGAGCTTCCCTGATGGCTTTTCACCTACGCTGTTCTCTTCTCCACTGTGACCTGGTCATAGGGTTCTTACCCTTATAGTTTTGAAAGGTGTATGCTGACTTATTAGTTGTATGGTTTTCCTTTCAATATTCAAACGAAGAACCCCTTTCTACGTCAAATTTCTGCCATTTCTTTTGCCCTCTCCCTTTGACAGGTTTTATCCAGCTTCCTATTGGTATACTTCCAGTTGGTTTAAATGTGTTTGGCCTAGCTTGGGCTTTCACCCTCGTCAAGGATCTTCTGGAATCAAAACCTCTTGGGCCCTAGCTCACTTTCTGCCCCCCAGTTTCCATTGGCTTTTCTAATTCCCTCCAAATTATGAGCAGCTTTTTCATCAAAAATGGCGCTACACCTAGGACACAACATCATTCATGATCCATTCTTTTGACAACGATGCAGAAAATCAACAATGGTTTCCTCCTGCTTGGGGTATACCACTTTGTTACGTTCTTCTTGTTTTTCTGCCTCACTTCTCTCTTCAAACCTTTCAATCTGTGATCTCGACCATGTTGACATCAACCTTATCTTCTAGCTTCATCTTAGAAAAGTGAGTCTCCATGTTTTCAGTAGTTTTCTCCATATACTTAGTGTTTGCTTCCTTTGTTACCTTCTTCCAAGTGGAATCTTCAGCTTCGACGACTATTTCAGCATTAAACCTTTTAATGTCAGGAGATGTTTTAAAGTACTGTTCTATTGCCATGCATATCCAGTTCTCTAACAAGCAATCATCCATATCCATCATCTCTCCTACCAACAACATGTTGTTCTCCAATTCTTTGACGACTTCGACTCTAGGAACATTTTCGCCCATAGCCTCATTGGAACTGACACTATCTGAACTAGTATCAGATTTCTCACTTAACTCAACCATGTTAATGCCCTCAGTAGCGTTTATTCTCAGTCCTCTTACTGCCATGTCTACTTCCTTAACAGCTTTGTCCATCTCAACAAACTTATCCGTCGTTTTCTTGGTTACCAATATCAGACCATTATCATCAGAATTTCCTCCACTTAGACTATCTGCAGTTTTGTTAAAGCCTTTAAAAGCTTTATCTCTCAGCTTGTGTATGTCATTTTGGTCTAAGCACTCAGTTACTTTGACCATCACAGGCTTTGTGGCGAAATCTTCAGTAACTTCCACCATATTAACTGAAAAGTTGGAACCTTCAATGGTTTCGACCATCTGGACCACTTCAGGCTCTGCATAGTGAGCCTCTGCAATTCGCAATGGGTCAGAGTCAATCTTCATTTGGGATTTTCCTTTGTCCCTAAACTTCAGCCTTCCTTCTTGGATAGCACCTTGCACCAAATCCCTGAAAAGAAAACATTGAGAAGTTTTATGATCCAAAAAATTATGGTACTTACAAAACCTCTTTTTTTTCTTTGTTCTAAAGGTGGAATTTTAGCACCAGCAGGCACTATTATTTGCCCATCCTTAACTAACAAATCAAATATTTCGTCACATTTAGTAACGTCGAAAGTATATGTTTTCTTAGGAAATTTGTCATTAGATTCGACAGGATTTTTTCCATTTGAAGGACCTAATAATTTACAAGCATAAGGTGGCCCTTGCTTTAGCTCAGCAACATCAACCTCATTCTTGTAGAAATAAGATGTATCTGTAACACGGTGGGAGAACTGACTTTAAACAATGTTGCGGATAGCAAGAGTCGCCACCGACTTTTATTTTATCCATAAGGAAAGGTTATAAAAGAACAGGAAAGACCTTAGAGAATATTTTGGGTCCGGGGGGTAGGTTATGAAAAGGGAAGGTGTTAGCACCCTTTTCATCCATGGTTATCCATGGGCTCTTAGGTACTTAAGCTCACTTTTGAATTGTTTTGAAATTGTAGTGTGTGAATAGAAAATTTTCAGAATAGTTAATAAATAATCCATGTAAGGATGTGTTAAGAACTTGTTTGAAAACTTGTTGAAAATTTGTTTAAGTGTGAAAAAGTTTTGAAGTGAGCAAGTATCTAGGAGTAGCCTACCCTAATGTTTTAAGGTCTTTCTTATTCTTTATCCTTTCCTTAGTATGACTATCCCTACTATAATTGGAGTAGGTAGTCCTTACTTTGGATGTTAAGGGACATGTGAGGGATAATTTGACTTTGAAGGCCATTGTGGGATGTAATAAGCACATATAAGGGACCATCATCATTTTTCGAAAGGGACTCGATTCGTAAAGGCAACCATAAGGGACTTTGATGATTTTTCTATTTGAGGGACTTGCTTTATACACCCCACTTAACCATTATTCGTAGGCAACTTGAGGGATATCCTTAGGAAGTGAGACGGCGATTAAAATCGACTTACGTGTGTGACGTGTTTATTTTAATTATCTTTATTTAAAAGTGATCTAAATTTATTTTAATATTACATACATGTTGTTACACTCCCTAATTACTAACCATAATAATAATTAAATAATTAAACAACTTTACATCCAAGAAACAATTACAAAATAATAAGCAAAATAATTAAATAGCAAAGATAAATAAAATATAAATAAGCAATAATAAATAATAAAGGGGGTTAATTCTAAGTTTACTCGGCAAGACATCGCATCTTGTGCCTACGTATCCTTACGGGAGTGGAATCAGAGTAATCGTAGTTCCCCTCAATAGGGAGGTTAGAAACTTCTTGACTGTGGTCAAGGTCTCAAGGGGAATAAACGCATCTTAAGGACACGCTTACGTGGAGTGTAGAAACTCCAAATCTCTACGTTGAAATGTTAAGTTGTAATTAGGGTTAAATGAGGGATTCCACGGCGGGAAACCCTAAAATGAGCGCGGCGGCTCTTTGACCTAATGCTAAGGGTAAAATTGTAATTTTGCCTGCGGCGAGGCATTTGTGAAAATTAGGGTTTGTAGTTTGTAGTTTTGAGGATTTGAAATTGAATGTGTGAAGTTTTACGGACTATTGGCGCGGCGGCCAAACAGTTAGACCTAACCTTCGGATGTGTGCAATGTGACAGAAATAATAGTAAACGCGTGAGATAATTGAATCATGCAAACAGAGAGATAATGTCATAATTTAAACCATGCAAGCAGAAATTTAAAGGCAGAATTTAAAGAGCGATTGTTAAGTTCGCGAGGTTACATGAGAGGAGCAGATACAATATGATAATGAAATTTGAATTGAACAATAATAAAATAAAATAAATAACGGTTCTAGTTATTATTTTAAAAAAAGATTTTAGTTATTATTTTAAATTTATCTAAAAAAAGGTTTTTCTTAAAAATAATAGGTTTTCATATTAATTTGGAAAAGATGTTAATGTTATTTATTTTAAAAAAACAGATTTTTATATTATAACAAATTTTAATAAATTAATGATAACAATAATAATAATAATGGTAATAATAATGATAATAATGATAATAATAATAAATAATGATAATAATAATAATAATAATAATAATAATAATAATAATAATAATAATAATAATAATAATAAAGCAATAATGAATTTTAAATGTGCCAAATAACCCAACAATGTTGCTAACGCAGAAATGCGCTCATCGCAACCAGATCTAAATCGGACGAAACAAAATTTATCGCAAAGAAAAAGAAATTAAGCAAAAAATAGTATTATTGCTCACACAAAAATGCGATCATCGCAACCAGATCGAACTAACACAAATGTCACGCGTCATGCACACAAATGTGCAAACATCGTATCGACATAATTCGATCAAAAATCTTATATATATAAACTCTAACAATTTAAAAATTATATATATATATATATAAACGTAACAGTAATAGATAAAGAAAAAGAAATAACGGTAATAGATGAAGAAAAAGAAATAACGGTAAAAGATGAAGAAAAAGAAACAACAGTAATAGATGAAGGAAAAGAAATAACGGTAAACGATGAAGAAAAAGAAACAATAGTAATGGATGAAGAAGAAAACTAAATAACGGCAAACGGCACTCACTCCTCTTAGGTTTTTTTCATTCTCCCCCTTTTTTCCAACAAGGCAACACATGTATATATAGGGAACAAATTAGGGTTAACACCAAATTGTCAATAATGTCCCTAAAGCCCATTTTAAAGCCCAAACTAAATAATTAGTTAAGAAAAAATAAAATTTAAATAATTTAAAATAATTAAAATAAACTTAAAATAAAAACTAATAATCCTATTGATTCCTAAAATAAAAAATATTATAAAAAGAACAAAATTTTTTTCAATATTTTTTATTTTATGATTTTTTGGATATTTTTATGAATAATTTAGAAAAAAGTGAAAAAAATAATATTTTAAAAAATGATTTAATTAAAATACGAAAATAATAATTAAATAATAATAAAAAACTATTTTTGTTATCTTTTTAATGAAAGATAGAAAAATTTAGAGTAAAAATAATAAAAAACAAAAAAAAGTGACAAAGGTGAGATTCGAACTCTCAACCTCTCACACTCATAACTCCTTACACATGTCCTCCTGCCAATTGTGCCATTTTTACTTTTTAGAAAAAAAATGCATGTCATATGATATTTACCTGCAAAAAGTCAAACGACTACACAAATTTGTTAGTAATTGATTAAATGCAATGAAATGCGACGACAAATCTTAGGGCAAAATTTGGGGTATTACAGTTATTATGATAATATTTCTCACCCAACCTCTCTTTGATGTTGGCAAAAAAAAATCATGAAGTTTGACTTTGGTTTGACCACAGTTGACCTCAGTTTGACCTTTTAACTGCATTGACTGCTTTTGACTTATCTGATCATCTGACTGAGCAAACTTTTGAGAAAAGTCTTGAAACTTGACATGGGGGTTCTTATACACATATAAGATGTTATGAAGCTCACTTGAAGTCTTGGAAGTCCATTTAGCCTGATTAAAGTCAAAACCCTAGTTTTGGATGCACTGCTTAGGAGGTGCATTGTCTGAGGGAATTGTCAACTCTTCTGACCAATTGTGAATTTTGTGAACCTTGTGAACCTTCTTGGAACACAAAGTCTTGTATTGTGAGGGCAAATTTTGGGGTGCAACAGCTGCCCCTGTTCAATTTTCTGAAACCTGAGGGGTTAGATTGGTATATTTGCCAGTCGTAACCTGGAAGGTTGAAGGGGATTGAACACAAAAGCCCAAAAATTTGCACTCACCAGTGCATGGAGTGATATTGATGGTTGGTTGAACATGATTGAGTGGGCTTAAAGATGCCACTAGGGGAAAGTTCTTCAGTAGTATAATGAGAACTGTCAGGAGTCTGGAGTAATACTGATGTAACAGCATGTCTTCATGAGGATAGAGCAATCAATAATGATAACCCTAAAGCAGTCTTGAAGTGATAAATCTGACCTCAGGAGGATAGAGCAATCAATAGCTCTAAAGCAGTCTTGAAGTAATAATGGCTTCAGGAGGATAGAGCAATCAATAGCTCTAAAGCAGTCTTGAAGTAATAGAATGGCTTCAGTAGGATAGAGCAATCAACAGCTCTAAAGCAGTCTTGAAATAATAATGTGATATGTCTTCAGGAGGATAGAGCAATCAATAGCTCTAAAGCAGTCTTGAAGTAATGATTTCAGGAGGATAGAGCAATGGATAGCTCTAAAGCAGTCTTGAAATAATAATGTAATTTCAGGAGGATAGAGCAATGGATAACTCTAAAGCAGTCTTGAAATAATTAGATGGCTTTAGGAGGATAGAGCAATGAATAGCTCTAAAGCAGTCTTGAAGTAGTAATATGACCTCATGAGGATAGAGCAATGAATAGCTCTAAAGCAGTCTTGAAGTAATAGGATGATTTCAGGAGGATAGAGCAATCAGTAGCTCTAAAGCAGTCTTGAAGTCATGAGAGGCTATCAGGAGGATAAAATAACCCTGAGGTTACAATAAAGCAGTCCCAAAGTAATAAGAAGCTCATCAGGAGGATAAAGTAACCCTGAGGTTACAATAAAGCAGTCCCAAAGTAATAAGAAGCTCATCAGGAGGATAAAGTAACCCTGAGGTTACAATAAAGCAGTCCCAAAGATCATAAGCTTGTTTGTTGGATAATTAACCTGAAAACAAGGTAGCATTCTGTATAACAACATTAGTTTATGCTTTATGTATGCATGTATGACATGATGCACTTAGGTAATGTATTATAGACATATATGTTATGGTATGATGTAAATGATGTATGTATGCTATGACACTGCTGGAAGTGTCTGGATATCCTTGTATAACAACTGCTGGCCAAGAAAAATAAATCCCGATTCGTTGTTGAAGAATATATAACCCTCCGTCTGCTGGGGATAACAAGGTATAGATAACCTCCCGTTGTTGGGGATAACAAGGTATAGATAACCTCCCGTTGTTGGGGATAGTAGGGTATAGATAACCTTCGTTTTCGTTTGATAGTAGGATAAGTATAACATCCCGTCTTCGTTCATCGTGCCCTTATTGGAAAGTAATTTCCCGTATATCCGTATGAGGATAAAAGAGATGGATATAAATTCCAGGGGAGATTAGACTTTGTGAAAATGGATTAGTCCTACTGATGGTTTGTAACTGTCTTGTAAAGATGAACCGGCGAAGCTTCGTTGAAATCCTTCCCTCGTTCGTCCTTAGTAAATACTATTACTGCATTTTCATGCATTTCTGGTAAACATCAATCATATTAAAAGCATACATGCGTTTCTGGTAAACATCAATCATATTCAAAGGCATACATACATTCAAACACAACCAATGGACGTTTCGCTTATGTAAATAGGGTAAAAGTGAATCTGGATTCAAAAGATGGAATTTATTTATATCAAAAGTGACCCATACACGGGTAAGTTTGTACAAGGAGACATAAACCCTAGTAAGAGAATTTTGTCATGAAGTTTTACAAAAAGAATCAGCTATGTGGGAAATAATCCTATTGAGTTTCAATTCTACTATTGCCACTCAAGTATCTCATCTTCTTGCTGTTGAGACGGAAACGATTGGATTGAGCTTTATCTGTTTGAGCTTGAGTAAGTAGTACAACTGGTTGCAGTTTCATGAGTGATACAAACGAGACATAGTCATACGCTTTAATCCCTAACTTTTGCCTGGATTGCCCTTTCAGGTTTTCAATCCACCGGGATACCCTTTTTTGCCCAAGCCGCCTTTTCAGGTTTTCGACTTGCCGGGTGTACATCTTTTTATATATATATCCCTAATTTTTGCCCAAACCCTTTTGGTTTGCCGGGATGCCCTTATTTTTGCCTAGGCCTGTCAACCTAGCGGGTCTCTTTTTATGCGTAGTATTTTTTAACTATGTCTGCGTTTACAGGTTGTGGGAAGTCTTCACCATCCATTGTAGTCAGTATCATGGCACCTCCTGAGAACACTGTCTTGACTACAAATGGTCCCTCATATGTTGGAGTCCACTTGCCCCTAGGATCACCCTGTGGTAATATGATACGCTTGATTACCAAGTCACCAGCCTGATATACCTTTGGCTTAACCTTCTTGTTAAAAGCTTTGATCATCCGTTTCTGGTACATCTGGCCATGACAAACTGCTGCTAACCTTTTCTCATCAATCAAATTTATCTGGTCAAGTCGAGTCTGAATCCACTCATCTTCATCCAAGCCTGCATCCTTCATAATTCTCAAGGAGGGGACCTGAACTTCAATAGGCAGAACTGCTTCCATACCATAGACTAAGGAGAATGGGGTTGCCCCTGTTGAAGTACGTATTGTAGTACGATAACCATGCAGAGCAAATGGTAACATCTCGTGCCAATCCTTGTAAGTAACAGTCATCTTCTGTACAATCTTCTTAATGTTCTTATTAGCAGCTTCAACTGCCCCATTCATCTTCGGACGATACGGAGAAGAGTTGTGATGCTTAATCTTGAACTGCGTACAGAGATCAGTAATCATAGTGTTGTTCAGATTAGAGCCATTGTCAGTGATAATCCTTTCAGGGATACCATACCTACATATGAGATTATTCTTAATGAACCGAGCCACAACATTCTTAGTCACAGATGCAAATGAAGCTGCCTCTACCCACTTCGTGAAGTAATCAATAGCAACCAGGATGAAATGATGCCCATTAGAAGCAGTAGGCTTGATCTCACCAATCATATCAATGCCCCACATGGCAAAGGGCCAAGGAGCAGTCAACACATTCAATGGAGATGGAGGTACATGTACTTTATCAGCATAGATTTGACATTTGTGACATGTTCTGGAGTGTTGATAGCAATCAGCTTCCATGGTAGACCAATAGTAACCTGCTCTCAAAATCTTCTTTGCCATGGTATGACCACTAGAATGAGTGCCAAAGGTCCCATCATGCATCTCTTCCATAATTTCTGTAGCTTCCTTCTTATCCACACAACGAAGCATAGTTGAATCATGATTACGCTTATACAGAATGCCATTACTCAGAAAGAACTTAGCAGAAAACCTTCTCAGGAACTTCCTATCTTTGACAGATGCCCCTTCAGGGAACTCCTGAGCTTCAAGATAGTTTTTCACTTCATAGAACCAAGGCTTCTCCTCTGCCCCTTCAGTGTCAATCTCATTGCAGTATGCAGGCTTCTCAAATCTATCAATGGTAATCCTGGGAGCTTCATCATCCCAGCTGATCTCAAACATAGATGCCATGGTGGCCAATGCGTCTGCCAACTGATTCTCTCTTCGTGGAATATGTCCAAAAGTAATCTCTTTGAAATGTGGGATCAAAGACAACACATGTTCTCTGTAAGGAATGAGATTATCATGCTTTGTATCCCAATCTCCTTTAATCTGACTTACTACCAGAGCTGAATCTCCATACACCTCAAGGAACTGAATCTTCATATCAATAGCAACTTGCATACCCATGATACATGCCTCATACTCAGCCATGTTATTGGTACAATAGAAACAAAGTCTGGCAGTAATCGGGGTATGACAACCTTCAGGGGAGCTAATCACAACACCAACACTATTACCATGTGCATTGGAGGCACCATCAAAAACCATAGTCCATCGGGATCCTTGTTCAGGTCCGTCATATTGTCCAGGTTATTTGGTAACAGACATAATGTCTTCATCAGGGAATTCAAAATTCATTGACTGGTAATCACCTACTGCTTGATGAGCCAAATGATCAGCAACAACACTCCCCTTAATGGCCTTCTGAGTAGTATACTGTATATCATATTCCGTCAAGATCATTTGCCATCTTGCGATTCTTCCGGAGAGAGCAGGTTTCTCAAATATGTACTTGATTGGATCCATCTTCAAAATCAACAAGGTAGTATGGGTCAACATATACTGTCTTAGTCGGCGAGCAGCCCATGCCAAAGCGCAGCAAGTTTTCTCGAGCAGTGAGTATCTTGTTTCACAGTCGGTAAACTTTTTGCTAAGGTAGTATATTGCCTGCTCTTTTCGACCAGACTCGTCATGTTGCCCCAATACACACCCCATTGAGTTGTCTAATACTGTTAAATACATAATCAAGGGTCTTCCATCAACTGGTGGCATTAAAATTGGAGGTTCTAGCAAATATCTCTTGATTTCATCAAAGGCAGTCTGACACTCATCATTCCATTCCATCACCTGATCTTTCTTCAACAACTTGAAGATTGGCTCACAGATGGTAGTTAATTGGGAAATAAATCTTGAAATGTAGTTCAATCGTCCCAAGAAACCTCTAACCTCCTTCTCAGTACGGGGAGCTGGCATCTCTCGTATAGCTTTCACTTTTGCAGGATCCACTTCAATACCTTTTCCACTGACAATGAAACCCAAGAGCTTTCCAGATCTAACTCCAAAAGTACACTTGTTTGGATTTAATCTCAACCTGTATTTCTTCAACCTCTCAAACAACTTGTGCAGATGATCAAGATGTTGTTCTTCATTCTGAGACCTGGCTATCATATCATCCACATATACCTCTATCTCATGATGAATCATATCATGAAACAAAGCCACCATAGCACGCTGATATGTTGCCCCTGCATTCTTCAAACCAAATGGCATTACCTTATAGCAAAAGGTGCCCCACTGTGTCACAAATGTAGTCTTCTCCATATCTTCAGGTGCCATCTTGATTTGATTGTAACCAGAGAAACCATCCATAAAAGAGAATACCTTATGCTGAGCAGTGTTGTCTACCAGAATATCAATATGAGGGAGTGGAAAGTCATCTTTAGGGCTAGCCTTGTTCAGATCTCTGTAGTCTACACACATACGTACCTTACCATCTTTCTTAGGAACTAGTACCACATTTGCAACCCACTGAGGATAAGAAGTTACGGCCAAGAACCCTGCATTGAACTGTTTCATTACCTCTGCTTTGATCTTTTCTGACATTTCAGGACGCATACGACGAACCTTCTGCTTCTTTGGACGACAATCTTCTTTCACTGGCAAACGGTGAACCACAATGTCTGTATCCAACCCTGGCATATCTTCATAAGACCAAGCAAAGATCTCCACATAGTCACGTAGCATCTGAATCAACCTGCTCTTGACACTGTCCTCTAAATCAGCCCCTATCTGGACCTCTTTTCTGTTTTCTTCAGTTCCCAGATTCACAACTTCGACTGGCTCTTCATGTGGCTGTATAGCTTTCTCTTCTTGTTGTAACAACCTAGCAAGCCCTACAGGTATTTCACAATCGTCCTCGTTTCCGTCTTCAGTTTGATAGATCGGATTCTCGAAATTGTAATTGGCAATAGTAGAACTGTTATCAACTGGATCCAGAGTGGATGAGGATCTGCATTTTAGTGACGTGGGTGTGTGTAAGAACACATAGCTGATAAAGCAAAAATAAAAGAAAAAGAAAGACAAGGAACACAATATTTACGAAAACGAAACGTCCACTGATTTTATTGAATGAAGTATGCAAATGAAATGACAACCCGTAACAAGCACACCATTGTGCCCCGGGTAAGGCACATGGCTTGAAAGTTTTAATTATTCCAGAAATTACAAATTTAAAAACATAACACAGTAATAGTATTTACTCCTGACTAAAGGAGATAGGGATAACATCTTCAGCTTTCCAATTATTGAGTCCAGCACCCACAGTAGGAAAAATCCATGCCTCCAAGTTGTAGTCTTCATCCTGATCTCCCACAGCATTGATAACCCCTTGATTGGTGATACGAACAGCACGAGCACGACGAACAGCCTTCTGGGACTCTGCAGTGAAACCCAAACCAAACTTGTCAGACTTGTATGGAATATCAGGAAGCTGACCCCAAATAGTACAACCACCTTCTTCCACCACAGCTTTTGCGTCATTGAGGGAGGCCATTGCCATTGTTGGAGGGTTTCTGATGACCACAGGAACCTTCTTCACAGCAGGAGGAGTCACACAATCCTTAACAGCCCAGGGAACCACTTCAAATGACTGACATGGAGTTTCAATGTATTCACCTTCTACTTCCAGATACTTGAAAGTGTTTACATAGCTGACAAAGTATTCTTCCTCTCCAAAGACAGTAACAACTTTTCCATTCACCGGATATCTCAACTTTTGATGTAATGTGGAGGTCACAGCACCTGCCCCATGGATCCAGGGACGACCAAGCAGACATGAGTACGAAGGACGAATATCCATCACATAGAATGTAGCGGTAAACCCCTGAGAGCCAACCTTGATTGGAAGATCAATTTCCCCATGCACTACTCTTCTAGAACCATCAAAAGCTTTTACCACAATATTACTGGGCTTCAATACCGTATCTTTAGGACTCAGCTTGTTCAGGACTTCCTTAGGCAACACATTCAGAGAGGAACCATTGTCTATCAGCACATGAGACAGGGTAGTGCCCCTGCATTCAATTGAAATATGCAAGGCCCTGTTATGATCCCTCTTGGCAGGGGTCAAGTCAGCATCAGAAAATCCTAACCCGTTGTCATAGGTCAGGTGAGCAACACAATTCTCAAACTGGTCCACAGAAATTGCACTGGGTACATGAGCCATCTTTAGAAACTTGATCAATGACTTGGCATGAGCCTCAGAACATAATAACAGGGAGAGCATAGAAATCTTTGAGGGAGTATGCCCCAGCTGATCAACAATATCATAATCACTCTTGCGAATGATTTTCAATACTTCTTCCATCTGCTTAGAGAGGTCATCAGCAGCTGGCACATCAGTAGATACAGGCTCAATAACAGGACCCTTGCCCCGAGCATCAGTGGTGGAAGTAACAGCAGGAGTAACTGCACTCTTAGAAGCAACTGGAGGAGAGAAGACTCTTCCACTACGAGTGATCTTGCTAGATCCGGCAATATTATCAATGTCAACAGGCATATCAGGTAAAGGTTCCTGTTTGACACCATGGATGTAAACATCAGACCCATAGTGCCAAGGCACAGCTTTGTCAGATGTGTAAGGAATAGGACCAGGAGTGGTAATGATCAGAGGAGCTACTCTGGCTTCAGCAACAACTTTCACAGGACCTTCAGCAGTAATCTTGATTGGGCCCCGATGAGTGATTTTAATGGGACCCTTTGAAGTGATTCTTAGTGGTACTTTGTCAACCATGTCAACCTCTTCAATCTTCTTACCCTGAGTCAGATGATCCACCATACTTTCTACAGATGCTGGTCTTCTTTCAAACACTATAGTATATTTATCCATGAGACGTTGAATCCCATCTCTCAAAATGAAGCAACTATCCGGCTTATAGATACAATACAAACAATCTTCACGACAACCTGGAAAGATCCCAGCTTGTACTAACCTCTTTTTGATAACAGACAATGGTGTGCTCAACTCCATAACCGAATAGACATGCAGATCTTCATCAATATCTTCATCAATGGCGTTGACAGTCTTCTCGTGATTTGGCATTGGAGCTGTAATCACATTTGGAGTACCTGGTGGATCAAACTCAATTTCTCCAGCATCAATCATATCTTGAATTTTGTTCTTCAAGACCCAGCAGTTATTAGTATCATGTCCTGGACAGTTTGAATGATATGCACATCGTGCATTGGGATTGTACTTGGGAGAGGTAACATTGGGATTCTGAGGAGCCTCCCTCAGGGTAATAAGTTCAGCCTTCAACAAGTGTTGCAATGCCTGAGCCATTGACATGTTGATCTTCGTGAACTGTCTTCTAGCCCTCTGTTGGTTGCCTTGAGGCTGCTCTGTTGTTGCAGGAGTTGGATTTGAAATATGAACTGCACTAACAGACTGATGCCTTCTGTTACGATCAGGCTGACCATACACAGCATTAGATTCTTTCTTCCCAGTGGGAGGCTTCTTTGCAGCACCTGATGAAGAAGTGCCCACTTGGATCTTACCACTCTTGATACCATTCTCTACTCGCTCTCCTGTCATGATCAACTCAGTGAAGCCAGATGATGAGCTTCCAATGAGATGACTGTAAAACGGACCATTCAGCGTACACATGAACATATCAACCAACTCCCTATCAGTCAAAGGGGGTTGAACTCTTCCAGCTAAGTCTCTCCACTTTTGAGCATACTCCTTAAAGCTTTCTTTGGCACCCATAGACATGCTTTGAAGCTGCATGCGAGTGGGGGCTAAGTCAGCATTGTATTGATACTGCTTGTAGAAAGCTTCAGCAAGGTCATTCCAATCTCTGATGTTGACACTCTCCAACTGATAATACCACTCTAGCTGAGCTCCAGATAAACTCTCTTGAAAGAAATGGATCCACAACTTTTTATCAGCAGTGTGGGGTTGCATTCTTCTGACATAAGACCTCAGATGCAATTTGGGACAAGAGACCCCATCATAGACAACAAATGTAGGAACTTTGAACCCAATGGGTATGACCACCCCAGATATCAAGCTCAAATCCTCAAAATCCAGCCCAGATGATTTTTGTAATTCCATAGCATCCATTCTATCCACCAGCATCTTGAATTTGTCTTCGTTAGGCTCATGGTAGTAGTTAGCCTCAGAATCAGAGTCCCCCATAGTGTTGTGGAGACTGCCTCTCTCCTGCTCAGATTCTTCAGATTCATAGTCTTCAACATGTTCCTTGGTCTTGACAGGACCTTTGAACCTTCTTCCCATGTTGAGCAACCCAGCAGACCTTCTAGCCTTCTTAGTCTTCTTGGCCAGCAGTGTCTTCAATTCATCCTGCCCCTTAGATAGGTTCAGGATCAGCTCTTGGAACTGTGCATTCTGTGCCTGGAGATCCTTAACTGATTGTTCAAGAGCCATTGCTGAAATAAACAGCGAGAAGATGAGAAACCTGTGCACAATTATAAACCTGTGATGCAATGATATGGGAATGCATATGCAATGTTTTCAAGGACCGCAGGATTTAAATTTGCTTAAACAAACAAGAAAGTAACTTTTTATTAGTAATAACTTGTTTTGCCTTTTAGGCTTACAAAAAATGAAAACGAAATAAGTACAAAAGATGGGGTTTTAAGTCTCCCATGGACGTTTCCTCTTTGTGTTGAGGTATGAGTTGAGGTTTCGTTCCTCATGAAGTAGCTTTGTTAGCTCTAGGATCCTTGCTTGGCTTGCTTTGTAATGAGCCTCGAAAGCATCCCTTTGCTCTTTCAGTTGGATCCATGATCTCTGCAAGTCTTCCATATCAGTAGGCATGTCTGGGTGAAGGATGGTATAAGCTGTGTCTCCTTCAGCAACAGGTTCCATGGTAACTGGTAGGACGGCAGGATATGGCATCATGAGTGTCTGAGCACGAGATCGTACCCATCTGAGATAAGCCTCCATAGGAATAGTGTACTTAGGCTCCAGTGTCTTGCTGTCAATCCTGTTTACCTTTCCCCAAGCTCGGATGAATCTCTGACGGTAACCCTGAAGATCGTTGTCGTAATCAAACACAATGCCCTGAATCAACATGTCATGTGGACCATCGCTCCGGGCGTAACCAAACTGTCGTAAAGCTAGAGATGGGTTGTATGTGATACCTCCTCTTATGCCTAGAAGTGGCACATTAGGAAACTCCCCACAACGGTCAATGATGGTGACATTCTCCATAGATCTGGAGCACCAATGGATGTCTGAGTGAGAAAGTGACATGATCCTCTTGGACTACCTGAAACCTTGCTCATTCTTCATTACTGAGCGAGGAAGGTGAGAAATAAACCACCTAGAAAGTAAAGGTATGCAGCACATCAAAGTTCCTCTTGCCCTTGTAGTACGGGTGTGAAGAGAATGTAGGATGTCTCCAAGTAAGGTAGGCACTGGATTGTGACTCAGGAATATGTTGATGGCATGAACGTCTATGAACTGATCAGGATTGGGGAACAACACTAAGCCATAAATCAATAAGGCTAAGATCTCCTCAAAAGCATCGTAGCTCATAGCCTTCAAGAACATTTGAGCTTTATCCACTAATACCTTGGCAAGAATACCTATAACTCCACTTCTCGTCTCTAGAACAATGTCAGACTTCTTCAGATGTAGAGCTGCAGCAATAACTTCTGGTTTAAGCTCCTTCTCTAAGCCTGTGAATGGCTTCTGATCAAGAACAGGTATACCCAGAAGTTTAGAGAACTCCTCCATGGTTGGAACCAGCTGATAATCAGGAAATGTAAAGCAATGGTGCTTAGGGTCAAAGAACTGAAACAGCACACTCATCATGTCTTCACTGAACCCTGAAGTAACTAGATCCAATAAGTGACCATGTCTCTTGTTGAACTGGGAATGATCAGGCACTAGGGAAACCAACTCCTTGAGCTTAGCAGGTATCCCTACAAAGTTGATCCTGATGGTGTTTCTACGAGCAGAAGCCATGACCTGCAACAAAGAACAAAGATAAATCCTTTGGTCCTTGAAATGGTTAGGGAAAATGATATGCTTATGATGCATGATGATGTCATGATGTCATGCTCAATCACAAACATGTGGCACACACAAACAAGTCACACCATAACCCTAGGTTTAAAGGCTTGCATGAGGTTCAAAGGCAAGTACCCTCCCCTGAAGTTAGATGGTTCATCCTGTCCTACAAAAGTAACCAGGTTCTAAGGGATCTCAATATCATTGATCCTTCACAAGGGTGGTTGTTCAGAAGGCAACTTACTTGCCAACCAAAACCCTCCAAGTTTAAGATCTCAATGAGCGTAGTATCGAGTGTCAACCAACTTCAGTCTGCACCAAAGCCGGTTACCTCACTACTTTCTAAAGGCCAAGATGAGTTAACTAGGGTTCTAAAAGTCAGTTAGTGCATTGACAACATATGGCAGCCTCAATATTATCCTCAACTTGACTTAAGGAATATAAGCACCAACCAAGAAGTCGCACTAACTATGGCCACCGGATCAACCGTATCGATATACGTCGTACAGTTTCCTTGGTCTATTGCCATTTACCTAAGGTACACTAGATCCGGGTTAGGACCTTTCACACATAAGAGCACCCCAACAATATAATAATAAAG
Organism: Lathyrus sativus; assembly: GCA_963859935.3. Taxonomy (NCBI): domain Eukaryota; kingdom Viridiplantae; phylum Streptophyta; class Magnoliopsida; order Fabales; family Fabaceae; genus Lathyrus; species Lathyrus sativus. The sequence goes on along the minus strand of OZ012739.1, from coordinate 620,102,675 downwards.
CAAACAAGGCAAACAATTTAAAGTGATCTTAATTCTTAAGGGTACCCCTCTTAAATAGGTCCCCAGCAGAGTCGCCAGTTCTGTAACACGGTGGGAGAACTGACTTTAAACAATGTTGCGGATAGCAAGAGTCGCCACCGACTTTTATTTTATCCATAAGGAAAGGTTATAAAAGAACAGGAAAGACCTTAGAGAATATTTTGGGTCCGGGGGGTAGGTTATGAAAAGGGAAGGTGTTAGCACCATTTTCATCCATGGTTATCCATGGGCTCTTAGGTACTTAAGCTCACTTTTGAATTGTTTTGAAATTGTAGTGTGTGAATAGAAAATTTTCAGAATAGTTAATAAATAATCCGTGTAAGGATGTGTTAAGAACTTGTTTGAAAACTTGTTGAAAATTTGTTTAAGTGTGAAAAAGTTTTGAAGTGAGCAAGTATCTAGGAGTAGCCTACCCTAATGTTTTAAGGTCTTTCTTATTCTTTATCCTTTCCTTAGTATGACTATCCCTACTATAATTGGAGTAGGTAGTCCTTACTTTGGATGTTAAGGGACATGTGAGGGACAATTTGACTTTGAAGGCCATTGTGGGATGTAATAAGCACATATAAGGGACCATCATCATTTTTCGAAAGGGACTCGATTCGTAAAGGCAACCATAAGGGACTTTGATGATTTTTCTATTTGAGGGACTTGCTTTATACACCCCACTTAACCATTATTCGTAGGCAACTTGAGGGATATCCTTAGGAAGTGAGACGGCGATTAAAATCGACTTACGTGTGTGACGTGTTTATTTTAATTATCTTTATTTAAAAGTGATCTAAATTTATTTTAATATTACATACATGTTGTTACACTCCCTAATTACTAACCATAATAATAATTAAATAATTAAACAACTTTACATCCAAGAAACAATTACAAAATAATAAGCAAAATAATTAAATAGCAAAGATAAATAAAATATAAATAAGCAATAATAAATAATAAAGGGGGTTAATTCTAAGTTTACTCGGCAAGACATCGCATCTTGTGCCTACGTATCCTTACGGGAGTGGAATCAGAGTAATCGTAGTTCCCCTCAATAGGGAGGTTAGAAACTTCTTGACTGTGGTCAAGGTCTCAAGGGGAATAAACGCATCTTAAGGACACGCTTACGTGGAGTGTAGAAACTCCAAATCTCTACGTTGAAATGTTAAGTTGTAATTAGGGTTAAATTAGGGATTCCACGGCGGGAAACCCTAAAATGAGCGCGGCGGCTCTTTGACCTAATGCTAAGGGTAAAATTGTAATTTTGCCTGCGGCGAGGCATTTGTGAAAATTAGGGTTTGTAGTTTGTAGTTTTGAGGATTTGAAATTGAATGTGTGAAGTTTTACGGACTATTGGCGCGGCGGCCAAACAGTTAGACCTAACCTTCGGATGTGTGCAATGTGACAGAAATAATAGTAAACGCGTGAGATAATTGAATCATGCAAACAGAGAGATAATGTCATAATTTAAACCATGCAAGCAGAAATTTAAAGGCAGAATTTAAAGAGCGATTGTTAAGTTCGCGAGGTTACATGAGAGGAGCAGATACAATATGATAATGAAATTTGAATTGAACAATAATAAAATAAAATAAATAACGGTTCTAGTTATTATTTTAAAAAAAGATTTTAGTTATTATTTTAAATTTATCTAAAAAAAGGTTTTTCTTAAAAATAATAGGTTTTCATATTAATTTGGAAAAGATGTTAATGTTATTTATTTTAAAAAAACAGATTTTTATATTATAACAAATTTTAATAAATTAATGATAACAATAATAATAATAATGGTAATAATAATGATAATAATGATAATAATAATAAATAATGATAATAATAATAATAATAATAATAATAATAATAATAATAATAATAATAATAATAATAATAATAATAATAATAATAAAGCAATAATGAATTTTAAATGTGCCAAATAACCCAACAATGTTGCTAACGCAGAAATGCGCTCATCGCAACCAGATCTAAATCGGACGAAACAAAATTTATCGCAAAGAAAAAGAAATTAAGCAAAAAATAGTATTATTGCTCACACAAAAATGCGATCATCGCAACCAGATCGAACTAACACAAATGTCACGCGTCATGCACACAAATGTGCAAACATCGTATCGACATAATTCGATCAAAAATCTTATATATATAAACTCTAACAATTTAAAAATTATATATATATATAAACGTAACAGTAATAGATAAAGAAAAAGAAATAACGGTAATAGATGAAGAAAAAGAAATAACGGTAAAAGATGAAGAAAAAGAAACAACAGTAATAGATGAAGGAAAAGAAATAACGGTAAACGATGAAGAAAAAGAAACAATAGTAATGGATGAAGAAGAAAACTAAATAACGGCAAACGGCACTCACTCCTCTTAGGTTTTTTTCATTCTCCCCCTTTTTTCCAACAAGGCAACACATGTATATATAGGGAACAAATTAGGGTTAACACCAAATTGTCAATAATGTCCCTAAAGCCCATTTTAAAGCCCAAACTAAATAATTAGTTAAGAAAAAATAAAATTTAAATAATTTAAAATAATTAAAATAAACTTAAAATAAAAACTAATAATCCTATTGATTCCTAAAATAAAAAATATTATAAAAAGAACAAAATTTTTTTCAATATTTTTTATTTTATGATTTTTTGGATATTTTTATGAATAATTTAGAAAAAAGTGAAAAAAATAATATTTTAAAAAATGATTTAATTAAAATACGAAAATAATAATTAAATAATAATAAAAAACTATTTTTGTTATTTTTTTAATGAAAGATAGAAAAATTTAGAGTAAAAATAATAAAAAACAAAAAAAAGTGACAAAGGTGAGATTCGAACTCTCAACCTCTCACACTCATAACTCCTTACACATGTCCTCCTGCCAATTGTGCCATTTTTACTTTTTAGAAAAAAAATGCATGCCATATGATATTTACCTGCAAAAAGTCAAACGACTACACAAATTTGTTAGTAATTGATTAAATGCAATGAAATGCGACGACAAATCTTAGGGCAAAATTTGGGGTATTACAGTTATTATGATAATATTTCTCACCCAACCTCTCTTTGATGTTGGCAAAAAAAAATCATGAAGTTTGACTTTGGTTTGACCACAGTTGACCTCAGTTTGACCTTTTAATTGCATTGACTGCTTTTGACTTATCTGATCATCTGACTGAGCAAACTTTTGAGAAAAGTCTTGAAACTTGACATGGGGGTTCTTATACACATATAAGATGTTATGAAGCTCACTTGAAGTCTTGGAAGTCCATTTAGCCTGATTAAAGTCAAAACCCTAGTTTTGGATGCACTGCTTAGGAGGTGCATTGTCTGAGGGAATTGTCAACTCTTCTGACCAATTGTGAATTTTGTGAACCTTGTGAACCTTCTTGGAACACAAAGTCTTGTATTGTGAGGGCAAATTTTGGGGTGCAACAGTATCATCATATAGATTCTCCACATCCTCATTACATTCGACAAAAGCTACTTTTTTACCCTTGCTGAATTTAGCTTTCTCTTCTCTTAGCCTTTCTAGTTGTCGAACCCTATCAGCTAACTGAGCCATATCTCTGAGATATTGGGTATCCAACTTCTTCCTAATGAAATAGTCAAGACCCCCAGCAGCCATTTCGACTAACTCATGTTCTGGCACTTGCGTAAAGCATCTAGCTTTAAGAAGTCGAAACCCATTTAGGTAATCATCAATTGGCTCAGTGACTTTGCATTTGATACTAGCCAATTCTTTCAGGATGATCTTGGTTTGTCCCATGTAGAACTGTTCATGAAATAAACATTCTAATTGGGCCCAATTATGGACTGAATTAGAAGGCAAAGTGGTAAACCACGTAAAAGCATTTTTTGTGAGAGAACTTGGGAAATATTTGATCCTAAGGCTTTTGTCACCTTCTACCTCTCCTACTTCAATCATATACCTAGCCACGTGTTCGATGGTCGATTCAGTAGTATCTCCTGAAAACTTACTGAACTTTGGAACCTTCGTCCTAGGGGGTAACTCAGGTTGAAGAATATAATCCACTATGGGCAAAATATAGTTTGGCCTTGTGAAGCCAAAGTTCACGCCAATTCTAGTCATTATTCTTTCGACCATGGCTGCAAGATTATTTTCGTCTAGTGCATCCTGGTGTCGAACTTGTCTAAGTATTTGGTCAGCATTTTGATTCCTGTTCACCATGATTATTCTTGGTTCTTCCTCCATATAGATTGGTACCTAATTCCTTTGTGGTTCGACTCTGAAAGGTTTGCCCATCTCTTGATCTTCCATGTTCACCTCAGGTACATTTCGTGGCTGATATCGTGGAATATTTTCAACAACAGTTGCTCTTCGATCAAATGTTGGTACTCCTATAAAAGCAGTCATATGTGCTAATTGTGTTGCCAATTGCTGGTTGGTTTGAGTAGTATTCTGAATTAAAGGCTGGAAAACTTATCCCATTATCTGAGACAATATGTGTATCATTTGCATATTACTTTCATCCATTTGTTGTCTCAAACAATTTATGGAAGTATTTGTAAGACTGGGTGCATGAACGGAGTAACTAATCCCTATGCTTTGGTTGTTTCGACCACCTAATCCAGATCCTTGCACTGGTGAAGACACTACATTTTCTGAAAATATGGGTGGAGCATTCTGCAGATTTTGCATTATTGACGTAGGCATACCATAAGATGGGTTCCTTGGCAATGATTGTGAGAAACCTAGAGGAGGAAAATTCCTATACATTGAACTTCCTCCTGGGGGTGTTGGTATGTTAGGACTTTGTGGTCCTATATATTCCAAAACGGGTTGAGTGTACGTTCTTACACATGTTGATCCTGGACTGGCCATTGACTGCATTTGTTCAGACACAACTGCTGATGGTGGCGGCTGTCCTCCCGTCGAAAAAACTGGAGATGGAGTACTTTGAGACCCTATGCTACTTGACTGAGTATTTGAACCACTTCCTTGAGGGTCAACTTGTTGACTAGCATTTGTAGCCATTTTCTTAGTATATCTTCCCTTTGGTACTCCTTCGTGTGTTGTGGCTAACTTCCCACTTCTTAATAACATACAACGAAGTATTGCGCCAAAAGATGAATATGATTAGTGTAAACTTTGGAATACCTAGCACTGGGTCCCACCAGGTGTGCCAATTTATTTACTGTGAAATTTGGTAAACAACTGCTGGTCTATCAATTTTGGTTAAAATTGAGTAGTTTGCAGGATCGACCATACAAAATCCTAGGACATGTGCTAAGTTTGAAAGAAAAATATAATTTGAACTCCACGTTCGACTATGAAAGCTTTGTAAAGTAGAAATAACTTGGAAATTAACAAGGCTGTAAAACAAAGAACGTAATTCTTAATGCGTCGAAAGTTAAAGGAAAGACGTAAAAGACTTTGAAATTAAAAGCAATAATGTAAAAGACTTTGAAATTAAAGGCAGTAATGGAAAAGACTTTGAAATTAAAGGCAATAATGTAAAAAGACTTTGAAAATAAGAAGATTGCAAGAAAATAAGTGTGAAGGCAAAAGTTTAGAAGATTGCAGAAAAATAACTATCGAAAGCAATTAAAAATACTTTGAAAATAACAAGTTTAAGGGAAGGTGCAGAAGGTTAAATTGCAGGTTAAGATAAAGTGCAAAAAAAATAGCATAAACTGTAGATGAAAAAATAAAGTTTCAGGAAAGACATACAAAGGTATTTAAACATAAAATATGAAGGTTAAAGGATAACATGCAAAATAAAATGCAGAATAAACAACAGCGTACAAATGGTAAAGATATGTAAATTGCATCAATGAAAGGGAATGGTGTTGCATCGCGTACATTCTCTCTAACTCGTTTCTCTACACGCGGGTACTTTGAGTAATTTGGAGTAACTTGAACAAGACGAATGAACACCCCTATTCTATGGAAATAACCCCTATTTATACTACTAGCCAATAACTACTAAGTGACAGTTGTTGCTTCAAATCGTGTCTTTTTGGCGCTTTTCCTCGACTTCAACCGTTCCCACGTTCGCCCACTACCAATTTGAAATTCAAATATTAGGAATTCCCTCCAGCCTTAATGGTAACTGCAACGCGCTTCTTTCAGCATTCTCATGGTCGAAGGCCTTTCCAACACTTAGCAATTTTCTAGAAATTTTCCCAACCTCTTCTCGACTCAGGCTTCACCAAAGTTGGTTCGAAGCCTTCTTATGCTTTAAAAATAATATTTTGAATTGAGATGACTCTGACTTTGCTGGAATCGAAAATGAGAGCTAACAGGAAGCTACGATGAAAGGTAAGATTGGTTCGAAAATGAGAAAAGGACAAACACTACAGAATGCGGCGAAAATTGATGCGAAGATGAAGGTTATTGTCGTGCGGAGAAATGGAGAGGGTGAAAAGGAAGGAATTAAAGTGAGGAGTGAAGTGAAGGTTTTTGAGAATGAGAGAGAAGCTGAAGTGGCTCAGGATAATTCTGAACTGGCTAAGAAGAAAGCGGCTTGGACTAAGGCGGCTCAAGTGGCTGAAGTTGAAGCTGTTAAAGTTGTGGCTCTTAGGGTAGTTGAATTGCAAGGTGAGGTGGAGAAGATGAATGCTCTAACAACAACTGAGAAGCTTAAAGCTGAGTTTCTAAGTAAAGCTGGTGTTCAATATGAAACCAAGGTTAGTTTACACTATACAAATATAAGTATATAAAGTTATAACTCATGATTCATTTATTACTATTCAGTGGCTCTACATTATAAAATTATATTATTTGGTGATTGAAATTATGGATGGTGTAGGTACAAGAAGTAAATTGGGAGCTGTACAAGAAACAAAAAGAGGCAGAAGCAATTCTGTATGAGAAGAAGACAGAGGCAAAAGCTCAGAGAGCATTGGCAGATGCAACATTTTATTCTAGGAAGCAAGCAGCTGAAGCAGATCTATATGCAAAGAAAAAGGAGGATGAGGGGATTGTGGCACTTGGACAATCTCAAGGGGTGTATATAAGTACACTTCTGACTGCACTTGGAGGCAGCTACATAACTCTAAGGGACTATTTGATGATAAATGGTGGCATGTTTCAATAGATTGCAAAGATTAATGCTGAAGCAATTCGTGGACTTAAGCCTAATATAAGTATATGGAGCAATGGAGGTGATAATGGCGGGGGAATAACAGAAGGTGGGATGGGGATGAAAGATCTTGCTGGTGTATACAAGATGTCGCCACCTCTGTTTAAGACAGTTCATGAGCAAACATGAATGTTGCCTCCTTCTTGGATGGGAGCCTTACCTGACAAAAGCTCTTAATTAGCATAATACAAGTATTAGGTTTAAGTAGTACCTTTTATTGATTTAATAATTTAGTAGTAATACATTTTTATTGTGTGATTGTTAGCCTAAGATTTTGGTATAGTATTTCAACATAAAAGTGTAATATAAAGGTATGAGATTGTTAAGTATAAAATGACATAATTATATATTCGATATGTTGATGACTTTGACTGAAGAGGCGAGTTAGATAATCTAGATATCTACGAAGTCTGGTTTGATGGAATCTCAAGAATAAATCCATAAGATTAAGATCACTCTCTCTTCAAAACATGTTGAGAATCTTGAAAAAGTTTGTGCTAATTTGATATATTTGATGGAAGTGAAAATGAGATAGACTCACAAGCTAAGTACAAGTTGCTACATCATTTCGACGCTATGCTCCAAGGCTCGAGTGAGGAAATTTTTGAAAAAAGCAATTAGGAGATTTAAAAGAAGGTTTGAAGCAACAAGATTCATTTAAAATAGGTTAAATGTCGAAAACACATGGAAACAAAATATAAGGCTGAAGCCCACGTGAAGGAGTACATGTCGAATTTTGTGAAGACAATAGTTGTCGACGGTTAACATTCTAATAGTATATAAGATGAATTCAGTCATGTGAACAAGAATCGCAATTTTCATTTACTTTCTATAGACCTAAAGTATCTAAGTCACATGGAAAAGCAGTTTGTGAGAAGATGTATGAACATGTGTCTTTTATTTAAGTCTTTAAAATTCAAGCACTTGCTTAATGACATTTATTATACTTTTCGTTTATTTTCCTTTTCCAAAACAATTATGCATTGTTTCGACCATAATTTTTATCCAAATTCTTAATATCCAAACATTTAAGTTCCTAGCACAAACACTTTTTGTTATACTTTTCTACACGCATTACTCTTAAGATTTTTTTAAGTTTAATTTCTTAAGTGAACTAAAACTTCTGATTTGATTTACTAAAAATACCATTAAACAAACTGGCACACCAAGTGAAACCCTGTTGTGCATGAAATTTTAGCTTCTGCAAAAAAGTGTTACATCTTTTTATTTTTGTTCTTCGTATATGAAATGTCTTCAGATATTGAGTGTTTGTGCCTCTGTGGAGTGGTAAGACTCTTGCTAAAATGACTCGTCCAACATTAAAAAATTTCCTCTCCCCAGAATAATGCTTCAAACATAGAAGAACAATCAGTTGAATAGACAGTTGGTAATGCAAGAGCTTCGACAACCATTGGAGTAACCCCTTTTATTATAAGCCAATTTTCAATTTTAACGATATTACCGGAAGTGGTAGTTTCTCCACCACATTCAATGAGTTTCCAACTACTCCCAGGGTCATGCAAACTATGATAGGAAACCATATGCCTTCTTTTCTCCCAATATTTACGTTTCATCTTGGTAGTAGAGAATATCCTTATGGCATGTCAATTGCACTGATGACAGGCCTGCAAACTAGCATTTATGTTTGCAGATAATGTGATGTTAATTATGTCACCTCTCAATTCATACTTAGAGTCAGGATTTTCTATAAGCAATCCTAGTCGAATGTCACAACCACAAGGAGGGTTAGGATATATCCATCATATTATGTCACCCTTGACTGCTAGTTCCTTCCAGACTGTGAGGCAACAAATGGATGAAAGTAACCATTATATGGTAAATATGCTTACACATCAAATTGATATTGTGTTTAACCCTGTGATCCAAAACACAAACCATAGTTACCAACAATTGGCGCACCAAATTGGTCGAATTGCTGATTTTTTTTGTGCTCCCCAATCGCCAACTTGGCTAATCCCTCAATTCTAAAATGTTAGGCCAGTTCAAAATTTAGGAGTGCCAAACAATGAAAAGATTCTTAATAATCAAGGGCAACAAGTGTTGCCTCAACCCGTCAAACAATCCATACCTAGGGCATTCTAAGAAGACTTAGGTAGGAATCGCCCAAAAGTAGTATTTGTCAATATGAATCAGGATGCAGACCAAGTTGTTAAGGATGTCTAACAAAACAATTTTGGGAGACAAAATAACATAACTAATGTGGTTGAACATATCCTAGCCTAAAATGGCCTAAATGTTGGCTTGTATAGGCCAAATTTTGTCTCTGCATTATCAAAGTATGTATTGTAGACTGAACTCCCTGTGGGTTAGAAGATCACCAAGTTCAATAAGTTTGTAAGAGACACTAATGAGTCCACTATCTAGCACGTCACTCGATATAAATCGAAGGCAGGGATTTGGCCAATAATGAAATTTTAAAAATGAAATATTTTCCTAACTCCTTGACAAAGAATGTCTTTATGTGGTTCACCACCTTACCCCCAAATTCCATATGTAATTCCCTACTACAAAAAACACCTCTCATAACAATTGGAAAAAGGATACTACCACGTCCGACCAACCGTTGTGAGGTAAGGTGTGATTGTATGTATGATTATTTCTACCACGGTCGTACAACCGTGCTTATAAGTCAAGTAACACGCAACCTATCATAACAGTTACTTTAAACAACTGTTGTTGTATGTCTCAACCTATCACAACGGTTACTTTAAACAAATTTTATTGTATGTCTTTTAATAAAAAAAATGTAGCACTAAAACAACAACTGTGAGTGCAACTTTACATTAGATATATTTTGAATGATGTCAAAACTATGATAGTTTAGCGTTAATGTATATTGGACGGTATTCTCTGATTCTATTTGTGCATTAGAGCATTAGAAAGCATTAGAATATTTTGGAAAAAGCTCATACATCATAAAGGCATTAAAACAAAGTTTTTGTAAAAGCACTACAGCATAGGTCGACACATACGTGTCATACCTCAAATTTGTCCTACCTTTTTCAAAATTTTATTTGTCCGACTTTATTTTCAATTTTGCATCGCTTGTACAACATAACGTGCTTTTCAGCATGAATAATTCCTAAAATGATTAGTCAGAATGAATTTCTTGGATACGCAGACGGACTGGTCGAATTGTGTCTCATATATACGAGAAAAATCAGTGATTGAAAAGTTTCGAATTTAAGCTTGCAGACGTCAGTGATTTTGACTTACTTCCCGTAAAACTTGACCTAGCGCGCTCGTCTTATCTCTTGACAAAATTCCAGTCACTTTTGATTGGTTTGAGCCTTTTTACCAGTCCCTGTCAATTTTCGGAGTTGATTAAGTGTTGCATCTTTCCAAGTTATTTATTTCAGGTTAACCTTCTGTGTGCAGTCGATTTAATTTTTCAGACATCTTTATCGCCTGATTTTTATTCATTTTCACCCGATTTATTTTTATATTTCATCAAAATATCTGAAATAATTAATTAGAATTTTCCATAATTGCATTTTATTTTTAACATGTTTATTTAATAAATTGTGAATTTCTATTAGTTTTTAATTGATTTAATTCTATTAAATTAATTAAGGCTTCTAGAAAGGGTAACCTTGGCATTTTAAATTAAGTGTGTTTCTTTGATTAAATGTAGATCGTTAGATTTAAATTTAATCAAGAGTGCACATGCATTATCCTTACTTTTCCCCATTGACCAATCATATTTTAACATTTTATTCTATTTTGATTTAATTGATAAAAAAAATCAGAAAAAATATAAACCATTTTATTCATGTCATTAAGACACTTGTCCACCTACAATTGGATGGTTTTGAAAATTCTTGTCACCTTATCCAATCATAAATCGACACGTGTCTTTTGTGGGTTGGCCTTTTTTGTTTGCAATTTTATTAATGGTTTTAATAGTTTTAATAATTATTATATAATAATAATAATATTTAATTAAAAAAAATTTAAAAATGAAAAATGAGAGGATAAGAAGGGGGAGGGAGATTTCGCTTGGGCATCCTATCTTCTCCCTCCTGAAAACAAAAAATGCAAAAACAAGGGGGTGACCATCAAACCCTCTGTTGCTCTCCTTCCCCAATTCTCTCGATTCTTTCCACGGCTGACCCCTCTTTCTCCCTCACCCACATTCAATCCTTCATCACCGTCCCCCTTCTGACCTCCTCACTACGACACCTCCATTCCCAATCACCACCGTCATCTCATTCCTTCATGTCGTTGCTCACCATCATCCATTTCCCGACGACATCAACACTTACTGGCAACGAATCTTGTTTCAAGCTCACGATGAGCTTATGCAATTCACCACGTCAAAAAACCCAACAAGTCACAAATTCTGTTTCGAGTCCATTCAATGGTTTAAGGATTCGGCTCGACTGAAATGGTTTTGATATTTGTGTATTGCTGATGTCGTAACATTAAGGGTGCTGCTGAAGTTTTGTTTTATTTAAAATTAGAGTTTCGGTTACGACGCAAATAACCACGACATCTCAACGAGTTCCAGCTTGACGTTTCGCACGATGCCGACAATTTGCGCAGACTCAATTCAGCGCAAATTCACAGCCACAATAGTTTAATTTGGTTGATTTCAAAATTGGTTTTGCTGTTTGGGTATTGTCCGCTCGCGCATCGTGTCGTTGACTTTGCAATTCAAATTACACAGTGTCTAACACAACAGAAACTCTGCAGCGCATTGCAACATAAACAGTTCAACAAATATTCTTTCCACAATAGTTGTTTTGCATTCGATAAATCTTTTGAACCAAGTTTACCACTGTGATATGATGAGTTTATTGTCGATTTAGTGTTTTGTGTTGATAGGACATATAATGTTCAGCTTAATCTTCAATTTCGAGCTCATTGCCATTGTTGTGGATTTTGATAGGACCTAGCATACACAATGCTACAACCAATTGGAGAAGATGAATTATGAAAAGCTTTGATGATGTTAAAATAAGATGTTGAAACAAGATGATGAATAGAGAATGTATTCAATAGTTTGATTTACAACGTGTAGTATCGTGTATACTAACTGCATAGTACAATGTATTTATAATAGAAAACTAACTAATAACAACCTCCCTAACTAACTCATCAACTAACTAACTGGATTTAATAACTAATACACCTCCTTAATTCAATTAGTTTCGTGATTCAATCATGCCTAGCTTCATCTTCAAGTCATCAAATCTGCTTGTCTTCAATGGTTTTGTAAGCAAGTCAGCTAACTGCTCATCTGTCTTGCAGTACTTTACCTCCAATCTTCCATTATTCACTTGTTCTCTTAAGAAATGAAACTTGGTTTCGATGTGTTTACTTCCCCCATGTACCACAGGGTGTTTTGCCAAATCTATAGTTGATCTGCTGTCAATCCTGAGCTCCATTCTTTCACACCTTATCAGTTTCAATTCCAACAGCAACATGTATATCCACTGAGTTTGACATGCTGCCATGGAGGCTGCAATATACTCAGCTTCACATGAGGATAGAGCCACCACTGGTTCCTTCTTTGAGCTCCATACAAAGACTGCCTTTCCAATCATGAACACATATGCTGTTGTGCTTTTCCTGTCATCTTTATCACCACTCCAGTCTGAATCTGAATAGCCTATTAGCTCACCATCTTGATCTTTACAATATTGAATCCCATATCTGTGTGTACCCTTCACATATCTCAAAATTATCTTGGCTGCAATTAAGTTAGATGTGGTTGGTTTCACCATATATCTACTAATTAATCCCACACCATAAGTAATATCGGGTCTTGTATGGCATAAGTATCTCAAGGAGCCAACAAGTTGCTTGAACAGAGTAGGATTCACTTTCTCTTCATCATTTGCCAAGGATAACTTTGCTCCTATATCAACAGGTGTTGAGGTTGGCTTGCAGTTCATCATGTGAAACCTCTTCAGCATATCTTGGGCATATTTTCTTTGATGCACAACCATTCCTTGTTCATTCCTTTCAAACTCAATTCCTAGGAATTATGTGAGTATGCCTAGATCATACATTTCAAATACTTTCATCATGTTTTCCTTAAACTCCTTCATCTCAGCTTCATTGTTTCCAGTGACTATCATGTCATCTACATATAGACACACAATGAGCTTACCTGTGGTATTTCTGTTGTAAATTACATGTTCATTTACACATTTCATGAACCCTTGCTGAACAAGAAAGTTGTCTATTCTTATGTTCCAAGCCCTTGGGGCTTGCTTTAGTCCATATAAGGCTTTGTTTATCTTATAGACATGTTCTTCCTTTCCTTCTATCTCAAATCCTGGTGGCTGGTTCACATATACTTCTTCTTCCAGCTCACCATTGAGGAAAGCTGATTTCACATCTAATTGGTACATAGACCAATTATTCTTGATTGTTATTGCCATAATCAGTCTAATTGTTTCCATTCTTGCTACTGGAGCATATACTTTATAGTAATCATGTTCATACCTCTATAAATCCTCTTGCTACTAGTCTAGCATTGTATTTTTCCACCTGCCCATCCGGCCTTAGTTTTGTCTTAAAAACCCATCTAACATCAACACATTTCTTGTTAGTAGGCAGTTGAACTAATTTCCATGTTTCATTCTTCCCTATGGAGTTTATTTCTTCAATCATTTCCACCTTCCAATGCTTCTGTTTTAGAGCTTCTTCAAAGGACACTGATTCAGTTTCATCCAGCATAGCTAATTGCACTATGTCACCTTCATCTGTAACTGCTTGATCAGGGAATGTCTCATAATCCCTCAACCTGGCTGGTGGTTGAGTATTCCTTGTTGGTCTAGTGGTTACTTCTGCACCTCCTTCATTTGTATTTTCACCAATCTCTTCTTGTTCCTTAGTCTCACCTTCTATTTTTGAGTCAGATAGATGTAACTTGTTGTCACATATGTATGATACCTTTTCTTTCCAATTCCATTCCTTTGATTCATCAAACTTCACATCCTTGCTAAATACTATTTTCTTATTACTTGGATTATACAGTTTGTATGCACCAATTTGATGATAGCCAACCATAATCATTCCTTGGGATTTATCATCTAACTTCTTCCTTAGTTGGTCAGGTATGTGTCTGAAACATAATGAACCAAAGATCCTTAAATGTTGAACACTTGGTTTGACTCCACTCCAAGATTCCTCTGGTGTCTTATCCTGCAGCTTCTTTGTAGGACTTCTATTTATGAGATATACTGCAGTAGCAGCTGCTTCACCCCACATATAGTGAGGCATTTTCTTCTGCTTCAACATACTTCTCATCATATTTACCAGAGTTCTGTTTTTTCTTTCTGAAATTCCATTGTGTTTAGGTGTATATGGTGCAGTGACTTCATGAATTATGCCAGTTGATGAGCAAAACTCATGAAAATCAGTGGAATTGTATTCACCTCCATCAGTTCTTAACCTACTAATTACTTCACCATTTTCATTTTGAACTAGCAGTCTAAACTTCTTAAACACACTCAACACTTCACTTTTCTTAGCTAACAGGTAAATCCATAATTTCCTAGTGAATTCATCTATGAATGTTACAAAGTAGTTGTTTCCCCCTACTGACCTTACTTCAAAAGGTCCACAAACATCTAAGTGAATTACCTCAAGTTTCCTTGTTGCCTTGAATGGTACCTCTTCTTTGTATGAGTTTCTGACCTGCTTTTCAGTGCAACATATTTCACATGCTTCTTCTGGCACCTTTAATTTTGGCAGGCCTTGCACCATCTTCCTTTCATGCAGCACATCCAAATTTCTAAAGTTGATGTGCCCATATCTTTAATGCCATAACCAATCCTCATGCTTAGTTTCAGACATCAAACACTGATCTTCAATCATATTCATATTAATTGTAACACCCCAAATATTATGGGAATATTTAATCTAATTTATTTAAATGAGAATATTCGCGTTTTGGTGATTTTCGATGGTTTTGTGAAATATTGGGAATTAATGGAATTTGGATTATTTATTTTGAATAAAAATATATAATATGAATATATTAATATTATTATTAATTAAAATAAATATAAGTGAAATAAGGGCAAATTGGACAATTAAGAGGAGTTAGTGAGGATAATATGGGAAAAGCCCAATTGTGAGGCTCAAGTCTAGGTTTAACAAAAAGGAAATTGTGATGGAATTAGGATTCATTTGTTAGACCGGGAGGAGAATTGAGGCCAGAGCTCTGAGAAGGAAGATTGGAGGCAAAAACTTCATGATTTTCAATGTGTAAATTCAACGTATTTAAGGTCGATTTAAGGGCTTAAGGGATTTTGGGGTTGATTGTGAGAAAAAGGGATTTTGGCCTTCGTGGCCTAAATCTAGTATTGAGATGTTAACCATGGGAATACATTGGAGTAAAAGGGAAACTAGGTCTTCGTGGTCAAAACTCTGATTTGACATTGGTCTAACCCTATAGGGAAATTTGATAGTGAGAACTCTGATGGTTGTGGTGTAGTGGTAAGTATTCCTGAGAGTTTGAGGGTAGATGTGAGAAATAGTGATCTTTGTCTTTCGTGGCCTAAATCTATTATTAGTGAATCTAACTGTGGTTCATTGGGGAAAAAGGAAAACCTTGATTTATGCCTTTTGAGTTCCGCTGCTTTGTGCAATTTGATGTACTTTGGGGAAAACCCGTTGTTTACGGAGCCTTGACCTATTTTAAGGATTTGGGAAACCCTTTGTGGTGGATTTTATTGAATTTAATAATTTACTCTGATATGTGAATAAATGTGCCTTT
Source organism: Lathyrus sativus (assembly GCA_963859935.3). Lineage (NCBI taxonomy): Eukaryota > Viridiplantae > Streptophyta > Magnoliopsida > Fabales > Fabaceae > Lathyrus > Lathyrus sativus. The sequence continues at coordinate 620,086,761 of OZ012739.1, read as the reverse complement.
TAATTGTAGGGTAGAAAAGGGTGTTACATTAATCCTGAATGTTCTTTGCTTTGAAAGTGGAGCTTTAATAATCAGTCTACTTTTGTGATCAAAAACCTTCATGGCTTGTGCTTCCATCTTCATGGTGTATCCTTTTAGTAATAGTTGGCCAATACTGATCAGATTACTCTTCATGTTTGGCACATATAGTACATCAGTAATACAGGCTTTCTTTCCATCCTTCCTATTGATCTGAATTTTTCCAATGCCAGCTGCACATACTATGCTATTGTCTGCAAATCTAATATTTATGTTCACAGATTCATCTAGTTCAGAAAACCAAGATTTCTTGCCTGTCATGTGATTTGAACACCCAGTATCTAAGTACCATTCATCACTTCTTTCTTCTTCATCCTTGACTTTTACCATCAGTAACACTTCATCTGATTCTGAGCCTTCATTTTGAGCAAACTGAGCCTCATCCTTGCTCTTTGGTACTCTCTTTGATCTGCATTCTGATGCATAATGACCCCACTTCTGGAAATTATAGCACTGAATATCCTTCTTAGACTTTCCTTTCTTTATACATTGAGCTTGCAATACTTGATCCAAAGATGCACCCATTCCTCTTTCTTTGATCCTGTTAGTCAATCTCAATTCATGTGCCTCTAGGCTTGCCTGCAATTCTTCTATCTTCATGGAGTCTAGATCCTTATATTCCTCCAATGCAACCACAATGTGATCAAACCTTGGTGTCAGAGTTCTGAGGACCTTTTCAACCTTCATTACATCAGTAAACAATTCACCATTCCTTGTCATTTGGTTTGTGAGAGTGATCACTTTGTCAAAGTACTGGCTGATGGTTTCCTCTTCTTCCATTGTCAACACTTCATACTGCCTTCTTAGTGCTCGCAACCTTAACTTCTTCAACCTTCCATCACCAGCATACAACTTCTCCATTGCATCCCATGTTTCTTTTGCACTTTCATAGTGCATGATCTTCTCAAAGATCTCATTGCTCACACTTTGATGTATCAAGAACATGGTTTTCTCATCCTTCTTCTTCAGTCTTTGTGAACAGTTTGTTGTTCTTCAGTTGTATTGGTTGTCAAGATTGCTATGCCTTCATTCACTACTTCAAGAACTTCTTGAAACCTAAAGATCACCTTCATCTTCACGATCCATTGATCAAAGTTCTTGCCTTCAAAAATTGGCAGCTGTGTAGAGATATTATTGCTATGATTTTCCATCCTTCAAGAATCTTCTAACTGCAGCAGTCAAACCGGGCTCTGCAATACCAATTTGATAGAACCTAGCATTCACAGTGCTACAACCAATTGGATAAGATGAATTATGAAAAGCTTTGATGATGTTGAAACAATATGATGAATAGAGGATGTATTCAATAGTTTGATTTACAATGTGCAACATGCAGCATCGTGTATACTAACTGGATAGTACAATGTATTTATAACAGAAAACTAACTAATAACAATCTCCCTAACTAACTCATCAACTAACTAACTGAATTACATAACTAATAGATTTGGTTTACAATTGTTATAAATTCATTAAAAAAACGTGTAGTTGCATACTGTTACTAATACAAGCTCGTAAGTGTTTTTGTAGTTGCTGCTTTTGAATTCTGATTTTATTGCGGAGACGGTTTGATTTCAACTTTAAGTGCATTATATTGTGCTAGTTTCTTAAGTTAAAATCTTTTTAAAATATTAAACATTTTTTAATACAATTAATTTTAATTAATTCAAAATCATGTTTATTATAATTAGTATTTCTAAAACTTTTCTCAATTAACAAGGGAGATGTTGAATTCTTGAGGTCTAACACCTCTTGGATTCTTGAGTGATCACTCTTGGGGCGCACGCCTTGGGTTGTAATCATTCTGATCCTTCTAAAATACTCAATCCTATTAAAACAATCTAACTTGTTTTAAAATACCTGACGCGTCTAATCAAAATACTCTAATCATATTCAAATCATTTTCCTAATCAAATTGCGAAAGAACTGGGTTCTTGGAGTCTCGACCTCCTTGGATTCTTGAGTGACCGCTCTTGGGGCGCACGCCTTGGGTTGTGGGTTGATCGACCTTTCGCTCCCAAAATACTAGCGCTAATTATTTGGGCAAATACGTTCATTGTCCATCAAACATAAATTTTATAAATTAAGTGAATGAAAAAGGTGTCGTTGGAATCTAGCATTCCAATAATGCCGCGATTAATTGGTTGCGAGGTTGACGTATCGTTTATCGAATAGTCGTCATTCTACCTCAAAATACTTAACCAATTGAACTTCATTTTCTCGCCCCGTGAGATCGAAACCCGAAACCTATTCAAATCAATTCTCTTTTCCAAACTAAAACATCAACACATCAAACTCTCTTTTCTCACCCCCGTGCGTTCGAAACTTCTCAAAACACTAATTCCTCGCCCTGGTGCGATCCATAACTCAAACAACTTTCCTCAAAGAACATTATTTAGTCCCTTCTTCAGCGCATATGAACTAGTGTTTCAGCCCCCCTAGCAAGCATACAAGCCAACGTTTAGTAGTTAGAACGCGACCTAAACACTCGTTCGTTTCAAACTCAAACCAACCAATCATAGTTTTCTGAACTACGAGCGCTCTGATTTCTCATTCTTGTTGAGAGTAAGTAGGCACAAGGGCCCTAATCCTTGGCGAGAACTCTAATATAAAACCACTCATTTTTCCCTTAGAAGTGAATCCTTTAGCAGATAAACAAACTTAGCTAACTTCTCTCACGAATTGAATCAAGAGGTTCCCGTTGAGTACAACGGACGTAGAGGGTGCTAATATCTTCCCTTTGTATAATCGACTCCTGAATCCAGAATTTGGTTGCGATGACCATGTTCTTATCTTTTTAAAGGTTTTATCGATATTTTCCTATTCCTTCCTTAGAATGAATAAAGTTCGGAGGCGACTCTGTTCGAACATTTTTTCCGCGTCCATCGCGATGATCGTATTTTTCGAGGTACGACAATACGACTTTAGGTCGACCTGTAGAAGTTTTTCATTCAACATAGGTCGACACTCATGCCTCAATATTAAAGCATGTGGGCTCTATCCATGTGCTGACTAACATAGGTTGACACAAGACCTTCATAGGTTGACCTGAGGCCTTCATAAGTCAACATAAATACCTTTATAGGTTGACCTATAGATTTCATAGGTCGACACATACGATGCATTTTTCCAAAAAATCATAATTTTCTCCATTCTTTTGCATTCCTTTTGCTTCCAAACTTGCATACTTATAAATACTTGATACATGCATCATTTCTAGTAAGATTCTAGAGTAAAACCTACATGGAACCAGGATTTTAAAGCATACTCATCATCTTCAACCTATCTTCTAGACATACACATAATCATTTTTTGATTATGTGACCATCTAGATTAGGGTTGATAACATCCAATTAGGTTGTTGTACTGAGAATATTGGGATGAGTTCTTTGAAGGTTTCAAATAAGAAAACTGAGATGAGGTTTTCCTTCAAGATCATTGAGGATTTGAAGGTTTTGGAAAAGATTACACAATTAGGATCCAATCGAGTGAAAGCCTTCCGAGTTTGAGCTCTGGTGTTGTACTGGTACCGAGAACTCAGGGTGACGAAACTGGAAGGCGAGAGAACCGAACATGAGAAAACGGAAGACACATGCAATGCAAGAAAGTATATGATGCTATGATGCAAATGCGAATGAAGATTTCATGGAATTCAAACACTTACGAATGTCGTGGGGTACCAAAAAAAATTTCCTTGTTTTTCATTTTTATTTTTATCCCGCGATATAAATGATGCTTGAATTCCATGAAATACGATGCAATGGGATGCACATGAATACACAAAACCCTAGGTTAAAAGTCATGAGTGGAGTTAAGGTCTACCCATCCCCAAAAGGAGTGTACTATAGGTTAGTTGTACCTGCCGAACAAGGTTCTAAAAAGTGCCCAAAGTCATCAGCCCATCTTTCAGATATTATCGACCTTCCGATTGACTCGGGGGTTAATAATATTCTCAAGAGAACCTCTTTTGAGTGTAGTATCGCGTAGCAACCTGTTGTAGGATTACTCCCACATAGCTCCCGCACTACGTCCTAAATAAGGCCAAGGTGGTGTTAAGGTACTACGGTCCTCAATATCACAGACTCCAATCGACCATGGAAAAAGTTTTCGCGATTACTCGTTCAACCGAACCATTTTCGAAAAGGTCTCAACTGAGCGGTGATTCTCGAATCAGCTTGGTCGGGATTCAACTCCCTATAAGCTTCATCGAATATATCCCCATCCTATAATAATGTCACTAGTCCGGGCGTAGGACTTATCTCACAACACAAGGAACAGTCCCAAACCAGAGCACAAATATATACATGCAAAATGAATAATAAAACAGATAGTAATAAATAGGAACAAATTAGGGATAACCCTCAAAAGTTTAGGACTCCCCAGTGAAGTCGCCAATTTCTGTTGCGGTGGAAATAGGATATCAAACTATTAATTAGTTTGAATCACAATTCTTGATTCACAACCGCTCTTTGATTTATCCGAAGGAAAAGGTCAAAAGAGGGAAAACCTATTTTTGCATCGTAAACACAATGCGGGGAAAGATCTAGGGTTCGGGGTTGGTTAAATTTAGGGAAGGTATTAACACCCTAAACTTCTGTAGTACTCTACAGGAACCTTTTGTTCAAATGTTTACTATTTGCTTTATTTATTTACTTAAGGTATATGTACAAATGGATTAAAAGTGAGAAAAGAGACCTAAGGGGTTAATTCTAAGTTTACTCGGCAAGACATCGCATCTTGTGCCTACGTATCCTTACGGGAGTGGAATCAGAGTAATCGTAGTTCCCCTCAAAAGGGAGGTTAGAGACTTCTTGACTGTGGTCAAGGTCTCAAGGGGAATAAACATGTCTTAAGGACACGCTTACGCGGAGTGTAGAAACTCCAAATCTCTACGTTGAATTGTTAAGTTGTAACTAGGGTTAAATTAGGGATTCCACGGCGGGAAACCCTAAAATGAGCGCGGCGGCTCTTTGACCTAATACTAGGGGTAAAATTGTAATTTTGCTTGCGGCGAGGCATTTGTGAAAATTAGGGTTTGTGAGGTTGTAAGGGTTTGAAGTTGAGGACTATTGGCGCGGCGGCCAAAAGCTAGACCTAATTCCATCGGAGGTGTAATGTGACAGAATAATTGGGCTGGAAGCGTGAGAAATTTAGACCGTACATCAGCAGAATTTTAAACGCGAAAACGTAAATGCGATTGTTAAGATTCGCAAGGTTACAACCGAGGAACATATACAATAAGATAATGAACTTTGAGTAAAAAAATAAGATGAAATAAATGAAGGTAAACGTAATGAGCTGCAAAATGAACAAACGACGTTAGTGGGCAGAGTTGGGCGGCAATCAGAAAAAGATGCAAATTTGAGACTTTTATTATTGCTTTAAAAAAATCTTGATTTAAGTTAAAAAAGAATTTAATACCAACTTGCAAAAAAAAAAATTTAATTAAAAAATGTTTTAATTAATTTTTTTTTAAAAAAAGAGTTTTGTTTTTTTTAATATTTTTAAGAAGAGTTTTCTTATTTTAATATTTTTAAGAAGAGTTTTCTTATTTTTATTTTTAAAAAAAGAGTTTTTTTTTTTTGTTTATTCTTTTTAAAAAGGTTTTAGTTTTATAATTTTAAAAAAATTTATTTATTTTTAATATTTACACAAAAAAATTTTAAAAAACAGTTTTTTAATCAAAAAATAAAAATGGTTTTTTTTTTTAACACTTAAAAAAAGCAAAAATAAAAGGGTTGGGTCGGTAACCACCTCCGGACCCAACCCGGTTGGTTAGTAAGACAAAACAAAAGTTAGGGTTTCAAAACCCTAAAATCTTTTCGCGGCGCCGTTTACATCTTCTTCTTCTCTCTCGATTCTCTCTCGCTCTCACTCTCATTCACGATATCACTCATCTTCTTCTCTGTTTATGGCTTTTGTTATATCACCTTCTCCTGAAAACAGAACAAAACAACATGTTAATCAAGTGATGGCTTACGTTTTACGACCGTAAATCTTCCAATCCGCGATGAATGGCCGATGATGTTTGGAAACTGAGGCTGGGAGTATTGTTTGCCCGGCGTTCGTAGTGAACGGCGAAGGCGATCCTCTCCGTTCGGTGATTCGCGGCCGTCTGTGGATGATATTGATGTTTGGTGAGGTTCTGAGCGATGATGACGATTGTTCTTCGTCTGAGTTCGCGGCCGTCTCCGTTCGCGACGCCTAGAGTTTTTGCTCGCGGTTTGTCCGTTAGGGTTTGGCTTGCGATGGTGGTTTCGCCGTTTTTCTTTTCTAGGGTTTTCACTCAGGTGATATCATTCCCTTTTATAACTTTTTCAATCTTTCTTTTGGGCCTTTGTTAACAATGGATTTGCGTTACTCTTTCACTGAGATATAATGTCTGATTTGATTTCATCTGGATTTGTTCGGTTTTTCAGATACCGATTGGGTTCCAATTGGATGCTTTCTGATACGGATTGGATCTTGCTTCCTCTTTTAGGATTTGATTGGGGGTTTTTGATTTCCAGCTGATATGGATTCTTTGATCTGATTCGAAGCTTTCCATTTTCAGAACTCCTTGATGGATTCGCTCGGATTTCATTTGATTCGTTTGATATCTGAACTGATTTGTTTTGATTTCGAACTGATTTAAACTATTTTTGATGCAGTCTGGATTGGGTTTTCGTTGGATATCTGCTTCTGATTTCTGGATTTCGGTTTTGAAACCTACATTTAACTTTTCCTCTTCTTCTTTCAGGGTAGGTACTATGGCTTCGGTCGCGTCAAACGCTGCCGAGGAAGGTATACGGCAATGATGACAATGTTCTGAGCCTTCGAGGGGTATTCTTCGATGATGTCGCGGTTCAAAACAGGAGTTCTGGGCTTGTTACGATTTCCTGCTTTTTCTGCTATGGTTTTGTGAACTTGTCTCACTTATATGTTTGATCTGAACCTTTTTCACTATTTCTGATATGGTTTTGTTGTGTGGTTTATCAGATGTGTACTTGTGTAGAACAAAGATCTCAAGCGATCTAGACGGTTAGTGAACTGCTAGCTCTGCTAATTTAAAGTGTAATAGCTCTGCTTGAAATCCAAATGGCTTGTGAAAGCTTGTCCTAGTGAAGTACAGGGACCCGTTCGTATCGTCCTGGTAGAGATACATCATTCACTACATCAGAATTGTACTTTTCTATGAATATTGCTTGTTGCTGCTTCCATGATGATTTGTGAACTGAGTTTGCATTTGGTTCAGCTGCTGTTGTGATTTTGTGTGGTCATTCACGTTTTTCGTGACTTGCCATTGAAACTTGCCTTCTGATACGTTGTTTGATGCCATTCAATGCAGTTTGGTTTGTATTTTTCTGTTCTGTTTGGACTTGGTTTTCATGAACTCACCTATGTGGTTCAGAATTGATGCTGCTTATGAATTGTTTAGGTTTTGAGTTCTGAATTCTGAACCTAGTACTGATGCTGTTGTGGTTTTCAGGTGTTGGAAATTTCGAAAACAAAACGATTCAGACCTGCTGGCATCCGGGTCTGAGTCCAAATTCGCCTTGGTATCAATTTGGAAATTCAATGGCGGCAAGAGCGAATCAGTCCCGCTTCTTTTATCACTTCTATCTCTCGGATGTCCCGTAATGATAAGAACAGGTGTTACCTGATCTGACGCCAACGGCGCGGGTCGGTAACGGGGGTAGGACGCAGCTTCGGTTGTGCCACTCCCGGTACTCGATGATGACGGTGTTCTGAGAGTGTCAAAAATAATTTCTAACCCCTTCTATTCTGTTTATGTTCTGTTTTGTTTCTGTTTTTCATTGTGCAGGTTAATCAGAGCTTTGCGGTGAAGACCGAGGAAAAATCAAATGAAGAACCCAACGAGTTTTCTTTTAGGACTTAGGACCTTTAGGGAATGCCATCTTTATTTCTCTTCTGTAACTTGTAATAAAAAGTATTATGAAATAATTCAATAATACATTTTTTATCCAAATTATTTCCCTTTTGTAAATCATGATGAAATACTATGAATAAAATTCAAATTTCTATCCAAATTCTCTTTACAAATTGTAATAATAATAAAATATTATGAATGAACTTCACATATTTATTAAAATCATTTTCCCATTTCTTTTTATGATTTAATTCGCAAACACCTCAACATCCGATTAAATCTCATCAGTCAAATATCCTTGAATTAATTCGATCCAATCTTGCATAATAAGCTTAATACCTTGTTCCACAGATCAGATTTTCCAACCCAAATTGATATCTTAACATAATCAAACCCACGTAAATAAATGCCTCAGGAATAAAACCTCATTGGGCCCAAAATTACGAATTATGCTTCAAAACAACCAAAACGCCCCTGGGGTAGTTCCTGCAAAACAAAACGCACTTTATGACTGGTTAGTGGTTAGCAGATGTACAGATGAGATGCTATGCGAAATGACTGACTAAATATAAGGGTAAAATTTGGGGTATTACAAAGTGGCATGGTTGGTTACTTGATCAAAATTAATCAAGGGTTTTGGAGATAGTAGAATCAACAACAAACCTAGGGTTTGTAGGGTTAGATTTTTTCATCTCTTGTATGCACATTTGCAAAGTAATATTCATTATAATATCTCAATTCAAATTCGAGTTGAGGGTAGACGTGTCCATAGCGAGACCAATTGGGGAACTGCCTAAACAAATCTTTGTGTACTCTCTTTCTTTTAATTTTGTGTTTGCAAATTATTGAATTCGTTGTTCGTTTGATCATTTTGTTAGGGAAATATTTTTTATCACATTTTGAATTAGGTTTTGTTGATATAATCATAATCCATTTGATTGTGATTGGTTTTTATCATTAAGAATAAGCTCTACGTATAGAGGTTATCATAAGTTAGTGTACCTATACGCATATATGAGCTTTTCGATAGAGGTTCGGTTAGACGATTCGATTCGGGTTGTTTTCTTTGTGCCATAAAACTTTTGAAATCAGTTTTTGCCAAAGGTTTGATTTTTGATTTGTAGTCTAGAATTTGAATTCGTGACGATGCGTCACTTTTCACCATGGTTGGAAGTTCCAACTGTGGTAAAATATGGCTTAAAAATAAATAAATAAATAAATTGTAGGTGCTAAAATTTGAACTCATGATCATGTAGCACTTTTTTTAACATCTGAGGCCGAAGTGGGCGGAGAGTGGTTACATGTAACACCCGAGGGCGATGGAGTGGTTGTCTGTGCAAGAGTCATGACAATGAGACACTCCTAGCAGCTTCTAGGGGAAACCCGAATTCACATCGGAATGAGAGGGATCCTGAGGTTGTGCAGGTATGGGAGTGCATGGTTGAATGAAGGCTTATAAGGATTAATTTGTACTACCTATACCAACAAGATGCATCTTCTTTTCGGTAGCTCGTTCATAAGAACTCCATAGTTAAGCATGTTTGACTTGGAGAAACTTACGGATGGGTGACCTTCTGGGAAGTTTCCCGGAAAGCATGTGAGTGAGGAAAAAGCATGCTGAAAAGACCCGTGTTGGTTTGTGGGGTTACAAATGGTATCAGAGGCAGACCTCTTCCAGTACGATGTGGTTTGGGGACGAACCAAGCAGAAGCTGGAGGGCATGTAACATCTGAGGCTAAAGTGGGCGGAGAGTGGTTACATGTAATACCCGAGGGTGATGGAGTGGTTGTCTATGCAAGAGGCATGACAATGAGACATTCCTAGCAGCTTCTAGGGGAAAACCGAATTCACATCGGAATGAGAGGGATCCTGAGGTTATGCAGGTATGGGACAAGCAGAAGTTGGTGGGCATGTAACACCCGAGGCCGAAGTGGTGATGGAGTGGTTGTCTATGCAAGAGGCATGACAATGATACACTCCTAGCAGCTTCTAGGGGAAAACCGAATTCACATCGAAATGAGAGGGATCCTGAGGTTATGCAGGTATGGGACAAGCAGAAGTTGGTGGGCATGTAACATCCGAGGCCGAAGTGGGCGGAGAGTGGTTACATGTAACATCCGAGGCCGAAGTGGGCGGAGAGTGGTTACATGTAATACCCGAGGGCGATGGAGTGGTTGTCTGTGCAAGAGGCATGACAATGAGACACTTCTAGCAGCTTCTAGGGGAAAACCGAATTCACGTCGAAATGAGAGGGATTCTGAGGTTATGCAGGTATGGGACAAGCAGAAGCTGGTGGGCATGTAACATCTGAGGCCGAAGTGGGCGGAGAGTGGTTACATGTAACACCCGAGGGCGATGGAGTGGTTGTCTATGCAAGAGGCATGACAATGAGACACTCCTAGCAGCTTCTAGGGGAAAACCGAATTCACATCGGAATGAGAGGGATCTTGAGGTTATGCAAGTATAGGACTTCATGGTTGATTGAAGGCTTATAAGGATTAATTTGTACTACCTATACCAACAAGATGCATCTTCTTTTCGGTATCCCGTTCATAAGAACTCCATAGTTAAGCATGCTTGACTTGGAGAAATTTAGGGATGGGTGACCTTCTGGGAAGTTTCCCGGAAAGCATGTGAGTGAGAAAAAAGCATGCTGAAAAGACCCGTGTTGGTTTGTGGGATCAATCGGTAATCCTGAAAGCAATATGAGGCGTTACACTTTTCACCACAGTTGGAAGTTCTAACCATGGTGAAAAGTGGATTAAAAATAAATTAAAAATAAAACAATAGTGTTAGAATTCGAACTCATGACCAGGCGCCACTTTTCACCACGGTTGGAAGTTCCAAACGTGGTGAAAAATGAAAATAAAAGGAAAGTGCCTGAGTTAATAAATTCTACCACGGTGGATTCTTTGGCCGATGTGAAATAGCGTTACAAAAGGTACTTTTTACAGTAGTGATTAGAATCAATTGGAAAGGGTGTTCCATGAACAGGTTCGTATGGGTTAGCCAGAGATTAGCTTGAAGGAATTAGTTAGTTTGAGACAAAAATTAGTTGAATCAATAGATGAGTATCTCAATAGGTTTATGATAATAAAGTCGAGGTTTTTCACTCAAGTGTCTAAAAATTAGTTAGTTGAACTGGATGCCGGAGGTTCGAACTATTCTATCAGGAAGAATTTAGATACCAAATACTTAAGGGACATGGTCCGACTAGTAGACAGAGTTCGACAAGTCAACCTTTGAAAGCTGAAAAGGCTAGGTCAAATAAATATCACAAAAAAGAAAAAGTTTTTTTACATAAAAGTAGATGAAAATGATCAAGAATCTGACATATGTTATGAATATGTCGAAGAAAACAAGGTTAATCTGGCAGAACTAAAGTTAGGACCTCCATATGTTTGTTAGGTTTTAAGACCTTAGAGCAAGAAAATCTTGTCAAACCTAGTAAAAATGAGAAGTTTGTTACAAAAACGTATACATTTGACGTAACCAAATATGATGATATTGTCGACTTGTTAGTCATTGATGGCCAAATCATAGTACCAAAGAGCTAAAGACTCCACTATTAGAAGAAAGAAAGAAAAAATGTTTTTGTAAATACCATAATTTTTTTGGAAATAAAACTTCTCAATATGTTCTTTTTCAGGATCTGGTGCAAAAATCTCTGAAGTGCAGGAGGCTAAAATTTCAAGAAAAAACCAAACCGTCAATGAAGATTGACTTTGATCCTTTACTGGTCGAAGATGTTAATTTTGTGAAAATTGTATATGTCTTAATGGTTGAAATCTCTGAAGACCCTAATCCTAATATCGAAGACATGGACATGTTGGACTATCCTAAAAAAGTCAAGGTGGTTTACCCTAATGCTAAAGAAGAGCTGATTTATTTCTTAATCCACTGCAATATCAAAGGGTCTAAGGTGATGTAGTAGCCCAGGTGCAGTGTGGTCTTCGACAAGGAGGCTATGGAGGACCTAGAAGGTATCAAGCCTCGCCCATCGAATAAGAGTTTCAGGGATGAAAGAAGGCCCCAATATACCTTCCAAAAAAAGGGTTTCTTATAAAACAAATCAAGGATCTTCAAACAGTTGGAAGAGTCTGAATAAGACTTACATTCTGCCACTAATGTCTGTGTGGGAAACTAGATCTGACCAGTGAGAAGGTCAAATGCCAACCAACACAAATGCAAAGTAATCGATGTAGGTGATGGGTCTTCATACAACGATAACTCTCAGATATCCTACAAATGCTCTTATGGTTTTAGGAACTATCTAGGTAAGCAATAAAAGAAAGGTTTTTCCCTCCTTTGCGAGAAATGGCTAAATAAAGTGCCAAAAATTTTGTCCCAAATGAGGACGACGAAATGATCACCGACATCTTTGATCATGGGTCAGAAGGTGAGTTAGATATAATATACAACATAGTGTATCTATAGAGTACGACACTGTCAATGAAGTGGCAGAAAAGGAAGACGTTTGTCTCATTAAAGAGATATTGGATAAACTCCTAATTGATGATAATCTTAGGTACATAGGTTGTCACATCACCTCCATGTGTAGCATTTTCAAAAGGAATGTGGAAAGTCTAAGAATTTGTTTTTTGAATGCTCTTTTTTGAAGAAAATTTGGCTCTGGTTCTACAACATATCTAACCCACCCGACTTTTAGAAGATTGGTGGACGACTTGCATCACTAACAGGTCAAGACAATGTTCTTTAATTCTCAAAGCTTTAATAACTTACATCCTAAGCAACCTATGGGAGGCGAGGAATTTTGATAGGCTTAGGGGTAAATCTCCTAATGTCTTGCACATAATAAACACATTCAAAGATTAGATTGTGTTGACTGAGACAAACATCAGCTAGTGCATCATCTTCTATGGATGATTTCTAAATCATCAAAGCTTTTAAGCTTGCTGTCACACCACGCGTGCTCCTCAAATCAAAGAAGTCTTGTGATGCCCTCTCTTTTGGATTGGTTAAAATGCAACTGTGATAGAGTTTACCATTATGATTCTCTCCATGTCGATTGTGGTGAGATTTTTCAAAACAATCTAAGAGATTTTTATCCTGGCTTTTGCTGAAAAGGTTGAATGCTTTTCCTCATACATTGCATAATTATGTGCAATTATCTGTACCATGAAGATTGCTATGGAAAAAGGTTGGTGCAAACTTTGAATAGAGACTGACTCATTTAATGTGGTGCATGCCTTCCAAAATCATTCTCTGTTGCCTTGGTAAATTAGCAATTATTGGTTTAATTGCTTAGCTTTTTTTTCACATAAACAAATGAACACTTATGTAGATTTTATAGTAAATGTTAGTCTCAATTGCAATTCTCTCTCCATTTTTGACTTCATTCCTAGTGGCATTAGACAGCACTTCGTACAAAATAGGCTAAGTATGCCTTCTTTTAGATTTTCCTCTTTTTAATAGCCTCCAGGTCTCCTTTTATAATGCTTCTTTTTGCAATAGGCTTTATTGAAGAAAAAAAATGAGAAACAATTTTCTCTAATATTATATACGTATTATTTAAATTTAAAATAAAAACAATTCATCAAAAAATTGTTTTTATTTTAAGTTTTTAGTAACATGAATTTAAATTAAATATCAGTATCTTTAATATAAATTATTTTAAAATTTTAATTTATTTTAAAATAAAATATAAAAATAAAATAATATTTAATTAGTTGAGGGTACACATACGCAATTAAATTCAATAATAAGAGAGTGTTATTTTTTTAACTAAAAAATCTGATTTGACCAAAAAATAATTTAATTGTCAAACAATTATTATAGCCAACAAGATCATATGGTTATTTTTCTCCGAAAATAAATCAAAATAGATAAGTTAAAATTATAAAAAAATATTAACTAATGCTGCAAAAACACTCTTTTAAAAAATTAAAATAGTAAATTTTCTTTAAAATACACGTACTTAATACATTGAAAATTGAAATTGTTAATTTTTTATATAAACTTTTTTTATTTAAAATACTTAAAAAAATACCTATAGACACGATCTATAATTATACTAATTAAACACGATTAATTTTATGCTATTTTTTTATTAAAAAAACTATGATTTACGTTATTAACTTTTTCGTGTATTTTCTTTTTTTAACTAGTTTACTAATTCCGATTCACATTAGGTGTTTTATTTTTCATTTTATTTGTCTCAAATTATCCTTATATAAATATAAATTCTTATATCCCATATTAATATTATTTTGTAAATTATGAAAAGTTAATCCTTCAAGATTAAAAAAAAATACAATTAAAAAAAATCTATTAAAAATATAAAATATAAAATTTTAATGTAATTTATTAATGTTTTATTTTTTCAATCTAATAATTTATATTATTATTATAATAAAACTTAATTATAAGAGAGATGGAATTTCAATTAAGACGCCTAACTCCTATATCTCATTAATTAAGTATAATTTTAAACAGGATTGCTATGTTGATACCATTTTCTACACCCTACACCCAATTCACTGTTCACAAATACTTGATCAAATTCTTCAGAATATGGTTAATAGTGTGTATTTTATTGGTTAATGAAGCAGTGAAAGTGGTTAATAAATTATAGATAAAATAATTGGTTAATGATGTAGATTTTTGTGGTTAATACAACTCTGAAGTTGGTTAATGCGCAATACTATATTTGTGTTATAAAATAAATTTTAAAAATAAATATTTTTTTTAAAAAAATTAATATTTTAAAAAATATATTATTTTAATAAAAAAACACTGTTCACCGTATTTATACGGTGAACAGTGCATACGGTGTAAGTATTGGGTGTAAACATGGGTGTAGAATATCATTTTTAAATTTTAAAATATAAACTTTATAAGTCTTAACTTCCATAATTGGAATTCCTAATTCCTATTTTTTAAACATAATAATATAATGTTTGAAAATGAATAGCTGAGCTATCAGCCTCTTAACCTCATCATTTCATCAAAATTTACATTTCATTTTCTGAGTATGCAACGCGTTGGTCAACAATATACACAAATAAACATCCATCATCCAGTTCCAAATAATCCAATTGGCAATACCTTGCAAGTACCTTCGAAAACATAAGGCAAATAATATCTATTAATTGTTAATAATTAAGATTCAAGTTTTGATAAGTTCAACTCTTCATAATTTTCTATTGATTTTTTTATATAAAAAAATTAGCTAAATTGGATTTCTCGAAGTATTACAAGTTATCCACTAAAAAATCTACAAATAGAGTTGAACTGACTTCTATAAATCAACTTCTTAGGCAATTTCCTTCGACGGATTTTCCTATTTATTCCTTTTATATGAGATACACTGTTTTCCTAATGGAATGATTTAGCAGAAAAATTCAAACATCTTGAATATAAATAAGTGAATAATTGCATAGTCGAATTTGCGTTCATCATATCAAGTATTTAAATTAAAAGATTTATGTGCAGATACAATTTTCTTATATAAATTAAGTTTTTTATTTATATTTCTTAATTTATTTTAAAATATGTCACATTTTATGAAATATTAAAATTCAGTCAAGTTCGTATGAAAACAAATTAAATTAAATTTGATAAAAATATATTGAAAGATTTAATTTCAAAAATAATATTTTGTATACAAATTTATTATAGATTTTTTATTTTTGTAAATTGGATATTTAACTTTCTTGAGTTTGAGGGAGTGATTCATCAAATCAAGAACGACAAAAATTAATTATTCAAATAAAAGATAAGTATGATAAAAGACAAAATTCTTTCTATAAATACTTAGCATTATTTCATGTTCAGGCCGGATTTAAACTCACTCCTTTTAGTTAAAAAGTAAACTAATAAATCTTATTGTATTAAATCTTTAAATAATGATTTTATCATAAAAATTAAATAAATTAATTAAACAATGCCTCTAAAGCATGCATTAACGTTTCCCTATTTAAAATCATTATTTTAGGTAAGATTATCGCCCCTAGAAACAGTTTATGAGGTAACTTGTTCAACAAGTTTAGTGCAACGTCATCATCCTTTTAACGGTAAAACTCTTTTTTTCCACATAAAACATATACGAACATTTAAAAATTAAAAAAAATAATTAAACTAATAGTTCTTGTCACTGTACCAACTCAGCACCATATATTATATAAGTAAATAAAAATAAAAATTGATAATAAAACAAAAAGTTCTTAAATTATCTTGCATCTAGTAACTATGACGATTAATTACATGCTACTATTCACGCTATTAACACGTTCGCTGTAGTTTCCTTGATCGCAATTAATTAGTCTAATACTAACAAATTATTGATCGCGTTTAATTAGTTTAGTTTAATACTAACAAACTATCTCTATATATAGATATTAGCCCTAATAACAAAGAAGAACACACTCAATTTTCTTCTTACTAATCTAGGTTTTCAAAAATCAAGGATATGTATAAGGTAGCAAAAGCATCGGAGTATCTTGTGATAACCGGAGTCGGAATCAAAGACATCAAGCTTGCAAAGAAAGCATGGATTCTTCCCGGTCAAACCTACACCGTCTTCGACCTTTCTCCCGTGAACTACACCTTCGAAGTTCAAGCAATGAGCGCCGAGAAACTCCCTTTCGTTCTCCCCGCCGTCTTCACAATAGGTCCTCGAGCCAATGATCACGAAAGTCTCCTTAAATACGCCAAACTGATTTCACCACATGATAAGCTTTCTAATCATGTTAAAGAACTTGTTCAAGGAATCATCGAAGGTGAGACGCGTGTTCTCGCTGCTTCGATGACGATGGAAGAGGTTTTCAGAGGAACAAAAGAGTTTAAACAAGAAGTGTTCGAGAAAGTTCAACTTGAACTTAACCAATTTGGATTATTGATTTACAATGCAAATGTTAAACAATTGGTTGATGTTCCAGGTCATGAGTATTTCTCTTATTTAGGGCAAAAGACGCAAATGGAAGCGGCGAATCAAGCTAAAGTTGACGTGGCGGAAGCTACAATGAAAGGTGAGATTGGTTCGAAATTGAGGAAAGGACAAACGCTGCAGAATGCGGCGAAAATTGATGCGGAGACGAAGGTTATTGCCGTGCGGAGAAATGGAGAGGGTGAAAAGGAAGGAATTAAAGTGAGGAGTGAAGTGAAGGTTTTTGAGAATGAGAGAGAAGCTGAAGTGGCTCAGGCTAATTCTGAATTGGCTAAGAAGAAAGCGGCTTGGACTAAGGCGGCTCAAGTGGCTGAAGTTGAAGCTGCTAAAGCTGTGGCTCTCAGGGAAGCTGAGTTGCAAGGTGAGGTGGAGAGGATGAATGCTTTGACGACTACTGAGAAGCTTAAAGCTGAGTTTCTAAGTAAAGCAAGTGTTCAATATGAAACCAAGGTTAGTTTACACTATGCAAATATATGTATATAAAGTTATTATTACAACTCTTGATTCATTTATTACTATTCAATTTTTTTACTAGCATGCATCAAGATTGATAATATCTTTTTGATAGAATATTAAACCGTCCTGATTAAATTTATTGGCACGTAAGTGACTTATGAAGTTGTTTTTGTGGTTTCTTAGAAGCATAGAGTATGAAGTAAAGACAAAATTATGCGTGAAAAAAGTCATTCTCTTTTAAATCGTTGCACCGCATATTCATAAACATCATACAAGAGAATTGAAAATCCAATGGTCCTACTTGGTGTTGCCTTTTATGACACTATAATGAGATCACAGTTGGCTTTTTTTTATTGTTTGCTTCTCAAAAGTCAAGAGGCTCCCACTTGACAAGATAGATAAACAAAGAGAAGTAGGGCAATATTAATTGATGGGGCCGATAATACCTATGAATTGTCATACTCTACATAGTAAATAAATTGTTTACATATATGTGCATATTAAAAACGATACTATTATCTGATTAAATTTGATGATGGAAGATGCTAATTTAGTGTGTCACTATTAAATCATATTATTTGGTGATTGAAATTATGGACGGTGTAGGTACAAGAAGCAAACTGGGAGCTGTACAAGAAACAAAAAGAAGCGGAAGCAATTCTGTATGAGAAGAAGACAGAGGCAGAAGCGCAGATAGCATTGGCAGACGCGACATTTTATGCTAGAAAACAAGCAGCTGAAGCAGATCTATATGTGAAGAAAAAAGAGGCTGAGGGGATTGTGGCACTTGGCCAATCTCAAGGTGCGTATATAAGTACACTTCTCACTGCTCTTGGAGGCAACTATACAGCTCTAAGGGACTATTTGATGATAAATGGTGGCGTGTTTCAAGAGATTGCAAAGATTAATGCTGAGGCAATTCGTGGACTTGAGCCTAAGATTAGTATATGGAGCAATGGTGGCGATAATGGTGGAGGAATAGCAGAAGGTGGGATGGGTATGAAAGATCTTGCTGGTGTGTATAAGATGTTGCCACCTCTGTTTAAGACAGTTCATGAGCAAACAGGAATGTTGCCTCCTTCTTGGATGGGAGCCTTACCTGACAAAGCTCTTGATTAGGAGAATGCAAATATTAGGTTTAAGCAGTACCTTTTATTGTGTGATGCATGTGTGCAATTTATTACATTTTTACATACTTAGTATCTTTTTAATAGAATTCTGGGGTTTAAAAACAAAACTTCCGACAAGGATAACATCACAACAAGATGGTTACAAATACAATAAATAGCATCACTAAACCAATTCTTATTTGGGTCAAAAACAACCATTTAACTAGACTAGAATTTGGGTCAAAAACAACCATTTAGTCAAAATATTAATGAGCCGGTGCGCTAATGGACGAGCCTGATTTAGGCTGCAACGATAATAAGCCACGAGCCTAATTTAGGCAGCAATTGAGCCACTGCTGGTCAAGGAGGATGGTGACAAAATAGTTGAGTCTTGAGTAAAAGAAAAACAGTTTAAGTCAATTTGATTCAGTAATGGCTTGCTGTTGTTTGTGAAGCAATGACAATGATGAATTTCTTTTTCATTTGAGTTTGAGTTCTTTCATAGATGGCGTAAACTTTGATAAAGTATGGTGGATCAACCATCACTGTAAAAAATGACAGGTGGAAAACGAACGGTATTACCATATTAGAAATATTAAAATCATATTAAAAATGAAAGAAAATTTACATAAATAATCATATTAAAAGATCTGTAAAATGTATAAGGTGTTCAATATATATAGCTCATTCAGAACTAACCAACTACAAAACATCAACAAAACTCGAATCTCCTAACTAAATAATTACTTAACACAAAAATCAGCTAAGAAACTAATTAATGTTATTGAAAGTTAAAAGTATCAACATATAACTAATACACATTGTATTGGAGTCTCTAATTTTAGATTGATGGCTATATAATATTTTTTAGACTTCGGCCCTCTTTTCTTAAAAAAAAATACACATTAGGAAAATCAAAATCATATTTTGATTGCCTCTCTGATGTGGGGGTACCGATGAGCCCATCGAGAGAAACCTGCACAATAATTACGAGTTAAAAAGTAACTTTCATAGAGCCTTGAATTAATGTTCTAATGACAAAGAAGACATTTACCAGCAGAGATAATTTCAGATAGATCCATATCCGTGTTAGTATCCTGCAATAGATTACCAAGTATTTGAGTAATTGTAAGATTAAAATACAAATATCTAATTCACCACTGAAACATAAAATTTCTGAGTAAACTTCAAGAAGTGCTCGAAAATGAAAGGAAAAACCTAGTAAGAAGGGCTATTTAAAATTGAAGAGTAAGTAAACTCCAACAGGTGATAGTTCCCAACAATGATATGTTGCATTGCTCAACAAGTTGATAATACATTTTATAGATCAACCGTAAAGATTATAGCATGCTTGAGTGAAGAGTTTTATTCATAAAACTCACATATAACATGTTTATTGAGCTTATGACACTATATATAATAATCTTTTAGCATCTGAGATCCAGACAGTTCTAATATATCAAGAGAGGAACAGTTCAGTTGAAAATAATCAAGCTCACCGCCAGGAACAATCAGGTATCTTCAATCACTCTTAAAATGAAAAATAGACATTTTCACTATCTTAATTAAGGACTTCTATTTACTTGATTGGTGCATAAATACTTCAAATCATATATATGTTAGGGACCCAATGTATGGATTTGGGCCAGAAGAGCTGATTGTGCGCCAAGAGGGACCTAGTGGTCCTAACTCCTAAAGTGTGGCAAGTTTACTCAAGGAAGGGTAAGAAAGGCAAAAAGGCCCGTGAGGGGAATGAGCCGGCAACTTAGTGCTTGGGGTCATAACAAATTAAGATGGAATAAGTAGTGGGAGGAGGAGGAGGAGTGATTCAAGGAGCTATACAAATAGTGAATTGTAATTCTGTTGAATGGAGAGTATCTAGCACTCCACAGGAGCCCAGCTCTGTGGCAGTAGAGATCAATTAGATCCTTCTGTAAAGTCATTCCTAAATACATAATAAGCAGTTTATCATTTGTTCTCTTGTTTCCTTTAGTTTTCTGCATCTATCTATTTCTCCTGCTTATTTCTACAGGACCTAACAATATACCAATCAAACAAAATCTTTCTATATGCCGGCTAAATAAAATCTCTTCAGTAAGGTACAGAAATGAATGAAGTGTCTGCTTCTATGTTTAGAAGGAAAATGTTCAACGTACAGAGTCGCAATTTTTAAATTGATTCAACATACAAATATAAATATTAAAGATGATGATGCTCAAAAATCTGTTTCCTCTACCAATATTGTGAAACAAAAACTAGGAAACAGTTTTGGTGCTGTAATTTTTTCACAGTTTTAATCTTAGCAGTTGGATGAGTATTAAATGCTTTATTTTCTCTTCAGTTGCATCGCTTCCCTTCTATTCTTTGTAGTATTGATTCGTATCAAACTGAACTTAATTCATTATCTTATCTCTCTAGTGTTATGGAAACAGATTTGGTACTGTAATTTTTCACAGTTTGAATTTATTGAACCAAGTCAGCAGTATAATTTGTTCACCTGCTCCGATGAAGCCAGACATCTTGCAATGAGCTGATAAAGACTTCTAAGAGTTCCATGATTGAAATCAGGATTTTTTAAAAGAGCTTCTTCTGATGTATAATCAAATATGAGTGCACAAATGCTCGAAGCCATCATCTTACTTGGCATGTCATCAGTATTTTCTGCATACGATTTAAATTTCAGGAACAGATGTAAAACTACTGATTTAGCCCATAATTTCAATTCAATAATATAAACAAATAAACACTGTGGACTAACATTGATGGTATTTGCCCGAGCTAAAATCATTCATAAAATTTATTCATGGTTAAATATTTCGTTTTTCGAAACATTTCATCGAATGCATTAGGATTTTTACAAGTTTAATAATTATAGTTTTCTCTTGAGGCTCATGAAAAGAACAAGACATAGCCACTTAATATATCCCAGGAAAAGGTAAGGTTATTTTCAAAATCCCCACAGTTCAATTAGTGTGCAAGTTTAACCACCACCCAGCCTTTCCTTTTTAGGAATTGTTTGAATGAAAAACTTAATCAGGCACATACGGATCACATAAGTGTTCATGTATAAATTATTTCTACAATCAAAGAGGAAATGAGAAGAAACTCCATATAAATTCTTCTAAACCCTAACTTATAATGGGAAGCTTATGAAAATTAGCAGAAACCAATCAATGAACATATCATAAGCAGTTTTTCATAAACTCTTCCGAACACTCACACTGACAGGTATTTATAAGATAAGACCAAAACCTCTCGGTTCTTGATTATAGTCCTATTCCTGGCACGACTAGATGATGCCCTAGGTTTCACCTTTCAAAACTTAATTTGTGTGTTTTTCTTGTGCTGTGGTTGTCGCAACTTAAATTTGCTCCCACTCACTGATGACATTCGTAAATACTAGTTTTGACATCAAGAGTTTTACTCACTCTGCAGTCATACCATCCAAACGGAAACAATGACAATATTTAACAAGGTTAACTCAATTTTGATTGCACTGAGTAACAGAAAAGTCACACCTGGCTTACATCATAATAGCAAGACAGTGTTTGGCTTTACTTGCAATCATAGAACCCCTAAGGGTACAGTCTCTTCTGCTCAATCTCTAAACATAAATTTCACATCCTCTCACAAATCGATTAAAATTCTTGTTAATGATGTTCATCATCACTTTGTAATCATTTCGACCGTTAAGTTATCCCATGCACATGCAGCAATGCACTTATCACTTTTTGTAAACAATACAATAAACAACCAAATATCTTGATCATATATTATGGTGCAAAATGAAAATACTCATTCTGATGGATGCAACCAAGTATGGGTACCTGACCAATAAGCCAATGCTTTAAGAAGATCAACAAAAGCTGATTCATCTAACATAAACTGCACTTTGTTTTTCTACATTCAAAAAGGTGTAGCTTGTGTCAGATTTTGCATAACTAATAATAGAGTATCACAAGGTTGGTTATTATAATGAGAATATCACCTTCAGTAGAAGGTTCATTATTGTATCACATGCCAAGAAGACACGGCCATCATCCTCAACCAAATAAACATTTGACCCAATTAATTTACTGAAGCAGTCTAAAACCTGCAAATAGACCCATTATATTTAGCCAAAAAAAACTGTTAGTAATGTTATCAAATGATACTGCTGTTGAAATAAATGCAAATTCCATGTTAGAATATAAATAATGGAATTATGCAATGAGAAAGTAATCATTACCATTTTGTCGATTTATTTGTAAAGGTCCTTTAAGTTAAAATGCAGTTATAAACCGAAAAAGATGGAAGAGGAAAAAAAAATAAAAATATAAACATAAATATCTGAGCAAGAGAATAACTTACAGCCTTAAGTCCTCCACACGAAGCGAGAGCTTTGCATCCTTCAACCTTCATAGTAATTTGACACAACATAGGTAGCAGAAAGCACACAGAGTGGAAGGGCCTGCGGCGAAGAATTTATCTAAGCAAAAGCTATTCAGGCCCCAAAATACTCGTTGAGAAAATATTTATGAATAACTATCAATTTAAAGATACCTTTGTTCTTCTGCGCCTTCGATTGAAAGCATATACCCTAAAAGATCTTGAACTTTTTCCTTGCATGCAAGCGGTGCTTCTGCAAGATAGCTGAAACAAATACATGATAATAGTTCATAAATCATAATATTTCCTCTCAAAAAATTAAAGTTAAAGATGTAGAGAGCGGTAAAAAGAATCTCAGCCAATATAAGCTTCTAGAATAGTTAATCCATGACAAAAGCCCCTCTTCTCTGTAGGACGGGCATAGAAATTGAAGAAACTCAAAGTATTTAAAATTAACAAAGATCTTCGTAGAGTTTACAATTAGCCTTTGGAAAATAGATAAAATTTAGGTTTTTCCTTTCCTGGTGCAACAATTTTTAGATCGGTCTATCAAGTTGCAACAGTCGTACAACATTGTGTGCTACATTCATAAATTGGATGAAAATGTCTTTGACACATTAGAATTAAATCATTCAAAGGAATAATTAAATGTCCATTCATAACCTCGCATCAATCAATCCAGTGCTTAAGTACAAGTAATGCAAAGAGGCAATGTAAAAGATCATACCTTCCAATGATTCGCACTGAAGCAAGTAAATCATCCCCTTTCCTTTGACCATGTTCCTGTAGAATTTCACCATTATACATTGTTGAGATACATTCAGTGTTAAAATCATCTTAAGACAAATAATAATCAGATTTACCTTTGCATCTTCTAAATACTCTAGCACAACAGCAATTGTCTCATTAAGTTGTAATATCAGCTTTGTTAATGTGCCTTCATCGAGAAGGGTCCCTATAGAGCATTAGTGATGAGAAATAAATTATATCCAATTCACAAGAACAAACCCGCAGTTTCCAACAGTGCCAACTAGCATCAAATGTGAGATGAGAATCACATTTCAAGCAATCAAGACTGCTATAAAAGAGATTGCCACATAGTTACGCCAATAGGAAAAGGTATAACCAAAACTTGCATAATATTAACCATCACACCAAATAATAGGGAAAAGAGGAAAAGAAAAAAAAAAGACTGAGCATCATCCGCCCAGGTCCCTGCCTAACTTCAGTTGTTATTTGGCCCAAAATGTGAGAGAAACGCATGGATTGAAACAGTTGAGTATCTAGACATATTTCATAACATCTTATCACATCACATCAATACATAGAAGAGTATTTTTCATAGTCTCTTTTATCTCTGCTTTCCTCTTACTCAAATACCTTTTGGGTATCTTTGGGAGATGGCTTTTGGAGGACTAAGTCTATAATTTGATACATATTTGAGATTTTAAAAAATTGAAAATTAATATGTCCATGCAGCCGACCCCACTTAGTGGGATCATGTTTGGTTGTTGTAAGAATAATATGATAAATGATAATATAATAAGTCAAACCTACTTAATTTTTTTAACGCTTTAGAATTTAATTGAAATACACGGACAGTGTAAAAGGATTTTACACTGTCAGTTAATCATAGACGTTAGATGTTGGGAGAGATTTGACTTTTATTTTAACCACCAAAATAGTAATGCAAACGGATGATGGTGATGAATTGACAGTGTAAAATTTTTTAGACTGACAGTGCATAATAATTAATCTCAAAGTTTTATAGCTTCCTTAATTTAAAAAAGAAAAAATAGGTACTCCACTCCAAAACCCTCCACCTAAACATATGATTAGTTTCATCAGTATGATACCAAAGGAAGCCCAAATGGACTGAATTTGAGTAAAGGGGCCATTTCTTGTGCTAGTAATTGTCCTAAAAGTAGAAGAAAAAAATGTAATTTATAGGCCAAGTGAATTGTATTTCATTGAATATATACCTTCATTTTCACCAACATTTGAAATGAGTTTTATTATCTTCTCAACCAAAGAGTAGGCAACAGCCACGTTTCGTTGCTTAAGAGAATATGCCTCACCGGTAGCCGAGGTATCTTGAGGCGCTTCATATTTTAAATAGGCCAACTCATTCAAAAGAACAGCAATTTCAACCCTCGATTGCTCCAAGACAAGCAACAAACACCTAAAATCACAACATGTGAGAAAAAGAAACAGCAAGCACTCAATGCACAGACTTAAAAGTTATCTCATTTAATGATAAAAGCTTACATGTCAGCTGGAGTTGGATCTTGTGTCTTGTTAGTGCTTACTTGGCTAATCAGCCAATCTTCTCCAAATATGGAAACCATAGACTCAGCTAAAATGAGAGCCTGAAGCCTTTCAGCAGTTGCTGCATATGAATGGAAACTTAAGCAATTAATCTAGTTTAGTGTTGCCTTAATTGAGCTTAAATAAATTGCAGTTTAGAATTCAAAATATCTGCAGAACTTTCACGAGTGAATGGAGAAAGTACTATCTGTTTACTGCTTTATCTTGAAAATAAATTTCTAGACTTGAAAACATAACTTCTATAAATAATGATGCAGAGTGTAATAGTCAGAGAAGAATAAGACAAGAACTTACTGAAAGAGGCCCCACAGCAATACTTATTATGCATGACTAGTTTTTATGGCTACTGTATTCAATATGCTCCCAAGTTGGGAACTTGAGATCCCTTTCACTATAGTGGTGATATTTTTGCACACCTTTTTTTGTCTAAAAATAACAATAGTATTCTCCCTAACAGCAACAAACTAATAATAGAATCATAATTTTCTCAAAACCAATCAAAAATTTTGTGCGAAATTGAATTTAAAAGCTCTCTCTTGCTCCCTTGCTTTCTATAATGTGAAACCCACTGCTCGCTCTCACATCACCTTTTGGTTTATAATTATAAATTTGCAAACCTTTAATTAAATTAAATCCTCAGTACCACCTCTGTTGAAAATAAAACGGAATAATGTAATTCATTCATCACCCAATCAGTAAGGTAGAAGAATAAATATACATACACAGTATTTATAACCTAACATGTGGACCTAATAGGCCAAACAAACCTAAAATGGTCTATGTATATTACCACACCCCTCTCAAGTGGGAGCATCAAGATTATATGCACTCAGCTTGTTCCAAATGAGCCAAATTCAAAGACCCATAAGGGACAAAGTAATAATATGATCAGGTTGGTCATTTGTATTTATTTATATGTCTAGAGACAATACAATCAAAAAAAAATTTTTCCAAATAAAGTGGCAGTCCCCTTTAGTGTTTGTTTCTTTAGTTAAAGAGTGGTTTGGATGCAACATGGTACAACTTAATTATCAAAGAACAGCATTATTTGTAAGACCTCTACAATTTTTAGTTCATGAATTAGTTGCTTAATCTACACAAATGTAACCAAAGCCACAGCCCAACATTTTGCCATGGCACTAGATCTAGACTCAACCTCCTACTTCTTACTTCTCCACCAGTTATTAACCCCGGCGGATAGCGGTGCTATCCTAGTAGAGCGGACCGGCGCAGAAGCTGGCCGCTTTGAAATCGTACTTAGCAGAGCAGTTTTCAATCGTGGCCGCTATGAAATGCACTTAGCAGAGCAGTTTTCAATCGCGACCGCTTTTTGAAAAATTGCGAGTCTCAAAGCAGAGCAGTTTCCTGGTCCAACCCGCTTTATGTGTTTTTGTTGTGAAATCCCCAAAATTCCCTTAATTGTTTTTGTTATTTTCCCTAAATTCCATTTCCTCTCCCTTTATCGTGTTCGACTCTGTACTTCTACTCCTCTCTGGCATTCACCTGTGTAATTCTTCTCCTCTCTCGCGTTTGATTCGATTCGAAGGGCAAGCCATCACTGTGGTCTTCGTACCTTTCTTCTTCTTCCTCTATTCTTCTTTTCTTCTTCTTCCTCTATTCTTCTTTTATTCTTCTTCCTGTATAAATTATCTAAGTCTTTTATCTAAATCAATATATTCCTCTGTTTTATTGTTAGCATCTGTTTCTTTAAATTAATGCTAGGTTGCTTTGTTTGAAGAAGAATAGTTTGAATCTTAATTCTTGATATAATAGTACACTTAAGTTTGAATTTTGAGATGTGACGTTTTGATTAAATTTACGATTTGTTGATTTGAATTGATTAAGAGTTTTTGACATGTGATGTTTTGATTAAATTTAAGATTTGTCGATGTTGAATTGATTAAGAGTTTATGAATCTTGATTGGGTTTTGTTGTATTATTGAGTTAGTTGTTAGATTTATTTTTGTAGTCATTATTTATATAATTTGTTTAAAAATAATTAAATAGTGGTCATCCCGCTATCCCATTTTTTGAGTCGGCCGCTCCGCTCCACAGCCTCCGCTTTCCGAGATTGATAACTCTGATGGCAGTACAGAGAAGCGCAAACAAAAGCAGTGTTTGATGTTTGGCTGGGGGTGAGGGCTGAACATGATGGTGCTAACAAAGACAAGTGGCAACACATGTGCAGAGGAGCATGGTGGCATCCCTTGGTGGATCAACCAAGGGAACAAGTCGGATGCAGTCATGACGGGAAGTGAGAGCATTGTACATCGAGGAACCATCACAGCAAATAAAATGGGCAACATTATCGGAAAATGTTAGCTACAAGAAATTGCAATCCAGCCAGAAAAAGGAGTGTCGAGTGGAAGGGAGTAGCAGATTAACCTAGGGTTTGAGCTCTAGATACCATGTTGAATGGAAGGGATCATATGAACCATGATCCAAAATCTCAATTTTCCCTGATAAAACAATCTGTGTTTGCTTAAGATGGTTCCGCAAATTCTCAAGATGCTTATTCGAGTAAAATCAATCACTTATCTCTAATCACCACTTTATCCTTTTTTAAAATTTCCTTTCATATTCACGATTTTTTCCCTATAGGCTTTCTTACGATAATCACAACCTTCTCTTGCTAATTGCTAACATAACAAAACTTGCAGACTTGGAACCTTTCATTATGCAAGTGCACACTACTTGTATACACCTTTATCAGTTAAGAGACACCAGTAGATTTCGAACTTTAGGAGCTTAGTAAGGGAACAAACAGAAACAGAGAATAAAAGGTAAAATGGTATAATGAATATAATTCAGCAAATTGTCTGAACATACCAACACGATTCTGCAAAATGGCCATGATACCAACACGAATATTGTGTGACCAGCTATCTTGAGGCTGTAATTGGAGAGTTTTAAGAAGCTGTGACTGAAAATACAAAGAGCTTGAAGTTAATTGCATGGTAAATGAATACAAAGTGTACATAACCTCGCCAGGAATACAGACTGTCAAACCATAAATAGGTACACAACAAAATCAAAAAGTTCAGGCGAGAACATTTTAACAAGTATTATGCTTTAGACCTGCATCACAAAAGAAGTTTCTCAAATACAGAAAACACGAACCAATCTCTTTTCCAGAAGCAACGGGATAAGTATTAAGCACAGACAATACAGCCCAAAAATACCAAATTCAAATGACAGTTTAGTTATAAAAGCTTTCTTTAATAAGCAGGTTAGAACTCTATTATATTATATTATATAGAGACCATATGACTGAAAATAACAGATTAAGATGATATTACATACCGAATCTGTTGAAGAAAGAATGGAATTAAGGAAATGGAGAGCTTCAAATTTCAAGGAATTATGCAAGATAGCGAACTGCTTTGCTATTGCAGCTACCTGTAGATAGTTGCGGTAATAGAAGTTGATTTAACATGAAGCAAGCTGACAAAATCAAAATGAGAGCACAAAAACTCTGAAAAGCAAAATTACAAATATTTAAAGAGTAAACTCACAATAACTGAGAGCTCAGATAAGTACTCATTCCGGATTGTGTCTAATGATATCTTGCTCAGAATCAATTGCAAAAGTTTAATAGATATTTCCATCAGATGTGAACCTGCATAATGTTTGACCACTGTAAAATATGATGCATAGACACAAACATGGGAACAAAAGTTCATTTGCAATACTTAGATGATTACTTAAAAACTATCCAGGTGCAGCAGACAAAAATATCATACCATCTTGCAGAGAAGGCAACTGAGAAGCTAGTACCTTGATGCCTCTAGATTCATAAAATCTCATGATTCCATTTTCTGAAGCAGTTGATACTAAGTATAAAAACTCACAGCATTCTTCAAGAACAGATGAGCAAGGTCTAAACAAGAATTTAACAAAAATTATAAAGAAATTTTACTTCTTCAAAATAAAGAAAATGAAAGCCTGCTGATACATAAAACTAAAGTTTAAATGTGTGGGCCACACTTTTCATCCATTGGACAGATGTCAAGTGTTACAATAATAGAGAAGGCCTACAACTAACAATTTTACTGTAGTAGTAGCAAATGTGTGCTCTATAAAGGATTAATGCAGGTTTAAAATTTTCACCCATCATTTGAAAATAAATAAGTGATAGGATTTTCTTCATTTTCCTAAATCTGTTCAACAAACAGAGAATGGGGATATAATCTGATCTTAAAATTTAACTCAACTAGTCAACTTGATAAAGAAAGAGACTTCAAATCAAAAACAAAATATAACAATTTTTACCAAAGTATAAAATAAACCTTATTAATTGTCCCCAAAAAATACAATTTATAAATCCTTATTCCCATAACTGTACTAAATACCTGATACGGCTTCCCACATTCTTTCTCCTTCATAGGGTTTTTGGTTTGGCATAAATGAAACTCTTAATATAATGCAGTCAAGGTAACTTAGTTGGTTCACTTAGTCTCTTTTAATATAGGTGGGATCATGAAAAATGAGGGGGGGAATTAGAATAAGTAATGCGAAAGTAAAGAATAACACCGTACTGGGTGGAAATTACTTCCAATATCATTGGGATCTTGGAAATCATGTCTTCAGAGGATGCAATCTCTGGAACACGACAAAGGGCAGCAAGAACTGCAATCGACAGGTTCAAATATGCATCCCTGTTGTTGTCCCCACTACTGGATATGGTTCCTTTTCCCATACCTTTTTAGTAGAAGATAAAGATAACGTCAATAATATATTACAAACTGAATACGGCGGGAAATCAGTGGATAATGGAAGAGCAAGTACCAGTTCTGAATAGCCGATCAAGAAAGAGAGAACCAACCGCCTCGTAAACCCTGCATAGTGAGGAGTGATCGTCAGCTTTGCAAAACTTGGTGACCAGAAGAAGCCCAGCGAGCCGCTGTTCATCTCGCTCTCCTTTCAGTAATTTTAAGCACTCCTCAAGATTCAAACTCTGGTCCTGTTGTGCTTCCTTCAGAAATGTCATTCAAACTTTTAAATATCAAAAGAAGTGGGAAAGGAGAAAAATCAAAGTAGAGAAAGCATGAGGCTGTTTACCATTGAAATGCTTAGGCCCGCACTACAGATAACTAAACAGAACTGTCAGCTTCTGCACAAGGCTATCGGTTTCGGAACTCTCTTGAATATAAAAATCTGCAGAAACAAAATCACATATACAGCAGGTATAAACATGAAAGACAAAGCAATTGTCTTCAACAAAAGTCCCATCATTCTAACTGACAAAAATAGATACAATTATATCTGTGATAATTTATTAAAGTAAGAGTTCAGAATAAAATTTTCAATCAAAGAATTAACCTCGTTGAGGCATTTTCACAAACACTTTATAAGCGCAACTATTAAACAACAACACAGACATTAGAATGACTTCCTGCACCCCAACAGTATCAGTCAATGAAATTAGAGAATCATAGAATTCAAACAATTATACGATATCTCCCATCATCATTTTCAGTTCGTACTTTACCAAACCTAACCTCCATTTTTACGCTTTTTTTTCTTCTTTCATTTTCAGTTCTCAGTTGTTAGGTTCTGGTGATTTTACTTTTAAGAACTAACACAAAAGTGAGTGGAGCGAGCACTAGACAAGAGAGCAACAAAAATCGATGTTTACAGTAACGTGATTCGTGGGTTACCTGAGACGGTTACAAGCTCCGAAGGCTTCTGGAGAGTTCTCGTCCTTTCAATCCACCGTCAACACAACTCAAAACAACTACAAGGCAGCAAAGCTTTCAAGCAGCAGTGGGCTTCGCGTACGAAAGAAATATAATTTTTCAAATTTATTTCTGAAAAGGGGAATTTTTCAAATT
Source organism: Lathyrus sativus (assembly GCA_963859935.3). Lineage (NCBI taxonomy): Eukaryota > Viridiplantae > Streptophyta > Magnoliopsida > Fabales > Fabaceae > Lathyrus > Lathyrus sativus. The sequence continues at coordinate 620,055,810 of OZ012739.1, read as the reverse complement.
AATAGTTGTAATTAGTTAATTGATTTTATAAATACTAGCGTTGTCGGTTTTGATTTGTGTGTTCATTTAATTATACAAACTATTATATAAGGGTTAATAAAAAAAAATTAATATAGAAAAATTAAATTTTAAAATAAAAAATAAAAGAATATAATTAAAATAAAAATAAATTATACCAAATTCAAATAAATTTCATATTAATTATTTTTACTTTTAAAAAATGTGCTTAGAATAATTATAACTAGGTCAAATATTTTTTCTCTTAATAAGTTTTATTTTACTATACTTCCCTTATATCTCATTACGTGATAATTTTGGTTAAATTTTGTGTATTACGTGATAATTTCTTTTAAATCTTGTGATTTCTTTTAAATTTTGTGTATTACGTGATAATTTCTTTTAAATTTTGTGTAAAACTGTGATCTTGTATGCACGTGGTTATCTAATTGATATTAGTTTAGTTGACATATAATTTAGTTTAGTTGATATGAAATTATTTTAGTTGATATATAAAATATTGTTATTTATAATTTATTAAGCCGGATTCTATCTAAATTTTAATTTTATAATATATGAATCAACTTTTTACTCTCTTTTTTAATACTCGGGTGGCTGCCTCTCTCTTTGCCATCATCTTTTTCTTATCTCTTTTTATCTATTGATATTTTTCATAACTGCATTTAGTATTTGTTTTCTTAATTATGATAATGTTATTTCTAATGTTAACAATTTAGAGATATACAGACATTCCATTTAATTTTCTTTACTGTTATTTTTTTATTGCAAGAACGAAATGGTGTTGGCAGTATTCAAGATTCAGAGGCTCCAACTCTCCATTCTATTCAGAAAATGGAATTGAGGTTTGTCACAATGTAAAACATTATACTTTTTTTTTTGAAAACTGAACATGTAGTCTAGATCTCTCAATTAAATCGATTGGATTGTCGCCTTAAATGGAAAAAGAAGACTGTTTTTTAGCTTCAACTCTATTTTCGTTCTAATATCTTTTCATTCAGATCTGAAATTCTAAAGTTGCATCCATGGCTTCAAAATATATCATGAAGGAACATTTTGTTGTTCTCCTTTGAATTCATTGAATCTCTTCAGTTTTATTTATTTTTGTATATACTTTTGTTGTGTGTAGCCTTTTATATGGATGGTTGGCTTGATGGTTATACTACTTCATTCGATTATTTAACCCTGGAAGATTCCGTCTATTCACTAGCAATTTTTTTCCATGGATTTTACTGCAAATTTGTGAGCCATGTTGTTGTCAGAGGTCGTTGATTTAGATGAGACCAAGGCTTCTTGATGTGATTCAGAACCCCGCGACCGCCTTTCACTAGCAATTTGTTGCCATGGCTTTTTCTACTGGCACATTGTTTACTGTGAAATTTGATAAACAAAACAAGTTTCTATTAATACTTAAGGGATCAAACTTGTGTGCATTTATGACTTTGAACAACATTTTATTGTGGAAATCGAAGAGTAATGTTTTAAAGAAGGTTTTAATACCACTTTGAAACAAGGCTTGAGAATATAGGTTTTTAAAATAAAGGCTGGAATCGAAGTGCAGGACAAAGTAAAAGCATGAATTGTAAAGTGAAATTGAAAAGTAACTTAATGCAGAAAAAAGTACTTGAATGTAAAAATACTTGAAATTTATAAATGGTGGAACGCATACGTACATTTTCCTTACTCATTTCTCAAATGCACAAATATTTTGAGTTTATATAAATATGAGTACAATTGTGGACCCTTTGTAAAATGAACATGAGTCCATATATATACTACTCTAAAATAACTACCTAAGAATGGTCGACTAACCCTATCACGACACGTTTCAGTCTCATGCAGTAGTTTCTTCTGACGTGCCTCCATGTGTCTTCGAGTAACCGTCTGTGTTACACCAGTTCCCACTCCTTTAACACCATTCAAATATCTTAACTACTTTTACTGGTCATCAGGAACTGACTTCCTACATGGAAGTCCTTTAGGTCAACCATGCTACAACAACACACTTTGTAGTACTTTCCACATGCAGTGCCCAAGTCAAACATTGTTTTCATTGTAATGATGAACTTCAACCTTAGCCAACATAGAACAGTACTCAATTTCACTAAGTTCCTGAACTCTTCAACATCCTTCGACCTACCGCTTCTTCGACCGGCACCACTATGGGTGACCCCCGAACTTGAGTCAATTTAACCTCCCTTCGGCTCCACTTTACTTTAACTTCCATATGGCGTATTTATTATTATCTTATTAATACTTGCCACTTATAGTTAAGTCAAAAAATTCAAGGTAACAAATTTCCCCCCAAAAGGCCATGTTTCGATTTTGAATTAGACAAGAGAGACGTGGCCTTTTTATCGTATTTTTTTATAACGTTTCACTTCTGTTGACGTTATTGTCATCATTACCCTTTTTACGGCGCATTGTCATTTTCCATGAGATCTACTCAGAATCTCATCATTACTTATGCTTCCTAGGAGGTCGTGGGTTTGCACGTCTGCCATTATTGCTCCCACTCACATCAATGTTGTGCTTCGAAAACCCAAAAAATGCTTCAATCACCCCACGCGGACGCCATTTGTCTAATTTAGTACATGCAATGAAGAGCTTATAAATGCCTTTTTTCAGCTTTTTTGCTCTTCTTCCTCATTCCAACTTTTTTCATAGCTTCTTCTTCACACAAAACATATAATTCTTTCACTCTTCTTCAGAAGAAAAACTCCATTTTCATCCATGGCCAACACTCAAGCAATGCCCTCCAAATTTGACACTTGCAACAACCCACTGGCTTTCAAAATCCTTCCAAACGATGATGAGAACGTGAGGGACTACATCCCTAAGCCTCCAATGTCAATGGAGAAGATTGTCATCTGGGTAAAACAGGTATTCATCCCTTATTCTTTGAACAACAAATTGTGTGCTTTCTCGGGACCTGTAGATGTTTTAATTGACTGCATTTTATGATAAAACAGTGTTGTAAGTATAAATGTCATGACTGATGTTATGATATACATACGGAGTGTAATGCAGGGTAAGTTTACATAGCTAGAGCAAAGTTTGTTGGATGTCACGTTGGATGTTATGACATCAAGCAGTTGACATCAGGGCGCGTGTTTTAGGTTTCTGGTATTGCATGAGGAAGCTAAGGCTATAATTTAGGAAACATTTTAGGAAGCTTAGTTATCTCAGGCAAAATGTCAGGCATTGCTGAGGATAACCTATGACCTAACTGTTAGTGCGCAGCCTATTGAAAAGAGGTCTTAACTAGGTTAAACCTAAATTATGCACGAAGGCCCAAGGACATCCTGCTGCTTATAAATACCAAAGCAGAAATCCTAATGGAAGTGGAGTCCTGGACAGAGTTTTGGAGAGTGTGTCCTGTGTGTCTTTGTGAGTGAAGAATTTTGTATTGTGCAGTTAGTTCTTCACGTGTGTTTTGTGTATTAGGATTACTTGTGCTTCAAGCAATTATCTGTTGTATGATTGCATTGGCCTAGTGTGTCTAAGGTGTAGTTTAAGTGTGTCACTCCAAGATTTTAAGCACGAGTGTTGTGTCTCTTGATTGAAGTTATGAAGCAAGATCAAGGTGTGTTTGGAGTGTGTCTTCAAGTTTCATTTGTAACTTTAAATCGGTTGATATCACTGCTGTGATTGAGGGGGAGTGAGTTGGCAACTCTGGTCTAGTGTTAGGCTGAAGTGTCATTGGATAGGTCTTAAGTGAAGAGTGTAAACTGGTTGTTTGACTATGAATTAATTCTACTGATAGTGAATTTCCTCCCTGGCTTGATAGCCCCTAGATGTAGGTGTGATTTACACTGAACTGGATCAACAATTCTCTGTGTTATTTATTATGTTCATTTATAGTTTGTTATTAAGGTATGTAGTCTGTGTTGTAGTGGATGTCATAACATTCGTGATAACATCCATTGGTTGGTACCTAGAATTTCAATTGGCATCAGAGTAGACACCCTGCTTGTTATTTTCTGGGTGAGATATAGAGAAGATAAATTCTGGTACTATGGACAAGGATATTGGATTTACAAATAGACTACCAATTCTGGATGGATCTAACTATGACTGCTGAAAACCTCGTATGATAGCCTTCTTGAGGTCTCTAGATAGCAAGGCATAGAGAGCTGCTAACTCAGGATGGGAGCATCCAGTGAAGACTAATAAAGATGGATCATTTGTGTTAATACCTGAGGAAGAATGGACCAAAGAGCAAGAAGCCTTGGCTCTTGGGAATTCTAAGGCCTTGAATGCTTTATTCAATGGAATAGACAAGAATATTTTCAGGCTTGTGCATCACTGTGTGTAATACCCCAAATTTTGCCCTAAGATTTGTCGTCGCATTTCATTGCATTTAATCAATTACTAACAAATTTGTGTAGTCGTTTGACTTTTTGCAGGTAAATATCATATGGCATGTATTTTTCTAAAAAGTAAAAATGGCACAATTGGCAAGAGGACATGTGTAAGGAGTTGTGAGTGTGAGAGGTTGAGAGTTCGAATCTCACCTTTGTCACTTTTTTGTTTTTTATTATTTTTACTCTAAATTTTTCTATCTTTCATTAAAAAATAACAAAAATAGTTTTTTATCATTATTTAATTATTATTTTCGTATTTTAATTAAATCATTTTTTAAAATATTATTTTTTTCACTTTTTTCTAAATTATTCATAAAAATATCCAAAAAATCATAAAATAAAAAATATTGAAAAAAATTTTGTTCTTTTTATAATATTTTTGATTTTAGGAATCAATAGGATTATTAGTTCTTATTTTAAGTTTATTTTAATTATTTTAAATTATTTAAATTTTATTTTTTTTCTTAACTAATTATTTAGTTTGGGCTTTAAAATGGGTTTTAGGGACATTATTGACAATTTGGTGTTAACCCTAATTTGTTCCCTATATATACATGTGTTGCATTGTTGAAAAAGAGGGGAGAATGAAAAAAATCTAAGAGGAGTGAGTGTCGTTTACCGTTATTTCTTTTCCTTCATCTATTACTGTTGTTTCTTTTTCTTCATCTTTTACCGTTATTTTTTTTTTCTTCATCTATTACCGTTATTTCTTTTTCTTTATCTATTACTGTTACGTTTATATATTTATAATTTTTAAATTGTTAGAGTTTATATATATAAGATTAATTTTTGATCGAATTATATCGATACGATGTTTGCACATTTGTGTGCATGACGCGTGACATTTGTGTTAGTTCGATTTGGTTGCGATGATTGCATTTTTGCGTGAGCAATAATACTGTTTTTTTTGCTTAATTTCTTTTTCTTTGCGATAAATTTTGTTTCGTCCGATTTAGATCTGGTTGCGCTGAGCGCATTTCTGCGTTAGTAACATTGTTGGGTTATTTGGCACATTTAAAATTCATTATTGTTTTATTATTATTATTATTAGTATTATTATTATTATCATTATTTATTATTATTATTATTAGTAGTAGTATTATTATTATCATTATTTATTATTATTGTCATTATTTATTATCATTATCATTATTATTATTATTACTATTATTATTATTATTATCATTAATTTATTAAAACTTGTTATAATATAAAATCTGTTTTTTAAAATAAATAACATTAACATCTTTTCCAAATTAATATGAAAACCTATTATTTTTAAGAAAAACTTTTTTTTAGATAAATTTAAAATAATAACTAATATCTTTTTTTAAAATAATAACTAGAACCGTTTTTAAAAAAAATATATAATAATAACATTAAACCTTTTTTTTTAATATAAAACCTTTTTGTTAGATAATTAAATTAAGACTATTTTTGAAAAGTTTTTTTAATAATATTAAAACCTCTTTTTTAACTTAAATCAAAAGCTTTTTTATATATCACAAATAAACAACAAAGAATATCTATAACTTTCGCACTTCCGTTTCATAACTTGTCTGATTACTATCTGACTTTGTCTATTAACCTTGTGTATTCAATGTGCAGCTTGTTACGTTGCTATTAGCTATTTTAATGTGTTTTTCAATTCAAGTTGTATTATAATTGTATCTGTTTCTCATTTGTAACTTCGCGAACAAATTATCGCGTTTACCTTTCCGCACTTTAATTTCTGCTGTTTGTATGGTTTAAATTCGCGCATTTGCATCGTTAATTTGTCCCATTGCATTCCTCCGAAGGATTAGGTCTAGTCGTTTGGCCGCCACGCCAATAGTCCTCAAAACTTCAAACCCTTACAAACCCTAACTTTTCACAAATGTCTCGCCGTGGACAAAATTACAAAACTACCCCTAGCTTTAGGTCAAAGAGTCGCCGCACTCATTTTAGGGTTTCCCGCCGCGGAATCCCTAACCTAACCCTAATGCACTTAACAATTTATAACATAGAGATCGGAGTTTAAGACTCCATGTAAGCGTGTCCTTAAGATGCGTTTATTCCCCTTGAGACCTTGACCACAATCAAGAAGTCTCTAACCTCCCTTTTGAGGGGAACTACAGTTACTCTGATTCCATTCCCGTAAGGACATGTAGGCACAAGATGCGATGTCTTGCCGAGTAAACTTAGAATTAACCCCTAGGTCTTTTTTTAATTTTCAATCCTTTGTATATACCCTAAAGCAAAATAATTAATGAAATAAATAAAAAAAAATAAACAAAAGGTTCCCGTAGAGTACTACGGAAGTTTAGGGTGCTAATACCTTCCCTAAATTTAACCAACCCCCGAACCTTAGATCTCTCCCTTTTAGGTTTTTCCTTTCTTTAACCTTTCCTTTGGATAAATCAAAGACCGGTTGTAAATGAATTAAGATTCAAGTTAATCAATAGCTTGACATCCAAATTTCACTGCAACAGAAAATGGCGACTTCACTGGGGAGTCCTAACTATTGAGGGTTATCCCTATTTTGTTTATTTTTCTTTATATATTTGTTTTATTATATATTTTGCTCACTTGTATGTATATATTGGGGTACCTTACTTGGAGTTACTGTGTTGTGAGATAAGTCATACACCCGGACTTGAGTGACATTATTATAGGATGGTGATATATTCGACGAGGCTTATAGGGAGTGAGTCCTGACTAAGTTGACTCGAGAATCACCGCTCAGTTGAGACACTTTCGAAAATGGTTCGGTTGATCGAGTGTAATCGTGAAAACTTTTACCATTATCGATTGGAGTCTGTGATACTGGGAACCATAGTACCTTTACACCATCTTGGCCTTATATAGGATGTAGTGCGGGAACTATATGGGAGTAGTCCTACAATGGTTGCTACGCGATACTACACTCAAAAGAGGTTCTCTTGAGAATATTATCGACCCTTAAGTCAGTTGGGAAGTTGATAATATCCGAAGGATGGACTGATGATTTTGGGCACTGATTTAGAACCCTTGTTCTGCAGGTACAATCAACCTATAGTACATACCTCTTTGGGAAGGGTAGACCTTGACTCCATTCATTGTTCCTCTAACTTAGGACCTTTTGTTTGCTTATGTGTATTTGTGCTTCGCATCCATAAAGCATCATATCTTTTGTAGTTTCAAGGAATTCAGCAGTCCTTTGCAAATTCGAAAAGCCTTACATTTTAAAGTCTAAAATTTTTTCCAACTTTCTTAAAAAGCAATATTCGCAATCGACCGTTGAAATTCTTGAAACCATTGCATGGCATCAGCATCACATTTTTGCATTGCATTTATCCCCCAGTTTCTCCTTCTTGGTCCTATCGTCTTCTAGTGTACCTTTGAGTCGTCAAGTTGATTCCTCGACACAGATATCAGACCAGAAACGGAACAGGAGTCACTTTGATCCTATTCTCATGACTTACACAGAGCTATATCCTGACTTAGTCCGGCAAGGACTGATTACTACAAAGGCTTTACCACCTCCTCTTAATCCTCCGGTTGGATTTAGGGCTGATCTCCATTGTGCTTCCCATGAGGGTGCCCCAGGCCATGACTTGGAGCATTGTTTTGCATTGAAAGCTAGGGTGCGTGAACTGATTAGAGCCGGAATACTTGATTTTACGGATAGTCGTCCGAGCGTCCAGACAGATCCCTTGCCAACACATCAGAATTGAAGTTTTGTCACTAGGCCTTTTGTTTCTCGTTGTTTGCACTTTCCTTATTTTGTTTAAGTTGTTTGCTTTTAATTATGTTTGTACTTTCATTAATGAAATAAGCATTGCGACTTTTGATTCAATTCATTTTCGTCCATTTATTTGCATCTTTATGCTTTATTTTTCAAATGTTTACTTCTTGTCCAAAATTTTGATATGCTAAGATTGGAGGGAGGATGATGAAAATGTTATACCCATAATTGTTGTCAGTATGCTTTCAATCAAACCTTGTTGACGATGTAAGGCATTGTTTCAATTCCCAAACACTGGAGAAATAAGGAAGTTAATCCCTCGTTACCCCCTTCGAGCCTAGAAGTTGGAGTTTCTTTCGTTACAAAAAACCCACAATTTTAACCTTGGGATGGGTAGTTCTCAGTTAACTTGGTTGTGTGTTCATACGATACACCTTTCATTAACAAATTTTTCTTCGCACACGTCAAACAAGTGTTGAAGATGTTTTCTAATCAAAAGGTCGATGATGGTTCACCGTAATCATTAAAATCAAACAGTCACTTTCCTTCACACAAAAAAATAATATAAAAAAAAGCAAAAGAAGCCCGCTAAGTCAAAACCTATGAAGGAGACTTAGGCAAAACTGGGGCATCCCGCTGACTGTAAACTCTAAAATAAACAGTTCAGGCAAAATTTAGGGATAATACAAAGAGATTTTTAAATCCTTATCTTGAAAATTCTCAATGTCAAAACAATCAAATGTTATAGGGGAGTAGTGGCTGCTGTTGTACCCCAAAATTTGACCAACCTCTTTGGCTTATGTTATATTGCATCATCAGCATTAGCATTGCATAACATTTTGCATTCCACAGGGGATCGAGGTATGTGTGTCTAGCAAGAAGAATTATCAAGGTTTTTTTAACCTGATCAAGGAGGTTATATTCAAGTCGTCAAGCAAAGTGATCAAGTCAAGGGTAGCAATGGTTGGAATTCAAGTGAAGTTTGCCCTCATCTTGGACAAACAAGTATTTTACTTGTTCCCACTTCGTGAAGGCCATGACAAAGCCAGGTGTTTCATGGTTACAGATTATCAAGATTCAACTCGTTTTCTAATCAGGGTTGGGATAAATTGTTGCAAGATTTCACGTGAAGTTTGTCAAGACAGGAGCATGTACAGTATGGATTGATGATCGTTTTCTGATTCCAAGGCTTTGAGAAATCCAGTTTATGAGGAATGATTATGGCTCAGCTACAATCTAAGTGACGTCAGATCAAGAATCATATTTTGAGTGTTTATCTCAAATGTAAAGAAACTGAAGATGCAGAGAAGCTGTTGGATGAATTGCCTGTGAGAAATGTTGTGTCCTGGAATATTATGATTCGCGGTGTTGTTGGATCACACGACAATGAGAATTACTCGAATGTTTCATGATGCTGAGATGGGAATTCAATTACGTTGTTTTATAGTGAAAGTTGGATTTGATTTGGACTGTTCTGTTGATTGTGCTCTTGTTGATTTATACGCAAAATGTGGTTTCGTTGAGAATGCAAGGAGTTTTTTTTTTTTATCTGTTATCAATTCTTTGATCAGTACATACTCTAAGTGTGGTAGCATTACTAGTGCATTTAAATGTTTTGAATTAATTTCACAGCTTGATCTAGTTACAAGGACTCCACTACTTCAAATTAATGACCAATGTGTATCAAATTGGTCCTGACAACAGAACATTGCATGCGTTGTTGACCTTCTAGGGAGACACGGTCTCAAATGAAGCTTTTGAACTCTTGAAGTCAATGCCAATTCAAGCTGAATCAGATACCTTAGGAGCATTTATTAGATCTTGCAAACCACCTTCAAATGTAGATCTTGCTAAATTGGCTACAAAAAAACTCTTCATCAGTGAGCCAGAAAAGAGTGTAAACCATGCAGTGATGTCGAACATTTACGTTGCACCGAGACATGGGTGTGATGTGGAAAGAGTTCAAAAAAAAAAATGATGGAAGACTGTGTGAGAGATGCTCCCCAGGGATAACAGTTCGCAAGGATCGGTCTACTGACAACAAAATTGCAGCTCCAAAAGAAGTTTTGGTTGTTGAATATAAAAAGAAACCAGAAGTTGTCTTTAGCTAAGTTGGATGTTTCCAGACGGGATGCCATTATTAAAACACTGAAAGATACTTCACATTATCCTTCCGGTAAATTTGCAGACTCTGAAGTAGCCTTGCTACTGGATATGCTGTCTTCATGGCCAAACACAATGATATTTCCTGTCATTGATATTGTAAGAATGTTAGTTCTTCGCCCAGAAGGGACTGTTGCACTTCACAAGCAATTTGAATCTGAAAAAGACATTTCAATGGAAGTGATTAAGAAGGATACCATAAACCCAACCGTCCCTGCAAATTTGTTGACCAGTGTTCGTGCTGTCACTAATCTCTTTAAGAATTCGTGCTGTTACAATTGGTTGCTAAAACATCGCAGTGAGATTCTTGAAGCTTTCTCGTGCTGCAGTTCATCTACAAACAAAAATTTGCAGTACTGTTTGATTGAATCTAAGGATCGAGAAGGTTAATCTCGAGTTCTATCAGCAACACCGGAAGATGACATATGGCTTTCCTTCTGTTTCTAGGAGCGAGTTCAGACCTGCAGGAGAAAACCGATCACGGTTCATTAACAGTCACATGATAACTTTGTTTTAAAGTTGTTATATGCTTGCAAAACAGTCCCACACCGCCACGGCGCGCCAACGCCTTGCGACAATTCACGGACCTACAACCATAACCTGTGCATACCATAATAAAGAAACACACAACAAAGGTTATCATATCATACATCACACAAATTCAAGAAAAAAAGAAACAAGAAGAATAAGTAAAAAATGAAGGTCAACACTTGTTTCATCATTGCTGCCTCTTCTTGCAGAATACTCCTTGTCAGCCCACCGACCTGTTGTCCAGTAAAACTAGGATCTAATCCATTTAATTCCTGGGCCACATGTTCCATGATAAAAGGCCGAAATTGGGGGCATGGTAATGACCCTCCAGAAGGACGACCCTCTTTAGGAGGTGTGGCAGGCTGCAACCACACCTGATCTCCTGCAAAGCAACGCATGTCAACTGCAAACTGTTTCCGGTACATGATTCGTATCCAATAAGGACCACGGAGCACAACAGAGACATCAAAGGGCAAAAGTGAACTTGGAACAATGCCTGGGCTACCACGGCCAGCAGCAGCTAACATTGAAAGAGTTTGGTTAGAGATACCAGCAGTAGCATTAGACACACCGGTATTTGCTCCAAGACCAGAAGCAGGCTGACCAACATTAGCGGTTGATGTTGAACTACCAAGCAGAAGTCCTTGTGAGGATATATAACTGGCCTATTTAAGGATTAAGAGACAGCCATCAGGAAAATGGGTAGTCGACCGTCTTGAAAAAGATCATAATCATGACCTGGTCCCTGAAAAGGAAACTAGGACAGCAAGTCTTCCCGCTTCTAATATTTTAACTGAGGTGGTAAACACTGAAATGGTGAACAGCGACATGTTTAGGATAGATAACCACCCTGTCCTGAGAGGAGGTAGACAAAACCACACATCAACAACACTTTCATTCCAACAACACTTTCATTCACATTGCTATCTAAATCTCTCTATTCAACAACACTTACTTCCTAGTCTTCTGTTGTGCCCCTCCCAAACCCAAAAAAAAACAACCTGAAGCAGTTCTGCTTACCACCAACTCAACTCTCATAGGGTTTCCAGATCAGGCTGAAGAAGTGTTGGACTGAACTTGTTGGTTCAGGTGCGTTTGTGGGGGTGAACATTGGCACCGATGTCTCTGATATGCCATCTGCTTAAAATATAGTTGCTATTCTTAAAGCTCATCAAATTACTCATGTACGCCTTTACGATGCCAATGCGCACTTACTGCAAGCCCTTTCAAACGCCAGCATTGATGTTATTGTTGGTATCACAAACGAAGAGGTACTCAGAATTGGAGAATCTCCTTCAGCAGCTGCTGCGTGGATAAATAAAAATGTAGTTGCTTATGTACCTTCCACCAATATCACGGCAATAGCTGTTGGGAGTAAGGTTCTTTCCACAAACCCACAATGTAGCAGCCTGCACTGAGTCATGGTTTGAATCATAATGTAACCAACATACACAACAGAAAGGCATCATGTCATACCTCACAACCAATTCTGTGTAAAACAATGAGTAATCGCCATGATGCACCCAAAAGTCACTTCATTTGTAGATAAAAAGAACCTGTTGCGGTGTTTTCATTTTTGCTTGTGCAAACCCTTTAATCCAAAACCACATCACGGTAAACATCCTCATTTTGTTTGCGAGTCTGTACCATTCCACAAAACCAGTTCTTGCAGTGTATACAAAAGGGAGTCTGCTACATCTTCAGACTGCACCAAAATCAGCCAATGGCATCTTTGTTCCACAAGTGTCGAGGGGCTGTGAAAACCCTTGCAAAACGCCCTTCTTTAACTAAGGATCCGAGACAATTGCAATTTGAAGCAGATGTTAACCGCTTGTTCCTTTATTCCAGTTATAATCAATTGAAAAAAGTGCGGATGAATCAGATGCTGAAAAGATTATTGAAAAAGCCAGTAATACCTCTTTTGCTGATCAAGCAATACAAGTACAAGAAAATGTCCACTCACAAATTAAGACGTTTTGTGCATTCGTGGATGAAATTCTTCTTCCAAATGAACAGACGATGAAGGATCCTCTTGGACTATCTCAACAAGCAAGTGTTTTGCCTCGTCGAAGTGGACTTAGTTTGGCTGTGGGTAGGAACGGTTCATCTCCCGATAAATCCGCCGTTGTCATTGATATGCTTTTGGAGCAGCTGGCCCTCAGACAAGACCATTAAGCCAAGCCGAAGTTTCTCTGAAGTTAAAAGATCAACTTGGCTACACACTCAATATTAAACCTTCTCAGATATCTCACAAGGATGCAGGTCAGGGTCTTTTCTTAGACGGTGTCGTGAATGTTGACTCACACATCTTGTGCACTCCGGTCATTGCAGATATTGACAATGACGGTGTAATGGAAATGGTTGTTGGTGTTTCTTATTTCTTTGACCATGAGTATTATGACAACCAGGAGCATAAGAAAGAACTGGGTGACATTGACATTGGGAAATATGTTGCCGGTGGTATTGTTGTTTTTGATCTGGATACAAAACAAGTTAAGTGGACTGCAGAGCTTGATATGAGTACAGATACAGCAAACTTCCGAGCATTCATATATTCTTCTCCTACTGTTGTAGATTTGGATGGTGATGGGTATCTAGACATTCTTGTTGGAACTTCTTATGGCCTATTCTATGTGTTAGATCATCATGGTAAAATTAGAGAAAAGTTCCCTCTTGAAATGGCCGAGATTCAAGGAGGTGTTGTTGCAGCTGATGTTAATGATGATGGGAAAATTGAGCTAGTTACAGCTGATACACATGGAAATGTTGTTGTATGGACCCCCAAAGGAGATTTGATATGGGAAAAGCATCTGAAGAGTCTTATTCCACATGCTCCAACTATTGGTGATATCGATGGGGATGGCCATACTGAGCTTGTTGTGCCAACACTATCTGGGAAGATTCACGTTCTTGATGGAAGGGATGAATCATCTATCGGACGGTACCCATTTATAACTCACGGAAGAGTGATGAATCAAGTTCTTCTAGTTGATTTAAGTAAACAGAAGGAAAAGAAGAAGGGGTTGACTATTGTTACTGCTTCATTTGATGGTTATTTGTACCTCATTGATGGACCTACAGGCTGTGCTGATGTTGTTGACATTGGTGAAACTTCATATAGCATGATTTTGGCAGACAATGTAGATGGGGGGATGATCTTGATCTGATTGTCTCAACAATGAATGGCAATGTCTTCTGCTTCTCAACTCCCTCTCCTCACCATCCCCTCAAGGCATGGAGATTGCCTAACCAAGGAAGAAATAATGTTGCAAGTCGATACGGTCGTCAAGGCATCTACGTTACTCATCCTTCTAGGGCATTCCGTGATGAAGAAGGCAAGAGCTTTTGGGTGGAAATTGAAATTGTAGATAATTACAGATACCCATCTGATCATTAAGGACCATGCTATGTCACTACAACCTTGCTTGTCCCTGATAATTACCAAGGAGATAGAACAATAAAGCAGAACCAGACCTATTCTCAACCTGGTAAATATCAAGTTAAGCTGCCAACTGTGGGAGTAAGGACCACAGGAACAGTTTTAGTTGAGATGGAGGACAAAAACAGACTATATTTCTCCGACGAATTCTCACTTACAGTCCACATGTACTACAATAAATTGTTGAAATGACTTCTTGTTCTTCCAATGCTTGGGATGTTTGGTGTGCTTGTCATCCTTCGTCCACAAGGTGCAGTGCCATTGCCATCATTTTCAAGGAACAATGATTAATGGTGATCATTTTTGTTTCGAGCTCTAGGATCACTGAGCTCTGAAAAATGTGAAAAAATCATCAGAAGTTCTGATTTGTGCGCTACTTGATTCAAATAAATCTGCAACTGAAGTAGCTAATGCTGCTGCCGCATTAGTCAAACAAGGATTTTCTGCAATTAAGCTGAAGGTAGCACGTGGCCGTGATCCAGTGCAAGATGCCACATTAATACAAGAAGTAAGAAAGAAAGTTGGTTGCCAGATTATTATCCGCGTAGATGCAAATCGAAACTGGACTTTTGAGGAAGCTATGAAATTTGGCTCTTTGGCTAAAGATGATAAACCTGCAAAGAAATTAAATGTATCAGTAAAATTGTTGTGATACCACAGTGAAAATGCAGGTTAAAATATATCAGATATTTTCAATTTAAATGAATAAATTCAGGGACATGGAAAATAAGACAGCAGAAGCACATTCACAAAAATGGCAAATACAGAGCAGCTGTAGGCAATTACAGCACCACAGTCTTAGCACAGAAATGGTAATAGGACAGGTTAGTAGCAGACCAAACCTAAAGCCTAAGGTGCAGAGGGTTTCAGGGCCTCAATGGTTGGTCTGCTAAACCTAATTGACCTCACTATAAAAGCTTAAAGGAAGAGACTACAGAAGGGATACCCTAGCTGCTTTCACTCAAAAAGAACTGAAAAAAAAGGGAGATTGAGGAAGAAGCTCACCTGTGTTCTGCATCAACAATCTGGTGGTGTTATTCTGTAAGTATTCTGTTACTCCTACTGTCTTCATAATCTTGATCTGTTTGGTTTGGTTTGTCTTGTTTCCTGGCATTGAGTATAACAACCCTCACGAATCTCCCATGAACAACAACCCAAAACGCTACCGCAAAACTCAAACTCCTTCAACCTACTTCCATTGAAACACCTTCTTCAGATCCCAACAACAAACTCATTAGCTTCAAAACAAACTTCAAAAAACAGATCTTCATCAAACCATAAACACTCCTTCGCAGCAACACAATAACATCCTCCATCCAAACTTATTCCTCCAACTGAAACCTCCATTAACGACATTTAACCCTCATCATCAAACATCTTCCAATACCCAGAACTTCAACAATACCCAGAACCAACATCAAACTTCCCAACCCACATTAACTTCAACCATTACCGCTAATCTCCTTCATCTTTGCACCCAGAAATTGAACGAACCCATACTGTCACCTCCAAATCTCCGCTCTAACTTCAATCCGCCATTTTCGGACAACCAAACACCTTCCAACTTCATCACCGTCTTTCGATTTCACCAAATCCAAACTCCTTCAAACACACCACACATCCTCTCCCAGACCCATTTTCGCTTTCCTCTAAATCTCCATTCCCAATCATACAACACCAAACTACAACCCGTGAAACCTCTCGTTCTTCCATCAAAACCCCAACAAGCCCCAATCGAAACACAACCCCAACCGGATTCGGAACCCAAACTTCGATAGAACCTCAAATCAAAATCTTCTTCCTTCGATAAAGACAACACACCCATTTCCCATCTCAAAACCAATTGTAAAGCTCAACCTACGTGAGGAACCTTAAGCACATTTCATTCAAACCAAAACAGAAACAAAATGGGAAAGAAAAGTTGTTTTTGAATAGAGTTTAAGGAAGGGATGAGCGAAGTGGAAGTGGTGATGGCGAGCTGTTAAGTTGTGAGAAGGAGAGTTTTTTTTTGTTTTTTTGGTTATGGTTATTTTGTTGTTTTGTAATATTATTGCTGTCTTGACTTGGGCTTTCAAGCCTATAGAACCACGACCCGTTTCATTCAGACACCCCCCACTGTGTTTCTGCAAACCCTCTGTTTTTTAATTACTTGTGTGATTTTTTATTTTATTTTATTTTACTTGACTTGTTGACTGAGTTCATTGTTGGGCCTTTGAGCCCAACCGTGTTCCTCTTTTGGACTCAGCACCATCTTTTTCTGTATACACCCCTCTCTATCTTTTTTTACTTATTTTATTTGGTAAATTATCTTAGTTTATGTATATATTATTTATTTTTATTATGTATATATGATTCTTTTAAAGTTTTGTTATTTATTAAGTTTTGTCAACATATTATGTATATAAATTTTTTGTAAATACTTATTATTATACTATTATTAGTTATTTTATATATATATTATTATTTCTTTTATTATATTTCTTTAGAACTATTAGAGTTTATTTTATTTCATTTTATTTGATTTAGAGTTTTGTTTGAGGTTTTTTTAACAATTTTCTGTTTAGATTTTAATAGTATTTTATTTCGTATTTGTTATTCGGCATTTTTTTGCCTTTTTGGTCGATGACGAGACCTCCGTAATTCATTACCAGTCAAATTATTGATGAGTAATGTTGGATCTGAGACCACCTCTTTTCTCTCTTCATTTCCTGTCCTGACTCGATTCAAAAACATTGTCAAACCATCTTTCAAATCATATTCTTTGTATTGAACTAAACGAGGGGATTAAGTGTAGACTTTCTTCCTCTCCGAGTGTTGGGATACCCACTGTAGTGAGGGTGGTTCCGACACTCGTCTTTCAATACGAAGACGCTTCCCATCCATTTTCAAATCTCATCTCCTTAAAATCAATTCCTTGTATTGAATTTAAAAAGAGAGGATTGGGTGTAGACCTCTTCTTCTCCGAGTGACGGGATGCCCACTGTAGTGAGGGTGGTCTCGATGCTCGTCTGTCAATACGAAGACGCTTCTAAACCTTTCTCTCCTAAAAAACCTCGGCTCCGTGCCGAGTACATTTTCAAAACCTCGGTCTCGTGCCGAGCCCATTTTCAAACTATCTTTCAATAAATTATTTTCTCTTTGTATTGAATTAAAGAGAGGGGATTAAGTGTAGTCTTCTTCCTCTCCGAGTGTTGGGATGCCCACTGTAGTGAGGGTGGTCTCGACACTCGTATTTCGATACGAAGACACGCCTTTATCCACCATCTCTCACTTTCACAACTTCCTCCCGTAACCCTTGTCGCCTAAAACCTCGGTCTCGCACCGAGTGCATTTTCAAATCATTTTCATAACAAAACGTGAATGGTCGTGGAGTGGTTAGGCGTAGGCCTTCTCCTATCCCGAGTGCTGACGTTTACCGTAGGGTTCTCTGTCGCAAAGCACTTACCATTCAAAACCAAAAACATCATTAATAAGAGAACGAAGTTCTCTTTGCATTGAATTAAAGAGAGAGGATTAAGTGTAGTCTTTCTTCCTCTCCGAGTATTGGGATGCCCACTGTAGTGAGGGTGGTTTCGATGCTCGTCTTTCAATACGGAGACGCCTCGTTCACCACACCCTTTTATAACAAAAACTTTGAGATAAAGAATTGGGTACTACCCGTAGGGGTTACTATCCGAGGACCTGTCTCGCTCCCTAAAAAACAACCCAATCAATCAAATGTGACATCTTGCCTCGTCTGGCGAAAACCTAATCTTTCAAAAGGATATGTTACGTCCGTTCTACCGCAAACAGGCAACGCCTAAGTCTCCAACGAGCGAGCAGCGAAACCCCTAACTGCTAGAATGCGCACAATAGCATCATCCATAAAAAACATCAACACACCGTAGGCCGAACTACGGCTGCTCTGATTTCTCATGCCAGATGAGAATACGTAGGCACAAGACGGCGATGTCTTGGCGAGCACAATCCCCCCATCACCCGTAGTTTCCCGAACTACGTCGACTCTGACTTTCTCACATCTATTGAGAATACGTAGGCATAGGACTGCGAAGTCCTACCGAGTCTGTTCTTTCTCTTTTTTTCCCCGTTCTCTCTTTCCTCCTAACTTTCCTATTTCTAAACCCTTCTCTCTATCTTTTAGAACACTCTTCTTATAGCATAATATTTTAAGCAAATAAATTCACACATCGACAAACAAAAGGTTCCCATCGAGTACGATGGATGCGAGGGGTGCTAATACCTTCCCCTTGCATAACCGGCTTCCGAACCCGTTCATGGTTGCGAGACCATCTTATCCATTTATTTCTTAAGGTTTTCTCGATATTTTCCTTTCCCCTCATGGGATAAATAAAGTTCGGTGGCGACTCTTCTGTCTATCTTTTTCGCCTCCCCGTCGTTGCGCGATGCATTTTTTCGAGTAGCGACAGTTGCCTTTTCATAGGTCCCTTTGACTTCTGAGTCATCATTGCTACGATCAATGAAATCCCTAACTTATGGGAACCTGAATGCATAGTATGAGTTAACTGAGCATAGGACTGAAGATCATCACGTAGATTGGGTGGGTACAAATAAATTTTGAGCCTTTATCTTTTGTTTCATAAACCGTGAACCAGGCCACATTACAACCCTCAAAAGACCTAATTGAAGCAAGGTTATTTTGAAAGTATACTACAGCAAGGTTGCGTAACCTGACTCCTAAAGATCTTTGTGAATCATTTATTTTGGCAATACACTTTTATTTTAAACTTTGAGTGTCTTAAACCGCCTTGTTCTGACTAACGACTCATGTATTTTCCATCTTTCAAAAATAATTTTTCAAAAATCGCATGAACTTTGCATTACCATGTTTGTATGAATATTTTTGTTTGCAAACTGGCTTTCCTCTAAGGAATTTTCAAACAATGAGAAACTTGGTCAAGTGATCTTATCAGGGGCAAGTTCCTTTTACATCCTGTCAAAGAATCAGTTCAAGATTTGTTCAAGGCAATATCTTCTCAGATTTGGTTTATCCAGAGAATTTTTCAAGACTCAGACTGGGGCAAGCCCTCCGAGGATACAGCAAAACAGTCGATTCCACGAATCAGACAGCTGAAGCAATTATCAATTCATTTGACCTGGGTGTTTTACTCCCCATTTACATGTCTATCTTGGGTGCTTTACTCCCCACTTACCTTCTATCCTTGGGTGTTTTATCCCCCATGTACCTTTATCCCGGGTGTTTTATTCCCCGTTTACCAGATATTCTTGGGTTTACCTAACATCATGGTGTTTTACCCCATTTGCTTTTTTTTCTCCCTGAGGTCGTGTTTTACTCGTGTCTTACCTTGCGGACAATTTCTAATTTACTTGGCACCTATCAACAATTTTGTGTCGTGTCTACCCGACGTTCTTCTAGATATGACATGTCTTCTTCCCTAGTGCAATTCCTCGGTGGGTCGTCCCCTGTGACGTTGTTTCGTCTGTATCCGTGCATTTGTCATTTTCATCATACGCATCATATCAGATTCATATCATATTTAGCATTATAGTTCGTTTTGTTTTGTCCATATCATTGCATAGCACTGCGTCTAAAGGCAAAATTTTCGGTTATCTGTATTTAAATCCCTCCACCATGATTTCTCGAGTCTCCGTTGCTCAAATCACCCGGTGAAGTTATTTAAATAGGGGCAACTGTAATACCCCAAATTTTGCCCTAAGATTTGTCGTCGCATTTCATTGCATTTAATCAATTACTAACAAATTTGTGTAGTCGTTTGACTTTTTGCAGGTAAATATCATATGGCATGTATTTTTCTAAAAAGTAAAAATGGCACAATTGGCAAGAGGACATGTGTAAGGAGTTGTGAGTGTGAGAGGTTGAGAGTTCGAATCTCACCTTTGTCACTTTTTTGTTTTTTATTATTTTTACTCTAAATTTTTCTATCTTTCATTAAAAAATAACAAAAATAGTTTTTTATTATTATTTAATTATTATTTTCGTATTTTAATTAAATCATTTTTTAAAATATTATTTTTTTCACTTTTTTCTAAATTATTCATAAAAATATCCAAAAAATCATAAAATAAAAAATATTGAAAAAAATTTTGTTCTTTTTATAATATTTTTGATTTTAGGAATCAATAGGATTATTAGTTCTTATTTTAAGTTTATTTTAATTATTTTAAATTATTTAAATTTTATTTTTTTTTCTTAACTAATTATTTAGTTTGGGCTTTAAAATGGGTTTTAGGGACATTATTGACAATTTGGTGTTAACCCTAATTTGTTCCCTATATATACATGTGTTGCATTGTTGAAAAAGAGGGGAGAATGAAAAAAACCTAAGAGGAGTGAGTGCCGTTTACCGTTATTTCTTTTCCTTCATCTATTACTGTTGTTTCTTTTTCTTCATCTTTTACCGTTATTTTTTTTTTCTTCATCTATTACCGTTATTTCTTTTTCTTTATCTATTACTGTTACGTTTATATATTTATAATTTTTAAATTGTTAGAGTTTTTATATATATAAGATTAATTTTTGATCGAATTATATCGATACGATGTTTGCACATTTGTGTGCATGACGCGTGACATTTGTGTTAGTTCGATCTGGTTGCGATGATTGCATTTTTGCGTGAGCAATAATACTGTTTTTTTTGCTTAATTTCTTTTTCTTTGCGATAAATTTTGTTTCGTCCGATTTAGATCTGGTTGCGCTGAGCGCATTTCTGCGTTAGTAACATTGTTGGGTTATTTGGCACATTTAAAATTCATTATTGCTTTATTATTATTATTATTAGTATTATTATTATTATCATTATTTATTATTATTATTATTATTAGTATTATTATTATTATCATTATTTATTATTATTGTCATTATTTATTATCATTATCATTATTATTATTATTACTATTATTATTATTATTATCATTAATTTATTAAAACTTGTTATAATATAAAATCTGTTTTTTAAAATAAATAACATTAACATCTTTTCCAAATTAATATGAAAACCTATTATTTTTAAGAAAAACTTTTTTTTTAGATAAATTTAAAATAATAACTAATATCTTTTTTTAAAATAATAACTAGAACCGTTTTTAAAAAAAATATATAATAATAACATTAAACCTTTTTTTTTAATATAAAACCTTTTTGTTAGATAATTAAATTAAGGCTATTTTTGAAAAGTTTTTTTAATAATATTAAAACCTCTTTTTTAACTTAAATCAAAAGCTTTTTTATATATCACAAATAAACAACAAAGAATATCTATAACTTTCGCACTTCCGTTTCATAACTCGTCTGATTACTATCTGACTCTGTCTATTAACCTTGTGTATTCAATGTGCAGCTTGTTACGTTGCTATTAGCTATTTTAATGTGTTTTTCAATTCAAGTTGTATTATAATTGTATCTGTTTCTCATTTGTAACTTCGCGAACAAATTATCGCGTTTACCTTTCCGCACTTTAATTTCTGCTGTTTGTATGGTTTAAATTCGCGCATTTGCATCGTTAATTTGTCCCATTGCATTCCTCCGAAGGATTAGGTCTAGTCGTTTGGCCGCCACGCCAATAGTCCTCAAAACTTCAAACCCTTACAAACCCTAACTTTTCACAAATGTCTCGCCGTGGACAAAATTACAAAACTACCCCTAGCTTTAGGTCAAAGAGTCGCCGCACTCATTTTAGGGTTTCCCGCCGCGGAATCCCTAACCTAACCCTAATGCACTTAACAATTTATAACATAGAGATCGGAGTTTAAGACTCCATGTAAGTGTGTCCTTAAGATGCGTTTATTCCCCTTGAGACCTTGACCACAATCAAGAAGTCTCTAACCTCCCTTTCGAGGGGAACTACAGTTACTCTGATTCCATTCCCGTAAGGATATGTAGGCACAAGATGCGATGTCTTGCCGAGTAAACTTAGAATTAACCCCTAGGTCTTTTTTTAATTTTCAATCCTTTGTATATACCCTAAAGCAAAATAATTAATGAAATAAATAAAAAAAAAAATAAACAAAAGGTTCCCGTAGAGTACTACGGAAGTTTAGGGTGCTAATACCTTCCCTAAATTTAACCAACCCCCGAACCTTAGATCTCTCCCTTTTAGGTTTTTCCTTTCTTTAACCTTTCCTTCGGATAAATCAAAGACCGGTTGTAAATGAATTAAGATTCAAGTTAATCAATAGCTTGACATCCAAATTTCACTGCAACACTGTGAACTGGCCAAAGAGGTTTAGGATACTCTCAAAGTAACTCATGAAGGTACCTCTAAGGTTAAAATGTCAAGATTACAGATGTTGACCACCAAGTTTGAAAATCTGAGAATGAAGGAGGATGAGACTATTCATGAATTCTACATGAATATTCTTGAAATTGTCAATACCTCAGGAGCTTTAAGAGAGAAGATGTCTGAAGAAAAGCTTGTGAGGAAGATTCTCAGATCATTGCCTAGGAGATTTGTCATGAAGGTTACTGCTATTGAAGAGGCTCAAGACATCAGCAACATGAAGGTTGATGAACTCATTGGTTCTGTACAAACCTTTGAGATGGGGACATGTGAAACTATTGAAAAGAAGAACAAAAGCACATCTCTTGTGTCAAACACTGCAGAGGACTCAGATAAAGACAATGGTGGAAGTGATGAAAATCTGTCAGAAGCTATATATATGCTTGGAAGACAATTCAACAAACTAATTAAAAGAATAGATCAGAAGACCAAACCTGATGTCAAGAACATCTCCTCTGACATCAGCAGAAGAGGTAAATATGAAGAGAATTATAACCAAGGCAAAGGAATTCAGTGCCATGAATATGAAGGATATGGTCACATTAGAGCTGAATGTCCCACTTACCTCAAGAAATAGAAGAAAGGACTAAATGTCACTTGGTCAGATGGAGATTCTGAGAGTGGTTCAGAAGAAGAGTTTGCAAAACATGCCACTGCACTAAATAGTGTATGTGTATCTGATGATGATTCTAGTGAAGATGAACTGACTTTTGATGAGCTTGCATCTTCATATAAGAAGTTATGCATCAAAAGTGCAGAAATCTATCAACAAGGAGAGCATCAGAGGAAACTCATAAGGGAGTTAGAGGTTGAGAAGATAGAGCATCTTGCAACAATAGACTCACTTAACAGTGAGGTCAGCTTGTGGAAGTCTAAACTTGATCAGATGTCAAAATCAATTAGGATGTTAAACAATGGGACTGACACTCTAGAAGAAATTTTACAAAGTGGTCAGATAGCAGGAGACATGTCTGGACTAGGATTTGTTGGTAAACAAGAACCCATCTTGGGATGCAATAGCCCAAAGGTTGAAAATCAGAGGTCAAACCGGATGTCACGACCAATGTCACAACATCAGGGAAACAGAAGCAGGAACCAGACCAAGAAAAATTCCAAAGGCATAAATGCTACTACTATGGAAGATTTGGACACATTAAGGCTTTTTGCTTCAGGATGCATGGATTTCCCAGCCACATGCACCAAGTCAAATCCAAACAGGTTGCTCCTATCAAGAAACGACAATGGGTTGCTAAGAATGTGGCTCTAGTAGCTCATACTTCTCTAAGGATGCCAACCCAAGAAGACTGGTATTTTAACAGTGAATGCTCTAGACATATGACTGGGATAGAGAAACTTTTGGTGAACATCAAACCTCATTCCTCAAGTCATGTAATCTTTGGTGATGGAGCTAAAAAAGATATCAAAGGTGCTGGAAAACTAGATTGTCCTGATGTTCCAGAATTGGATTTGGTTGGTAGTCCGTCGTTTTGTGGATGTTATCCCGACTTTTGGTTGGTAGTTCGTCATTCTATGGATGTTATCCCGACTTTTAGTTGGTAGTCTTCTTTTGTTCCCTGCGGAGTCGTTATCCCGACTTTTGGTTGGTAGTCTCCTTTTTTGGTGATCCTAACTTTTAGTTAGAGTTGTTACCCCGACTTTTGGTTGGTGATTTTCTTTCTTTCCCCGCAGAGTCGTTATCTCAACTTTTGGTTGGTAAGCCTCGTTTTCGGTCAAATTCGCATTCAGTAGACGTCCTAGAGATCCTAACTCTTGGTTAGTAGCTTTTGTTCTGACTTTTGGTTGATGATATCTTTTATGGCGATCCTAACTCTTGATTAGTAGCTTTTGTTCTGACTTTTGGTCGATGATCTTTTTGTGGCGATCCTAACTCTTAGTTGGTAGCTCTTGTTATGACTTTTGGTCGATGATCTTTTAGTGGCGATTCTAACTTTTGGTTAGTAGCTTTTGTTCCGACTTTTGGTCGATGATTCCTAACTTTTGGTTAGCAGATTTTGTTTCGACTTTTGGTCGATGATATCTAACTTTCAGTTAGTAGCTTGTTTCTCAAAGCCTTCAGATACATTTCCCTGGTGATCCTGACTTTTGGTTAGTAGCCCTCGTCATCATTTTTGATCAGTTACCGTTTCGGTCATCCCAACTCTTGGTTGGTACCCGTTGTTTTTAAGTCCACTTCAGGCTGGCAAGCTCAATAGTACACCATCCTGCAAGTTGCAAATTTATGGGTTATTTTGTATTCAATCACCTTTTACCTTGAAATTATGAAAGCGGTTGCTTTTCTTACCTTTAGATCCAAGCTGTTTGAATAGGGGCAACTGTTGCACCCCAAAATTTGCCCAACCTTTTCTTCTATCTTGGCTTATGTTTCATAGCATTTTGCATTGGCATTTGTGTATAGCGTTGGTTCTAGACAGGGGATCAAGATGTTGTATTCACTACTCAAGGGAGAAGCTTCATATCACCTCCTATCTTTAGGATGATTAGAGGCACATATGGCTATATCCTTGAGTGAGACATGGTTCGAGAGCTCAATGTACACCCTGAAGGTCCTCTTTGGGGGGTGTAACACCCCACTTCCCAAAACAAATAAAATATGAATAACATAATAAAAATCAGAGTTTCCTTCCCAAGTGGGATATCACATAAAAATCACGTTTCCTTATAAAAAATGTTTTTCTCCAAATACAGCGGAATATTTAAATAATACAATTAAATAAAAATTTTGATACGTTCGCAGGAAAAAAATAGGAGTTCAACATGAAACAATAAAAATGCCCAAGTCCCGTGCTACGTATCAGAGCATCCTAGACTCGACAGTCACACCAATATCCAAGCTAGCTAAGCACCTGGATTATCTGTACTTCCGAAGAAGCACAGACCACAACAACAACAAGGGGTGAGAAATCATGATCAAAAATATAATGGTAATGTAATACATGTAATAAGGCAGTAAAACACACCAACACATCAATTATTCACCCCAACAACACCATATAACGAACCTACTGTTCAAATTACAATATAACATATTATAATGCAATTATGCAACTCAACACCATGCATGCGGTACCGACTCATTGGTTCATTCAATCGAACCTGGATAGATCACTTACGCTCCTCCTGAGACATGATCTATCCCCCACCATTCTCCACAAAGGAGTACGGATGAATCACTTACGCTCCTCCTGAGACATGATTCATCCCACCAAAACACCATGATATGCAAGACACCAATGCATAATTATTATATTCTGGCACGCTAAGTGCACACGATCCTCCTGATCATATCATCATACAACAATGCATATGTATAGATATATTACACCAACACCATATAAATCAATCAGATAGTAAACGAATTCATACTATCACACCGGATATAACTACGTCCCACCCCCCCCCACTCGGGGATACACGATCCTACTGATCACTACACACATATACATTACTAATTGCTCACCAACAATATTAAGGGAAACGCGTACTATCCCCAAGTACACAAGTTATATCCCATACTCATCATTTTCACACTACAGCAAGGCTAGAAGGATCACACGAGACCAATTCAGACATCTCACCAAAAGTCTCTGAGGTTACTCAGAACCTCCCTAAACCAACACCTCAGCCTATACACCAAAATCAATAATTCATCAACATCAATCCACAATCACAAACATGCCAATAGATATTATACTTACCAATTATCCTATAATTTCTACTCTAGAACCGACATTACGGTACATTACCGACATTTCAGAGTCACTCTGAATCTCACCAAGGTCCTAACCATAGTCATTAACGACGCTATAGGGAAACAACACATAACTTTTCCCAAAGCTATAATCACGGTCATTGCCAACACTACGGTAACAACACATAATCTCATCAGCTTTATATTCCTAGTTACTATCAACACTACAGTAACATCAACAATCCAACAAAATGGATCAATACTACAGTAACATCATCACCATATATATATACCCCAAAATGCATCATCAGCATTCATCAATCCCCCAACATCAACAATAATCATAGCATGCCAATATAAAACTTTATATAACGATAAATTCCTACGGGGTTAAGGAATCCCCTCTACCCTATACATGTATAAACCATTCCCAATCAAATTTCTCCCCCCTTACCTTGACAATTGGTCGATCGATAGAATTCCTCCTAGAATTGGTCTCTTGGCCTTCTCCTTCCTCTTCCGTTCTTCGTTCCCTTTTTCCTTCGTTCTTTTTCACTTTCCTCGTTCTTTCCTCTTCTCTCTTTCTATCGCTCTTTTTTCTCTATTTTCTAAAATGTATCGTAACTCTCCTAACCCCTCATATTCTATTTCCCTTTTTAATTATTCTAATCCCAATAATAATAACTAATAAAATAATATAATATTAATAATCTTAATAATAATAATAATACTAATATAATCTTACTAATATTAATAATACCACATATTAATAATAATAATAATAATAATAATAATAATAATAATAATAATAATATTAATAATTCTAATAATAATAATAATGATAATAATAATAATAATCTTAATAATAATAATACTATTAATAATAACAATAATAATAATATTATTATCTCTCCAATAATCATAATAATACTTTTAATAATAATAATAATAATAACACTAATAATAATAATAGTAATAATAATAATAATAATAATAATATTATTATTATCACACCAATATCCCACGCCTATGGTAATCCCTTTCCTCTCCATTCCAACTTTTCTAATATCTCCTTGCTACCCCTTCATATTTCCTTCCTCACGGTTTCTATCGTGACTTTTCATATTTCCATTCTAACTTCCCAATAACCCTTTCACCTCTTATTTTACTTATTCCAACCACTAATATTCCCAATAATAATTCTAATAATAATAATTATAATAATCATTATAATAATAATAATAATATAATATAATATAATACTATTATAATATTATAGTAATATTCAACATAATAATAATAATAGTGATACACCCAACAATAATTATAATTATAATAATAATAATATTATCACACCAATAATAATAATAATATTAATAAAAATAATATAATAATAATATAATAATACTAATATTATTATTTCACCAAAATAATAATAATATTAATAATAGTAACAAATATAATAAATATAATAATAATAATAACACCCCCACCAATGTTACTATTATTTTTATATTACTATATTTCACACCAAAATATCACCAATAATCCTCCCACATTAGGGACACCCACCAAACATCATCAAATACACCCCCACCAAAGGGCACACCAACATATAATTTTTAAAATAATAATAAAGTGACTAAATAATTAAAATGGGTGTTACAACTCTCCCCCACTTTAATTATTTTCGTCCTCGAAAATTACCTGATGGAAATAGCTCCGGATACGCTTCTCGCATCCTGCTTTCCAACTCCCAGGTCACACTGCCTCCTGCAGCACCTCCCCAAGCTACCTTCACCAAAGGTATCTCTTTCCCTCGGAGCTGTTTCATCTTACGGTCCTCGATCCTCAACGGCATCGTCTCAATAGTAAGATTCTCCCGAACCTGAACATCATCTCTCTGAATCACATGAGATGGATCAGAAACATATTTTCGCAATTGCGACACATGAAACACATCATGTAGATTCGACAACTCCGGCGGCAACGCCACCCTATAGGCCACAGCACCAACTCTTTGCAAAATTTCATAAGGTCCAATAAACTTAGGATCCAGCTTCTTGGACTTCAACGCCCGACCCACACCAGTCATCGGGTTAACTCTTAGGAATACGTGATCACCTACACAGAATTCCAACTCTTTCCTCCGATTATCATGATAACTCTTCTGCCTACTCTGAGACACTTTCATTTTCTCACGAATCATCTGAATCGTCTCAGTAGTCTGCTGAACAATTTCTGGTCCAAGCACCACACTCTCACCGGTCTCATACCAACACAGAGGAGTCCTACACCTCCTCCCATACAAAGCTTCAAAGGGTGCCATTCCAATACTCGAATGGTAACTATTATTGTACGTGAATTCAATCAATGATAAATGAGTGTCCCACGCACCACCCTTTTCCAATACACAAGCTCTTAATAAATCCTCAAGCGACTGAATAGTCCTTTCCGATTGACCATCAGTTTGTGGATGATAAGCTGAACTTAATTTCAACTTAGTACCCAAAGCTTCTTGCAAGCTCTTCCAAAATTCTGAAGTAAACCTCGGATCTCTATCCGACACAATACTGGACGGAACACCATGTAACTTCACAATTACCCGAATATAAATCTCCGCCAG
Source organism: Lathyrus sativus (assembly GCA_963859935.3). Classification (NCBI taxonomy): domain Eukaryota; kingdom Viridiplantae; phylum Streptophyta; class Magnoliopsida; order Fabales; family Fabaceae; genus Lathyrus; species Lathyrus sativus. The sequence goes on along the minus strand of OZ012739.1, from coordinate 620,026,978 downwards.
CTTCGTCAACGGAAAACTAATATTAATTGGCACAAAGTGTGCAGACTTCGTTAACCGATCCACAATCACCCATATAGCATCAAAACCTCTCGCCGTATTTGGCAATCCTGTAACAAAGTCCATAGAAATGCAATCCCATTTCCAAACCGGAATTTCCAACGGTTGCATAAATCCAGAAGGTCTCTGGTGTTCTACCTTCGATTTCTGACACGTCAAACAGGCATAAACAAATTGAGCAATGTCTCTTTTCATACCAGACCACCAAAATAATTTCTTTAAATCATGATACATCTTCGTAGCTCCGGGATGAATACTCAGATTACTACGGTGTCAAAATCAGCTTTTTCAGTTCCTCATCATCTGGTACACAAATCCTGCCTCTAAATCTCAACACACCTGTACTATCCAATTTAAAGTCACTATCGGAGTCACTTCCTACTCCAGGCATCAAATCTACCAATTTCACATCCAACTTCTGATTCTCTCTAATCATATCCAAGAAGTCATTATTTACCTGCAACATACCCAACATTACACTCTCTGCAGTAGTTTCACAAACCATGCTCAAATCTCTGAATTGTTCAATTAACTCAATTTCTTTCACCATCAGAGCTGCCATATGAATTGTCTTTCTACTCAAAGCGTCTGCCACTACATTGGCCTTTCCCGGATGATAACTCAAACTGAAGTCATAATCCTTCAAAAATTCTAACCATCTTCTCTGCCTCATATTCAGCTCTTTCTGATCAAACAGGTATCTCAGACTCTTATGATCACTAAACACTTCAAATCTTGAACCATACAGGTAATGCCTACAAATTTTCAACACAAAACAACCGCAGCTAACTCAAGATCATGAGTAGGATAATTTCGCTCATGCACTCTCAGTTGCCGCGAAGCATATGCTACTACCTTACCATTCTGCATAAGAACTCCTCCTAATCCCATCTTAGACGCATCACAGTACACCACAAACGGTTCACTCGGAGTCGGTAACACTAACACCGGTGCCGTAGTCAATCTCTTTTTCAACTCTTCAAAACTTTCTTCACAAGCAGCGTCCCATACGAAAACTTGGTTCTTTCTCGTCAACTGAGTTAATGGCAACGCCAAATTAGAGAACCCTTCAATAAACCTGCGGTAATAACCAGCTAAACCCAGAAAGCTCCTAATTTCTGTCGCTGTCTTCGGCGGTTCCCACTGCAATACTGCACTTACTTTTGACGGATCCACCGCTATTCCATCTTCAGATATTACATGCCCCAAGAAACTCACTCTCTTCAACCAGAAGTCACACTTTGACAGTTTAGCAAATAATTTATTTTCCTTCAACACTTGCAAGGCAATTCTCAAATGTCCTGCATGTTCTTCATCAGATTTAGAATAAATTAATATATCATCAATAAACACTACAATGAATTGATCCAAATAAGAATGGAAAATTCTGTTCATATACTCCATAAATACTCCCGGCGCATTAGTCACTCCAAACGGCATTACAGCATATTCATAATGTCCATATCGAGTTCTAAAAGCAGTCTTCTGAATATCACCTTCTTTTACTCTTATTTGATGATAACCCGACCTTAAGTCAATCTTACTAAACACACGAGCTCCCACCAGCTGGTCCATCAAATCATCAATCCTCGGGAGAGGATACTTATTCTTAATCGTCACTTTATTCAACTGACGGTAATCAATGCACAAACGCATACTACCATCCTTCTTCTTCACCAACAACACTGGAGCTCCCCACGGCGATACACTTGGCCTAATAAACTTTCTATCCAACAATTCTCCAATCTGAGACTTCAACTCAGCCAATTCCACTGCAGACATCCTGTACGGCGCCATAGAAATAGGCCTCGTACCAGGAACAAGATCAATACCAAATTCCACTTCTCGCGTCGGAGGCAATTCCGTAATGTCGTCAGGAAACACTTCTGGAAATTCATTCACCACTGCCAATTCCTCCATTGACACTTTGCTATCCACCGATAAAGTTGCAAATAAAGCAAACACTCTAGTTTCATCTTCCAACAAGGCCCTCAATTCTTTATTAGACAAAGAACTTGCTAAAGCTTCCTCTTCAGGGGTCAAGAACAACAATTCCTTCCGAAAACAGTCGATGTAGACTCGGTTGAACTCTAACCAGTTCATACCCAGAATAACATCCAATTTACCAAGTGGTAGACAAATCAAATCCACTTCAAATTCTCTACCGAAAATAGTCAGCGGACACTTCAGGCATACCAAAGAAGTAGTCACTGAACCTATAGAGGGTGTCTCAATAGTCATTCGTCTCTCCAGAGTAGACGACACCAATCCTATCCTCTCCACACAATCCACAGAAATAAACGAGTGTGTTGCACCCGTATCAATAATAGCAGTTAAAGGAATATTATTGATAATACAAGTACCTTTGATAACACGCTCATCACTGGCAGCTTGAGTTCCTGCCAAAGCAAACACTTTTCCACCAGCCGGAGACGTCGGAGGCTTCTTCGGCTTCTCACAATGGGTACTGATGTGACCCTTCTCACCACAGTTATAACAGGTCGGCATAGTTGCTCTGCAGTCAGCTATCACATGACCTGGTTTTCCACACTTAAAACACTTTTTGGCTTCATTAGGACAATCATTAGCACGGTGTCCCATACCACCGCACCGAAAACATTTCCCTTCAGCAGATGCTCTCCCATCTCTAGGCTTCTTATCAACAACAGCTTTATGTTTTCCCTTATCAGCAGCAACACCATAAGGAGTACCACTAAACCTCTGCTTACCCTTACGGTCATTAACAGCTTTGTAGTGTGCAATCCTTGCCCGGTTATCGTTATCATAGATCCTGCTCCTGCTTACCAGCTCAGGATAGCTCCTGATCTTCTGACAAGCAATCCCCAGCTTAATCTCTGGACGCAGTCCATTCTCAAACTTTAAGCACTTAGAAGTCATTGCCCCTTCCACATTATAGTGAGGACAATACTGCACCAGCTCCTCAAACTTAGCAGCATACTCTGCTACAGTCATACTACCCTGCTTCAGCTCTAAGAATTCAATTTCCTTAGCACTCCGAATATCTTCCGGAAAATACTTCTCCAGAAAACCCTTCCGAACTACCTCCCAAGTAATGGCAGTTCCAGCAGCTTCCAATCTTTGGCGACTATTGTCCCACCAAGCTTCAGCCTCACCCTCCAGCATGTGAGTACCAAACCTCACCTTCTGCTCATCAGTACAATCCATAGTTCTGAAGATTTTCTCAATTGCCTTCAGCCACTTCTGAGCAGCTTCTGGGTCCAGAATTCCTCCTTCAAACGTTGGCGGCTTGTTGCTCCGAAACTGCGCCAAACTCCTGAATTGGGCATCTGCAGTTTGATTCTGATTAGCAACAGCTTGCGCCATTGCTTGCATAGCAGCAGCTAATGCAGCATCGTTCCTTCCTGCCATACTGCTCAAAACATAACAACACCAGGTTAAAAGATATTCAACTACATCATAACGGACAGACTCAACTCGACTCAACAACACTGGCCGGACGGACCGACCTGCTCTGATACCAATTGTAACACCCCACTTCCCAAAACAAATAAAATATGAATAACATAATAAAAATCAGAGTTTCCTTCCCAAGTGGGATATCACATAAAAATCACGTTTCCTTATAAAAAAGGTTTTTCTCCAAATACAGCGGAATATTTAAATAATACAATTAAATAAAAAATTTGATACGTTCGCAGGAAAAAAATAGGAGTTCAACATGAAACAATAAAAATGCCCAAGTCCCGTGCTACGTATCAGAGCATCCTAGACTCGACAGTCACACCAATATCCAAGCTAGCTAAGCACCTGGATTATCTGTACTTCCGAAGAAGCACAGACCACAACAACAACAAGGGGTGAGAAATCATGATCAAAAATATAATGGTAATGTAATACATGTAATAAGGCAGTAAAACACACCAACACATCAATTATTCACCCCAACAACACCATATAACGAACCTACTGTTCAAATTACAATATAACATATTATAATGCAATTATGCAACTCAACACCATGCATGCGGTACCGACTCATTGGTTCATTCAATCGAACCTGGATAGATCACTTACGCTCCTCCTGAGACATGATCTATCCCCCACCATTCTCCACAAAGGAGTACGGATGAATCACTTACGCTCCTCCTGAGACATGATTCATCCCACCAAAACACCATGATATGCAAGACACCAATGCATAATTATTATATTCTGGCACGCTAAGTGCACACGATCCTCCTGATCATATCATCATACAACAATGCATATGTATAGATATATTACACCAACACCATATAAATCAATCAGATAGTAAACGAATTCATACTATCACACCGGATATAACTACGTCCCCCCCCCCCCCACTCGGGGATACACGATCCTACTGATCACTACACACATATACATTACTAATTGCTCACCAACAATATTAAGGGAAACGCGTACTATCCCCAAGTACACAAGTTATATCCCATACTCATCATTTTCACACTACAGCAAGGCTAGAAGGATCACACGAGACCAATTCAGACATCTCACCAAAAGTCTCTGAGGTTACTCAGAACCTCCCTAAACCAACACCTCAGCCTATACACCAAAATCAATAATTCATCAACATCAATCCACAATCACAAACATGCCAATAGATATTATACTTACCAATTATCCTATAATTTCTACTCTAGAACCGACATTACGGTACATTACCGACATTTCAGAGTCACTCTGAATCTCACCAAGGTCCTAACCATAGTCATTAACGACGCTATAGGGAAACAACACATAACTTTTCCCAAAGCTATAATCACGGTCATTGCCAACACTACGGTAACAACACATAATCTCATCAGCTTTATATTCCTAGTTACTATCAACACTACAGTAACATCAACAATCCAACAAAATGGATCAATACTACAGTAACATCATCACCATATATATATATACCCCAAAATGCATCATCAGCATTCATCAATCCCCCAACATCAACAATAATCATAGCATGCCAATATAAAACTTTATATAACGATAAATTCCTACGGGGTTAAGGAATCCCCGCTACCCTATACATGTATAAACCATTCCCAATCAAATTTCTCCCCCCTTACCTTGACAATTGGTCGATCGATAGAATTCCTCCTAGAATTGGTCTCTTGGCCTTCTCCTTCCTCTTCCGTTCTTCGTTCCCTTTTTCCTTCGTTCTTTTTCACTTTCCTCGTTCTTTCCTCTTCTCTCTTTCTATCGCTCTTTTTTCTCTATTTTCTAAAATGTATCGTAACTCTCCTAACCCCTCATATTCTATTTCCCTTTTTAATTATTCTAATCCCAATAATAATAACTAATAAAATAATATAATATTAATAATCTTAATAATAATAATAATACTAATATAATCTTACTAATATTAATAATACCACATATTAATAATAATAATAATAATAATAATAATAATAATATTAATAATTCTAATAATAATAATAATGATAATAATAATAATAATCTTAATAATAATAATACTATTAATAATAACAATAATAATAATATTATTATCTCTCCAATAATCATAATAATACTTTTAATAATAATAATAATAATAACACTAATAATAATAATAGTAATAATAATAATAATAATAATAATACTATTATTATTATCACACCAATATCCCACGCCTATGGTAATCCCTTTCCTCTCCATTCCAACTTTTCTAATATCTCCTTGCTACCCCTTCATATTTCCTTCCTCACGGTTTCTATCGTGACTTTTCATATTTCCATTCTAACTTCCCAATAACCCTTTCACCTCTTATTTTACTTATTCCAACCACTAATATTCCCAATAATAATTCTAATAATAATAATTATAATAATCATTATAATAATAATAATAATATAATATAATATAATACTATTATAATATTATAGTAATATTCAACATAATAATAATAATAGTGATACACCCAACAATAATTATAATTATAATAATAATAATATTATCACACCAATAATAATAATAATATTAATAAAAATAATATAATAATAATATAATAATACTAATATTATTATTTCACCAAAATAATAATAATATTAATAATAGTAACAAATATATAATAAATATAATAATAATAATAACACCCCCACCAATGTTACTATTATTTTTATATTACTATATTTCACACCAAAATATCACCAATAGTCCTCCCACATTAGGGACACCCACCAAACATCATCAAATACACCCCCACCAAAGGGCACACCAACATATAATTTTTAAAATAATAATAAAGTGACTAAATAATTAAAATGGGTGTTACAGGGGGCACATGATTACACAAATCATTGGCAAGAACCTCAATCAGTGGATAAGGTGTTAGGGTTTCATCTGGTCAACAAAAAGTCAACTGTGGAGTCGAGAGAGCTCAAGGCTTGATTCTTGATCATTGAATCCATGAGAAGTCATCCTAAGTCATCTCAAATGTCATGTTGAAGCTAGGTCAAGGAGATTTAAGAGTTCAAGAAGTTGCTAAATTAGGGTTTCAAAGGATTCTAAGTGTAAAACCCCCTCTTTTGGCATCTAACTTCAATGACAAGTTTCACTATAGTACACGTCCTATCTCATTTTCCATCAAACATGAGACTTGTTCCTTATCATTATAGCTTTCTTTTGAGTACAAAAACTCTTCCATTAGGTTCATACATCTCAAGTTATGATGTCTACAAGTTGGTGACACAAAATGAAGAGAATTTAGAGGCACTCAAGGGTAACTCACTTCTAAGGCATTTTTCACATGGAATCAAGCTCTTCCTCATTTTTCAACAAACATGAAAGTTGTTCCTTATTGTCTAAGCTTTCCAAAAGGTGCTAGAACTCATCATTCCCATGTGTGGAGCTCTAGTTATGCTCATCCCAAGTCAAGGTCATTTTTGGAAACCTAGTTTTATGTCATTCACTTCAAGGTCACAATCCATGAACTTCAAGACTTCAAATCAAGATTCTTGCCACATGAAACTTGTATGCCAAGACCTTAACTCCATCATGATCTCAAAATCCATGGCCTTTGATGATTTATGAGACAAATAAGGCATGATGAGCATGAAAACATGGATTATGGATCTAATGTGATTTTCTTACATTCCAAGTCACTAAATAGGATTGTTTTTGCTCCTTTGATATCATCATCATCATCATGTCATGACCATACTAGTTTTTACCCAAAATGAGCAAACATGAGCTCATGTTTTCAAGTCATTTTGAATTTTCATGCCTTATGAGGTAATCACTCAAAACCATACACAAACCCATGTCCTCTCATTCTAATGACTCAAGTTCCTTTCCTCACCCCCATCTGACCAGAAAGAGTGACTTGAATGAGTAGAAAACCCACCCAAACTCGTGTACACCTCATTTTGGAATTTTTGGAAGAGTTGTGAAATCACAAGAATCACTCATTATGGGCCTACCAAAACACCACCAAACTCTCATATATAAGGTTTAAGGAAACCCTAACGTGAAAAAGAGAGGCTGGCAGCTGCAGAGAGAGCTCAAATCACTCAAGATTTCTCAAGTTTTCTCTCTCTTCGAATTTCATTTTTCTCTGGCTTTTCCTTCCATTTCTGGCTTGATTCTCAATCACTGAAGCACAGGGAGGAGATTGGTGGCTTTAGATTGAAGCTTGCACAACATTTGAAGGACCAACGAAGTTGCTCCGTTAGGTAATTTTCCTCAAACTGAAACTCTTATTCTAAGCATGAAAACATGTTCATATTGGTTGCATCTAAAGCCCTACCATGTGTAGGCAATGTTTGATTGCTCGTTGTGTCTGTTTGAACTTATTTCAGTTTGTGTGACAAATTTTTGTTGCTTGATTTCACCATGATAGAAGAGGCTTTATGAAAAACAAATGGTAGATTCGTGATCTACGTGAAAAACCCTTCAAAATCATGTCTTGAGTTTTCTTTTTATCATGGTTTTCAGTCACCACCGGTGAAGCTCACCGGAGCTAGGGCTCCAACGTCTGAGATCAGAAGTTGAGGTGGGCAGTGATGTATGCGTTGACTGGCTTGTGTGGCTCGTTGAAACGTGATGTGGCATGCCACATCTGTTAATGAAACGATGTGTTTCATTTAATCTGAGATTTTGTCCAATTTTGGACTGGGCTTTGGCATTTTTTCTTTTGACGCACCCCTGTTTCAGCCCATATGCTCGCATTGAACTAATTCCAGTTCATTCTGGGTTTTGCTATCACACCCCCTTTGCTCTTTTTCCATTTTTATTTATTTCTTTTATTCTATTTTCGTTTTAATTTTATTTTTAATAGTTCAAAGCTTTTTAAAAATCAACAAAAATTACTTTCTGGTTAATTGGTGTCTTGAGATATTTTTCACAATTTTTATTTTATTTTTCACTTTATTTTATCATTTTTAATCATTTAATTTTGTAAAGTGGTTTTCTTGCTTGTCCTTGTGATCTTGGCTTGATATTTGACATCATTTAAATACCCCCTTTGACCAATTTTCCTCTCACACTTGGGTGTTTGATTGAGGATTATTTGAGGGCTGGTTTGGTGTCTTTATGATCATTTCTTGCTTGTTCTTCATTGGATTTTGTTTGACCATCGATGTATGCTCGATAAGCTGAGTACCTTGCCTTGTTTGATACAATTGGTGATGCTTTGATGCAATTCTTGTTTTGATATTTTGCACACTGATTCTTGATTGACTTAACTTAAGTTTGGAATTTTATTTGGATTTTATTTGTTCATGTTTCTATTTTTTGTTGATGCATCAAAATCTTGTTGTTTTAACCATGTGTGTGTGCATGTCTTGACCTAATTTTTTGAGGTGGTTTCTTGTGTGATCCCATGAGTGCTTGATGAGTCTTGTGTGCTCTTGTTGACATGTTAGAGATTCTGGTTTTCATGATTAGGGGTCCATTGAATTCTTGTTCCATCTCATATGCCTTGTGTGATCATGTTTTCCGCTTGTGTTTGACTTGTGAAATATTTGCATAGACTTTGGTGCTTTAACTTGAGTGTGATCCTTCTTGATCTTGTTTGATATTTTGGTTTTGAACTTGATGCATATCATTTGACTTTGCTTCTGACCTTGATGAATGGATACTTGATCTTGATGTTTTTGTGGCATGTGTCTTACTTTGAGAATGATGTGAATGCATGAACTTCTTTTGAGGTGTGTTTGGATGTTTTCTTTTGAATGATTATGAATGGATGTATGATTTTGATGATCATAATGTGGTTGCTGACCCACTCTATTTCTCCCCTCATTTATTTGTTTGTGTTTGTTCTTCTCACCCCCTTCTCATCTTCCATGACTTGTTTAAGTTTTGCTTTCTGTTTTCATCTGTGATTGATTAGTGTTGTGTTTACTTGTGTTTGCTCACATGATCCCTTAGGATTCCTAGTCCCTCTGTTTAAGATGGGAGTAGGAGAGACATTATGCTTTCAATCCTTTGTATGATAACATTAGGTAGTACCCTTTCATCCCAACATTAGGACCACTTTGCATGACAACATTAGGTAGTACCCTTTTATCCCAACATTAGGACCACTTTGCATGACAACATTAGGGTTCTCAGCTCCTTTTAGTGTCCTTGTGTCTTCTCTTCTCATCTCAAACTTCTTTAAGACACTTAATAAAGAATGACAAGTGTTGTACGCTACGATCCTTAAGTACATGAGAAATGATAAGTGGGGAGGTCTCTCTCCACGTGTCTAGAGTGTTTAGCGTATGCCCTTTGGGCGATATGCGACGCATTCGCTCTTGTGTCATAGTCTTTAGTGCAATATGAGTCTCAAATCAATTCAATCCACTTCTTTTAAAACTTACAAACAAAACTCAAACCTTTTCATCCTTCAAGATTATTTTCAAACCTCATTTTCATAAAGAGTACGTCACTTTTCCGTTCTACCGCAAACAGGCATCGTCCCTAACTGCCGGAATGGAGATTTAACGTCGCTCATAAAAAACTCTTAACCAACCAGTGGTCTAGTTTCCCGAACTATGTTTGCTCTGATTTCTCATACCAAATGAGGATACGTAGGTACAAGACGGCGATGTCTTGGCGAGCAACCTCCCCCCATCACTCGTAGTTTCCTGAACTACGTTGACTCTGACTTTCCCATTGCACGAGGAAATATGTAGGCATAGGGCGACAATATCCTATAGAGTCTTTTCTTTTCTTTTCACCCCCGTTTAGCAGTAGCTTTTAGATAATTTTCACCCTTAGATTTAGATAACAAGCGCGGATCCCGTTGAGTACAACGGACGTGAGGGGTGCTCATACCTTCCCCTTGTGTAACCGAATCCCGAACCCAAGATTTGGTTGTGATGACCTTGTCTTTCCCGTTCTCTTAGGTTTTCTTCTATCGTTTCTTTTCCCTCTCTTTGGGATAAATAACATTTGGTGACGACTCTTCTGTTTGTTTCCGCCGACCCTTTTTGCAGTTGCGATAATATCTCATAAATACAAGGAGGTTAGCAACATAGTTTGGCAATAACCTGGTCCAGCTTTCGACGGTTGAATCATGTCGAAGATTTCCACATCTTTCTAAAATTGGGTTTTCTTTTTCTCTATCTTCGCAAGCCAAGACAAGTAATTCCCAGGGTCTTTCGATAAGGGGCAAGAGCGAAATACTCTAAGAGCATTGCTCTATAATCTATATTAATGGGTTTTTCTATAGGCTTAGTTGAGGACTTTATCTAGGTATCAGCTACCTTACATGGTTCAGTGTTCACAACTTCGTTGCTAGCCTTATATTTTTTCCTACTTGCTATGGGTTTAGTTCTATGATAAGTTGGAATATATTCTCTAAGTTTTTCAGCATTAGTATTATTCTCTAGTAAAGGACCATCAATTGCATGTGTTTTTTCAGAAATTAAAATGGGGATTAATATCTGAGATCGGTAGATGCTTCGTTTCTCTTCTTCAAGTGGAGGTTCTGGGATGTATTGTTGATTCCCTACAACTTTGGGACCTAGAATCTTATGAACTGGAGAAAGAGATATTTGCTTCTTGGAATCTTTTGGGTTCTTAGTTTTGGACGCCATTGATGTTGGAAATGAAGAAAAGATTTGATGTTTCTTTGGAGCTTTTTAAGAAGAAATGAAGAGTTTTTTTTCTTGTGCTTTAGAGAGGAGAAAAAGTTCAGAAGTGTAAAAAGTGAGGAAGAAGATGAGTTGAAGTATTTATAGTGGAGTGAGAAAAACGTTTCATTTTAACAATGTCGATAGTGGGTGTCGATCATGGGACGCGTGTTGATCAGGGAGAGATTGATTGAATGGTGGCAGTTGGTGTGACCCAATATCTCCTAGGAAGTACGAGCATGATGATTAAAGTTGGATTTTCGCACGTCTCAAAAAGACGTCTGAAGAGACATGGTCATGATGATCATGACGTCATAGCCGTGAAGATGTTGTAGCATCGAAACATTTCAAAAAATGTCTTTTTCTCTTTGTAATCGAAAATGACATTTCTGGGGGGCAATTTGTTGGTTGGTATTTCGACGTACATGAAGATTTGAAATGAGTTAGTGGAATTTGAAGAGATATTCTGAAAAAAGAATATGTTATTTTCGACAGAAAGGTTTTCAAGGATATGGTTGAAGAAGATTTTCGTTGCATACAGGAAATTATGGTCTGAGACTTAGAAATATGTTTAATTTAAACTTGAGTTCGACGGAGTTGTTTGGAGCAGCGTTCCACGAATGCAATTCAAAATGAGACGGATAACTATTTTTTGGCCTTATCCGTTTCTTGAAGACACGTGGAAAGCTTTGAGCAGCGAAATGTATGAAAATCAAAGACGTGACATTTTCTAACGAAAAAACCGTTAGATTACAGTTATTTTCGATTAATTATAAATATGAGTCTTAGCAATTAGGATTCGTGTGTTGAAACTTGTACAAAAACTCAAATTTACTCAAAGTATCTGTGTGTTGAGAAAAAAGTTTCATGAGTGAAATGTACGTGTGACCATCATACTTTTATATTTCTTTGAATCATTTAAGATTTCGTCTTTTACATTTCATGTAAATTTACTTTGAAGTCATTTAACTTGTGATTTACTTTTCTGCATTTCTTTAAGAATTGTAATTTTACCTTTAATCAATCAAAAGGACATTGTCGAGATGTTCATACATAACAAAACATGAAACGAATAGAAATAGATGTCCTATGATCAATCTAGTCTATCCTGTAAGTAACCAAAATCATAAGAATTTGAAATACTAGAAGCACATGTTCATAAATGATGTGTAATGATGTTGCACGTGTGATTGTTGTGGTTGTGGTGAAACACTTGGTGAAAGCATTTGCATTTTGCAAAGAAACATGATTGATAATGGTTCAGAAAACTATTCTCTTCTTCAGACTAAATCATTTTGGAACGAATCAGATAAACAATTTCTCTACGTTGATTCTCTATTTTTACTTTTGTTCTTGTTAGTTTGTGAATTTGAGTAGATTTAATTAATAGATTAATTATCATTTAGACTATTTAAATTAAGGGTTAAATATTCAACACGTCATGTAATGTAGGCAAGTTTCAGTTTACACCTTGTAAAATTTTTTTTGAATCCCCTTTAAAATGTTAAAATTCTATGTCTTTTGCCCTCTAAACGTCAAAGTTACCCCTTGTAATATTTTTTTTTGTTTATCCCCAGATTTAGTGTTCAAATTGTACGCATAAGGGTATATATATATATATATATATATATATATATATATATATATATATATATATATATATATATATATATATATATATATATATATATATATATATATATATATATATATAAAGTGAGGATCCACTTACTCCAAGAGAGTAAGTTTTTATAACTTACTTAACAATTATAACCTTTAAATTAGATTTAATCGAATTGTTATAAATATAAAAACTAATTTAACCATTAGATTAGATTCAATTTAAAGACTATTATTCTTGGAGTAAGTTGATCCCATTATATATATATATATATATATATATATATATATATATATATATATATATATATATATATATATATATATATATATATATATATATATATATATATATATATATATATATATATATATATATATATATATATATATATATATATATATATATATATATATATATATATATATATATATATATATATATATATATATATATATATATATATATATATATATATATATATATATATATATATATATATATATATATATATATATATATATATATATATATATATATATATATATATATATATATATATATATATATATATATATATATATATATATATATATATATATATATATATATATATATATATATATATGAGATCAACTTACTCCAAAAATAAATTTGTTTAACTTACTCCAAATCATAGCATTTGAATTGAATGTAATTTAATTGTTTAATTAGCTTTTTATTTAATTAACCATTAGATTGAATTCAATTCAAAGGTTATGATTTGGAATAAATTAAAAAAACTTACACTTTTGGAGTAAGTTGATCCTCACTCATTCATATATATATATATATATATATATATATATATATATATATATATATATATATATATATATATATTAAAAGGGGAATAAAAAAAATTAGAAGGTAAAACCAAATTCGCTTACATTACATAGGTATCACGACTTTACAAATTACGAAATAACACAACTCATTATGCAGGTTTTAATATTTCATTTGATTTTTAATTCCTAAAATTAATGAAAATTTAAACTCAAGCTGATTTGTTAAATAGAGGGACTGAAAAAAATAATAATAATAACTAGTACTTTGGAAAGAAGTTATATTTAGAGATAAAAATATATGTGAGCTTTTTGTTGCATCCTAGGTGCTTCTACTGCATGTCTTCAAGCTTCCTCATCTCTGTTTTAACCTCTGTGTCCTCCCAGTCCCTTGATCAGAAGCAAAATGTGATTCTCTTTTCACCTTTCATTGATTTGTTGGATCTGCTGCCATGCTGAGGTATTAGTTCTTGAGTTTGTCGCCATTTATATGTAACCACCATCACTTTTTTTTTCACCTGCATGCATTACTTCTTTCTAATTTAAGATCGGTGCTAATTTAAGATCATGAAAATGTCGAATATTTTATAATACTATGAAATAAAATACCTCTTGCGCTTGCTCTTCATGACATTAGAAGTTGAAGGATTGCTGTGCCAGTTTCTCTTCCTTTGATTGATAAACCAATTATTGATCTGTTTCAATTGCAAACCTGTTTCTTGCACCAACCTTGCCTTATCCTCTTCCTGAAAACGGCACAACATAATATCAAAGATGAACCCGGAATATTCATCCGTAAAAGATTCTTTGACATATCCGTAAATTATTTTTCAAGATCTGGAAATTCTTACTGTAGGATAAGGCCACTTTGCATGTGATTGCCACCAATCTTTAAGGACTGAGGTCGTGTCACCGGGAAGTTTCCCTGCTCGTCTCTTTCGTAAAATTTCCTCTCGGATGTCCACAATTTTCTCTTTATAACCCTGCATATAAAGACAAGAATTTCAAGGTCCTTTTCCTGGGAAGAAATCTGAAATGATGGGGCTCAAGAAAGACTTCAAAACTAAGAAATGTGACTAATTTTGTAAGCTTGTGAAAGAAAAAAAAAATTATTATTATCCTTAATTGATTTTCTACCTTTCCTATTCAACATTTAATGCAATCTCTTAGTGTTGTACCTGTTTCAACTCATGCTTTAATTCATGTCTTACACGTTCCATTAAGGACCTCTCATTCTCTGTTAGAACAAGAGGACCAAATCCTCCCATACTATTATCTGAACCATCCAAATTTCCATCAAACAGATTAGTATCACTCTCCACTTGTTCATCTTCATCTTCAGACATTGTTGCTCCTGTACCTTCTCCGGGTGAAACTCCTGTTAATCATGTGGTAAAAACTATCACTTCAATTGGAAAAAAGTGCTGTGTACTTTTGCTGTTTATTATGCACAACAACTTAGTACCTAATATCCAACAAAAAAAGTTTGTGAAATTATGACTAATAGTTTGCATGATGATAACATGCTATGGACAATTCTGTCTAAAAACAAGCAAGGACAAATGGGCCACACAGTATAACTATAATGTCTTCAATACATTTTAGAACACATTTTGAAATAAAGTTAACGGTGATTTGAAGTTTCCCAAACCTAAAGAATTCAAAAGGGACAAAGAACAAACTTTAAATCCATGTAGCCATGTTCCTCTTTGACTACCAATTATTCTACACTGAACTTTGTAATGAAAAATATTTAACAGTGATTTTATTATTTAAGATGTACTAAAATCGCGCGAAGAAGATTATTAATGCACCTGTTAGACTTTGTAAGGATTGCTCGATCTCCCAACAAGCCATTACTGCTTCCATGGCATGGACCCGGACATGTTGCTGGAGCTGTTCTTTGAAAGAACAAAGCAACAAAACATAGTGTGACTGCAACAAACAATATAAATGAGGAAAATTTCAAAATTAGAACAGTACAACAGAAAATACCAAACCAAACACCTTTGTCTACCTTAATTAGAATCACACGCCACACCATGACAAATTAAAGATCAGAATCATTATTACATTCAACCATACAAAAGTAGAAAAATGAATGAAAAAAACTTCACTCCGGCAAAAAAAAAAAAAAATCACTGGATTTAAAGCCAATAAAACAAGTAGCTCAAGTATCACAAATTTTCATATTCAATTCAATCAATTTTTTTCTTATAGAAACCAGATATCATCTGCGCGCAACTGCAGAGACTAATCTCTGAAGGATGGTAAAACTCTGTTAAACTAGAAGAGATTTCTTACCATCTCATTTAAGGTGCTCTTGGATATTCAATTCAATCCATTAATTAACCCGCAAAGTGCTTTAGTTTATTGAGAAAAATAAATTAGAGAAATAAATGATATACCATGAAGTGATCGAGATGTTTATTATCATCATCAAGCATGCCTTGTGCAAAGGCAGAGTACTTGGCAACAACATTCTGCGACTCAGCCAGCTGAGCGTCAATCCTCGGCAACTGGTCAACCGGCGTGGCTATTCTCAAACATGCCACGTGCGCTGATAAGAGCTGTTCGTACAACGGATGCGCCATTATTTCCCCTTTGTATTTGGCTTTCTGCCAGTTCATTATTCCCTCCTCCGCAGCCGGCTCGCCGCTCTCCAGTGCTTTCATGCCGGCCATGGTGGAATCTTCAATCCTCGGCCATTGGGAGGAGGATTGAGAAGCGGAAGCGACGGCGGAGTGGAGGTTGAGGAAATTGGTACTGGTGTTGGTGTTGGTGTTTGATGAGTTGTTAGGAAGAAGAGCGTTGTTGAGCCAGCTAGGTGCGGTTTGGAAGGTTGGTTTGGTGGTGGTGGAGTCATCAGGAGTGAAATGGTTTGGAGGAAGTTGGTGGTTTTGATACGCCATAGGTGAGTGTGTGAGGGAGGTATCTATAGGTTCATGGCGCGAAGGAGAAGTTGAGAGAGGAGAATAGAGAGAAGAAATGAAGGGAACAGGTGACTGCAAAAATTGTCCAGGAAACTGCTATTTTAGGCTGCTCTATATTTTTTTTATAAGAAAATGTTTTTTGTTTTTTCAAACTAAAAGAGGAATTGTAGAGGGGCTGTGAAAAGTTGGCTTGGCACCCCAAACACAACAAGACAATTATTTTTATAATGATTGAGAAAATTAATTAAGTGTGATCACTTTTATTTTTAAAAATAATGTAGAATGTAAATTAAATTTATTTAAGTATTATAATTGGTATTTAATAAAGAAATTCACTAAACTACTTGTATTCAATGTTTTCAATGATATATTAAGAATAATAATAATAAATAACTTTAAAATAGTCAAATTTTGTTTATAATAATAATTTAAGATTTAAGATCAATTTTTGTGTGATAATAATAATAATAATAATAATGCGATGATCAAAAGGAGTGCTATATCACAAAAGCCATCAGGATAAGACAATAAATTTTTTTCTAAAAATATATAACACTTCTTTAACATAGGCGGGTTTCGATTTATTTCTTATTATTTTTTTATTTTTTTTAATTGTGTAATTTAAATAATAAATCTGAAATAAATAAATAAAATATTATAAAGAGTAACTTTGACACTTAAAGGGTAAAAAATTTTTTTTTTAACATTTCAGGATGGAAATTTAAAGAAATGGCCTACAAAAAGTGTTGTATATTTAAAATTAGTGTTTATCTTTGAAAAAAGACAAACACTTTTTTTTAAGTATTTGGTAAAACAAAGTGATAAGATTAAATATAATAGATTGATGAAGTATTAAGAAGTGAGATATAAAAATAAATAAAACAAAATATTTTATGAATTTCAAGTACCATTTAATATAACGGTTGTTAGAATGGATTATTCGATTCTAAACATGTCGACTCTGGTAGACTTAAACTTTTTAGGGTTAGACAAAAAAATTTATTTTTAATATGAATTCAAAAATAACTATCTGAATTTGGTCTAGATGGATTTCGAACTACCAAATCCTAAACGATTTTTTTAAATAAAAATGTCATAGCATTTATTAAAATAAAATTAAAATTTTATATTATTTTAAATATAATATAATTTTTAAGTACTATATTTTTTTATAAATATTATAATGTGTTTTTAAATGTAATACATGTTTAAATTGTATAAAATAATACTATAATATTTAACATAACAAAAACTAATAGAAAACGAGAAGATAGTGTTGATTATATTAATGTATAATATTTAAAAGAGAAAGATTAAATAGAATTGAGATAAAATTTAGTGAAGTGAGAAAAATCAATGTGTTACTTTGAAACAAGACAATATAAGTATTAATATAATTTTTTAAAATTTATAAGAATGTGGGCCTAATGGACTACCCACGGCCCACATGGGCTAGCCTTAATAGGTAACAAATTTTTTAGGGTTGGGCTAATAAAGCCATAAAAAATGAGAATTTCTTAATCCACCCCTTGATACTCTTAGGCACCTAGCGCATTTCCTTTTATACCCCTGCTTTCGGAGATACATATCCAGACGCACCTTTTTTGTGCCAAAATTTGGGTTTTTCCGGAGTTACATCTACGGAATAATTTTAAACTGGGAAAAACTTCAAAATAATTCAGTTCAAAAAAAACTTCTGTAGATGCACCTCCGGAACGTCTAAGCGCCAGATTGTTCCGTAGAAACAACTCCGGAAGTTTATGCTATATTTGAAACCTGCATGATCACTCTCTCATTGTTGTGTTTTCTTCTTTCACACTCACCTTCACCAAACTGAAAAACCCTACATTCTCAATATCATTTTTTCACTCCAAAACTCAACCTTTTTCGTGCAACAAATCAAATGGAGCAAGAGAAGATCGAATTTCAGATAAAGATTTCACTTTATCCACTACATTGCTCATATTAATCATCAAACTTTTGGGGGAAAAAAGTAACGTTGCTTCCGGAGTTGTACCTCCGGAACATGTTGAAGATGAACACTTCTGGATATACATCTCCATAACATGTTTGTGGCTTATTTTTTCATAGCATATTTGTAATTTTTGTTTATTTTTCTTATTGTTTACATATAGATATGGTGCACCCTGATAATATATCAAAAGAATTAGTTTCTACAAACGATGTTTCTCCGAATGTTCAAGGAGTTGTCGTAAAGTCGGTAGATATCGGTGTTGACTTTAATAACAAGTAAGAGTTGGATGATCGTGATAGCATGCTTACATGGATTCGTAGGACTGCAACTAGACTTGGTTTTGGTGTGGTTATAGGAATATCAAACAATGGTTTGGAAAGAAGAAACGTTTTTTGTAACTTTGTTGTGTGAAAGAAGAGGAAAATATCAGACTCCTCTACGGAAGTTTAAAAGAGACGACACCTGTAGTAGAAAATATGAATGTCTTTTTAAGATTTGTGGTTACATGTTGAGTACCAAAAAGTGGAAATTTAGTGTTATTTGTGGTTTGCATAACCTTGAATTGTGCTTAAAGTTACAATACCATCCTAGTCTATGTCAGCTCAAGTCGGAAGAGAAGACATGTATTAGTGACATGACCGTGAATCTTGTACAACCGAAAAATATACTTGCCACATTGAAACAGAAGGAACTCGACAATATATCAAATATAAGACAAGTGTATAACATTTGGTACCGGACCAACAAGGCGATTAATGGAGATAGAAGTGAGATGCAACAATTGTTGAAATTTTTTGATGATAACAGTTACGTGTCCCATACAGAACTTGCAACGACGGAGTTATGGTCCGAGATATTTTTTGGACTCATCCGGATTCGATAAAGTTGTTCAACACATTCTCGACAATGCTCATTCTTGATTCTACCTACAAGACCAACAAGTATAGGCTTCCTTTATTTGAGATGGTTGGTGTTATGTCTACCGAGAAGACATATGACATTGGTTTTGCTTTTCTGGAGTGTGAAAAAGAGGACAATTTTACATGGGCATTAGAGGTGTGTCGGTCACTTTTGAAGGACCAAGTTGAGATGTCTAAAGCGATTGTTACCAGCTGCGATACCGTGTTGATGAATGCGGTTGCAAAGTTATTTCCTTCTTCTAATGCATTACTCTGTTGATATCACATAACAAACAATGTCAGAAGTCGGGTTAAACCCGCGGTGGGGGCGAAACAAGTAGAGTCTGAAGGTGGAAAGTTGGTGAAGGTCGGTGTGATTGTTGAAAAAATAATGGATGTGTGGAATCGTATACTAAATTCTTCCACAAAATAATTATATCTCGATTCCGTCATTCAATTCTGGAAAGTGTTTGAAAAGTATTATGCTTTATTAAAATACGTTGAAAGCATCATTCTTGATCAAGTAAAGAAGAAGCTAGTATGTGCGTGGACTGATAATGTCCGACACCTTGGAAGTACAACCACTAATAGAGTTGAGTCGGCTCATGCTAGTTTAAAAATTGGTTGGGTAATAGCAAGGGGGATTTGTTTCGAAATTGGGACTTCGTAAATATCATAATTAAAAACCAACATAATGAGATACAAACAACATTTGGTCTGAGTATAACAGTATTGGAATATCGATTCAAAGGCAACATTCTTTATTCTCAATTAATCGGCAATATATCTCGGCCGGGGTTGAACTATCTTTTTCATGAGGCCAAACGAGCTGAAACTGTAGGTTCTGATAGTGCAAAGTGTGATTTCACTATTGTAAAAACCTATGTGCTTGTGTTATTTCTAAAAAGTTAAAACTAGGTGAGCCAATAAGAATGGACAAAGTTTGCCCTCATTGGAAAATACTTAATTTTGATGATGATGGTTGAATGGAAGGAGGTAAACTGAATATCTCTATTTTGACCGAATGGAAAGCGATACAAGAGAGATTCTCAAAGGCCTATGACAACATGAAACTCCACATCAAAGAAAAATTGAGGAAGATTGTCTATCCTGAAACACCGACATGAAACCGTCTTCTCAACCGATAAAGATAAAAGGTGCTCCGAAGAAAATGAAGTCTACATCGAATGACAACTCGACTACACGGTCTCCTTCTTATTGTGAGCATGTTGACAAACTTTATAGACTCTAATTTTAAGGTTCAAACCCTATGATTTTTCGAACTTGATAGGTCGACTCATATGGACTAGCTCAGCTCTAACAAATACATATATTTGATTTTTTTTTACCAACATACCTTCAAAAGTTTCAAAATACCACACTCAACATATATTTGAATATTTTACCAACATATCTTCAAAAGTTTCAAAATGCCACACTCAAACAATTAAAGGATGTCCATATGTATCGGAGGTCCCTTAAAATTTTTAATTTGACTCATGTAAACTCTTTGTAAATTTTAAATGGGTTAAATTAATTAAAATAAAATTTTGAAATTATATTTTTCACAGTATTTTAATTTTTATGAAAAATAATAAATTTTAATTAGATTCATAATATTGATATTTTCTTTATGTGTTCTTGACATGATTTTGTTATCTCCTTTCTTCCTTACAAATAATTTTTTTTAAAAGGGCAGCCAAATGTATTGTAGCTCACTTAAAAAATTTAATTTTACTTTTCAAATACAATGGAAGATCTTTGTAAATGTCAAGTGAAATCTTCATTTGCTTTGGAGGACCCTTAGAATCCATTGATTTTAAAATTATTCATTTATAATTTATTTTTAGTTATAGTTATTTTATCAACTAATAATATAACTTTAGTTTTTAAATTAAAATATAAAAATAATTAAATAATAATTAAAATAACAATATATTAAATGTAATAATATTAAATATATTATAAGATAGATTAAATGAAATATTTATTTACTAAACGATAGTAAAATTACATTAAAAAAATTGCTAGTGTTAATATTTATTGTATTGTTAGAACTAGTCCTCTGTTCTACATTAAGTAGGTGCTCAATGACGTTCAAGTGTTTGAAGTACTCATTGGTTCTCACTGTTAGAATTAGAATACTTGTTAATTTATCTTTTATCGGGTCTCTTTTGTAATATGGGCCTTGTAGCCTACTATTTAAAGGCTTGCTTGTACTCTTGTAAAACTAACACTGCATAATATCATTTTCACAATTTTTCTGCCATTTCAATTTTGAACTTTCCCGCCATGGTCTTCTTCATGTTCATCTATCAATCCACTGCAATATGGTATCAGTAGAATATACCCCTCCTTTATTCATCTCCTTCATTCATCTCTGTCTTCCTCTTCTGTTCTTGTTAACCCTTGTTTCTTCCTACCATGGCTTCCGATGACAACCTCTCTATTAAAGACGCTTTCACAAAACCTAATTCTCCTAAGAATGATCCTCTATATCCAATTCTGAATCCCCGCAACCCCTTTTATCTTCACCCCGGTGAAAACCCAGGCGCCACCATCGTCGCTCCACCTTTGGATGATAATAATTACCACAATTAGAGTAAATCAATGCTTTGCGCCTTGACCTCCAAGAACAAGATTTCTTTCATCAATGGTAAACTCTCTAAACCATCTCTCTTTGATTCTAACTATGAGTTTTTGGGTCGTGTCAACAGTATGGTTCTATCTTGAATTAATCGAACACTTTCGCCGCATATCGCACAGAGCACCATATGTTTCGATTTGACTTTTGATCTTTTGGAGGACCTTCGAGAAAGATTCACTAAAGGTAACCATTTCTACTTCTCTGATCTTCTTCATGATTTGCACTCTATCCATCAAGGTGATAGATCTTTATCTACGTATTTTACGGATCTGAAAATTCTTTGAGATGAATTAGAGGATTTAAGACCTACCCCTTCTTGCACTTGCCCTACCCCTTGTACCTGTGATTTGGCCAAAGTTGTACGTAAGTTTAAACACATAGAATGCGTGACCTGTTTCTTAAAAGGATTAAACGATAATTACCATAGAATTCATACACAGATCCTGCTATTTGAACCTTTACCTAGCATTAGTCGTGTGTATTCCCTCATTGCTCAACAATAAATCACTCCCTCACTTGCTTCCCCACCTGCAGCCACAATTCTTTCTTCCAACAATACCAACCCTTGCAATAAAGGAAAATCCAATTCCAAACCTTTTATGGTCTGCACCAACTATCATAAAACAAACCATATCGTGGAAACCTGCTATTTCAAGCATGATTTTCCACCTGGATATAGGACTAACAAGAACAATGGAACTTCATCAGAATCGAAGCCTACTCATGCTGCTGATAAAGAACAAATCATCACTAAAGAGGATTATTATCATACTCCAAATTTGTCCTACCTGTGTATAACTACATCTATGCATCCATCCACTAATTATCATTCAGAAAATAAATAAAAAATATGTTACTTTCTCATTGCCTAAGTATATGTTTCATTTTTGAAGGTATTCAACCAAGTGTGTGTAGGCAGTGTTGAGTGAGGTTCAATGATCAAGAAAGATTTTGTTTCAAGATCAATCAAGGATATGGTATGCAATTCAAGTGGTGTATGTTTGAGGTTGCAGTTAGGATTTATGTGCCAATTCAGATCAGTTATGTGTGGACCAAGTTATCAGGCTATGACAGGACAAGTATTCCATCAATGATTGGTTCATTTGGATCAAAGTTTTATGCAATGTATTGAGATCCATGTGACATGTCATTTCAATGCATCTGTTGCTCATTTGGTTCATGGTGAAAGATTTGTTTTATCAATGCAAGTGACAAAGTCTAAAGATGGACTTAGTGATGGATTCGTGCCAATGCAGGGTTCTAGTTTGTTTTCAAATTCAAGATGGATTCCTAAGTTGTTTCATCTTTCAAGGATCAATTCTAGTTTCAATTATCTCAAGTAAAATGGAATTTGATTGTTCAAGAATTCAAGAATAAAAATGGAGGTGCAAAATTGATATAAGTCCATTCATACAAAAAACAAGTTCTACAAAAAAGTATGGCATGAAGGTCCATAGTCCATTTTTACAAAAATTGCCAAAAATGAAAATTACTAGCCCATGTGCTAAGAAAAGAGTCCATTTTGCAAAATTCATAAAAATCATCATGATACAACTTGCAATACCCACGATCCATCACTACACAAAGTCAAATATCGGCCCATGTCCAAGCTACATGATTTCATGATTCACACAAAACACAACACCTTCAAGAATATATCCCACACATTTTTCCATCAGCTAGCATAACATTTATTATGTTTTAATCACAAACTATGATGCACAACATGTAGTCACACAGTAACTCCATAAAATGACTCACGCCACAAGCCTGCGATACGCATCACCAGCACCAAAACGTCCCACAAATATCATTACCTTTAATATAATTTGTACAACTACTCATAAGCCATGAAATTGAAAAAGTTGCATAACATCAACAAAACTGTCTCACAAATCTGCACCATCTTTCAAACCACATTTTTCCATGACCAAATTCCCAATTTACCTCGCCTGACCCCATGTCCTACGCGTCTGACTATGTACGAAAATGAAAAAAACGGAAAAAAATGATCAACAACCTAGACCATATGCACACCCTATGTGTGAAAGCGAATAAAAACGACAACAATTTTTTTCACTCTTTCTCAAAAACAAACCTCACAAACACTCCTATAAATCAGACACAAACCTCTTTCATTTGAGAAAAAGCTCTTTAGCCAAACGTATCCTGCTCAAAAATCACCTCAACCTTCTTCAACCTCCATTCTTTTTCTTCTGAAATCATCCTTCAACCCACCCAGCCTTCTTCTTCATCAACAACAACAAACTCGCAGCCCGAATCCCCTCCAACAACACCAAAAAAAAACCCAAATTGCATTTAATAAATTTTTAATATTTAATTTGTTTAAGTCTCTTGATTTGGATTTGATATGTTACTAATCTCTTAATCTATTTTTGAATTTTCATTTATACTTTGGTTTTCATCTTTCTTTTTTTGATTCTCTTTTGGTGGATGAATATCTAAATAGTCGTGGACTATAGGTTCATTGTTGAAAATCCATGACTAAGATTAGACCCTCTTCTTTTCTTACTTCCATTTTATTTAACTTCAATTTTATTTTCAAATTCATTTATAGTCCATGAAGTCTTTCTATTCACAAATGTTGATTGGGTGAGTTTGCTTAACCTTCACTATTTCGAATCTATAGTGAATGATCATCGAGATCATTTTCTATACTTTGGGATTGTGATAGGTTACCTTCGATTAATTGACACAAGTTTGTGATTAAGACGAGAATGCCACCTTTTTTATTCGTGTGGCACGATTACTTTGGAAAATGATCCTCAATATCATTTCTCCATTGTGTTTTTAGCCTGAATATCAACTTGTGTGACCTCCTATAGTTTGATCCTCGTCATAGATCGGGCTACGACAGTTTAGCACTACATTTCGACCTGACTCATTTAATATCAACTAACAACTAACTTTAATTTCTGTCAATATATTCTTGTTTTAAATCCAATCAATATATCTTGTTAATATTATCATTGTTCATATACTTGTTAATATTATCTTGATTATACTATTGTGGATATTATCTTTATTATATTGTTATATATCTTGTCATATTATTCACATTATTCATATAATATTCATATTGTTCATATCTTGTTCACACTATTCAAAATACACTAACAATTATCAAAACCCTAAAATCCTAAGTTGATGGAATGTTGGTTACTTTTCCAGTCAATGGATTATTGGACTTTATCAAAAATCCTAATGAAGGAGATTTTGTCCGACTTTTGCACATGGCTTGTTTAGGACACTTCGCACACACACGGATTCCTCTTGGGCTACATTGCAATGAGATCATTTATTTCGTGCAATCCCGTGTAACTTACATGTACCCCGCTCCCATTCTGATGTATGCATTCATATTTTCTTTGATTGTGGTTTGTCTTCTAGGAGCATCTCTAGGGACTTGCGTAGGCTAAAGCGTTTTCAAACTAATTCTTGATTCGTCATCGAGCCATTTTCAAACACCCATTGTAATTCGATTGCTCGTACGTATTCGCCATCAACCTATCACACACATTCATACATCTCATCGTTGTTTCGTTATTAGGAGCACCCCTAGGAACTAGTATCGATTCTCACCTCTTTTTAACCAAACCCTCGACTTATCGTCAAGCCATTTTCAAATCAACCTATTTTTAATCCTCTTTACACACTAATATAATCAAAAACATAATCCAACGTCAAGTGGTATCTTATTCAAATTTGTAAGTTGAGCGCCTTTTGACTTGCCGTTAACCTATTTTCATAACTTATCTGATTCAATAGCTTTCAAACACTTTTCTTAATCAATAACGAAAGAAGAAGATTCTTGGAGTCTAGAATTCCTTGAATCTTCAAATGTATGGCTCTTGAGGCGCACGCCTTGGGTTGTTATTCATTCAACCTTTCGTCCTAAAACACTTAATCTTTATCTAAACATTTTCGTAATTAAACTTACGAAAGAAGGAGATTCTTGGAGTCTAGCATTCCTTGAATCTTCGAATGAATAACTCTCGAGGCGCGCCCCTTTGGTTGTTGTTCATTCAATCTTTTGAATTCAAAATGTTCAACCATTCACCAACCTATTTTTATTCAACTCCCAAAAGAACTGAGTTCTTGGAATCTCAAATTCCTTGGATTGTTGAGTGACAGATCTCGAGGCACACCCCTTGGGTTGTTTGTCATTCAATCTTTCATTTCCAAACCGAACTTTAAACTCTATTTCAACGCATCTCTTTTCGTGGTCGTCTCCACGAACTACGGACACTTTAATTCTTCATTCTCATCTGAATGTAAGATACATGGGCACAAGATTGCGATGATCTTGGCGAGCTACCTTCTATCCATCTTCTGTTTCCCCCTATCCTTTCCCATAGTCGAACTACGAAATCTTTGATTCCTCATTCTCGTCTGAATGAGCATATGTAGGCACAAGGGCCCCGATCCTTGGTGAGCTACCTTTTTCTTTTTTCCCGTTTGCGTCTACCTTCCCTCCATCTTCTGTTTCCCTCCAACCTTTCCGGTAGTAGAACTACGACAACTTTGATTTCTCATTCTCGTCTAAATGAGCATACGTAGGCACAAGGGCCCCAATCCATGACGAGCACCATATCCTGAAACCACTCATTTTCCCCTTAGCATTTTTTTCCTTTCATCCTACCATTTCGCATTTATCATTGAGAAGAAAACAAACAAGCTTAGATAACGCTCATCACAAATCGAACTAAGAGGTTTCCATTGAGTATAACAGACGTGAGGGGTGCTAATACTTTCCTCTTGCATAACCGACTCCCGAACCCAGAACGTGGTTGCGACGATCATATTCTTATCTCTCTTTAAAGGTTTTCTCGATATTCTCTTTTCCCATATTTTTGATGCTTCTTCAACAATCCAAGAAGGACCACACACCACTCAAGCATGATAAGAATTCAAATTTAGAATAGGGTGTCATCTTAGGTATTGTTAATCTAGGTAGTGCCTTTCCTAATAATTCTCTTTGGATTCTAGATTCTGGGGCATCCCATCATGTTTGCCCTCTTATTCAATGCTTTTCCAACATATTTGTTGTCAAACATGTCCATATTTACCTCCCTAATGGCACTTGTATTACTGCTCATTGCTCTGGCACTGTCATTCTTAATAATCTCTTGACATTTGCATCATGTTTTTTACATTCCTGAATTTAAATTCATCTTGATTTATATTTCTAGACTATGCCTTCATTCAAATTACATTATCTGCTTCTCATGCAATTCCTGCTATATTCAGGATGTGTCTACCAAGCAGAGGATTAGACAAGTGACTCTGCATAATAATCTGTTCATTCTGCATAAACAGCATGTGCCCAATATCACTTGTGCCAACACTTGTAATAATGCCAACATTGAGAACGCTGCCCCTTTAGATAACTCATTATGGCACCATCGTTTAGAACACCCCTCAAATAAGGTATTACATGCTATTTCTAAACAATTTCATGTTATCAAATATCATAAACCTTCCATTTGTAATACTTGCCACTTATCCAAGCAATGAAAACTACCTTTTCCTAATAGTGATATTGTTTCTGTTAACTGTTTTGATTTAGTTCATATGAATATATAGGGTCCTATTTCTATTGCTTATATGGATGGTTTTAAGTACTTCTTGACTATTGTTGATTATTTTTCTAAATATACTTGGACCTTTCTTATGCAAAATAAATTTGATGCTAGACTGCACATTAAGAACTTTGTAGCATATTGCCACACTCAATTCTCTTGCAAAATTAAAGTTATTAGGAGTGACAATGGTAGTGAGTTTCTAATGCCTTCTTATTATGCTTCTATTGGTATTATACATCAAAGAAGTTGTGTTGAGACACCTCAACAAAACTCCATTATAGAGAGAAAGCATAGACATTTACTAAATGTTACTAGATATCTTATGTTTCATGCCACTCTCCCTAAATGTTTCTGGTCCTTTGCTCTATGCCATGCCACTTACCTTATTAACAGAACTTGCAGCCCCAACCTTCAAAACTATACCCCTTATGAACTATTATTCAAAACACCTCCTTCCTACACCAATCTCAAAACCTTTGGTTGTCTTGATTATGCCTATACCCTCCTTAGAAATAGAGACAAACTGGATCCTAGGGCCACCAAATGTTTATTCCTTGGTTTCACTTTGGGTATCAAAGAATATCTCTTATTTGACCTACATCATAGATCTACTTTTACTTCAAGAAACTGTAATTTCTATGAAAATATATTTCCTTACACACCAACCCTTGCATCCTGACCATCATTCTGCCACAAACTCCTTTATCTTTGATCCTATGGTCCCTACAGATTTTCCCACACAATCCACTCATAATATTGTTGACCCTGTCACTTATCCTAACCATACTGATATTGTTGATCCTAATGGTAATACCAATATTTCACCCCATGACAATCAACCTCACTCACTACATGTGCACACTCCACACCATACCACTGAAACATCTACTTCCATACAATCTTTCCCTTCACAACTTAATACATCACCCATAACAGAGAAAACTTCACCAGAAATCACTACCATCAGACACTCCACCAGAATTAAGTTTGCACCTGCCTTTTTAAAAGATTTTGTTTGGAATGTTTCTATGCCTTCTATTCTGCATGACACCTCTAAATATATTTCTTATAATCATCTTTCTCCTGTACATTTTTCATATGTTTCTGCTATTAGCATTGCCTGTGATCTTATTTCATATAAGCAAGCTTGTGTTCACCCTCATTGGGTAAAGGCTATGGAAGATGAAATTCAAGCCTTTCAAGCCAATCAAACTTGGACATTCACCTTTTTACCACCAGACAAGAAATCTATAGGTTGTAAGTGGGTCTATAAGACCAAATTCAATTCTGATGGAACTTTACAAAGGTATAAAGCTAAATTAGTTGTAAAACTCACTACTGTAAGAATTCTTCTTGCTCTTGATTCTTTTATGAACTCATTCATTCATCAACTAGATATGCACAATGCCTTTTTACATAAAGATTTGGATGAGGAAGTTTATATGACTTTGCCTCAAGGTATCACTCCCTCATATCCAAATCAGGTTTATAAACTTCTCAAATCAATCTATGGTCTCAAACAGTCTAGTCGACAATGGTTTGAAAAACTATCACAAGTTTTACTCAACAATAAATTTAAACAATGCTCATCTGACCATACTCTTTTCATTCACACATCACATAACTTTTCACTTGCCTTTTGATATATATTGATGATATTTTCTTGGCAGGTAACAATATTACTATCATAAGCCAAACCAAGGACATCCTCCAACATCACTTCCACATAAAGGATCTTGGCTCCTTAAAGTATTTCCTAGGACTAGAAGTGGCACACACCAGCTCATGCATCAATATTTGTCAAAGAAAATATACCTTGGACATGCTATCTACCACTGGTTTACTTGGGTGTAAACCTACCATGACACATATGGCTCGTGATACTCGCTTACAGACCACGGTGGTGTACCTTTACCTGACCCTACTAAATATCGAAGACTAGTGGGCTAGCTTATTTACCTGCTCAATACTCGGTCAGACATATCCTACGACGTCCAACAACTCAGCCAACACATGAGTTGCCCTACTGACCTGCACTATAATACTGCCCTACGGGTCCTTCGTTACCTTAAAGCTGCTCCAGGCCAATGTCTATTTTTTCCCAGCATATCTTCTCTTCAACTTAAAGCATTTTCAGATTCTGACTGCACAACCTACCCTGAGACACGCAAATCCGTCAGCGGCTACTGCATTTACCTCAGCGAATCTTTAATCTCTTGGAAATTTAAAAAGCAACCTACGGTTTCTCGTAGCTCGATGAAGGCAGAATACATATCCATGGCATCCACTATCTGTGAACTTCAATGGCTTACCAATCTTCTTCATGAACTACCCATCACATTCAAACAACCTACTCTTCTCTATTGTAACAACGCTTCTACGAGGCACATTGCTACTAACTCATTACTTCACGAACGTACCAAGCACATTGAATTGGACTGTCACTTGGTACATAAAAAGCTACAACAAAATCTTTTCCATCTTTTTCCTGTGACTTCATCCCAACAACTTGCATACGTCTTTACGAAACCATTAGATGTCAAACCTTTCCTTGACAATATCACTAAGCTTGACCTACACTCTATATACCCCAAGCTTATGGGGGGCTATTAGGATTAGAATACTTATTTATTTCTCTCTTATTGGGTCTCTTTTGTAATATGGGCCTTATATCCTACTATTTAAAGACTTGCTTGTACTCTTGTAAAACTAACATTGCATATTCACAGTTTTTCTACCATTTCAATTTTTCACTTTCCCGCCATGGCCTTCTTCATGTTCATCTATCAATCCACTGCAATACTCACCATTATTAAGTGGTCGAGTAGAAATTTCCGAATCACTTGTAAAATACATGAAGTATGCGACAATTATGGGTGAAAATAAGTCAAATTAAGTAATAAAGGAATACCACGTAACCTACACATATGTAGATCAGACCATACTTTTTAAATGGAAAAGGCCTAAACCACAAGCTATTAAAAATTCTTTTAATTCTATTAGGTAGATCTATTTAAATAAATATGAATAAATTTATTATTATTTTTATATTATATTTTGTACTTTGAATTAAAATAATAAAAAACAAACTTTAGTCATCTTGAAGAAGTCATGAAAGTAAGTTGATGAAACCTTATGAAGAATGTCATAAGCTGTTTTAATAAGTTTTATAAAATAAATAGTTTCACAAAACTTATACTCCTACCTAAACTCAAATAAGTCAATAGAAACAAACATTTAGTCTCATTGTGTTTTAATTTGTTAGTTTTCTTAAACATTAGATAAATTGTTTATTTAGGTATGTTCAAATGAAATAGACTTTTAAATAGGTTAATAGATTAATCTGACGTTCGAGAAGGCCAGACTTCAGCTTAAAAATAAGTCTTTGACAATTTACAAGTCAAACTTGAATTTGAATTTTTTTAGTAAGCCATACTTAAATTTAACAAAGCCTAACTCATTCCAACATATTTCACCCAACGAAAATGTCATCAAAAAATGAGTCATTGACTACCACACAATCATAATTAAACCTTTTCCGCTCTAGAGTTGAGTAGTATTTTAGGATGAGTTGAAACAAACTCAACAATCCTCTAAAACTTTATATGTGATTATAGTTTGAACATCCACTTTTATGAACCAAATCTAAACTATATATTATTCGACATCAATCTTTTAATCTATTTAGATGTGAGAATATATCAACCTGATTCAAAACAATTAAACTAAGGATTAAAAAAAGTTTTGAGGTCCAGAATTTAAGTTCGGGAAGAATGTAAATTATATACTAACAATTAACTACTAATCATTTTTGTATATATATTTTCATACCATTTCAAAAATTAACTATATATACCGTTTTCATACATTTTTAAACAAACATCACTCAACCGATACAAAAACCTCAATATATAATAGTTTAATTAAATAAAATATGCACTCATTTATTTTGATTTTAAATATACAAAATGTTTAGAAATTATTCTTGAAATATGATTCTCTTACTTATTTATTGGATATATGATTTCATACGTAGCTAGAGTGGTAGCCACTGAGAAGTCACAGGTGGATTGGACCACTTGGAAGAAAGAAAAGAAAAAATAAAAGCGGGGGACCATCCAATTCCAAGTGAAGCACGCGCCTAGAATACCTCATGACCTCTACTATCTATGTGGCGTGTAGAGTGGGACATTAGATATTTTTCTAATACATTTTCTTAATTTACCTTCTAAAACGCAAAGAATTATCGCAAAATTTTGTGTTTAATAGTAAGAGTTTAAATTTTATGTATTTTAGTTTCAAAATATTTACGTAGTTCATATATTATAATTGTTTATAAATAAAATTAAGCAATTTTAAATATCGGACAATTAAGGTCGACGGATTCTGCAAATATATGGTCCCGTTCCATTGTGGAGTCCACTAAGAAGAGTCCGTTTTTATAGAAAATGTTTGCTTTTTTAATTAAAAGTTATTATTGAAGAGAAAATGCTCGTGTTCACGCTAATCTGGCTCCGACTTTTTTTCTTCCACTATTTTATTCTTCATTCTATTTATTTGTTTTTTTAATTTGATTTTAAAAGATTTATTTCAGAATAATGTTAAAATAGATTATCAAATTTTATGGGGATTATTCATTTCATTACTTGGGATAACTTTTCCATTGAATTTTTTTACTTAAATAACTCAATTTTTTTTAAAAAAATTCAAAATACTTTACATTTCAAAAATATTTCTAAAGTATTCTAGTTAGAGTTTGAGCTTACATAAGGGCGTCAATCTAATTGGCGACCCTTTGTTAAGGCCATAAGGGTGGCGCCAATCGGTCTGAAGACACCTCATGCAGTCTGCAATCCAATTGGAGATTTGGTTATGTATATTAAAGAGTTGAAGGTGAGAAAATACTTAGAAGGGGGGTTGAATAAGTATGACAGAAAATAATCAAAGATAAAAACTCAAGTATTTTTATCCTGGTTCGTTGAACTCAACTACTCCAGTCCACCCTTTTCAAGAGTGATTTGCCTTTCTCAACAAGGACTTAATCCACTATTCAAATCAACTGATTACAAATAGCAACACCTAAGAACAACTGTTCTTAGTCTTCTCAAGAGCTACTGATCTAACCTAGATCCTCTTAAGGAAAACTTCCTTTACAAATTAATGTAATACAATGTAAGAGTAATAAAATGCTTCTATGAAAGCTATAAACACAACTGTGTTATTTCTCGAAGTTTTAGAACAAAGTATGAACTATAAAGAATATGAGAGCTTGAGAGTTTCTTCGCTTGAGAATAAGTTTGTCAAAATTCGTCACTGAAGAAAGTGCTATGATATCCTTTATATAGCCACTTGAATATTGGAGAGAATATAATACCGTTGGAGAAGATATTTCCAATATCAAATAGTACTGTCCTTTGTACTATTGCAGCAGAGAGACGGCGCACAAAATGTGGGTGTAGCAATTGTCTGCTGAGCTGTGAATTTACCATATATGGAATGTATCAGAGGAATAATATTCTTGCAGAGATTTATGTCTATCCCAATTAAGGAAAGATTTGCTGGCATATTCCAACGGATATATTAAAATAATCTTCTTCAAATAATTCTTCAGATAGTTCAGATCAACAATCAATATCAGAGTCTTCAGTCTTCAGAATCTTCTGGAAACTTCAGAGCCTAAGATGTTCTTCAGATGTTGCTGAATCAGAGTCTGGTGCAGCTGTGTGCTTGAAGCGTAACATGCTCTTAGATCAGAGTCTTCACTCAGATCAGAGTCTTCTCTCATTCAGAGTCTCTTCACTCAGAGTCTTCTTTCATTCAGATTCTTGATAATATATGCAGCGTGTTGTATCTTCAGAATCTTGATGACTAAGCTCTTATACTTCAGATTCTTCTAATCTTCAGATGCTCTTGAGCCATTCAGAATTTATTGTACACATCAAATTTGCTCTTTAAGATTAAAATCTTTTGTGCCTGTAGAAAACAGTTTAGAACAAATTTAGAGAGTATAATTCTTGTATACAAATTATCATTAATGTTATCATCAAAACATAGAGATATTACTAAGACACAATCTGTGCTCTTACAATCTCCCCCTTTTTGATGATGACAAAACATGAGAAATTTGTTCAATAAAAATATGAATTAAAATTACTCCCCCTGAGATTAACAATCTCCCCCTGAAATGAATACTCTAATGGAATTAGATACTTCCCTTTCTGGTTGAGTACATTTCAGATTCAGAGCCTGATTGAAGCCTGGTTGACATATGTTTGACTTCTAGAGTCAAAGCTTGATGCCATATTAAAGCTTGATGCCAGATGAACAACTTCAGAACACCTGGTTGTTTATCTTGCCATTTCCTGTCTTGAGTTATCTTTTAGATCATAGTACTCAAGGTTAGATATCAGAGTCTGGTCTACTCAGATTTAGCTATTTTTGATCAGGTTCTGAAAAGATAGATCTCAGGAAAAACTTCAATGAAATTTGTCAGATTTTTTAATAATATCTGGGACACTTAAATTCAAAGAATGTTAGTAACATGTCTGACTTAGTTCAGATAATTGCTTATAGATTTGAACAATCAGATTCTATTTTGTTTCTCCCCCTTTTTGTCATAATCAAAAAGAATTTTAAAAGACAGTAAAGATGCAGAAGAAACACATATCCAGATAAGCAAAAAGATCATTGTCATTAAGTCAAGAGAACATCCAGATTCAGATAAAAGCATACAAAACATATCAGAAGAAAATCAAAACAAAGCAAAACATGAAAAACTTGTGCAAAACATCAAGTAGGTTTAGCAGATGAGGCTTGTTGAGAAGCAATGAGTTGCAGCAGTGCTGTAATCCTTTCTGAATTTTCATCTTGCTTAGCCATCCAAGTTTTCATTTCTTTATTTGTTTTCTTTTGATCAACCATAAAATCCTTAAGTTCTTTGACATCCTTCTGAAGATCTGTAGATTCTGAAACAGTAGATTCTGAAACAGGCTGAGTAACATCAGGTGCAGGAATTTCTGGAGGTGGAGGAGCTTCTAGAAGAAGAATAGGAGGAGTGTTTCTCTTAATCCGTTTTTGATAAGCAGCAAACCTTACTTTTGACAATCTAAGACATTGAGTCCTGATTTTCAAAGCCTCCCTATTCAGTCTGTAAAGATATTTCTTCCAAACAGCGTCAGCAGCCTCTTTGTCCATAGTAGTCATGCAAACATCCATAATGTCAGCAAAGTCTGAGACATTATCCTTATCAAAATCTCTTAACAGAGTATAAACACGTGATCCCAATTCTGCTTCATCAGGGATTCTGGGTTTTCTTGGTTGGGTTAGTTGTGTTTGTGGTGTTTGTTCAGAAGGTTGAGGTTGTGAAGATGGATGTTCAGATGTTTGTGGTTCAGAAGGTTGAGGATTGATTTGTGGTTCAGATGTTGGTTGGTTGGTTTGTGGTTGAGGTATTGAGGGAATTGGTTGGGTTTCTGTTGGTTGTGGAGTGTTTTGGATTTCAAGAGGTTGTGGAGTGAGAGTTTGAGTTGGGGAATTTTGTGGAGAAGGTGGATGTTCAGAAGTTGGAGATTTAAACAGCTGTTTCCAAACACTCTCAGAACGAGGTTGTTTGAGATCATTCAAGCATTCATTAATGTAGCCAGATGATTCATCATCAGATGATGCATCAGAGTGGTTAGATTTTTCAGAAGTTGAAGATAAATTGACAGACTGGTTTAAAGGTGTGACATCTAATATCTCATCAGGATCAACGAGATATTCAGGTTGGTCAGAGTGTTCAGGGTGAACATCCTCTGGAATGGTATATTCTGGGATAGTGTTTTGTGGTTGTGGTGTTGTTTGTTGAGTTTGTTGTGGAATTTCTGTTTGTATGTTTGTTGGTTGCTTGGATTGTGGTGTATGAGGGGGGACAGAAGATGGTTTAGAGATAAAAGTTTTAGAAGGTCTGGATCTTCTAAATCTAAGTGGGGAGTCAGAGGGTGTGGGGGTATCAGAATGATGAACAGGATTAGAATCAGTGTTAAATACCTGTTTCAGAGTATCTCTAATTTCTTCAAAAGTTGCTGCAGGAGGATTTGGTTGAACCTTCTTCAGCTTCTTCCTTTTCTTCTTCTTTTCAGCATCTGAATGCTTCCTTTTCTTTTGATGACCTTCACTATCAACTTTTCTCTTACGTCTTCTTTCCCTTGTCAAATCAGGAAGAACTTGGCCTTCCTTCTGCAAAAGATTGGCAGGAATCTCATCACCATCTCTTAGGCAGCGAGCAACATACTCAGCAATAATTTCTCTAGGTTCATCTGAGGTGAATAAAGGAAAATCCTTAACAGGAATCCTTCTTCCCCTAACTTCTTCAGAGTTAGTTTTCCTTGGTTTCTCAGATAAATCATCAACCAGTTTGATCCTTCTCAAAGTTAAACCGTTTATTTCAGAGCCAGTGATATAAGTCAGATCTTCTGTCAACCCAGCCTCTTGCAGATGCGCCACAAGTTGGTTTTCTATCAGAATATCTGAAATCAGCCTTCCCATAGGGATCCATGTTCTGACTTTTCCAGATTTATCTCTGGCTGTTTCCCTTGTTTCCTTGACGTGAGACACCAGATGATTAAACAACAAATATGGAAGATCAATCTGAATGTTTTGGTGTAAACAATACATGAAGTAAAGTTGTTCAGCATTAACATAATCAGAAGAGTTTGAAGAGGGTCTGTGAAAGATGGTGCTCATGAAAATCTTAGCCCATATCTTGTAAGTGGGTTTCAAGAACTTAACCTTCTTACAAGGTTCACCAGTAGTACAAATTTCTTGACATACATCTTTCAGGTCTTCACGCGCAGAAGACAGAGTGGTTACTCCATCAGTTGCCTTAAAACCTATGAGTTTCCTTATCAGGTTTTCAGTGATAACTATCTTTTTTCCCAGCACAGAGGAGTGAATGAACTTTGGAGTAGCATATGCATGGATCCAGAACTCCTTCACTAACGTTGGATACACAGGACCCATAAGCCTGTCAAAGTAACCGTCCCAGCCTTGTGCTTTGATTGAAGAAATCAGATCAAACCCATTTTCAGCAAGATCTTCTAAGTCCACGAAACTTTCACACAGTACTTCTAGTGAATCAACAGCAGTTAGGAGAGTGCGTACTGGTTCTTTGACAGTGGTAGCATTTTTGGTAGTAACAGCGTTTGAAGTAGATGCCATTGTTGACGATGATGAAGAAGATGAAGGTTTCTGAGTTCTTTTAGGGTTTGCAAAGAGAGAGAACAACAAACAAAAGCGCATATGTGTTTGAGAATGTGAAAAGTGTGAATGTGTTATGAGAATGGTTTATATAGACAAATAAAGCAAGCATGGGAAACACAACAGACACACATAGGACACATACGCACGTTTGCATTAAATGAAAAGTAATCATTTTTAATTATGATATGACATTTGGGGGAAAATCAAGACAGATTGAGATTTTCAAAGCAATACCTTAAACGTCATAATCAGTAGGTGTACTCCATCTTTTCAGATTCTGAGTGACACGTGTTTGCTTGCATGTGATTCTATAACTCTTAAGAAATGAAACGTTTTCAACTTTCAGATCCTCTGAGATGGTCAGTTCAGAGTTTCACACAAAAAAAAATTCACAGATAAATTAAACAAGCAAGACAGATGAAATACTTCAGAGTGTTAAACACTTAGCATCTGAGAAGTTGACTCTGAGAAATATTACTCTGGACAAAAATCCATACAAATATTTTTCAGAATAAACTTAAACCTATCTTCAGCAAGGGGTTTTGTGAAAATATCTGCCCATTGATGATCTGTATCAACAAAGGCTAAATTTATTACACCCTTCTGAACATAGTCTCTGATGAAATGATGTTTAATCTCTATATGTTTGGCCTTAGAGTGTAAAATTGGATTTTTGGATAAACATATAGCAGAAGTATTATCACAGAAGATAGAAAGATTACTCTCATAGATTTGATAATCTTCTAGTTGACTCTTCATCCAGAGCATCTGAGTGGAACATCCAGCAGCAGCAATGTATTCTGCCTCTGTGGTTGATAGTGCAATTGTTGGTTGCTTCTTGCTGTACCACGAGATCAGATGACTTCCAAGAAACTGACAGCTTCCAGAAGTACTTTTGCGCTCAACTCTATCTCCAGCATAGTCAGCATCACAGAATCCAACTAGTGAATATTCGTCAGATCTTCTGTAACACAAACCAACATTAGCAGTACCTTTCAGATACCTTAGAATCCTCTTAACAGCAGTTAAGTGTGATTCTCTAGGATCTGATTGGAATCTAGCACATAAACAAACACTAAACAGAATGTCTGGTCTAGAAGCAGTCAAATAAAGAAGAGATCCTATCATACCTCTGTAGAGTTTCTGATCTACCTTCTTACTTACCTCTTCCTTACCTAGAGTGCTTGTAGGATGCATTGGAGTCTTTGCCATTTTGCTATCCAGCATGTTAAACTTCTTCAGAAGCTCTTTAACATACTTGGTCTGATGTATGTAGGTGCACTCTGGAGTCTGATTTACTTGGATTCCCAGAAAGAATCTCAATTCTCCCATCATGCTCATCTCAAATTCTGCCTGCATACATTTAGCAAACTCCTTTCCAAGCATAATATTTGTTGATCCAAAAATAATATCATCTACATAAATTTGACAAATCAACAAATCTTTCTTAATGGTTTTACAAAATAGTGTGGTATCCACTTTTCCTCTGATGAAATTTTTCTTCAGAAGAAAATTACTCAACCTCTCATACCAAGCTCTGGGAGCTTGTTTTAGTCCATAAAGAGATTTTTTCAGTTTGTAAACATGATCTGGAAAATTTTCATTTTCAAAACCAGGAGGTTGGTGGACATACACTTCCTCTTCTATAATTCCATTAAGAAAAGCACTTTTAACATCCATCTGATAAAGAGTGATGTTATGTTGTGCAGCAAATGAAATAAGCAAGCGTATAGACTCTAACCTTGCAACAGGAGCATATGTTTCTGTGTAGTCTATGCCTTCTTGTTGACTGTAGCCTTGAGCAACCAGTCTTGCTTTGTTCCTTTCAACTTCTCCTTTCTCATTAAGTTTATTTCTGAAAACCCATTTTGTTCCAATGACATTGAAACCTTTAGGTCTTGGAACCAGATCCCAGACTTCATTCCTTGTGAATTGATTCAGCTCCTCTTGCATAGCTAAAATCCATTCATTATCTTCCAGAGCCTCATCAACAGATGTTGGTTCTATAATTGACACTAAGCCACAGAAGGAAGATTCAGAAGTTCTGAGAAATGCTCTTGTCCTTATTGGATCATCTTTCTTTCCAATTATCACATCCTCTGGATGAGAAGCTTTCATTCTGGAAGAAGATCCTCTGACTGTTGGTCTTTCAGAAATATGCAGATTGTCAAGTTGGGAAGTTAGAGGCGTAGCATCTGGGTTTGCTTCAGAGTCTTTGTCTGCCTCTGAGCCTTCAGAGTCTGTGAGAATAACTTCTCTATCTGCAGAACTTTCAACTTGCTTTGGCTTTTCAGAGCCAAGCTTATCATCAAATCTAACATGAATAGATTCTTCCACAATCTGTGTTTCAGTATTGAATACTCTGTAGCCTTTAGAGCGTTCAGAATAACCAAGCATGAAACACTTCTGTGCTTTGGAATCAAACTTGTTCAGATGATCTTTAGTGTTAAGCATATAACAAATACATCCAAATGGATGAAAATAAGCAATGTTGGGCTTTCTATTTCTCCACAATTCATAGGGAGTCTTTTCCAGAAGAGGTCTTACAGACACTCTGTTCTGAATATAACATGCTGTATTTATTGCTTCTGCCCAAAAGTATTTTGCCAGATTTGTCTCGTTGATCATGGTTCTGGCCATTTCTTGCAATGTTCTATTTTTCCTCTCTACAACTCCATTTTGTTGTGGAGTTCTAGGACAGGAGAAATCATGTGCAATTCCTTTTTCAGAAAAATATTTTTCAAAATATTTGTTTTCAAATTCACCACCATGATCACTTCTGACTTTAATAATTTTGCATTCTTTTTCAGTCTGGACTTGATTGCAGAAGTCAATGAACACAGAATGAGACTCATCCTTGTGTTTTAGAAACTTTACCCATGTCCATCTGCTGTAGTCATCTACAATGACTAACCCATACTTCTTGCCTCTGATGGATGCAGTTTTCACTGGTCCAAACAGATCAATATGAAGTAATTCCAATGGTCTAGAAGTGGAAACAACATTCTTTGGTTTAAAATGAGATTTTGAAAATTTACCCTTTTGACATGCGCCACACAGAGCATCTGAATTGAACTTCAGATTAGGGAGTCCTCTGACCAGATTGAGTTTATTAATCTGAGATATACGTCTCATATTAATATGTCCCAATCTTCTATGCCAGACCCATTGCTCATCATTCACAGATAAAAGGCATTTTACATTTTGAACTTTAAGTTCTGAAAGGTTAATTTTGTAAATGTTGTTTTTCCTCTTTCCACTGAATAGGATTGAACCATTCTTTTGACATACAGCTTTGCAACATTTTTGATTAAAGATGATATCATAACCATTGTCACTTAATTGACTTATGGACAATAGATTATGTTTCAATCCTTCAACTAACAGAACATTAGAAATAGAGGGTAGGTTACCATTACCTATTGTACCAGAGCCAATGATCTTGCCCTTCTGGTTCCCTCCAAATTTCACGTCCCCTCCAGATCTAAGTTCCAGGCTTTGGAACATAGACCTTTCGCCCGTCATATGTCGTGAGCATCCAGAGTCCAGGTACCATGATTGGTGTCTGGATTTTGCTGCTAAGAACATCTGCAACAGGTATTATTTTACTTTTAGGTACCCAGATCTTCTTGGGTCCTTTGGGGTTAGATGTTCTGTGGTTTTGCCTAAACTTCTGTTTTTCAACATAGTGTTTATTCTGGCTAGCCCTTGGCTTAAACACATAAGTACTCTTTTCAGAGCTTGTATGTTTAATATCATTCAGATGACCAAACTTAAAATGAGAATACAGAGGAGTCTTCTTGATGAAGAGTTTATCAACAGATTTTGGATTGCTTCCAGAGGAAGATTCACATCCAATGCCTCTTCTGTTGTTCCCACTAACACCATAGATCATAGAAGCCATTTTGCTTCTGTCTATGCTTTTAGTGAGGAATCTTTTAAAACTGGAGTCATATTTTTCTAAAATATTTTCACTTGACTCTGTTTCAGTATCAGATTCTTGTTGAGTTGTTTCTAAATCATTTTTGAGTTTTAAATTTATTTCTTTCTGCTCAACAAGTTCTATTCTCAGAAGATCAATCTCAGATTCAAGATTGCTTTTCAGCTTCTTGTATTTGAGTTTAATCTTGCTGTAGCTTTCCAACATGTCAGATAAACTTTCAACAAGTTCAGCTCTGGAGAGTTCAGAAAATACCTCTTCAGAGTCAGAGTCTGATTCTGACTCAGATTCAGATGATGACGTTCCTTCATCTTGATCATTTGTGTTGGCCATCAGCGCAAAATTTGCACATTCTTCCTCAGATTCAGAAGATGATTCAGATTCATCTGAGTCATCCCATGTAGCCATCAGAACCTTTTTCTTTTTATCAAACTTCCTTTTGGGTTTTTCCTTTTGAAGTTTGGGACATTCACTCTGTCGCTTGCGCGAAAATAAGGTGTCGGCATGACAGAAGAGTCGCCACCTTTCGTTATTTATCCCTCAGAGCGGGAAAGGAAACGATCGGAAAAACCTGACGAATAAGGGTAAGACAAGGTCATCGCAACCATTGTCTGGGTTCGGGAGTCGGTTACGCAAGGGGAAGGTATTAGCACCCCTCACGTCCGTCGTACTCGACGGGATCCTCGCTTGTTTGTTTACTTGGACGGGTTGGTTATAATCTATCTACCTATCAAGGCTGGCTGAAAAAGAAAAGAAAAATGACTCGGCAAAGCGTCGCACTTTATGCCTACGTATTCTCATCAGAGAATGAGAAATCAGAGTCAACGTAGTTCGGCTAACTACGGGTGAAGATGGGGAAAGTTGCTCGCTAGGACGTCGCATCCTATGCCTACGTACTTTCATCTGGTATGAAAGATCAGAGCAAACGTAGTTCGGGAAACTACTGAAAATATGGCTCAACTAGGAGGGAGACTATCAAGTCCTACTGTTATCATGCCATGGATTCATCCTATGGTTGAGGTTTGAACAGGGAACTCCTAGATGTTATCATGAATGGGTTTCAACCTAAAAGTCTATCATCAAATCCTCGTCAGAAGAAATGAGAGTCCTACGGGATCATGTCAATGATACACAGAAACAGACAAAAACATCAGCTTTTAACAGTAAAATGCATGCAATGCAAGTGAGGGAGGAAATGTGTGTGGGGTTTCAGCCTCCACAAGCTCATCTCAACCTCAAGCTAGTCATGAAATAACAGTAATCATACTGAAAACAAACAATATGCTATCAAGCAATAACAGATAAAGGGGATGAAGTGCCAACAGGCAAACAAACACACTTGAGAAAGAATCAACTATTCTCTAATCCTAACCCTAATCACAGGATCTAAACAAATCTAAGCACAGCCCTCAGGCAAAAACCCTAAACAAGAGAAATCATTCCCCGCCTTCAAGCTTCAGAATAAGCTTACCAAAGAAAGGGAGCTAAGCAATCAGACTCATAGTGTCTTCCTCAGGAGAACACTAGGAGGTGTATACTCAGGAGTCATACCCTATGTGGCTCAACCACTGTGATCAGTTTACATCCCTCCTCAGGAGAGATTAAACTCACAAGCAGGCTCCAACATCACTGGATATTTAAGAAATCCTACTTAAGCTAGTGGAGCTAAATGAATAGACCCATAGGACCTTCCTCAGGAAAGTACTAGGAGGCTTCCACTTAGGAGTTGTATCCCATGTGGCTCAACAACATGTGATCAGTTTACATTCCTCCTCAGGAGAAATTAAACTCACAAGTTGGCTCCAACATCATTGGATACTTAAGAAATCCTAGATCAACTAGTGGAACTAAGTGAATAGACCCATAGGACCTTCCTCAGGAAAGTACTAGGAGGCTTCCACTTAGGAATTGTATCCCATGTGGCTCAACAACAAGTGATCAGTTTACATTCCTCCTCAGGAGAAATTAAACTCACAAGTTGGCTCCAACATCATTGGATACTTAAGAAAGAGGTGAGAAGGAAGAATGAAAGTCATTCATAGTGCTTTCCTCAGGAAAGTACCATGAACTTCCTTCAAACTTCAGGCTCTCAAACCTCACCAACAGGGCATCAGCCAAGCTCTGGGTCTCTGAATCTTGATCTTCAAGCTTCCCCTCATGATGCTCTCCATCAATATCCTCAAGGCAACACAAGCCCTTCATCAAATTCCTCAGAAAGAACCCCACAGATGAACAGATAACCCACTGAACAGGCCAAATCATCAGGCAATCTCAGAAAATACCTAAAAATGCTAAACTAATGGGGAAAAATTTAACAAATATTCACAAGGGTCCTCAACACCTACTCATGATATCTATAAAGGTTTCTACCTAAAAATCAAGATACAACTTGCTCAAAGAAAATGATTCATCACCTATGCACAATTCTAAACCCTAATTAGACTATCCTAAGTCAACCCTAATTAAACTAATCAAGATTAATTCTAAAAAATCTAGAAAAAATCCTATGGGGAAATATGACTAATCATCTAATTGCACCAAAAAGAATGGGTAAAAAAGATTAATGGAAAGTACTAAAACAATTCCTACAAAATCAAATATCAAAATGAAACAATTAAAAAGCTATTTAATTGGAAAATCTACCAAAAATATCAAACGTAAAAACAAAATCTCAATTTTATTTTTATAATTTTCTACTCATTTCAATCTATTCACAGAAAAAAGAAGAAATTAAAAATCATTTTTTAACTATTTTTAATGAATTTTACAAATCAGAAAAATAAAAGAAGAAAATTAAAAAAGAAATAAAAGAATTAAAGGGGTGGGGGGTGCATTAAGCAAGCGCGCCAGTTATGAATATTGGGCCAGAAATAAAGGGGGGGCGAATAGCATTGAGCCCAGAACGCCTCTTAAAATGAAACGCTGCGTTTTCATTATTTGAAAATTTCCCTCTCACGCTCAGATGCAACCACAGCCATACGATCTGGTGATTTAGTCAATATTAGGATTTGATCGAACGGCTCCTGCTTCGTCTTCTCCAAACTCCCTAGGGTTTTCAGAAACCCTAACTTCATGAGCCAACCTTCGAGCTCCCATATCTCCTTGCTCAGGCCACGGCTTCCCTCGACTCCAACATGAAAAAACACCTACTAAATTCCTAGATTACAATGGTACGACCAGTTTTTCCTAACTCTTCTTGAATAATCCAAACAGAACCCTTGAACATCTGGGTACACACACGGTTCACAGTTCCCAAC
Source organism: Lathyrus sativus (assembly GCA_963859935.3). NCBI lineage: Eukaryota > Viridiplantae > Streptophyta > Magnoliopsida > Fabales > Fabaceae > Lathyrus > Lathyrus sativus. Next base: position 619,982,895 of record OZ012739.1, on the reverse strand, counting down.
TGGTATCAAACTTTCTCCAAACTTCAACCTAATGATTTACAGATACACTACACATCACCCTAACTAATGCACACCAATTCTTGATGATTTAAACTAACAATCTTCATGGTTCTTGCAAATTAAAGTTTTCTGGTTCTGTTATGGAACATCTCAAATCGTGCCCTAACTTTCAGAGATCAATCCTATAATCACCTATATTACTCCTATGGATAGAAAACTCATGTAAACTACATAAATAATGAGATTCGAAGAAGGTAAAAACCTGCTCAAGAAATGATGGTGAAGGTTGTTAGCAATGGAATCAATGCTTGTAAGTGATGGAATGTGATCCTTTGATGTTGAATATCCTTCTGTTTGCAATAATCTTGATGGAGAATCCTTGTAATGGCAGAAATCACAACTTCCTTGAATTTGAAGAAACCTCTTCAATGGAGTTTCTCTCCCTCTCTCTTTCCTCTGACTTCAATCACTATCACCCAACCTTGCATTCAGTGTATTACCCTCTTTAAATAACAATTGGAAGAATGATCTAGAACTCCTTAGAATCATCTAGAAACTTCATGAAAGTATCATGTGATGATAAGTTCAAAACCTCTTATCTCATGCTCTTACTCCTTATTTTCGTGCCAAATACTCCTTACATGAGATATTCAAGTGTCATGAACCAAAATAAGGCTTTACATTGGCTTGTGTAGAGATTTTCAAAGTTAACTTCATTTGCAAGTAACAAATTAACAAAGAAACCTCATTTTTTGGACCTCAAATGGAAAATCCACTTAAACCAATCTTCTCAAAATGTTTTTTCCAATCAAAATGATATATTGGATGACCTATTTTGGATTTGTAGATCTTCCAAAACACTTTTCAATTTCAACTTTTCAAAGTTATAAGTCATTTTTAGTTCATTTTTGACCAATCATGGAATCTTGTGCTATGAGCTTTTTCAACAATTTGTGACCTTCTTTCTAGACTTAAAATCACATTTTGAGCAACTTTCATGTTTTAAGTTTTTCCATTTGAGGCTTGGAAATAGGAGTTTTAGGCATTGGCTAAAATGACCTATAACTGACAAATGACCAAAATACCCCTGCCTTGCTCAAACCATAACTTGAGTTCCACAAATCCAATCAAGGACTTCTACCACTCAAATTAAAGCTAAGAACATCCTCTTCAACATTCATGTTGACCAAGAAACCATAGGAATCAACCTACTAGGGCAAAAGTTGTCTGGAAGTTGGGTGACTTTCAAGGACCCAGATTCACACACTTCTGCTGACCTGTAATTTGTCAAGACCATAACTTGAGCTCTGTAACTCCTATCAAGGACTTCCACCACTCAAATTAAAGCTTAGAACAAGCTCTACAACATTCATGTTGTGGGGAATATGAGATATCAATCACATCTAGAGCTAAAGCTGCCTGGAAGATAGGGATCAAACTAGGGTTTTTTCACTGACAATCCTTAGAAACCCTGACTTGAAACTTCTCAAACTCCTCAATCATGATGAGTTGGTCTAGGAATCATCTTTATAACATGTCTATGCATCATCCCATGATCTCATGGCCCTTGGATTAGGTCTCAACCCTTTTCCAAATCTTCAGTTATCCTAGGGTTGACCCAGTCAAAACCCTAATTCTACCATTCATGGTTGAATCTTCTGAACTCTTGCATAATGACCTCTTTGGACTTCATGATGGCTATCAAGACATCTCATAGGCTTTCTCAAAACATCAAGTTCATTCTCCAAGTCTCAGAATCATCTGAGGAGCACCCACAACTTTCAAACTGTGAAGCACACAACCCTGGTTTCAAAACACTTCCTCTGAAGATCTCTTGAACTTTCTGATGAAGGTATCAACTTCCAAATACTCAATGAACAAATAAATGTTGGTCAAATTTTGGGGTGCAACAGCTGCCCCTATTCAAACGGCTTGAACCTGACTGGGTGAGAAGCGAACGGCTCTCAACCAATCAAGGTACGAGACGGTTGAATATCGGTAAACCCGAAAATTTGCCAACTGCACGAGCACACGGTACTCTGCGGGGAACAAACCTTTGAATACTGCAACACTAGCCGCTCAACAACTAGCTGGAGAAATACTGATCTGACATCGCCGCCGGAAACAAACATAATCTGAGAGACACTCGACATCGCCGTCGTTCAAACATCATCTCTGTTGGGGATTTAAAGGAGTCTGATATTGCCGTCAAACAAACATCCAACCTTGCTGCCGGAAACAAACATGATTTCAAACACATCTGACCTGGGGTTCACCCCTGGTAAATGGAACACAAAAATACACTTGCGTACTGAAAACTACTCCGCTGGGAATGAGAGACTCAACCGATCACACTTTGATCTGGGGTTCACCCTCAGGACCATGACGAACATCGGAATACTGCTGCACACTGCCTGCCGTAGAATTTCAACACTAAAGATATATGAAACCCTGGCCCCTGGCCATCTCCAGCTTCGGCTAGAAAAATCTTTAAGTATTTATGAAGAAAGGTGAAACCCTGCCCGTCGGCTATTCCAGCTTCAGCTAGAAAAACATCCTTGGCCTTCAAGGATGTAAACTTTGCCCGTCGGCAACTCCAGCTTCAGCTAGAAAAGATCTTCAAGTACTTCTGAAGATAAACATCCTTGACCTTCAAGGATGTAAACTCTGCCCGTCGGCCACTCTGCAGGAGGTATCTTCGACTTCAGTCTGAAGAAATGGGCCTTGGCCTTCAAGGATACATGGATCTGCCTTCAGGCAACTCCGCCTCTGCTATAGAGCATCCGTGACTTCAGTCAGGGATATGCTTCGGCCTTCAGCCCGAATAATGAATCCTAGGTCCTTCACGACCTTGGGGGATAACCTTGCCCTTAGGCACCTTCGCTTCAGCTTGGGAAATCTGTGACTTCAGTCGAAGAAATGGTATCCTGAGCCATTCATGACTCTACGGGGATTCAAACACTTTGCCTTCAGGCAAAACTCCGCTTCAGCTGGAGAAACATCTTTGACTTCAGTCAGAAGAAAAACTATCCACTTGATCGCAATCAATCATCTTCTCAGGACAACTGACGTGGTCTTCAGACTCACACGAATCACTTTGTTGTATCTACAACCTTTGGAACCTTATCTTCAGCCACCCGTTGCTTCATCCACACGGAAATCTGGCTTCACAGGAACCTTCTGATATCGCCTTCTGGCGCTTATGAAATCCATCTTCAGATTAGACATCATTGCTGGAGCAGACATATCACGCTGCTACTCACTTGACATCCTGTCAAGTCGTTGCTAATTAAAAGCAAACATGTCGGGTCACCGGACATAATCATCACGTTAACAACTCCGTTGAGGAGAGAGGAATGAGGGTTCACCCAAATAATCCTGACGACTCACTGGGGAAAAGGAAGAAGGGTTCACCCGAATCAACCTTGTAGACTCTGCTGCAGAAAGACGAGGGAGTTCACCCAAACGACTTCAACAACTGCTGGAGAAAAACGAAAGAGCACACTCAGACGATTCCTACCAACTTTACTAGGGAGCAAGTACTTCTGCACGGGGAAAGCGATAAATGCCCTGAACGACTTTTTGGGAAATGACCCTTCTGGGGAACATAGCTGTCAGGCTACAAGACACTCATGTCATTAAGTTCTCAAACTTGCGGGATAAACAAACTTCAGCTTGCTGGACAATCCTTCGGGATCTGTTTGGGGGAACCTTCCATCTGCCAATCATGATTGTGCTCGGCTGGGGACATCAATCTACCTGCCTGCTGCTGGGGAAGTGCCAACCACCTGCTGGGGAAAAGACCTTCACTCTGTCGGGGGTTCCAGAAATCATCTTGAACAAACAACTCCGGCGGCGCTTCCAAGAATCATCCTGGACTGATAACCTTTCTGGAGACTTTATTCTGCTGGGTATTTCCAGGAATCTTCCTGGGCAACTCTTGCTGCGGATGCTACTGGGGAGCTCAAGAATCATCTTAAGCAAACAACTCGGGAAACTGTACTGAGGTCTTAAGAGTCATCTTAAGCAAACGGCCCTGCTGAGGAATTCGAGCATCATCTTGAACCGAAGACTTCGCTGGGGATCTCAAAAATCATCTTGAGCGAGCGAACTGCGGGGATCACACCGGGGTCTTTTAGAATCATCTAAGAAAAAACCTGGCTGGGGAGAACATCAAGAATCGTCCTGAGCAACCGGTCTTTTTGGGATACACCTGTTCAACAAGGATGATAATGACCTAGATCATGTTTATGATGTGTATGCTTCTGCACTATGCCCCACACGGTGGGAATGATATGTATTTATGCTAAATGCCATGCAATCATGCTCAGTGCTATGCAATCATGCATAATGCCATGCAGTGTTGCATGCTATGCAGTCATGCACAATGATACGATCCCGTCAGCAAAATAAATGCCGAGGGGGGAATCCTCCTGTCAAGGAGAAAGAACCACTCAGGTAGAGGAATCATCCTGCTGAGGAGAATGTGAACACGCCAATATCAATTAGGCTCTGTCTAGGGAATTGATCTTCCGCGAATTGCTGCAGGGAAACAACTTCAGCTGACTGTTGCAGGGGCTGAAGCTCTACGAGAACTTGGATCTGCTGATATCAATCGCGAGAATGAAATGCGCGGCCGTCTCGGCTACTCTTCTGGGGATGACCACTCCGTGGGGAACTAACTTCAGCTGTTCAACACTCCACTGGGGAAAAACCAATCATGATCTGACCCACTTCCAAGGATTCGGATCCCTTGGACATCTGCAGACTCGGCTGAGGAAGGAGAAATCATTCTTCTTTACTGGATAGAGTACGACTCTGGGGAAATACAGCATCGGCTGCTCCATGCTCTGCTGAGGAAAATTGATCATGACCTGATCAACTTCCGAGGATTCTGCTTTTCTGCGGACTCAGCCGGGGAGAGAAATCATTCTACTTCACTGAAGAGTACGACTCTGATGGGGAATTTCAATTCTGCTGGGGAAGAAAGAATCATCTGACTTCGGGGGAGAGTACAACTCTGCAAGGGAATACGACATCAGCTGTTCCAACACTCTGCTGGGGAAGAGGGAGTCATCCAACTTCAGGAGAGAATATAACTCTAGTGGGGAATTTCAATTCCGCTGGAGACTTCAGTCTGGCATCATCAGTTACTGTATACTTCGGTATACGAACAACTTCCTGCGAAACCTGCACTTGTGACCCGGTGCTGGGGAAGACACCTGCTTCGGTGACTTTACTGGGGAAAACACGAGCTTCGGCACCCGAGCAATTCTCTGAAATCTGCACTTGTGACCCGGTGCTGGGGAAAGACGATGAGCTGCTGCGTGCGACTTAGCTGATGAGGTGACATTCCTTCAGGATGCGTCTGCTTGGGGGAGAGAATCACCTCTACCTGGGGAAGACATATCAATGCTCACTATCTGATTTTGATTCTGCGAAGGAGAGACTACTGAACTCTGCCGGGGAAGGAGGATTCATCCTGCTTCGGGGATATCAATCCTGGTCCGCTGAGGGTAATCTTGACCCTAATCTGATGAGGGGTGAACGCCATCTCAATCTGCTGCAGTCTCAAACTGTACAGGGGGAACGACCTCAAATTGTGCGCCTCTGCTGAAAAACAATCCTGGTTCAACAGCGTCAACACAGGGAATACAGGCTACCAATCATGGAGTCAAGTAACAGGTTATGCTGTAGGATAGCAACCCAATGACCGCAAGGCTTCTTCAGAAGATTCAGGTTTTGACGGGGTAATGACACGATTCCCCGATACTCAATTCTTGCTAGGGTGAACAAACTCATCTGAACAACTTGCCCCAGCGCAATTCAACTTGCCCCAATCTGACCTTTGGGAATAATTCATTCTGAGCCGAAAACAACTGGCAACAAGACAATCTTCAGAGGGCTTGCCCCAGCATCTGCACAACGGGAGGATTCATCCTCAACTAATCAACTCTCAGCATGGTCGGCTTCAATATCTCTGAAGTAGTTTGCCCCTGAACGAGCGATGAACATGCTCTGATCGAACACTGGAGGGATCTGCCCTTAAATTGCAAGGATTCCGGATAACTGCCCCTGATTGGGTCTCGAGAAGATTCACTTCCGATCAACCGCTGCTCGCATAAACGGCCCCATAATCAACTGATGCTCCGGGACTTGTCCTCAGACAAACTGATTCCAAACTCACTGGAAGTCATTGCCCCAGATTCACAGGGTTTCAAAGCACACCATTCTGATCCAGACCTCTGGCGATTCAGTCCTGATTGACTATTCCTTGCTGAAGTTCCTTCGCATCAGCTACTAACCTGCAACTAAAATTGTTTATTCACGAATAGTAATTTTAATGCAGTGTTCATGCAAATTTCGAAAAAATGTTGTACTGTCACTCATTTACGTGTCATGCTAGTGAGTGACGAATGAACTCAAGAGTTCAAACGTAGTGCTGATGCGATCAGTGAAAAATGCGATAAGGGTATGATTAGCAAATCATGAAGGAGTCAGGTTACTCAACCTTATCGTAATGCGCTCTCAGAATAAACCCTGCCTCAATTAGGTCTTTTAAGGGTTGTATCGTGGTCGGGTTCACGGTTCGTGAAACAAAGGATATTTGGTTCAAATTATGATTTGTACCCACCCCTTCTACGTGATGTTCTCCGATCCTAAAGTTCAGTCAACTTGGGTCGAGCGCTCGCCTCTTCGAGAGGTATGTTGAACATCGAGAACAACTGGTTAAAGAACTCACAAGGTGTTTCGGAGTGACAGTTATTCCTTTTCGTTTTCGGTGTCTGCATCCACACGACTTCGTCCTTGTTCGAGGATTTTTCTTTTTTATAATCCTTTCTTTTTCGTTCATTCATTTTTTGATTCCCTAATTTTTGCCTGGACTGACTCCTTTTGAGTTCTTTTCGATTTTTTCTTTTGCAGTCCAGCGGGATGCCCTGATTTTTGCCTAAGTATTTGCTTTTTAGCTTTTCTTTTTTACTTAGCGGGCTTTCTTATTTCTTTTTCTTTTGGAACGAGTCGTGCGACACTGGTTGTCTTGATTGCTCCGAAAGGATTATAACTGTCTCACTCCTGATTGGTGAGGTTTAACCATTGTGGTTGATGAGGTACGACCTCTGGAGAGGAATATGATGTGATTGGTCCTCGAAGGACAACACTCCTCTATAAGACTTGAACGCTCGATCAAGCTAACTGACAACTACCCTGCCCCGGGTTAAGATGCGAGGGTTAAAAAAAATCCGAAAGAAACTCCTACTTCTCGGCTCGAAGTGGTTAACAAGAGATTCTCTTCCTTATCTCTCCGGTGTTTAGGGATTTGAAACAATGCCTTGTACGTCATCGGCAAAGTTTTATCTGAAAGCAATACGATCATCGGTTATGCGTATTCAGTTTCATCATCCTCCCTCCGCTCATTGCTAATCATAGTAATAAAGTGGAGTAAATAAAATGCAAGCGTCAGTGCAATGCAGTAAATGAGTGACAACGACATAACTAATTCAGAAGAAATGCATAGTCACTTTATTATCATTACCATTCGAAACATACAATGTTTAACAGCAAGTAGTAACTAACAGAAAAGAAACTACAAGTGCAAATGGTAAAAAGCCCGAGGACTGCCAATGCTGAGGACGTCTGCCTGTCTGGATCACTGGCTTTTGGAAACAACCCTCTGAATCTACGAGCTCAAACAGCTGAGAGGTCGCCACGCACAACCAAGACTCCATCTGGAAAGGAAATACACCCTTGGTCGATCAATTGCTGCACTTTCGCCTGGAAAGCCTTGCAATCTTCAGTTGAATGCCCCAGAGATCCACCATGGTAGCCACACTGAGCATGAGGATCGTACCCCGGAGTGTAAGGCTCTAGCACGGGCTTGAGAGCTTTCGGTTCCACCAAGGAATTCTGAACCAACAGCGGAAGAATCTGGCTATACGGCACAGGCACTGGATGGGGAGAAGCATTCCTTTGTTCCACGTGGTTGCGAGGTCTTTTGTGATCCTGGTGCGGGTATTCTTTGACGGTCTCTCGTTTAGGCGCTTGCGTCCTTGAGCTTGATCCAGGCAGCAACTGCGAGCGAGGCGATTCAGTCACCAAAGGTCGCGGGACATATTCCAGACCTTTCTCAGCTTCAGGCAAAGGAGTGGAATCATCCACCTCTTCCGCAGGGTAAGGGATAAACTTTCCCGATGCTCTCATGCCGCCCGGCACAAGCCTAATCGCCCTTGAGTCAATAAGGTCCTGAATCTTATTCCGGAGAGCCTTACATGTTTCAACATGATGCCCCGGTGCTCCAGAGTGGAAATCACAACGCATGCTGAGATCAACGTCTGGTGACACGTCATCTGGTGGATTTAAGGTCCGAAGCTTGAGAACACGGTTCTGAACCAACAGTGGCAACAGCCGGGCATAACTCACGGGTAGTGGGTCCATAGCTCTATCAAGTAGCTTCTTCTTTTGACCATAACCTTCAGGATTATTCTGAGATGCTCGGCGCGGCTGATGACGAGACAGGCCTCGAGCTTCATGCTGTGTAGAGGGCCCATGAGGTCCACTTGGCTTCGGCACAGGTGGCAATGACGGTAATGGAGGAAGCACTTTGGGCTCCACCTTGGGTGCTTGACCGCTCTCCTTATTCAGCATACTTCTCACCACTCCCATGAGAAAGCTCAACTGATTCTGCAGCTGCTGATTCTCCTCTCTGAGCGCTTGCTGGTCCAGACGCACTGCCTGTATGTCATTCATGACCTGCCCCAGCTGGCCTTGGACTTTCCCCAGTTCAGCTTGTATCTGCTCCATTAGTCTGAGCTGCTAGATTCTGAGTCAAACCTGCAAACACAAGGGTTAGAAGACAAGTCCCGGCTTCTGCCATGCAAGATGAATTATGCCAATGCCATGGGTGTCTGTACGTTTAGGAGATCACCCCTAATCCTGGTGTCAACGTGCCAACATAGTGTCAATGCAGTGATAAGACTGGATCCATTCATGGAAGAAAATATCTCATATTGCTCGGGACACCAGAATCAGAGTACGAAACGCGCCTGTAGCACAGACACATGCTAATGGAGTGCAAACATGAATGTGCAAGCTAATGCAAAATGCAGGCATGCAACAATATATCCAGGTGGCTGCTGTGGAGATTCGATGTCAACAGTCACTGTTGAGAAGGAAACCCCGGTGTAAACCCACTGATCTGATCTGTTGTGAACAACCATCTGATAGGATCGAGATCAAAATTCTGCTCTGACAAGCATAAGTGCCTGATAATAAGGACCCGGGATGTATGATCAGAAAGCGTCCGCTGATGAAGTCTTCAGACCCCAAATCAAAAATCTGCCCCCTCAAGAACAAATGCACAGCTGTTGATGAGATCTTCAGACCTCACTCAAAATCTGCCCTATCAAGAACAAACAACAACTGTTGATGAGATCTTCAGACCCCACTCAAAAATCTGCTCTATCCAGAACAAACTTCTGATAATAATACACTGATCAAAGCCTGCTCTATCAAGAACAGACAAACACCTGATGATAAAATCCTCTGATCAAACTCTTGCTCTATCAAGAACATATCTGCAACTGAGAACCCAACATAACTGATTCACTGTCAAGAAAACCAGGTGGTCTGGAGGTCAAAGTTTCCTGCAATATCCCAACCCCACTCACAGGTATGATGGACCTAATCCACGGACAAAGGTACGGCATCCTATGCGGTTGTCAGCGTCACAGACATTCATGAGTGACAATACGATTCCCAGAAGGAGTGGCATCGTCAAGTCATGAAGAGGCCTCTCTTAGCTGACTTCCAAATGATCGGTCCCCAGAGTCGACAATCCTCACGTCTGGACTCCCCTCAGATCCTCAGGACCGGAAAGGAGCACCTCTGCAAGAATCTCGTCTGAGCGCAGATTTTCGTAGGGAACTGTGCCTGTTCAACAGACAGGTTCGTCTACTACTTCTCCGCAACTATATCTAGGTGTGTACTCAAGCCCGGGTCCGGCTTTTCACTCACAGTAACATCCCTCTCCCACAGCAGCACAGATAATCATATCAAACTGGAAATAAAATGCGGGAAATAAAATGCGGGAAGTAAAGTGCGGGAAGTAAAAATGCGATAAATAAACGCAACCCAACAAGCAAACACACAAACGATAGGATTGACTCGCGTAGGGAACCGGAGAACCAGAGATTCTGGGTTCGATCCCCAGCAGAGTCGCCAGCTGTCGCTTGCGCGAAAATAAGGTGCCGGCATGACAGAAGAGTCGCCACCTTTCGTTATTTATCCCTCAGAGCGGGAAAGGAAACGATCGGAAAAACCTGACGAATAAGGGTAAGACAAGGTCATCGCAACCATTGTCTGGGTTCGGGAGTCGGTTACGCAAGGGGAAGGTATTAGCACCCCTCACGTCCGTCGTACTCGACGGGATCCTCGCTTGTTTGTTTACTTGGACGGGTTGGTTATAATCTATCTACCTATCAAGGCTGGCTGAAAAAGAAAAGAAAAATGACTCGGCAAAGCGTCGCACTTTATGCCTACGTATTCTCATCAGAGAATGAGAAATCAGAGTCAACGTAGTTCGGCTAACTACGGGTGAAGATGGGGAAAGTTGCTCGCTAGGACGTCGCATCCTATGCCTACGTACTTTCATCTGGTATGAAAGATCAGAGCAAACGTAGTTCGGGAAACTACTGAAAATATGGCTCAACTAGGAGGGAGACTATCAAGTCCTACTGTTATCATGCCATGGATTCATCCTATGGTTGAGGTTTGAACAGGGAACTCCTAGATGTTATCATGAATGGGTTTCAACCTAAAAGTCTATCATCAAATCCTCGTCAGAAGAAATGAGAGTCCTACGGGATCATGTCAATGATACACAGAAACAGACAAAAACATCAGCTTTTAACAGTAAAATGCATGCAATGCAAGTGAGGGAGGAAATGTGTGTGGGGTTTCAGCCTCCACAAGCTCATCTCAACCTCAAGCTAGTCATGAAATAACAGTAATCATACTGAAAACAAACAATATGCTATCAAGCAATAACAGATAAAGGGGATGAAGTGCCAACAGGCAAACAAACACACTTGAGAAAGAATCAACTATTCTCTAATCCTAACCCTAATCACAGGATCTAAACAAATCTAAGCACAGCCCTCAGGCAAAAACCCTAAACAAGAGAAATCATTCCCCGCCTTCAAGCTTCAGAATAAGCTTACCAAAGAAAGGGAGCTAAGCAATCAGACTCATAGTGTCTTCCTCAGGAGAACACTAGGAGGTGTATACTCAGGAGTCATACCCTATGTGGCTCAACCACTGTGATCAGTTTACATCCCTCCTCAGGAGAGATTAAACTCACAAGCAGGCTCCAACATCACTGGATATTTAAGAAATCCTACTTAAGCTAGTGGAGCTAAATGAATAGACCCATAGGACCTTCCTCAGGAAAGTACTAGGAGGCTTCCACTTAGGAGTTGTATCCCATGTGGCTCAACAACATGTGATCAGTTTACATTCCTCCTCAGGAGAAATTAAACTCACAAGTTGGCTCCAACATCATTGGATACTTAAGAAATCCTAGATCAACTAGTGGAACTAAGTGAATAGACCCATAGGACCTTCCTCAGGAAAGTACTAGGAGGCTTCCACTTAGGAATTGTATCCCATGTGGCTCAACAACAAGTGATCAGTTTACATTCCTCCTCAGGAGAAATTAAACTCACAAGTTGGCTCCAACATCATTGGATACTTAAGAAAGAGGTGAGAAGGAAGAATGAAAGTCATTCATAGTGCTTTCCTCAGGAAAGTACCATGAACTTCCTTCAAACTTCAGGCTCTCAAACCTCACCAACAGGGCATCAGCCAAGCTCTGGGTCTCTGAATCTTGATCTTCAAGCTTCCCCTCATGATGCTCTCCATCAATATCCTCAAGGCAACACAAGCCCTTCATCAAATTCCTCAGAAAGAACCCCACAGATGAACAGATAACCCACTGAACAGGCCAAATCATCAGGCAATCTCAGAAAATACCTAAAAATGCTAAACTAATGGGGAAAAATTTAACAAATATTCACAAGGGTCCTCAACACCTACTCATGATATCTATAAAGGTTTCTACCTAAAAATCAAGATACAACTTGCTCAAAGAAAATGATTCATCACCTATGCACAATTCTAAACCCTAATTAGACTATCCTAAGTCAACCCTAATTAAACTAATCAAGATTAATTCTAAAAAATCTAGAAAAAATCCTATGGGGAAATATGACTAATCATCTAATTGCACCAAAAAGAATGGGTAAAAAAGATTAATGGAAAGTACTAAAACAATTCCTACAAAATCAAATATCAAAATGAAACAATTAAAAAGCTATTTAATTGGAAAATCTACCAAAAATATCAAACGTAAAAACAAAATCTCAATTTTATTTTTATAATTTTCTACTCATTTCAATCTATTCACAGAAAAAAGAAGAAATTAAAAATCATTTTTTAACTATTTTTAATGAATTTTACAAATCAGAAAAATAAAAGAAGAAAATTAAAAAAGAAATAAAAGAATTAAAGGGGTGGGGGGTGCATTAAGCAAGCGCGCCAGTTATGAATATTGGGCCAGAAATAAAGGGGGGGCGAATAGCATTGAGCCCAGAACGCCTCTTAAAATGAAACGCTGCGTTTTCATTATTTGAAAATTTCCCTCTCACGCTCAGATGCAACCACAGCCATACGATCTGGTGATTTAGTCAATATTAGGATTTGATCGAACGGCTCCTGCTTCGTCTTCTCCAAACTCCCTAGGGTTTTCAGAAACCCTAACTTCATGAGCCAACCTTCGAGCTCCCATATCTCCTTGCTCAGGCCACGGCTTCCCTCGACTCCAACATGAAAAAACACCTACTAAATTCCTAGATTACAATGGTACGACCAGTTTTTCCTAACTCTTCTTGAATAATCCAAACAGAACCCTTGAACATCTGGGTACACACACGGTTCACAGTTCCCAACTGGTATCAAACTTTCTCCAAACTTCAACCTAATGATTTACAGATACACTACACATCACCCTAACTAATGCACACCAATTCTTGATGATTTAAACTAACAATCTTCATGGTTCTTGCAAATTAAAGTTTTCTGGTTCTGTTATGGAACATCTCAAATCGTGCCCTAACTTTCAGAGATCAATCCTATAATCACCTATATTACTCCTATGGATAGAAAACTCATGTAAACTACATAAATAATGAGATTCGAAGAAGGTAAAAACCTGCTCAAGAAATGATGGTGAAGGTTGTTAGCAATGGAATCAATGCTTGTAAGTGATGGAATGTGATCCTTTGATGTTGAATATCCTTCTGTTTGCAATAATCTTGATGGAGAATCCTTGTAATGGCAGAAATCACAACTTCCTTGAATTTGAAGAAACCTCTTCAATGGAGTTTCTCTCCCTCTCTCTTTCCTCTGACTTCAATCACTATCACCCAACCTTGCATTCAGTGTATTACCCTCTTTAAATAACAATTGGAAGAATGATCTAGAACTCCTTAGAATCATCTAGAAACTTCATGAAAGTATCATGTGATGATAAGTTCAAAACCTCTTATCTCATGCTCTTACTCCTTATTTTCGTGCCAAATACTCCTTACATGAGATATTCAAGTGTCATGAACCAAAATAAGGCTTTACATTGGCTTGTGTAGAGATTTTCAAAGTTAACTTCATTTGCAAGTAACAAATTAACAAAGAAACCTCATTTTTTGGACCTCAAATGGAAAATCCACTTAAACCAATCTTCTCAAAATGTTTTTTCCAATCAAAATGATATATTGGATGACCTATTTTGGATTTGTAGATCTTCCAAAACACTTTTCAATTTCAACTTTTCAAAGTTATAAGTCATTTTTAGTTCATTTTTGACCAATCATGGAATCTTGTGCTATGAGCTTTTTCAACAATTTGTGACCTTCTTTCTAGACTTAAAATCACATTTTGAGCAACTTTCATGTTTTAAGTTTTTCCATTTGAGGCTTGGAAATAGGAGTTTTAGGCATTGGCTAAAATGACCTATAACTGACAAATGACCAAAATACCCCTGCCTTGCTCAAACCATAACTTGAGTTCCACAAATCCAATCAAGGACTTCTACCACTCAAATTAAAGCTAAGAACATCCTCTTCAACATTCATGTTGACCAAGAAACCATAGGAATCAACCTACTAGGGCAAAAGTTGTCTGGAAGTTGGGTGACTTTCAAGGACCCAGATTCACACACTTCTGCTGACCTGTAATTTGTCAAGACCATAACTTGAGCTCTGTAACTCCTATCAAGGACTTCCACCACTCAAATTAAAGCTTAGAACAAGCTCTACAACATTCATGTTGTGGGGAATATGAGATATCAATCACATCTAGAGCTAAAGCTGCCTGGAAGATAGGGATCAAACTAGGGTTTTTTCACTGACAATCCTTAGAAACCCTGACTTGAAACTTCTCAAACTCCTCAATCATGATGAGTTGGTCTAGGAATCATCTTTATAACATGTCTATGCATCATCCCATGATCTCATGGCCCTTGGATTAGGTCTCAACCCTTTTCCAAATCTTCAGTTATCCTAGGGTTGACCCAGTCAAAACCCTAATTCTACCATTCATGGTTGAATCTTCTGAACTCTTGCATAATGACCTCTTTGGACTTCATGATGGCTATCAAGACATCTCATAGGCTTTCTCAAAACATCAAGTTCATTCTCCAAGTCTCAGAATCATCTGAGGAGCACCCACAACTTTCAAACTGTGAAGCACACAACCCTGGTTTCAAAACACTTCCTCTGAAGATCTCTTGAACTTTCTGATGAAGGTATCAACTTCCAAATACTCAATGAACAAATAAATGTTGGTCAAATTTTGGGGTGCAACACACTCTTGTAGTGTCCAGGTTCTTTACATTCATAGCAAGTGACCTCTTTCTTGCCAGATCTTCTGTGTCCAGAAGATTCTCTCTTTTGATCAGATCTTCTGAAGTTGTTGAACTTCTTCCCTTTGTGCTTCCAGAGTTTGTTGATCCTTCTGGACAGCATGGATAGTTCATCTTCTTCTTCAGAAGAAGATTCCTCAGAGCTTTCTTCATTTACCTGCAAAGCTTTAACAGATTTGTTAGATTTAAAAGCTAAGGATTTACCTTTATCTTTCTTCTGGGGTTCATCTTCCTCCAGCTCAATCTCATGACTTCTCAAAGAGCTGATGAGTTCTTCTAATGAGATTTTGTTCAGATCCTTGGCCAGCTTCAATGCAGTCACCATAGGTCTCCATCTGGTAGGAAGACTTCTGATGATCTTCTTGACATGATCAGATGTTGAGTAGCCCTTGTCCAGAACTTTCAACCCAGCTGTTAGAATCTGAAATCTGGAAAACATAGTCTCAATGTTCTCAGATTCTTCCATCTTGAACGCTTCATACTTCTGTATCAGCGCCAGAGCCTTTGTTTCTTTCACCTGAGAGTTTCCCTCATGAGTCATTTTGAGAGACTCAAACATATCATGAGCAGTGTCTCTGTTGGTAATCTTCTCATACTCTGTATGAGAGATTGCATTAAGAAGTATGGTTCTGGCTTTGTGATGATTCTTGAATTCTTTCTTCTGCTCCTCAGTCATTGATTTTCTATCAATCTTTTTGCCATCCTTAGTAGGATGTTCATATCCATCAATGACTAAATCCCAGAGATCAGCATCATACCCCAAGAAAAAACTTTCAAGTCTATCTTTCCAATAATCAAATTTTTCTCCATCAAACATTGGAGGTTTGGTGCTGATTCTGTCTCCTTCATATTTGTTGCTTGATGTAGGAATATCACCCATATTAGCAACCAAATAAATAACAGAGTATTCTTCTCACTGGATCTTTATCTGTCACGGTTAAGTGAATGCACACGCAGAACCGGAGCTCTGATGCCAACTGAAGGTGAGAAAATACTTAGAAGGGGGGTTGAATAAGTATGACAAAAAATAATCAAAGATAAAAACTCAAGTATTTTTATCCTGGTTCGTTGAACTCAACTACTCCAGTCCACCCTTTTCAAGAGTGATTTGCCTTTCTCAACAAGGACTTAATCCACTATTCAAATCAACTGATTACAAATAGCAACACCTAAGAACAACTGTTCTTAGTCTTCTCAAGAGCTACTAATCTAACCTAGATCCTCTTAAGGAAAACTTCCTTTACAAATTAATGTAATACAATGTAAGAGTAATAAAATGCTTCTATGAAAGCTATAAACACAACTGTGTTATTTCTCGAAGTTTTAGAACAAAGTATGAACTATAAAGAATATGAGAGCTTGAGAGTTTCTTCGCTTGAGAATAAGTTTGTCAAAATTCGTCACTGAAGAAAGTGCTATGATATCCTTTATATAGCCACTTGAATATTGGAGAGAATATAATACCGTTGGAGAAGATATTTCCAATATCAAATAGTACTGTCCTTTGTACTATTGCAGCAGAGAGACGGCGCACAAAATGTGGGTGTAGCAATTGTCTGCTGAGCTGTGAATTTACCATATATGGAATGTATCAGAGGAATAATATTCTTGCAGAGATTTATGTCTATCCCAATTAAGGAAAGATTTGCTGGCATATTCCAACGGATATATTAAAATAATCTTCTTCAAATAATTCTTCAGATAGTTCAGATCAACAATCAATATCAGAGTCTTCAGTCTTCAGAATCTTCTGGAAACTTCAGAGCCTAAGATGTTCTTCAGATGTTGCTGAATCAGAGTCTGGTGCAGCTGTGTGCTTGAAGCGTAACATGCTCTTAGATCAGAGTCTTCACTCAGATCAGAGTCTTCTCTCATTCAGAGTCTCTTCACTCAGAGTCTTCTTTCATTCAGATTCTTGATAATATATGCAGCGTGTTGTATCTTCAAAATCTTGATGACTAAGCTCTTATACTTCAGATTCTTCTAATCTTCAGATGCTCTTGAGCCATTCAGAATTTATTGTACACATCAAATTTGCTCTTTAAGATTAAAATCTTTTGTGCCTGTAGAAAACAGTTTAGAACAAATTTAGAGAGTATAATTCTTGTATACAAATTATCATTAATGTTATCATCAAAACATAGAGATATTACTAAGACACAATCTGTGCTCTTACAAGAGTGTCACCAATTCATTTGGAGACCTTTTATATTTTGAAATTTATTTCTATAAATAAAAGTGTTCTGATCATTTACTTTCACATCTCATATGATATCTTTGTTATACTAATAACATGTATCGTCGCCAGTGGAGAAAAGTCATTTATTCGAGAGAGAAACATCTGATGGACATGTTGTTTTGGAACATACAAAGTTTCAATCAACTTAAGAGGGAGATAAATCAGTGGTTGGAAGGAGACATTGGTGAAGAGGAAAAATCCGTAGTATCGAGAGACTTGATCGGTTGTGTGGATGGGTTCGTGTTAAGAACGACAAAGATGCGAGGGAAGTCATGTTTGGACCGAATGAAATTAGTATGTGTTGTGTGTTGTTAGTCTTATTTGTTGTTAAGACCGTTGTAACAAAGACTCATCAATATATGAAAATATTTGGTTACAACAAATGAAACGATAAACTAACTCATGAAGCAGATGTGTCTCCTACATTAGGAAAATTTTTACGGTTGTGGTTGGGCTGACGACATATACTACACAATCTTATCATTTTATCAGCCGTATCCATTTCGATTCTTATACGCTTGTTGTTTGGTGTCCCTTTTTCTTTCTTCTCACGTCATCGTTGTGCCAAACCATGTCACCTTGGTATGGAGTCTAATAATCCTCCTTTGGTAGCACTGTGAAGCCTTCGCTGTATACGTTCATAACATTAATCGCCTTGTAAACATCATATAAATAGCCATAAGCATCCTGACGAGCATATGCGCATGCCACAATGACATGTGAGCAAGGTACACGGAAGGCCTATTACTTGCCACAGTCACACCAACATCTGTTTAGTCTGACGGCATAGGATAAATTGGGCCTCCCCTCATTATGGTCCATTGTTTCTTATACACTAAATGTTTACCTATGTCAGTCGAAGACTGTAACTGCATGTGTGCTGTAACACCCATTTTAATTATTTAGTCATTTTATTATTATTTTAAATATTATATGTTGATGTGCCCTTTGGTAGGGTGTATTTGATGATGTTTGGTGGGTGTCCCTGAGATGGGAGGATCATTGGTGGTAATTTGGTGAGTTTATAATAATATAAGAAATAATAGTAATATTGGTGGTGGTATTAATATTATTATTATTATTATTATTATTATTATTATTATTATTATTATTATTATTATTATTATTATATTTATGAGTATTATTAATATTTGTAGTAATATTATTAATATGGAGAATATAATATTATTATTAATATAGTTATTATATTATTATGATTTTTGGTGTGAATATGATAATATAATGAATAATAGTAATATTGGTGGGGGTATTATTATTATATATTATTATATTTATTAGTATTATTAATATTATTATTATTTTGGTGAGATAATAATATTATTACTATTATTATTATTATTATTATTTTGGTGAGATAATAATAATAATAATATTATTATTATTATTATTATTAATAGTATTATTATGATTAGTATTATTAATATTAGTAATATTATATTAGTATTATTAATATTAATATTATTATTATTCATATTATTTTATTATTAGTATTAATATAATTGTTATTATTATCATTAGTATTATTATTATTATAATTATAATTATTGTTGGGTGTATTACTATTATTATTATTATTATGTTGAATATTACTATAATATTATAATAGTATTATATTATTATTATTATTATTATTATTATTATTATTATTATTATTATTATAATGATTATTATAATTATTATATTAGAATTATTATTGGGAATATTAGTGGTTGAAATAAGTAAAATAAGAGGTGGAAGGGTTATTGGGAAGTTAGAATGGAAATATGAAAAGTCATGATAGAAACCGTGAGGAAGGAAATATGAAGGGGTAGCAAGGAGATATTAGAAAAGTTGGAATAGAGAGAAAAGGGATTACCATAGATCGTGGGAAATTGGTGTGATAATAATAATAATAATAATAATATTATTATTATTATTATTATTATTATTATTATTATTATGTTATTTTTATTAGTTATTATTATTATTATTATTATTATATTATTTTTATTAGTTATTATTATTATTGGGATAGGAAATAAAAAGGAAAATAGAATATGAAGGGGTGGGGGAAGTATTAGAGAAAATAACACGATAGAAAGAGGGAAGAGAGAAAGAGCGATAGAAAGAGAGAAGAGGAAAGAACGAGAGAAGTGAGAAGAACGAAGGAAAAAGGGAACGAAGAACGGAAAGAAAAGAGGAGGCCAAGAGACCAAATCCAGGAAGAATTTCATCGATCAACCGATTAACAAGGTAAGGGGGGAGAAACTTGATTGGGAATGGTATATACATGTATAGGGTAGTGGGGATTCCTTAACCCCGTAGGAATGTATCGTTGATGAAGTTTTATATTGACATGCTATTGATTGTTGAATTATGTTGATGTTGATGGATTGAAATATGTTGAGTGTTGGTGAATTGTTGTTTTTGGTTAATTTGGCGTATAGGTTGGGTTTACGGTTTTAGGGAAGTTCTGTGTGACCTTTTTGATGTGTCGATAGATTGTTTAAGTGATGACTTTGGAATAATATGTATATATGATGATGTACGGATGTTTGATGTTGCCATTGTTGATTGACTGTTGGTGTTGGTTTGGTTTGAGTAAGGTTCAAAGTAACTCTAAAGTGTCGGTAGTGTGTCGTAATGTTGATCTGGAGTAGAATTATAGGAAGATTGATAAGCCTAATATGCATTGGTCGTAATACAGATAATACAGGAAGTGGATGTTATAGAATAGGCTTGAATCGGAGAAGAGTGAGAATTCTGAACTGTGAGAACTTGAGAAGTCGCAGGCAACTCGCTAGCACTTCGCTTAGCGAGAAGGCAGCGAGCGTTCGCTAGGTGCTCGCCTAGCGAGTGAGGTAGCGAGTGAGTCCAGTAGGTTCTGTTTGCCTAGCGAGGGTGTAGCGAGCGTAGCAGAATGGGGTTTTTCTATGCTGTTATACTGTGTGCGCTAAGAGTGTAGTGCCCTTGGACTTTGTTGATTATAGGGGAGATGATTGAGTGTTATAGAGTGAGTACTCGGTGATAGTATGTGATTTCCGTTACTAATTATTTAAATGGATAATTAGTTGGTGTATGAATCATGAGGAGCATGGTGTAGTGATCAGTAGGATCGTGTATTCCCGAGTGGTGGGACGTGTTTATATCTTGGTGATAAAGTATGAACTTGTTTACTTGGTGATGGTACTCGTTTTCCTTGATATTGTTGGTGAACAATTGGTTAACGTATATGTATGTAGTGATCAGTAGGATCGTGTGTTCTCGGGTGTTGGGATGTGGTTATATATGGTGTTATAGTATGAATTTATTTACTATCTGATTGATTTATATGGTGTTGGTGTAATATATCTACACATATATGCATTGATGTATGATGATATGATCAGGAGGATCGTGTGCACTTAGTGTGCCTAAATATGATAGTTATGCATTGGTGTGTGCATATCATGGTGTTTTGGTGGGATGAATCATGTCTCAGGAGGAGCGTAAGTGATTCATCCGTACTCCTTGGTGGAGAATGGTGGGGGATAGATCATGTCTCAGGAGGAGCGTAAGTGATCTATCCAGGTTCGATTGAATGAACCAATGAGTCGGTACCGCATGCATGGTGTTGAGTTGCATATTTGCATTATAATATGTTATATTGTAATTTGAACAGTAGGTTCGTTATATGGAGTTGTTGGGATGAATATTGGTGTGTTGGTGTGTTTTACTACCTTGTTTACATGTATTACATTACCAATATATTTTTGATCATGTTTTCTCACCCCTTGGTTGTTGTTGTGTCTGTGCTTCTCCGGAAGTACAGATAATCCAGGTACTTAGATAGCTTGGATGGTGGTGTGCCAGTCGAGTCTAGGATGCTCTGATACGTAACACGGGATATGGGTGTTTTAATTGTTTTATGTCAAACTTGTTGTAATCCTGTGACGTATCACTTTTTTTTTTGTGAATTATAATAATAAAGATTTTACGAAATTTGGCGGATGACCGAGAATGTTGGAATAATGTTTTCCGCTGTATTATTTTTGAGAATAATTAATAAAGTATTTTTATAAAAATTTGGTGATGTGATATCCCACTATTTTGGGGAAAACTCTGATGTTTATTTATAATGTTTATATTTTATTTAATTTGGGAAGTGGGGTGTTACAATTGGTATCAGAGCAGGTCGGTCCGTCCGGCCAATGTTGTCTAGTGTTATTGTTTCTTGGTATGCGACAGGTGTGTAAAAACACTGTCGATACATGTTGTTGGTTAACTTCATTGGTAGAAGTGGAATGATTCCAGTGGGGGAGAAGTTGTATTTCTCCGAAAAGCTACAGTGTGGTGGCTTAGTGTGTTGAGGAGTGATATCATAGTTTGGTAAATATGGTTTGTACCCCATCATGATTTCAGCTGTCTATTAACAAATTGAGGAACTGATCACCCTTAATCTCTTGTTAATAGTGGACGGGATTGTGTTGGATGGGATAGACGTATCTTGCAAGCTTGGGTGGCGTGAGCAGTGTATAGTCTTGAGTAAGCTAAGTGCTTAAGGGATTATTTTGAGGAATTTGGCGTAAGACGGTGTTGAAGTGTCTATTTTGACTGAAACTTGGAATGAGAAGGAAAGTGAGAAAAATTGGGATTTGTCAATTAATTGCGATTGCCGGAGGTTTCCGGATGAGGTAGGTGATTTACTATCGGAGTGTGAAGTAAAGCTCACACGTTGACTTTGTTGTTGGAACGAGTCCGATATTAGTGACTCCATATGGTGTGTTTTCGTTGGGATTGGAGAAGTTGAAGAGTCAACTTGAAGACCTTCTAGGAGAGAGGTTCTTTTGTTTGAGTGTGCTACCGTAATGTGCACCAATTTTGTTGGTTAGACAGATAGAAGGTTTTGTGAAGCTTTGGGTGAACTATAGATAAGTGAACAGGGTGACTATCAAGGATAGGTGTTCGCTTCCAAGAGTTAATGATTTGATGGAACAATTGATCGAGGGATGTGAGTCCCTTGGTCATGTGATCTCGAGTAGAGTTCTTGTGGTGGATGGGACGAAGGTCAAAAGTTCTATCGTATTAGGAGGCTCAAAGATCTGCTGTTGAGATTGGAAGTAATTGAGTTTTAAATTATTCATAGATTTAAAATGTGTTGGATGGCTTCCTAAGTATAAAATTGTTGTTGTACGTTAAATTCCGAGATCGCAGCTTTTTACGGAATCGAAATCGGACACTCGGAAGTCGGGTAACGGTCGAAAAGAGGATTTTGGGACTGTCATGTTCGCCTGGCGAGCATACTGGCGAACGTCCATATTCGCTGCGGTGTTCGCCTGGCGAAGGGGTCCTGGGCAGAAAATGTTATTCTGGTGTTTTTGCCGTAACGGGAGAACCGTAACTCGGAATGACGCGCGGTTCGAAGCGTTGGAAAGCTATTCAAATTATCTATGAGATGGTGAAGTATTGACATAGATTTAAGCTATTTATTGATGAAGTATGTTTGAATTTTGTGGTAAGGACGGGCGGTACGGTATGTGTTCCCGCTATAACTCACAACTTGTTTGTCCACTTGGCATGGGATCTTCTTTAATTATTTATATAAGGCAATGGTTGTGTTAATAAATGATATTTTAAGGTATTCGAAGCGTATAGAGGATTATGTTGAGCATAAGGAACTGGAGTTATCAGTGTTGGAAAAAGAGCGGTGATATACTTCCGTAAGGAAAGTTCTGCCGAATCCGATAGAACTAATTGTGGTGTTTGTGATGCTTGTTGATATAATTAGGGGATTTGCTAAAGACAACTTCAGCGAGTTTCAATTATGCAAAAGGCAACTTGAAGTGTATAAGAGAAATCATCCGACCAGTGATTTAGAGTTGGTTACTATTGTGATTGTACTGGAGTCGGAGTCTTCAAAAGTTCAGACTGAGATCGGAGGTGTTTGGTGATCTTAAGAGTTTAAGGTGTTTGTTTAATTTGAATAAGACAAATATGAGGCATAGGAAATAATTGGGACTTCGAAAAGAGTACGACTTCGAGTTGAATTACCATTCGGGTAAAGCGGACATGGTAGATGATGCAGTGAGTTAGAAATATTTGCATATACCGAAGATGATGGTGAAAAGAGTTAGAACTGATTGAGAAATTTCATAATATGCGTTTTGTGAGTAAGGATACTTCTTATGGAGTTAAGCTTTTATTATTAAGATTTGACTAGTGATATCCTTGAGAAGAATCGAGAAAGTCAGAAATCTGGGTTGAATAGTGAATTAGTTGAAATTGATAAATTAGAGTCGAAGAGTGGATTGTCGGGTTTGTGGAAATAATACCACGAGGTGTTATGATAGAGTATGTATATCAGATGTTGTTGAAGGGAGTAGGAGTACTCGTGAAGAAATACATTGAGGTAGATGGAGTATCCATCTCGGTGCTATGAAGAAGTAACCGAACTTGAGTAGATTGTTTTTGAGACCATGGATAAGGAGAGGTGGAATATGCTAGTTAGAATTGTCAGAATTCGAAGAGTGAACATCAGAGACTGTTGAGTCTGATGTAGTCGTTAAATATTCTAGAGTGGAAATCAGGTAGTATTTTCACGAAATTGGTGTTGAGATTTCCAAAGAATTTGTAAAGACATAATTTTAATTTGAATTGTTAGGAGTGGATTAACTATTCCATGTTGAGGATATACGAGATGCATATTGAGAAAGTGGTGAAGTTGGATGAGATACTGACGAATATTGTGTCAGATGGAAATTTGAGGTTTATATTGAGATTTTGGAGGGGCTTACAGGAAGCTTCGGGTACTAAGTTGAAGCTGAGTTCGACCTATCATCCGCAAATTGATGGTCAGTCAGAGAGGACTATTGAGTCTGTAGAGAATTGGTGAGAGCTTGGGTGTCGGATCAAGGTGGAGCGTGGGATGATTAATTATCGTTGATTGAGTTACCTATAATAACGGTTACCATCCTAGTGTCGGAATGGCACTATATGTGGCTTGGTGAGATAGGGAGTGTAGGACTCTCCTGTGTTGAAATAAATCGAGTGAGAGTGTTGTACTCAGACTTGAAGATTATGCTTGAGATGGCTGAGAAGATCGAGAGGATCCGAGGCAATATGTATTTTGAGGGTCACGCCGGTGACTGGTGTTGGTCGAGCTTCAAAATCTCAGAAGTTCGCACGTGTTCTGTAGTTGTATCAGAGTGGCGCAGCGGAGGCATGGGAGGAGTAACATGTTAAACTGTTTTTCTGTTGTCGCTGTGAATTGGCATGATATGTTTCATGTGTCTTAGTCGAGAAAGTACATTGAACCAGGTGGATGATGTACAAGTGAAAAATATTCCGATTGTTGAGGCATTGCTAGTTCGTTTTGGCGAGCGAGGAACAACTCCGAAGGAAGGAGATATCTTTGGTGAAAGTAGTATGGGGAGGTGCTGCAGAAGGCAGTGTGACCTGAGAATTGGAATAAAAGATGCGAGGAGCGTATCCGTAATTATTTCCATCAGATAATTTTCGAGGGCGAAAATAATTAAAGTGGGGAAGAGTTGTAACACCCATTTTAATTATTTAGTCATTTTATTATTATTTTAAATATTATATGTTGATGTGCCCTTTGGTAGGGTGTATTTGATGATGTTTGGTGGGTGTCCCTGAGATGGGAGGATCATTGGTGGTAATTTGGTGAGTTTATAATAATATAAGAAATAATAGTAATATTGGTGGTGGTATTAATATTATTATTATTATTATTATTATTATTATTATTATTATTATTATTATTATATTTATGAGTATTATTAATATTTGTAGTAATATTATTAATATGGAGAATATAATATTATTATTAATATAGTTATTATATTATTATGATTTTTGGTGTGAATATGATAATATAATGAATAATAGTAATATTGGTGGGGGTATTATTATTATATATTATTATATTTATTAGTATTATTAATATTATTATTATTTTGGTGAGATAATAATATTATTACTATTATTATTATTATTATTTTGGTGAGATAATAATAATAATAATATTATTATTATTATTATTATTATTATTAATAGTATTATTATGATTAGTATTATTAATATTAGTAATATTATATTAGTATTATTAATATTAATATTATTATTATTCATATTATTTTATTATTAGTATTAATATAATTGTTATTATTATCATTAGTATTATTATTATTATAATTATAATTATTGTTGGGTGTATTACTATTATTATTATTATTATGTTGAATATTACTATAATATTATAATAGTATTATATTATTATTATTATTATTATTATTATTATTATTATTATTATTATAATGATTATTATAATTATTATATTATAATTATTATTGGGAATATTAGTGGTTGAAATAAGTAAAATAAGAGGTGGAAGGGTTATTGGGAAGTTAGAATGGAAATATGAAAAGTCATGATAGAAACCGTGAGGAAGGAAATATGAAGGGGTAGCAAGGAGATATTAGAAAAGTTGGAATAGAGAGAAAAGGGATTACCATAGATCGTGGGAAATTGGTGTGATAATAATAATAATAATAATATTATTATTATTATTATTATTATTATTATTATTATTATTATTATTATTATGTTATTTTTATTAGTTATTATTATTATTATTATTATTATTATATTATTTTTATTAGTTATTATTATTATTGGGATAGGAAATAAAAAGGAAAATAGAATATGAAGGGGTGGGGGAAGTATTAGAGAAAATAACACGATAGAAAGAGGGAAGAGAGAAAGAGCGATAGAAAGAGAGAAGAGGAAAGAACGAGAGAAGTGAGAAGAACGAAGGAAAAAGGGAACGAAGAACGGAAAGAAAAGAGGAGGCCAAGAGACCAAATCCAGGAAGAATTTCATCGATCAACCGATTAACAAGGTAAGGGGGGAGAAACTTGATTGGGAATGGTATATACATGTATAGGGTAGTGGGGATTCCTTAACCCCGTAGGAATGTATCGTTGATGAAGTTTTATATTGACATGCTATTGATTGTTGAATTATGTTGATGTTGATGGATTGAAATATGTTGAGTGTTGGTGAATTGTTGTTTTTGGTTAATTTGGCGTATAGGTTGGGTTTACGGTTTTAGGGAAGTTCTGTGTGACCTTTTTGATGTGTCGATAGATTGTTTAAGTGATGACTTTGGAATAATATGTATATATGATGATGTACGGATGTTTGATGTTGCCATTGTTGATTGACTGTTGGTGTTGGTTTGGTTTGAGTAAGGTTCAAAGTAACTCTAAAGTGTCGGTAGTGTGCCGTAATGTTGATCTGGAGTAGAATTATAGGAAGATTGATAAGCCTAATATGCATTGGTCGTAATACAGATAGTACAGGAAGTGGATGTTATAGAATAGGCTTGAATCGGAGAAGAGTGAGAATTCTGAACTGTGAGAACTTGAGAAGTCGCAGGCAACTCGCTAGCACTTCGCTTAGCGAGAAGGCAACGAGCGTTCGCTAGGTGCTCGCCTAGCGAGTGAGGTAGCGAGTGAGTCCAGTAGGTTCTGTTTGCCTAGCGAGGGTGTAGCGAGCGTAGCAGAATGGGGTTTTTCTATGCTGTTATACTGTGTGCGCTAAGAGTGTAGTGCCCTTGGACTTTGTTGATTATAGGGGAGATGATTGAGTGTTATAGAGTGAGTACTCGGTGATAGTATGTGATTTCCGTTACTAATTATTTAAATGGATAATTAGTTGGTGTATGAATCATGAGGAGCATGGTGTAGTGATCAGTAGGATCGTGTATTCCCGAGTGGTGGGACGTGTTTATATCTTGGTGATAAAGTATGAACTTGTTTACTTGGTGATGGTACTCGTTTTCCTTGATATTGTTGGTGAACAATTGGTTAACGTATATGTATGTAGTGATCAGTAGGATCGTGTGTTCCAGGGTGTTGGGATGTGGTTATATATGGTGTTATAGTATGAATTTATTTACTATCTGATTGATTTATATGGTGTTGGTGTAATATATCTACACATATATGCATTGATGTATGATGATATGATCAGGAGGATCGTGTGCACTTAGTGTGCCTAAATATGATAGTTATGCATTGGTGTGTGCATATCATGGTGTTTTGGTGGGATGAATCATGTCTCAGGAGGAGCGTAAGTGATTCATCCGTACTCCTTGGTGGAGAATGGTGGGGGATAGATCATGTCTCAGGAGGAGCGTAAGTGATCTATCCAGGTTCGATTGAATGAACCAATGAGTCGGTACCGCATGCATGGTGTTGAGTTGCATATTTGCATTATAATATGTTATATTGTAATTTGAACAGTAGGTTCGTTATATGGAGTTGTTGGGATGAATATTGGTGTGTTGGTGTGTTTTACTACCTTGTTTACATGTATTACATTACCAATATATTTTTGATCATGTTTTCTCACCCCTTGGTTGTTGTTGTGTCTGTGCTTCTCCGGAAGTACAGATAATCCAGGTACTTAGATAGCTTGGATGGTGGTGTGCCAGTCGAGTCTAGGATGCTCTGATACGTAACACGGGATATGGGTGTTTTAATTGTTTTATGTCAAACTTGTTGTAATCCTGTGACGTATCACTTTTTTTTTTGTTAATTATAATAATAAAGATTTTACGAAATTTGGCGGATGACCGAGAATGTTGGAATAATGTTTTCCGCTGTATTATTTTTGAGAATAATTAATAAAGTATTTTTATAAAAATTTGGTGATGTGATATCCCACTATTTTGGGGAAAACTCTGATGTTTATTTATAATGTTTATATTTTATTTAATTTGGGAAGTGGGGTGTTACATGTGCCGCCTCTGATAGTATCCTCTTTCATCAATTTCATTATGCTTTCACTGAATACTTGACTCGACGTTAACACTGCACTCCATCTTTCGCCTCTTGTTTCAAAAAGTGATGCCAACCTATAATATATTGATCTCACCAAAGCGGTGATTGAAAGGTTTCTAATTCCTTTGAATACCCCGTTCATGGATCCCACAAGGTTTGTCGCCATGTGGCCCCAACGACATCCACCATCAAAAGCCCTTGTCTACTTTTTGAGTGGAATGTTATCCAACCAACTTCCTGCATCTGCATTTGGCATCCTAATTTTGTTAAGGTAGTATTGAAATATTGGTTGAGTTAGAGCATACCCGACATTCACAACTGTTTTACGAAGGTTCTTGTCTTTGATTGCACGCATGAAGTTTTGTGCAATGTGTCTAATGCAATATACATGGGTATAACGAGGATTATGCCACCCGTTATCATGATTATTATAGGCACTCTCTATAGCAGCATGCCTGTCTGAAATCAAACAGAGATTGGCTTGTGAAGCGATATGTGTTCTAAGATTTTTAAGGAAGAAACTCCAAGCAGAAATGGTCTCACCCTCAACCAGAGCAAAGGCTATGGGAAAGACATTATTGTTACCGCTTTGTGCAATAGTCATAAGCAAGGTGCCATTGTATTTTCTGTAGAGCCATGTTCCATCAATTTGAATAACAGGTTTGCAGAATGCAAAACCTCTTATGCATGGTTGAAAAAACCAAAAAAGACGGTGAAAGATGACATTTCCATCAACAATAGTTCCATATGGCCTACATGCATGCATTGTCTACATGATTGCAACAGTTCCTGGTGTGTATGTCTTTAGTGCTACCAAAAATGCGGTAACTCTTTATACGAATCCTTCCAGTTGCCAAATACTTGTTCAACAACCTTTGTCCTTGCAATCCACACCTTCTTGTACGATGGAGTATAATTATACCGCATCACGATATGGGAGATTATTATACTCACCTTGACTGAAGAAAACTTGCAAAGTGGATTACGACAAATAATGACATACCTTCTCGAATCAGTTCGATGTATATTGAAATCAACAGAGTTATCTATATGATATTTTTTTAATGGCTCGTATACAATCCTCTTTGGTACGAAAATGGTCTCCAACTTTTAATTCATTCTCTGACCGTATATATGAGTTGTGAAACATATCTGCGGATTTCTCATCATCTTGCAAGTCCAAGTTTGTCACATGTTGAGGCGGACAATATGAATGACCTGGAGGTATTGGCACTTGTTCGTCATCTTCAATGTTGTCGTTCAACAATTGATTTACCAGTGTCTCACTTCCTTCTTCTTCTTCATTAACGACGCGTCACACACCTTCTTTTTTCCAACCGGTGAATGTACTGTAACCTTAGAAGATGTGTACATGTTACTTGGTTTGTGTATTGATGGTAAGGAAGTCAATGGAACAAAAAACCTTAATGGTTCTATTTGTGAGGAACTTTTGGGTGTCGACTTGCTAGATAAGAACTCAAGAGACCAAGGCATCTTACTTTTGCGATTAAAATCATGGTACGTCATTTTTATATTAGAAGAAGATTCTACAGAAGAAATGAAAATAATAAAAACCATGTGTTATCTT
This sequence comes from Lathyrus sativus, assembly GCA_963859935.3. Lineage (NCBI taxonomy): Eukaryota > Viridiplantae > Streptophyta > Magnoliopsida > Fabales > Fabaceae > Lathyrus > Lathyrus sativus. The sequence continues at coordinate 619,953,250 of OZ012739.1, read as the reverse complement.
ATGCTTTTAATTGGTTTATTTTTATTTCCCGAGGGCACTGATTCTTCTATGCACATAATGTGTTTACCTTTATTGAGAGACCTAACTAAAACAAGAGAGTATAGTTGGGGCTCTACTTGTCTGTCTTATTTATATAGCTCTTTGTGTAAGTGCGCAAAAAAAATACATCTACTTTTTCTGGATGTTCCGTTTTGCTTCAAGCACGGGGTTGGTCTAGATTGCCATCCCTAGACATTGTATCATTCAATACCGCAATCTGTTGGATCACCTAACACCTGTAGATGTAAGGCCTCTAAACAAATCAATTTATATTTTATATCAACTATTTTATGATATAATATTTTTCTCTTCTTCGTTTCAAATGGCGTCCATATCTAAACATGGAACACCTACGCAAAGTTAGAAAGGAAGATGTTGCCGTTTGGACTGCGTGCGTCCCGATCATCAGATTCACAACAGTGGAGATGCACAATAGTTACCGTGTCAAACTACAATTTGGAATGCATCAAAATATCCTAGATCCTCATGTTGGCATCAGTAAATGGCCTCTAAAAAGATTTAATGATCAATGGGAATTTCCCGACTGGAAGGATTTTGCAAAATCTGAGTGTCGTAAATGTATGAACCACAACGCCTATGTATTATGTGACCTAGTGATGGAAACTTCGTCTATACCAACTATTAATTATATGGCTTAGTACATATCGGTTGCAACTGGGTTTGTCTCCGAAGATAAGTATTTATATGACCTCCGCTAAACCACCTACATGCAAGAGGGTTCAACGTCTAACCCACCAGAAAGGCCATGTTACAAACAACCCCCTACCCAACAAAGTTACCAACCCATTCACCATCCGAACATGCCAAACACCCAACAACAGTACCAAGAGCGTCCCCCATACCATCTCCAACATACTGACTACTACCCAGAAACCCAATATGGCTATGGCCCCAACATAACATCAAGATATAGCCATAACGAGGGTACATCATACCATAGCCATAACGCCCAAACATCTTTCCATAGCCAAAACGCTCCGACATCATACCCTGGCCTACCCACTCAACCATCTTAACAACCTTATGGCTTTCAAACACCCTTATCATTTCAACCTTTCACCAACGAATCATTCACACCAATGTCCCCCTTCAACTGTCCAGGCCGTACACCAATGAACCTTTCATCACATCTGAACTACTCTGACATGGTTCGCACGCTCAGTTTCAACACACATAACCTAATGGAAATGCAAGAAATCCTTTGGGAACCATCTGGGAATGTTCTTGAGACTTCAACTCCTCAAACACCTGGCCTGAATCAACAACGAGGGGGACGAGTGCAACGAGTTAGGGTGCCTAGGGGATGTGGAATCGGTGGCCGGTATGACCAACCCGGTCGCCAACATTAGTTTATGTAATGCTTTTTTTTAATTAATGATAATATTTATTTTCCCCTATGACTTAGTTTATATAAAAATTTCAAAAAGTAAATAATTATTTTTGATAATATTCATAATATCAACTATTTTATTAATCATTTTTATAATTATTTTTTATAGAATTTTTTTTCAAAATATAAGGGGTCTTCAGATAAACTGGTGACACTCTTTAATGTACATAACCAAGTTGCCAATTAGATTGGAGACTACATGAGGTGTCTGTAGACCAATTGACGCCACCCTTATGACCTTAACAAAGAGTCGCCAATTGGATTGGTCCTCTTGTGTAAGCCCAAACCCTAACTGAGGTACTTTGGGAATATTTTTGAAATGTGGAGTATTTTGGGAATTTTTTCCAAAAATTGGGTTATTTGGGTAAAAAATCATTCTTCCATTATGGTGAAAAGTCAGGAAAATCCATGGCATTCGAAGATTTCGAATGTATTTTTTAATCCATTCCTCATACTAAATTGAAGATGTATTATATTAATTTAAAAATATAATATGGAGATGCATCTTCGTATGCGTAAAATGTTAGTCTGAAAGTATATCTCTATAAATATCATTTATTCAAAAGTCTGTGATTAATCCAAAGATGCATCTTCGAACACTTTTGTTTAATATTATCGCTTTAGAATATATATATATATATATATATATATATATATATATATATATATATATATATATATATATATATATATATATATATATATATATATATATATATATATATATATATATATATATATATATATATATATATATATATATATATATATATATATATATATATATATATATATATATATATATATATATATATATATATATGACCTCTCACAACCATTAAAACATCTCACCCTTTCATTCACTTATATTATTGGCGTTCTTTCTCCTCCTTTCCAGCATCTCATAACATTCAAGCTTCTCCTTCTCATCAATTTCATTTTATAAGTTTTTAAAAAAAAAGTATGTTTTGTTTTGTAGAGTTTTTAAAGTTACATTAGTTGTTTTAGAACCATTAGATAGTAGTGTCCGCGAAACTAGTAGGCTACAAGAGCATTCATTGACATATTTTTTTAGGGTTAGGGAAGTTATGGCGTTTCTGCCAAGACAGAGAATCGTAGGTTACTCTAGAGATGCATATTCAAATTCTCTCAGTGCTATTTTGGGAGATGCATCTCCGAATTTGACTTATTTTGTGAATTTGTAATAACATGTGGTTTTTCTCTGTTTTAGTTTGTAACGCAGGTGTCCCAAACTGCATTGGTACAATGTGAGAGAGCTACAACTAGGATCATAAGGCCCACTGGTTAATGATAACTTGTTTTATGGTTTGCAACCATCAAGTTCGTAGCACCGAAGTTCTGCTCTCGTAGCCATCTCTCTCAAACATCCACTTCACAATGCCACTAGTCCTTAAATGGTGCAGCAAACCCTATATTCCCTGAAGTCCCTGACGCCCATGACAAAACCATTGCCGATATACCATTAGAAAGTTATACAAGATGCCTATTTGACACCTCCTTACTTCACCTCTATGCAGATCATGCTACAAGGCATATCTGGGAATGATATGTATATATTTTTTTCTCTTTTGTAATACATATGCTTTCAAGTAATTAAATCGATATTGATGGTGATATTTTCTTTTTACAAGAGCGTACATGTTTGAAATTAATAAACTGCGTACGAAGGATATTGGAGTTAGGACAACCCATTTCTGATTGGTTTTAGGATGTCATTCGTTATTTCGGCCTTGCTGGTTTATGCTCTGCAACATACTTGACTATATCCCACAACATGTAGGCGACTTTTGTAAAGAGGCGGCATTCAGAGACTTCGTCTTTCCACTTATCTATAGGTGAGATGACCATCACCTTGAATGACGTCTCATGCCTTCTATATCTTCCCATCAAGGGAAAATTATTGGGCCACAAAAGGCTTGGTAGAGAGGATGTCGTGGATATGATGGTCATCCATTTGGTGGCTGACCCATATAAGGTCGTAGAGGAGGAAAATGAGACAAGAGGTGCTCATGCAAGATTTAGTTTTTTTGGAAAAGCTTTATAAAGACCACATACATTGGGTTATGGATGACGAAGGTGATGGTATACATGTTGAGTACCATCATACTTGCGCATTGAGGTGTTACCTCTTGTTTTTGGTTGGCACGTTCATTTTTGTAGACAAAAGTATAACCTATGTTGATGTTGTCTACCTTCACTAGTTCATCGACTTAAAAGTGATGCATGAGTACAACAAGGGTCGTATGTTTGATTTACCTATACTCGAAGTTAGCCACATGTTGTCTTTGAAAGACAAAGCAAATAATAGGGAGTTGCACGCTTCTTACGATAATTTAGTAATACTAATATTTTCATAATTAATTTGTTACACTTGTTATTAATATTGTATCTGAACCATTTTTAGAGATTGATCATCTCCCACTTCCTTCACATCGAATTTGAATTTTTGACTGCCTACACTAAGGATTGGTTGCGTGTTGCCACATTTATTCCGTACAAGGGAAATAATGTGGTCGATCCATTCATAGTGTATCTTGATCGTCCTGTAACATATGACATTTGCTTCTGCCCATACAGAGGTCACCGGGAGACTCGTCTATTTGACGTCATTTCCTTATACTTTGGATGACTGGCTTGTGAGTCATCTCTTATGTATCATTATCTTCTAGAGTGAGTGATACATCAGTTTGGCTATCTGCAAATTATTTCGATACCACCTATGAGTCCACTCCTCCCATCATGCCCGCAGAGATTTAGATGCAATACTTGATGATATCGAGAGTCACATGGTACCAGTGAATCATCATAGAGTACTAATTCATGTACAATAGGTTGTTGGTGACAGCTACATGACATGGTTCTATAGGGTGTCACACCCTATCATGACACCAGATGCTATTGGAAAACCACCTAGACCATCTAACCATAAGGTACTTGAGTCTCGTATGACCACACCGAAAGAATGACGATGGTTTATCGGCGTGTCATGGAGATATATAGAGCTGACATAGAGGCTAGACTATTCGAGGATGATAGTCCCCAGTTGGCCCTCGTGAGAAAATGGTTGTCGAGTTACGAAATGTCGTGCAATACAGTATGAAGAAAAGAAGGCAGAGGGTTTGACATGCCCAATATTTATGTTTTGATGTATTATTATTTTTTAATATTTTTGGACAAATATTATGTATGGTGTTGCATTTTTTAATTAATGTATGCTTTTTTATGTTTATTCAACTTTAATTAAACTTGATTTTACTGCGATTTTACTTTGATTTTACGTTAATATAACCTAGCTTCAAAAAGTTAAAATGTTGGGACAATAGTGCTGTTAAAAAACCATTCATGGGAGTTTCTGGAGATGCATCTCCGAAGTAATTTCTCCTTGCAATTAACATGCTTCCAAAATATGTAAAAGGACTTTAGGGGACATTTCAGAGATGTATCTTCAGATACACCCAAATAATTTATGAATAGCATTTTCGGACCATATTTTGATCAAAATGGAATGGATCTTAGAATAACGCATTTTAGTGTGTCCAAAGATGCATCTCCAAACATCAATTTTGAATTTTTAAGAATTTAGGTTGCACTTATAAGAATGTAATGAGCATTTTCCAACTTTAAATGGACCAGTTTTGATAGGTCTCGAGTTTTATAGGATTAAGTCAACAAAATTTTGTTGTAGTATTGTCGCTACTGCGAAAATCGGCGCCGGCTGACAGAAGAGTCGCCACCGTGCGTTATTTATCCCAACGGAGGGAAAGGAAACGCTCGAAGTAAACCTCGCAAAAAACGGGGAAAGGTATGGTCATCGCAACCAAAACCTGGGTTCGGGAGTCGGTTACGCAAGGGGAAGGTGTTAGCACCCCTCACGTCCGTCGTACTCGACGGGATCCACGCTTGCTTGGGTTGTCTAAAGGATGCAAAACAATCTATCTACGACTGCTAAATCTAAACGAAAGGGAATTGACTCGATAGAGCGTCGCGCTCTATGCCTACGTATTCTCAAGAGAGAAAGTCAGAGTCAACGTAGTTCGGGACTACAGGGAAAATTGGCTCGCCAAGACCTCGCGTCTTGTGCCTACGTACTTCTACACTGCATGGAAGATCAGAGCTTTACGTAGTTCAGGCTAACTACGGCTAAACAAGGGAGTTCTCACACAGTAGTGAGAAAATCAACTGGTTTCAAAGGTCGGGAACCTATGGGCAAAACTATGGCTTGGTCTCAAATGCACTTGGGCAAGAGAGAAAAAGGATTACAATTAGTCGTCAGCGGGAAAGTCTCGATCGCACAGCAGCGAGAGAACAGGAAGTTAGTCGTTAGTGTGCTCGCTAGGATATCGCATCCTATGCCTACATATCCTCGTCTGGTACGAGAAATCAGAGCAGCTGTAGTTCGGCTACTATCGGGACCACAGCTCAAATCTCGTTTTATTAATCTTCTGAAAAATGATTACAGTGCTTGCATACTGAAAAATAATCTCCTAGGGAATACTATCCTATCCTATCCTGAAAAATCAAATAAAAAATAGCCCCCTAACAAGTGGGCGTCTAAAACTATCCTAAAACAAATTCCTATGAAGAAAATACACTCTAAAAAAATATTAAATCTATACTGATATTTTTTCCTCTTTTCTTTCTTTTCTTTTCAACTATTTTCTCCTCTTTTCTTTCAACATATTTTTCCATATTTCTCTATGTATTTTTTCACAATATTTTCTCTTATTTTTCTCTATTCTTTCATATTTTTTCTATATTTTTTCACAATATTTTCTCTCCTTTTTCAATATATTTTTCTCTTATTTTTCTCTATTTTTTTCAATATATTTTTCTCTTATTTTTCTCTATTCTTTCATATTTTTTCTATATTTTTTCAATATAGTTTTCTCTTTCTTTTTTTTCATAATATTTTCTCTTTTATTCTTTTTTCATATTTTTCTCCACATATTTCTTCATGTAAAAAACTAAGAAAAAAAATAAAAGAAAATGTACAAGGGGATGGGGGTTACAACACTTATTACAGGGGTCTGCTAAAATATAAAACAACAGATAAGGGCCCAGCCCGTCTCACCAAAACACACAGCCAGGGGGGGTATGCCAAGCAGAGACAAATAAAAACAAATGAGTTGGGCCCAGCCTAGGTCCCTTAAAAAAAAAGCACACGGAGGGGGTGTTTGCAAAAACAGAGGGGTTGGATCCAAAAAATGCAGTTGGGCCTGGCCCAACCCTCACGTGGACCACCTCCCTCTCCTTCTCCATTCACTCTGAAAACAACCAAAAACCCTAGACTCTTTCCCCTTTCCGCCGCCGCCGCCCTCTCTGAACCACCTCCGTTTAACCTCATTTCACCGCCTCCGTCCCAACTAAATTTCTTCCTCTCAAACTCAACCAACTCCGTTCACAGCCACTAAAACAACCTGAACAAACTTAACCAACAAATTCCCGCAAGAGCTCGCTTGCCGGTGTTATGAACTTCTGGAGATGTTTGGAAATTCTTGGAGATTGTTCGCTGAAGGCGAATCATTTGGAGTTTTCTGAAGACCAAAGCGTGGATCTCGTTCTCTTTCTGAAGCTCGTTTGGAGACTCCTTCGAAGGAGGTTTGCTGAAGATCTTGAGATTGACCGTTCTTGATGACACTTTCTGGGAAGTTGAAGGAGGTTCATACAACTGATGAACGCGTTGGTGAGTTTTCTGGTGATTTCTGGCATTGGCTTGAAGATGGAGTTCTTCTTTCTGGAAATCTGATGAAGTTTGAAGACTGACGAAGCTTTGTTGAAGGTATTGACGAACGATGATGTAGAGTTTCTGGAAACAGACGAATGTTCTTCACTGACGAAGATTGACGAACTGGAAATGACGAACTGGAAATACGGGTTCTTGAAGGAATGTTGTTGATCTGAAGTTCGTTGATGATGATGAAGTTTGAGGGAGCTTTTCTGGAAAATCTTGGGATCCAGATTCTTGATGAAGAACACTTGACGAAGATGAATTGGAGGAGTATGAATGAGGTTGAATCTGGATGAAGATCGGTTGAAGGTGATGAAGGGAGGAAAAGAGATGAAGTTGACCAGAATCTGGGATTTCCTGGGGTTTTCCGGTGAGATTGGTGGTGGCCGCCGGCCATGCATGCCGGTCGGTGGGTATTCCCGGCGAGGACCGGTGGAGTGGTATGGTGGAGACACGTGGGTGGAGGTAGTGGTGGAGTTGCACGCATGTGCACCACGTGGCCTGGAAGGTGGCAGATAGAGGGGGATTGCTGAGAGTGAGGTGGCGTGGGAGTGAGGCGTAACGTGGGGTCTCTGAAAATGTGTGGTGGCTGCGTGGAATTGAAGAACGTGGATCCCCCCCCCTATTGAACACGTGGCTGGCTGCTTTTGTACCCTCAGAATTTCTGGATTGCTCTGGAATTTTCTAGAAACTTGTTGGAAGACTCTGAACAATTCTGGACTTCTTCTGGGCTGCGAACTGGGCTTGCTGATACTTGAACAATAAGGCCCAAACGAAGAAAAAATGGTTAAAAAACTCAAGAAGTCTGAATTAAAACCAAGATTACAAGCCTAATTAATATCCAATCCTTAATTAACTAAACTAAATTAACTAATCTGATTATTATTCTAATTAATTCTAAAACTCAATTAAACCTAAAAATTCTAATTAACTCCTAACTAATAATACTCTAAGAGTTCCACTAATCAAACTCTATTAAATCTAAAATTCTCTAAAAACTATATTATTCTACAACATCTATTAAAGAACATTAAGAGAAAAATCTATCTATTTATTAAAAGAAAATCTATTACTCTAATAAAACTGAAAAAAAACTATATTTTCTATTAAACTCTATTTACTAATAAAAGAAAAAATCTATTATTATTCTATATCTAAAATTAAAAACATTTAATTTCTATTAACAAAAACTATTTATTTAATAAGAAAAAATCTATATCAAAAAAAGATTAAAAAGCTATTAAAACTATTTAAAAAACCATATTAATATTCTAAAAATTCTATATTATCTTAAAAAAATCTATTAACTCCTAAAATGATTAAAAATCTATTTAAAAAGAATTAAAACTATTAAAAAATCCTATTAATCCTAAAAATGATTTAAAAGCTATTAAAAAATCTAAAAATGGTTGATACAATCCAGAAAAATCCCAATAATTCCCAGAGGAACAAAATAAGCACCGAACGACACATAACACCGCGAGAGCGCACTAAAATAGCCGGTAAAAATAAACGGGCACCGAAATATCCCAAAAATACGATTCTACCTATCTAAACTGATAAAAGACACCTGAAACACGAGACGAGAGCTGTGATCCCAATAAAATCAAAACAAATGAAAAAATGCACTGTATGCAATATGCAGATGCGAATGCGATTATGCGTCGAAACCTCGAGCCAGATACGAGACCCGGTTGGTCAAATTTTGGGGTGCAACAAGTATAAGTAAAAAAAATATTATCGGACTCTAACTTTATATAAACTGTAGTACCCCAAATTTTGCCCACACTTTATATGCTTTCTAGTGTCTATTTATTTCAAATAAATAAAATGACACAATTGTCAAGAAAGCCTATGTAAAGAGTTTGAGTGTGATACATTGTGAGCTCAAATCCCACCTGCAAATCAAATAAAAACCATATCCTAATAATTCACCATCATAATAACACACAAACTCTATGACAATAACAATTTCAAAATAATAACAACAACACATCCTTTTTACTAACTCAACTGAATCCACACCCCCTGTTAGTTAATAAATAAATCTCTAGTTAATAAATTATTAATTAGGATTTGGGTTTAATAAACAATTAGAGATGATAATTTATTTAGATTATGAATTAAGTTAATTAATTAAAAAAATTTAATTAATTTCTATTAAGGGATTAATATGAATATAATTAAAATCTAATTCAATTAACTAAAATGCTAATCTTAGGGATGGTTTTAATAATTAGGAGTCAAGGGATTGATAACGCGAAATCGTATATATATAATGACGTACTTTTCTACTAATCAGCGACCGTTTTCACTCCGATTTCGGATATTTCCACTATTTGTCCAGTATTTTGCAGGTATCCAAAGTCCATGCTCAAATGGAGCAAGATGAAGAAAATAAGCATTTACAGGTGAAAACCAGGTGAAAATCAGGCCAAAAAGCAGCAAAAACGAGTTCTGCTGATATGACGACCGTCATACGTGTGACGACCGTCACAGGTCCATGACGACTGTCATGGAGTTAAAATGCAGATTTTCTGCACGTGCTGTGAAGTGCTGAAAATGCCAAAGAGGAGTTGACCACTAACTCCTATATTTTCTGATATCATTCCCACTTCCCGAAGAAATAAACCGTTGAAAATCCCATCTATAAAAGGAGGGAGCTGGTACCAGAAAAGGGGGGCCGCATTGAAGAGACGAAGTACTGCCAATTTACTTTCAGAGCAATTTTCAGTTCCCCATTTTCTTATCGTTATTTTGTTTTCCTTTTTTCTTTCTTTCCTTGCAATTGTTGTTTTACTTTCCAAACTTTATTCTGTACGAGTAATTGGCATAAAGACTAAATCCTGCCATCATATCGGAGGATTTCCCAAAAGTCAATCGAATTGTTTACAGGTTCTTATTTTAATCGTTAATTAATTTCTATTTCCCATTATAATGCATATTATTATTTTCTGCCATTATTTACGTGTTGTTAATTTATATTCCATATCTGGCTAAATCTTAAGTAATCGGTATGTAATAAGTAATCTGATGGGATTCGATAATTAAACGGTGTATACCTTCCTTTTCAAAACTTATTTATGACTTCAATTTTTAAATCGATTTTTCTAAATAAACCTTCGTCGCGACAGCGAGAAATTATTTACAGTAGTTTTGCCACGGCAGTGGGAAATTCATAAAGGTACGAACCAACAAGCGACACCTGAGGTTAAGTCCAGATAGTAAAAACTAAGCATTCATTTTAAAAACAGCGACAGCGCTGTAAAAGGAATTAGAACTTAATAGTTTTCAAAGAGTAACTTTAACCCCGAACGTAATAGCGACAACATACGTTTCGCCTTAGAGTTACGACTAGCGTCAACAACCATCGTGAGACAAAGGTCTTTAAACCGTCATTTTCTTCTTAAACTATTTTTGAAAACCTAAAAACACCGGTGACCTGTAGAATCCCTGAAGAACTAACATATTACATACCGATTCAAGCATTTATACCTTAATTAACGCTTTAGTTCCCTTATAGTTTACGCACTTATTTTGCTTTTATTCCCCTAAAACATTACCAACCTAGCTAAACACAGTAACACCCGAAAATACTAGTTTGATTACGAGTCCCTGTGGGATCGATATCTATTATTACTACGCGATAGATTGTGCACTTGCAGTTAATTGAGTTAGACATAGAAAGTCGCGATCAAGTTTTTGGCGCCGTTGCCGGGGACCCGTTTAGTCAATAGTGTAATCCTTTGTTACACAGTATAGACTAGGTTAACTATTCTCTCTCCCTCTACTCGTTCTTCGATTGTATGCCAAGTACTCACTCACAAGGCGACATCTTACAACCTACAATCGCCGAACTAGAGCGCTTCTTACATTTAAGAAGGCGCATCCTCGAATATCAACGAAAACACAATATTCTTAATCTTCTAGCTCATCCTCCTGTTGAAGAAGCAAAGATGGCTGACGGACCTCAGAACAAACCGCTGAAGGACTATGCTACACCCTCTCAGTTGGAACCTCGAAGTAGCATTGTAGCCCCAGCTATAAATTGAAACGATTTCGAACTAAAACCGTCATTGCTGTCAGATGTACAACAAAATCAATTCTCAAAAAATGCAACTAAGGATCCGAACGAACACTTAACGAAGTTTGTGCAATACGCAGACACAGTAAAGGCAAATGGAGTAACTCCAGATGCAATAAGACTTCGTCTTTTTCCTTTCTCTCTTAGAGGTAGAGCTTGGACATGGTTACAATCCTTACCATTCAACTCCGTTACAACGTGGGGACAGTTGAAGAACGTTTTCTTAGCGAGATACTTCCCGCCAAGCAAAACTGCTATGCTTAGAGCTCAAATCAACGGATTTCGACAAAAAGATACTGAATCTCTCTACGAAGCGTGGGAAAGGTTCAAAGATATGATGAGAGCATGTCCTCACCACGGTTTAGAAGACTGGGTGACGATCCATACTTTCTACAATGGGCTTCTGTATAACACCAGATTAACGGTAGACGTCGCCGCAGGTGGTGCACTTATGGATAAGCCATACGACAAAGCCTATCAACTTATCGAAAACATGTCTCAGAACCACTGCCAATGGGGAGGTAAACGAACTCCAGCAGAGAAACCCGCAGTGAAAGGTGCGATGTACGAGATCAGCAGCCTTGAAAAATTCAACGCTAAGGTAGATGCTCTAGCGCAGAAAATCGACAGTCTGACCGTTACCCCAACTGCAACCGTAGTTGTTGTAACTCCAAACTGCGAGTTATGCGGAATCGCCACTCATAATGTACCCGAGTGCCCATTATTGGCAGGAATCCCACCAGACCAAGTTAACTACGCTCAAGGAAATCCTTACGCAAATACTTACAACCCAGGATGGAGGAACCACCCAAACTTTTCCTACAAGAACGATAATGCCTTGCAAGCACCCGCTGCTCCGCCAGGATATCAGAAACCAGCCGCTGCTGCCCAGACTGCCCCTAAGAAATCAAACCTCAAAGTGATGATGGAAAAATTCATAGCTACTCAAGCTCAAACAAATAAAGAATTCCTGAATCAAAACATACACACTAGCGAGCAAATTAAACAGCTGATTGGAAAAGTAGACGCTTTAGCCACCCACAATAAGATGCTCGAAACGCAGATATCACAAGTGGCTCAACAATAAGCCTCTGCAGCTGCCCCAGCTGAAACATTTCCAGGCCAGCCAGAACCTAATCCGAAAGGCCATGCAAACGCTGTTATATTGAGAAGTGGAAAAGAATTGAAAGGCCCAACAGATCCTAGGAATGAAGATTTAGTAATGCATTAGAAATCTGATAAACCAACAGAAAAGGAGTTTGAAACAGAAAAGAAGGAATGTGACGAGCAAAAGGCCGCCAAATATGAAAACTCATATGTGCCTCCAGCGCCATATAAACCACCCATCCCTTATCCTCAAAGATTAATAAACTCCAAAACTTCAGGACAATTTAAGAAATTTGTTGAACTTCTGAAACAACTAAACATCACTATTCTGTTCACAGAAGCGATAACTCAAATGCCGTCATACGCTAAGTTTCTTAAAGAAATCTTGTCTAATAAAAGGAAAATAGAGGATAACGAGACAGTGACACTTACTACCGAATGTAGCGCAATCATTCAAAATAACATGCCTCCCAAACTAAAAGACCCAGGTAGTTTCTCCATACCTTGCGTCATGGGAAAGTTCGTTATAGACAAAGCTCTATGCGATCTAGGAGCCAGTATAAGTGTCATGCCTTTATCTATATGCAAAAATCTAAATATGGGAGAACTAAGACCAACTAAAATGTCCGTGCAATTGGCTGACCGATCAGTCAAATATCCCGTCGGTGTACTGGAAAACGTTCCAGTACGCATAGGCCAATTCTATATCCCAACCGACTTCATAATCATGGACATCAAAGAGGACTCTGTTACCCCAATTATCCTAGGAAGACCGTTCCTAGCGACAGCCGGAGCTATCATAGACGTAAAGAAAGGAAGGCTAACATTCGAAGTAGGAGAAGATAAGATAGAGTTCATCCTTACTAAGTTCTTGAAGGCACCAGCTATAGATGACACATGCTATATAGTAGATATCATTGACGAATGCATACGAGAATTAGAGAAGGAAGAAATTACATATTCTGAAATCATGAAAATCCAGATCCCTGCTATTCATGAAGACGGCAACTGGCGTGCACCATACAAAGATGATAGTCTGAGCGAGATCTTAGCACTCACTCCAAATCACATGCCAGGTCCGAAAAACCCAACTTTAGAACTTAAAGAACTACCTAAAACCCTCAGGTACGAATTCCTAGATACAGAATTCAAAAGACCAGTAATAGTCAACGCTAATTTAGGACAGTCAGAAACTGAGTAATTATTAGAAGTCATAAGGAAATACCCAACTGCGTTAGACTATAATATAAGCGATCTAAAAGGCATAAGTCCTTCCATCTGTATGCACCGTATCATGCTAGAGGAAGACTGCAAAACTTCAAGAGAACATTAGAGAAGGATAAACCCGATCCTAAGCACTATAGTCAAAGACGAGGTGAAAAAGTTACTAGACGCAGGAATCATATACCCGATCTCCGACAGCCAATGGGTCAGCCCAGTACATGTAGTACCAAAGAAAGGAGGCGTTACCGTAGTGAAGAATGCGAAAGGTGAATCGATAACCCAAAGAGTTGTGACCGGAAACAGGATGTGTATCAATTACAGAAAACTGAACAAGGCAACTCGGAAAGATCACTTCCCTTTACCTTTCATAGACCAGATGTTGGAAAGACTAGCGAAACATTCGTACTTCTGCTATCTAGACGGTTATTCGGGATTCTTTCAAATTCTTATTCACCCCGATGACCAAGAAAAGACGACATTCACCTGTTCCTCTGGTACTTTTGCTTACCGCCGAATACCGTTCGGACTGTGCAATACTCCAGCAACCTTCCAAAGATGCATGATGGCAATCTTTGCGGATTACATAGACGACATCATGGAGGTGTTCATGGATGACTTCTCTGTATGCGGAAAAAGTTTTGAAAGCTGTATGTCAAATCTAGAAATGGTACTCAAAAGATGCACTAAAGGGAACCTTGTCCTTAATTGGGAGAAATGTCATTTCATGGTCCGACAAGGCATCGTTTTAGGACACATCATATCTGAAAAAGGGATTGAAGTTGACAAAGCTAAAATAGAGATCATAAAGGATCTTCAACCTCCAAAAACCGTACGAGAAATATGAAGCTTCTTAGGACACGCTGGATTCTACCGAAGATTCATAAAGGATTTCTCGAAAATCACAAAACCTCTTACAGGTTTATTAATGAAAGATGCCGAGTTCATCTTCGAAAAAGAATGCTTAGAAGCATTCGAAACTCTAAAGTCAGCTCTTATCACCGCACCAATCATGCAACCCCCAGATTGGCGACTACCATTCGAAATCATGTGCGATGCGAGTGATTACGCTGTAGGCGTAGTTCTAGGACAAAGGAAAGACAAGAAGCTTCACGCTATCTACTACGCCAGTAGAACTTTAGACCCTGCCCAAATGAACTACGCCACAACGGAAAAGGAACTTCTAGCAGTTGTGTTTGCACTTGACAAATTCCATTCCTACTTGGTAGGAACCAAAATAATCATATACACAAATCACGCTGCCATTAGGTACCTAATAAGCAAAAAGGACGCCAAACCAAGATTATTGAGATGGATCCTATTATTACAAGAGTTCGACTTAGAAATTAAAGATAAGAAGGGGACCGAGAACGTAGTTGCAGATCACTTATCCCGTATAGAGGGCATTAAACAAGAACCAGTGCCTATCAATGACGACTTTCCCTACGAATGTCTGATAGCCAAATTGGAAAGCGATATATCCAACTCAACTTCGGAAGAACCAGAACTGGAAAAAGCCGTGGAAGCTGTCTATGCCCAAGCCACTTTGCCTTGGTTTGCCGACATCGTTAATTACTTGGCCGCAGGCGTGCTTCCACCAGACCTAACTTATCAACAAAAGAAGAAATTCTTCCACGACTTAAAGCATTACTACTGGGACGAACCTCTACTCTTTAAACGAGGCGCCGACAACTTATACCGTCGCTGTGTCCCAGAGGAAGAAATAGAAGACATCATTTCCCAATGCTATTCAGCACCTTATGGTGGTCATGCTAGTACTTCAAAGACGTGCGCTAAAATTCTACAATCTGGCCTATTTTGGCCCAACCTCTGGAAGGATGTCCATATCGCTGTACTAAAATGTGACCGGTGCCAACGCACTGGCAACATCTCACGACGCGATGAAATGCCTCAGAAAGGAATTTTAAAAGTAGAAATCTTTGACGTCTGGGGAATAGACTTCATGGGAACTTGGGGAATAGACTTCATGGGACCTTTTCCGTCTTCTTTTAGAAACAAATATATACTCGTCGCTGTCGATTATGTATCTAAATGGATAGAGGCCGTTGCCGCTCCAACGAATGACACACGAGTAGTCGTCAAACTCTTTAGAAACACAATCTTTCCTAGATTCGGTGTGCCCCGACTCGTCATTAGTGACGGTGGTTCGCACTTCATATCGCGAATCTTTGACAAACTCCTCTCCAAATATGGAGTCAAACACCGCGTAGCCACACCGTATCATCCACAAACTAGTGGGCAAGTGGAGGTTTCGAACAGAGAAATAAAGCAAATTTTAGAAAAGACTGTCGCAACCTCCAGGAAAGATTGGTCATCAAAGCTGAACGATGCTTTATGGGCTTATAGGAACGCCTTTAAGATACCAATAGGTACCACACCATTTAAACTAGTTTACGGAAAATCATGTCACCTGCCGGTAGAATTAGAGCATAAAGCCTTCTGGGCTATTAAGACGCTAAACTTCAACTACACTGTGGCAGGAGAGAAACGAATCCTGAACCTTCATGAATTGGAAGAGCTCAGATTGGATGCATACGAGAATGTACGTATCTACAAAAAAAGAACCAAGAAATGGCATGATAAACGTTCGATCCGGAAACAATTCAGTGTGGGAGACATCGTGCTCCTATTCAACTCCAGATTAAAACTTTTCCCTGGAAAATTAAAATCTAGATGGTCTGGACCCTTTGAGGTCACCAAAGTCCTTAAGAGTGGAGCTGTTGAAATCAGAAATCAAATCAACGCACCGTTTACAGTAAACAGACAGCGTTTGAAGCACTATAATCAAAATGAACACAGCTACCACGTGAGCAATATGAAATTGCTCGAACTTCCCGAATAGCTTATAGCCAAGCTATCGTCAGGCTTCTGACGTTAAAGACAACGCTGATTGGGAGGCAACCCAATTTTTCCCATCTTTCCCTTCTAAATTTATTAAAACTATGTTTTCCTTTTAACCTATAATTTCTATAAATTTTTATTTTCTTATTTTTCTACTATTTATTTTATTTTTCTTTCTTTCATCACCCTTTGCTTCTTAAAAATATGATCTGAGTGAATGTGATTTTAACTTTTCCAGGATTTTAAAGTCGTTCTACTTTTCTCCCATTTTTATCCGACTAACGAGTATAGCTGACATCGACGTTACGACTGTTGTATTTAGAGGACTAGCTCATAAGGCCAGATTTGAGGCACTGACTCAGAGAAGCTTTGCTTCGACTCTGTACTATGATAAACCCACCATGGACAAGCTAGGAATCCAGGATAGCATTCAGTATTTATTTAACCAATTAGGCTGGGAGCAAACTGCTCTAAAGACCCGATTTGCTACCTACCGCGAACTCACGTTCGAATTCCTTAGCTCCTTAAGTTACCTACCCGAACATGGCTATGGATCCACTAAAGAGCTGATAACCTTTAGAATGTTTGGAATGGACCAAACACACAATCGTACATCGTTAGCTAACATCCTAGGCTTCCCTAGCGGACCTTTTGTGTTTACCACCACTGAAGAGGATATTGATCTCGAGTTAGAACAATTATGGGGTACCATCACCGGTAACTATCACCCTAAACCGAATGACATGCACAACAACGAGATACACAATCCAGCCCTCTGTTATTTCCATAGGATTTTAGCCCATACCCTCTTTGGTAAGGAGGAAAACATTACAACAGTCTCAAAGGAAGAGTCGTTCATCCTTCTCTGTGTTTCACAAGGCCGCCCTGTAAATGCTGTCCCTTTTATGATGAGGGAATTCACACGCCTTAATCAAGAACCACACTCACCCATTTTAATAGGAGGCTTAATCACCATGATTACCCACGAAATTGGCCTGAGGTATTACCTGAACAAAGCCATTCGTTTCAGCAACCTCAGATCAATGGACATCCAGTTCTGCTTCAACAGACGTATCTTAGGTACCTTAGGACCAGGAGCCTACGAATACCTCATAGCTGATCAACCTATCCACCTTTCCACATTGCCCAACCACGAGCTAACAAGTATCCACAATAAGAACAATTGGCTTTATGAATTGGACGAGCCTCTGGGACCCCCATCACCTCACTCCACACCCCAGGCTTACATGTATGACAGTGATCAAATATCAGAAGCACATGACTATTTGTACTACCAAGATTATGAGTCCGAAGTGGAGATAGATCCTGAGACCCCTCCTAACTACCATAACTTTCCTGACCCCACTCCTGAACAAGACACGGACAAGTTGGACACTGTTATGAGAACTATGGACGACCTCAAGCTGGAAGTAACCACTATAAAAGAGGAATTAACGCAACTTCACATGGATTTCGTTACATACATGGACGTAGTTAGCGACCAATTTGATGATGTTATTCAGCAGATCAACAACTTGAAGAAACCAAAGGAGTGATATTTTAGTTTTCTCTTTAATTTTAGTTTACTGCATTTCACATTGTTTCACATTATTAATTTTGCAATTGTTTCTTTTTGGATATTGTATTACTTTAAACTCATTTTTGATTCACTGTCATTTTAATTTCATTTCGGTATCTCCCTTAATTATGTTTCATGTTATTTCCTATTTTACAATTAGTCTATCATACTGCAAAAGAATTCAAAAATCATATTTTCCACTGTTAAAATGCCCCACAAGCGAATTTCTGCATTTCTGCAGAATTTGCTGATGTGACGGTCGTCACACTCCCCTGACGGTCGTCACGCGTATTACGACCGTAACACACCCCTGACGGTCGTCACGCGAATAAAACCCCAATTCTGTCAAAATAGAGGTTACGCACCTCTCCACCTTCACTCTCCCAATTCCCCACTTTCACACAATTAAACCCCACTAAAAACCTTCCGAATCCCCCATTAAACCTCCACCATTTCAACTTCAAATTCACTATTATATATTAACCTCTGCATTCCCATACCTCACCATCCTCATAAACTTCCTATTCTCAACCTCTGCACTTCTCTCACGAAAATGGCCAGACAAAATCGTGTAAACCCCGATTTGAGCACTATCACTTTCCGAGAAGGCGAGGCCGGCGAAAGGCAGCAGACCAACTACATATCTTTCCATCAACGGTCGCTTCAGCCGACCCGGTATGCTCACCTAGAATCTCTGACAGAACTGGGAATTCTGGATGCCGTAACTTGGATGTTACAGAGAGCCGGCATCTGGCATCTCTGCACCAATCCCCAACCCACCTACGAGCAACTCACACTGGAGTTTTTCAGTTCCTTCGCGTACGTAACATCACCCGACGATACCAACCAGCTTACCGGCGCCGCCTGCTTTCGCTTGTTCGGCACCGGATATCAAGTCCCCCAGGACCGCATCGCCGTCATTCTACAGTTCCCTCACAGCGGCGATGCTCATCGCCGCATATCCGATCAGTTCTACCAAGAAGTTTTCCCTCTATGGAAGCAACTGACCAGCACCACTCCAGAAAGTTGGGACACTCTGAACGCCACTCACATCCACAACCCAACAATCCGCTATTTTCATCGCGTGTTGAGCAACACCATATTCGCTCGTGACAGTAACCACAAGGTCAACTCGAAGGAGCTCTTTTTCCTCCGTTGCGTGTTCGCTTCGGAACCTGTTAACGCTGCCCCGTTCCTCTT
Source organism: Lathyrus sativus (assembly GCA_963859935.3). Classification (NCBI taxonomy): domain Eukaryota; kingdom Viridiplantae; phylum Streptophyta; class Magnoliopsida; order Fabales; family Fabaceae; genus Lathyrus; species Lathyrus sativus. The sequence goes on along the minus strand of OZ012739.1, from coordinate 619,933,998 downwards.
GGATCACATTCAAGCCAATTGTAACCGCGACTCAAAACCTTTCTATTTTGGTGGCATCATCACATCCATTTCCTTAGGCCTCGGCCTTGGCGACCGCCTCCAGACCCTCCGCCAGACGCCCCCTGTCTTCCTAGACACCAACCACTGTCGCGCCTCCCACCTAATCAGATCCCGCGCAGATGGGAAATATCATCCGGTAGTGCGAGGCCGCACTATCCAGAGCATCATCATGCCTTCACGCACCCGAATGCATCCGCAGGACAGAGCCAACTGGCTTTTCGATACCACTGCCCCTGCTGCCCCAACTCAGGATACTGACCACGAGCCTAGGGATGAAGTTCAAGAGGAGTTAGATAGAGCCGACCAGCCTGAGCCATCACAAGCAAATGCTGTCGAAGGCCCTTCCTCGCGCCGCCGCCGCCGTCCTGCTACTGATGACACATCCGAGGCCCTCCTCCGCTGCATCGAACAGCAGAATCAGATGATGCTTATGATGGAACAGCAGAACCGACGGACTGAAGAATTCGAAGCGTGGCAGAGAGAACAAACCGGTCACATGAGGCAAACTATGCAGCAGATCCAGGACGTCCACTCCGGCCTAGCCGATGACATGGCCAACCTCACTGTGCGAGTCGATGGCCTCCGCGATTACATCTTCCACACTGGAGCTTTGAACCTCGCGGCACGCGACGACACAACCAGAGGTAGAGGTAGAGATCGAGGAAGAGGAAAGGACTAGTAGTATTTTTCATTTTTTGTCTTTTTGTTTTTCTTTCCTTTGTATTTTTCCCTTCCGCATTCTTTCAAATCAGTGAGGACACTGATTGAGATAGTGTGGGAGCGGACCGTTATTTCCCTTTTCCCTGTCATTTCCCATTTCCAATTGTACTTTTTCTTTCAAATTTTCAATTTAAAGCAAGTTTAATTTCGGAAAATAAGCTCTTATATATATATCCCTCCGTTACGTGAACTCCCCGCGCTTTATCTGACATATACAAAGAAACTTTTATCCTCTCCAAAGCATCACGTGACACGCCTAAACCTTACCAAGTTTGGAATCTCCGAGAAGAAAATTCTAACAAAGCTTCTACGCCTTGATACCTTAGACCTCTGGTTTATGCGAGTCAGTTTCACTACTTACTCGTACCAAAGCCTCAAGTTTCGACTTGAATGGAGCCCCCAGTAGTTTATACGAGCAATCAACACCATCCTAAACACTTCTAAGCAAGAAACCGATGGATATAAATGTGTGATCTCTAGTATGAATTCAATAATCTTGAATTAAAAGAAAAGCCATATAGCCTGAATATAGAGACATGTCCCTTCTAAGTTAGGTGCTCATCGCCCGAGCATTTAGCCCAACGGTACAAAACTCTTGCAGATCTATAGCAGAATGAACATATGTGCAAAGAAAAAATCAAACTAGCAAAGAGATCATAATCACCAACAGGTTTTCTTGCCATGAACGTGTAGGGACAACGGGCTTAATGTGACTGCGCCAGAGCGAAGCCAGGTAAAATTTGTTGCGAGAAACTTGAATTCGAGCTGCAGTAACATGATTAAGACTGACTTGCATAAAAGAGAGGCCTTCGAAGACTTACAATCAAGTGTCGTTGCCGTATACGCTTTGTTTCCATTGGACCCCCGGTTTTTCCTAACTTGGCGTCCGAGAAATCTTATCAAAGGAAGAGCGTGCCGCGTGCTTGCCAAACTTAAAATTTTTTCTACCTTTACTTAAGGACAAGCAAATATTCAAGTTTAGGGGAGTTTGATAACGCGAAATCGTATATATATAATGACGTACTTTTCTACTAATCAGCGACCATTTTCACTCCGATTTCGGATATTTCCACACTATTTGTCCAGTATTTTGCAGGTATCCAAAGTCCATGCTCAAATGGAGCAAGATGAAGAAAACAAGTATTTACAGGTGAAAATCAGGCCAAAAAGCAGCAAAAACGAGTTCTGCTGATATGACGACCGTCACAAGGGTGTGACGACCGTCATACGTGTGACGACCGTCACAGGTCCATGACGACCGTCATGGAGTTAAAATGCAGATTTTCTGCACGTGCTGTGAAGTGCTGAAAATGCCAAAGAGGAGTGGACCACTAACTCCTATATTTTCTGATATCATTCCCACTTCCCGAAGAAATAAACCGTTGAAAATCCCATCTATAAAAGGAGGGAGCTGGTACCAGAAAAGGGGGCCCGCATTGAAGAGACGAAGTGCTGCCAATTTACTTTCAGAGCAATTTTCAGTTTCCCATTTTCTTATCGTTATTTTGTTTTCCTTTTTTCTTTCTTTCCTTGCAATTGTTGTTTTACTTTCCAAACTTTATTCTGTACGAGTAATTGGCATAAAGACTAAATCCTGCCGTCATATCGGAGGATTTTCCAAAAGCCAATCGAATTGTTTACAGGTTCTTATTTTAATCGTTAATTGATTTCTATTTCCCATTATAATGCATATTATTATTTTCTGCCATTATTTATGTGTTGTTAATTTATATTCCATGTCTGGCTAAATCTTAAGTAATCGGTATGTAATAAGTAATCTGATGGGATTCGATAATTAACCGGTGTATACCTTCCTTTTCAAAACTTATTTATGGCTTCAGTTTTTAAATCGATTTTTCTAAATAAACCTTCTTCGCGACAGCGAGAAATTATTTACAGTAGTTTTGCCACGGCAGTGGGAAATTCATAAAGGTACGAACCAACAAGCGACAGCTGAGGTTAAGTTCAGATAGTAAAAACTAAGCATTCATTTTAAAAACAGCGACAACGCTTTAAAAGGAATTAGAACTTAATAGTTTTCAAAAAGTAACTTTAACCCCGAACGGGATAGCGACAACATACGTTCCGCCTTAGAGTTATGACTAGCGTCAACAACCATCGTGAGACAAAGGTCTTTAAACCGTCATTTTCTTCTTAAACTATTTTTGAAAACCTAAAGACACCGGTGACCTGTAGAATCCCTAAGAACTAACATATTACATACCGATTCAAGCATTTATACCTTAATTAACACTTTACTTCCCTTATAGTTTACGCACTTATTTTGCTTTTATTCCCCTAAAACATTACCAACCTAGCTATACACAGTAACACATGAAAATACTAGTTTGATTACGAGTCCCTGTGGGATCGATATCTATTATTACTACGCGATAGACTGTGCACTTGCAGTTAATTGAGTTAGACATAGAAAGTCGCGATCAGGGATAATGTGTAAGAAATAATTTAATTTTAAGTAGAGCCTTAATAATTTAAGTATTAATATTTAAGGGTTAAAATTACTTATTTGAAATATTATTAACTTAAGGGTTAATAAAATATTAACTAAAATGTTTAGGGTTACTTAATAATATTAAGTTATAATTTGGGGTTTATTTATTTATAATTTTGGATTTAATTTATATTTCGGGGTTATTATAATAAATTGGGGTTATTTATATAAATTTGGATTTAGTTTATATTTTTGGGTTCATTATAATTTACTTATTTTTATTTTTATATAAATTTGGGCTTAATTTATATTTTTGGGTTTATTATAATTTATTTATTTTTATAATTATATAAATTTTGGTTTAATTTATATTTTTGGGTTCATTGTAATTTAGTTATTTTTATAGTTATATAAATTTTGGTTTAATTTATATTTTGGGGTTTATTATAATTTATTTATTTTTATAAATGTATAGATTTAGGCTTGATTTATATTTTGGGGTTCCTTATAATTTATTTATTTTTACAAATAATAAATTTGGTTTTAATTTATATTTTAGGATTTATTATAATTTATTTATTTTTATAATTAATAAATTTGGGATTAACTTATAATTTGAGATTTATTTTAATTTATTTATTTTGGAATTAATAAATTCTAATTTATTAATAATTTTGAAGTTTATTATCTTTAATAAATTTGGGTCTATTCATAATTTTAGGGTTTATTATAATTTTATAATTAATAAATTTAACTTTTATCTAACTTATCTTATTTTTATAATCTAATCATGTGGGTTTCTAATCATGAAAATAAATGTGAGTTTATTTTATAAATAGGGATTTATTCGTTTAGGTTTGTTTATGATAAATTTTGGTTTAGTTTATAATTCATAATTTATTATAATAATTGGTACATTTGGTTTACTTAACTTATTTAAGTTATATTTATAATTAAAAATGTGGGTTTGTTATTTTCTAAATTTGGATTTATTTATAATTATGGGTAATTTATAAATTTGGGTTTATTATAATAATTAAATATTTGAAGTTTGTTTTTTTTCTTAATTTATTTATTTACTTTGATGATCAAATAATCGAGGTTTAACTTGGTTAATTAATTAATTTTGTTTAATTAATTTGTATAGCTGATCAAATTAGGATTAATAAATAATTTACTTGAAATAAAAAGAGTTAATTGAAACTTAATTTATTTTTATTCTTCTTTCGGATAAATCTTGGGATAAAATAATTGAGATATTAGGAATAGAATTTGGATAAATTATTTTGGGATAAAATATAAGACTAGGAATAAGGGATAATAAATTTAAGAATTTCTTTATATAATTAATTTAAATATAATTATATAACTGATTTATTTTTCTAAATAAATTAAAAGGGATAATTCTACAAATAAAATGAGGTAAAAACTTGGGGATATTTAGGGATAATAAAAAGAGATAAAATTTAAAATATTTTTGGGATAAATAAAATTAGGATAAGGGATAAGGTTAGGGGTTTATATAATATAATTATAATATCATATTATTTTCATAATAAATTAATTGAGATATTTTTGCAAATTAAATAAAAGATAAGGGATAAAACACATTCAACTCATCTAAAATTTAAGTATTATACCCTAGTGTATTGAGGCATTTTTGAAAACTAAATCTTCCTCCACCTCCGTTGTGTGAGAAATATTTTCAAGGAATAAAAATAGCCAACCAATAAAATAAGGGATACGAACTACGAAACTCTGATCATTCAAATTTGAGGGTACGTAGGCATAAGGTTATAAGCCCTAGCGAGTACAATAATAATAAAAACTTAGAGTTCTCTTCTCATAAATAAACAATTTCTTTTTTATTTATTTATAAATATTGAAGACTTTGTAAATAAATATAAACAATTAAGCATTCCAATAGCAAACAACATATCCTAGGATTTAAGGAGGATCATATTGGATACAATAGAGGTGAGGGGTGCCTAACACCTTCCTCTCACTTAACCGACTCTCGAACCTTAGTCTCTCACCCTTAATTTTTAGATTTTATTGTTATTTTCCTATTTCTTATAAATGAATAAAGGATAATGTCTACTTTGTCATTTTGCCAGCTGCGATATAAACTTTTGCTAGTCTACCCTAAACAAATTATTTATTTATTTTTATACAAAAATTAATATAAAACCATATAACATTCCTTTTAAATAAAATAAAAAATTATATTATTTTTAATAAAATATATTTTTAAGTAAAAAATCATTTTTATAAATGCTATAAACTATTTTAAGTATAATACATGTCTAAATTTTATAAAATAATACTAAAATAAATAACCAAACATAAAATAATAGATTATGAAAAAATTATTAGATAAAGTATAAAATAATTAAATATTAATTATATTATATTAAATATTAATACATACTATTTTAAAAAGAAACACTACATGTCTAAATTTTATAAAATAATATTCAAATATTTGACCTACCATAAAATAATAAATTATGAGAAAATTCTGAAATAAAGTATAAAATAATTAAATATTAATTAAATTAAATATTAATACATAATATTTAAAAAAGAAAGATCGAATAGAATAGAAATAAAATATAATGAAGCGAGAAAATTTAATTTATTCTTTAAAGTGAAATAATATAAATACTAATATAGTCATTGATGATACATAGTCTGACTGGACCAGAATTGACAAGAATTGACAAGGGTGCCTACTTTGGTAAGTCGGCAATAAAAGTACTGTCTATGAATAGTTTTGACGCACTAGAAGTTTTGAATGACTCACTAGTGATTCAAGACAAAGATCCGTGTTAGCTAGGGATGGCAACAGGGCGGGGCGGGGATGGTTTTTGTATTCCCCAAACCCAAACCGAATCCCAAATAAATCTCCGAACCCCAGCGGAGATGAATAATTGAACCCCAACCCCGTCCCAAATGGGTTCGGGGATTCCCGCCCCGCCCCCAAACCCAAATCCTGCCTCAAACCCAAATTTCGCCCCAAACCTTGTATTACAAAAATAAAATACAATCTCGAAGAATTTCAAACATATATTTCGAATTATAAAATACAAACGAAAAGTGGAAGAGTTAAAAATATAATGTATGATTTTATAAAAAATATTATGATTTTTTAAAATAATAATAATAATAATAAACGGGGCGGGTTCGGGGACGGGTTCGGGGTGGGTACTACAGTCCCCATTACCCGCCCCGTCCCCATATTTAAAAATCGGGGAAAATCCAAACCCGGTCAAAACGGATTTTCCCCGTCAAATTCGGGGCGGGTACCTGCGGGTATGGGTTATATTGCCATGTCTAGTGTTAGCTACGTCGAACGTGCGGGGGCTAAACAAATTAGGTAAGCTTAGGGAGATTGGCTCCCGTTTCCTCGAGCTTTGACCTAATATCATTGCAATACTTGAAACTAGGGTGAAAAAAAGATAAATATGAAATTATTAGAAGTAAACTCAATTTACAGAGCAACTATGTTTATAATTACCAATTCCATGATAATGGAAGAATTTGGCTGTATTGGGATCCCAACAAGGTAAACATCAAGATTGTTGTTAGCACTAGCCAATTGATACACTGTGGTGCTTATGATATGTGTGGAAATTTTTTGTTTTGGCTAACATCAGTCTATGCACTCAATACATTGGAGCAAAGAAGAGCTTTATGAGCATACATAAAGAAGTTACATGGGCAGTAACAAGGTCCTTGGTGCTTGCTTGGTGATTTCAACAATGTTCTAAAGACCAAGGATCGAATTAGTGGTAAGCTGGTGACTGAATTGGAATACATTGATATGGTTAACATGATGTATAATACTAGTTTATATGAGTAGGAAAGCACGAGATATTATTATACTTGGTCAAATAAATAGTCTGCAGGAACTATCTATTCTCGAATTGATCATGTGTTGGGAAATTTGGATTGGCTTCAAAGCAACATCGATACAACATTCAAAATCCTTCCACCAAGTGTTTTTGATCATGCCCTCATTTTCTTGACAGGTACAGAGAAGCAAAAAACCAGAAAATAACACTTCAAATTCCTCAATTGCGTGGCTGGCATAGAAGGTATGAAGATGCTGTCTCAAAAAACTGGATGGAACCTATGAAAGGTAGGCCCATGCTTGTTTTGTGTAATAAATTAAAAAGGATGCAACCAATTTTGGAGAGTATTAATAAACCTGCTATCCATATTCATCAAAATATTGTTAAGGCTAGAGTTTCCTTGCTTATTGCGCAACAAAACCTTGTTGGTGACAGGATAAATGTGAGTAAGATTGAGGATGTGAAAAAGTACACTAAGGAAGTTATAAAGCTGAATGAGCTTGAGGAGAATATTCTTAAGCAAAAATATAAGCTTGATTGGCTAAGGTTGGGGGACGAAAATAATTCATATTTCCATGCTTCTACTAAAACTAAGTGCAATGCTAAGAGCTTGAATATGTTGTATAAAGATGATGGCTCAGTTTTGACGTTAAGGAGGAAGTGCATCTCCTATATGACCTCATGGTAGTTGTCAGAGCTACTGATGGCTAAAGTGGTTATTTTCCTGTTCACCATATTTGAAAGGACTGGAGAGGTGGTCAACGAGTTTATTGTCTGATACAAAGGTGGCCCAAGCCACTTTTACTAGAGGCCCGCGGTAGACGCCAATTGTACTTACAAAAAACTTATAATGAGGGTAGTCTTGTATTTGAAGGGTTGTATGTGGTATTTAGGGTTGTTGATTATGTTTAGAACTAGCTCATGCATAGTGGTAAAAAGCTTTGTATGCGTTTAATTTTGAGTGAATGATTCCACCCCTCGGCCTTAATGATTCTATCCCCTTAGCCATAAGGTTGAGGTATTTATAGAAGCTCATTGAGCCTGGGCTAAAGAGTGGTTAACTCCACTCCTCAATCAGAAACATGGAGAGTAAAGAAGTTATTATTTCTTACATCATGGAGATGATGATTATCCTCTTTAACCATGTCTTCTAGCTTGTTATGACGGGACACATCATCTTACACCTTCATTGGGAAAGTGGATAGTAGGAATAAATTCATTTTTACTAAACCCTAGCGGGGGGCTGCTCCTAAGATTTTAACAACCTCATTGCCCATTTCGGATGACCTATGGCTTCATAGGGTAACTCGCCCATTACCACTGTGTTTTTTCTTCCTTATACAGATTGTTCATTCTCAGGGCCCAATAAAATTACACAAGTACAAATCTTCTTGAGCATAGTTTCTATTTAAAGAGATTAATGTCACAATATTATTATTTTTGTGATCAGACGGTCTTTTTACAATCATTTGTCTTGATCAGATGTGTTCATGAGATCCTATAACCTTCTTTTCTAAATTATTTGTTTTTAGGTGGTTGATGTTCATTGATATCTTAGTCAAGATGCAACGGTCCCCCGACACCTGAGAATCCAATAAAATTTTCTTCATTATGACCAACACTCATGTTAGAGTGTTAAATATAGTTACTAATATATCTTCTGTTATAATTCATATCTATAGGGAAGAAAATTCATGTACAAACTTTTTTGCTAATCTTGGTCTCATCTCTGATACACTAACCTTTTTTTAAGCCATTCTTGCATAAATTATAAGTGATTTTGTAAAAAAAAACTAAGCTTGACTTGTCTTTTTTTTAGGTTTGTTTCCCCTTGAGAGGATCTTAGTCTAGTCTTCCTCTCTTTTTTGTGTATCATCTATCTCTTTTATAGTTCATAACCTTATTTAAAAAAGGAATAAGTAATTTGGTGGAGATCTCTAAGTTGAATCTATATTATCATTTTTTTCATATTTTTATTTGAATATATATATTAATCACTAAATTAATAACAATAAAGACATCTTACACTCTTGATTCTTCTTGATTTGACCTTGGAATGACATCTTAGATACCTCAACACAACATTCCATAACCATAAAGACTTGGAATTGAGTCTTAATCTCCTTCAATTTCACCAGTTGACTTAGGGTTGACCAGATGGAAACCCTAGATGCAACACTCTTGACTGTGGCTTCTCGCACTTGGTATAATGGCATGGATAAGCTCCCCAATGACCCTCAAGGCATTCAATGAGCTCCCATAATATTCTCCATCCATAACCATGGACTCAATATCATCTGATGATCTCCACATGACCTCCAAGATAGGAGGTGACCCATATTCATTCATCTGCTCTTTCAAAGAACTTTGACTTTCTTCTGATGATGATAAACATTTGATTGCTTGAATAAGACCTCTTGCTTAGGCTTAGAATATTTGGTGATCTCCTCTTCCTAGGCACACCTCTCCCAATCTCCTGTAAATGAACAATGGTATGCAAATGCTAATGCTATGAAAATGCAATGAAACATAAACCAAGTAAAGAAAAGGTTGGGCAAATTTTGGGGTACAACAGACGACCGCATAGGATGTCAAACCTTATTAGATTAGGTCCATACCTTGTGAGTGGGAAGGTTATGCAGGAAAATTGACCTCCAACCTACTCGGATTTCCGATTTTCTTATCAGTGCGGACCTTTGATCTTGATACTGTGGGTTTCTTTTGCTTCGGTATTCTGATGTTCCGGTATTTTCTCGCTGAGGTAGAATTGTGGTTCATCTCAGTCAGCAGCACAACAGTCTTGATCCCCTGTTTGCATCTGCATTTTCATTTGCATTTTAACATTTGCATGTATTTGTGTTTCAGGTGCATATGTTCCCTTTGATTCTAGTAATCTAATCCACCGTCAGTATGGAGCCTGGTTTCAAGAGAATTGTCGTCCACAAGTTCTCGACACTGGAGATAGGGCCTTTGCTTAGTCTCACTTCTGTGGCTGATCATGGTGTTATGGAAGACTTCAGGAAGGATTATGGGAAGATTCTGAGCTATGTCTGCAAGATCTCAAGATATGAGTTAGGAGGTATCCATATCCTGCTGCAGTTTTATGATCCTCAGTTGCGTTGCTTCACCTTCCCCGGTTATGTCCTGATGCCAACTTTGGAAGAGTTTTCTATGTTTATAGGAGTTCCAGTCCTAGAGCAGGTGCCTTTCTGTCACTATGAAGCAGAACCTGACTTGACCAAGCTAGCTAATGCTCTTCATCTGGGTATCTCTGAGTTGGATGGTAAGATGGTGTGGAGGAATGGAGTCCCATTCTTGGTGAGTAGAGCTCAACACTTTGCTAAAGAGGGTTGTTGGGTGGTTTTCAATGCAATTTTGGCGCTCTGCATTTATGGCATAGTGTTGTTCCCTAATATCCCAGACTTCATTGATTTGGACGCCTTCAATATTTTTGCTTCCCGAAATCCTGTGCCCACTCTCTTAGGAGATGTATACCATTCTGTGCACTATAAGAATGAGAACAGAAGAGGGAAGAAAGTCTATTGATGTGCACCACTTCTCTACAGATGGTTTGTGGGTCATCTTTCCAAGGTTGGACCTTTTGTTGATACCTCTGACACAGTCGATTGGTCAGAAAGAATCATGGGTTTGACGTCGGAGAATATTGTTTGGTTTAACAGAGATCTGCTTGGTAAGGAGATTATCTATAGTTGTAGGAACTTTCCCAATGTTCCTCTGATAGGAAGGAAGGGTGGCATCAACTATAACCCTGCTCTTGCAATCAAGCAATTTAGCTACGCTTTGAAAGGACCCCCGAGGGAGGAGGAAATACAGGAATATCTGTATTTCACAGGATTAGTTAGCAGTGAGACTTTGGCCAGATTGGAGAAAGCTTGGGGAAGAATCCACCGGAAAGGAAAATCTTCTTTGGGTAAAGGTGAATGTAGATCCTATGGACCATATGTTGAGTGGATCCAAGAGAGGATTGAAAGGGTACTGTTACCATTCCTGGTCAGAGAGCCTTTATATCCTTTGGTAGCTGAAGAACCAACAACAATTGACATTCAGAAGTATAACCAGTTGTGGGCTGAGAAAGAAGGGCTACGCAAAGCGAATGAAGAGCTAGAAAAGGAGGTTATTTAGCTGAGGAGTGAAAAGAACGAAGCAACTTATTTGTCCAAGATGAAGACTGAGACTCTGAACAAGATGGGGAGAGAATTGACTGAAGAGATTCGTGCCCAAGAACGAGTAGGTCAAGATCTGAAGAGCGCTAACAATATCCTCAAGGACAAGAAGAAAGAGTTGGAAAGAGCACGCTTGGAGATATCCAAATTCAACAATCAGTGGAATGTTTCTCTTACTGCCAGCAAGGGAAGAGAGGATGAGCTTCATCAGCAGATTGATAGGTTGAAGACTCAACTCCGGATTAAAGATGAGAAAGCTTCAGAATCATCTCGTCAGTATGAAGTCGACCGTAAGTTATTAGAAGCTCTGGTAATGTTGGAAGAATACAAGATGAGAGCGGAATTGAAGAAAACAAGACTCGAAGACACTTTCAGAGAGGGTGCTTAGGAGGATTATGCTCAAGATTTGAAGGATGTCATCAGCAGAAGGGAGTTTCTCATCCAGGCGCTGGTTGCAAGGCCTGAGCATCCAGACACAAAAGCACTATTAGAGGAGTTTCAGACTCGCTATCATGGCTGAAGGGAGAGTTACTTGATGCAGGTTTCTCTGTTGTCTTCTACTCTTTTGTTATTATCTTGTATTTGGACCATCACCAGACTTGTTAGATGAGGTCATATTGAATCATTCTATTGTGTTTCTGGATATGATGTGTACGCTGACTCTTGCTCTCATTTTATTTATGGGAAGGATTTTGTGGCTCCATCTGTTGCTTCTTCTGTTTCTTGTTTGTGTGTGGAACTAGAATCAATGGGACAATTTCCCTGAACCATATTTACATGTTTGCATTTTGCATCATTATCATATTGCATTGCAGGTGTTCTTGGTGCCGTTAACCTTATTCTCTCTGTGGTGGTTTAAATCAAGTAATCTCCCTTAAAATGACAACTCATCTTTTCTCCTAAAAACAATCAATCAACTACCTTTATCCCGTAGAAACATTGACCACAGTCAAAGAACTCCTCAAACCCTTTAGGGAAACTACAGATACTCTGATTCCACTCCCGTAAGGATATGTAGGCATAAGATGCGACATCTTATCGAGTATACTTAGAAATAAACCCTTAGGTCTTTTACCCCTTAAGCAGATAATCCTTAGCAATAAATAAACATAAAACAAGAGGTTCCTGTAGAGTACTACAGAAACTTAGGATGCTAGCACCTTCCCTAAGTTTAACCAACCCCCGAACCTATAACTCTCTAAACATTTGCATTTGCATTGCATTGTGGATATTTCGATCTTTCTCCCTTCCTTTGGACAAATCAAAGTTCGATTGCAAATGAATTAAGATTCAAGCTCATCAATAGCTTGGTATCCAAATTTCACCGCGACAGAAATGGCAACTTCACTGGGGACTCTTCAATGGGTCTCCCTAAGTTGTTTATTATGTTTGTTATATACTTGCTTATTTGCTTATCTGTTTATTTTATTGCTTTTTGGGATGATCTTTGAGTGGTGAGACAAAGTCCTACACCCGGACTTGAGTGAAATTATGATAGGATAGTGATATATTCGACGAGGCTTATAGGGAGTGAGTCCCGACCAAGTTGACTCGAGAATCACCGCTCAGTTGAGACCCTTTCTAAAAATAGTTCGGTTGAACGAGTATAGTCGTGAAAACTTTTACTATTTTTGATTGGAGTCCATGATATTGAGGACCGTAGTTACCTTTAACCCCACTTTGGCCTTTATTAGGACGTAGTGCGAGACTATAAAGGAGTAGTCCCGAAATAGTGCTATGCGATGCTACACTCAAAAGAAGTTCTCTTGAGAATATTATTAATCACCGAGTAGTTGGGAAGTTGATAATATCCGAAAGATGGACTAATGATTTTGGGAACTCTTTAGAACCTTGTTCTACAGGTACAATCAACCTTTAGTCCATATCCTTTGGGAATGGGTATACCTTTGGCTCCATGCTCGTTGCAAACCTAGGGTCTCCCTTATTTATTTATCTTTATGTTTCTACGTGCTTACTTGTGTTTGTTGCATCCATATAGCATCATATTGCATTGGTTTCATGGAATCCCGAGTTTGTTTATAAACATTATAGAACCAATAGGGATTACAAAAGAAAATGTTTTGAAATATTCTTTTAAGAGTCCTAGTTTGGATGACTTAAGGAAGTTAAGGGCACTGATTGAAGAATCAAAGAACAAGTACAAGAGGCTTCCATTATCATCGAAGATCAATAGAAGTTCAAAAGACTTTCATCAATATTGAAGATCCAAATAAATGAGGGATTCCTTTCTTATTTTCCAGCAAAGCAAAGAAGAGAGATGAAGGATTTATTTTCCTCTATTAAAATACTCCTTAAAAGCTGACCGTGAACAACTTATATTCAAGAAAGTCCAGATAGAAGAACATATCAACAAGCACGATGAAAGATTTCCTTAGGACCTTACTAGCTTTTATTTAGCAATGAGGTCGGGACTCTTATAAGAATGTTTATTTGTAATCGATATATAAAAAAAAATAATAATAAACGAGTTTTCTTTGGGTACTCTGTGACGTTTATAAATACTTGAGTTCCATGAAACCTTTTGTTTTGCATTCTTGCATTTGCATTTCACATTTTGCATCAGCATAGCATCCTTTTCATTCCAGGGGGTCTCACTCTCGCTTCATCTTCACAGACAAGCTGAATCACCAATACAATACTCGTGTCAGTCGACATCAAAAGATGGATCAATTGGAACAAGAGAACAGAGTGCTCCGTGACGAAGTTGCAATCCTGAAGGAAAATTTGGAAAGGTTGAATGGTTTAGTTGAAGCTCTATCCAACCAGTCTGCACTTAACAATCAAGAAGTTTAGAGGACCGTTATATCCGAAGTAGTATCAACACCGATCCCAGTGGTGTCTACTGCTGCTGAGCCTACCTATAGCATGCCACCAGGTTTCCTGTGGGGAATGCCTCCTCATTTCACTCCTGCTGGCTATCGCCCACCTGTTCTTGAGGGCCCTGCCATAACCACTGTTCAAACCATTCCTGCAACTGCTGTGATGACTACAACGCCTCCGCAAATGAATACTACTCCATATGTCCTAGACGAACCAATTTTCCATGGGACACCCAGTGAAACTATGGGTTTTGAAGAAAGGATGGATGGATTTCGGGACCAATTTTCTGAGATTCAAAAAGAATTAAAAGCTCTTCGTGGAAAAGATTTGTTTGGAAAGAGTGCTTCTGAATTGTGTTTGGTTCCGAATGTCAAGGTCCCGCCAAAGTTTAAGGTCCCCAATTTTGAGAAGTATAAAGGGAATACTTGTCCTCAGAGTCATCTCATTATGTATGCTAGAAAGATGTCTGCACAAACTGACAACGACCAATTGCTCATCCATTATTTCCAAGACAGTTTAACAAGCGCTGCGCTCAAATGGTATATGGGATTAGATAGTGCGAAGATTCGAACTTTCAATGATCTGGGTGGAGCCTTCATCAAACAATACAAATATAAAATGGACATGGCTCCCGACCGTGATCAATTGAGGGCCATGGCCCAGAAAGACAAAGAGAATTTCAAGGAATATGCTCAGCGTTGGCACGAGTTAGCCGCCCAAGTCATACCGCCATTAGAAGAAAAGGAAATGACCAAGATTTTCCTAAAAACTCTGGGTCCTTTCTTTTATGAGAAAATGGTAGCAAGTGCACCCAGTGACTTCACCGAAATAGTAAACATGAGAATGCGCTTGGAAGAGGGGGTTCGTGAAGGAAGGCTCGTCAAGGAAGGGAGTGCTCCCAATAATGCTAAAAAGTATGGGAGTGGTTTTGTGAAAAAGAGAGGACACGAGGTAAGTGTTGTGCAGCAGGGACGATCCAAGAGAGGATATCCGCCATCACATCAGGTTGCTGCGGTATCACCTATAGTCAATGCTCCGGCTTATCAACCACAACATCAACAAAATCAGCAAAATCAGCCATTCAATGATCAGAGTCGTGTACACAAACGAATAGACTTTGATCTCATCCCAATGACATACACTGACTTATTCCCATATTTGATTCAAAAAGGTCACGTCCAGACGAGAGCTTCACCTAAGGTGCCCAAGAAACTTCCGTATTGGTACAAAGCTGACAAATTTTACCCATACCATCAAGGTGCTCCAGGCCACGATATTGAGAACTGTTACGGTTTGAAAGCAGATGTTCAAAGGTTGGTTAAGTGCGGAATTTTATCCTTTAAGGGTTCCATTCCTAATGTGCAAGATAATCCCCTACCTCAGCATGGTTCGTCCTCCACGAACATGATCTAAGGTTATTTGGGAAGCTCATATCAGTATAGTGCCTAAAGAGGAATTTGAAGGCTACATATCAGACGATTCTGCAAGCCTCTCCATATGAAGACTTAATAAAATCCAGGAGAAAGGACTTGTCTGGATTTTCATTTTGTTTGCTTATGTGTGTTTCATTTCTTTGATTTATAAAAGCATGTTTGGTTTGCAGAACTTGTTATTTTGAATAATTAATGCAATAAAATGTTTGTCTTGAAGAAATCCATTCGTTTTCACTCGTAAAAATGTTTTTCATAATTTATAATGCCAACTTTATCCAATTTTATTTTTCACCTTGATGAATAATTGGAAAGGAGGATGACGAAGTAAAACGCAGGATCTCTCGTTGTATGCTTTTGAATAAAAACTCTACTGATGATGTAAGGCATTGTTTCAACCTCCTAAACACCAGAAGTATTTAACCTTTTGAGCCTTAATAAAGGATCATTTTTTCCCAAACCAAAACCTCGTTTTTAACTTGGGGCAGGGTATCAAAAAAAATGGTGGGCACAAAAATACTTTGACCTTATTCCCTTGTTTTACAAATCATAAACTAAGCCCATATACAACCCTCAAAAGTCCTAATTGAAGTAAGGTCATCTCGAAAGCATACACGATGAGATAACGTTTCCTGACTCCTATGAGCTATGCTCAATTTGGCATTGGCATTATAAATATCCTAACTAGTGATTTTGTCACTAGTTATCACGATATCTTTTTCAAAAAAAAAACCTCAAGACAAACATGAATGTTGCATTAACAGTTCGAGTTAACGTTTCTAATCTGTTAACATTGCTTTATATCTTAGAAATTTAAATGTGAATAGGGCAAGTTTTTTTTTCCAAGAGGTTTTGATCCTTACAAGTTTGACTTCATCTATAGCACAAGTTTGAAGACTCTGTTATACCGTCAATCAGGGGCAGTTATGTCGAGATTCGGTGAATCTCTCCAAGAGTTTGGAAACGGTGGGGCATCTGGATGCCATGTTTTCTATAAAATCCTCTCGAGATGATTTTTTTTCTCATGAACCGTGTGACTTGGGGCACTTGAGAGTCAAAGAGGGTTGTGACAATTCGGTAACGAATATTTTCAACGCAAGAAAACCCCAGTTGGTGACTTGAGAATTCCCAGTGAGATGATACGCTTCACCTCTCCAGCGAAGCGGATGTTTATTTCATCTCCACGAAGTTTCGACTCCAATATCTTCAACAACTTTGTTAACCCGGGTTTCCCCCGTTGGAGTGTGTCGCTATTGCGAAAATCGGCGCCGGCTATGACAGAAGAGTCTCCACCGTGCGTTATTTATCCTAACGGAGGGAAAGGAAACGCTCAGAGTAAACCTAACGCAAACGGGAAAGGAATGGTCATCGCAACCAAATTCCTGGATTCGGGAGTCGATTACGCAAGGGGAAGGTATTAGCACCCCTCACGTCCTCCGTACTCGACGGGATACACGCTTGTTTTCTAGTATGGATTGTTATTCTATCTACTCTACAGGTCTGGGTTAAAAAGGAAAAGAAAATGACTCGGCAAAGTATCACACTTTATGCCTACGTATTCCCGTTTGGAACGAGAAATCAGAGTCAACGTAGTTTGCCTGCCTACGGGAAAGGAGGGGAAGGTTGCTCGCTAGGATACGGCATCCTATGCCTACATACTTTCATACAGCATGAAAGATCAGAGCAAACATAGTTCGGGCTACGGAAGACACAAGCTTGTCTGACCGTTTTTTATTACCTTATGAAAGGGTTTTTCTTGATTGAGAGTCCAAGCGGACGAAAATGACACTTTGATGTTTGTTTTGAATCTTTTACGAAAGAAGTGTTTTTTAGTTTGTTTGCGATCTCTGACGCACTAGAGACTATGATCTGAGAGTGACTACGTCGCGTGTCACCCAAAGGGTACCACACTAAGCAGCCAGACTACTGGAAAGAAGCTCTCCAGCAACCCTTTCTCAAATAGCTTAAGGCTCGTAACATACGACATCGATTAACCTTATTACTGTGTTTTTGAGTTGTTTTGAGATAAGAAGAGAAAGAAACTCTAAAAGCCTAGGGTTGAAAAGGGAATAAACTAACCTAATGTTGTCATGCATGGATATGAATCCTAATGTCTGTCATAATTCCCTCCTGCACAGAGGAAATCAGAGATCCTAGGGGATAAACAAAAAAGAAAGCAAGCAAATACAACAAAATGCATGCAATGCAGCAATACAAGCGAGGCAAGGGAGTCCCACTCAACCTCGAACCTGGGAAAACAACAGGCAAAGTGAATCAACATTCACCTCAAACCTAGGGGGCAAGCTGTTGCACCCCAAATTTTGACCCCTTAGATCCTCATCATCATTTTAGGATCATATTCAGTTGATTAACTAACCTTAACCCATTTCCAGTTTATCTTTGTTAAGATGCAGATGAATTAGGGTTCCGTACCGTCAAAATCGGGATTTCAATGGTCTGACTAATCAATGTTTTGGATTGATTCAACTTCAAATAAGTCTCCACAAGATTAAATATACTCCATTGGATCTAGTATGAATTCAATTTGAGGTGGTCACCCAAGAATTGAGAACAATGCAGTTCAAGACGCCCTATTAGGGTTTTCGATCAGGAAAAGTCAACTGTAGTTTGAATTTTGGTTTAAAAAGTGTTTCAATGGTGGGATCAAGGTCCATTAAGTTCCTATGGCTTAGTAAAGTCCATCCAAAGAGTTTCAAGTCCTCAAAATACCCGGAACATCAACAGTCGACTCGGTAGCCACTGATCGATCGTTCGGTTGACCGAAAAGTCAACTCTTCACTCATGAGGAATTTGACCTAAAGATGGGAATAAAAAATGATCCTAATGACATAATACACCTACCCATGAAGTTTCATGACCATTGGATCAAGGGTTAGGGAGTAATCGCAAAAGTTGGGAAATTAAGGTTTTGAAAAGGGCAAAGCCATAACTCCTTAACCACACAAGGGTTTTTGACCTAGTTTCAAGGGGAATGAGTTCCTAAAACAAGCATAAATATTTTAGTACCTAATTGGGGCTTTCTAAAAAGTACAATTGGGTTCCATAACTCTTCCTGGTTAGAGAGAACCGAGGTCCACAAGTTGGCAAAAACTCACATTGGCAAAACCAGGTCAACATGAGTTTTTTTGATTCCAAAACCTCTCCAAATTGATGCTAATCAAAGACTAAGCCTCATTTATGATGTTTACATTGTTAATAAACATGTTTAACATCAATTCCCACGAAAATGGACCAAAGATCAAAGGAAATCATTATTTAATGCAAGTTGTAAAAGTGAATAGTGAAGAAAGAGAAAAAAGGTGGCTACCCTTGTCAAATCATCAACTTTAATTCAACAAGTCACCTTCTATCCTATCAAGCATGATGAAAAAAATCTATGGGGCATGAAGAATATCTTATTAGAGTGTCTTAAAGACAAAGATGAAGATTGCATTGGAAAACTCAAAGATTTTCATGATGGAAGGTTAAAATTGGCAATTTGCTTCACTTTTGCCCATACCTTGATCCAAGGCCTTTGGCTATAAATAGTGAAGGTGAGATAATACTTAGAAAGGGGGGGATTGAATAAGTATGGAAAATTAATACTTGAAAATAATCACACAATTATTTTTATCCTGGTTCGTTAAACAACTACTCCAGTCCACCCTTCCAGAGTGATTTGCCTTTCTCAACAAGGACTTAATCCACTATTAAATCAAACTGATTACAATAGTATCACCTAAGAACAACAGTTCTTAGTCTTCTCAAGAGCTACAGATTCTAACTGAATCCTCTTAAGGAAAATCCTTTACAATCAATGTAAATTAAATACAAGAGTTTTTAATGCTTCTATAAAGCTATAATCACAACAGTGATTTTTCTCTTAAGTTTAAGTACAATGAGATTCTATGAAGAATATAAGAATGAAGGCTTTTGAATATAATAATATCTTTTCAGCAAAGGTGTAGCACTGAAGAATGAAGTGAAGATCTCCTTTTATAGGCAGCTGAATCATGCAAGCTGATCATTGAAAAGAGGGTCCAAAAGGTCTGAGCCTTTTTGTCTTCACATGCACTGACTTTTCCTTGAAATAGATGGCATAGAAAAATCCTTTTTGTTTGTGTAAGTGTGTCTAGCACAAATAAGGAAAGAGACGTTGAATAGTTCCAACAGATATATTCTTGAAAATACTTCTTCAGTTTCAGCAAGTTCTTCAGAGTCTGAATGGATCAGAGTCTTCTGATGAGATTCAGAACTATGCTGTATCAGAGTCTTCTGCAGCGTGTGTGCTTCTAGCGTGTAGATCATCAGAGCATTTTGACACAGAACTTCAGTATAAGGCAGCGTAGGTACTTTCAGAAACTTCTGTAGATCAATACTTTGAGAAACTCTTCAATCAATATTCTTCTATACTTCTGATGCTTCAGCTTCAGATGCTTCTGATTATCTTCAGATGCTTCTGACTCAGAATGTTCTGGAGCTTCTTGCTTCAGATCCTTCTGGAGACTACGCTCAGGATCTTCTGTAAGGAGCAAACAGATTCTTCTGTGAGGTGCATCTGGCGCTTCAGAGTCAGAATAGCTTCTTGTATTCAAGGCAGATTTGCTTCTAGAGAGTTAATATAATTTCAATCTGCAGTAAAACTCTCAAACAAATTTTAGAGTATATAATTCTTAAATATAAATTTCCTAGCAGTTATCATCAAAACAAAGAGTAATTATTAAGAACCAATCTGTGTTCTAACAATCTCCCCCTTTTTGATGATGACAAAAAGTATCAGAAATTTTATTTAATTGAACATAAAGAATTATAACTCCCCCTGAGATGATGAATCTCCCCCTGAGTTGAATATGAAAAAGGAATAGAAACTTCCCTTTTTATCTTGAGTAATCTTCAGAGTTAGATCTTGTTTGAAGATTAGAAAGAGTCAATTTAGATATTAGAAAGAGTAGATATGTCTGAAGATTCATTCTAGTGAAATTATATTAAATAGTTCAGATCTTTATTTTCTCCCCCTTTTCTGTCATAAGCAAAAAGTAAAAACTTTTAATAAAGACAAATCAAAGGAACAATAACAGATAATTCAATGGAGAATATCAATCTGATTCATTTAATCATAACAGAGCAAAAGTACATTGAAAAATATCAGAAGATATAACAATAACATTCAGATGCAAAAACAACAGATGCACAAACATGAGAAAAAAAATCTAAGAGTGTTTTGACAAAAGCATCTTCAATAGGTCTGTGATCTCAGATTGTGATTGCTCTTGCTTTGACATGAACTTAGTTATTGTCTCATTCTTCTCATCTTGTTTAGACATCCACTCTGACATGTCCTCAGATTTCTTGTCTTGCTTCGCCATCCAAGATCTTATTTCAGATTGACCAGCTTCCAGAGCAGCAATCTTGTTTCCCAAATCTGGATTTTCTGTCTTTATCTCTGATGAAGGAGGTTCTGTATCCTGAACAGAGTCAATTGCCATATGTTCTGGAGATCCTGAAGAGGGTTCTACCAGAGTCATAGTCAATGCATTGGCAGTTGGTTCTGGTGGAGGAGGAGGAGCATCCAAACAAAGCAGAGGTTCAGTCTTGTTTACAATCCAGAATTGAGTTCTTTCAGCTCTGAGCTTTGCATCATCAGAACAAATATTCTTCAGATTAGAAGCTACTGAGTTGAATCTATTGACAAAACCTTTCCAGATGATGTCAGTCTCATTTGCATCCATAGTTTCAGAACATCTTTTCTGAACAGTACCTAAAGACATCTGTATTTCTTGCAAAAACGCTTGAAATAAATGATCAATATTAAGTCTGGGTGGTGGTTTAAGCAAGGTTTCCAGAGTCATCTGTTTAGGTTTTGGAGTTGGTGGAATCAGTGATTTTGGAATGGAAATCAGAGGAGGGGGAACATATGGAAAGAATGGAATTTCTGGTTTCTGAGGTAAGGATCTGTTTAGAGCATTAATCAGATTTGGTTGAGGTCTTGTGCACGGATAAACAACATCAAAAGATGCATTGGAGTATGGTATGAAAGCAAAGTTTGATGGTTTATCAGATGCAACTGTGTTATCAGATGCAGGATGCAGAGCTGAAACAACAGCTTTACCAGATGTAGCAGATATGGTGGCTAAGGATCCTTCATTGTTCATAGATTGAATATATGAAATGATTACAGATGGAAGGGCCTGTCTGAGTTTAGGTTTCAGAGGTTTCAAAGGTTCAGAAGGTTCAACTCTATCATAAAAATCTTTTAGTTTGAAACCATAAGATAGATTATGATAAAGAGAAGACACTTGGGCACAAGATATTCCAGATGATGATGGAATGGAAGTGGGAACAATCATCTCAGATGAAGTTGCAGGTGGAGGCATAGGGTCTGGAATGGTAGTTTTAGTAGGTAAGGTTGATTCAGGTTCAGGTTCAGGGTCATGTACAGGATATTTGTCAGATGGATTAATCAGAAAATCCGGATGAATTTCTGATTCAGATGAATTTGAAGATGTTTCAGGTGTACAAGAGGTAGAAGAAACTTGAAACACTGTTTTTAATGGAGTGATATCAAGAACTTCTGTCTCAGGGATATGAGATGGTTCTGAAGGGGTATCAGATTGTTGAGTAGGTGGTTCAGATGAAACAGGAGCAGAAGTTACTTTAGAGGGTTCAGAAGTAACAAGTGCTACAGGTTCAGAAGGTGGAATTGTTGATGGTGGTATAACAGAGTCTCTTTCTGGTTGATCTTCTGTGGTTTGTTTTTCTGGATGATCAGAAGTTATTGGATGATTTTCTGTTT
This sequence comes from Lathyrus sativus, assembly GCA_963859935.3. Lineage (NCBI taxonomy): Eukaryota > Viridiplantae > Streptophyta > Magnoliopsida > Fabales > Fabaceae > Lathyrus > Lathyrus sativus. The sequence goes on along the minus strand of OZ012739.1, from coordinate 619,911,661 downwards.
GTGGTTGAGCAGAGTTTTGTTTATCAGAATTTTGTGGTAGTTCTGATGGTTGTGGTTCTGTTTGTTGTGGGACTATTTGTTGTGGTTCTGTTGGTGATGGATGTGGAGTGAAGTGTTTGATGTGTAGTTTAGGTTGAGGTGGTTTTGATACAGAAGCAGTAGGTTGTTTCTGAGGTGAGACAGAACTAGGGGCAGCAACAGATGTTGTTTGAGTGACAGGGGGTTTGGGTACAGACTTAATAGATGAATCATTAATAACAACATTTTTAGAAGTAACAGAAGCTTTAGTACCTTTGAGTTTAATCCTCTTAGCAGATGCAGAGGCAGCTTCTCCAGAGTCCTTTCTCTTTAACAGATCCTTTGGTTTCTCAGCAATCTTAACCTTCTTCTGGACAGGTTCAGATTCTGCTACAGGCTGAGATCTTTTCCTCTGAAGTGGAACTTCTTCTTCTTCTTCTTCTCCTGCATCTGGCAGTGGTTGCTTGACAAGTTGAAACACATTGGCTGGAACAGGCACTCCTTCCCTTTTGCATTCCTCTATATACATCAGAACAATGTGTCTTGGTTCTTCAGCAAAGAATAGAGGAAAATCTGATACAGGAATTCTCTTATTCAAATCATCCATATTTAACCTCTTTGGAGCAGCAGTGAGTTCATCTACAATCTTGAGTCTCAGAAGGCTTTTAGCGTTTAGAGGCTTTCCCATAATGAACTCCAGTTCTTCTGTAACACCAGCATCATACAGAGCAGCCACTAAACCATTTTCAGTGAGAAGATCTAATAGCAGCCTTCCAAAAGGTATCCAAGTCCTGATCTTCTGGCCTTTTTCTTTGACAGATTCTCTAGATGCATTGATGTGATTCCACAGATGCATGAAAAATAAGTAAGGAAGATCTACCTTATTACTCTGACTAAGGCAGTACATAAAATAGATCTGTTCATTGTTGACATAATCTGGGGAATTTGTTGACTTTCTGTGATGTATGCATCCCATGAAGATCTTGGCCCAGATCTTGTAGTCAGGCTTCAGATCTTTGAATCTGTTAGAGGCTTGTCCAGCAGTCATAACCTCCTCATAAACTTCATCCATATCAACACGCCCAGCTGGCAGATGTGAAACACCATCTGCTTCTTCATAACCAATCAGTCTTCTAATCAGATCCTCTGTGATGATGATCTCCTTTCCCAGCACAGATGATAGAATAAACTTTGGATATACAGATGCATGAATCCAGAATTCCTTAACAAGCAGAGGGTAAACTGGTCCAAACAGTCTATCAAAGTATTTCACCCAACCTTGAGCTCTAACAATGGAGCGAAAATCAAACCCATTGTCAGCCAAAGAATCAAATTCAACCATGGATTCACACAACACTTCTAACTTATCAACAGGTGTGAGAAGAGTTCTCTGTGGAGGAGTATATGGAGCAGCACCTAGGTTATCTGAAGTCACAGCAGCCATTGTGGATTGAAACTGTGCAGTTGTTGATGAAGAAGACGCCATTGAAGATTGCTTTTTAGAACACTTAGGTTTTGGGTTTTTATGCAGGGAGAACAAAAGATGAAAATGCATATAAATTCTGAGAGTGAAAAGTGTGAAAGTGAATACACATCAAGTATTTATACTAATCACATAGGCACACCAAGAGACAGAAATAACGCACGTTTGAGCAGCATTAAATGAAAAGAATAAAATCATTTCAAATAATAAATGCTTCTGACAGATTTGGGGGGAAAACCAAGATATTTACTATTCAAATTTCACCTCAAACGTCTTTTCAGTTGTCCACACGCCACCTCATCAGATTTTGTGGGACACGTGTTTGCTTGCATGCTGTTCTGAATTCTCTCAAGAAATGAAACGTTAGCCACGTTCAGATCTTCTAAAGATGATTAGTTCAGATTTACACATCAGAAATATTAATCAGAAAAGAATAGATGAACAGAAGAAATACTTCAGATGAATTAAGCATTTTTGCATCTGGAACAATTTGCTTCTGATAAATATTATTCTGGACAGAAATCCATACCAATATTTTTCAGAATAAAATTGAATCTATCTTCAACAAGGGGTTTTGTAAAAATATCTGCCCATTGATGATCTGTGTCAACAAAGGCTAAATTTATGATTCCCTTCTGAACATAGTCTCTGATGAAATGATGCTTAATTTCTATATGTTTTGCTTTAGAATGTAAGATGGGATTCTTGGACAAACATATAGCAGAAGTATTATCACAAAAGATAGAAATGTTACTCTCAAAAATTTGATAATCTTCTAGTTGACTTTTCATCCAGAGCATCTGCGTACTACATCCAGCAGCAGCAATGTATTCAACCTCTGTGGTTGAAAGAGCAATTGTGGGTTGCTTCTTGCTGTACTAGGAGATTAGATTTCTTCCTAGAAATTGACAACTTCCAGAAGTACTTTTTCTTTCCACTCTGTCTCCAGCATAGTCAGCATCACAGAATCCAACTAATTTGAAATCATCAGATTTTCTGTAACACAAACCCACATTAGAAGTACCTTTCAGATACCTTAGAATCCTCTTGACAGCTGTCAAGTGTGATTCTCTAGGATCTGATTGGAATCTAGCACACAGACAGACACTGAATAAAATATCAGGTCTAGAAGCAGTAAGATAAAGAAGAGAACCAATCATACCTCTGTAGAGCTTCTGGTCTACTTTCTTACTTACCTCTTCTTTGCCAAGAGAGCTAGTAGGATGCATTGGAGTCTTTGCTACCTTGCTGTCAGACATGTTGAATTTCTTCAGAAGTTCTTTAACATACTTTGTCTGATGTATGTAGGTGCATTCTGGAGTTTGATTAACTTGGATTCCTAAAAAGAATCTGAGTTCTCCCATCATGCTCATTTCAAATTCTGCCTGCATACATGTAGCAAACTCCTTTCCAAGCATAACATTTGTTGATCCAAAAATAATATCATCTACATAAATTTGGCAAATTAGAAGATCTTTCTTTATGGTTTTGCAGAATAGAGTTGTATCCACTTTGCCTCTGATAAAATTCTTCTCCAGAAGAAAATTACTTAATCTCTCATACCAAGCTCTGGGAGCTTGTTTTAATCCATATAGAGATTTTTTTAATTTGAAAACATGATCTGGAAAATTTTCATTTTCAAAGCCAGGAGGTTGGTGGACATAAACTTCTTCTTCTATAATGCCATTAAGAGAGGCACTTTTAACATCCAACTGATACAGAGTGATGTTATTCTGTGCAGCAAAAGAAATAAGAAGGCGTATAGATTCTAACCTTGCCACTGGAGCATATGTCTCAGTGTAATCAATACCTTCTTGCTGACTGTAACCTTGAGCAACCAGCCTTGCCTTATTCCTTTCTACTTCTCCCTTTTCATTCAGTTTATTCCTGAAGACCCATTTTATTCCAATAACATTGAATCCTTTAGGTCTAGGAACCAGATCCCAAACTTCATTTCTGGTGAATTGATTCAGCTCTTCTTGCATAGCTATAATCCATTCATTATCTTCCAGAGCCTCATCTACAGATGTTGGTTCTACTATTGACACTAAGCCAAATAAAGAAGATTAAGAAGTTCTGAGAAATGATCTTGTCCTTATTGGATCATCTTTCTTTCCAATTATCACATCTTCTGGATGAGAAGCTTTGATTCTGGAAGAGGATCCTCTGACAGTTGGTCTTTCAGAAATATGCAAGTTGTCTAGTTGGGAGGTCAAAGGTGTAGCATCTGGGGTTGCTTCAGATTCTTTGATTTTTGCCTTTTCTTCCTCCGAGGCTTCAGAGTCTGTGAGAATCACTTCTCTATCTGCAGAACTTTCAAACTGCTTTGGCTTTTCAGAGCCAAGCTTATCATCAAATCTAACATGAATAGATTCTTCAACAATCTGTGTTTCAGTATTGAATACTCTGTAGCCTTTAGAGCGTTCAGAATAACCAAGCATGAAACACTTCTGTGCTTTGGAATCAAACTTGTTCAGATTATCTTTAGTATTAAGCATAAAACAAATACATCCAAAAGGATGAAAATAAGAAATGTTAGGCTTTCTGTTTCTCCACAATTCATAGGGAGTCTTTTCCAGAAGAGGTCTTACAGACACTCTGTTCTGAATATAACAAGCTGTGTTAATTGCTTCTGCCCAGAAATGTTTTTCCAGATTTGTCTCATTGATCATGGTTCTGGCCATCTCTTGCAATGTTCTATTTTTCCTCTCTACAACTCCATTTTGTTGTGGAGTTCTAGGGCAGGAGAAATCATGTGCAATGCCTTTTTCAGAAAAATATTTTTCAAAATGTTTATTTTCAAATTCTCCACCATGATCACTTCTGACTTTAATAATTTTGGAATCTTTTTCAGTCTGGACTTGATTGCAGAAGTCAAAGAACACAGAATGAGACTCATCCTTGTGTTTTAGAAACTTTACCCATGTCCATCTGCTGTAGTCATCTACAATGACTAACCCATACTTCTTGCCTCTGATGGATGCAGTTTTCACTGGTCCAAACAGATCAATGTGAAGTAATTCCAATGGTCTGGAGGTAGAAACAACATTTTTTGATTTAAAATGAGATTTTGAAAATTTACCTCTTTGACATGCTTCACACAGAGCATCTGAGTTGAACTTCAACTTAGGAAGTCCTCTGACCAGATTGAGTTTATTAATCTGAGATATACGTCTCATATTAATATGCCCCAATCTTCTATGCCAGACCCATTGCTCATCATTCACAGATAAGAGGCATTTTACATTTTGAACTTTAAGTTCTGAAAGGTTAATTTTATAAATGTTGTGTTTCCTCTTTCCACTGAATAGGATAGAACCATCCTTTTGACATACAGCTTTGCAACATTTTTTATTAAAGATTATATCATAACCATTGTTACTTAATTGACTTATGGACAATAGATTATGTTTCAATCCTTCAACTAACAGAACATTAGTAATGGAGGGAAGTTTACCATTTCCAATTGTGCCAGATCCAATGATCTTGCCCTTCTGGTTCCCTCCAAACTTCACGTCCCCTCCAGATCTAAGTTCCAGACTTTGGAACATAGACCTTTCTCCTGTCATGTGTCGTGAGCATCCAGAGTCCAGGTACCATGATTGGTGTCCTGACCTTGCTGCTAAGAACATCTGCAACAGGAATTATTTTGTTTTTAGGTACCCAGATCTTCTTGGGTCCTTTGGGGTTAGTTGGTTTGCAGGTTTGTCTAAACTTCTGTTTTGCAACATAATGTTTATTCTGACTTACCTTTGGTTTAAACACATAAGTACTCTTCTCAGAGCTTGTGTGTTTAATGTCATTCAAGTGACCAAATTTGAATTGAGAGTACAGAGGTGTCTTCCTGATGAAAAGTTTGTCAACTTGCTTCCAGATGAAGACTCATATCCAATGCCTCTTCTGTTGTTTCCACTAACACCATAGATCATGGAAGCCATTTTGCTTCTGTCTATGCTCTTAGTGAGAAACCTCTAAAAACTAGAGTCATATTTTTCTAAAATATTTTCACATGACTTAGTTTCAGAATCAGATTCTTGTTGAGTTCTATCAAAGTCATTTTTGATTTTTAAATTTAGTTCTTTCTGCTCAACAAGTTCTGTTTTCAGAAGATCAATCTCAGATTCAAGATTGCTTTTCAGCTTCTTGTTTTTGAGTTTGATGTTGTTATAACTTTTAAGAACTTATGTTAAAACTTTAATGAGTTCTTCTTTGGTAAGTTTAGCCATTACCTCTTCTGCATCATCATTAGATTCAGATTCTGATTCATATCCAGAAGTACCTTCCTCTTGATCTTCTGTCCTGGCCATCAGTGCAACGTTTGTACATTCTTCTTCTGATTCAGAAGATGACTCACACTCATCTGAGTCATCCCATGTTGCCATCAGAACCTTCTTCTTCTTGTTGAACTTCTTCTTAGGTTTTTCTTTCAGAAGTTTGGGGCAGTCATTCTTGTAGTGCCCAGGTTCTTTGCACTCATAGCACACCACTTCTTTCTTGGCAGATCTTCTGTGACTAGAAGATTCCTTTTTGTTATCAGATCTTCTGAAGTTGTTAAACTTCTTTCCTTTGTGCTTCCAGAGTTTGTTAATCCTTCTGGACAGCATGGATAGCTCATCTTCTTCTTCAGAAGAAGATTCTTCAGAGCTTTCTTGAATGACCTGCAAAGCTTTAGCATTTTTGTTAGATTTTAAAGCTATGGATTTACCTTTATCTTTCTTCTGGGGTTCATCTTCCTCCAGCTCAATTTCATGGCTTCTCAAAGAACTGATAAGTTCTTCTAGAGAGATCTTGTTCAGATCTTTTGCCATCTTCAAAGCAGTCACCATAGGTCTCCATCTGGTGGGAAGACTTCTGATGATCTTCTTGACATGATCTGACGTTGAGTAGCCCTTGTCCAGAACTTTCAGACCAGCTGTAAGAATCTGAAATCTAGAAAACATAGTTTCTACATTTTCAGAATCTTCCATTTTAAATGCCTCATACTTCTGTATGAGCGCCAGAGCCTTGGTCTCTTTAACCTGAGAATTTCCCTCATGAGTCATTTTGAGTGACTCAAACATGTCATGAGCAGTATCTCTGTTAGTAATCTTCTCATACTCAGTATGAGAGATTGCATTAAGCAATATAGTTCTGGCTTTGTGGTGATTCTTGAAATCTCTTTTCTGCACTTCAGTCATTGATTTTCTATCAATCTTTTTTCCATCCTCACCAGTAGGATGTTCATATCCATCAATGACCAAATCCCACAGATCAGCATCATACCCAAGAAAAAAACTTTCTATTCTATCTTTCCAATAGTCAAATTTTTCTCCATCAAACATTGGAGGTTTGGTACTGATCCTATCCCTCTCTTCATATTTATTGTTGATATTTGACATTGAATTATCAGCCATGATAACAAATAAATATATAGATCAAAGTATATCTCTCTGGATCTTTACTGACACTTGTTAAGTGATAGCACACTCAGAACCGGAGCTCTGATGCCAACTGAAGGTGAGATAATACTTAGAAAGGGGGGGATTGAATAAGTATGGAAAATTAATACTTGAAAATAATCACACAATTATTTTTATCCTGGTTCGTTAAACAACTACTCCAGTCCACCCTTCCAGAGTGATTTGCCTTTCTCAACAAGGACTTAATCCACTATTAAATCAAACTGATTACAATAGTATCACCTAAGAACAACAGTTCTTAGTCTTCTCAAGAGCTACAGATTCTAACTGAATCCTCTTAAGGAAAATCCTTTACAATCAATGTAAATTAAATACAAGAGTTTTTAATGCTTCTATAAAGCTATAATCACAACAGTGATTTTTCTCTTAAGTTTAAGTACAATGAGATTCTATGAAGAATATAAGAATGAAGGCTTTTGAATATAATAATATCTTTTCAGCAAAGGTGTAGCACTGAAGAATGAAGTGAAGATCTCCTTTTATAGGCAGCTGAATCATGCAAGCTGATCATTGAAAAGAGGGTCCAAAAGGTCTGAGCCTTTTTGTCTTCACATGCACTGACTTTTCCTTGAAATAGATGGCACAGAAAAATCCTTTTTGTTTGTGTAAGTGTGTCTAGCACAAATAAGGAAAGAGACGTTGAATAGTTCTAACGGATATATTCTTGAAAACACTTCTTCAGTTTCAGCAAGTTCTTCAGAGTCTGAATGGATCAGAGTCTTTTGATGAGATTCAGAACTATGCTGTATCAGAGTCTTCTGCAGCGTGTGGGCTTCTAGCGTGTAGATCATCAGAGCATTTTGACACAGAACTTCAGTATAAGGCAGCGTAGGTACTTTCAGAAACTTCTGTAGATCAATGCTTTGAGAAACTCTTCAATCAATATTCTTCTATACTTCTGATGCTTCAGCTTCAGATGCTTCTGATTATCTTCAGATGCTTCTGACTCAGAATGTTCTGGAGCTTCTTGCTTCAGATCCTTCTGGAGACTACGCTCAGGATCTTCTGTAAGGAGAAAACAGATTCTTCTGTGAGGTGCATCTGGCGCTTCAGAGTCAGAATAGCTTCTTGTATTCAAGGCAGATTTGCTTCTAGAGAGTTAATATAATTTCAATCTGCAGTAAAACTCTCAAACAAATTTTAGAGTATATAATTCTTAAATATAAATTTCCTAGCAGTTATCATCAAAACAAAGAGTAATTATTAAGAACCAATCTGTGTTCTAACAAATAGAACTCACTTCTTACATCAAAAACACACAAGTTCCATGCTAGAAACCAGCTAGAACTTTATTTCTTACACAATCACAAGTTCTTACAAAATCTCATTAAGTTTCCAAAATCCCTCAAAATTTGCTTTTGAAAAACACCTTTCAAAACCATTTCCAAACTTCTTCCAACTCAAGAAACACTTCAAACACATAAAGTATGATATATTGAAGCTATCCAAGTCACTTCCACACTTATGTAACAAGATCTTGGAGGAGCTCTCAAGATCTCTGGTTTTCTTATTGCTTAAGTTTGCTTCAAGAGGTAAACCTAAAACTCATAAATGTGAACTTTCCACTTGCATTCCACATGTTACCATGACTGTTTTTTTACCATGATGATCTTGAAAATTTTCAACTTGTAACTTGATTTTTCTTGTGAGATTGATCTTGTATTATTCTTAAAATTTTGTTAACATGTTTAAATAATCAAATTTGTTTGATTCATTGTCTTACCATGTGCATTTTATTCCTTTTATCATTTAGATTTTCATGTTTTGTTCATCCAAACTTCAAAAAATCATAACTCATCCATTTTTCATCATTTTGAACCCATTCTTTTTGCATTATGTTTGTATTGATGCCTACTTTCATGTGATATTTTTTAATTCCATGTTTGTTCATATTTTCATGCCTTTTGGTTGCTTGTAAGTTGCCTTTATATTGAGATCGTTATCTCGCGTATGCAGATGAATTTCTTTTTCACCGTGATCATTTATGTTATGATATTCCTTTATACTATGTTAGTTAACATGTTAGGGTACTCTCCCTTGGTTGTTACCATTATTTCATATTGCTTTCCTCCTAAATTATGAGGTTAAACTAATTTGCTTGTATTTGATTGTCATCGATACATGTGGTTGTTACCTTCAATCTTTGTTAAGATATACCTTTAATCTTTGTTAAGATATGCTTTCATCTTTGTTAAGATACATGATCTTTGGTTGTAACCATGCCCCTTTTGTTTAAAGTATTGATTACTTTGTTAATTATTTCTTCCCCAAGTGATGGAACTTTTTTAGTTCTCATCCAAGTTGCCTCATCTCCTCCCTTCCAAAGGAAAGTCTCTCTATTGACCCTTGGGTCATAGATAGCTCAATACCCTCATAGGCCTCGAAAGAGCCTTAACCCCCTTTTTGGTCTGGATAGAACCAATAGGATATAAACTCATAGGTCTGGATAGAACCTTCCCCTCTTTTGGTCTAGAAAGAACCAATTGATTCCTTAGTTCGAGCCCGAACTACGACCGCTCTGATTTCTCATTGGACAATGAGAATACGTAGGCACAAGATGCGATATCTTGACGAGCAACCTTCCCCCTCACTAGGAGTGTTTACAAATAGAACCCTAGGATAGAGTTGTTAACTCTATGTAAGGATAATGGATATGATCACTTACTTCCCCCTTTGAGTGTTACAACATAGACATAGAGAGTTTTCTTAAACTCCACCCAAGCATTGTTATGTTTGTTCCCCTTTGAACCTTGATCATAATCAAGTGTTCTTCAACCCTAGTAAGGTTAACTACGATTGCTCTGATTCTATCCTAGTTAGGATACGTAGGCAGAGGACGCGACTTCTTTGCGAGCAAACTTAGAAACTATCTTTAGGTTTTAACCTTCACCTTTTACCCAACCCAAACCTTAGCAAACATTTAGAAACTTAGCATGCAAACAAACAAAAGGTTCCTGTAGAGTACTACAGATGTTTAGGATGTGAAATACCTACCCTATGCATAACCAACCCCCGATCCCCGAATCTCTTAGTGTTGTTGTTACATCGCGCAAAAGGTTCTTTCATTCTTTAGACCTTTCCTTTGGATAAATTAAAGACCGGTTGTAATCTAAGAATTAAAGATTCAAGTTAATCAATAGCTTGGTATCACGATTCTCACCGCAACAGAAATGGCGACTTCACTGGGGAAGCAAAACTTGAGGGTTTAGCCTATTTTGTTTAATTGTATGCTATATTTGTGAATATTTGCTTAACATGTATATTTGTCAATATATTTGTTTGTGTGTTGGGTATTGGGTGCTTTGAGTGGTGAGACGGTCCTACACCCGGACTTGAGTGCACTTATGATAGGATGGTGGTATTCAAGAAGGCTTATAGGGAGTTGATTCCCGACCAAGTTAGCTTGAGAAACCACCGCTCAGTGTAGGCACTCTTGAAAGTTTAGTGTTGTTGATCGAGTATTCGTGAAAACAATGCTACTTTCGACGAAGGAGCCCATGACACTGTGGACTTTAGTTACCTTTTTACCCCACTTTGGCCTTATTAGGACGTAGTGCGATAACTATAAGGAAGTATTTCCGAAATAGTTGATACGCGATACTACACTCAGACGAGACTCTCTTGAGAATATTATCGATTACCAAGTAATTTGGGAAGTCGATAATATCCGAAAGATGGGTTGATGACTCTGGGAACTTTGTAGAACCCGTTCGGCAGGTACAAATTAACCCATAGTACAAATCCTTGGGTATAGGTAGACCTTTGACTCTTTGCTCTTGAGCCTAGGAGGTCTTTGTGTATGCATTGTATTTGTGAATACTTGCCTTTGTGTTATGTGTGCATCATCACATCATATCACCATAAACATATCATGTCGCAACTAGTTTTATAAAACTCAGTCGATCTCTGGTTTTTAAAAAAAAAAAAGTTGTAACTTTTTCCAATGATAAATGAAATGGGGTTTTTAACCTAATCAAACTTCTGAGTTTTGTAAAACCAGTTGCGTTTTTGCACTTGCATCAACATTTTACATATCATACTTCGTTGCATTGGTATTTTTGGCTCATTTTGTGTTCTGTTGACAAGAGAGGGGGATATCTAGCACAAATAGGCAACAATGAAAGGACTTTTGAAAGCTCAGGAAATGCTGAAAGAGGACATTAGGATTCTCAAGTGTCAGATGAATTGGGTGCTTGAGACATTGCAGAATATGATGAAGGAAGAGGGTCACTCTGACCATGTTGCGTCCAGAGAAACGAGGGATGAATTATCTCCGATGATTCCTCTGACTCAAGGACATTCTCGGTATCAACGAACAAATAACCATCAATCACGTCAGTACGCCCAACATTCAGTGTTTGTTCCTCCTCAAGCTTCTCAAAGCCGAAAATTGAACAAGAAGGATCATGTCAGGAAAGATAAGACTTGCGGTAGACAAACTCCAGTACCGTTAAGCAAGCTTTACCCGCTACTGATTCAGAACTCACTAGTGACTCCACGATTATCCAATCCGGTGCCAGGACCATGGCATAATGCGAACCTAAACTGTGAATTTCACAAAGGAGCCGAAGGACACAACTTAGATGCATGTATAGCATTGGGTTATCTTGTACAAGAGCTAATCATTGACAAACACTTGATCCTCGAGGAAGACCACCCAGAAGTAGAATGTGGATATCATACTGGGACAACAGGGCACCTAGTTGAAGAGTGTGAAGGTTTTAAACTGAGACTGCAAGAGTTGCTGAAACCTCGGGAGGATAAATCAAATGACAATGCTGCGATTCCTAAATCCAAAGGCAAAGGACCCGTGGGACCCCTCATAATTCTATATCACAAGGAGAAAGTGGTGGTTGAAGGTGTTTCCCCACATGGGCCTAAAATTTGAATTTTGATTCCCTAAGGCTGGCAGCTGTAGACTGTTTCAGCATGTGTTGTAACTTCTTGGCATTTGAATTGCTCGTAAGCTGTTGTTTATTTGAATTTGGCAATGAAATGTTTGTGCATCTTTTGATTAAGTCCATTCGTTTCACTCTTTCTTTTTCCTTTCATTGTTATGAAATACGAAAAATGCAAAATTTTCTTTTCTTTACTAAACTGTTGTTTAAAGCAAAGATTGGGGAGGATGATGAAAATTATATCCATAACTGTTGTTGATATGCTTTCAATTTAACTTTGCCGATGATGTAAGGCATTGTTTCAATCCCTAAACACTGGAGAAATAAGGAAGATAATCCCTCGTTAACCCCTTCGAGCCTAGAAGTAGGAGTTTTTCCTTCTTTACAAACACAGAAACCTTAAATCTCAAACCTGGGGGCGGGTAGTTCTCAGTTAACTTGAAGATATGTGCATACAAGACACTTTTCATATAAAGGTGGTGCACTCAGGTTTTCCTTTGTGCACAACAAGAAAGTGTCGAAGATGCTTTTCAGCATAAAAGACGATGATGGTTTACCATATCCATTAAATTAGGTAGTCACCTCCTTTCCCAAAATAAAAAAAAGGAAAAGTGAAAAAAAACCCGCTAAGTCGAAACCTATGAAGGAGAATTAGGCAAAAATGGGGCATCCCATTGACTGTATATTCGAACAAAGCAGTTCAGACAAAAGTCAGGATAACAAAAGAGAGGAATTCTATAAGAGTTATCACTCTTAAAAATCCTCAAATAGCAAAAAGCTATCAAATACTGTAAGGGAGTTGTGACTACCTTAGGTTTGTAAGCCATCACCAACTATCATCAGTCCAATTCTTAAGCCTGTAAGAACCTGAATATATAGTTTGAGTTAACTGAGTGTAGGATTGGAGTTCATCATGGAGAGTGGGTGGGACAAATAAATTTTGAGCCTTTATCCTTTGTTTCATGAACCATGAACCAAGCCACGATACAACCCTTAAAAGACCTAATTGAGGTAAGGTTGTTTTGAAAGCATATTACAGCAAGGTTGGATAACCTGACTCCTAATGATCTTTGATTGTATGTGTTCATCACTTTATCCATCATTTGTAAAATGATTGGATCACTTTCACTTTGATCACTTGATCACTCCGCCGTGTGTGTTTTATTAAAAAAAAATGTTTTCAAAAGATTGCATGAATTTTACATTGAAAATTGCCAATTTTTAATGAACAACATTGTGTGCAAAACAATCCAATGTCAAAGGAATCCCAACAAAAGCTTCCAGCTAGGGAAATTGACTTGATAAAAAAGGCTCAGCCTGGGGCAATCAATTTGAAGGATTTGTTAATCATTTGTTACAACATTCAGCTAATCAAAGCTAACCAGGTCAAGATCAGATGAAGCTCTCAATGAATAGTTTAGTCTGGGGCAGATCTTTTGCAGTTACCAGCTAGCAGGGGCATGTTTGTTCCCCAGTCGTTACTTCCACAGTCTGAAGACTTTGTTGTACAAGCACCGTTAAGCTGGGGCAATCACGTCGAGATTTGTAAATCTCTCTCTATAAGAGTTTGAAGACATTGAAGCATCTTTATGCTAGTTCTCTCAATGGTTTCTTCCCACAGACCATGTAATATGGGGCAGAAAAGGTTAAAGACTGTTTGTCGCAATAGCCGTTGCTCACTGAAAGAGGTTTGTTATACTATCAATGGGGCAGAAAGATTTTGGTCTCATGATACCCTTTGTCAGCTCTCTGATTAAGTTGTTACTTCGGTTGATCTTGGAACTTCCCTTGGTGATTTTCCTTCAACAAAGAATTCAAACTCATGATGGCAATCCAAGTGAAGTCATGATGTTGTGTCCTAAGTAGATTACTCTCTCCCAGAGATGGTTGTAACTTTGAAGTGGAATTGTTGTTCTTCATGATCATCCCTTTGATGTCCAATTTTGGTTGGGTCTCCGTGTCGAGATGCTTATTTCATCTCCAGTTTTGTTTTGTCTAATTTGTCAGCATAAACATAAGCATGGCATAAAGTATATGCATAGCATCCGTGCATTTGTTGCTATCTCTGGTTGTTACGTGGTCCCGTTTCACTTTGGTTCCCTCCTTAGTGATTGGGTATGTTGTCTCTCTACAATAGAGTTGTCAGCCCCTTAAGCATAAAATGTCCATCCTTTATCAATTCCCCACAGAGTTTAATCCTCGTGGATGATGGTTGCTTCACTTATCTTTTTCCATGATTGGATAAGGTAAGTCACCATTCGAGTTCATTTCTCAATGGTTGGAGTCTTGTTTGACAATTTCTTTTTGGCTATATTCTAGATTGAACTTTGGTCCCTGTCGGTCGCTGAACCTACCTGGATGTGCATTTATTTTGCACTATCTATCAAGAAGGACATTTTTGTATCATCTTCAACGATAAATGGCAGTCTCTTCGGAGAAGTTTAATCGACCTCAGCGATAAATGGCAGTCTCTTCGGAGAAGTTTAATCGTCCTCAGCGATAAATGGCAGTCTCTTTGGAGAAGTTTAATCGTCTTCAGCGATAAATGGCAGTCTCTTCGGAGAAGTTTAATCGTCATCAATAGGTGAGTGGCAGTCTCTTTGGAGAAGCTTAACCTTCATCAGTGATAAATGGCAGTCTCTTCGGAGAAGTTTAATCGTCTTCAACGGTGAGTGGCAGTCTCTTGGGAGAAGCTTAACCTTCATCAAAGATAAATGGCAGTCTCTTCGGAGAAGTTTAATCGTCTTCAGTGGTGAGTGGCAATCTCTTAGGAGAAGCTTAACCATATTCAACGATAAATGGCAGTCTCTTCGGAGAAGTTTAATCGTCTTCAGTGGTGAGTGGCAATCTCTTAGGAGAAGCTTAACCATATTCAACGATAAATGGCAGTCTCTTTAGAGAAGTTTAATTGTCTTCAGCGGTAAGTGGAAGTCTCTGTAGAGAAGCTTAACCTGCACCAGTGATAAATGGCAGTCACATTTGAGAAGTTTATCTTAAGGATGTCGACGCACGGTTGTGACCTGCATTGTTTGAAAATCCAGTGGATACTGATATAAGTAATTTGGTGGTGACCAATCATATTTCAAGAAAGGCTCGTTGGTAATTGGCATTATGAAAATCAATGGACAATTTGGTTGTATATCATTCCAAACTAAGTCACGATGGTTTCCATCCCAAGCTCAGGTTGTGTACCTTTAGAGATAGATGAATTGTTTGATCCCAAGCTCAGGTTTCGTACCTTTGGAGATGTATTGTTTGATTCCAAGCACAGGTTTTGTACCTTTGGAGATGTTTGTTTCTATCCTGAGCACAGGTTGTGTACCTTTGGAGATAGATGTATTGTTTGATTCCAAGCACAGGTTTTGTACCTTTGGAAGAGGTTTGTTTCTGTCCCGAGTACAGGTTGTGTACCTTTGGAGATAGATGTATCGTTTGATTCCAAGCACAGGTTTAATACCTTTGGAAGATGTTTGTTGCTATCCCAAGCACAGGTTGAGTACCTTTGGAGATAGATGAATTGTTTGATCCCAAGCTCAGGTTTCGTACCTTTGGAGATGTATTGTTTGATTCCAAGCACAGGTTTTGTACCTTTGGAGATGTTTGTTTCTATCCTGAGCACAGGTTGTGTACCTTTAGAGATAGATGTATTGTTTGATTCCAAGCACAGGTTTTGTACCTTTGGAAGAGGTTTGTTTCTGTCCCGAGTATAGGTTGTGTACCTTTGGAGATAGATGTATCGTTTGATTCCAAGCACAGGTTTTATACCTTTGGAAGATGTTTGTTGCTATCCCAAGCACAGGTTGAGTACCTTTGGAGATAGATGAATTGTTTGATCCCAAGCTCAGGTTTCGTATCTTTGGAGATGTATTGTTTAACTCCAAACACAGGTTTTGTACCTTTGGAAGAGGCTTGTTTCTATCTCGAGCACAGGTTGTGTACCTTTGGAGATAGATGTATTGTTTGATTCCAAGCACAGGTTTCGTACCTTTGGAAAATGTTTATTGCCATCCCAAGCACAGGTTGTGTACCTTTGGAGATGTATACTTTGGATCCCGAGTTCAGAAGTTCCCAGAGACTAAAGTGGTTGCGTTTGCATGAAGTGTTTCATATCCTAATGCATTGAGGATGTTCAGCTTTCATATCCTAATGTATTAAGGATGTGCAGCTTTCTGTATCCTAATGTATTGAGGATGTTTCAACTTTCCTTCCTAATGTTTTGAGGATCTTCGTCCAATCCTAATGTGTTGAGGGTTGTATCTCTTCTATATCCTAATGTATTAAGGATGTTTAGCTTTTGTTCCTAAGGTATTGAGGGACATATTTGAGCTTCCTGGTCGTCACCAAAACTCTTTGAAAATCCAGTTCTTTCTAAATCCAGTGGTTACTAGCATTGTTTGAAAACTAATCGTTATTAGTACCGAAAGTTGATTGTTACCAACTTCCCCAACCGAAGTCCTGTGTTTTACCAATATTGTTTGGGAATGCCCAATTGTAATTAGAACTTTGATTTGGTCGTCACCATATCCCCAGGAAGTTTAAGTGGTATTTAGCACTTCTTGGAAACCATTGTTGATTCGGTCGTCACCATCATCCCCAGTAAGTCTAGTGGAAACTAGCACTGTTTGAAGTTGTTTGTTGTTCTGGTCATCACCAGTCTCCCCAGTTGAAGCTTTTGATTTTCCAGTCGAGTCTCGGAGAACTAGTGGATACTAGTTTCCCCGGCGCGTCCGGTCTTGTTTCTAACCTTTCCCTGAAGATCCCGTTTGAACTCTTCATTGTAGGAATTTTCTCATCTGGTTATCCCTAGTGAGATTCGTGTCTTTGTTCCGTCTTTTCCCCGGTGAAGCTTCACTTCCCCAGTGGATTTTGTTCCCCAGCAAGTTTTCCCCAGTGGGTTCCTTCCCCAGTGAATTTTGCGCTTCTTTTCTTTCGTATCCCCATTGAAGAATTGTGATCTTCCCCGGTGGACTTCCTCATCTGGTCATCCCCAGTGAGGTTCGTATCTCCTCTCCCCAATGAAGATGTGTCTTCCCTGGTGGAATTTGTGTCCCCTGCGTGAAAGATTCCCTTGAACAAACATCATTAGTCATGTCTGAACTATCTTGCTTACTTCGCTCGGAATCTTTCCCCAGTGTGTTGGGTCCTCGTGAGTGGTTACTCGTCGTTTCGCCGTTCTTTTATATTTGCTCGTGTGTCCGCATCTGTCTTGCATTCAAGCATCATATAGCATCATTTAGATTCATGGCATATTTGCGTTCATCCTTTTTGCATACCATCGGATCTAAGGGACAAAATTTCTGGTTTACTATATTTAAATACCTTTCACTGCGATTCTATGAGGATTGTCATCTCTCATCACCATCTAGTGAAGATATTTAAATAGGGGCAACTGTTGCACCCCAAATTTTGACCCCTTAGATCCTCATCATCATTTTAGGATCATATTCAGTTGATTAACTAACCTTAACCCATTTCCAGTTTATCTTTGTTAAGATGCAGATGAATTAGGGTTCCGTACCGTCAAAATCGGGATTTCAATGGTCTGACCAATCAATGTTTTGGATTGATTCAACTTCAAATAAGTCTCCACAAGACCAAATATACTCCATTGGATCTAGTATGAATTCAATTTGAGGTGGTCACCCAAGAATTGAGAACAGTGCAGCTCAAGACGCCCGATTAGGGTTTTCGATCAGGAAAAGTCAACTGTAGTTTGAATTTTGGTTTAAAAAGTGTTTCAATGGTGGGATCAAGGTCCATTAAGTTCCTATGGCTTAGTAAAGTCCATCCAAAGAGTTTCAAGTCCTCAAAATACCCGGAACATCAACAGTCGACTCGGTAGCCACTGATCGATCGTTCGGTTGACCGAAAAGTCAACTCTTCACTCATGAGGAATTTGACCTAAAGATGGGAATAAAAAATGATCCTAATGACATACTACACCTACCCATGAAGTTTCATGACCATTGGATCAAGGGTTAGGGAGTAATCGCAAAAGTTGGGAAATTAAGGTTTTGAAAAGGGCAAAGCCATAACTCCTTAACCACACAAGGGTTTTTGACCTAGTTTCAAGGGGAATGAGTTCCTAAAACAAGCATAAATATTTTAGTACCTAATTGGGGCTTTCTAAAAAGTACAAGTGGGTTCCATAACTCTTTCTGGTTAGAGAGAACCGAGGTCCACAAGTTGGCAAAAACTCACATTGGCAAAACCAGGTCAACATGAGTTTTTTTGATTCCAAAACCTCTCCAAATTGATGCTAATCAAAGACTAAGCCTCATTTATGATGTTTACATTGTTAATAAACATGTTTAACATCAATTCCCACGAAAATGGACCAAAGATCAAAGAAAATCATTATTTAATGCAAGTTGTAAAAGTGAATAGTGAAGAAAGAGAAAAAAGGTGGCTACCCTTGTCAAATCATCAACTTTAATTCAACAAGTCACCTTCTATCCTATCAAGCATGATGAAAAAAATCTATGGGGCATGGAGAATATCTTATTAGAGTGTCTTAAAGACAAAGATGAAGATTGCATTGGAAAACTCAGATTTTCATGATGGAAGGTTAAAATCGGCAATTTGCTTCACTTTTGCCCAAACCTTGATCCAAGGCCTTTGGCTATAAATAGAACTCACTTCTTACATCAAAAACACACAAGTTCCATGCTAGAAACCAGCAAGAACTTTCTTTCTTACACAATCACAAGTTCTTACAAAATCTCATTAAGTTTCCAAAATCCCTCAAAATTTGCTTTTGAAAAACACCTTTCAAAACCATTTCCAAACTTCTTCCAACTCAAGAAACACTTCAAACACATAAAGTATGATGTATTGAAGCTATCAAAGTCACTTCCACACTTATGTAACAAGATCTTGGAAGAGCTCTCAAGATCTCTGGTTTTCTTATTGCTTAAGTTTGCTTCAAGAGGTAAACCTAAAACTCATAAATGTGAACTTTCCACTTGCATTCCACATGTTACCATGACTGTTTTTTTACCATGATGATCTTGAAAATTTTCAACTTGTAACTTGATTTTTCTTGTGAGATTGATCTTGTATTATTCTTAAAATTTTGTTAACATGTTTAAATAATCAAATTTGTTTGATTCATTGTCTTACCATGTGCATTTTATTCCTTTTATCATTTAGATTTTCATGTTTTGTTCATCCAAACTTCAAAAAATCATAACTCATCCATTTTTCATCATTTTGAACCCATTCTTTTTGCATTGTGTTTGTCTTGATGCCTACTTTCATGTGATATTTTTTAATTCCATGTTTGTTCATATTTTCATGCCTTTTGGTTGCTTGTAAGTTGCCTTTATATTGAGATCGTTATCTCGCGTATGCAGATGAATTTCTTTTTCACCGTGATCATTTGTGTTATGACATTCCTTTATACTATGTTAGTTAACATGTTAGGGTACTCTCCCTTGGTTGTTACCATTATTTCATATTGCTTTCCTCCTAAATTATAAGGTTAAACTAATTTGCTTGTATTTGATTGTCATCGATACATGTGGTTGTTACCTTCAATCTTTGTTAAGATATACCTTTAATCTTTGTTAAGATATGATTTCATCTTTGTTAAGATACATGATCTTTGGTTGTAACCATGCCCCTTTTGTTTAAAGTATTGATTACTTTGTTAATTATTTCTTCCCCAAGTGATGGAACTTTTTTAGTTCTCATCCAAGTTGCCTCATCTCCTCCCTTCCAAAGGAAAGTCTCTCTATTGACCCTTGGGTCATAGATAGCTCAATACCCTCATAGGCCTCGAAAGAGCCTTAACCCCCTTTTTGGTCTGGATAGAACCAATAGGATATAAACTCATAGGTCTGGATAGAACCTTCCCCTCTTTTGGTCTAGAAAGAACCAATTGATTCCTTAGTTCGAGCCCGAACTACGACCGCTCTGATTTCTCATTGGACAATGAGAATACGTAGGCACAAGATGCGATATCTTGACGAGCAACCTTCCCCCTCACTAGGAGTGTTTACAAATAGAACCCTAGGATAAAGTTGTTAACTCTATGTAAGGATCATGGATATGATCACTTACTTCCCCCTTTGAGTGTTACAACATAGACATAGAGAGTTTTCTTAAACTCCACCCAAGCATTGTTATGTTTGTTCCCCTTTGAACCTTGATCATAATCAAGTGTTCTTCAACCCTAGTGAGGTGAACTACGATTGCTCTGATTCTATCCTAGTTAGGATACGTAGGCAGAGGACGCGACGTCTTTGCGAGCAAACTTAGAAACTATCTTTAGGTTTTAACCTTCACCTTTTACCCAATCCAAACCTTAGCAAACATTTAGAAACTTCGCATGCAAACAAACAAAAGGTTCCTATAGAGTACTACAGATGTTTAGGATGTGAAATACCTACCCTATGCATAACCAACCCCCGATCCCCGAATCTCTTAGTGTTGTTGTTACATCGCGCAAAAGGTTCTTTCATTCTTTAGACCTTTCCTTTGGATAAATTAAAAACCGGTTGTAATCTAAGAATTAAAGATTCAAGTTAATCAATAGCTTGGTATCACGATTCTCACCGCAACACAAGCTACACAAGCCAACAAACAAAACAGAAAACAAAACCCAAAGGAGGCGGCCCAAGCAGCAGCACCAAACTCCTACAGCAGCTCTGACAGCAAAGTTGACAGTAACATAACTCCATCTTCAAGCAGACCTTATGAAAGGCATCTTCAACATCTTAGATCTTCATCCCCAAGCTCTAGCAAGCTCCACCAAAAAAGATTGGTTATTGAGATCAATTTATAATGAATGGGAACTAGTGAAAACCAAAGGAAATCATTAGAAACCATCATCTGCAAAGAAGGGTATCCTCAAAAGTTCTACTCTTTAAGGCATGCCACTCATCCCTCCAAGGGAGAGATAGGGTTTCCTTAAGAGGACTTTGAATCATAGGATAGGATGGAAGCAAACAAAACATTCCATGTTTTAGGCAAGAAATGAACTAAGTCTAAAAAGCTCTTGCTAAAACCCTAATTTCCTAAGCTCCTAAAAGAGAACAAAGCTTCAACTCCAAGCTCCACCCTTCAAGCCACAACAGCTACAAGATGTCCAAAAGTTCCTCCAGAAAGGTATCCAAGCAAAACCAGCTCCAAAGCCATCAACACAACAAAACAAGGCAAGGCACCAAAGATGGAACACCACAAGCACAAGCAACTTGCAAAATCTTTATAAAAGTAGAAAAATAAGTTATAAAACTCTAAGCAATTTCCTAGGGGAACATGCATGGATTAACAACCTAGGGTTCAAATTTTAAAGCCTAATTCAACTTCTAGGTCCACTAAACAATTCCTAAAGTGAAGTAGGTCAAGGGTATTCACAAATTTGGGAAGGTTCTAATCATCAACCCTAAGTTAGAACCTAATCACATCTAAAAAATCTACAAAAAAATCCAAAGGGAGAATACAAGTGTTATCTACAACATACTAAAATATCTAAGCAAAATTCAATACCAAATGGGAGAACAAAATTCCACAAAACAGATGATCAAATATGAAAATAAAAGAAATTACACAAAAATAAGAAAAATCAGATAAAATTGGAAAATGGGAGAAAATGAGATTTCTTGATTTCAGAAAATCACAATTAAATCCAAGATCATGGAGATATTTTTAAAATATTTTTTGGATCAAAATTGGATTTAATATGGATTTTAGAAATCAAATGAATTAAAATAAATCCAAAAAGAATAAAAAGAAAATAAAATGCTGAATTAAATGAGGTGCGTTGGATGAGGAGACCAAGTAATCATATCCAAGGACCCTGAGCGTATCCACGTGAGGATGAGTTGGCATCTGACTCACAGGCTGAGTCAGATTATTGAAACGGCGCATTTTGACGTTTTGGAGCCAAAGCTGAGTTCAAACGTGAACCATCGGATGCGTCTACCAAGTCTTCACTCAGACCTGATTCAAGGGCCCAAACATCATCTTCTTCATCAATCTCAGGTGGCCTGAGACTTCTCACAGACGGTGGTCCGGTGATCTTCTCCGGCGGAGTGGCGGTTGCAGGTGACCAAATAAAAAACTTCTTATACCAAACTTGATCAGAAAACCACGAGGATCTCAAATCTCCAATCCATTTCAACCAACTCTCAACAGAAATCGAAACACGAATCAAAGTTCAGAGGGTGTCACATTTTCAATCCTCACTATTCGCAAAATTGAAACCATAGAAATGATCACCATCCTTCAGTGATCATCATAATCTAATCAACGTGATCTGAATCCTCAAGATCGTGCATAACCGTCTCCAAACAGAAAGTGATCATCAAACCTAATTGGCACTAATCAACTCCAAACCAAACCAGAAACGTTCCCTAATCATCCTAGGTCCTAACCACATGCAAGAATCTACCTAGTTCAGCCTAGATTATGAGGAAATTTGGAAGTTACAAACCTGTAAAAAGCTCACTAACAGAAGCACGATTCAATCTCCAAGATGATCCAGACACCTTCAAGGATGCAAGGGGAAGCTTCTCCAACCTTCAATTTGGCTTGATTGTGCCTTGAATTCCAAAACCGATTCTGGCTTGGAGCTTGGAAAATTCACTTGCAATCTTCACTCTCTCCAAGAATTCTGCACCAACCTCAATCTGAACTCATTCTAGAACTTAAATATGAAGTGTTTGTGGGCTTTTGCAATCCAATTCAGGCCCAATTCGGTTGATCCAAAATTCTGATTTACACTTGAAAATCCAATGCACCAGTCACGATTTGCTTGTTACACTTGGCTCTAGAATGTTCTAAACAACTGCAAATTGATCATGGAGTATGTTTGGATAGATAGTTCAGCCTGAAACGCCTTGGTTCTTGCTTTGGATCAATGACTTGTAATTGAAGTAACTACCTTTCCAAAGCAAGTCATGTAATTTGACCTCATCTCAAAATTGTGCCAATGCAAATGTGTTTGGAATGCAATTTCTGGTCAAAATGACTACTCACATGACATGTTTATGACCTACAACTCAAAAAATGATTTTTCCCTCTTTTGAATCATTTGAAAAATCCTTCTTTTTAGGCCATTTTGAAGCACTTTGATACAAGCCAATCCAATTCACCATGACTTCACATCTAACCTAAAACACCATTCCAAGCACATCTCATGTTGAACAATTTTCCATTTGAGGAGTGGAAGATGGAGATTTTGGCACATTCTTGAAAATGACCCATAATTCAACTTTCCCAAAATACCCCTGGATTGCCAAGATCATAACTTGAGTTCCACAAATCTTCTTGAGGAATTATGGTACTCAAATTAAAGCTAAGATCAAGACCTACAACTATTATGTTGGCCAAGAATCCATTTGAGAACTCCTTGAGGGAAAAAAGTTGCTTGGAAGTCAAGTGACTTTCACAGATAAATTTCAGTGTCCTCTGGTGACTTGTAATTTGCAAGAACCATAACTTGAGTTCTACAAATCTTATTGAAGAGTTATAGTACTCAAATTAAAGGTATTGATAAGCTCTACAAGTTTCATGTTGGCCAAAGATCCATTTGAAACTTGTATTTGGACTTATGTGGCTTTGAAGTTAGGCACTAAACAGGGGATTTTACACTGAAACCCTAATTTAGCAACTTCCCACATTCTTGATCTTTCTTTGCTTAATCTTGGCACAAAACCACACATGTATCAACATACCAATTCATAAAACCCATGACCTCAAGGTAGGCTTTGATGCTCTCCAATTACTCAATTGACCTAGGGTTGACCTAGATGAAACCCTAATTGGCTGCACCTCAACTATGGCTCTTGTACTTGAATCAATGACTTGTCTCAGCTTCAATAGGGCCCTCTAGGAATTCCACGAGATCCATACACACCTCAAGTTCACATTCCATGTTGATGATCTTCAATACACCTCAAGTTAGGAGAGAAATCCACCTGTGGGCACTCAAACTTCTCATGACTTCAACCCTTCTCTGATGACTTGGATGGGCTCTCAGGCTCAGAGAACACCTCTAGATAGGCTTCTTTTGACATAAATGGCACTTGATCCCTTATTGGATGACTTGATATGCTATGATATACAAATGATTAAGCTATGTGAATGATGTAACTATGCAAATGAAATGCAATGAAACATAAATCAGGCAAGAAAAGGTTAAGCAAATTTTGGGGTGCAACAGCTGCCCTTATTCAAATGGCTTGGACCCGACTGGGTGAAGAGCGAACGGCCTTCAAACGACTGAGGTATGAGACGGTTGAATACCAAGAAACCCGGAAATTTGCTAACCACAGAAATAAACTGCACAACTGCTTGGGGAACGACATCCACCCATTGAATCTGGTCGCTACGGCAACAACTGATCCAACATCTGATAATAACTCTGATTTCAACATCAACCACCTGTGTAACGCCACAGGTATCGAACCATTTTCGTAAAACCCCTCCGTCCACAACTGGGCTAACCTTGTCGACACAAGAAGAGAAACAAATTCTCCAACACGAATAGAGATTCAGTCGTCACAGGAATAACCTTGTCCACATCTGGACCCAAATTTAGTCAAATCACGAATACACAAATCTGTCCACGTCAAGACTCACATTTCGTCAACCCGAAGAAATAAAACTTGTCCACGTCAGGACTCGACATTCCGTCAACACGGAGAAATCCCGGCTACTCCGCTGGGGATGAGTTGTCCGCATCTCGCCAACACGAGGAGGCCATATCAATCATAGGCAATACATTTGTCGACTTTACTGGGAAACATTTTTGTTCAATCTTAGGAAACTCCATCCGCCTATCCAAACAGGAAAATCATCTGTCTAAACACAGGAAACTCCATCCGTCTATCCATACGGGAAAATCATCTGTCTAACCACAGGAAACTCCATCCGCCTATCCACACGGGAAAATCATCTGTCTAACCACAGGAAACTCCATCCGCCTATCCACACGGAAACATCGTCTGTCTAAACACAGGAAACTTCATCCGCCTATCCATACGGGAAAATCATCTTCCTAAATGCAGGAACACTTCATCCGTCTATCCATACGGGAAAATCATCTGCCTAAACACAGGAAACTTCATCCGCCTATCCATACGGGAAAATCATCTGCCTAAACGCAGGAAACTGCTTATCTCTGCAGTAGATAACTCCGTTGGTCCCAACCCACAAACGACTTTGAGGAGGACTCTACTAGGGATAATGATATTTCGTCAACACGAAGAAATCACAGCGACTTCATTGGGGATTGAATTCTTCCACCCAATAGTAATTCAATTCAGTCAATCGTACTGGACAATACTCCGCCTTATCTTTGCAGTAGCCCAAACCCACTGGGGATGCTCTGAAATTAGCGGCCGGGCACCTATCTCGACAACAGGCGACAACTCCTGAAATTTTGATTATGAAACCCTGTGACGCTGACGGAATAGCAAACTTGAAGAAAATACTCCGATAGCCGGATAAGGGAAACTTCAACAAGCAACTCTGTGGGGAAAAATCTGGCAACAACTCCAAAGTCTACTTATGAAGCTATTCCATGCGGCCAAAACCTTCGGACAACAACTCCAAAGTCTAATCATGAAGATGCGGTACCGCTGAAGAACTCCAAAGTCTAATTACGAAGTCGTTTGATGTTGATGACAACTCCAAGGTCTAATTATGAAGCAGCGCAATGCTGACGTAACAGCTGCTAGAGAAACTATGTTGGGGAATCGCTAACGACGACTCCAAAGTCCAATTCTGAAGCCGTGTAACGCTGACATAACAACCACCTGAAGAAACTAGGTCGATCTCCAAAGTCAAATCATGAAGTCTGCAATGCTGGCATAACAGCTACGCGAGGAAAATCCGCTAGGGAATCCCTAACAACAACTCCAAAGTCTAGTTATGAAGTTGTTCAACACTGACAATAACTCCAAGGTCGAATTATGAAGCCGTATAAACTGATAATAACTCCAAGGTCTAATTATGAATCCATCCACTGCTGCTAACAACTTTAAAGTCTAATTATGAAGCAGTGACACCAAGTAACGATTTCAACCGGCTAATCGCTGAAATCCCCCTTTAAAAATGCCAACAACAACTTCAATGTCGAATTACGAAGCTGTAATAACAAGTAACGACTTCAAACGTCTAATTGTGAAGCCATATCAACAAATCGGGGAGAACTTTGCCGGGGGAGATTCTGACGTTAACTGCCAGACGTTCAACTTGATGACGAGTAATGACTTCAGATGTCTAATCCCTGAAATCTTTTCTGAAAATGCTGACGTGACAGCAATCCGATGGAACACTCCACTAGGGAATCTTTGACAACAACTCTAAAGTCCAATCATGAAACTGTGTAAAGAACACTCCGCTGAGGAAGAAGGGAAGTTAATCAAACACCTCTGATAAGGGAACATATGGCGGGACAAACCTTATCATCGCCTATCTTATGCCGCAAATCTGAATACCTGACACCGATCCTGAACAAGAGGTCCAATTACCTGCAGGAAAAACACCTGAAAACAAAGAGGTAGCCAACCTGACTTATGCTTCAAAATGCGTATGTTCGAAAATGGCGTAATGCTCCGTACGACACGGAAATGCTACGTGTTTGAGTAGATGCAAATATGACGATACATGCAAATGAAAATGCAGGATTAAGCTGCTGGGAAACTCTGGTAGTGTTGTCTCAACAACATGAATGCTGAGGATAAAGCCAACTCCGCTGGGGAGAACAAGTATCGTAAGGTATTCCGACGAAATAAACGCCAGAAACACAACCAACTCTGCCGAAGAGAGATTAAACATCAATTTCCACTAGGAGGAAAGAACAAGCCACCCTGCAGGTGAACAAACTTAGCTGGGGAAAAAGCGACACTTCTAGGAAAAGCACACTGTCTGGGCACAATTTACAAACTCGGAGCCTCGGACTCTACTGAGGATCAACATCCTGTCAATGGCATGACGACCTGTGGGGGAGAAAGAGAAACCCATCCTTCGCAGATATAAACCTTTTGAACCAACAACCTGGTTAACTATTGCGGGAATCTCCCATGCTGGAGATTGAACGCGCACACCTTCGATTCGCTAAGGAGCGCAACCTCTGCAGGGAACACTGATTCTGACTTGCTGGGGTTAGTCCTATGGACGGCTTTCCATGAGGATACTCTTCTGGGGAAAATAATCCCTCATTCGGTAAGGTATAACGTCATTCCAACTCTCTGGGAATAAGCTGCGACTAGCTGGAGAATGACATCCCTGACTGGAGTCAGGTCTTACGTCAAGCGATTTTGGCCGGGGAATACAATCCCTGACTGTTTGCTCCACAAACGAGACAAAACAGTCCTATACAACAAAGTCTATCCGGGTTAGCACTTGTGACATTACTTCAGTCAATTCGAAGTTTTAGCAATTATTGGCAATGGCCAGCAAGATTATGTAAGTGCAGGTTTATCAAAAACATCAGTGTCTTTCACAAACAAAACAGTAAAGAACAAACATCAAGTACTGAATAACATGTTTTATTGATAACGGGCCTCTGAATAGGCAAAGTTTTGTACACTGGATGCAACTCCTGAAAAGAGGAAGTTACGCACACACACACATACATATATGCACAAGAAGCATAAATAAAATACAAAACAATATTTGTATACATGTCGGCGACGTGGTACAGACAAACACCATGAGCTGATCCTCCTATGACTTGCCTGACTCTGCGCTTCCCCGATGCTCAATCTTCGGAAGAGATTGTTTTTGGATAGACGTCCCCCCAGGTACTCCCAAACCACTACGCAATACTGTATCAAATCTGGATCGCAATCATTTTCTTTTTCAATCCCTAACTTTTGCGTGAACCGCCCTTTGCGGGTTTTCAATTCACCGGGATACCCTTTTTTGCCGAAATCGTCCTTTTTAGGTTTTCGACTTTGCGGGTGTACATTTTTTCAATTTTATCCCTAACTTCTGCCTGAACCTTTTATTCATTTTTTATGGTTTGTCGGGATGCCCCATTTTTGCCTGGACTCTCTTTTTACTGTCCAGCGGGTCACTTTCAAGCAAAGTATTTTTTAACTGTGTCCGAATTCACAGGAGACGTAAAGTCTTCACCATCCATGGTGGATAGTAACAAGGCTCCTCCAGAGAAGACTTTTCTGACAACGTAGGGACCTTCGTAATTAGGAGTCCACTTGCCCCTGTAATCTGTTTGTGGTGGGAGAATCTTTTTCAAAACAAGATCGCCCGTCTGAAAGCTTCAAGGGCATACCTTCTTGTCGTAAGCTTTCTTCATCTGACTCTGATATAACCGAATGTATGCTAAAGAAGCCAGTCTCTTCTCATCCATTAAACTAAGCTGATTCAGTCTATCTTTCACCCATTCTGCCTCGTCGAGTTGGACATCACGTAAAACCCTCAGGGGAGGAATCTCGACCTCCAACGGCAACACTGCCTCCATCCCGTATACCAATGAAAAAGGGGTTGCCCCGGTTGATGTGCTTACCGTCGTACGATAACCGTGCAAAGCGAAAGGTAGCATCTTGTGTCAGTCCTTATATGTCACAACCATTTTTTGGACAATCTTCTTTATGTTCTTATTGGCCGCTTCGACAGCGCCATTCATCTTGGGCCGGTAAGGAGAAGAGTTGTGGTGCTCAATCTTGAAATTCTGACACAACTCTTTCATCATTTTGTTATTCAAGTTCGAACCGTTGTCGGTGATGATCCGCTCGGGGATTCCATATTTGCAGATAATACCTCGTTTGATAAATCTGGCTACCACTTGTTTGGTGACATTGGCATATGATGCTGCTTCCACCCATTTGGTGAAGTAATCGATTGCCACCAAAATGAACCGGTGTTCGTTGGATGTCGTAGGCTCAATCTTGCCAATCATATCAATTCCCCACATCGAGAAAGGCCACGGGGATAACATCACATTCAGAGGACTTGGAGGCACATGGATTTTGTCCGCATAAATCTGGCATTTATGACACCTCTTTGCAAACTTGAAACAGTCTGTTTCCATAGTTAGCCAATAATAACCTGCCCGCAGCAGCTTTCTCGTCATAGCATGCCCACCAGCATGTGTACCAAATGTACCCTCATGTATCTCTTCCATGAGCAACTTCGCCTCTTTCTCATCTACACAACATAGCAACACCAAGTCGTGGTTTCTTTTGTACAGGACACCGTCCGGGTTCAAATAGAAATTGCCAGCCAATCTCCTGAGAGTCTTCTGATCTCGACTGGATGCCCCAGCCGAATACTCCTTGTTCTTCAGGAAATTCTGGATGTCAAAGTACCAGGGTTGACCATCAGGAGCCTCGTCAATGGCAAATATAAATGCAAGCCTATCAAGCCGAGAGATAACAATCCGGGGAGCCTCGTTCCAGAAGTTAACTTTATACATTGAAGACAATGTCGCCAGGGCGTCAGCCATTTGATTTTCTGCTTGTGGCACATGATGCAATTCCACCTTGTCAAAGAAAGGCAACAATCTCCTTGCATAATTCATATACGGTATCGAATTGGGCTGACGTGTCTCCCATTCTCCTTTAATCTGGTTCACCACTAGAGCTGAGTCTCCGTATACATCCAGATGTTTGATTCGCAAATCAATAGCTTCTTCCAGACCCATGATGCAAGCCTCATATTCAGCCTCATTATTGGTAACGAGAAAAGTCAATCGGGCAGTAAAGGGGATGTGCGACCCCTGAGAAGTATTGATAATTGCACCTATTCCGCTACCATAAGAATTCACAGCTCCGTCAAATATCAACTGCCATTTGGAACCCAACTCTGGTCCTTCGTCCGGCAATGGTTCTTCGCAATCTTTCATCTTCAGGTACATGATATCCTTGTCAGGAAAATCAAACCTCATTGATTGGTACTCCTCAACAGGCTGCTCCGCAAGGTACTCTGAAAGAACGCTACCTTTAATAGCCTTTTGCGAGACATATTGGATATTGTATTCGGTTAACACCATCTGCCATCGGGCAATTCTTCCGGAGAGTGCTTGCTTCTCAAACACGTATTTGATTGGATCCATCTTTGAAATTAGCATGGTTGTATGATTCAGCATGTATTGCCTCAAACGTTTGGTGTCCCAGGCTAGCGCGCAACACGTTTTTTCGAGCATTGAGTAATGGGACTCACAGTCTGTGAACTTTTTACTCAAGTAGTAGATCACATGCTCTTTACGTCCGGTCTCGTCGTGCTGACCGAGAACACAACCCATACTTTCCTCCAGAACCGTCAAATACATAATCAAAGGTCTCCCGGCCACTGGGGGTATCAAAACAGGAGGTTCCTGCAAATATTCTTTTATCTTGTCGAACGCCTTTTGACAATTTTCATTCCAGGTCAACACCTGATCCTTTTTCAACAACTTGAATAACGGCTTGCATGTCGCAGTTAGGTGAGATATGAACCGAGCGATGTAGTTCAACCTCCCTAAAAACCCGCGCACTTCTTTTTCTGTTTTAGGCATCGACATTTCTTGTATAGCTTTTATTTTCGCAGGATCAACCTCTATTCCTTTTTCGCTCACAATAAACCCCAGCAGTTTACCCGATCTCACCCCGAAGGTGCACTTGTTAGGGTTCAGTCTCAACCTGAACTTCCTAAGCCTCTTGACTAATTTCAGCAGATTAACCAAATGCTCTTCCTCCGTCTGGGATTTGGCAATCATATCATCAACATAAACCTTGATCTCTTTGTGCATCATGTCATGAAAGAGAGTCGTCATAGCACGTTGATATGTTGCCCCAGCGTTCTTCAGTCCGAAGGGCATCACTTTGTAGCAAAATGTTCCCCAGGGAGTAATGAAGGTAGTCTTATCCATGTCTTCTGGCGCCATTTTGATCTGATTATAGCCTGAGAAGCCGTCCATGAAGGAGAATACGGAGAACTGAGCAGTGTTATCAACCAGCACATCAATGTGAGGAAGTGGAAAGTCGTCTTTCGGGCTCGCCCTATTCAAATCACGGTAGTCTACACACATTCGCACTTTACCGTCTTTCTTCGGCACTGGTACTATATTCGCGACCCATGACAGATAAGTTGTAACGGCTAGGAAACCAGCATCCCACTGTTTTTGAACTTCCTCTTTGATTTTTACAGTCATGTCTGGTCTGGTTCTTCTGAGTTTCTGCTTAACAGGCGGACATTCCTCTCGCAGTGGCAGACGGTGCACAACTATGTCCGTGTCTAACCCAGGCATATCCTCGTACGACCAAGCAAATATATCATTATACTCTCGCAGTATCTCAATCAGCCTTTACTTGATGTCGCTCTGCAGCGCAGCCCCTATACGGATATTTCTCACAACTTCTTCCGACCCCAAGTCGATAATCTCAATTTCCTCCTGATGAGGCAGAATGATTCTCTCTTCCTGTTTCAATAAACGAGTCAGCTCTTCTGGCAAGTCTCTATCCTCAACAATCTCTTCCTCTGCTTGGAATACCGGGTGCTCGAAGTCGAGACGAGTCATAGGTGGTTCGTATGAGATGTCATCTGAAATATTAGTCCTGCAAAGGAAATGGTTAAACGCTTCAACACGCAAACAAAGCAAATAACCACGTTGCCATTTATTGTTAAAGTAAAAAACAAGAAAAACAGGGATCACAATATTTGAATATGAAAAACGCCTTTATTTCATGATTAAACAGTGCAATACACATAATCAAGTAGCCCTAATGTAACATCATTATGCCCCGGGTAGGACATAGGATTATTCAACAATTGATAAAACAAATCATTACTGTTTAAAAGTCACTGGGACAGTTTCCCGGATGGACCAGCTGCAGAGACTTTGTCTTGGCACGTTTGGCTTGATCCACGCGTCCATATCGCAGTTGCTATCCCCGTCTTCGGCGTCGGAAATAGCGTTGATAGTCTCAAAGCACACCCCGCTTGGCGTAATCGTGACCGGTCCCTTGAACCTGGGCGCTCCTGAAGATGACGCTGACGTCGATCGATACCCTAGCCCAAA
Organism: Lathyrus sativus; assembly: GCA_963859935.3. Taxonomy (NCBI): domain Eukaryota; kingdom Viridiplantae; phylum Streptophyta; class Magnoliopsida; order Fabales; family Fabaceae; genus Lathyrus; species Lathyrus sativus. Next base: position 619,879,828 of record OZ012739.1, on the reverse strand, counting down.
CTTGTCATTCTTCGCAGGAATCTCCAGTACCTATCCCCAGCCTTTAGTCTCACCAGTCTGCACTAAAGCCTGAGCCTCTTTGTAAGATGACACTGCCACATCTGATATTTTGCTGGAACCCTAAGCTTTGTCTTTAATCCGCAACTCTTCAAAGGATTGACAAGGTGTCTCGTGTATTTCTCCGTCGACCTCCACATATCTGAATGATGACAGGTGACTGACCAAAATATCCTCCTCTCCGCAAACGGTAACAACACTATCGCCCACCATGTACTTCAACTTCTGATGCAATATGGACGTTACGGCCCCTGCAACATGGATCCATGGGCGTCCAAGAAGGCAGCTATAAGCTGGATGGATATCCATGATGTAGAATTCGGTATCAAAAATTTCTGGCCCCACCTGCAGCGGTAATGTTATTGACCCAAACACTGATCTTTTCGTCCCGTCAAACGCCCTCACAACCAAATCGTTGGGCGTGCAAATAACTCCCCATATGTCCAATTTCATCATGGCTTTCTTTGGCAATACGTTCAACGATGATCCAGTATCTACCAATACACGCGACATTACGGTGCCCCGGCATTCCACCGATATATGCAAGGCCATGTTGTGCTCCCGACCTTTGGGCGTTAGGTCAAAATCTGTGAAACCCAGGCTATGTCCAGCATTGACATGCACCATTACCCCCTCTAACTGATTTACAGAAACTTCTTGGGGTACGAATGACGTATCCAGAATCTTTAGCAAGGCATTCCGGTGGGCCTCGGAACATAATAACAATGACAAGATCGAAATCTTCGACGGCGTCTGCTGTAGGTGTTCAACAATTTTATAGTCGCTCTTGCGAATCAGTCTCATGAACTCCTCTACGTCCTTGAGTGACGTATCCTTTTCTTTCGACTGAGTAGGTCCACTTTCATTTAATTTGGCTTTACCTTTGGCCAACCTCTCTGCTTCTATTTCAGGTGAGGTAAAGATCCTTCCACTGCGGGTCATGCCCCCCATTCCAACGACATTATCAACAACACCAGCAGGCTGGCTATTCACCACAATCTTCTCACCGTTGCAATACGCTTCTAAGCCGTATGTCCACGGGACAACTTTCGTACTTTCAAAGGGAACAGACCCTGCTTTGGTAATCGTAATAGTTGGCCGCTGGACGGGCGCCGTTATCGTTATAGTCTTCCTCGGGATCGTCACCGTTGCAATATCATTCTGCTCGTCACATAATGCCTCCACAGGCTTCTCAACCGCAGTTCGATCAAATTGCAAGGTCCCTTCGTCGATCATGGCCTGAATGCCCTGCTTCAAATCATTACAACCCTCTGGCTTGGTCCAACACTCTAAACAGTATTCATCACAACCGGGGAACAGTCCCCCTCTGAGCAACCTGCTTTTCACTTCACTCAATGGTGTCTTCAACTCATTAACATCCAACACCAAGTTCAAATTTTCTTCTGTCAAGATGGCGTTTGCCCCATGATTAGGCATAGGTTGTTGTACAATATTAGGCCCCACTTGGCCAAAGTTGATGGCTTTACTGTCCAACAAGTCTTGAACTTTATGCTTGAAAGAATGACAAGATTCTACATCATGTCCGGGCGCCCCGGAATGGAATTCGCAGTGCTTACTAGCATCATACCCCCTGGGAAGTACCGGTCCAGTGGGCGGTTCCATTGTTCTTTTCTCAACCAAATTCAACCCCAACAGTGTCTGAAGAAGCTCTTCATATGTCGACGGAGGCTTATCAAATACCCTCTTCGGCCTTACATTCTGAAACCTTCCCTGACCCTGATTCTGCCTTTGCTGCTGCTGCGGTTGTTGTTGCTGTTGTTGTGGTTGTTGTTGTTGCTGAGGAATTGGAATAGTAACACTGGCTATCTGTTGAGGTTGAATGTACTGATTTCTGCCTATGCCCCGACCTCTGCCACCAAATACGGCGCTTGTATCACCCTGTCGTCTTCCGCCGAACACTTTTCTCGCACCCCCAGCTGGAGTAAATTTGCCTGCCTGAATCTTTCCAATTTTAATTCCATTTTCGATCCTTTCCCCCATAAGGATCATATCGGAGAAACTGCCCATCGAAACATTGAGTAACTTGTCATAGTACATTCCTGTAAACGTCCCCACAAACATGTCATTCATCTCCCTTTCAACCAAAGGAGGGTGCACTCGAGCTGCCATATCGCGCCACCGCTGCGCGTACTCTTTGAAGCTTTCACCATTTTTCTGTGACAGACTCTGCAACTGAACTCTGTTTGGCGCCAAATCACTATTATATTTGTAATGCATAACAAAATCATCAACCAACTGCTTCCAACTTCTAATCTGAGTGGGCTCCAGTCCCATGTACCACTCCAATGATGGTCCCGATAAGCTATCTTGAAAGAAATGCATGAGCATCCTTTCATCATTGGAATATGCAGACATCCTTCTATAATAAGAACGTACATGGACCTTTGGGCAGGTATCCCCTTTGTATTTGTCAAATGTTGGAGCCTTGAATTTCAACGACACCCTCAACCCTGGTACCAACCCCATAGTAGTCATGTCTAAACCAGCGGAGTTCTGATCAACCACACCTTTCATCTGCTCTTCTAGCATTCTGATCCTCTGAACAGGGTCAATAGGGCCTTCAGGTCCCATACCTCCTCCTGAAAAAGCGTCATCCTGTTGATCCACCTCCCAGTCATTGCCATACCCATCGTAACCCATGTTACGGCCAAATCCTTGCTGATTGAACACAGGACCCTGTCCTCGGTTGCCGAACCCCAGATTGACCCCAGCAGGTCCGAAACCGTTGTTGAAAGGAAATGCTCCAGCGCCGTTCACATTACCGAATCCACCATTACCATAGCCGTACCCCTGATTATTGCCGTAACCGTCATTACCAAAGCCTTGATTGTTGAACCCGAAGTTCCCGTCCTGATTGACATTGCCATACCCGTTGTTTCCAAAGCCAACATTATCAATGAATCCTTGATCAGCATCCACAGTGTTGCCTTTGTTGTTAACAACATGCCCATCACCACCATTCCCGGTATTGTCGTTACCAGCTCCAGCACCTGCACCAGTACCAGCGTTTCCATTGATAGTTACAACAGGTGGAGTAACGACTGCCGGTATCTCATTCTCCCGGCGAGGAGTTTCAACAGAAATGTGGTCAGTATTGCCATTTCCGTTTGCCCGCGTCAGCAGCGTCTGCACCAAGGTCTGAAGATTCTCCTGGCCCTTGGCCATGCTCTCCATAGCTTGCATGAACAAAGTCAACTTCTCACGGATTTCCTGCATCTCGACTTGAACTTGATCCATTGCCTTCTTACAGTTGTTCCGGGTTGAGTTGCGGTGGATTCTTTGGTCGTCAATCCTGAAAAACCTGTGAGATGCAGGAAATAAGATACAAATTCAACAAGTAACTGGCAATGCAAAATGAATATGTAGGTGCAATGCGTGTCTGTGCGTTAGGGAAATCACCCCCGATTCTAGTGCCAAAGTGCCAGTGCAGTGACAGTGCTAAGAAGCTTGGATTCATCCACGGAGAAAACATCTCATATATTGCTGCAAAGAGCCCATGAAGTCAGAAATACAACATCACTGAGTGTGCACAATAATAAGAAGGCATGACCTCAACCAACAATCCTGGTGATGGTCGGTGTTGCACCCTAAAATTTGCTCAACCTTCTTCACTTGGTTTATGTTTCAATTGCATTAGCATTTGCATATAGAGTCATGTACATAGTCTAATCATCTGCATAGCATAGCATAGCAAGTCATCCAACAAGGGACCAAGTACTATTCTCATCTCTATGAGCCTATCAAGAGGTTATTGTTCAAATTCAATCCTATCCAAGTCATTAGGAAGAAATTGAAGTCTAAGAAGTCAGTGGATCAAGTAGTGAATCTATCTCCTATCTGAGGGTATCTGAAGATCATCAAAGAAGTTGTGAGCCGTGAATTGAGCATGGAGAGTATGTAGACATCATGGAAGACTTAGAAAGTCATTTGGAGAAGGAGGCAAGTCATTGATATGATCACAAGAGTTACAGTTGAAGACAGTCAACTAGGGTTTCATCTGGGTCAACCCTAGGTCAAATGACTGATTGAAAGGCATTAAGGTCTATTTGAGAGATGTGGGGTTCATCATTTGACATGTAGATAAGGATGTGGTGTTTTGCCAAGAAGAAATCAAGAGAAATCAAGAAGAAGAGGAGGTTCTAAATTAGGGTTTCTATGTAAAATCCCCTAATTTAGGTCAAACTTCCAAGCAAGATAAGTCAAAATGCAAGCTTCAAAGGGATCCTTGGCCAACATGAAACTTGTAGAGGATCTCAAGACCTTTAATTTGAGTGGTGGAAGACATCAAGTAGATTTATAGAACTCAAGTTATGGTTCTTGCAAGTTACAGGTCATCTGGGGTATCTGAAATTTTGTCTGTGAAAGTTACTTGTCTTCCAAGCAACTTTTACCCCTCAAGGAGATTTCAAATGAATTTATGGTCAACATAAGAGTTGTTCCTTATTGTCTTATATTTCTATAATGGTATGGTATGACTTCATATGATTTGTGTAACTCTACTTATGGTCTTGGCAAGCAAAGGGTATTTTGGTCATTTGAGAATTACAGGTCATTTCAAGCCTATGCCCAAAACTCATACAAGGAAGCTTCAAATGAAAAACTTCACAACATCAAACTTGCTCCAAATGACATTTTGAGTCTATAAAAGTGATCATGAAAGATTGGAAAGGCTCATAGCTCAAGGTTTCAAATTTGGGGAATTTAATGAATAAAAAGTGACCTAAAATTGAGATTTTTCATAACTTGGCCAAATGGGATGAATTTATAGGTCATTTTGATTGGAAAAAATGTTTTAAGAACATTGGCAAAAGTGGATTTTTGAGTTTGGTTCAAACTTTGGAAGTTATGCTTGGTTACTTACAAAAGAAGTTACATAATCAAAATTCAAGGAAAGTGTGCACAAGAAGTTTCTATCAAATTCTAGAAAGGTCCATGAGTGTCTATATATTGAATTAAGAGGCTTCATTCAAGGGTTGGTGAATCATTGTGATCAAAATACCAAGTTATACCTCATTCTTCCATTTTGCAAAACCACTTCAAACTCCATCAAATCTTCACCAATTTCCAAAGTTCTTGATCCTATCATCATCTAGATCATTCAAGAATCAAAATTCACATCAAAATCTGTTTGAATTAAGGAAGAAATCGTGCTATCCATCTTCATCATCCAAGGTGCAAGAAGGTGGTGATTGCAAGATTCAAGAGGTTTGAACAAGATCCATTGCATACAGAATCAAGAAGCAAGTGTGTAGATCAATTCCCAAGCATTGCAAGCATTGGATCCAAAGGATTCTACCTCTGTTTTCATCATCAAACCAGGTTGGTATTTCCCTTCGAATTGATTGATTTAGTTAGCATGTTAGAGAATTATTAGGTTAGAATTGTTAGGTTAGGTTAGAGGATCATTTCCATAAAGTTTGAGAAGGTTTCATGGAGGTTACTAATGGTGCACCAAATCTGTTAGGGTTTAGAACTCCTAGAATATGGCACGATAATCTTGGTTAGACAGCTTAAAACAATCAGCATGGCATGTGGAACGTGTTAGGGTAATAATTAGGAGGAATTAGCATGGTTGATAGCAGTGAAAAATGGTGGAACCAGGATGTTATACCTATCGGGTTTGAGTTTGGATGGAGTTTTAGAGGAAAGTGAGGCCATGGTTGTGTAGAGGAGAAGAAGTGGATCGTTTTTGCTTTTTACAGATTGGATTTTCATGGAGGGACGAGGGCGTATGAGAAGGTGGAAGATTGAGCCATGAAGCTGCACGCAGGGTTTATCCATGGCTGAAACCCTAAGTATTTGGAGAAGAAATGTGAGGGTCGTTGGATCCACCATTTGACCTTGACTTAGGATATGATCTGATGGCCATGATTCAAACGGAATTTGGAGGGAGATATTGTGCAGCCAAACGCTGCGTTTCATTTAACTCTTCTGATGGGCTCAAGTATCCACTGCTTTCCACACCCCCTAGTTGCCAGGCCCAATGAGAATGAACTGAGTTTCTTGCTTTATGCACCGTTTCCCCTTTTTTATTTTTTGTTGTGTTTTCTGTGCACTGGGCCCAGACGCGCTTTGCTATGCGCGCCCCCCAGTCTGGGCCCATCATCATGTTTTAACTGAATAAAATGCTGACTGCACCCCATAACCCAATTAATCCATTTTAATTTTACTTAATTCATTTTAATTCTTTGAAAAATCATAAATAATTGAAAAATGCTTATTTTTTAGTGGTTGTTTTTGCATTAGGTTCATATTTCTGTTAAGAAAATTAAGAAATAATAAAATTCCAATTTAATTTTGTTTTAGAATTTTTAGAATATTTTTCTTTTAAATACCTTTTTAAGTAGTTTAAGTTGATGCATGATATTGTTGATTTTAGTTTAGGACTTTCCTTTAACATTTTTTATCCATTCTTTTTAGGGTGATTATCTTAGAATCTTAGCTTGTATATAAAATTTAATTCATGATTTTAGGACTTAATTTTTGATGATTTGTTTGGGTGTGATTAGGAGAACTAAAACTAGGGTTTAGGAGATAACATAGGTGTAGTAAATCAATTCTTTTAGGAGTTGTCGTTTGAATCTTTGGGGTATGGGACTATAGGGGTTATGGGTAGATAGTAGATCCCTTAGAAATTGCTAGGCTTCCCATATTCTACTATTACTATCAGTATATTGCTTGCATTTGCTTGACTGTGTGGTGTGCCCTCTCTAGGGTTATTATTTGTCTGTGTGGGGTATTGGGTTTGCTTGGGGATTGGGAGAGCTGAAGACTGTGCTGATGAAGTCCATTGGAGATCAAAGAGAATGAAGACCAACTTCCAGAGTTGGTGGAGAGCATCTTGCTGGCAGCTGTTGAAGGTTGTAGAGTTTAGGGGCTAGGCAGAGCTCTAGAGTAGAGAACTTGATTCACAAACATGGAAGGTCTTGTTTGCCTCCATTCTTTCTCTATGATTCAAAGTCTCTTTTAAATATCCACCTCCTTCCTTTGGAAGGATTAATGAATGTATTTGAAAGATAGAACTTTTGAGAGAAAAATGTCTGTATCATGTTAACAGTCAGTGAGCCACCCTTGGTAGGCAATTGACTGTTTAACATCCATTTCATCTGGTTGACTGATATTCATCTTGGAGATTGAGACTTGAAGAAAAGCCACTGCAGTTTGAAGACTGATGACAAAGACCTTGCTTGAAGGTTTGAAGATGAAGATGGATGCCTGCTTGAAGCTTGTAGCTGTCTGGTGCTGACTTGAAGACAGATGTTGATGCAGAGCTGCTTTTGCTGTTTATCTTTTGCTGTTTATGATTCTTGATGTATTGATTGAATTTCCCTGACTGTATTGCTTGCTGTTTAACCTGTTAGGTTGAAAGTGAATTCTGTTCACTTTTGCCTATTGTTTTCTAGGTTCGAGGTTGAGTGGGACTCCCTTGCCTCGCTTGTATTGATGCATCCATGCATTTTACTGCTTTATTGTATATATGTTATTGTTTCTGTTTCCGTCTATTCCCTTAGGATCTCTGTTTCTCTCTGCGCAAGAGAGGAGCATGATAGACATTAGGTCTTAACCCATGCATGATAACATTAGGTTAGTTTGATTCCCTTTTCAACCATAGGTTAGAGTGCTGTCTCTTCTTTCTCAAAACAAACAGAAAAACACAATAAATATTTCAAACACAATAAAAGACACTTCTTCCGTAAAAGAATGTGAACTCATCAAAACGTCATTTTTGTCTGCTTGGACCAGTAATCAGAAAAACCCTTTTTCAGAAGGAATAAAAACAATCAAGACAGACTTGTGTCGTACGTGGCCCGAACTACGTTTGCTCTGATCTTCCATGCCATGTGGAAGTACGTAGGCATAGGATGCGATGTCCTAGCGAGCAACCTTCCCCTCCTTTCCAGTAGGTAGGCGAACTACGTTGACTCTGATTTCTCGTTCCAGACGGGAATACGTAGGCATAAAGTGCGATACTTTGCCGAGTCATTTTCTTTTCTTTTAACCCTTGACCTTTAGTTTAGATAGAATAACAATCCATACCCAAAAACAAGCGTGGATCCCGTCGAGTACGACGGACGTGAGGGGTGCTAATACCTTCCCCTTGCGTAACCGACTCCCGAACCCAGGTTTTGGTTGCGATGACCATACCTTTCCCCGTTTTGCGGTAGGTTTACCTCGAGCGTTTCCTTTCCCTCCGTTGGGATAAATAACGCACGGTGGCGACTCTTCTGTTCAGCCGGCGCCGATTTTCGCAGTAGCGACAGCTGGCGACTCTGCTGGGGATCCAACGTCCCCTGGCTGCTAAGGACTGTGATAGTTCCTTATGCATTTGGGATCCAACGTCCCTTAAGCGAGTCAATCCTAGCGCTTGTTTTCCCGTCGAGGATTTTGTATGGATTTACTTTTTCTGTCATTTACTCTCAGCATTATATTATTGTTATTATTGCTGTATTGGGGTTATGCCGGGTGATTCTGTGATTGAGAGATAAGCCGGACCTGGGCTTGAGTGCACCTAGAATTAGAGTAGAAAGTAGTGGGCGCGTGCCGGCTTTGCTTGCATTAGTGTCCCACGAAATCTACACTCGGACGAGGTTCTTCTGGTTGACTTCTTTTTCTACCCTTTGGGTCGAAGGGGTTGTTGGTTAGCTGAATTGTCGACTCCGGGAACCGATCATTTGGAAGTTGGCTAAGTGAGGCCTCTTCAGGATTTGATGATGCCAATCCTTCTGGGAATCGTATCATCAACCCTGAAAGTCTGTAACGCCAACGACCGTATAGGATGCCATACCTTTGTCAGTTACTAGGACACCTACCTGTGAGAGGGTTTGGGGTTATGCAGGTAACTAGACCTTCAGATACCGGTTATTTCTTGATCAGAGATCCTGGGTATTTATGGAGAGTTATGGGGTCTGTCTGAGACCAGTCAGAGTTATGATATGGGGTCTGTCTGAGACCAGTCAGAGTTATGATATGAGGTCTATCAAAGACCAGTCAGAGTTATAATATGAGGTCTATCAGAGACCAGTCAGAGTTATGTTGTGGGGTCTATCAGAGGCCAGTGTTGGAGCTTTATTTTGGGTCTATCTGAGACCAGGGTTTGAGGAATTCTGGAGGGTCTATCTGAGACTTTTTGATATGGTTCAGGCTTCTCAGCCACGACATTTGGTCCCTGTTGCATGTTACTTGCATTGCATTGTTTGCATAATCATTATCATTGCATCCCATTAACATGTGTCTGTGCTGCAGGTGCATTTGCATATTCCCTGGTTCTAGTGCCCGGACTTCTGCTTATTGATCATGACTGGGTTGAGAAAGACAGTTGCGTATAAGCTATCTACACCTGACATTACTCCCTTGCTTGGTCTGATGTCCCTCGCTGATGAGGAGGTTAGGAGAAGTTTCAGGATGAGTCATGGAAGATTGTTGAGACTAGTCTGCAAGCCAACCACTGTTGAGATGAATGGGCTGTACACGCTGATGCAATTCTATGACCCTGCTTTGAGGTGTTTCACGTTTGCTGACTTTATTTTGGGGCCTACCATCGAAGAGTATGTGGAGTTTACTGAGCTACCAGTACAGAACAAGGTCCCCTTTATTCACTCTGCCGCTGAGCCCAAGTTAGAGGACTTAGCTAAGGCCTTGCACATGAACGCTGCTGAGCTGTTAGTGACGTCTTGGCTTGGGGTTCCAGGTTTCTCCCTTGATTTTCTGGTTGGCAAAGCTCAAGAGTATGCCAAGAACGGGTGCTGGATAGTGTTTAATGCTATCTTGGCTCTATGCATTTACGGAATAGTGCTGTTTCCCAACTTACCCAATTTTGTGGACTTGGATGCTTTCCATCTGTTTGCTGCTAGCAACCCGGTGCCCACTTTGATTGGAGACTTCTATCATTCATTGCACTACAAAAATGAAAATAGAAGAGGAAAGACTGTTTACTGTTGTGCGCCGCTGTTGAACATGTGGTTTAAGAGTCATCTTCCCCTGAAGGGACCTCTTGTGGATAATGCAACTACAACTGACTGGCCAGAGCGCCTGATGAGGCTATCTTCCGAAGACATTGAGTGGTTTGACCGAGACTTGTTGGGATCTGAGCTTATTTTCAGTTGTTCTGGGTATCCTAATATTCCGTTGATAGGAAGAAAAGGGTGTATCAATTACAACCCTTCTCTGTTTATTCGCCAGTTCGGATATGCGTTGAAGAACCCACCTCAGGAGGAAGAAGTACATGAATCTCTGTACTTCACCGGGGATTTGAAGGGAGAGTTACTAGCCAAGCTTCAGCATGCCTGGATGCGTATCAACAGAAGAGGGAAGCCACTGTTAGGGAAGAATGATTGTCAGGCTTACGCACCCTACAGAGTTTGGATCCAAGAGAGAGCAAGGCAGTTGCGGATGCCCTTTCCAGCTGCACCAATCCCTGTTCATATTCCGGTGGAAGAACCAACTACTGTTACTAGGGAGGCCTACGAGCGAGTTGTAAAAGAAAAAGAAGCCTTGATGAAGGTCAATGAAGGGTTAGAACAAGAACTGACTCAGATACGTAGCGAGAAAAACAAGGTCGTGCATTCTTTCCAACAACAGATCGAACTAGTAAACAGGCTAGGTGCTGAATTGACTGAAGAGAAAAAGAAGCGCGAACGTCTGGGTCAAGAGTTCAGAAGCTCCCATGACATGCTGGAGTCCAAAAAGAAAGCACTCGACGCCACCCACCGAGAAATCTCTTCTTGTAACAAGACTTGGAATGCTACGCTAACCAACAATAAAAAGAGGGAAGATAAATTGAAGCAGCAAATTTCTGACCTCGAAGAGCAGTTGAAGGCTAGCATTAAGAAGTATGAAGAAGAGGTGATGACCAGATACAGTCTCCAGAATGCATTGAACAAGGCCATCGAAGGCAGGAACGAAGCTGTGTCTCAGAAGAGGAAGCTAGAGGATCGCTTCGGAGAAGGGGCATGGGAGGAAACCACCAGTGATGTGCGACGTGTTCTCAAGAGAAGAAACCAACTTGTCGAGGGTCTGCTTACCCGACCAAGTCATCCAGAGACTAAGAAGCTACTAGAAGAGTACCAGGCTTATGAGTGTACTTGACTGTTGCATGTATTAACTTGTATGCTTTATTTGCATAGTGCTGACCATCACCAGGATTGTTGGTTGAGGTCATGCCTTCTTATTGTACACTCAGTGATATTGTATTCTTGGCTTAATGGATTTCTCTACAATATATGAGGCTTTCTATGATTCGGCTCCGATCTTCCTATTGCTAGCACTGTCACTGCACTGGTACATTCACACTAGAACCGGGGAATGATATTCCTTAATGCACAGACACACATTGCATTGCATTCATATTCATATTGCATTACAGGTGATTATTGCACGGTATCTTATTGCTTGCACTGTACCAGGTCTTTTCAGGATTGCAGATCAGCGCCCGCACCGATACTCCACTCGCACCAACTGCCGAAGAATCATGGATCAAATGCAGAATGAGATGCAAGACATGCGTGAGAAGTTGGCGCTCTTCATGCATACAATGGAGACTATTGCGAAAGGTCAGGAGAATTTGCAAGCCTTGGTGCAGCCTCTGTTGGTCAGGAATGCCGGGCATGGAAATGAGGATCATCAGTCTGTGCGAGTCGACACTGTTCATGGGGATGGTACTCCCACACCAGTGGCTCCCCCTGTAGTCAACATACCTGCTGGTAATGTCAACAACGGCACTGCTTCCGGGAACGGTAACGTTGGAATTGGGAACGAGACTATCGTTAACAATGTTGGGCTCGGCGATGTCAACCTGGGTGATAATATGGGAGGCAATGGCTTCGGTAATGCTGGATTCGGGTTCAATGACCAGGGATTCGATAATACTGGGAAGTACGGTTTCAATGCTCAGGGTTTTGGGCAGGACGGATATGGTGTGACTAATCAGGGTTACGGTGGATTCGAAAATGGAAATGGCGCTGGGTTAATGGCTTTTGGACCTGCTGGGGTCGCTCTGGGGTACGGCAACAGGGGGCGAGGCCCGGTAATGAATCAGATTAGAGCTGGCCGTAACAATGGATACGATGGGTATGGAGCTGGGAATGGTAATTGGCAAGAAGACCAGCAAGAGGACGCTTTCTCCGGTGGAGGTTTCGAGGGGCCTATGGATGACTCCCAGAGGATCAGAATGCTAGAGGAGCAGATGAGGGGGGGTCGTAAATCAAAGTGTTGTGGGCTTAGATATGTCAACAATAGGTCTGGTACCTGGCCTGAGGGTGCCAATCAAATTCAAAGCTCCCACATTTGACAAGTATAAGGGGGACGCCTGTCCGAAGGTGCACGTGCGGTCATATTACAGAAGGATGTCGGCGTACTCTAATGATGAGAGGATGCTAATGCATTTCTTTCAAGATAGCTTGTCTGGTCCTTCCCTCGAGTGGTATATGGGGTTGGAACCAACTCATATAAAGACATGGAAGCAGCTGGCAGAGGCCTTTGTAGCTCACTATAAATATAACAGCGACTTGGCACCCAACCGGGTCCAATTGCAGGGGTTGTCCCAGAAGAAGGGTGAGAGCTTCAAAGAGTATGCGCAGAGATGGCGCGACATGGCTGCTAGAGTCCATCCTCCTCTAGAAGACAAGGAAATGAATGACATGTTTATAGGAACATTCACCGGCATGTTTTATGACAAGTTGTTTCACACATCTTTGGGCAGTTTCTCAGACTTAATCCTGATGGGAGAAAAGATTGAAAGCAACATTAAGCAGGGAAGATTCCAAGCTGAGGAATCTACTGCATCAGGCAGTAACAGAAGGGCTTTTGGTGGGCGCCGTCAGGGCGATGCAAGCGCAGTGTTTGGGGGCCGAGGCCGGGGCAGAGGTCGAAACCAGTACAATCAGCCGCAGCAGGTGGCAAGCGTTACTATTCCGTTTCAGCAACAACCGTTCCAGCAACAACCATTTCAACAACAACAGCAACAGCAGCCACAACAGGGGGCACAGCCTGCCCATCGCAGATTCCAAGGGGGCAAACCAAGGAGAGTGTTTGAAAAGCCTCCTTCGACGTATGCAGATTTGCTACAGACGTTACTAGGTTTGAACTTGGTGGAGAAGAGAACTCTGGCACCAATAACAGGCACTCCTCCGTATGGTTATGATGCAAGCAGGCACTGTGAATTCCACTATGGGGCTCCGGGCCACGATGTAGAGGGTTGCCACGCATTCAAGCATGTAGTGCAGGATCTATTGGATAGTAAGGCTATCAACTTTGGAACAGCGGGCCCGAATATAGTGCAAAAGCCCATGCCCAACCATGGGGCAAACGCCATTTTAACTAAGGAGGGTTTGAATTTGATTATGCATGTTGATGACCTCAAGACACCGTTGTGTGAGATAAAGAGCAGATTATTGCAAGGGGGCGTGTATCCTGGATGTGACGAGTACTGCTTAGAGTGCTGGACCCTAGCTGGGGGTTGTGATGACTTAAAGAAGGGTATTCAGACTTTAATAGATGGCGGCACACTGCAATTTGACCGAGCAGCAATTGAAGAACCTGCAGGGGCATTACCAGACAAGCAAAGTGAGGTGGCTACTGTGACGATTCCCCGAAAAACGATCACTATAACGGCACCGGCCAAGCGACCACCGATTATCATCACCAAGGCAGGGCCAATCCCGTACGAGAGCACCAAGGCAGTCCCCTGGTCCTATGGGTTGGAAGTGTATTGTGATGGGGTAAAGATTGATGTTAATAAGCAGCCAGCTGAGACTGTAGACAACGTTGTTGGTACCGGAGGTATGACAAGGAGTGGGAGAATCTTCATATCGCCTGAGGTAGAGGCTGAAAGAATGGAGAAGGGAAAGGGAAAGATGAATGAAACTGTCCCAGTACAGGGGAATGAAAAAGAAGCGGCATCGAAAGATGTGGAAGAGTTCATGCGCTTGATTCGTAAAAGTGATTATAAGATTGTTGAGCATCTGCAACACACGCCGTCAAAGATATCTATACTGTCGTTGCTATTGTGTTCTGAAGCTCACAGAAATGCATTGCTGAAAGTTCTGGATACTTCCTTCGTACCCCAAGATGTTTCCGTAAATCAGCTGGAGGGAGTGTTGGCACATGTGAACGCAGGCTATAGCTTGGGCTTTACAGACTTCGATTTGACCCCGAAGGGGAGAGAGCATAATATGGCGTTGCACGTCTCTGTGGAGTGTAGAGGGTCAGTCATGTCTCACGTGCTGGTCGATACCGGATCGTCTTTAAATGTGCTGCCCAAGAAAGCGATGACGAAGCTGGATGTCAGAGGAATCCTGTGCACGCCCAGTGACTTGGTGGTCAGGGCATTTGATGGTACGCGAAGAACAGTTTTTGGATCTATAACATTACCTCTATAGGTGGGGCCGGAGGTTTTCGCGACTGAATTTTATATCATGGATATCCAGCCTGCATACAGCTGCCTCCTCGGACGACCCTGGATCCATGGGGCTGGGGCAGTCACGTCTACCTTACATCAAAAGTTGAAATATATGGTGGGGGACAGTGTGGTCACTGTATGTGGAGAAGAAGATATACTGGTCAGCCATTTGTCATCATTTAAGTATGTGGAGGTCGATGGCGAGATTCACGAAACACCCTGTCAGGCATTTGAAGGGTTGCGCATCAAAGACAAAGGTCCCGGGCCGAGCAAAGCGTCAGAGGTAGCCGTCTCGTCATATAAGGAAGCTCAAGCTCTGGTAGAGACAGGTGAGACAAAGGGCTGGGGCAAAGTGATGGATATTCCCGTGAAGATGGACCGATTCGGGCTGGGATATCAACCGTCGTCATCAACACCTGCTGTGGGGGCACCCCGTTTCAGAGGACCAATAACCCTCACTGCTAGTGGAGTATGTCCCGAGACCATCAATGCTGCTTCAGAGTCTGACGAAGGAGACAGCGACTGCGATATGGACGCCTGGATTCAGCCGAGCGTGCCAGGACAGGGATTGTGCAATTGGTCTATTCAGGAGATTGTTCCTGTGACTCTTAAACAGTAATGCTTTGTTTTATTAATTGTTGAACAATCTGGTGTCTTGTCCGGGGCATCATGATTTTGCTTAGGGTTGTGCTGTTATGAACATTGCGTGTTTAATCATTAAATAAAAGGCGTTTTTTCATGTGCAAATATTGCGATCTCTGTTTTTCCTGTTTTGTATTTTACAATAAAATGGCAACGTGGTTATTCGCTTTATACGCATTTTGAAGCATTTAACCATTCCTTTTGCATGATAACATTTTCAGATGACATCATTGAACCACCTATGACTCGTCTCGACTTTGAGCACCCGGTATTTCAGGCCGAAGGAGAGATTGTTGAAGATGGTGACGTTCCCGAAGAATTGTCTTGGTTGGTGAAGCAAGAAGAACGAGTCATTCTGCCTCACGAGGAGGTCATCGAAATTATTAACCTGGGGTCGGAAGGGGTTGAAAAGAACATTCGTATAGGAGCCGCGCTGCAGAGCGACGTCAAGCGAAGACTGGTTGAAATGCTCAGAGAGTATAGTGATGTGTTCGCTTGGTCGTATGAAGACATGCCTGGGCTCGATGCAGATATGGTTGTGCACCGTCTGCCGTTGAAAGAAGAATGCCCGCCGGTCAAGCAGAAGCTTCGCAGAACTAGACCTGACATGGCAGTGAAAATTAAAGAGGAGGTTCAAAAACAGTGGGATGCTGGTTTCCTAGCTGTGACAAAATATCCCTCATGGGTCGCTAACATTGTACCAGTGCCAAAGAAAGACGGTAAGGTGAGAATGTGCGTAGACTACCGTGACTTAAATAAAGCGAGCCCAAAAGATGATTTTCCGCTTCCTCACATCGATGTGCTAGTTGACAACACTGCTCAATTCTCCGTATTCTCCTTCATGGATGGCTTCTCGGGCTATAATCAGATTAAAATGGCGCCAGAGGACATGGAGAAGACTACTTTCATAATGCCTTGGGGAACATTTTGTTATAAAGTGATGCCTTTCGGATTGAAGAATGCTAGGGCAACGTATCAGCGTGCAATGACGACTCTTTTCCATGATATGATGCATAAAGAGATCGAAGTTTATGTCGATGATATGATTGCCAAATCCCAGACGGAGGAAGAGCATTTGGTGAATCTGCTGAAGTTATTCAAAAGGCTTAGGAAGTTCAGGCTGAGACTGAACCCTAACAAGTGCACCTTCGAGGTGAGATCGGGTAAACTGCTGGGGTTTATCGTGAGTGAAAGAGGAATAGAGGTTGATCCTGCAAAAATAAAAGCAATACAAGAGATGCCGACGCCTAGAACAGAGAAAGAGGTGCGCGGGTTTTTAGGGAGGTTGAACTACATCGCCCGGTTCATATCTCACCTAACAGCTACGTGTGAACCATTATTCAAGCTGTTGAAAAAAGACCAGGCGGTAACGTGGAACGAAAATTGTCAAAAGGCGTTCGATAAAATAAAGCAATATTTGCAGGAGCCTCCTATTTTGATACCTCCAGTGGCAGGGAGACCCTTGATTATGTATTTGACAGTTCTTGAGGGAAGTATGGGTTGTATCCTCGGTCAACACGACGAGACAGGAAGAAAAGAGCATGCGATCTACTACTTGAGTAAGAAATGTACTGAATGTGAATCTCGATATTCAATGCTTGAAAAGACTTGTTGCGCGCTAGCCTGGGCCGCCAAGCGTTTGAGGCAATACATGCTAAATCATACAACCATGCTCATCTCGAAGATGGATCCTATCAAATATGTATTCGAAAAGCAGGCATTATCGGGGAGAATTGCCCGCTGGCAGATGGTCTTGACTGAATATGACATCCAGTATGTCTCGCAGAAGGCTATAAAGAGGAGTGTACTGTCTGAGTACTTGGCAGAGCAGCCTATTGAAGATTACCAATTGATGAGGTTTGATTTCCCTGACGAGGATATCATGTACCTAAAGATGAAAGATTGCGAAGAGCCGTTGCCAGACGAAGGACCAGAATTGGGTTCCAAATGGAAGTTGATCTTTGACGGAGCTGTAAATGCTTACGGTAGCGGAATAGGGGCAATCATCACTACTCCACACGGGTCGCACATCCCGTTTACTGCTCGATTGACCTTTCCGGTTACCAATAATGAAGCCGAATATGAAGCTTGTATCATGGGGCTTGAAGAAGCCATTGATTTGCGAATCAAAAATCTGGACGTATACGGAGACTCAGCTCTGGTGGTGAATCAGATAAAAGGGGAATGGGAGACACGTCATCCCAATTTGATACTGTACATGAATTATGCGAGGAGATTGTTGCCTTTCTTCGACAAGGTTGAATTGCATCATGTACCGCGAGCGGAGAATCAGATGGCTGACGCCCTGGCCACTTTGTCTTCCATGTACAAAGTCAACTTCTGGAACGAGGCTCCCAGAATTGTTATCTCTCGGCTTGACAGGCCTGCCTTCGTATTTGCCATCGACGAAGCATCTGACGATAAACCATGGTATTTCTATATCCTCAATTTCCTGAAGAACAAAGAATATCCGGCTGGGGCATCCAGTCAAGATCAGAAGACTCTCAGGAGGTTGGCGGGTAATTTCTATTTGAATCCGGATGGTGTCTTATACAGAAGAAATCACGACTTGGTGCTGCTGCGTTGCGTAGATGAGAAAGAGGCAAAGTTGCTCATGGAGGAGATACATGAGGGAACATTCGGTACGCATGCTGGTGGGCATGCTATGACAAGGAAGCTGCTGCGGGCAGGTTATTTTTGGCTAACTATGGAAACTGATTGTTTCAAGTTTGCGAAGAAGTGCCACAAGTGCCAAATCTATGCTGATAAGATCCATGTGCCTCCGAGTCCTCTGAATGTGATGTCGTCGCCATGGCCTTTCTCAATGTGGGGAATCGATATGATTGGAAAGATCGAGCCGACAGCTTCTAATGGACATCGGTTCATTCTAGTAGCAATCGATTATTTCACCAAGTGGGTAGAAGCGACGTCTTATGCAAATGTAACTAAGCAGGTGGTGGTCAGGTTCATCAAAAGAGATATCATTTGCAGATATGGAATCCCCGAGCGGATAATCACTGACAACGGTTCAAACCTGAATAACAAAATGATGAAGGAGCTCTATCAGAATTTCAAGATCGAGCATCACAACTCCTCCCCTTACCGACCCAAGATGAATGGCGCTGTTGAAGCGGCCAATAAGAATATAAAGAGGATCGTTCAGAAGATGGTGGTGACCTATAAGGACTGGCATGAGATGCTACCTTTCGCTTTGCACGGTTATCGTACGACGGTACACACATCAACCGGGGCAACCCCGTTCTCGTTGGTATACGGAATGGAAGCAGTACTACCACTGGAAGTTGAGATTCCTTCTCTGAGAGTACTACGAGACGTCCAATTAGACGAGGCGGAATGGGTGAAAGACAGGTTGAACCAACTGAGTTTAATGGATGAGAAGAGGCTAGCTTCTCTAGCATACGGTCGTTTGTACCAGAGCCGAATGAAGAAAGCGTATGATAAGAAGATACATCCTCGAAGCTTTCAGACGGGCGACCTTGTGCTGAAAAGGATTCTCCCGCCGCAGGCAGATCACAGGGGCAAGTGGACCCCCAACTACGAAGGGCCATACGTCGTCAGAAAAGTCTTTTCAGGAGGAGCGTTATTATTGTCCACCATGGACGGCGAAGACTTTACGTCGCCTGTGAATTCGGACGCAGTTAAAAAATACTTTGCTTGAAATTGACTCGCTGGACAGAAAAAAAGAGAGTCCAGGCAAAAATGGGGCATCCTGGCGAACCAAAAACAAAATGAAAGGTTCGGGCAAAAGTTAGGGATAAATTGAAAAAATGTACACCCGCGAAGTTGAAAACCTACACTGGGCGGCTTCGGCAAAAAAGGGTATCCCGGTGAACTGAAAACCCGTAAAGGGCGGTTCACGCAAAAGTTAGGGATTTGAAAAGCAAATGACTGCGGTCCGAATTTAATACTGCATTGAGCATTGGTGCGGGAGAATATACCTGAGGGGTCGATTATCAGATACAATCTCTTCGGAAGTGTGGATACCGGGAAAGCATTAGAGTCGGGCGAGTCATAGGAGGATCAGTTCATGATGTTCGTCTGCATCCCGTTGCCGACATGTGTACAAATTTGATCTGTCATTATATTTATGCTTCTTGTGCATACCTGTATATTTGTTGTGCGTAGCTTCCTCTTTTCAGGAGTTACATCCCGTGTACAAAAACTCTGCCCATTCAGGGGCCCAATCAATAAAACATGTTATTCAGTATGTGATGCTGGTTCTTTACTGTTTTGTGCATGATAAACGCCTAGGTTTAATGGAACTAGCATGTGCATAACGTCGCTGGCCCTTGCCAATAATTGCTAAAACTTTGAATTAACTGAAAATAATGTCACTAACACTAATCTGAATAGATTTGGTTGCATAGGCTTGTCTTGTCTTGTTTGTGGTGTTGCAGGGTTCATAGCCGTATGAGGAGGACGATCAAAAGATTGCAGTATGGACCAGAAGCTCGTGACGAAAGACTCGATCCCCACGCAGGTCGTGCTTCCAACATGACAATGTTCCTTACTGAAGAAAGATCAAATTCCCCAGCTAGTCGTAGCTTATCCAAAGGACATTCTCCAACAGAGTCGTTTATACTCAGCAAAGTTTGGCAATTCCAAGATTGTAGGTTGTATTCAGACAGTGTGGTGTCCCCCAGAAGGATTCCCCATCTCAAGCAGAGTGGTTTAGCTTCAGAAGATTAATATTCCCAATTCATGAGCTGTACTCAGACAGTCTACCCTTCCCAGTAGGGTCATTTACTCTCCCCCAGTGGAGTCGGTTGATTTTCCCCAAGAGAATCGTTCCATCCCTAGCGGAGTTCTCTTTCCAGCAAGTGTTTTCCTTCCTCCCAGGGGAACTCGAAGATTAAGACTCTCCCCGGCAGAGTTGGTTGGGCACCCTGGCATTTATTTTGTCAGAATACCGTGTGATACCCGTTCATTCCCCAGCAGAAGCCCAATCATACCGGGCGCATCTGCTATTCCCCAGCAGAGTTATATTCCCCAGCAGGGTTGACTTCACTCTTCCAGCATTTATTTTGCTGGAATAATTCTGTAGCACCTGGCTATCCCCAGCGGAGTCGACATTGTCTTCAGCATTTATTTTGCTGAAGCGGTTTCTGTATCCCAGCAGTTCGAGTCTGCATTTGCATTGGCATATAGTGTCATACTTACATCCACCAAATAAAGACGCGTAGCATTTCCATGACGAATGGAGCATTGCATCATTGTCAAACACATGCATTTTGAAACATAAACTAGGTTGGCTAACTGTTTGTTTCAAGTATTGTGTCTCTTGCAGGTAGAGAAAGATCTTGCTCAAGTGAATCACCTAACATTCAAGATCTCGGCGTGGGATATTCAACAATAATGTCCGTTTTGGCATTATTCCCCACAGAGTTAGTAGGCAAAATCTCTCTTTGTCCCCAAGCAGAGTTATTTGTCATCAAAGGGTTTCATGAATCAGAATTTCAGAGGCTGCCGCCGGTTATCAGAACAGGCGTCCGATAGTTTGGTTTCCAAATATCCCCAGTAGAGTCCGCTTCAAAGTCGTTGTCACGTCAGTGCTGAGAAGTTTGTGGGTTGGGACCAATGGAGAAATGAGTCCTGACGTGGACAATTTTATTGACGGGATTTCTTCGTGCTAGAGAAGCGGGTGTCCTAACGTGGACAGATTTATTTCCCCCGGTTGATGAGATGTGCTAGTCCTAACGTGGACCGATTTGATTTCTCCGTATTGATTGACTGTGAAGTCCTGACGTGGACAAAATTGATTACTCTTCGGGTTGGTGTCCTGATGTGGACCATTTATTCCCAGCAGATATCTTCCTTCGTAATGGTGAAATGTGCGTCCTGACGTGGACAAATTTATAGTTCTTCATGATGACAAGATACGCGAGTCCTGACGTGGACAAATTTATCTTCCTTCGTGTTGGCGAAGCATGAGTCCTGACGTGGACAAGTTTTATTTCCCCAGCAGGTCGAAGATGCATGAGTCCTGACGTGGACAAATTTTATTTCCTCAACAAGTCAAGAGGTGAGTCCTGACGTGGACAAATCAAGACGAAACGTGAGTCCTGACGTGGACAAGTGTATTCCTTACGTGGAAAGAAGTTGATTCCTTATGTGAAAAAAAGATTGTATTCCTTACGTGGAAAGAAGTTGATTCCTTATGTGAAAAAAAGATTGTATTCCTTACGTGGAAAGAAGTTGATTCCTTATGTGAAAAAAAAGATGTATTCCTTACATGGAAAGAAGTTGATTCCTTACGTGGAAAAAAGATGTGATTCCTTACGTGGAAAGATGGTATTCCTTACGTGGAAAGAAGATATGATTCCTTACGTGGAGAGAAGATATGATTCCTTACGTGGAAAAAAGGTTGATTCCTTACGTGGAAAGATGGATTCCTTACGTGGAAAGAGTTATTCCTTACGTGGAAAGATGGTATTCCTTACGTGGAAAGAAGATATGATTCCTTACGTGGAAAAAAGGTTTATTCCTTACATGGAAATATGGATTCCTTACGTGGAAAGAGTTATTCCTTACGTGGAAAGATGGTATTCCTTACGTGGAAAAATGTATTCCTTACGTGGAAAGAAGATGTATTCCTCACGTGGAAAGTTTAGTCCTGACGTGGACAGATCCAGACGATTTTATTCCTAACGTGGAAAGAGGTTATTCCTAATGTGGACAGTTTATTCCTAACGTGGATGATTTATTCCTGACGTGGATAATTCATTCCTATGTTGATAGGATCCCCTCATGTTGATGAAATGCGGACGAGTCATCCCCAGCGAAGTCGCCGAGATTTTCCCGTGTTGACGGCAGGTAGAGTCCTAACGTGGACAAGTTTAGTTGAGATTTCCTCGTGTTGACGAAACAGGCGTCCTAACATGGACTAAGTTCTATCCCTGCGATAATAGAATCTTCTTCAGGCTGATGAAAATAATCCCCAACACGGTAGCTAACAGATCAGTGGGTTGCTGTAACAGTTAGATTCAATTGATGAATGTCGTTCCCCAAGCAGTGGTGCAGTTTATTTCTGCGGTTGGCAAATTTCCGGGTTCTTAGTATTCAACCGTCTCGTACCTCGAATGTTTGAAGGCCGTTCGCTCTTCACCCAATCAGGTCCAAGTCGCTTGAATAGGGGCAGTTGTTGCACCCTAAAATTTGCTCAACCTTCTTCACTTGGTTTATGTTTCAATTGCATTAGCATTTGCATATAGAGTCATGTACATAGTCTAATCATCTACATAGCATAGCAAGTCATCCAACAAGGGACCAAGTACTATTCTCATCTCTATGAGCCTATCAAGAGGTTATTGTTCAAATTCAATCCTATCCAAGTCATTAGGAAGAAATTGAAGTCTAAGAAGTCAGTGGATCAAGCAGTGAATCTATCTCCTATCTGAGGGTATCTGAAGATCATCAAAGAAGTTGTGAGCTGTGAATTGAGCATGGAGAGTATGTAGACATCATGGAATACTTATAAAGTCAATTGGAGAAGGAGGCAAGTCATTGATATGATCACAAGAGTTGCAGTTGAAGACAATCAACTAGGGTTTCATCTGGGTCAACCCTAGGTCAACCCTAGGTCAAATGACTGATTGAAAGGCATTAAGGTCTATTTGAGAGATGTGGGGTTCATCATTTGACATGTAGAGAAGGATTTGGTGTTTTTCCAAGAAGAAATCAAGAGAAATCAAGAAGAAGAGGAGGTTCTAAATTAGGGTTTCTGTGTAAAATCCCCTGATTTAGGTCAAACTTCCAAGCAAGATAAGTCAAAATGCAAGCTTCAAAGGGATCCTTGGCCAACATGAAACTTGTAGAGGATCTCAATACCTTTAATTTGAGTGGTGGAAGACATCAAGGAGATTTATAGAACTCAAGTTATGGTTCTTGCAAGTTACAGGTCATCTGGGGTATCTGAAATTTTGTCTGTGAAAGTTACTTGTCTTCCAAGCAACTTTTACCCCTCAAGGAGATTTCAAATGAATTTATGGTCAACATAAGAGTTGTTCCTTATTGTCTTATCTTTCTAGAATGGTATGGTACGCCTTCATATGATTTGTGGAACTCTACTTATGGTCTTGGTAAGCAAAGGGTATTTTGGTCATTTGAGAATTACAGGTCATTTCAAGCCTATGCCCAAAACTCATACAAGGAAGCTTCAAATGAAAAACTTCACAACATCAAACTTGCTCCAAATGACATTTTGAGTCTATAAAAGTGATCATGAAAGATTGGAAAGGCTCATAGCTCAAGGTTTCAAATTTGGGGAATTTAATGAATAAAAAGTGACCTAAAATTGAGATTTTTCATAACTTGGCCAAATGGGATGAATTTATAGGTCATTTTGATTGGAAAAAATGTTTTAAGAACATTGGCAAAAGTGGATTTTTGAGTTTGGTTCAAACTTTGGAAGTTATGCTTGGTTACTTACAAAAGAAGTTACATAATCAAAATTCAAGGAAAGTGTGCACAAGAAGTTTCTATCAAATTCTAGAAAGGTCCATGAGTGTCTATATATTGAATTAAGAGGCTTCATTCAAGGGTTGGTGAATCATTGTGATCAAAATACCAAGTTATACCTCATTCTTCCATTTTGCAAAACCACTTCAAACTCCATCAAATCTTCACCAATTTCCAAAGTTCTTGATCCTATCATCATCTAGATCATTCAAGGATCAAAATTCACATCAAAATCTGTTTGAATTAAGGAAGAAATCGTGCTATCCATCTTCATCATCCAAGGTGCAAGAAGGTGGTGATTGCAAGATTCAAGAGGTTTGAACAAGATCCATTGCATACAGAATCAAGAAGCAAGTGTGTAGATCAATTCCCAAGCATTGCAAGCATTGGATCCAAAGGATTCTACCTCTGTTTTCATCATCAAACCAGGTTGGTATTTCCCTTCGAATTGATTGATTTAGTTAGCATGTTAGAGAATTATTAGGTTAGAATTGTTAGGTTAGGTTAGAGGATCATTTCCATAAAGTTTGAGAAGGTTTCATGGAGGTTACTAATGGTGCACCAAATCTGTTAGGGTTTAGAACTCCTAGAATATGGCACGATAATCTTGGTTAGACAGCTTAAAACAATCAGCATGGCATGTGGAACGTGTTAGGGTAATAATTAGGAGGAATTAGCATGGTTGATAGCAGTGAAAAATGGTGGAACCAGGATGTTATACCTATCGGGTTTGAGTTTGGATGGAGTTTTAGAGGAAAGTGAGGCCATGGTTGTGTAGAGGAGAAGAAGTGGATCGTTTTTGCTTTTTACAGATTGGATTTTCATGGAGGGACGAGGGCGTATGAGAAGGTGGAAGATTGAGCCATGAAGCTGCACGCAGGGTTTATCCATGGCTGAAACCCTAAGTATTTGGAGAAGAAATGTGAGGGCCGTTGGATCCACCATTTGACCTTGACTTAGGATATGATCTGATGGCCATGATTCAAACGGAATTTGGAGGGAGATATTGTGCAGCCAAACGCTGCGTTTCATTTAACTCTTCTGATGGGCTCAAGTATCCACTGCTTTCCACACCCCCTAGTTGCCAGGCCCAATGAGAATGAACTGAGTTTCTTGCTTTATGCACCGTTTCCCCTTTTTTATTTTTTGTTGTGTTTTCTGTGCACTGGACCCAGACGCGCTTTGCTATGCGCGCCCCCCAGTCTGGGCCCATCATCATGTTTTAACTGAATAAAATGCTGACTGCACCCCCTAACCCAATTAATCCATTTTAATTTTACTTAATTCATTTTAATTCTTTGAAAAATCATAAATAATTGAAAAATGCTTATTTTTTAGTGGTTATTTTTGCATTAGGTTCATATTTCTGTTAAGAAAATTAAGAAATAATAAAATTCCAATTTAATTTTGTTTTAGCATTTTTAGAATATTTTTCTTTTAAATACCTTTTTAAGTAGTTTAAGTTGATGCATGATATTGTTGATTTTAGTTTAGGACTTTCCTTTAACATTTTTGATCCATTCTTTTTAGGGTGATTAGCTTAGAATCTTAGCTTGTATATAAAATTTAATTCATGATTTTAGGACTTAATTTTTGATGATTTGTTTGGGTGTGATTAGGAGAACCAAAACTAGGGTTTAGGAGATAACATAGGTGTAGTAAATCCATTCTTTTAGGAGTTGTAGTTTGAATCTTTGGGGTATGGGACTATAGGGGTTATGGGTAGATAGTAGATCCCTTAGAAATTGCTAGGCTTCCCATATTCTACTATTACTATCAGTATATTGCTTGCATTTGCTTGACTGTGTGGTGTGCCCTCTCTAGGGTTATTATTTGTCTGTGTGGGGTATTGGGTTTGCTTGGGGATTGGGAGAGCTGAAGACTGTGCTGATGAAGTCCATTGGAGATCAAAGAGAATGAAGACCAACTTCCAGAGTTGGTGGAGAGCATCTTGCTGGCAGCTGTTGAAGGTTGTAGAGTTTAGGGGCTAGGCAGAGCTCTAGAGTAGAGAACTTGATTCACAAACATGGAAGGTCTTGTTTGCCTCCATTCTTTCCCTATGATTAAAAGTCTCTTTTAAATATCCACCTCCTTCCTTTGGAAGGATTAGTGAATGTATTTGAAAGATAGAACTTTTGAGAGAAAAATGTCTGTATCATGTTAACAGTCAGTGAGCCACCCTTGGTAGGCAATTGACTGTTTAACATCCATTTCATCTGGTTGACTGATATTCATCTTGGAGATTGAGACTTAAAGAAAAGCCATTGCAGTTTGAAGACTGATGACAAAGACCTTGTTGAAGGTTTGAAGATGAAGATGGATGCCTGCTTGAAGCTTGTAGCTGTCTGGTGCTGACTTGAAGACAGATGTTGATGCAGAGCTGCTTTTGCTGTTTATCTTTTGCTGTTTATGATTCTTGATGTATTGATTGAATTTCCCTGACTGTATTGCTTGCTGTTTAACCTGTTAGGTTGAAAGTGAATTCTGTTCACTTTTGCCTATTGTTTTCTAGGTTCGAGGTTGAGTGGGACTCCCTTGCCTCGCTTGTATTGATGCATCCATGCATTTTACTGCTTTATTGTATATATGCTATTGTTTCTGTTTCCGTCTATTCCCTTAGGATCTCTGTTTCTCTCTGCGCAAGAGAGGAGCATGATAGACATTAGGTCTTAACCCATGCATGATAACATTAGGTTAGTTTGATTCCCTTTTCAACCATAGGTTAGAGTGCTGTCTCTTCTTTCTCAAAACAAACAGAAAAACACAATAAATATTTCAAACACAATAAAAGACACTTCTTCCGTAAAAGAATGTGAACTCATCAAAACGTCATTTTTGTCTGCTTGGACCAGTAATCAGAAAAACCCTTTTTCAGAAGGAATAAAAACAATCAAGACAAACTTGTGTCGTACGTGGCCCGAACTACGTTTGCTCTGATCTTCCATGCCGTGTGGAAGTACGTAGGCATAGGATGCGATGTCCTAGCGAGCAACCTTCCCCTCCTTTCCAGTAGGTAGGCGAACTATGTTGACTCTGATTTCTCGTTCCAGACGGGAATACGTAGGCATAAAGTGCGATACTTTGCTGAGTCATTTTTCTTTTCTTTTAACCCTTGACCTTTAGTTTAGATAGAATAACAATCCATACCTGAAAACAAGCGTGGATCCCGTCGAGTACGACGGACGTGAGGGGTGCTAATACCTTCCCCTTGCGTAACCGACTCCTGAACCCAGGTTTTGGTTGCGATGACCATACCTTTCCCCGTTTTGCGGTAGGTTTACCTCGAGCGTTTCCTTTCCCTCCGTTGGGATAAATAACGCACGGTGGCGACTCTTCTGTTCAGCCGACGCCGATTTTCGCAGTAGCGACAGTCGGCACAATGCAACTAAAGCATATATAATAGTACATAAGGTAATCAAGTGCGACCATATGCCTAACACTCCTCTAACAATCTCTTAGTCTTGGGATGGTCTGGCTGAGAAAGCAACCCTTCGACGAGTGAGTCTCTTTGCCTGATAACACGCTGGAGATCCCTAATGGATTCCTCCCAAACACCTTCTCCAAAGCAATCTTCTAGCTTCCGCTTCTGGGACGCAGACTCTTTCTTGCGCTTGATAACTTTGTTCAAGGCATTCTGAACGTCATATCTCCGCATAACTTCTTCTTCAAACTTTTTCTGGCTAGCTTTCAACTGATCTTCCAGTTCAGAGATTTGCAGCTTCAGTTTGTCCTCTCTTTCTTTGTTATTTGTCAGCGTAACGTTCCAGGTTTTGTTGAATGTAGAGATCTCCCGGTAAGCTACATCAAGCGCTTTCTTCTTAGACTTCAGCATATCATGAGAGCTCTTGAAATCTACCCCCAAACGTTCATGCTTCTTTCGTTGTTTAGTCAGTTATGTGCCTAGTTGATTCACCAGCTCTGTTTGTTGCTTGAAGGAGTATACGACTTCATTCCTTTTGCTTCGGAGCTGCACTAGCTCTTCTTCCAACTTCTCGTTGGCTTTCATCAGCTCTTCTTTCTCCTTCACAATCTGTTCATATCTCTCAATAGACACAGTAGTTGACTCCTCAATCACGGGGGGAGTAGGAGGTAATACTGCAGGGAACGGCATCCGCACCTGCTTTGCCCTATCTTGGATCCAGACTTTGTACGGAGCATAGGCTTGACAATCATTCTTACCCAACAACGGCTTACCCCTTTTGTTGATATTATTCCAAGCATGCTGAAGCTTGGACAATAATTCTCCACTCAGACCACATATACAACAAAGGCACACAACAAGAGACGTTCTTGCCCCTCCTGTTCTCGCTCTTATAATGCAGAGAGTGATAGAAATCCCCAATCAGTGTAGGCACAGGATTGCCTGAAGCAAATATATGGAATGCATCCAAATCAACAAAGTCAGGCATATTAGGGAACAATACAATGCCATAGATACACAAAGCAAGGATAGCATTAAACACAACCCAACAGCCACTCTTGGCATACTCTTGTGCTTTCCCAACCAAGAACTTGAGAGAGAAACCAGAAACTCCCTTCCACGAGGTTAACAGCAATTCTGAGGAGTCTAAGTGCAAAGCAACAACCAAATCTTCTAGCTTGGGCTCAGCACCCATATGAATGAAGGGCACCTTGTTCTGAATAGTCAACTCCAAGATCTCAGCATATTCCTCCATGGTCGGAGCCAGAATGAAGTCAGGGAAAGTAAAACACCTCAGCGGGGGATCATAGAACTGCATCAGCGCGTACAATCCGTTCCGCTCATACATGGATGGTTTACAAACCAACCTAAGCAGTTTCCCATAACTCTTCCTGAAGCTTCTCTTCACGTCGTCATCAGCTAGAGATATCAAACCAAGCAAAGAAGTAACATCTGGAGCAGGCAACTTGTATGCCACAGTCTTCTTCAAAGTATCCATAATAGCAGCAGACAGAAATCCGGGCAACTAGAATCAGAGGGTATGAAATGCACCTGCAGCACAGACACACATTAATGATATGCAGAATGAGTATGCAACAATGCAATATGCAAACATGCCACAGGGATCAAGTGATATATTGCTGAAGAGATCCATCCACAATATCTGTCTCAACAGACCCACAATACTGCTTAAAACTGGTCTCAACAGACCCATAACAATGCTCCATTTTGATCTCAACAGACCTATAACAAAGCTCCAACCTGGTCTCAACAGACCCACAACAATGCTCTGATGAAGAACCCCAAGTATCCATACATACTGATCCAATATCAAGAAAACCGGGTCGTCTGGAGGTCAAGTTTCCTGCATGCCCCAATCCCTCTCACAGGTAGGTGTCCTATCAACTGACACAAGGTAAGGCAAACTATGCGATCGTCGGCGTCACAGACTTTCAAGACTGATGATACGATACCCAGAAGGTGTGGCATCATCATGTTCTGAAGAGGCCTCACTTATCCAACTTCCAATTGATCGGTCCCCAGAGTCGACAATCCAACTAACCAACAACCCCCTCAACCCAAAGGGTTGAAAAAGAAGTCAACCAGAAGAACCTCGTCTGAGCGTGGATTTTGCGGGACACTAGTACATGCAAAGCATGCATACGCCCACTACTTTCCACAACTAATTCTAGGTGCGCTCAAGCCCAGGTCCGGCTTATCTCTCAACAGATCACCCCTTCCCACAACAGCAATAACAATATAAAGCTGACAATAAAATGCGGGAAGTAAAGACATAAATGTAAATCCATACAAAACCCACGACGGGGAAAACAAGCGCTAGGACTGACTCGCGTAGGGAACCGTTGGAATCCCCAGCAGAGTCGCCAGCTGTCGCTATTGTGAAAATCGGCGTCGGCTATGACAGAAGAGTCGCCACCGTGCATTATTTATCCCAACGGAGGGAAAGGAAACGCTCAGAGTAAACCTAACGCAAACAGGAAAGGAATGGTCATCGCAACCAAATTCCTGGATTCGGGAGTCGATTACTCAAGGGGAAGGTATTAGCACCCCTCACGTCCGCCGTACTCGACGGGATCCACGCTTGTTTTCTAGTACAGATTGTTATTCTATCTACTCTACAGGTCTGGGTTAAAAAGGAAAAGAAAATGACTCGGCAAAGTATCACACTTTATGCCTACGTATTCCCGTCTGGAACGAGAAATTAGAGTCAACGTAGTTCGCCTGCCTACGGGAAAGGAGGGGAAGGTTGCTCGCTAGGATACGACATCCTATGCCTACATACTTTCATACAGCATGAAAGATCAGAGCAAACGTAGTTCGGGCTACGGAAGACACAAGCTTGTCTGACTGTTTTTTATTACCTTATGAAAGGGTTTTTCCTGATTGAGAGTCCAAGCGGACGAAAATGACACTTTGATGTTTGTTTTGAATCTTTTACGAAAGAAGTGTTTTTTAGTTTGTTTGCGATCTCTGACGCACTAGAGACTATGATCTGAGAGTGACTACGTCGCGTGTCACCCAAAGTGTACCACACTAAGCAGCCAGACTACTGGAAAGTAGCTCTCCAGCAACCCTTTCTCAAATAGCTTAAGGCTCGTAACGTACGACATCGATTAACCTTATTACTGTGTTTTTGAGTTGTTTTGAGATAAGAAGAGAAAGAAGCTCTAAAAGCCTAGGGTTGAAAAGGGAATAAACTAACCTAATGTTGTCCTGCATGGATATGAATCCTAATGTCTGTCATAATTTCCTCCTGCACAGAGGAAATCAGAGATCCTAGGGGATAAACAGAAAAGAAAGCAAGCAAATACAACAAAATGCATGCAATGCAGCAATACAAGCGAGGCAAGGGAGTCCCACTCAACCTCGAACCTGGGAAAACAACAGGCAAAATGAATCAACATTCACCTCAAACCTAGGGGGCAAGCTACACAAGCCAACAAACAAAACAGAAAACAAAACCCAAAGGAGGCAGCCCAAGCAGCAGCACCAAACTCCTACAGCAGCTCTGACAGCAAAGTTGACAGTAACATAACTCCATCTTCAAGCAGACCTTATGAAAGGCATCTTCAAAATCTTAGATCTTCATCCCTAAGCTCTAGCAAGCTCCACCGAAAAAGATTGGTTATTGAGATCAATTTATAATGAATGGGAACCAGTGAAAACCAAAGGAAATCATTAGAAACCATCATCTGCAAAGAAGGGTATCCTCAAAAGTTCTACTCTTTAAGGCATGCCACTCATCCCTCTAAGGGAGAGATGGGGCTTCCTTAAGAGGACTTTGAATCATAGGATAGGATGGAAGCAAACAAAACATTCCATGTTTTAGGCAAGAAATGAACTAAGTTTAAAAAGCTCTTCCTAAAACCCTAATTTCCTAAGCTCCTAAAAAAGCTCCTAAAAGAGAACAAAGCTTCAACTCCAAGCTCCACCCTTCAAGCCACAACAGCTACAAGATGTCCAAAAGTTCCTCCAGAAAGGTATCCAAGCAAAACCAGCTCCAAAGCCATCAACACAACAAAACAAGGCAAGGCACCAAAGATGGAACACCACAATCTATTAAAAATAGAAAACTAAGTTGTAAAACTCTAAGCAATTTCCTAGGGGAACATGCATGGATTAACAACCTAGGGTTCAAAGGTTAAAGCCTAATTCAACTTCTAGGTCCACTAAACAATTCCTAAAGTGAAGTAGGTCAAGGGTATTCACAAATTTGGGAAGGTTCTAATCATCAACCCTAAGTCAGAACCTAATCACATCTAAAAAATCTACAAAAAATCCTAAGGGAACATACAAGTGTAATCTACAACATACTAAAATATCTAAGCAAAATTCAATACCAAATGGGAGAACAAAATTCCACAAAACAGATTATCAAATATGCAAATAAAAGAAATTACACAAAAATAAGAAAAATCAGATAAAATTGGAAAATGGAAGAAAATGAGATTTCTTGATTTCAGAAAATCAAAATTAAATCCAAGATCATGTAGATATTTTTAAAATATTTTTTGGATCAAAATTGGATTTAATATAGATTTTAGAAATCAAATGAATTAAAATAAATCCAAAAAGAATAAAAAGAAAATAAAATGCTGAATTAAATGAGGTGCGTTGGATGAGGAGACCAAGTAATCATATCCAAGGACCCTGAGCGTATCCACGTGAGGATGAGTTGGCATCTGACTCACAGGCTGAGTCAGATTAGTGAAACGGCGCGTTTTGACGTTCTGGAGCCAAAGCTGAGTTCAAACGTGAACCATCGGATGCGTCTACCAAGTCTTCACTCAGACCTGATCCAAGGGTCCAGACATCATCTTCTTCATCAATCTCAGGTGGCATGAGACTTCTCACAGACGGTGGTCCGGTGATCTTCTCGGGCGGAGTGGCGGTTGCAGGTGACCAAATCAAAAACTTCTTATACCAAACTTTATCAGAAAACCACGAGGATCTCAAATCTCCAATCCATTTCAACCAACTCTCAACAGAAATCGAAACATGAATCAAAGTTCAGAGGGTGTCACATTTTCAATCCTCACCATTCGCAAAATTGAAACCATAGAAATGATCACCATCCTTCAGTGATCATCATAATCTAATCAACGTGATCTGAATCCTCAAGATCGTGCATAACCGTCTCCAAACAGAAAGTGATCATCAAACCTAATTGGCACTAATCAACTCCAAACCAAACCAGAAACGTTCCCTAATCATCCTAGGTCCTAACCACATGTAAGAATCTACCTAGTTCAGCCTAGATTATGAGGAAATTTGGAAGTTACAAACCCGTAAAAAGCTCACTAACAGAAGCACTTGGAGCACGATTCAATCTCCAAGATGATCCAGACACCTTCAAGGATGCAAGGGGAAGCTTCTCCAACCTTTATTTGGCTTGATTGTGCCTTGAATTCCAAAACCGATTCTGGCTTGGAGCTTGGAAAATTCACTTGCAATCTTCACTCTCTCCAAGAATTCTGCACCAACCTCAATCTGAACTCATTCTAGAACTTAAATATGAAGTGTTTGTGGGCTTTTGCAATCCAATTCAGGCCCAATTCGGTTGATCCAAAATTCTGATTTACACTTGAAAATCCAATGCACCAGTCACGATTTGCTTGTTACACTTGGCTCTAAAATGTTCTAACCAACTGCAAATTGATCATGGAGTATGTTTGGATAGATAGTTCAGCCTGAAACGCCTTGGTTCTTGCTTTGGATCAATGACTTGTAATTGAAGTAACTACCTTTCCAAAGCAAGTCATGTAATTTGACCTCATCTCAAAATTGTGCCAATGCAAATGTGTTTGGAATGCAATTTCTGGTCAAAATGACTACTCACATGACATGTTTATGACCTACAACTCAAAAAATGATTTTTCCCTCTTTTGAATCATTTGAAAAATCCTTCTTTTTAGGCCATTTTGAAGCACTTTGATACAAGCCAATCCAATTCACCATGCCTTCACATATGACCTAAAAACATCATTCCAAGCACATCTCATGTTGAACAATTTTCCATTTGATGAGTGGAAGATGGAGATTTTGGCACATTCTTGAAAATGACCCATAATTCAACTTTCCCAAAATACCCCTAGATTGCCAAGATCATAACTTGAGTTCCACAAATCTTCTTGAGGACTTATGGTACTCAAATTAAAGCTAAGATCAAGACCTACAACTCTTATGTTGGCCAAGAATCCATTTGAAAAATCCTTGAGGGGCAAAAGTTGCTTAGAAGTCAAGTGACTTTCACAGATAAATTTCAGTGTCCTCTGGTGACTTGTAATTTGCAAGAACCATAACTTGAGTTATACAAATATTCTTGAATACTTATAGTACTCAAATTAAAGGTATTGAGAAGCTATACAAGTTTCATGTTGGCCAAATATCCATTTGAAACTTGTATTTGGACTTATGTGGCTTTGAAGTTAGGCACTAAACAAGGGATTTTACACTGAAACCCTAATTTAGCAACTTCCCACATTCTTGATCTTTCTTTGCTTAATATTGGCAAAACACCACACATGTATCAACATACTAATTCATAAACCCCATGACCTCAAGGTAGGCTTTGATGCTCTCCAATTACTCAATTGACCTAGGGTTGACCCAAATGAAACCCTAATTGACTGCACCTCAACTATGGCTCTTGTACTTGAATCAATGACTTGTCTCAGCTTCAATAGGGACCTCTATGCATTCCATGAGATCCATACAAACCTCAAGTTCACATTCCATGTTGATGATCTTCAATACACCTCAAGTTAGGAGAGAAATCCACCTGTGGGCACTCAAACTTCTCATGACTTCAACCCTTCTCTGATGACTTGGATGGGCTCTCAGGCTCAGAGAACACCTCTAGATAGGCTTCTTTTGACATAAATGGCACTTGATCCCTTATTGGATGACTTGATATTCTATGATATGCAAATGATAAGCTATGTGAATGATGTAACTATGCAAATAAAATGCAATGAAACATAAATCAGGCAAGAAAAGGTTAAGCAAATTTTGGGGTGCAACAGAGTGGATATTTATTTTATCCCCTATGAAACTCCAGTTCGGGTATCTCCGTCTATAACTCCAGCATGAATCTCTTCAGGGAAGCAGATATTTATTTTATCCACGAGGTTTCTCCAATTAAGACATGGATCCGTTTCCAGTAGATCTTTACTGTCATCTTCAACATGATAACCAAGAGTATTTAGGCAAGATCAAGATGTTATATCCTTAGGCAGAATATTTTCTGTTCCCCTGAGAGGTTTAAAGCCTTAAAGCAGGATTGTGATCCCGTATATGGTTCTCTACCTATCCATAGTGACGCTTCTGTCTTTAAAGATTGGTCCGATATTTTTTCCCCAGAGGTCTCCTAAAGCAAGCTTACATTTCTCTAGGCAATATTTGATCTGTGAAGATTTGGTTTGAGTGCCTTTCGTCCGAGATGTTTTTTCATCTCTGCTGGTTTTGTTAGCATACGCATAGCATATAGGTAGATAACATAGCATATGCATTTTTACATCTTTGTCTTTGTCTGTTTTGTCGCTTTGGTCGTGGTTATCCCCAAGCGATTGGGTGTGTCTTCTCCTTCCAAGTAGAGTTGTCAGCCCTAAGCACAAAAGAGTGCAATACTTCTATTTCCCCACAGAGTTCGATCCTCGTGGAAGACAGTTGTTTTAGTTAAATTCCATTTGAGTTCACACCTCAATGGTCGAGTCTTGCTTGACAGTTTCTCTTCAGTTATTTCCTGAATTGAATTTCGGTCCTTGACAATCACATTGTGGACATCTCCAACTTTTGAATATGGATTAAGTGTGCATTTATTTTGCACTTGACTCCCCAGGAAGGGTTTTTTATGAAGATAACTATTGAAGACGGATATTTCCCTAACAGTATTATCAGATTTCCTCAACAAATTATATCCGAATCGCAAGCAAACTCTTTATTTGAGCAACTTGTCTGATCAGGTTTTCTATTAAGACGACAAATGGCAGTCTCCTCAAGACAGTTTGTCCATCCTCAGTGATTTTGTCAAGATTATTAACCTGACAGATTGCATCTCTTTGGAAATTCGTCAGAGAGGTTTGTCGAAGACGTTACAGATATTTTCTCTTTATTTGAGAATCTATAGAGTTTCAGACGTATTTTATAATTACAACAAGGAAGATACTCCTCAGGAATATGCTTCCCAATAAGCTCATTACACAAGTTTATTCCCATCAAATGGCATCTCTTCCGAAAAATTCGATGAAGTTTATTACAATTGGTCTCTCTTTATTTGAGAAGACATTTTTTGCTAATCAACCGGTCTACATCTCTTCTGGAGATCAACGTTGAAGCTTTACAACCTCCAGTACATTACCGTTCAGACACCTTTTCTTAGGCTGCCATATGTTTGGTAGTAGGTGATCTTTCCTTTTGTTTATTACCTTTTCTTAGGCTATCATATGTTTGATAGTAGGTAATATACCATATCACTTTGGTCAGACACCTTTTCTTAGGCTGCCATACGTTTGGTAGTAGGTGATCTTTCCTTCTTTAAGTTTATTACCTTTTCTTAGGCTATCATATATTTGATAGTAGGTAATATACCTTATTTTGTTTATTACCTTTTCTTAGGCTATCATATGTTTGATAGTAGGTAATATACCGTATCACTTTGGTCAGACACCTTTTGTTAGGCTGCCATACGTTTGGTAGTAGGTGATCTTTCCTTCTTTAAGTTTATTACCTTTTCTTAGGCTATCATATGTTTGATAGTAGATAATATACCTTGTTTTGGTTATTACCTTTTCTTAGGCTATCATACGTCTGATAGTAGGTAATTTACCGTATCCTTCGTGTTTACCTTTTCTTAGGCTATCATACATTTGATAGTAGGTAATACACTTTGTTTTGGGTATTACCTTTGCTTAGGCTATCATATGTTTGATATTAGGTAATATACCTTTCTCTTGGTCAGATACCTTTGCTTAGGCTACCTTGCTCGGTAGTAGGTGATCTCTCCTTTTGGGTTAATACCTTTTCTTAGGCTATCATACGTTTGATAGTAGGTAATACACCATTTTTTTTGGTCAAATACCTTTGCCTAGGCTACCATGTTTGGTAGTAGGTCATCTTTCCTTTGTGTTGCCTGTGCTTAGGCTATCATTTAATTGATAGTAGGTGACATGCGTTTGTTTGCTTCAACCGGATACCTTTTCTTAGGCTACCACGCGTTGGTAGTAGGTTATCCTTCACTTTCAAGTTTATGTTTCACTGTCCAAGCTATTGTATTCCTGGTGGTATTATTATATCTTATCGTCATTTTGGAGAATCCACAATGTTGATTATTGTCTCTTCTCGTGGTGTCTCGTGTCGTTGAGTTTGCTCTCCGCGTGTTGTGTCCAATTATTCCCCTGTGGCATCGTTTCCCCACAGGGCCCATGTCTTGCATCCTCATATCATTGCATAGCATATGCATTCGGTGGTATCTTAGGGCCAAAAATTCGTGCAATGTTTGTATTTAAGTCCCTTTCTATCATGTCGAGATGGAGATTCCCATCTCCATATCTCCGGATAGAAGAAACTTAAATAGGGGCATCTGTCACACCCCAATTTTTGACCGTAAGACCCCACTTGTTTTCGCACTTTGTTTTCTTTTGTTGTTTGATCTTAATTGAATATTTATGTTTTTTGTGGCTAACCAGTTCGTGCAAGTGCAGTAGTGTCAGGATATAGATTCTCACAGCCAGACATCACAGGGACGTGACCAGTGTATTCGGGTCTAAATCCAACCGCCCAAAAATTCAAGTTTAAGAGTATTTTTGCAAATGAATAAGCCTTTCAGGTCAATTCAAGGATTCAGAGGGTACCAGTCATCTTCAAGATTCAATTTACAAGGGATCGTGTTATAACTACCAAGCTGTTGGGCATTTGTATTGAAGCGTGTTGGCGGCTTATTTCAAATGTTATCAAGAGATTTCAAAACAAGGACGTCACCATATCGAGTACTAGTTTAAAGCTGGCTTGTGCAATTTGGTTCAAAGGTTTAAGGAGGCAAGTCTCAACGCCCATTAAGTCCAGGATGTCCATGGCAAGCCGAGACTCAAAGTGTGGCTAACATGAAAACTAAAGAGATTAGAAGTATTGTTTACTTATATTAACCATGGATATACGTTTGGATCCATGTCTGCCAATGAGAACACCACGTTGCTACATTTTTCGTCTTCGGTCTAGTTTCTCAGCACATAAACATTATAAAAAGGAGAAGAGGATACCTCATGCAATTTCCCATTTGGATATTTATAGCATACAACCATGTGATAACTATTAGTTCGCCTAAACCTCTACATCACTACAACACTATATGAGCTCCTAAGTAGGCCAAGTATATTCAATTACAGCAGTAACAGTACAAGAACTTTCTCTACGTTATGATATGAGCAACTCAATAACTATATACAATAAATCCTAATGCTAAACCATCCTAAGAGTCGTCACTTCAATTTGATGACCACCTTTGACAAGTACAAATCCGGAGCAGTTACTGTTCCAAATCCAGTTTGAATTTGGCTATCGCCCACGTA
Organism: Lathyrus sativus; assembly: GCA_963859935.3. NCBI lineage: Eukaryota > Viridiplantae > Streptophyta > Magnoliopsida > Fabales > Fabaceae > Lathyrus > Lathyrus sativus. The sequence goes on along the minus strand of OZ012739.1, from coordinate 619,842,228 downwards.
CTTCAAAGTCCCCGTTTTTGTTGTCGTTTGAAGAGAGTTTGGACGAATAATGACGAATCCTTGATAAACACAAATCCCCATTCCGAATCTGAAAACATTCTGTTAACAGCAGACCCTTTTCAGTTTTCCAGCCAACTCGGAGGATGTTTTAGTTTCTCGTTCACCCGCTATTACCGAAGAAAATCCCTGTAAATTTTCAATTCAGTTTATTTCAGTCCTTGCAGATATCAGACAAAATTAATAAAATGTGAACATCAATATAACAACAAGTTTGGCAGTACATTCATGAAACCTTATGGCCAAAACAAAGGCAATTTCACGGTTTGTTTACAGCAGGTATTAGTATCCAAGACAATGATAAAAGAATGCATTATGGCCATATTGAAACAACATATGTCTAAAGTAGTTCGACAAGAATCTTAAACGCAAGAATGATCTAATTACCAGTGGTAAATAAAGTACAGTATAAAACCTCATTGTCGTTACGCACGAGCAGTACCTTCAACATCATCTAACAGTCACAAGACGGCAGCCTGACTCAACAAGAAGATTCATCTCCAGCACACCTAACTGACATCAAACCAATGATTTGAGTTGTCAAACTCCCTTTTGCTCCAAGCTGCTTGCCATGACCAAGCAAGAATGATGTGCCAGCGAATATTGCCGAGTCTTCTATAAATCCCAGCTCAGGCTACGAAGCTCCCTTTCATCTGCAATAAACCATTACAAATCAATTTCGTCAACAAAATTGAAATCAAGCCTTGAACACAAGTTTTGAAAGGAGATTAACAACACCAATGCAGCCTGGCCTTGTTGTTGGCATACTACCTCTCCATGTTGAGACTGCTATAAACATAACCTCAACAGCGTATAAAATCCACCGCGGGACACGTTAAACACTCCGCAACCCTGCATTTCCTAAGCAAGTGTTAGCGAACAAAAGGAAGGAAAACACGAGCATCAGCAACGGTAAGACGGTAACAAAGGAAGAAGGGTTTGGTATCAAGGAGAACAATATGAAGAAAAAGAAAGTGGAATCGCCCTTGCATACCTTGAATGCTCAACAAGAACACAAGTCAAATGTTCGGTGCGCTCTTTTTACCCTGTCAAATACAAGTAGTTAGTTTCTCAGAAAATAAGACAGTAACGTGTTGAAAATCAAGTCAGCAAGGTTATCCCGATAGAGGTCAAAACATCACCAATGAGTACAACAATGATACGGTATGTCAGAAGTTAAAGCATCCATCAGTTCATAACGTAAGTCGTGCAGCATTTTCGGAAGAAAGTACAATCCGTAATACCTCAGAGAATGCACTCGAATGCCATCGCAAAACCACCGAGCTTATACTTTAACTACGTTATTCTACATTAAGCACAGACAAAAATGAGAAAGGTTACAAATCCTAATCCGCCATCTTTAATATAGTTCAAAACCTTCTAAAGAAGAAACCAACCTTGTCTAAATGATAAGAGGAATCCGTAGCAACAATCCTCTTGCTGGAATTTGAAGTTCTTGTCGTCGACTTTGTTGCCCACAAATTATGGAAGCTTAGACGGCCGAGAATCTCGACATTAAGCCAACGGAACTCACTGAGGCTTGCATCACCTTCGCTCAATAACAGTTTGAAAGTTCGTATTGTCGGGAGCAAACCGAGGCCTCTCTACCTTAAAGGGAAACCTGCAGCAGATTTTTGGTATTGGTTAATAATACAGTGGTAACTTCACAACAGAAGAACGAGCAATAAAGTCGTCAATTTCAGACTTAAGAATTTTTCCAAAAGTGATGCCGACAAAGTCTTAAACCTACTTCCAAAACAATTATCGACATGTCGAGCCAAAAACGACAAGGAATTCATTACATCCAAGCCAGATTTGAAGTCTATGATAGGATTTCCATAACGGTTTAGTACATCCCAAAACATGTGTCCAACATGTTTAGACGAGGATGGAAACTTTTCACCATAACAACAATATATTTTCGTCAGGTCTTCATTGAGCATTAACTACAAATTGAGAAGGTCGATATATAAATTTAAAGTTATCAGTTCATGAGAAAGGGGGAATCCAACGGAAGAACACAACATTCACACAAAAAACCTAAATCGTAAAAGGGAAAGTGACTTATCTGTCGCGCCGTCGAAGCTCCAACCCTCCATCGTTCACGAAGCTACCACAAACCACCCTTTCCATACGCCGTCGTCGAAGCCATTGTCTCCGTTACCACAGACTCCACCGTGAAACCCTTAGAGAAGAACAAAGATGAAAGCTCGGAGAAGAAATAAGAAGAAGCAGCGAGAGTGAGAAGAAAAGTGAGACGGAAGTCGCGATAAGAGAAGTGAGACAAAAATCGCAATAAAAGAAGAACGAGAGGGGAGCGGCGGAGAAAGGGAAAACATGGGTCTAGGTTTTTTTTTCCAATTTTGTTTTATTTGTTGTAATCATATGTATGTATACACACCACAACACCATGCACCCTCACGCACATGATCGTCCATCACCACTCGGATCATCATTCAACGATCCATATCGCCGCCCACCGTAAACTCACAACACCCGCGCATCACTTGATCACTCGCTCAACTTAACCCCTTTATTAACCATTTTAATCCATGGTTAATCCACTAATCATTATTTTAACATCACATTAATTAATTTGACTATAATTAATCGTCAGCTTTTAACAAAATTCAACTAATTACCCTCTTATGTTTAATTAACTTTTAATTTAATTAACCTACAATATAATCATCAATCTTTTTTGTTTAAATAATTAACCAATTAATTAGTTAATCTTTTTTCTACTTGAACCTTTTATTAATCTTTTATAAATTTAATTGAACTAAATTTATCTTTTTTTATAATTTAAGTAAATAACTGGTATAATACTCAACTTTTATTTAATAAAAATCTTTTAATAATATTAAACCAAAACCATTATGATAATAAGTTTTTAACTTAACCTTTTATCTATCTCATAACTAAATCTTTTATAACAATAAAATCCATTTTCATATTTAAATAACTTCAAGAATAATTGCCCTTTTCTTTAATAATTCCAATTAACTATTTATCTTATAATAATAACCAAACCTTTAGTTAATGAGAATTATTAATAATATTAGTCAAAAAACTATTTTCATATTTAGGATAGTTTTATATAGGAATTTTTAATAACAACCCTTTTTATCAATAATAGAAACCTCTTCCTTATATATATATATATATATATATATATATATATATATATATATATATATATATATATATATATATATATATATATATATATATATATATATATATATATATATATATATATATATATATATATATATATATATATATATATATATATATATATATATATATATATATATATATATATATATATATATATATATATATATATATATATATATATATATATATATATATATATATTAAAACTTTTTATTTAAAACCTTATCTTTTTAAAAAAAAACTTAATTAATTTATAATTTTGATCTAAAATAAAAATCAGAAAAATCTAATTTATATTCAATCCCACCAAGGTAATAATAAAATAAAACTTTTACTAAAACGAATCTAATATAACTTTTCTTCTAAAAATTAATCTCAAATTAGTCCAACCTTTATAAAATCAATCTCACCAAAAGACATAATAAAACTTCTAATAATTCAACTATTTTCCTAAAATCAATCCCAATTAAAATTAACCAACGTCGCTCAAAATCAATCATCCATCGTGCACGTATTCACTTCCACTCACATATGCACCATTCACACACTTTAGCGCTTTCATGCGTTTATGTATGGATTTACTTTACTGTCTTTACTTTCCGCAATTTATTATTACCACAATTTATATTATCGCATTGCATAGTGTCCAAAGGAAGAATCTGCGCATAACTTAAACAATTATGCGTATGCATTTCATTTGCATCATATTCCCGTTTTGATCCTTGATCCCATTCAAGTTGATCACTTAAGTTAGATCCTACCCCATAGGAAGGACCTTTATCTTTACAACTTAGATAAAAAACAATTCATCAACTCAATCAAACATATTCAAACACATTAGAGAATAAGATGTTAATCATCTTAAGCGAGATAAAACTCCTACCCCATAACAATTCAATCAATATGTAGGGACTTTGCCTTAGGAGAGATAGAGGCGTACTTGTTGACAATCCGAGTACTTGAGTCCTTCTCTTAAGACGATGCAAATACTATTTTCCTACAAAGTTGTGGTGGTTTAAATCAAGTAATCTCCCTTAAAATGACAACTCATCTTTTCTCCTAAAAACAATCAATCAACTACCTTTATCCCGTAGGAACTTTGACCGCAGTCAAAGAACTCCTCAAACCCTTTAGGGGAACTACAGATACTCTGATTCCACTCCCGTAAGGATATGTAGGCATAAGATGCGATATCTTATCGAGTATACTTAGAAATAAACCCCTAGGTCTTTTACCCCTTAAGTAGATAATCCTTAGAAATAAACAAACATAAAACAAGAGGTTCCTGTAGAGTACTACAGAAACATAGGATGCTAGCACCTTCCCTAAGTTTAACCAATCCTCGAACCTATAACTCTCTAAATATTTGCATTTGTATTGCATTGTGGGTATTTCGATCTTTCTCCCTTCCTTTGGACTAATCAAAGTTCGGTTGCAAATGAATTAAGATTCAAGCTCATCAACAGCTTGGTATCCAAATTTCACCGCGACACCATCCATGACTTGTTTTCCCCAGCATAAGTCTAATCGTACATGGCACACCCAGTCTTCCCCAGCGGAGTTGGCTTTGTCTCTTCAGCATTTATTTTGCTGGAGTGGTTCCTTTGCATTTGCATTATGTATAACATCCTCCCAAATGCGTATCATTTCTATTTCGTATGGAGCATTACGCCATTTTTAAACATATGCATTCGAAGCATAAGCCAGGTTGTTACCTTTTGTCGTCGGACATCTCTTCAGCAGATGATGGTGTATTTCTTGAGCCTGTGTGGTATCCAGGCCCTAGCAAAAAATCTTTGATAGATGTGTTCGTCTTATCATTTTCTCCCCAACAGAGTTTACTTATTCAAGTTCCTATTTCCCCAATGGAGTTATCTTTCAGATTGTAAATCGATTACCGGTCGAGTGCTAAGCTTGCTTGTTAGCAGATGTTCTTTACCGATTTAGTGTCGAGCCTTCCTGTTAGCAGATGATTTTACGAGCCGAGTGCTAAGCCTGCTTGTTAGCAGATGTTTCTTACCAGCGGATGCTGAGCCTTCTTGTTAGCAGATGTTTGTACCGGCGGATGCCGATCCTGCTTGGATAGTAGATGTTTACCGACTCTGTGTCGAGCTGACTTAGTGTCGTTGCCTACTTTATGTTAGCAGATGTTTTACCGATGGATATCGAGCCTGTTTGTTTAATAGATGCCTGATTTTTAATCACATGTTTTACCGACTTAGTGTCAAGCCTGCTTGTTAGCAGATGTTCTTTATCGACGTGAGTGTCGAGCCTGTTTGTTTAATAGATGTTTTTACTGACTGTGTGTCGAAGCCTTCTAACCTGTGGTTAGTAGTTGGTTCCTTACAACTTTCAGATATTTCTCTTGATTCCACTTTGGTTGACATTTCTACAGTTTACTATCTTGCGGTTGGAAAATTTTTGGGTTCTTTTGTATTCAAATCACCTTTTACCTTGAACGTTTGAAAGTGGTTGCTTTTCTCACCTTCAGGTTCAAGCCGTTTGAATAGGGGCAGCTGTTGTACCCCAAAATTTGACCAACCTTTTCTTTCTAACTTGGCTTATGTTTCATAGCATTGGTTCTAGACAGGGGATCAAGATGTTGTAATCACCATTCAAGAGAGAAGATTTCTTGTTCAAGCTCAAGCAAGGGTATTTTTTCAAGCCATCAAAAGACCATCATCATTGGAGTTGGGTTTCAAAGCTCCTTGAGAGGAGAGGTGTGTGTATGGGTGTCATCTCCTATCTTGAGGATCAGTAGAGGTTCATGAGGTTACCTATTAGGATAAGACATGATTCAAAAGCTCAGTGTGCATCTTAGGGATTCTTTATGAAGTTTGTTTGATCACTCAAATCATCTGCAAGAGCCTCAAGCAATGGATATGGAGTTAGAGTTTTCATCTGGTCAACCCAAAGTCAATTGTGGACTTGAGAGGGTTCAAGACTTGGTTCTAGGTCATACAAGTGATGGGAAGTCTTCATGAAGCATCTAGGATGTCTTGTTGAGATCAAATCAAGAATATTCAAGAGTTCAAGAAGTTACTAAATTAGGGTTTCAGTTGATTTCAGTGTAAAATCCCCTCTTTTGGTGCTTAACTTTAAGGACAATTTTCACTATGATACAAGTTCAATCTCATTTTCCCATAAACATTAGACTTATGAACCACATTTCAAGCTTTCTTTTGAGTACAAGAACTCATCCATTGGGTTTGTACATCTCAAATTATGGTGTCAACAAGTTGGTGTCATCAGTTGAAGAGAATTTTGAGGTACACAAGTCAACTCACTTCCAAAGCATTTTTCACATGGAACCAAGCTTCTCCTCACTTTCAAGTGAACATAAAAGTTGTTCCTAATTGTCTTAGCTTTCCAAAAAGTCCTAGAACTAATCATTCTCATGTGTGGAGCTCAAGATATAGTCTTCACAAGTCAAGGTTATTATTGGAAACCTAGTTTTAGGTCTTTCATTTCAATGACCAATTCCATGAACTTCAGGACCTCAAATCCATTTTCAACCAACATGAAACTTGTTTCAAATTTCCTTAACATCATTTTGAACTCAAAGTTCATGGAATTTGATGAATTTAGATTTCATTCATGCTTTGGTGAGCTTGAAGATTTGATTTTTGGACCTAGAGTGATTTACTTCCATTTCAAGTCATCAAATGGTTTAGTTTTGAACTTTTTCACACTATAACATCATCAAATATTGGTCAAACCATTTTTTACCTCATTTTTGCAAACATAGAGTCATGTTACAAGCCATTTTTCACATTTCCATACCATAAAAGTCATGGCTCAAAACGTGGTACAAATACAATTTCAATCAACCAAACTAACTCAATTCATTCCTACACCCCAATTATGTTCATTTGTTGACCATGAATGGAAGGGAGGATAGCAAACCCGTGTGTACACTAAAGTGGAAGTTTTTGGCCAAATTTTGAAATCACATGAATAAGCCAACATGGGCCTGCATGGAGTGCATTAAGCCCTCATATATAAGTCTCAAATCAACCCTAGGGCATCAGAAGAAGCTTGTTGCATGAGAGAAGAGAGAATCACTCAAAAATTTCACAAATTTTCTCTTCTTCAAATTTGTCAATTCTTTGAGAGTTTCTTCAAGTTGTGGCTCATTTCTTCATCACTGAAGATCAAGGAAGAAGTTGAAAACATCAGAGCAAAGCTTACAACCCGTTTGAAGGGCCAATGGAGCAGCTCCATTAGGTAACCTTCTTTGATTCAAACCTCTCATTCTAGGCATTTTTTTAGGATCATTTGGCTTGCATCTGAATTCCTATCTAGTATAGGTAATGCTTGAATGGTTATCATGAGTGTTTGATTCATTTTTAGTTTAAACTTCAAAAATTCGTGGCCTGTTTTCACCCATTTCCATGAACCTTTTTTAAAAATGGATGGCATATTCTTGTTCTACGTTGAAAACCCTTTAAAATGGTACTAGAATTTATGATTTTTATGGTGGTTTAAGGTTGAGTTCCGGTGGCCCTTCCTGGAGAAGACGACCGGAACCCTAGCTCCGGCGTCTGGTTTGATCTGAGTCAAAGCTGCTGTGTTAGCTCTTGTTAACATGCTTAAGGTTCTGCCTTGCTTGTTAGAGGTCAATGGTATGTGTACCTTGTGCCACAAATTACCTTTTGATCATGTCTTTCCACTTGTTTGAAGTGTGAGATTGTGTTTGAACTTTGGTTCTTCATTTGAACATGATCATTCTTGTGCATGCCTTTCATTTTGACTTTGAATTTGGATCATTCCATTTGTGATTCACTTCTGCCCTTAGTGTTTTATTTTTTGTTCATGATGATTTGGTGATGATGATTCCACTTTGAGTTTGTCATGAATACCTGCTTTCTTTTGAGATGGTTTTGGTGCATTTCTTTGCTTGATCTCTTGTATTTGTTGGTTGAGTTGATTATGTGTTGGTGGCTTCCCCACACTCTTTACTCCCTTACTTCTTGGTTTATGTTTCTTTGGATAGCACATTTCTCTCATGATGATTGATGGTAATTGGTTGTAGGAGTTTACTTCTCCCCTTTTATCTCATTTCTTATTGACTTGTTCAAGTTGACTTGTGTTTGTTCTATTGCATCTTCTCATGTTTACATTTATGCTTGCATTTCATATTTCTTTTCCTATTGCATTGGCTTGTTTAAGTCTCTCATCTCCTTTTCTTGTGATTGATTTGCTATGTGTTTACTTGTGCTTCTTGCCATGATCCCTTAGGATTCCTAGTCCCTCTGTTTAAGATGGGAGTAGGGGAGACATTAGGCTTTCAATCCTTTGCATGATAACATTAGGTAGTTCCCTTTTCAATCCCAACTTTAGGACCATCTTGCATGATAACATTAGGGTTGATTAGTTCCCCTTAGAGTCTTGTGTCTTCTCATCTCATCTCATAACTCTTTAAGACACTTAATAAAGGTTAAAAATTGTTTTATGCTACGAGCCTTAAGTACATGAGGAATGATAAGTGGGGAACCTCTTCTCACATTGTCTAGAGTGTTTAGCGTATGCCCTTTGCGCGACATGCGATGCATTCGCTCTTATGTCATAGTCTTTAGTGCAACATAAGTTACAAACTAACTCAATTCACTTCTTCTAAAAAACACAAACAAAAATTCAAACCTTTTCATCCTTCGGGATTGTTTCAAACTTAATCTTCAGAAAGAGTATGTTAAGTTTCTGTTCTACCGGAAACAGGCATCGTCCCTAACTGCTAGAACGGATATTTAACATTGCTCATAAAAAACACCAACCAGTGGTCTAGTTAGCCCGAACTACGTTTGCTCTGATTTCTCATACCAGATGAGGATACGTAGGCACAAAACGGCGATGTCTTGGCGAACAACCTTCCCCCCATCACCCATAGTTTCCCGAACTACGTTGACTCGGACTTTCCCATTGCACGAGGGAACACGTAGGCATAGGGAGGCGATGTCCTATCGAGTCTGTTCTTTCCGTTTCCCCTCGTTTAGAAGTAGCCTTTAGATAGTTTTCACCCATAGATTAGACAACAAACGTGGATCCCGTTGAGTACAACGGACGTGAGGGGTGCCCATACCTTCCCCTTGTGTAACCGACTCCCGAACCCAAGATTTGGTTGCGATGACCTATCTTTCCCTTTCTCTTAGGTTTTCTTCGATCGTTTCCTTTCCCTCTTTTGGGATAAATAACGTTCGGTGGCGACTCTTCTGTCTAGTTTGTCGGTCTTTTTCGCAGTTGCGACACTGAGATACACTTTAGTCAAAAAGAAACGTGAAAATGATGAATTTTGGGGGATAAATCGTCAGAATCAACTCCAGCCCAGGCCTCAAGAAGGAGAAGGATCGTCTAGTTAGAACGATCACGACTTCCCTATTTCCTGCTTTTTTTAAGATTGTAATCTTATGTTGTATTTTCTTTTGTTGTAAGAAAGGTCTTGCTTGTTAGCAAGAGCCATCTATTGTAATGGATCTCAACTTATCAATGAAAATCTGATTTTAAAGCACGTTTCTACGTGTGTTTCTAATTTTGTTTGTAAACAAAATTGCTTGTTTCTTCCTTAAATGGTTGGTTTGCATCTGCATTTGCATTTGCATATCATATGCATTATCTTGCATGAGTTCCGCATCTCATCTGTTGTCTTTTTACCTTTAGAAGAGGGAGGAAAGAAGTCACGCTGGGTTCTCACAGATACAACACTCGAGCCAGAGTTCAAAGGAAGATGGCCAATCACGACCAAAGGATCGATCAAATTGACAATGATATCGAAGGAATCAAAGACAACATCAGCCAGGTCATGGAAGTTCTCCATGGAGTAAAAGCAAAGATGGATTCACAGGCTACTGTGGTCTCTGAAATCACTACGTCAGCGGTAAATCCTCCTACAGTTCCAGCTTCAACAACTGAGTTTCCATTCAGCATATCCAGGGATTTTCTGCCTCCGCTCAACAATCCTCAAACATTCAATTTCCAACCACAAGTTGTTCCATTAATGACATATCCTCTTTTCACCCAGACGGGAGGTCCAACACATGCTCGACCTATTTTCAACAATCATCAACCAATATTTGATATACCTGATGGTTCCGAAATTGAAGATGAAAAACATGAGAAGTTGAGAGTGGAAATGGACATCATGGCCAAGAGGATGAGGGCCATTGAAGGAAGCAACGTCTTTGGATTAGATGCCAAAGACATGTGTCTAGTGCCAGGTCTGGTGTTTCCACCGAAGTTAAAGATGCCAGTACTCGACAAATACGAGGGATCCACTTGTCTGAAAGTTTATTTAATCATGTATTGCAGACGGATGGCTCCACACATCGGAAATGATAAGCTACCGATACACTGTTTTTAGGATAGCCTTAAGGGAGCATCTGCCAAGTGGTATCTAGGTTTAGACCAAGCAAATATACACTGCTTTCAGGATTTGTCTGATGCATTTATCCAGTAGTATAAGTACAATATGGATCTGGCCCCAGACCGCCGTCAGCTTCTTAGCATGACGCAAAAGAATACTGAATCCTTCAAAGAATATGCACAAAGGTGGCGCGGGACAACTACTCAGGTTGAGCCACCTCTGACTGAAAAATAATTAGCTGACTGGTTTGTAGATACAGTCAGGCCTAAATTTTATGAGAGACTAATCAACAGTGTCACAAAAAATTTCCCTGACATTGTGACCGTGGGAGTAAAATTTGGGGCAGGGTTGAAGAGTGGCAAAGTATCTAATTTTACTTTTAGCTCCAGCCCCGGTGCAACCAAGAAGCCCACCAGCAGCTTTCATAAAAAGAAAGAAGGTGAAGTAAGCGCCGTGACACATGAAAAAAGAGCACAAAATCAAATAAATAAGCGACAACGATATCAGCAGTCACTGTATGTAGCAACAGTGACACCGATCTTCCAACAACAACAGGTTCAGCAAGGTCCTCAACAAAGGGCACCCAATCAGTATCAACAATATAATCGACAACCGTACAACAATCAACAAATGCAGCAACCTTAGGCTCAGACTCCTAGATCAAATTATCAAAGTGGGAAACCAAAGATACAACCCATACCCATGAGTTATACCGAATTGTTTCCTATGTTGGTAGAAAGAGGGCTCGTCGGGACAAGGAAGTTAGGTGCTCCACCTAATCCTTTACCCCACAACTACAATCCAAACGCGCATTGTCCTTTTCATGAAAACACCGCTGGGCACGATCTAGAAGGGTGTTTTGCACTTCAGCATATCGTTCGAGAATTAATAGAGAAAAAGATATTGTCGTTCAAGGACAATCACCCAAACATGAAGGAAAATCCTCTACCAAATCATTGAGGGGTAAATGCCATAACCGAAGAAGGGGAAGAACCTAAGATGAAGACAGTCATGACTGTCGCTGAAGTAAAAGTACCATGGGTGGAATTACATAAAAGGTTAGCTCGAGCATAGGCACTCAAAAGTTCTCATGAGGACTGTGAGGGATGCAGACTAAATCCACAAGGTTGTGACCTTGTGCAAAAGGATGTTCGATCGTTGGTCAATCAGGGAATGCTGCAGATCAATAGCAGAAATAAGAAAGATGACGTGGCGGTAATTAAGCCAGTGTTCAACATGCCCGGAGAATCCAACAAAAAAGCGGTTTTCAAAAATAACAACAACAACACAACCATGCACAAAGCTATTAGACCAGTATTTCGCAATGATCTTGCGCCTAAGTTTGGAAAGGAGCAACCCAGGTTTGATCTGAGAAGAGGACCTGGTCCTCACCCAAGAGGTATAATGTTTAAATATGATTATTCATGGTGTAATGAAGTTATTAGAAAGAAGCAGGAAAATGTGACTAACATCGCTGGGGCAAGCAGAATGACCCGGAGTGGTCGAATATATCAACCTCGAGCAAACCTACCGCTCCTTAATCAACCATTCCTAAAGCTACTATCACTGTTCCTAAAGAAGTCGCTCCAAAAGACGTGGTTTCCAAAGAACCCACTGGCAAAGGGAAAGAGATCCTCAAAGATGACGAGGAAGAATTCTTAAGAATCATCTACTGAAGTGATTACTGAGTGGTGGATCAACTTAACCAAAATCCATCTAAAATCTCCATCATGTCACTGTTGAAGATATTGACACAATCTCACGTAACAAAGGATATCACAGTGGGATAGTTTGACTCAGTTGTCGCAAATATCACAGCATGCAACACTTTAAGCTTTGATGATAGTGAACTAACAGCTGAAAAACGCAAGCACAATCGTGCCTTGCATGTATCCATCAAATGTGAAGAAGACACACTTTTCAGAGTGCTTGTCGATACAGGGTCAGCGCTCAACGTGATGCCCAAGAGGACTTTAGCCAAGGTTGCCTACCAAGGAACCGAAATGAGGCCTACCTCTCTAGTCGTAAAAGCTTTTGATGGGTCAAGAAGGACAGTGATAGGGGAAGTCGAATTGCCAATCATGGTAGGCCTTCAAATCTTCGAAAGCACTTTTCAAGTAATGGATATCAATCTGGCTTACAGTTGTTTACTAGGAAGACCATAGATACACACAGCAGACGCTGTCATATCCACCCTACACCAAAAAATGAAATTTGTTGTTAATGACTAGTTGGTCATAGTGCATAGATATGAGGATCTGATGGTGAGCAACTTGTCCTCCTTCAGATACATAGAAGTCGATGAAGATGCGCTTGAAACTGCTTTCCAAGCCTTGGAAATTGGCCATGCTGTATTGGTTGATGAGTCGGTAATAACCTATGGTCCATCTTTTGCTTCCGTTCAAAGTATAAAGGCTGCAATAAAGACAGGACTCCCATTGGGATGGGGCGAGGTGATAGAAGTCAATGCTCGTGCAATAAACAACAGACAAGGGTTGGGTTACAAACCAACTCTAGAAGATGCACTTGAAGAAAGCGTCGTGAAAAAGAAGTCTTTGGAGGAAATATTCACAAGCGGCGGAGTACAAGTGAATGTCGTTATAATTGAAGACAAAGAAAGCAACCTTGACAGCCTGGTGGTTCGAGGCAGAGCGGCTTTATGCAACTGGGAAACTGTGGAAATCCCTGTCTTTTTACCTTTAGAGTAATACATTTGCTTGTTAGCTTTGTTTTCTTTAAGAAATTCCTTGTCTTGCCTAAGGCTAGTGAATTATTTTGTATGGGCCACTTTGCAGTTTGAAAAGATCTATGGATGAAAAAGTATTTTTGTTAAAACTCTTGTTTTGTTTTCTGCTTATCATTTTCACTTTTTATTAAAAGGAAAAATGACAACTTTTTTTGAAAACTTAAAATCAACCCAACATCTGCATGTTTGTGTGTGTGTCTAATCATTCTCAAAACTGTAAAACCATGCAGAACACCTTCATCACCCACATAATCTATTGATCTTTCAGTTCCTTCTAGTAGTGGTCCATTTGTCTTTCAAGTCGAAGAAGAGAGTGATGAAGATTCTGAGGTCCCTAAAGAATTGATGAGGATGACCGAATACGAAGATGCCTATCTTCAGCCATACAAGGAGCAAATTGACGTCATCAACTTGGGCTCCGAGGGAGAAAAGAAAGAAGTCAAGATTGGAGCATCGTTAAAGTTAGAAGTCAAGAGTAGACTGATAGCACTTCTCAAAGATTATGTCGATGTATTTGCTTGGTCTTATCAAGACATGCTAGGGTTGGACATCGATATTGTTATGCACAAGCTCCCTTTGAAGCCATAGTGTCCTCCAGTCAAGCATAAGCTTCAGAGATCCAGACCTGACATGGCTCTCAAAATCAGAGACGAAGTCAAGAAGCAAATTGATGCAGGCTTTTTAGCAGTATCAAAATACCCATAATGGGTGGCTGACATTGTGCCTATCCCAAAGAAAGATGGAAAAGTTAGAACTTGTGTAGACTATAGGGATCTGAACAAAGCTAGTTCGAAGGATGACTTTCCTCTTCCACATATTGAAACTCTGGTGGATAACACATGCAATTTTACAATATTTTCATTTATGGATGGATTTTCCAGCTATAACCAAATAAAGATGGATCCAACTGACAAGGAAAAGACAACCTTCATCACACCTATTTTTATAAGGTCATGCCTTTCGGTTTGAAGAATGTAGGAGCAACATATCAACGAGCTATGGTCGCACTCTTCCATGATATGAGGCATCAGGAGATTGAAGTGTATGTAGATGATATGATTGCAAAGTCTCGAAATAAAGAAGACCACCTGGATCATCTGCTAAAGTTATTTGAGAGACTCCGGAAGTATCATCTGAGGCTAATTCCGACCAAGTGCACGTTTGGGGTTTGTTCTGGCAAGCTACTCGGATTCATTGTTAGTCAACGGGGAATTGAAGTAGTTCCTGAAAAAGTCAGAGCAATTCAAGAAATGCTCGCTCCTCAAACAGAAAAACAAGTTAGAGGCTTCCTTGGACGACTAAATTACATCTCCAGATTCATTTCTAACCTGACGCCTACCTGCACACCGATTTTTAAAGGTTGTTACAAAAAGATCAAACGGTGGTATGAAATGAAAACTGCCAGTCCGAATTTGAGAAGATCAAAAAGTATCTACAAGAGCCTCCAGTGTTGATTCCTCCGGTTCCAGGAAAGCCGCTATTCATGTACATGCAATATTAGAAGATTCAATGGGTTGTGTCCTAGGCCAAACTAACGAGTCAGGAAAGAAAGAGCATGCAATCTACTATCTAAGTAAGAAGTTCACAGATTGCGAGAGTTGTTACTCACCTCTAGAGAAGGCTTGTTGTGCTCTAGCCTGGGCGGACAAACGTCTGAGATAGTACATGATTTGTCATACTACTCTGTTAATCTCCAAGATGGACCCGATAAAGTACATCTTCGAAAAGCCAGCTCAAACTGGAAGATTATCCAGGTGGCACATGCTCTTGTCAAAGTATGATATTCAATATGTCGCTCAAAAATTCGTCAAAGGCAGTGTCTTGTCATAACACCTTGCTGAACATCCTTTGGATAATTATCAACCACTAAAGTTTGAGTTCCCAAATGAAGATATAATGTACATTCAAAATTTGAAGCCAGAACCCGGCCCTGAGGAAGGTCCCGAACTTGGGTCCCGCTAGAAAAATGATGTTTGATGGAGCGTCTAACAAAAATGGACATAGTGTCGGAGCCGTTTTGATACCTCTAGACTTTGTTTCTCCTGTACCAATAACATAGCCGAGTACGAAGCCTGCATTCTGGGATTAGAAGTTCCTATTGATTTCCGTATCAAAATATTGGAAGTAATCGGTGATTCTGCCTTAGTGATCTACCAACTCAAAGAAGAATGGGAGACTCGAGATGAAAAATTGATCCCCTACAAAGATCACATTCTGAAGATGATTGAATACTTCGACGAAATTACATCCAAACATGTGTCGAGAGCAGAAAATCATATTGTCGATGCTTTAGCCATGCTAGCATCGATGTGGAAGGTCTAGTTTGTTAACAAGGCATCTCTAATTTGCATTGAAAGAAGGACTGTACCAGCGTATGTCATGATGGTAGAAGAAGAGTCTGATAAGAAGCCTTGGTTTCACGAATTAAGAATTTTCTTCAAAATCAGGAATATCCCGTTGGCGCATACGAAATTGACAAAAGAGCCATCTGAAGATTATCATCCAAATTTTTCATCAGCAATAACGTTTTGTACAAGAGAAACCACGATATGGTTCTACTCAGATGTGTGGACGAAAAGAAGCAGATTTATTAATGATTGAGGTGCATGAAGGGACGTTCGACACTCATGCCAGTGGCCATGCCATGACAAAGAAGATTCTGAACACTGGATATTTTTGGTTAACCTTAGAGACGGATTGCATCCTCTTTGCTTGAAAATGTCACAAATGTGAAGTCTATGCGGACAAAGTGCATGTTCCCCTGCATCCTCTCAACGTGATAACATCACCATGGCCATTCACAATGTGGGGCATAGACATGATTGGGGAAATAGAGCCTAAAGCATCCAACGACCACCGATTCATCCTCGTTGCGATTGATTACTTGACCAAGTGGGTAGAAGCAGCATCGTAATGGAATGTAACCAAGCAAGTGGTCGCCCGCTTCATCAAAAAGGGGATAATCAGTCGGTACGATACCCCCGACCAAATCATCACTGACAACGGGTCAAATTTGAATAACAAGATGATGAAAGAGATGTGTGATGATTTCAAAATTAAGCATCACAATTCTTCTCCGTACAAACCAAAAATGAATGGCGTTGTCGAAGCTGCAAATAAGAACATAAAAAAGATAATACAAAAGATGGTTGTGACGTATAAAGACTGGTACGAGATGTTGTCATTTGCTTTACATGGGTAGAGAACATCAGTGTGCACTTCGACAGGGGCAACCCCCTTCTCCTTGGTTTACAGGATGGACGTTATACTACCCATCAGGGTCAAGATACCTTTGTTAAGGATCTTAGTGGAAGCCGAGTGGATAAAAGAGAGGTTCAATTCACTGAATCTCATCGATGAAAAGAGGATGACCGCCACGTGTCATAGCCAGATTTAGCAACAAAGGATGAAAAAGGCGTTCGACAAGAAAGTTTGTCTCAAGGAATATAAGGAAGGAGAGCTTGTGCTCAGAAAAATCCTACCAACACAGAAGGATATGCGTGGAAAGTGGATGCCCAACTATGATGACCCTTTCGTCGTGAAAACTGTCTTCTCTAGAGGATCTCTGATTCTTGAAACAATGGATGGTGAACAACTGAAGTACCCCATTAATTCGGATGCAGTGAGAAAGTACTATGCCTGAATAAGGGAGCTCCTCAGCAAATTGGAGGTCTGAGAGAGCGATACAGGAAAATGCAGGGGCAAAGCTTCATCAACGTGTTGAAGGAGATCATTATTCGCCATTCTCGTCCGAAACAGCGAAACATATGGACTACTAGCTAGTGGGGCCGGATCATTGTTGGATTTTGTAACCCTTTATGTTTGCCATTTTTCAAAATTTGTAATTGTTCCCGAGGCTTTACCATTTGTAAAGTCCTCACCTATTAATGAAATCAGATTTCGGACCAATCATTGTTATGATCTTTTGTTTTTGTTATGCAAATTTCACTTATTCGTTAATAATGATTTTTTTGAAAAGAAAAATGTTTTGAAAAATTAAAATTTTGGTTTAAGAAAACTAATTTAACAAAGCACGTCAAAACTCTAAAGGTGCACGACGTTATTAAACTACTCTCAGAGCAGTGAAGAGCTTGCTGCCATCTCTGACCCAAGTTGCGCCCAACAGTTGGTCTGCTACTAAGTCGTGACTCCTCTTCCGCAGGTTTGCAAGAGTAGTGATCACTTCCAGAGGTCGTTCCTCTTCCCCCAGAAAGAAGCTTCATCCAGATTAGTGATGTCAGGACTCATTGTGTTGGGTTTCCTTCTGGTGTTTCTTGCTTTTCTTTTTCCTTCTCTCTCGTAGGTCGGTCTGCATATGCATTCGCATCATATCATTAGCATACGCATTTGTTTGCATGCTTTGGTTTCTATTTGTATAGCTTTTTCCTTTGAGATCCTTTGGTCGTTACCAATTTTTCTTGTTCCATCCTGTTTGCCACGGGCTAGCTTTGTGGTTGTTACCCCAACTTTGTCAAGTTTTTGGTGAAAGATGCTTTTACCCCGGGAGGCTAGTTATGATTAGATATATCTGATACTACCTGATGATTACCAAGATGTTTATTTGTCACTAATACCCGTCTTTGGAGATCAAGGCGCCACCAACCTTGTTCGGTAAGTCTAGTGGTTACTGGCAATGCCTTGCTAAAATCCAATTGTTATTGGAATCCTTTGATTCGGTTATTACCAATCCTCGTTGAAATCTAGTAGTTACTAGCATTGAAATCTAATTGTTATTAGTATTTGATTTGGTAGTCACCAATTTCCCCAGTTAAGATCAGTGGGTACTGGCTTCGTTTAAATCCAATTGTTATTGGTACTTTGGTTTGGTTGTCACCAGTCCTTTTTTAAAGTCCAGCAGTTACTGGTATTGTGAAAAACCAATCGTTATTGGTATCTTGATTTGGTTGTTACCAATCTTTGAAAGCCTAGTGGTTATTGGCATTACCTAAATCCAATTTTTATTGGTATCCTTTGATTTGGTTGTCACCAATCATTCTAAGTCCAGTGGTTACTGACATTATTTGAAAATCCAATTGTTATTGGTATCTTTGATTTGGTTGTCACCAATCCCCCAATATAAGTCCGGTAGTTACTAGTATTACTTGAAACCTAATCGTTATTGGTATTCTTACTTTAGTTGTTACAGTATTCACTTGAAAGTTTAGTTGTTACTAGCACCCCAAGAAAGTCCAGTAGTTACTAGTACCGCTTAAAGGCATTTGTTATTTACGAAATTTCTGTTTGTCACCAGTATCCCCATCAAAGTCTTTGGCACCCCCAGTCGAGTCCCGAAGATCTAGTGGTTACTAGTATCCTCGATGAGTTTGGTCTTGTTTCTAGCCTTTTCTTGAAGATCACATTCAAACTCTTCGCTATAGGAAGTTTCTTATTTGGTTTGCCCCCAATAAGGACCGTGTCTCTGGTTGTTTTGCTTCCCCAGTCGGGGTCTGAGTCTGTTGACTTCTGTCCCTCTGCGCGGCGTCTCCCTCGATGCATTTCTCCAGTGAAGGTTTGCATTTTCCCAGTAGGGACTTGCCTTTTCCCCAATGAAGATTTGTCTTCCCTGGTGGAGTTTGTGTCTCTGTGTGAAGATCCCTTTGAGTAACATCATTACTCGTTGTATTTGCCGTTTCTTTTATTTTTTGCTCGTGTGTCAGCATTTGCTTGCATCTCAAGCATCATACAACATCATTTAGAATTCATCGCATTTTTGCATTTGTCCTTTTGCATACCACCATATCTAAGGGACAAAATTTTCAGTTTGCTATATTTAAATACCTTTCACTACGATTCTATGAGGATTGTTATCTCTCATTGCCATATGGCGAAGATATTTAAATAGGGGCAACTGTTGTACCCTAAATTTTGACCCTTAGATCTTCATCATCATTCCAGGAACATCATCATTTGTTTTATCTAACCTTAACCTATTTCAAGTTTGTCTTTGTCAAGATGCAGGTGAAGTAGGGTTCCATACAGTCAGGAATCAGGGTTTCGATGGTCAATGTCTTAGATTGATCCTCCATTAAAAAAGTCCCCACACCATCAAAGATAATATATTGGATCAATTATGAGTCTAATTTGATGTTGTCACCCAAGGAAAAGAACAGTGCAGTGCAGGACCCCTGATTAGGGTTTCTGATCAAGAAAAGTCAACTGTGGTTTGAATTTTGATTTAAATGGTATTCCAATGGTGGAATCATGACCCATGAAACTTATATGACTTATTAAAGTCCCCTCAAGAAATTTCAAGACCTCAGGGAACCCATAATACTAACATTCGATTCGGAGGTTATCGATCGTTCGATTCGTCTGACGGAAAAGTAAACTCTTTCACCAACAGGGTTTTGATCCAAAATTGAAGACAATTATGTTACTAATTTTATATTATATCTAATCATGAAGTCTTGTGACCATTGGATCAAGAATTGAGAAGTAATCGAAAAGTCGGGAAATTAAGGTTTTGAAAGGGGCAAGACCATAACTTCCTAACCACATATCCAAATGGAGTGGTTCAAAGCTTGTCGGAAAGGTCTTGGGAAGTCCTAAAAAAGTGCAAAAGTGACCTATGTGCAAAAAAATGAATATATTTTGAGTTATGATAAAAAAACAAGTCAAGAGGGGAAAAACACTTAGTGAAATTTCATGATTTTAGCACTTTTAAGTCATGTTTTTAGCCAACTTCAAGAGGATTTTTGACCTAATTCCACTTGGAATTTGAAACATCTTAAAACATGAAAGTTGTAGAGAATGATGAGGGATTTCCAAAAAGTACAAGAACTCCTCCATAGAATTTGTGAGCTAGGAGTTTAGAAGGAGAGAAGTTAGGGTTCAAGCACTTGAAATGCACAATGTCAAACTTAACATAAACCAACTTGCCAACTATCCAATTGACTTTCAACCATGGTTTAGCATTTGATCTGATTTCTAGAGTGCATGGTGAGTAAAAATTAGAAGAATCTTTGAGCTGAACCAAGATTGTGGTTAAAGTCATTATTTAATTCAAGGAAAGTACAAAAGTACACCATGAAAGAGAAGATTTTTGTGCCATAACAGCTGCAGCCTAGCTTTTACTCACTTGACACTCTTATAGTCACTTCTCATGGCTTGTTTACAGGATGTGTATGCAGTTTAATGCATTGGAAGCACCCAAAACCAGCAACATCAAATCTTGAATAAGATTCACTTCATTTTCCCTCCAAAAGGCAAGATTGAAGCAAGAGCTCCAATCTGCCCTCACTCTTGATCCTTTTCATTTGCCTATAAATAACACGCCTAATGAACATCACAAATACACCAAAACAACCAAGAATCAAACCTTAAACACATTCCCTCATCTATTACAAACCTTCTTGCAAATTGAAGCAAGCTTGTCTCAAAGAACTTGTGCCAAATTGATTTCCAGTCATTCCACACCCCTACCAACATTTCACACAACTTACAAACGATCCTCTAGAGCTATCCAAACCATCATTTACACCAGAAACAATTCCATTCTCAAAGTCACCATAGATGATTTCTAACTCTTCCAAAACCTCTAACATTTCATAAACAACCTATAAAAGCTGTCCAAATCAAGTTCACACTTCTGTAACAAGGATTGAGCCATGTTGCTTTTTAAAATCTTAAATTTTTGAGGTTTCTTCCCATTTTGAAAGCCATACTGTTTGACAGTGGAGTTGTGGATCATTGGAGCTGTTATTCATCATTCAAAGATCATTTTCAGGGTGTAGAAAAGCATTAAGGACCTCTGGTTTTCTTATTTAACAAAGTTTCTTCAAGAGGTAAGCCTAAATCCTTGAACATGAACTTTTGCTTTGCATTTCACTTACTATTTTGAGTTGTAACCATGATTGTATGTTAGACATTGTTTGAACATGTTATATATATGCCATATGTCATGTATGAACCCCTGCTTGCACCAGAAATTGTCATTTCTTGACTGTTCAATTGTTGGTCACAAACTAGGCCCAACCTAGTCATAATATGCATGTTGATTCTAATTTTCCAAACAATGTGTGCATCTTCTGATTTCTCTTGAGCCAATCACTATAAATGATGCATATATGGTGTTTATACACTTGTTTCATCAAACACTTCACTACTTGACACTGTCCATATGCTCTTGCTCTTGGTTGTAACCAAAGTTGCCTAAACAATGAGGTTATCGAATTTTTCAGTGAGTGGGTTGTATGGAAAAATAAATGGTACCATTGAATTCCTTGTTTAAAAATACACAATTTACACGTTTTGTTTCACTCCATTTGGTTAATAATTGACTGAGTTCCACTTCTTCATGCAAATTACCTAAGGGTGTCTTATCTTGCCTTGACCTAGCTTTGCCCTCTTGGTGCACCAACTTTGAATGATCATAACTTGCTCATTTTTTGTGATATTGATCCAATTATTTTTGAAAACTACTCTTCATCATGTCTATTTTCATTTAGTGGAGAAATTATCCAAGTATTGTTATCCTAGGAAGACTTTGATCCACTTAAAAAGCATGTGTTTTTAGGGTTTTTACCATGACGTGTGTAAACCTTTTCAACTTGAAACTTGATTTTTCTTGTGTTGTTGATCTTTTATGGTTCACACATGTTTGTTAACATGTTTAAATGCTCAAGTTTCTTTGATTCATTGCCTTACCGTGTTATTTCTTTCTTTTGTGAATGTATACATGAATCATGACCTTTTAAACTTCATCTGTGAACTTTACCGTGATTCTTGATGTTGTAACCACTTGAATATGTATGCCATGCCTCTTCATACTTGTTTGTGTATCTTTTTAGGACTATAACATGTTTAAGGTTTATTTCTTGCTTTTGTGAATGCATGAACATGAATGAGTACTTTAAAACTTCTTTGATGCATAACATGATTTTGGATGTTGTAACTTCTTAAATGTGTTTGTCATGTTTCTTTCAACTTGTTATGTGTTTTTCTAGGATCATAACATGCTAGGATTTGGTTTTTGACTTGGTTGTTACCATGAACATTTCTTACCTTTTCCAAGGAGATCATGACTTTACACTTGGACTATTGTAATCTTTCTTGTGTTTTTGCTTGCTTGATTGTCATGTATGCATATATTGTTGGCCTCATGTCACCACATTTAATCTTTCTTGATTCATACACCATGTTTGATTCAAGTTTTAACTTGTATGCTTGATTTTTACTTGTTCACCATTGATGAGTTTGTTGTGGTCACACTTGTTCATGTTTATCTTTGTATGTTTCTTGATGTTGTAACCTCTTGAACATGACCCCATATCCTTACCTCACTTGTTATGATATCTTGTTAGAACCATAACATTCTTAAGGTTGATTCTTGTTTTGAAATTTACCTTGAATCTTGTTTACCTTCTTCTATGTGAGGTTTGATACCATGTTTGAATTATAGCCACTCTTCTTGCTCATCCATGCTTGATTGTCATCAACATGCCTTGAATATGATTAAGTATTGTACATTTACTTATGATTGATGTTTGATTCAAGTTGTAACTTGTATGCATGAGTATACCATTGATAAATTTGTAGTTGTTACATATATTCCATGCTTGTCCTTATTGTTTGTCACCTTCATGATCTTTTGAACATTGTCATGTTAAGTGCTAAGCTTTGGTTGTTACCATGTTTGTCATATTTCAATTTGATAATTGAATCTCCTTGTTTGGTCCTTATCTTTGTTAAGATCATTGGAATTTCTTAGTTCTTATCAAGTTTTGGTTATCATCATCATTTCATGTTGTTATATGCTTGCCCTTATCTTCTTGATTGTTACCTCTTTGCTCTTGGTCATGGTTTACATGTTGTTACATATCCTTGTTCATGTATCTTTAACTTTGTCAAGTTATTTCTTAAAATAATTGAACTTGTTAGTTCTTATTAAATGTGTTTTAGTGTACTATTTGTTTCATGTTGTCACATGATTATCTTAACTTTTCTTGGTTGTTACCATGCTTCATGTATTCATCATGTTTGAATGATTGTTTATATTTATTTAAATTTGTTAAGTTATCTCCCCAGTTGATGGAACTTGTTAGTTCTCATCCAGTTGTCTCATTTCTTTCCTATTCTGAAGGAAAGTCTCTCTATTAACCCTTGGGTTCATAGACAGCTCATTACACCCACTTTGACTTTGTTAAGTCATCTTTGAACCACAACTTAGTTAAGTTAGAACCTATACCCATTTAGACTTTGATTTAAGTCTAGAAGATCTACCCCTTCTTAGGAGTATTTCTCAATTAGAGCTTTAACATAGAGTTTGTTAATTCTATGTAAGAATCATGGTGATGATTACTTACTTCCCTCTTGACTTTTGTAAAAGTCAATCTCCCTTTGAATTTACAACTTAGATTAGAGAGTTTTGTTAAAATCTACACAATAATTGTTATGTTTGTTCCCCTTTGGACCTTGATCATAATCAAGTTTTCACCCATCCCTAGTGAGGTAAACTACGGTTGCTCTGATTCTATCCTAGTTAGGATACGTAGGCAGAGGATGCGATATATTTGTGAGCAAATTTAGAAACTATCCTTAGGTCTTTACCTACAACTTTACCTTGTACCCATATCCTAAACCATATCAAACATCTAGCAAGTATAGCATACAAATATACAAAAGGTTCCTGTAAAGTACTACAAATGTTTAGGATGTGAAATACCTACCATAGGCATAACCAACCCGACCCCCGAATCTCTTAGCGTTGTTGTTACATCGCGCAAAAGGTCTTTCTTTCTTTAACCTTTCTTTTGGATAAATCAAAGTCCGGTAGTGAATTTAAAGAATTAGGATTCAAGTTAATCAATAGCTTGGTATCACAATTCTCACCGCAACAGACATCAATAAGGTTTGTGGACCATTTTCTAGACTTGAAACCTTAAGAATTGTGGTGGTCATGGCAACATATAAAGGGTGGAAGATGCATCAATTGGATATAAAGTCAGACTTTCTCAATGGACAACTATAAAAGGAGTTATATGTCAAGAAAACACTTGATTTTGAAATCAAAGGGCAAGAAGAAAAGGCGTTCAGACTGAGAAAAGCAATGTATAAATTGAAACATGAATCCAAGGCATGGAATAAGAGAATTGACAACTTTCTCATTAAGTTAGGATTCAAAAAATGCATACCAGAACATGGAGTTAATATGAAAGGTTCAAGTGAAGTGGACTAAATCATTCCATGTTTAGATATAGATGATCTTTTGATAACAAAACCAAATGAAGCTAAAGTGAAAAAATTCAATACTAACATGAAGAATGAATTTGAGATGTCATATATAAGAAACTTGGCTTATTTTATAGGTATGGCATTTGTGATCACAAAATTTGGTATTTTTGCACCAGAAGATATCTTGAAGAAATTCAAAATGAGAAAATGAAACCCTTGAATTATTCCCATGGAAACATGTATAAAGCTGAAAAAGGACGCATGTGATGAACTGGTAGGTGCAACTCTGTATAAATAAATCACGATCTCACTTAGGTACCTATGCAATAGTAGACCATATATTTTCCATAGTGTTGACCAGGTAAGTAGATTCATGGAGAAGCCAAGATGATGCCATCTATTATCAACTAAAAGAATCCTTATATGCATTAAAGGAAATATTGATCATGGTATACTCCTACCATATCAAAAGAACTTCAAAAGGGAACATAATGCTTATATTTATTCTGACTAGGGATGACAAATGGGCATGCCATCCCCGAGAAGGGGGAGGGGCAGACATTATTAAGGGATATGCCTAAAACATTGTCCCATCCCACAAAAAAAGGAAGATGGGGTGGGGTGTGCCCGCATCCACTGCAATTTTTTAACCATAAATATGCAAAATGTTATGTTAATTCTCGTGCCAGCTAAAGCCTGCAAAAAACGAGATATGATGGGACAAGCATATTAGAGGATGCGAGCCTAAAATCATGGTTCTTTATGGGAAAAACAGGCATGATTGACGGGGCGGACCTGTTTTTCCATCTTTAATTCTGACTCATATTGAAAAGAGTTGAAGCTCAATAAAGTTGCAAAGATAAAGTTGTTAGTTGAAAGTAAATCAACAATTGATATAACTAATAATCCAATGAGTCATGGAAGAGCAAAGATATAGAAATAAATAACATTTTCTAAGAGATCAAATGGAATATGATATATTGAAGATACAATGCTGCACAAATGAATTACAACTTATAGATATTAAGCCATTGAAGAAAATAATGTTTGACAATCTCAAAGGATTAATGTGAATGAGAAGGCTAGCTGATATGAATTAGGAGAAGTATTGAAATTATAATTCAAGTTTAGTAGCATTTTGATTATGTTGCAAGTAAGTGATTTGCAAAACAAGTAAAGTGTCACAAACTAACTGTTTTGAAATTCAGTTAATGAGTTGTCTTACTTTCCATATAAACTCTTGCCTTATGTCGTAATCATTCCAGTTCTTTAGTTCCATGTCCCTTATATCCAATAACATCTTGCACCATCTTAATTTTATCACCTTCTTTTGTGTTAATTAACTTGTGAATTAAGCAACTCCAACATTTTAGAAATGATGTTAAATTATCGTGATTTTAGATACAACATAATGTATGTTTAATTTCCATTTTAGAACGGGTTAAATAAAAAAATGATGTTTTTTTTCAACTTAAATATCAATGTGTAATTTTTCAGTTTTGAACATCCAATGGTGTGTATGTCACATGTGGCTTCTCTGTGAGCATCATGACAAATGGATATTGGAAGCGTCTTAACTCAAGTTTAGGCATGAAAATGGTGCAGTCTCCACTCTAAGATATATAGTAGAAAAAAAATACTTTATAGTAGAGGTTGTTAAGTCAGTTCACCTGCCACCTGACTTAAGAAGTGATGTGGTGGCAATTTCGTAAATATTTAGAACATTGTTAAGTCAGTTACATTTAGAAGCAATGTATTCAGCTTCACAGGTTGACAACGCCATAAGAGGTTGCTTCTTGGAACACCAAGAAATGGGACCTCCCAGAAATTTGAACAAGTATCATTTTCTGAGACATCAAGTTCAGAGTGGAGTGTTAGAAGTTGTACACTGCAGCACTCAGAAGCAGTTGGCAGATGTTCTGACGAAAGCTATCAAGACTGATCAATTTCTCAGATTAAGGGATGGAATTGGTGTTACAAGTTTTGATGGAATATGAATTAAGGGATGGTATTAGAATATTAATAATAATTCATATTTTATTATATTACTTTCTTAAGCCCATAAGTTTGTTAGAGGGTATTTTAGTATTTATCTTATTCTAGTAACCCTAGTTTTAGCTTATAAATAGGGTGACAATCATTGTAACTCTTAATCCTGTTTTTCCTGCCGTCATTCTTAAATAGAATATTTCTACCTTTCATCATTTATTCTACCTTTGCACCAACAATTGGTATCAAAGCCTAGTTGTGTTCCTATTAAATTAAAGAAAAAAAATATAATTCCTATTAAATTTCTTAAGTCGGTTGTGTTCATTAACTGACTTAATAAACATATTTATTAAGTCAGGTATTGCCCACCTGATCTAAGAAGTTTTATTCAAACCCTTATTCTTCTTCACAATAAACCGTACATTTCACGAACCCTTTCATGCCCAAAACCTAGAACAACCTTCATTACCCTATTTCTCTCCTTCTTTCTCCAAAACCTTCACCGTTATCACCATATTCGAATAACATCACCGGCGACACCCTTTCCTTTTCTCTATTTCCTCTCATCTCCTCTACCCTAAAAGCTCCACCTTCCCTCCACCGTGACAACAACCCACGCGGCCTCTCTTCACTTTCTTCCTTTTCAACCACTATCCTTCACTTTTGATGAGATCAAATATGCTGTAGACATGCCACAGGAAATGAAAAGTCAAGGAGTTTTCGAGGATCGTCTCGAACTTTTGAAAGGTATTACTGGTGCATTTAGGCCTGGAGTACTAACAGCTTTGATGGGAGTAAGTGGTGCCAGAAAGACTACTCTAATGGATGTTTTAGCCGGAAGGAAAACCGGTGGATATATTGAGGGAAAGATCACAATATCTGGCTATCCAAAGAATCAAAAAATGTTTGCTCGCATATCAGGATATTGCGAACAATTTGATATCCACTCACCTATTGTTAGCCATGAAGCGTTCCCGAGGTACTGCGTCCACTGTATGAATCATCAACGATGCTGGCTCAGAAGACAACAATGGTGGTATGGTATTTTTTACTTCATTATTGACAGTGATTTTGTTTGAACTTAAAACACTTGAATCTGCTTTTCACATAAGCCAGCTTTCACATCCACTCCTTAAAGCTTCAGAGTCTACAAGTATTGTTTTCATATCTTCCGCAGTGTATAAATTAAACAGAACTAGTAACTTTCCTTATCTCAACTTTGGTCTTACTTCTAACTTTGAGCTTACTTCTAACTTTATCCATATAGGAGCCTCTAAATTTGAGCCTCTAACTTTGAGCTTACTTCTAACTTTGGTAATTATCCATATAGGAGCCTCTAAATTTGAGCAACCTGTAGCGTGAATAATACCGCACCGTTACAATTGATTTTTCTTTCTTTAGAAGTTTTATTGTTTCAGTTTGTTGATTTGGCACTGGTGTAAAACCGTATGGATAATGATACTAGAACCCATCTATAGAGTGTTATCCAGACCCTTACAGAGGTATTTTTGGCTCTGATGGAGAGAAGTATGCAAGAGATGTCCAAGATATCATTAACTTTGGAACTTTCAGAAATGTTGTTGCATTCATGTCTGAATCTATACAGTTATATATCTAAGTGAAGCATATATGAGGTTGTTACTGTTGCAGATACTGCCAAATCCTTAATATTTAGATAATAGACCTCAAAATTGCCTAATAATACTAGTAGTATAAACTGAGGTATCATGTAGTAAATCTGTATGGTATGACTTCAATCCAAAATGAACTGGTAATGTAATGCTCTTGTTGTTTATGGTAGGGAGTGGGGGGCATTGTTGAATTGGCACCTGGTTACTTGTCTGTTGCCTATGATAGTGTTAAAAAAGCTGGAGGTCTTTGTATTGCTGACGAGGTTCAAGCTGGATTTGGTCGCATTGGTAGCCATTTCTGGAGATTTGAAGCCCATGGTGTTCAACCTGATATAGTAACAATGACAAAGGTAATTCATCTCTCTGTTAAAGTTGAATTGAATGAGACAACCTTACTTAACTTAGCAAACAGAACAGCCTAACTGTCTGCGCCAACAAAATATTTTCCTTGTCTGGTCATGAGAGTGATGTATAGTTTATACGCCATAATTGATACTTATATCCAAGGTTTTCTTTTATCTTAAAAAAAATTATGCGACCATGATTTAATCTGCAACATTGATGATTTTGGTATCTCTGCAATCACAATTGTGGCTTTATTTGACAGCGGTTCTCTAAAATATCAAGAATTGCAATACATTAGTGATAGTGACTGAAATTTAGGACCGTGCATATATCCATGTCTGCACACACAATACGTATGCTTTGTCAAGTATCTATGCTAATCGTTGTTGGTTTGTTTTCTTGATTTTTTGTTTGGCAGGGTATTGGAAATCGCATTCCTCTCGGTGCTGTTGTAACTATGTAGTTTAGGGTACAAGTAATAGATCAAGTTTAGGGTCAACCATCTCTAATTCTGAAAGTTGTGTTCAATTTGGTGGCACCGATGCTAGTGATTTGACAGGTTGGACTATTACTGTTTGCTAATTTCATTGAAATTTGTTTCTTATAACCGATCATGGCAGCATTGTCTGATTTGTTTGGTTAATTTAGGTGCTTCTCAATCAGTAGTCTGGGATACTACGGTGCCGTCAAAAAAGAGAACATGTGCTGGTCATCTGAAGCATTCTTCTGTTGAGAAGCTCACAAAAGAATTGTGTAATATTCTTCACGAACAGCAACAACAATCTTGTTTTTCAGCTTCTTCTGAAGAGGAACTTCTTTATGAAAATGAAGCGCCAATGGTCTCAGTTGAGATAGGACATGGAAGCATACTCATTAGGCATCCTAGATGTTCTTGGAAATCATGATTCACCACTGGGCTTAATAAATTCAAATGTGAGTTGCATGTTAATTCCCCTTCTCTTTTTATAGTTTGTTCAACATAATTTAGTAACAATACTGACTCAATAGTGGTGGCATAAATAATACGATCATGTTTTTAGGTCTTGTAATCTTGTGTCAACTTTTGCAAATACATTCATGATTAGGATTTAAACTAGTGTAATTTTTTTACACATGAATTCCATTCATGTAGATATTCGAGATGTATTAATAACTAACACAACAAAGAGACGTTATGGTTTGATTTAATTGGATTCATGTGTCTTACATCATCGGTGCATACCAGTTAATCTCTTGCAATTATATATCGGTCGGTGAAGCTTTGTGTCGTATTGATAGAATTGTCAAATGCTAAATGCAATATCTGTTATGTTTGGTTAGGATGTGGTGAACGATGAGGAGTTTTCAAGAAACTTGACAGATGAAGAGCAGCAGCAATTACTGAAGTATCTCCCTGTGATTGATGCTGCAAAACTTTCTGATAGGTTAGAATCTGCTAGTGTCACTTTGGTTTGTTTTTTTATGTTATAGTCCTTGAATATAAATTTCAATTCTGTCTTTCTAGAATAGGGAATCAAAGTTATTGAACGGCAAGAAGTGAAGCATCTGGTTTTCTGCTCCCTCTTTCTGGCGGAGCAGACAGTTCCGCTGTTACTGCGATTGTTGGGTGTATGTGCCAGCTGGTTGTGAAAGGTAAATTCAAATTTTCTATTTCTTATCAACTTGTGGCAGTACTTCAATACTATAGTTTGGATACCATTAACTAGTGATTCATATTTGACTTCAGAAATTGAAAATGGGAATGAACAAGTTAAAGCTGATGCAATACGAATTGGAAACTATAAGGATGGGCATTAGCAATATATGTGTAAACTTGTCTGTTATTTGTCATGCAGATTTTGAATCAGTGGTCCTCGTGAAGATGTTACTCGAATTGGTTATGATGCAGAAAGTGAATGGGAAGGAAGTTCAAATACAAATTATTGGATTCATGGAAAAAAACACTGGTAAGTTCATGAAAGAACTCTGGACACTTCTTCTCCGCACACAGAAAAATGCCAGTGGTGTTCCTCAGCAGTTCTTGGATGCTAAAGAAGAAGAACTCCTGAAAAAGAAGGTTCTTTTGAGTCTTGATTTACCATTCATAAGGTATAACAATACCTTTTTTCCTTAAGTTTATTTGAGGATGTCTGAATAAATTTGCTTCCTGTGAATGGATTAGGCTGAAAATGATAGAATATCAACTGAAATTCAGAGGAAGAGAGATAAGGAAAGCAAAGAGATCATGGAGGAGAGGCTGAAGAAACTGGTAATACTATTTGTTCGTTGCTGGATTAAATTTTATAGGGCTGAGATTTTGGTTTTAACTTCCGTTTGTGCTTTCATTGCGTTCAACTAGCTTCTGCAATTATTTGGGTTCATGTCCTTTACCTCAAACTACTGTAGGACGGAGGATTAGATGCAAAGGAAAATGATACTGCTTCAGATCCAACTTTGAAGCTCAGGGACTTGGAGAACTATGTTCAGGATGGGAAAGAAACTGACAAGAGGAATGGTGTTAGAGTAAGGAACAGGTAAAGTAGGTCAATTCCTTATTTTTAATCATTATTGTGTCGATGCTTGTCTCCTTTGCATTTTCTATTTAGTTTCACAGTGGGTTCCAATATCAATATATATGCTAAACAAAGTTTTCATTTTCTTAAAGTGGGTGGACTTGTGTTATGCTTTTGTGAAGTTAGACATGGTGGAAATGGCTAGGCATCATTCTAGCAGTGGATCTAGAATCCTAACAGTACATGCATAACTAAAAATGTCAGTTGCATCTTACTTTGGCCATCTGGTAGGTATTATATCAACTTAACTAACAACAAATGGTTTATAGAACCTTCCCAAGACCCCGTATGAAATCCTTTAAGTACAAAGTGCTCCTAACTTTCTTTGACAACCATAGAATTACCTAAGCATCAGGAAAATTACCTGAAATTCGTGAATTGCCTGCATTATGAAGTCATTTGGATTCTTTGTTATTTCTTCATAATTGATGTTTTGAGCGTTCTATTAGATGTGGGAATAACCCCTGTTCAGTTTTCAAGTGATGCCATAAGCAGTAATTTCCAATTTTCTTTTAGCTTAATCTCTATTATTGTTTTGTTGTTGGGGTTTGGTGTTTGGGCAGAGAGTATCTTGGTCAACTTGGGCTTTGCACCTAGAACTTATTTAGTTCTGGAGTACTAATTTGCTTTTATTATCGGTACCACCATTTAATATCATACTATCTAATATATTTTCCATCTTTTATATTCGATTGAAATGTTATACCTGTGATATTTGATATCTTTGACAGAGGCTACCTTCAAGGGCAAACAGTAAATCATTTTCAAATTCCCGAAGTTATTCAAGGTATCACTTGAAAACTGTTTCCTTTGGCTTGATTTGTTCATGTGGCTTTGGTCATTAATTAGTAATTTGATGGATATTAGATGTTCAATTTGGCCAACTAATGGGTTTTTATTTTGTTCTCCCCTCGCCCCTTTTAGCATTTATTAATGAGTAATATATTGCATATTGGATTTGTATTTGGATTTTTCATTTTGAATTAATGGGTCTATTTTGTTTACATGTCAAGGAGTATATCCAGATCACCGAAGGCCCGCGGAGGTTCAGTTTCTTCTGAAAGGATACAACGTTTTTCACGACGCCAGTTTAATCTTTTGTAATTTGAAATATTGTAGGGAGATTTTCATGCTGCTATGAACTTTGCAGCACTAATGGAGGCACCAGTTGTTTTCATATGTCGTAACAACGGATGGGCCATCAGTACACCTGTCGAAGAACAATTTTGAAGTACTCTATACAAATTCTTCCTACTTAAGTTGTTTTTTTCAAACAAGCTCTATATCATTCTCAAGTCTTTGTGATTAATTTTGGTGTTTGGTTAGGTGATGGTAATATACTTGGTTGTAATTTATACTTGTGTTAATATACTTGGTTCTACGTAATTTTGTGATAATGAAAAGAAGAGTTAATTTTCTGATAATTTTGGGTGTAATTTGTTGATTGAGTTGGATAGTCTGATTTGGAGGTAAATTGTTAAATGGGAAAACTACATTTGATTTGTGTGATTATCACAAAAAAAAAACAACTTCTTAGGTCGGTTAATTATACCCGACTTAAGAAGTAAGTTCTTAGGTCGGGTATAAATGGTTTCTGCAGGCTAGACTTATTAAGTCGGGTTCTGCCTAACCGACCTAAGAAGTTGTTTCTTAAGTCAGGTCCACAACCGACTTAAGAAGTCAAAACTTCTTATGTCGGTAATTCTTAGGTCGGGCTCGGACCCGACTTAAAAAGTCATTTTTAACCGACTAAAGAAGCCTTTTTTTCCACTAGTGGTCTTATTCAAATTATTCTTGTTCGAGTAAGTCAGAGCAGTAAATCAAGAGATATGGTAAAAAAAATAGGCCATTGTAATGCACTTACAATAGAGATATCAAATATGTTAAATATGAATCCATATTTTATGATGGAAAATGACTTTACATTTTTGTTAATATATTTTACACGACACTTTAGATTACTTGCAATGTAATTCATCTATAACTGTAGTTTAACTGTGTGGCGAATAAGTGATTTACAACCTGTAAGAATTTGATTGTTTTTATCAGTGATATATAGTATAGTGTAGCTTATGATTAACTTTAGGTAGTTAATCACTCTTGTGTAACTAATTCTGTTAGTATGTGTAACTGCCAGCTAAGCTTCATATTGCTGAGTCACTTTGCTTATATAAGCAGTCCTATGTATAATTGATAATCAATGAATAATATCATAATAATATTATTATATTTTTCTCTCTACACTTTACATTCTTCTTTTTCATCTTCACAGAGTGAAGATTTTCTTCTAGTTGCAATAACCCTCACAAAGTGAAGGATGAAGAATATGCAACTCTAATATGGTATCATTCGTATGATCGATCCTCTGCGCTTCCTTGATAACTCAATTGTAATTTGTTTTCACTCAGCTTCTACGCACGGTTCATGTTATCATGATCTTGATTGAAGCTCAACAATGGCGTCTGAAGAAAATCAAGAATTGTTTGTCAGAAGTCCCGCACAAAATCTCAAGAAACTTCCACTGGTTTTGCTGCGCCCAAATCCACAAATTCTTTTGAACCGAAGCTCTCGATTAAGTTGCAGGAAAAGAACTATCTTCTTTGGAACCAACAAGTTGAAGGTGTGATTCTATCTTAGAAAATGCACAAGCTCGTGGTGAACCCGCAGATACCACTGAAGTTTAATTATGATCAAGATCGTGTCACAAGTATGATCTTTGAGGATTATGAAGCTTGGATAATGCAAGACCAAACACTATTTAACTGGTTGTTATCAAAAAAATTTGAATCAATGTTACCCAGGGTTCTTATGTGTAAACATGATTTTAAAGTTTGGGACAAGATTCACCAATTTTTCAATTCTCAGATGAAAGCTAGGGTTAGACAGTTGAGAGTTGAACTCAAATCCACCAAGAAGGGAACCAAATCTATCAAAGTATGTCTTAAGAATCAAAGCTATAGTTGATTCTCTCTTGGTTGTTGGTGATTCTATTTCTGAACAGGATCAAGTTGATTCCATCTTGCAAGGACTTCCTAAGGAATACAATTCCTTTGTTATACAAATGTATGGATGTCCTTCACCTCATACCTAGTGTGATGTTGAAGCCCTACTCTATGTGCAAGAAGCACAATTGGACAAGTTTCGTGAAGAATTAGTTGCTACCACTATAGCGGCAAATATGGCACATAGGAATCAAGAAGATAACAGCTCCAGAGGAGCTTATTTTGTAAGTCGTGGTAGAGGAAGGTCCAATCGGGTCGAAGTAGAGGTAGAGGAAGTTATACACCTAGGAATCACCCAACTTGTCAACTGTGTGGAAAATATGGATATAAAGTCACAACTTGTTGGCATAGGTTTGATGAAAATTTCATGCCATCCAAATCAAACAATGCTTCACCTGGGTCGACCAACAACACCACTCGCAAGCAAGAAGAAAATTCGGAAGCCTCACGGAACTCTCAAAATGTTACAATGATGGCTACCACAAGCAGACCCTCAACATACACTCACGAATACCACTTACCATCTGAGCTAGAAACATATGCTTGGTTCGCGAATTCAGGTGCTTGTCATCACTCAACTCCTTATGCCTTTATTTTTCAAAACACAAAGCCTTATGTAGGAACCAACAAAGTCTATGTAGGAAATTGCCAAACACTTACCATACAATCTATAGGGTCCTCACAATTTCACTCTAAAATCAATCCTTCATGTGTGTTAACCCTTGCTAACATCCTACATGTTCCTCCTATAACTAGAATCTTATTGTCTGTTTCAAAGTTTTCTAGTGATAATAATGTTATATTTGAGTTCCTACTTGATAAGTGCTATATAAATTACAGGCTTCAAGGCAAGTCATTGTTGAAGGAGTCCTAGATGCTAGTGGCTTGTATTGCTTTCCACAACTGCCTATAAATCTCAAAAGTTCTCACAGCCACACCAACAACTTTAGTACTTTCAATGGTATTCAAAGTTATGTTGTTTCTCATTCTAATTCCCATAGCATAGATACTTGTAATACTACCACATTATGACATCATAGGCTTGGCCATGCCAATTTTAATTTTGTTGCTTCTATACTCAAATTGTGTAATATTCCTTCTGTTAATAAAAATAGGAATTTATTTTATACCTCTTGTAATATTGGCAAGGCACATAGACTGTATGCTCCTCTAACTAACAAAGTCTATCACAAACCTTTTTACAGGATATACACTGACCTATGAGGTCCTTCCCTAAGTCCTTCTAGTTCAGGGTATAGGTACTACATAGCTTTTATAGATGGTCACACTAGATATACCTCGTTGTACACGCTTAAGCAAAAATATGAAGCCTTACATGCCTTTAAACTCTTTTTAGTGTTTGTCCAAACATAATTTAGTGTTACCATCAAGTCAGTTCAGTATCATTTTAGAGGAAAGTTTAATACTATTCCTCTCATTGTTGAAAATAATTCCACACCTCAACAGTCAAGTCCTCATAGAGTCTCAAGTCCTCACAGAGTCTCTCCATCTACACAAGACCTTAATACCACATTCTGCTCAAATGAACTCACATTGTCTTCATGTATTCCTTTCTTTGAGTCCTCTCAATGACCTTCCATTGGCTCCAACATGCTTGTTGCTCTTCTACTTGAAAATAATCACCCTATGTTAACTAGAGCCAAAACTGGCAAGTCAAAACCTAAAATGTTCCTTGTCCATTCCAAGTCTGAACCCATTAGTGTTAAACAAGCCAAGACCATGCCTGAGTGGGTTAAGGCTATGACAGATGAGTTTAATGCTCTTTAAGCCAATAACACCTGAACATTAACCACTCTACCTTATGGCAGAAAGGTAGTAGTTTGTAGGTGGGTGTTTAAGATCAAAGAAAATATTAATGAGACAATTCACAAATATAAAGCCAAGCTTGTGGTAAAGGGTTTCCATCAAGAACAAGGCTTTGATTACACTGAAACATTTTCTCCAGTGGTAAAACCTACTACCATTATGGTTACTCTAACTCTTGTCATCATACACAAGTAGGATATCCAACAAATAAATGTTAATAATGCCTTATTAAATGGTATTCTTCATGATGAAGTATACATGACTCAACCATCTGATTTTGTGAGCTCTGACAAAACACTTGTTCGTAAGCTTCACAAAGCTATTTATGGTCTCAAACAAGCCTTAAGGGCTTGGTATGAGAAACTGGCTGAAGCATTGCTACAGTTTGGCTCCACTACCTCTAAGTTTAATAGCTCTCTATTTGTATATTCTAAACTTGGTGTTACCTTATATGCTTTAGTTTATGTGGATGATATACTCATCATTGACTCAAGTATAGATCTTATACATAAGCTAATCAACAAGTTGCATCATGATTTTGCTCTAAAGAGATTGGGGGGCCTAGCTACTTTCTAGGTATTGAAATGAAATTCTGCAACAATGGTTCCATGTTTGTCACTCAGTCTAAATATGGCAAATACCTTCTTGCAAGAGCAAGGATGGAAAATGCCAATGGGGTCCCTACTCCAATGTTAAGCAATTGTAAGGTAAGTAAACATGGTGTCGCATCGCTGCGAAAAGGAGGGCCGACAAAGACAGAAGAGTCGACACTGCTCATTATTTATCCCAAAGAGAGGGAAAGGAAATGATAAGAGAAAACCTACAAAAAAGGGCTAAGACAAGGTCATCGGAACCAAATCTTGGGTTCGGGAGTCAGTTACGCAAGGGGAAGGTATGAGCACCCCTCACGTCCGTTGTACTCAACAGGATCCATGCTTGTTGTCTAATCTATGGGTGAAAACTATCTAAAAGGCTGCTAAACAGGGGTAAAAAGAAAGAACTGACTCGATAGTTGTTATTGGGAAAGTCTCAAT
This sequence comes from Lathyrus sativus, assembly GCA_963859935.3. Classification (NCBI taxonomy): domain Eukaryota; kingdom Viridiplantae; phylum Streptophyta; class Magnoliopsida; order Fabales; family Fabaceae; genus Lathyrus; species Lathyrus sativus. Next base: position 619,805,333 of record OZ012739.1, on the reverse strand, counting down.
CGCACGGAGGCGAGAGAAAAGGGAAATTAGTCGTTAGTATGCTCGCCAAGACATCGCGCGTCTTGTGCCTACGTATTCTCATCTGGTATGAGAAATCATAGCAGCCGTAGTTCAGCCTAACTACGGAAAAGAGTCTCGATCACACAGGTACGAGAGAAAAGGGGATCTCGATCGCACGGGGGCGAGAGAAAAGGTGATCTCGATCGCACGGGGGCGGGAGTAAATGATTCCTAGGCCTGAAGCGCCTAAACAGAAGGGAATTAGATCGGATCGGGACGCACGCGCTAAATCCTAAGACGTAGGAGCGAATGCGTCGCATATCGCCCAAAGGGCATACACTAAACACTCTAGACGAAGTGAGAAAAGGCTCCCAACTCATCATTTCCTACGTATCTAATGCTAGCAACTCACAACACTTATCACGGTTAAATAAAAGATTGAAGTAAGGAAAGTTACCGAACGGAGTGGTTCCGTTGATCCTTGAAACTGAGTGCAAGCTTCATTTCCAAGCTTCTAATCTCCTCTTTGATCCTTAGTGATGATGTTTTGAAATCGAATCGGGACCAATATGACGATAACCCGTCGTAGCTCGACTTATGAGGGAAGTCAAACTATAGGAGGTCGCGTGATTGATATCCGTGCTAAGGACACGATTGAGAAATGATATTGAGGATCATTCTCCAATTGAATCGTGTTGCACGGACCTGTCGCTACTGCAAAAATCGGCGCCGGCTGACAGAAGAGTCGCCACCGTGCGTTATTTATCCCAACAGAGGGAAAGGAAACGCTCGAAGTAAACCTCGCGAAAAACGGGAAAGGTATGGTCATCGCAACCAAAACCTGGATTCGGGAGTCGGTTACGCAAGGGGAAGGTATTAGCACCCCTCACGTCCATCGTACTCGATGGGATCCACGCTTGCTTGTTTGTACAGATTACACTTCTATCTAAACTAAAGGATGAGGTCTGAAAAGAAAAGAAAACATGACTCGGCAAAGCATCGCACTTTATGCCTACGTATTCCCGTCTGGAACGAGAAATCAGAGTCAACGTAGTTCGCCTAACTACGGGAAAAAATGGGTGAAGGTTGCTCGCTAGGATATCACATCCTATGCCTACGTACTTCCACACAGCATGGAAGATCAAAGCAAACGTAGTTCGGCTACGCACGACACAAGCTGTTCAAGTGTCTTTTATGAAAAATCTCACCTTAAACAAGGGTTTTCTTATTGCAAAAAGGTTGATGTGTGTTCAAATCTTTTGACGGAAGAAATGAATTAATCTCTGTTATAACCTTTATTAGTGTTTTTCTGTTGTTTTGAAGGAAGAAGAGATGACACTCTACAAATCCTAGGGTTGAAAAAGGGAATACAATCTACCCTAATGTTATCATGCATGGGTTAAAACCTAATGTCTATCATGCTCCTCTCTTGCGCAGAGAGAAACAGAGATCCTAAGGGAATAGACGGAAACAGAAACAGCAGATATATACAATAAAGCAGTAAAATGCATGGATGCAACAATACAAGCGAGGCAAGGGAGTCGCACTCAACCTCGAACCTAAAAAACAATAGGCAAAAGTGAACAGGATTCACTTTCAACCCAACAAGGTTAAACAACAAACAATACAGTCCGGGAAATCACACAATACATCAAAAATTAAAACAGCTAAAACTAAACAGCAAAGCAGTCTTCATCAGCATCAGCAACTATCTTCAGGCTTCCAGCAGACATCAGTCTTTATCTTCAATCTCCCAATGGCTTTTCTTCAAGTCCTAAACTCCAAGCTGAGGAATCAATCACAAGAGTGAACTGGGTGTTAAGCAATTAGTTGACCACCAAGGGTGGCAAACAAACTGCTATCAACACATAGGATATTTCTCTCAAGAGTTCTATCTCTTAGACACTATCACCAAGCCTTCCAAAGGAAGGGGGTGAGTGTCTTAGAGAGACTCTGCATCACAAAGAGGAATGGAGGCAATCAAAACCTTCCATGTTTGAGAATCAAGTTTGCTATTCTAGAGCTCTGCCTAACTCCTAGATCCTAGAAACTTCAACAGCTGCCTGCAAGAGATACTCCTCATCAACTCTGGAAGTTGGTCTTCAGTCTCTGATCTTCAAATGGGCTTCATCACCTCAGACTTCAGCTCAAACCCCAAGTCCCAAACAAACCCAATACCCCACACAGACACAATAATAACCCTAAAGAGGGCACACCACACAGTCAATCAAATACAAGCCATATGCTAATAGCAGTAGGGGAATCCTAATATTTTCTAAAGGATCTATCTTATACCCATAACCCCTATAGTCCCATACCCCAAAATCAAATCAAAATTCCTAAAAGAACTAATCTATCTCACCTATGTTCACTTAAAACCCTAATTTTCATCACTCTAATCTCACCTAATCAAATCACCTAAAAATTTAATCCTAAAAATATGAATTAAATCCTATATACAAGTTGAAGTCCTAAGCTAATCACTCTAAAAAGAATGAACCCTAAATCTAAAGGGAACTATTAGAACTAAAATCAACAAATTTAAGTATCAAACTAAATCCATTAAAAAGCTATTTAAAAGGAAAATACACAAAAAATAGTAAACAAAATAAAATGCTATTTTTATTATTTATTATTTTTCTAGACAGAAATATGAATCTACCACAAAAAGAACCAATGAAAAACAAGCTATTTTCAATTTTTTATGATTTTTTTAAAGGTCAAAGCAAATTAAAGAAAATAAAAAACACAAAATATGAATTAAATGGGGAGGGGGTGCCATAAGCAAAGGCGCCTAGTTCAAATTGCTGATGGGCCACAAAAGGGAGGCGCGAATATCATTTCTGCAAGTCCCAGAATGCATCAGAAATCAATTGAAAAATTAGAAGAAAAATGATAGATCCACGGTGCATTTAGCAATCAATTCCAGTTCATTTTGATTGGGCTTATCAAAAGGGGGTGGGGATAGGAATCTGAATCCAAGGCCCATGGTTGCGTTTAAGTGAAACGCATCGTTTCACGTTGGCAATTCCCTCCGTTTCTCAACTTCAAATCTGGACCCCACGATGAGATGAAAAAGTCAAAAATAGGAACCAATCCAACGGCCATTGCGTCGTCTTCCTCACAAAACCTAGGGTTTGCAGGTTTCTCAGCTTCATGCAAGCAATTTCAAGTCCCTCGTGCTCTCTCCATAGGCCATGAAACCCTACACTATAAAGAGCAAAGTTGCTCTATTCTTTCCCATAAACACGATGGTGCCCTTAGTTTGGATTGAAACTAACCCTAGGATAAAACCCGATAGGTGTAACTTCATGACATACCAACTGTACTCAGCAATGGAACCTCACAATCCTTCATTCTAATTATCCTATCTTGTTCATCATGCTACACTGATCTCAGCAAGCTATTGCATGATCATTATAATTCAATATCCAGCTTAATCTTGATCATCAAAGAATCATCACCCTGTTATGGAACCTCATAGAACTCTCTCTAATTCTCAGGAATCAATCACCTAAGGTCTCTAATCATGTTTTCCCTAACCATTTCATCTAGTACTGCATAAATAAAGGGATTTGAAAGCTTTTGCAAACCTGAAAAATGGTGATGGCAGGTGCAATTACACTTCAATCCAATGCTTGAAACTTGTCACAAATGATCTTCAATGGATGAGAACCTTTCTGTTTGCAAGATCTTGGATGGACAATGCTTGGATTGTGGGTTTGGATCCAACTTGCTTCTCTTGCAAATTTGAAGCCACACCTTCAAACACTCATCAATGGCCACTCCAATCTGTGTGTATGTGTTCAATATGATCCAGAGAATTGATTTGTGGAGAAGAAATCAATGGAGATGAAGAAAAAATGGAGTTTGAGATTGATTTGCAAAAATGGAAGAAATGGTATATCACTCTCTCTTCACCATCTTTTCACCAACCTTTTGCACCAATGATCCATACTCCTTTTATATATGATGATGGACAGATCTAGAAATTTCTAGATTGATCTTAGAGAATTCTAGAATGTGGTGGAAAGTTCATGAAAATCTCACTTGATGATATGTTGATATCTCATGGTATCTCCTTACAATGCACTTATAACTCTTCAAAATCTCCTTACATGCCAAATTGGAATGATATGCAAGCTCCTTGCCTTGAAAATTCACCTTATGCCAAGTTTTCCATACTTGCCTTATTATGCAAGTAACAAAAATACAAAGCAAGTCCAAAATTTAACCCCTAACTCAAAAAAGTGGCTGAACCAATGTCTTTAAAATGATGTTTGGAATCAATTTGGTATATTGGATGACCCATTTTGGATTTGTAGATCTCTCAAACCAATTTTTCATTTCAACTTTTTCAACTTATATGCCTTTTTTAGGTCATTTTTCACCAACTTTGATCAATTCTTGTTCTATGCATTTCCAAACTTTCATGACTTCTTTTCTAGACTTAAAATGGCATTTTGAGCAACTTTGATGTTGGGAAGTTTTTCATTTGAGTCTTCCTTGTATGAGTTTTAGGCATAGGCTAAGAATGACCTGTAATCCTCAGATGACCAAAATACCCTTTGCTTGCCAAGACCATAAGTAGAGTTACACAAATCATATGAAGGCATACCATAACTTTCTAGAAATCTAAGACAATAAGTAACAACTCTCATGTTGGCCAAGAATCCATTTGAAATCTCCTTGAAGATCAAAAGTTGCTTGGAAGACAGATAACTTTCACAGACAAATTTCAGTGCCCTCAGATGACCTATAACTTGCAAGAGCTATAACATGAGCTATACAAATCATCTTGATGACTTCCACCACTCAAATTAAAGCTATGAAGATTCTCTACAAGTTCCATATGGACCAAGAACTCATATGAAGCTTTCATCTTGAGTTACACTGCTTTGAAGTTTGACCTAAATCAGGGGATTTTACACTGAAACCCTAATTTGGTAACCCCTCTTCTCCTTGACTCCTTCTGATTTTTCTTTAGCACAACATCATATCCATATCCATGTAGCAAATAAATAATCCCAAATTCTTCAAATGATCCTTGATGCCCCTCAAAACAAGTCTTTGACCTAGGATTGACTTAGTGTTAACCCAGACAAACCCTAGTTGACTGACTTCAACTGAGGCTCTTGTAATCATTCCAATGACTTGGTTCTTCTTCAAAAATGATCATCTAGGCTCTTTATAACATCCATACACACCTCATGCCCTTGGCTCATAGCTCACACTTCCTCTGATGATCCCCAAACAACCTCAAGATAGGAGAGAACCCATTGATCCACCTGTCAACTCTTCAAAGCTCAAATTCTTCCCTGATGACCTGAGTAGTCTTGAATATGAATGAAACCCTTGAATATACCTCTTGAGATAAGAATAGCACTTGATCCCCTGATTAAGATAGCTTGCCGATGTTATGCAATGCAGATGAATACACTATGTACATGATGACAATGCAAATGATTATGTAATTGAAACATAAACCTAGGTTAGAAAAGGTTGGGCAAATTTTGGGGTGCAATAGCTGCCCCTATTCAAGCGACTTGGACCCGACTGGATGAAGAGCGCGCAGCCTTCAGACATTCGAGGTATGAGACGGTTGAATACGAAAGAACCCGGAAATTTGCCAACCGCAAAAATAAATTGCGCAAACGACTACTGCTTGGGGAAAACCCTTCAGGGAAATGACTTCTGTTGTCACGGCAACAACTAACCACTCCTCTGTCAATCTGCTTTTGTACAATAATCTGATATTGTCCGCAGACCACTCTATTCCGAAGAATGAGCATACACCACACATCGAGAAATTGTTGACATCACTTATCAACCTCTGTTGATCTCACTTATCAACCGAGCCCACGCTAACCAGCGGGAGAATATTGACTTCACTTGTCATGTTGACTTCACTGATCAACCTTTCGTATCCTGAAGAAACGAGCAAACGCTTAACCAAGCGAGACAATGTTCGAAGACATGAACAACCAACTCTGCGGGGAAATGAGAAACTTAACCAAGAAACTCTGAGGCCAATTCTGCCGACGGCCGTCAAACACCTGCTGGGGAAATTGGGAACTTAACCAAGCACCCTTGTTGAAAAATACGAGGAATTTAACCAAACAACTCCTGTAGCAATCTCCCTGCTGGGGACTATGAGGGACTTAACCAAGCAACCTATTGAAGTAACACCCTGCTGGAGAACATAACTCTGTTGGGGAATTGCGGGTAACCACCCACAAACTGCATTACCGTCTTCTAATGCTGACTCCGCAGCATCCTGAGAAAGGCTCAGACGGGGGAATACAAGTAACTTAACCAAGTGACTTGTCAAAGAATATCCTGCCAGAGACTACGAGGAACTTAACCAAGTGTCTCGTTGAAGACCACCCGCTGGGGATTATATCTCTACTGGGGTAACTGTGAGTAACCACCCAAAATCTGCAACATGCCATTTCCACAACACTCTGAGAAAGAACTCGGCTGGGGAGAAAGAGAAATGCTTGACCAAGCAACTCTGTTAGGGGGATGTGCCATGACGAACACGATCACTGCGTGTCTGGCACAACAATCCTCTGTAACAAGATGAACACGATCACTGCGTATTCCATACCACAACCCTCTTGATAGAAGAAAACACGATCACTGCGCGTCTTGATGTCGCAAACAAAATCACATAATGGGACAAACACGACGAACACGATCACTGCGTGCTGCGACTACCCATATGATGAACACGATCACTGCGTGCCAGACGGAATAAACCCACATAGAAGAGGTGAATACGTTCACTGCGTACTTCAACCACCAATATGATAAACACGATCACTGCGGGTGCTGCAATAGGACGAATACGATCACTGCGCATCTCGACCAACAAACCCCTAAAATAACGTCAACACGATCACTGCGTGCCACGAAACTAACCCATGTAGTAGGACGAATACGATTACTGCGTATGCCGACCAACAAAACCAACTGATACGATAGCCACGATCACTGCATGCTCCGCATCACAAGTTCCCATGGTACTATCAACACGATCACCACGTGCTATACGATCACTGCGTATTTTGAACACGATCACTGCGTGTTTGAACACGATCACTGCGCATTCTGAGCCACGATCCTCTTGATTGGAGAAGACACGATCCCTGCGTGTTGTGTGTCTCAACTAACCCACATAACTGGACGAATACGATCGCTGCATATTCTAACCGTACATAGGGTAAACGCGATTACTGCGCGCTTCATGTCATAGCCCTCTTGACTGGAGGAAACACGATCACTGCGTGCTGTGCCACAACTTCCAACATGGGACGAATACGATCACTGTGTACTTCGGCCACCAACAACTAGATGAACATGTTCCCTGCGTGCATAACGGACAAATACGATTACTGCGTATACCGATCAACAAAAACTGGATGAACACGATCACTGCGTATCAACCCCTAACCACTGTATAACGGACGAGTACGATCACTGCGCATATCGACCAACAATATCACATAATATGGTAAACACGATCACTGCGTGTCCTGCTCAATAAAACCCCCGAGATGATACCAACACGATCACTGCGTGCTCTACAAAACAATCGGGACGAATATGATCACTGCGCCATTCGACCACAGATACACATACCAAGATCAACACGATCACTGCGTGTCCTACAGCACGAACCCCCAAAGGTCGGGACCGATACAATCACTGGGTACTTGGGTCACAAATCAACGTATCAAAATCAACACGATCACCGCGTGCCTTACGATATGAACCCCGTGGATGGTACAAATACGATCACTGCGTACTTTGACCTCAAAACAGCATCTTCCTGAATCACGATTTCTCTTATCGGCAGGGAACGAACATAGCTGAAACCGAAGAGGTAACCACCTGGCTCATGCTTCAACAATGCATGTCGGATAATGACGAAATGCTTCCACACGGCATGGAAATGCTACGTATTTGGGTAGAATGCAAATGCTCATGATGCATGCTTAGGCAAAGAGTTGCTTCAGCAAAATAAATGTCGAAGACAAACTGGATCCGCTGGGGATGACCGGAATACTACCGATACGCTTCCAACAAAATAAATGTCGGAAAGATGAACTAACTCCGCTGGGGATAACCATCCTGCTGGGAAAGTAGCTAACGGACTCAAAATTCCAAAATCTGCTGAAGACGATCCTCCTGACGAGGAAGAGCGACTTGCTGGGGAAAGGAAAGCCAATCCTGCTCGGGAAAACTCCTTTCAGCAGCTCCAACCACCTGATCCTACTCTGTGGGGAACCTCCCCTGCTATCACTGAGCCGGGGAAATCATCCCGCTGTCACTGAGCTGGGTGTTGAACTACACATTCTGATTTGCACTGCACAAGAACTCTCTAGGGAGTTAATCAAATCCATCTCGACCTTCACTGGGGAGGACTCTGCTCTGCTTGACAAGCCACTTCTGAAATGAAGATACATTATCTTTTCCTTTGATGCAATCTCCGCTCTCCTGGGGAGATAACATTCAATTTTGCCTTGGGCGACTTCACTGGGGAAGACACAACTTTCAACCTCTGGGGAGGGTACCAGCCTGCCATGGACTCTGGCAGGGAACTTTGCGAACTTTTGAATACCTGCAAAAGTCAACAAGCAAACACAAGGCAATCTATGCAAAAAGACATCCTGGTAGTCACCCACGACAACCATTCAGGTAATTTTTTTTTTTTTTAACAATCATCGGCCGAGGCCCGCCTGGTTACACGCATGTAAGTTTATCAAAACATCGGCGCTTTTTACAAACAAAACTGTAAAAAATTAAAACCAACGTCACACACTACACTGAATAAAACACTTTATTGATAACGGCCTGAGAATAGGCAAGATTTGTACATCAGATGCAACTCCTGAAAAGAGGTAGTTACGCATGAACAAAATGCAGAAGTATACAAACATACAGAATAAAATTTGTACACATGTCGGCAACGTGTTACAGACGAACACCATGAACCGATCCTCCTATGACTCGTCGGACTCTGCCGCTTTCCCGATCTTTGTCCTCGGAAGAAATTGCTTTGGATAATTGACCCCCAGATGCTCCCAAACCACTAAACAATCAAACTTGGACCGCAGTCATTTGCTTCTTAAATCCCCAACTTTTGCGTGAATCGCCCTTTGCGGGTTTTCGATTCACCGGGATACCCCTTTTTGCCGAAGCCGCCCAGTGTAGATTTTCGACTTCGCGGGTGTACATTTTTTCAATTATATCCCTATCTTTTGCCCAAACCTTTTTATTCTGTTTTTCGGTTCGCCAGGATGCCCCATTTTTGCCTGGACTCTCTTTTTACTGTCCAGCGGGTCAATTTTTAAGCAAAGTATTTTTTAACTGCGTCCGAGTTCACAGGGGACGAAAAGTCTTCACCATCCATGGTGGATAACAATAAGGCTCCTCCGGAGAAGACCTTTCTCACGACATATGGACCTTCGTAATTGGGAGTCCACTTGCCCCTGTGATCCGATTGCGGTGGGAGAATCTTCTTCAGCACAAGATCACCCGTCTGAAAGCTTCGAGGTCGAATCTTCTTGTCGAACGCTTTCTTCATCCGGCTCTGATACAGCCTACCGTGTGCAATGGATGCCAGTCTTTTCTCATCTATCAAGCTCAGCTGATTCAATCTACTTCTCACCCACTCTGCCTCGTCCAGCTTAACATCAAGTAAAACCCTCAAAGATGGTATCTCAACCTCCAATGGCAGGACATCCTCCATGCCATATACTAGTGAGAACGGTGTTGCCCCGGTCGATGTACACACTGTAGTACGATAACCGTGCAAAGCGAATGGCAACACCTCATGCCAATCCTTATACGTTACTACCATCTTCTGAACAATTTTCTTTATGTTCTTGTTGGCCGCTTCAACAGCACCATTCATCTTGGGTCTGTAGGGGGATGAATTATGATGCTCGATCTTGAAATCCCGACACAGATCTTTCATCATCTTGTTGTTCAAATTCGAACCATTATCAGTAATGATTCGCTCAGGAATACCGTATCTGCAAATTATATCCTTCTTGATAAATCTGGCCACCACCTGCTTCGTCACATTGGCGTAAGATGCTGCTTCCACCCACTTGGTGAAGTAATCGATCGCGACCAGAATGAAGCGATGCCCATTAGAAGCAGTAGGCTCAATCTTGCCAATCATATCAATTCCCCACATGGAGAAAGGCCATGGGGATGCCATAACATTCAGTGGACTGGGTGGCACATGGACCTTGTCAGCATAAATCTGGCACTTGTGACACTGTTTGGCAAATTTGAAACAGTCAGTTTCCATCGTTAACCAGTAATACCCTGCTCGCAACAACTTTCGGGTCATAGCATACCCACCAGCATGTGTACCAAAAGTCCCTTCATGGACTTCTTCCATGAGTAAATTGGCTTCCTTCTCGTCTACACACCGGAGGAGTACCAAATCGTGGTTCCTTCTATACAAAATACCGTTGGGATTCAGATAGAAGTTGCCTGCTAATCTCCTTAGAGTCTTCTGATCACGACTGGATGCCCCAGCCGGATATTCCTTATTCTTCAGGAAATTCTGTATGTCGAAATACCAAGGTTTACCGTCAGATGCTTCATCAATCGCAAACACAAAGGCCGACCTATCAAGGCGAGAGATGACAATGCTGGGAGCCTCATTCCAGCGGTTGACTTTATACATCGAGGATAACGTTGCAAGGGCGTCCGCCATTTGATTCTCCGCCCGAGGTACATGATGAAACTCCACCCTATTGAAGAAAGGTAGCAACCTTCTCGCATAATTCATGTACGGCACCAGATTAGGTTGGCGTGTCTCCCACTCTCCCTTAATCTGATTCACAACCAATGGTGAATCCCCATACACGTCCAGATTCTTAATCCTCATATCGATGGCCTCCTCTAACCCCATAATGCAGGCTTCGTACTCGGCTTCATTGTTCGTCACTGAAAAAGTCAATCTGGCTGTGAACGGGATGTGCGACCCATGGGGAGTTGTAATGATTACCCCGATCCCGCTGCCGTACGAATTGACAGCCCCATCAAAAATCATTTGCCACTGGGAACTCCGCTCAGGTCCTTCACCAGGCAACGGCTCATCACAATCTTTAGCCTTCAAGTACATTATATCCTCATCAGGAAACTCAAACTTCATAGGCTGATAATCCTCAATTGGCTGTTCGGCGAGATATTCGGACAGAACACTTCCCTTAATGGCTTCCTGGGAAACATACTGGATATCGTATTCTGTCAATACCATCTGCCATCTAGCAATCCTTCCAGAGAGTGCTTGCTTTTCAAACACATATTTGATCGGATCCATCTTTGATATCAGCATGGTTGTATGGTTCAGCATGTACTGTCTTAGACGTTTGGCAGCCCACGCCAATGCACAACACGTCTTTTCAAGCATAGAGTATCGAGATTCACAGTCTGTAAGCTTTTTACTCAAGTAGTAAATTGCATGCTCTTTCCGTCCTGTCACGTCATGTTGACCGAGAACACAACCCATGCTGTTCTCCAGAACCGTCAGATACATAATCAGTGGTCGTCCCGCTACTGGGGGTATCAACACCGGAGGTTCCTGCAAGTATTCTTTTATCTTTTCAAATGCCCTTTGGCAATTGTCGTTCCAGACCACCGCTTGATCTTTCTTTAACAATTTGAACAATGGTTCACACGTGGTCGTTAGGTGAGAGATGAACCTAGCAATGTAGTTCAACCTCCCTAAGAATCCACGGACTTCTTTTTCTGTTCTCGGTGCTGGCATCTCTTGTATTGCTTTTATTTTTGCAGGATCGACCTCGATTCCTTTCTTGCTCACAATGAACCCCAGTAGCTTCCCGGATCTCACTCCGAAGGTACATTTATTAGGATTCAGCCTCAGCCTGAACTTCCTCAACCTCTTGAACAACTTCAACAAATTAACCAGATGCTCTTCCTCTGTTTGAGACTTGGCAATCATGTCATCGACATACACCTCAATCTCTCTGTGCATCATGTCATGAAAAAGCGTCGTCATGGCCCGCTGGTACGTTGCCCCAACATTCTTCAAACCAAAGGGCATCACCTTATAACAGAAGGTTCCCCACGGGGTGATAAAGGTCGTTTTTTCCATATCCTCCGGAGCCATTTTGATCTGGTTGTACCCCGAAAATCCATCCATGAAGGAGAATACCGAAAACTGAGCCGTGTTGTCAACTAACACGTCAATATGTGGCAGCGGGAAGTCATCTTTCGGGCTCGCTCTGTTTAGGTCCCTGTAATCAACACACATTCGAACCTGGCCATCTTTCTTTGGCACAGGCACGATATTAGCGACCCAAGTGGGATAAGTGGTAACAGCCAGGAATCCAGCATCCCATTGCTTCTGCACTTCTTCCTTTATCTTTACGGCCATGTCAGGACGAGTCCTTCTGAGTTTCTGCTTCACAGGTGGGCAATCCTCCTTTAACGGCAGACGGTGAACAACCATATCAGTGTCTAACCCCGGCATGTCCTCGTAAGACCAAGCAAATATATCACTGTATTCGCGCAGCATCTCAATAAGCTCCTGCTTAATGTCCTCTTGCAACGCAGCCCCTATACGGATATTCCTGACGCATTCTTCAGACCCCAAGTTGACAATATCAATCTCTTCCTGGTGAGGCAGAATGACTCTCTCCTCTTGCTTCAATAACCGACTAAGCTCTTCTGGTAAGTCACTACCCTCCACAATCTCCTCCTCAGCTTGGAAGATCGGATGCTCGAAATCTAAACGAGTCATATGAAGTTTTTGGTCGGTGTCATCTGAAAATTCATGAATCCTGCGAGGGAAACGGTTAAGTGCTTCAAAATGATGTACAAGCAAAATGCATAACCGCGCTGCCATTTTATTGAAAAAATAAAAACAGAAAGAAATGGATCACAACATTTGAATGTAAAAAACGCCGTCATTTATTCATTATGCAAACATACAGGTAAACAGTTAGGCCCTAAGACAAGATCATCGATGCCCCGGGCAAGGCATGTGATCATACAAATGATTGAAAAAAAACAATGCATTACTGTTGGGTGACTTGGATGACTTCCTGGATGGACCAGTTGCATAAGCTTTGCCCCGGCGTGCTGGGTCGAATCCATGAGTCCATGTCGCAATCGCTATCCGCTTCTTCCGTATCAGACACGGCATTAATCCTTTCGAAGCTAACCCCTCCGGGCGTGAACACAACAGGTCCCTTGTACTTAGGCGCACTCTGCGAGGAAGATGGACGGTACCCCAAGCCATACTTATCTTGCTTCACTGGGATGTCCAGAACCTGCCCCCACTTCTGAGTCTCTCCTGCTTGTACCAACGCCTTGGCTTCTTTATATGAGGAGACTGCCACCTCTGGCCCTTCACTCTTTAACGGAGCTTCTTCTGTACCCTTCACCTCCTCGAACGCCTGACACAGCGTCTCATGAATCTCTCCATCTACCTCTACATACTTGAAGGAAGACAAATGACTGACTAAGATATCCTCTTCGCCATACACTGTCACAATACTCCCCTCGACCATATATTTCAGCTTCTTATGGGGCGTAGAAGTCACTGCCCCAGCGGCATGAATCCAAGGTCTACCGATCAAACAGCTATATGCGGGCTGGATATCCATGATGTAAATCACTGTATCAAACACCTCCGGACCTACCTGAATGGGTAACGCTATTGACCCGAACACTGACCTCCTTGTTCCGTCAAAGGCCCTCACTACCAAATCACTAGGTGTGCACAATAACCTACGAGTGTCTAATTTCAACAGGGCTTTCTTTGGTAACACATTCAACGATCACCCAGTGTCTACCAACACATGGGATAAAGTGGTGCCCCGGCATTCGATAGAGATGTGCAAAGCATTGTTATAATCACGCCCTCGAGGTGTTAAGTCAAAATCTGTGAATCCCAGTCCATGCCCGGCGTTGACATGTGCTATAACTCCCTCCAGTTGATTAACTGAAATCTCTTGCGGCACGAAGGATGTCTCAAGTACCTTCAACAAGGCATTTCTATGCGCCTCTGAGCACAACAACAACGATAATATGGAGATCTTTGACGGGGTCTGCTGCAGGTGATCTACAATCTTGTAATCACTTTTGCGGATTAACCTCATGAATTCTTCCACATCTTTGGTTATCGGCTCTTTCTCTTTACTCCCCGAAGATTCCCCCTCAACAACTTTGTTCTTACCTCTGGCAAGCCTCTCTACCTCAACCTCAGGTGAAGTGAAAATTCTCCCGCTCCGGGTTATACCTCCCGCTCCTACTACGTTACCCACAGATCCCGCTGGTGGATCATTCAAGTCAATCTTTTCCCCATTGCAATACACCTCAGCACCATAACTCCACGGGACTGCTTTTGTGCTTTCAAAAGGGACTGGCTTAGCGTTGGTAATAGTAATGGTCGACCTTTTTGTTGATGCCGAAATTGTCACTGATTTGAACGGAATGGTGATCGTAGCAATCTCCCTACGCTCTTCTTCAGATTCTGTCTCAACAGACTTCTCTCTCCCCACAGCCCTGTCAAACTGTATAATTCCTTCATCAATCAAACCTTGAACTCCCCTTTTCAAATTCTCACAGCCCTCAGGTTGGATCAAACAGTCCGCACACTCTTCGTCGCAGCCGGGATAGACTCCTCCTTTTAACAAACGCTGCTTTACGTAACTCAAAGGGGTTTTCAGCTCACTTACTTCTGAAACCAAGTTCAACTCATCATCTACCATGATTGCATTAGCCCCAACCCCACCATGCTTGGGCATTGGCTGTTGCGTGATATTGGGACCTTCCTTTCCGAAGTTAATAGCCGTACTATCAAGCAAATCTTGTACTTTATGCTTGAATGCTAGAAAATTTTCAATATTGTGCCCCGGTGCCCCCGAATGGAAGTCACAGTGCTCATTAACATCATATCCGACTGGCGGCTGGCCAGTTGGTGGTGCTAAGGTCCTCTTCTCGACTAGCTGCAATTTCAACAAAGTTTGAAGGAGTTCTGCATATGATACCGGCGGCACTTCGAATACTCTCCTCGGTCGTGGGTTCTGAAGTCTGCGCTGATTATTATTAGGCTGCTGCTGAGCCTGCTGCTGTGGTTGTTGTCTCTGCTGCTGAGGAGGCCCTGGAATAGTTACACTTGCAACTTGCGACTGCTGACGCCAATTCTGTCCTTTATTCTTTCGTCGAGCATTGAACACAGCATTGGTATCGCCCTGCCTTTTACCACCAAACGTCTTCTTATTACCTCCCGCGGAACTGGACTCACCTGCTTGAATTTTACCAATCTTTACCCCGTTTTCAATGCGCTCCCCCATCAAGATCAATTCGGAGAAAGTACTCATCGAAAAATTGAGCAAGCGGTCATAGTACATTCCAGAGAAAGTTCCTATGAACATATCCATCATTTCGCGCTCCACCATTGGAGGGTGCACCCTAGCAGCCAGATCTCGCCATCTTTGGGCGTATTCTTTAAAGCTCTCGCTAGACTTTTGAGACATGCTCTGCAACTGGACTCGATTAGGGGCGAGATCACTATTATATTGATAATGTCGAACAAAAGCTTCTGCCAGCTCTTTCCAACTCCTGATCTGAGAAGGCTCCAAACTCATGTACCACTCCAGCGATGGCCCTGACAGGCTATCCTGGAAGAAGTGCATTAGCATCTTTTCATCCTCAGAATACGCAGACATGCGCCTGTAAAATGCGCGCACATGCACCCTAGGGCATGTATCCCCTTTGTACTTATCAAATGACGGTGCTTTGAATTTCAGCGGGACCCTCAATCCTGGGACTAACCCCATATTTGACATATCCAGCCCGAGAGCATTCTGGCTGGCCAATCCGTTCACTTTCTCTTCTAGCAACCTCATCCGATGGTTGTCATCCCTAGCCTTTTCGTAGCCTTCGTTCTGACCAGAGAACACATCCTCCTGGCGATCCTCCCAGCGAGGTACTGCATCATATCCAACATAATCGGCATCACGACCCGGACCCGTTTGGACGTACCTGGGGTCATACCTCAGATTACCCATCTCTTGAGTGTTGTATGCGCCAGCTCCATATCCAAGATTACCATAGCCACCAAACCCAGCCTTGGCGCCAGCCATGCTGCCATACCCCATATTCACACCATTGAAGCCCTGGTTACCATTAATACCATTCATTCCGACACTCTCAACGCCCCCATTGAAACCCTAGTTGACATTGCCCACAAATACCCCAGCAGTATCTGCATTGACGTTCATATTACCGACGTTCCCACCTCCACCTACAGGACCAGTTTCTCCAGCATTCAAACCGGTTACGGGAACAACGTCAGCACTTTGACGATTCTCAATGCGGGGAGAAGCAGCAATGTTCTCCCCATGCGGTGTCCCGTTGTTCTCAGCCCGTGCGACTATCGGTTGAACCAGATTCTGCAGCTGCTCTTGTCCTTTGGCGATAGTCTCCATGGTTTGCATGAGCAGGGCCATCCTGTCACGCATCTCTTGCATTTCACTCTGCACGTTGTCCATGATCTTCTTCTGGTTGATCCTTGTAGAGTAACGGTGGACCCGCTTTTCTGCAATCCTGAAAATACCTGAAAGTTGGCGCAGGAGATAAGATACATGGATCGCAAACCTGTAATGCAAATATGAGTATGTATGCAAAATGCAATGTGTGTCTGTGTATTAGGGATTATCATTCCCCGATTCTAGTGTGATCGTGCCAGTGCAGTGACAGTGCTAGCAATACAGTGATTGGAGCCGAATCATAGAAAACCTCATATATTGCAGAGAAGTCCAAGAATACAATATCACTGAGAGTATAATAAGAAGGCATGACCTCAACCAACAATCCTGGTGATGGTCAGCGCAAATGCAAATAAAGCATACAAGCTAATACATGAAGTGATCAAGTGCTCCCATAAGCTCGGTACTCTTCTATTAACTTCTTGGTCTCTGGATGACCTGGTCGGGTAAGAAGACCCTCGACAAGCTGGTTTCTTCTCTTGAGAACGCGTCGCACGTCACCAGCAGTTTCCTCCCATGCCCCTGCTCCGAAGCGATCCTCTAACTTCCGCTTCTGAGACACAGCTTCGTTCTTGCCTTTGATGGCCTTGTTCAGAGCATTCTGGAGACTATATCTGGTCATCACCTCTTCTTCGCACTTCTTGATGCTAGCCTTCAACTGCTCCTCGAGGTCAGAAATTTGCTGCTTCAACTTATCTTCCCTCTTCTTGTTGTTGGTCAGCGTAGCATTCCATGTCTTATTACAAGAAGAGATCTCTCGGTGAGCGGCGTCGAGTGCTTTCTTTTTGGATTCCAACATGTCGTGGGAGCTTCTGAACTCTTGACCCAGACGTTCGCGCTTCTTTTTCTCCTCAGTCAACTCAGCACCTAGCCTGTTTACTAGTTCGATCTGCTGTTGGAAAGAACGTACAGCCTTATTCTTCTCACTCCGCATATGAGCTAGCTCCTTCTCTAACTCTTCATTAATCTTCATCAAGGCTTCCTTTTCCTTCACAACTTGCTCGTAGACCTCCCTAGCGACAGTGGTTGGCTCTTCCACCGGAATACGAACAGGGACCGGCGCAGCTGGAAATGGCATCAATAACTGTCTGGCTCTCTCCTAAATCCAAACTTTGTAGGGTGTATATGCCTGACAATCATTCTTCCCCAACAGCGGTTTCCCTTTTCTGTTAATACGCGTCCAGGCATGCCGAAGCTTGGCTAGTAACTCTCCACTCAAATCACCGGTGAAGTACAGAGATTCCTGTACTTCTTCCTCCTGAGGTGGGTTCTTCAACGCGTATCCGAACTGACGGGCGAACAAAGATGGGTTGTAATTGATACTCCCTTTCCTTTCTATCAACGGAACATTAGGGTACCCAGAACAACTGAAAATAAGTTCGGACCCTAGCAAGTCTCGGTCAAACCACTCAATATCTTCAGAAGATAGCCTCATCATACGCTCTGGCCAATCAGATGTTGTTGCGCTATCCACAAAAGGTCCCTTCAGGGGAAGATGGCTCTTGAACCACATGTACAGCAAAGGCACGCAACAAGAGACATTCTTGCCTCTCCTGTTCTCATTCCTGTAGTGCATCGAATGGTAGAAGTCCCCGATCAGTGTAGGCACTGGGTTGCCAGCAGCAAACAGATGAAATGCATCCATACCCACGAAGTTTGGGAAATTGGGAAACAACACGATCCCATAAATGCATAGAGCCAAAATAGCGTTAAAGACCACCCAACACCCATTCTTGGCGTACTCTTGAGCCTTACCAACCAGAAATTGGAGAGAGAAACCCGGAACCCCTCGCCAAGAAGTCATCAACAGCTCAGAAGCATTCATATGCAAGGTCTTAGCTAAATCCTCCAACTTGGGTTCAGCAGCAGAGTGAATAAAAGGGACTGCGTTCTGCACTGGCAGCTCAGTAAACTCTACATACTCCTCCATGGTAGGCCCCAAGATAAAGTCAGCAAACGTGAAACATCTCAAAGCTGGGTCATAGAATTGCATCAGCGTGTACAGCCCATTCAACTCATCATCAGTGGATTTGCGAACCAGACCCAACAGCCGTCCGTAACTCTGCCTGAAGCTTCTACGGACATCCTCATCAGCAAGAGAAATCAGACCCAGAAGGGGAGCAATATCAGGGATAGGTAGCTTGTAAGCAACTGCCATCCTCAAACCAACCATGATCAATACTCAGGAGTCCAGACACTAGAACCGGGGGATATGCAAATGCACTTGCAGCACAGACACACGTTAATGGGATGCAATGATAATGGTTATGCAAACAATGCAATGCAAGCAACATGCAACAGGGACCAAGTGCTATAGCTGAGAAGCCTGAATCATAACAAAGGTCTCAAACCCTGGTCTCCGATAGACCCAATACAAAGCTCCACCCTGGTCTCTGATAGACCCCATAATATAACTCCAACTGGTCTCTGATAGACCTCATACCATAACTCAGACTGGTCTCTGATAGACCTCACAACTATCCGTAAATACCCAGGATCTCTGATCAAGAAATAACCGGTATCTGAAGGTCTAGTTACCTGCATAACCCCAAACCCTCTCACAGGTGGATGTCCTAGTAACTGACAAAGGTATGGCATCCTATGCGGTCGTCGGCGTCACAGACTTTCAGGGTTGATGATACGATTCCCAGAAGGAGTGGCATCATCAAATCCTGAAGAGGCCTCACTTAGCCAACTTCCAAATGATCGGTCCCCAGAGTCGACAATCCAACTAACCAGCAACCCGAGCCACCCAAAGGGCAGGACAGGAGGCCAACCAGAAGAACCTCGTCTGAGTGTAGATTTCGCGGGACACTAGGACATGCAAAGCACGTGCGCGCCTACTAATCTCTACTCTAAGTCTAGGTGCACTCAAGCCCAGGTCCGACTTATCTTTCAATCATGGAACACCCGTCACACCCCACAATACAGCAATAATAATAATAAAATGCTGAAAGGTAAATACAGAAATGTAAATCCATACAAAATCCTCGACGGGAAAACAAGCGCTAGGATCGACTCTCTTAAGGGACGTTGGATCCCAAATGCATAAGGAACTATCGCAGTCCTTAGCAGCCAGGGGACGTTGGCTCCCCAGCAGAGTCGCCAGCTGTCGCTACTGCGAAAATCGGCGCCGACTGACAGAAGAGTCGCCACCGTGTGTTATTTATCCCAACGGAGGGAAAGGAAACGCTCGAAGTAAACCTCGCGAAAAACGGGAAAGGTATGGTCATCGCAACCAAAACCTGGATTCGGGAGTCGGTTACGCAAGGGGAAGGTATTAGCACCCCTCACGTCCATCGTACTCGATGGGATCCATGCTTGCTTGTTTGTACAGATTACACTTTTATCTAAACTAAAGGATGAAGTCTGAAAAGAAAAAGAAAACATGACTCGGCAAAGCATCGCACTTTATGCCTACGTATTCCCGTCTGGAACGAGAAATCAGAGTCAACGTAGTTCGCCTAACTACGGGAAAAAATGGGTGAAGGTTGCTCGCTAGGATATCGCATCCTATGCCTACATACTTCCACACAGCATGGAAGATCAAAGCAAACGTAGTTCGGGCTATGCACGACACAAGCTGTTCAAGTGTCTTTTATGAAAAATCTCACCTTAAACAAGGGTTTTCTTATTGCAAAAAGGTTGATGTGTGTTCAAATCTTTTGACGGAAGAAATGAATTAATCTCTGTTATAACCTTTATTAGTGTTTTTCTGTTGTTTTGAAGGAAGAAGAGATGACACTCTACAAATCCTAGGGTTGAAAAAGGGAATACAATCTACCCTAATGTTATCATGCATGGGTTAAAACCTAATGTCTATCATGCTCCTCTCTTGCGCAGAGAGAAACAGAGATCCTAAGGGAATAGACGGAAACAGAAACAGCAGATATATACAATAAAGCAGTAAAATGCATGGATGCAACAATACAAGCGAGGCAAGGGAGTCCCACTCAACCTCGAACCTAAAAAACAATAGGCAAAAGTGAACAGGATTCACTTTCAACCCAACAAGGTTAAACAGCAAACAATACAGTCCGGGAAATCACACAATACATCAAAAATTAAAACAGCTAAAACTAAACAGCAAAGCAGTCTTCATCAGCATCAGCAACTATCTTCAGGCTTCCAGCAGACATCAGTCTTTATCTTCAATCTCCCAATGGCTTTTCTTCAAGTCCTAAACTCCAAGATGAGGAATCAATCACAAGAGTGAACTGGGTGTTAAGCAATTAGTTGACCACCAAGGGTGGCAAACAGACTGCTATCAACACATAGGATATTTCTCTCAAGAGTTCTATCTCTTAGACACTATCACCAAGCCTTCCAAAGGAAGGGGGTGAGTGTCTTAGAGAGACTCTGCATCACAAAGAGGAATGGAGGCAATCAAAACCTTCCATGTTTGAGAATCAAGTTTGCTATTCTAGAGCTCTGCCTAACTCCTAGATCCTAGAAACTTCAACAGCTCCCAGCAAGAGATACTCCTCATCAACTCTGGAAGTTGGTCTTCAGTCTCTGATCTTCAAATGGGCTTCATCACCTCAGACTTCAGCTCAAACCCCAAGTCCCAAACAAACCCAATACCCCACACAGACACAATAATAACCCTAAAGAGGGCACACCACACAGTCAATCAAATACAAGCCATATGCTAATAGCAGTAGGGGAATCCTAATATTTTCTAAAGGATTTATCTTATACCCATAACCCCTATAGTCCCATACCCCAAAATCAAATCAAAATTCCTAAAAGAACTAATCTATCTCACCTATGTTCACTTAAAACCCTAATTTTCATCACTCTAATCTCACCTAATCAAATCACCTAAAAATTTAATCCTAAAAATATGAATTAAATCCTATATACAAGTTGAAGTCCTAAGCTAATCACTCTAAAAAGAATGAACCCTAAATCTAAAGGGAACTATTAGAACTAAAATCAACAAATTTAAGTATCAAACTAAATCCATTAAAAAGCTATTTAAAAGGAAAATACACAAAAAATAGTAAACAAAATAAAATGCTATTTTTATTATTTATTATTTTTCTAGACAGAAATATGAATCTACCACAAAAAGAACCAATGAAAAACAAGCTATTTTCAATTTTTTATGATTTTTTTAAAGGTCAAAGCAAATTAAAGAAAATAAAAAACACAAAATATGAATTAAATGGGGAGGGGGTGCCATAAGCAAAGGCGCCTAGTTCAAATTGCTGATGGGCCACAAAAGGGAGGCGCGAATATCATTTCTGCAAGTCCCAGAACGTATCAGAAATCAATTGAAAAATTAGAAGAAAAATGATAGATCCACGGTGCATTTAGCAATCAATTCCAGTTCATTTTGATTGGGCTTATCAAAAGGGGGTGGGGATAGGAATCTGAATCCAAGGCCCATGGTTGCGTTTAAGTGAAACGCATCGTTTCACGTTGGCAATTCCCTCCGTTTCTCAACTTCAAATCTGGACCCCACGATGAGATGAAAAGGTCAAAAATAGGAACCAATCCAACGGCCATTGCGTCGTCTTCCTCACAAAACCTAGGGTTTGCAGGTTTCTCAGCTTCATGCAAGCAATTTCAAGTCCCTCGTGCTCTCTCCATAGGCCATGAAACCCTACACTATAAAGAGCAAAGTTGCTCTATTCTTTCCCATAAACACGATGGTGCCCTTAGTTTGGATTGAAACTAATCCTAGGATAAAACCCGATAGGTGTAACTTCATGACATACCAACTGTACTCAGCAATGGAACCTCACAATCCTTCATTCTAATTATCCTATCTTGTTCATCATGCTACACTGATCTCAGCAAGCTATTGCATGATCATTATAATTCAATATCCAGCTTAATCTTGATCATCAAAGAATCATCACCCTGTTATGGAACCTCATAGAACTCTCTCTAATTCTCAGGAATCAATCACCTAAGGTCTCTAATCATGTTTTCCCTAACCATTTCATCTAGTACTGCATAAATAAAGGGATTTGAAAGCTTTTGCAAACCTGAAAAATGGTGATGGCAGGTGCAATTACACTTCAATCCAATGCTTGAAACTTGTCACAAATGATCTTCAATGGATGAGAACCTTTCTGTTTGCAAGATCTTGGATGGACAATGCTTGGATTGTGAGTTTGGATCCAACTTGCTTCTCTTGCAAATTTGAAGCCACACCTTCAAACACTCATCAATGGCCACTTCAATCTGTGTATATATGTTCAATATGATCCAGAGAATTGATTTGTGGAGAAGAATTCAATGGAGATGAAGAAAAAATAGAGTTTGAGATTGATTTGCAAAAATGGAAGAAATGGTATATCACTCTCTCTTCACCCTCTTTTCACCAACCTTTTGCACCAATGATCCACACTCCTTTTATATATGATGATGGACAGATCTAGAAATTTCTAGATTGATCTTAGAGAATTCTAGAATGTGGTGGAAAGTTCATGAAAATCTCACTTGATGATATGTTGATATCTCATGGTATCTCCTTACAATGCACTTATAACTCTTCAAAATCTCCTTACATGCCAAATTGGAATGATATGCAAGCTCCTTGCCTTGAAAATTCACCTTATGCCAAGTTTTCCATACTTGCCTTATTATGCAAGTAACAAAAATACAAAGCAAGTCCAAAATTTAACCCCTAACTCAAAAAAGTGGCTGAACCAATGTCTTTAAAATGATGTTTGGAATCAAATTGGTATATTGGATGACCCATTTTGGATTTGTAGATCTCTCAAACCAATTTTTCATTTCAACTTTTTCAACTTATATGCCTTTTTTAGGTCATTTTTCACCAACTTTGATCAAGTCTTGTTCTATGCATTTCCAAACTTTAATGACTTCTTTTCTAGACTTAAAATGGCATTTTGAGCAACTTTTATGTTGGGAAGTTTTTCATTTGAGGCTTCCTTGTATGAGTTTTAGGCATAGGCTAAGAATGACCTGTAATCCTCAGATGACCAAAATACCCTTTGCTTGCCAAGACCATAAGTAGAGTTCCACAAATCATAAGAAGGCATACCATACCTTTATAGAAATCTAAGACAATAAGGAACAACTCTCATGTTGGCCAAGAATCCATTTGAAATCTCCTTGAAGATCAAAAGTTGCTTGGAAGACAGACAACTTTCACAGACAAATTTCAGTGCCCTCAGATGACCTATAACTTGCAAGAGCTATAACTTGAGCTCTACAAATCATCTTGATGACTTCCACCACTCAAATTAAAGCTATTAATATGCTCTAAAAGTTTCATGTGGACCAAGAACTCATATGAAGCTTTCATCTTGAGTTACACTGCTTTGAAGTTTGACCTAAATTAGGGGATTTTACACTGAAACCCTAATTTGGTAACCCCTCTTCTCCTTGACTCCTTCTGATTTTTCTTTAGCACAATATCATATCCATATCCATGTAGCAAATAAAGAATCCCAAATTCTTCAAATGATCCTTGATGCCCCTCAAAACAAGTCTTTGACCTAGGATTGACTTAGTGTTGACCCAGACAAACCCTAGTTGACTGACTTCAACTGAGGCTCTTGTAATCATTCCAATGACTTGGTTCTTCTTCAAAAATGATCATCTAGGCTCTTTATAACATCCATACACACCTCATACCCTTGGCTCATAGCTCACACTTCCTCTGATGATCCCCAAACAACCTCAAGATAGGAGAGAACCCATTGATCCACCTGTCAACTCTTCAAAGCTCAAATTCTTCCCTGATGACCTGAGTAGTCTTGAATATGAATGAAACCCTTGAATATACCTCTTGAGATAAGAATAGCACTTGATCCCCTGATTAAGATAGCTTGCCGATGTTATGCAATGCAGATGAATACACTATGTACATGATGACAATGCAAATGATTATGTAATTGAAACATAAACCTAGGTTAGAAAAGGTTGGGCAAATTTTGGGGTGCAACAGGACCAAAAAAAAGTGAGATCTCGTCTTTATCGCAAACATAATGTCGATTAATCGAAGGTAGCCTATCGCGATCCCAAAGTAAAGAAAATGACCCAAATGGTCATTTTCCATTGATTTGAAATCGGGAAGGTTATCGACTTCGATAATCCGACGCTTACGAATTCAAGACTTCATCGATCGAAGAAAGTCAAAATAAAATAAAAAAGAAGAAGAAATGAGGAGAGAAATGAGGTGGTCTCGGATCCATCGTTTTTCATCAATAATTTGACAGAAAAACGATAGAGGTTTCTTCATCGACCAAAAAGATGAAAGTGAAATAAAATGCCCAATAATAAGTGAGAAATAAAATATAACTCTAAAAATATAAAAATAAAATTCTAAAATAAACTAGAACTTAGAAAAAATAAATACTAACAAACATAAAAAAACTCTAAAAGGTTTAAATTGAATATTGAAATTCTAAAAACTAAATTAGTATTTACAAAATTCTAAAACTATAAAATACACTACAAGAAAATTAGAGTTTTACGACACAAAAATTGCGACAGTTACTTGATAACTGTCGTAACTCTAATATAGAGACGCGTTTCACGACAGTATACACCTACCGTCCTTATATTTTTAAAAGATTATTAAATATTACGACTGTTATCATTAAGCCGTCCTACAAATAAGTTCATGACTATCTCAAGTGCCGCCTTAAATTTTATGTCCCGACAGTAGAACAATTGTCGCCCCTTAAACCTAGTAACACAAACTATAACCAATGGCGGATCAAATAAGTCTATGTATTTTAAATAAATAAATGACTAAAATCATTTATAAAATATAATTATAGTAATAAATTAAACTTAAAATACATAAAAATGAAAATATTATATATACTCAAAATAAAACTTTAATTTTAAAAACAATTTTTATAGTAAAAATTAAATTCAAAATATTATATCCAAAATTAAAGTATTAAAATTAAACTATATATCAAAATTTTAGAAACAATTTTTATAATAAAAATTAAATATAAAATTAAACTATATATACTCATAATCATAATATTATAAAATATCAAATAAACAAAATAATTCAATTAAAATAGAGAATAAAAAAATTTATTAAAACAAAAATGTATTATGACTGGAAGCTACAGTCGTTATCGTTAGTTCAAAATTGTCAAAATTTCATCTGTGACGGTGATATCCAACCGTCGTGCTCCAAAATTTCATCTTCCCGCAAAAAATGAGAATTCTTTCCACGTGTTTTTCACTTCTTTTTAAGAATTTGCCGCTCATGTCCTTGCAGATTTTAACGACCACTCATCCATCTTCTGATAGATCATGGAAATTTTCTATTTCTATTTTATGAATCAACCTCTTTTTCTCTCTCGTTTTCCTCGTTCCAGTTATTGATGTTGTAGAATTTCAAATTTCTAGGTTTCCATCATCGACTCCGCGATCCCCAAATTTCAATTTGGGATAATCAATTTTCTTTTTCGTTATTATTTTTGTTATTGTAATAGAATCGTGGATAGGATATACGTGAAGGGGGTGTTGATAACTGGTTACAATTTGTGAATTACGTTATTGTAAATTGTAATTGTTGATCTGATCTGGAAGTGAGTTATGCGTATAGAGGAATTGAAAGGAGGTGAGGTTGAAGAAGGTGGAGAGGAGGGGAAATGGAGCTTTGTTGGTTCCGATACAAAGTGAGTTATGTGTATTTTGTATTCCAATATCTTGATGAATATGATATTATCATTTCTCTTTTTCCTAAGTGTTACTGCTCTAAATTTATCTTTGTAATCACAATTTTGACTGTTATGAGATTTCCAACTTTTCCTCCTTGTTCACATGTGTCGCTACTGCGAAAATCGGCGTCGGCTATGACAGAAGAGTCGCCACCGTGCGTTATTTATCCCAACTGAGGGAAAGGAAACGCTCGAAGTAAACCTAACGCAAAGACGGGAAAGGAATGGTCATCGCAACCAAATCCTAGATTCGGGAGTCGGTTACGCAAGGGGAAGGTATTAGCACCCCTCACGTCCATCGTACTCGACGGGATCCACGCTTGTTTTCTAGTACGGATTGTTATTCTATCTATTCTACAGGTCTAGGGTTAAAAAGAAAAGAAAATGACTCGGCAAAGTATCGCACTTTATGCCTACGTATTCCCGTCTGGAACGAGAAATCAGAGTCAACGTAGTTCGCCTACCTACGGGAAAGGAGGGAAGGTTGCTCGCTAGGATATCGCATCTTATGCCTACGTACTTTCACACATCATGAAAGATCAGAGCAAACGTAGTTCGGGCTACGTACGACACAAGTATGTCTTGATTGTCTTTTATCCTTCTGAAAAAGGTTTTCTCCTGATTAACCGTCCAAGCGGACAAAAATGACGTTTTGATTGGTTTCCAGTCTTTTATGCAAGAACTGCCTTTTATTGATGTTTGAAATCTTATTGTATTTTTGGTTGTTTTGAGATTGAGAAGAGAACAACACTCTAAAGTCCTATGGTTGAAAAATGGGAATCAAAACTAACCTAATGTTGTCATGCATGGATTAACACCTAATGTCTGTCATATTTCTCTCTTGCACAGAGAGAAACAGAGATCCTAGGGGATAAACGGAAAAGAAACAACATATATACAGTAAGCAGTAAAATGCATGAGATGCAGCAATACAAGCGAGGCAAGGGAGTCCCACTCAACCTCGAACCTGTGAAAACAATAGGCAAAAACAGCTTCACTTCAAACCTAAGGGGAAATTAACAAACAATACAGCAAAGAAAATAAAACCCCAATACTACCCCTGACAGCAAACCAACTCCTACAGCAGCAAATAATCAACAGCAAGCCAATTGATAGTAACATCTTCAAGCAAGACCCCCTCTTCACTCTTCAATGACTTATAAGCTTCAAGGAAATCCCTCCATCTCCAAGAAAACACCAAGCTTTAGCAAGCAATGAACCCCAACAGTCAACAGCTTCAACCAGCAGACAGCTTCAAACAGCAGTAAAACCCTAGTTCAACAGTGGAGCAGCTTTGACAGGCACAAGCTTCATCTTCACCAGTCCTCAATGAACTTCATCTTCAATAGGTTTCTATCTTCAATGCAAGCATTCCAGAAGAGAATCAATTATCAGATTAAGTTGGATGTTAAACAGCTTGTTGACAACCAAAGGAAGCCTACAAGTGTTTAACATCAAAAGAGACTAGTTCCCTCAAAGTTCTACTTCTAAAATAAGCCACTTATCCCTCCAAAGGAGGGATGTGAATATCTTAGAAGGAATTTTAGTCATTGGGAGGAATGGAAGCATAAGATGCTTTCCATGTTTGTAATAAGAAATCATTCTATTCTAAGGCTCTCCCTATTTCTCCTATCTCCTAAGTCTTCACAAACCATCTTCCAGGAGAGGAATCTTCATGCATCAAGATCTAGCCCTTGTCTTAAACCATCATCCAAGGTCTTCATAAGCCTCAACAAGCAAAACTCAAGCCCAACACCCAATTGAAACGCCCAAAACCCAACAAACAAAACAACATCCCAAATGGGAAACACACCAATATCAACCAAGTTGCAAAAATCAACTAAAATAGTAAAACTCACTATAAAATCCTAGATTAATTTCTAAGGGAGCTTAACTATATACCCTATACCCCATATAAACCCCAAGGCCTAAATCAATTTTAAAACCCCAAAACTATGCCCTAAACTACACCTAAGTGTTGTGAAACCCTAATTCTAACACACTTGCTTCACACCTCTCAAAATCAATTAAATTTAAGTCACAAAAATGTGACAAAAATCTAGGGGGGAACCTAATTCTATATTCTAGCCATAGCAAAAAGAACCAAGTTAAAATTCTAAATCAAATGACCATACAAAATTCAGAAAGTAGAAGTATCAAGTAGAATGCAAAATAAAGCAATAAAAATGTAAAAAATGCCATAAAAAGAAAAATGCATGAAATGGTATTTTTATTGTTTTATTATTTTCTTTAGGTCTTAATGAAAATAGGGAAAAAATTCCCAACCAAAAATAATGATTTTTCAATTTATTATGATTTTTTCAATTAACCTAAAATGATATGTGAAAATAAAAGAAAATATGAAAAAATGTACATGCGTGTGTGATGAATAGCAATTAAAAACCAAGTAAAAAGAAAATGGGCTCAGGAGGGGGTGCGTGTAGGAAAGCGCTACTAGGCCCAAGACCAGTCAGAAATTAAGGTGAAAATAGAAAGAAAAATAGGAAAATCCGTGGTATGAATAGCAACTGAGATCAGTGTAAAACCTATTGGGCTTATCAAAGGGGGTGTGGGTATCATTTTTCACTTAAGCCCAAGCTGGAAACTTAATGAAACGGTGCGTATTAGTCTTCAGAGTCCCCTTCATAAACTGAAACGAAACCACAGCCATTGGATTCCATTTTGGTCAAAGTCTTAACTCAGATCCTATGGTTGTAAGGTCATCTTCAACCTTTGAATTTTGGAGGGAATAAAAGAAGCCATGGATGTCTGAACCAAGAACTTCATCTTCCTCAATCGGATTCCTCTAATACTTCATCAAAAATCTCAACTAAGCACTCTAATCTACTCCATTTTTCACCAGCAATCTAACCATGTCATTCACAATCACTGAAACCTCTTCCTCCTCAAAACACGATTGAATCATCAGAAATTACTCAGAAGTTAATTCTCACTAAACCTAAAATTGAGTGACCTAAACTCATCACCACTTCACCCTGATCAATTCTAACTATCAAACTAAGATTCTATCACCAAGAACATGAAGATATGATCATGAACAGAAATTATGTCACTCGACTTATTGTCTCTAAACCTAGCCAAATGCTACCAGAAAGCTTCTACCAATGATCTACATCACATTTAACCTAACAAAACCTATCAATTATGCCTACACCAAGCTGTGGATTGAAATTTACATACCTGGAAAATTCGTGTGAACAGAGCATTCAAGCCTTCAAATTAATCCTCAAGAGCTTCCAGATTCCTTCAATGGAGTAGGACCTAGCTTCTGTATGCAACAAACTTGCTTGAAATGCCTTGAATCTTGGAATCCGATTCTGAGTTGCAGGTTGAGAATTCCAAGTGCAAACACACGATTCTTCCATGATCTTGCCTTGAATTCAATCTGGGATCAATCACTAACACTAATGGAAGCTATTGCAATCAAGAAAATGGATGGAAATGGAGTGAAGTGTTGTAACCGATTTGGATTTGCCAATGGAAATTTAAAAACTCAATCTCTCTTTTCTCCCTCAATTCTCACCAACCTCTGATATGGATCACTTCTAATGTATATATAGACCATGAAGGAAGCTTCTAGACAGTTCTGGATTGATCCTATGAGAAGTTCAAATTCTCATGTCATGAAAATCTCTTTTTATGCTACACACATATCAGTTCATGTTGCAGCAAGTATTTGCATCCCATTTTGATTCAAATTCTCCTCTAATGGTATTTTGGATGTGTTTGGATTGAATAGAGCCATGGTTATGCCTTGCAAAGAGGTTTTGCATTTGTTACTTATGATGTAAGTAACCATTTTCCAAAGCAAGTCCTTAAATTAACCCTCAATTCAAAATTGTTGCAATGTCAATATTCTCAAAATGTGTTTCCCAATCAAATTGGTATGTCATATGGCTTGGTTTGTACATGTAGATCAAAAATCCCAATTTTCATCCTTGGTTCATTTAAAACTTACCCTTATTTTAGGCCATTTTTGTGATTTTGTGAAGCAAGCCCTTCCAAGCTCTCATGACCTATTACCTAGCCCAAAAACATCATTTTGAACACATCTCTTGTTGAACATTTTTCCATTTGAGGAGTGGAAGATAGAGATTTTGACCTATGTTGAAAAATGACCTATAATCATCAATGCCCAAAATACCCCTGGGTTGCCAAGATCATAACTTGAGTTCTACAAATCCTCTTGAGGGCTTCTAGTACTCAAATTAAAGATAAGATCATGATCTACAACTCTTATGTTTTCCAAGAATCCATTTGAAAACTCATTCATGGGCAAAAGTTACTTGGAAGTCAAGTAACTTTCACATATAAATTTCAGTGTCCTCTGATGACCCATAACTTGCAAGAACCATAACTTGAGTTCTACAAATCTTATTGAAGACTTATAGTACTCAAATTAAATCTATTGAGAAGCTCTACAAGTTTCATGTTGACCAAGAATCCATTTGAAACTTGCATTTTGACTTATCTGGCTTGGAAGTTAGACCTAAATCAGGGGATTTTACACTAAAACCCTAATTTGGTAACTCCACTTCTTCTTGATTCCTTTTGATTTCTCCTTGGAAAAACACCACACATATATCCACATATCAATTCATGAATCACACATCCTCTAGATAGGCCTTGATTCTCTTCAATCACTCAATTGACCTAGGGTTGACCTAGGGTTGACCCAGGGTTGACCCAGATGAAACCCTAGTTGACTGCACTCCAACTCTGGCTCTTGAACTTGCATCAATGATTTGTCTCATCTTCAAAATGACCCTCTAGGTCTTCCATGATCTTTGTACACATTCCATACCCTCAGTCCTGGCTCACACAATCATTGATGATCTTCAACATATCCCCAGATTAGGAGAGAAATCCACTAGTTGACCTTCAAACTTCTCAAAGCTTCCACTCATTTCTTGAATGACTTGGATAGTCTTGAGCTTAAATAAAAAACCCCTTTGATGTGCTTCTTTAGATAAGAATGGAACTTGATCTCTTGTTGGATGACTTGTTATGATATGTTATGCAAATGATTAGATTATGTACATGATCTACTATGCAAATGACAATGCAACTAAACATAAACCAGATGAAATATGTTGGGCAAATTTTAGGGTGCAACAACATGCTTTGATTGTTAGCTACGTTTGGTCGTGATAAGAGATTCAGAGTTAAACTTTGTGGTATATTTAAGTTGTTGGTGATTCTTATGTGTATTGAAGTTATGAAATCTGCATGTTTTGGTTTGGAGTGTGTCGTGAGCGTGCGGTTCACATTGTTTTTATTCATGTTATAAGTTTATGACCACCTCTTTGTAAATAACTTGCAAGCTATATGAACTCTTGGTATGCTGAAATTTGTGCAGCCTGCTTGTAGCTTTGTGTGGAATTTATTAGCATAGAGATAATTAGCGTACGGTCGAGATTCAGAAGTCTTAGCATTATCCGTATAGTTATGTTACTGTTGTCTGTTATGATTGATTTGCACTTTGTATGTTGCCCTGCTTTTGGATTTCAAGTTCTGTTCCATCATGTTAATGAATGTTACGGCATCGACGCTTAACATTGATAATTTCAAGTTCTGTAAAACCTGGTGATTTACCAATAGCCAATGAAGTAAAAGCAGGTTATGATTCAAGCAGGTTGAGTGAGTCCAGTGAAATGCCAAGTGACGGTGGTTCCAACAAGCATGCTGATAAAGGACCAAAGAAGAAAAAAGGGAAAGCCACTGGAAATGCATTAGCAAATCAACCTGAAAGTGGTGTTAATAACCAAGAGCATACTTCTACCAAATCTAAGAAAAGCCAACGAAGGGGTAAGGATACATCTTCACAAACATCAGATTCAAAGCAAGGTTCTAGGAAAGAATCACTTAAAATGAAAGAGGATAATCTCAGTAGTCCCTTAGAAGAATGGATCATGGAGAAGATTACAGCCTTGATTCCTGATTTTGAAGAACAAGGTCTGCTAATTATGACTTTGGATATACTCTTTCTGCATATGCATTTTATCGAATTTCTTAAATTATGTGCTACAAGTTGATAGGTATTGATGATCCTGAAACAATTCATAGGAAGGCATTGTTTAAAGACAATGCAGAAAGAATGAAACAATTGCTTGATAATTTGCAGAAAAAACTTGATGAGGTTTAACTGCTTTGTAGTATCTTTTTGTACTTTCTTCATCCACTGTGTCCATGTTTGTAACTTTTCTTATCTTTCCTTAGAGGATACTTATCTGAACATGTCCTTGTGTGATTTGTTTTTTGGCAGTCTTTCTTAAACATGCGTTTGTATGAAAAAGCCTTAGAATTGTTTGAAGATGATCAATCAACTTCTGTAAGTCAAGTTAATTGAAATTTGAAGATGTTATTTTCACTGTTGAAACAAGAGTAAGTTAATGTATCTTTGATGCCCAGGTTGTTTTGCATAGGCATATACTAAGGACAGTAGCAGCTCCTATGGTTGACATGCTTCTTCATGACTTGGTATTATATACAACAATTATTCTGTTGATATTTCTTGAGGTTTAATAAGATCTAAAAACACTATGGATTCATCCTTTTGCAGGATGAGCACAACAAATTAAAGAACGGAGTAGAAGTGCAGGAATCTCCAATTGCAGCTGGTTGGCTGGAAATATCTTGTTATAGTTTGAAACTTATTTTTTTTGTTTGACTTTTGATGCTGCAACTAATATTTGAATATTCAATACAATATAGGGTGGAAACATTCATGTCTTCATTCAGAGCTGTGACAGAAGAGAGGTATTAACATGTCTTTTTTGTTAGTTGTACTTATGGCATTGCTTTTACCAAAGCTCCTGTCTTGACGTGAAACCTTTTGTGATTAATTTTTCCAGTGGGCTGCCTTTGAAAAAGCTTGACAAGAAACTAGAAAGAACACTTCTACATTCATATCGTAAGGTATGTCCTGAAACTGCAAGTTTGGTGAAAATTTAGAATGTTGCATAGTTCTTGACCTGATTAGATATTATGTGTTGGATGTTTCTTTGTATACTTTGTGTAGTGTATTTTATACTCTTGAGCTTTACTTCTTTCCACCATCCTCCTCCCGGGTAAAAATAATTATTAATAATAATAATAGAAGTCAGAAAAAATTCATATGTATGTAGAAGTTGTAAAATGCATCTACTGGTAGGCTTATAATAGCAATGTTTCTCATTTTAACTTTAGTAATTATGCTCATTTGTAACTGTATTTTTCTACCCTTCTTAAGGTCTTTTCACCTCTCACTTCCGGGTAAAACTAAATAGAACTCAGAGTAGTTATAAAATTCATCTAATCGTAAGCTTGTAATAACTATGCTCCTCATTACAATTTAGTTATTATACACTTGTTTGTTACTGTTTTTGACGTTTTTCCCCGATTTAGTTACAAATTGATGTCACCTGATGTTGCATATGAATATGTAAAGTCAATTCGACCGAGAGTGCTTTTAGCTTCCTCTCAGTGGCAAGTAAGTCTGTAGCTTGTATTTCTTTTTATCACTAGTACTATTGAAGTTTTGTAGATTTTGCAGCTCTAATTTACATATCATGGTTTTAGGTAAGTTTGTTGCTGAAAATGAACAAAATTTATATTTACTATGAATGGGAATACTCTTTTTTCTGAACGGGATCCCCAATTTTAATAACCCGTCAATATTATTATTTTTTAATCCATTTTTTATTTCGATAATTTTTTTTGTGTTGGCAAAACAATAAGGAGTTGTGATGGTTAATCTTCATTCATTTAATTTTTGAAATTTCAGGCTGTCCAGGACTACTATCACCACCTTATTGTGAGAAGGGTTGTCGGATTTTCGCCTGCAGCTGATCTATTAGTAAAGGCTTCTGAGGTCGCAGCAGCTTCACAAGATCTTGTAAAATTTGATGACAATTTTGTATTCATTTTTGGCACAATGATACTTATTCATTTTTGGCACAATGATACTTATTTTTTAAGATTATGATTTGATATGTTTTCGGATTTTTGTATTACATGACATGATTATGGAACTTTTATTTTACATTATTATGAAACTCACGTTTTTTCGATATTATAATGTTTATTTGATATTAAGTTTTGGAATTAATTTTACTACGCTAAAAAGTGATAGAAAAAAATTATAAAAAAAAACTATAAATAAAAATATTATTGTATAAATAATTTAAAGAAAAAATAATATAACTATTTTAGTAGATAATAATTTAAATAAAAGAATATATTATAAAACAATATAATACAATATATAAAAATTAATAATGAACCGTCAAGATATCACATTCACGACAGTTTTAAACCGTCACAATCAACAATGGTAACAAAAATCAAAAGGATATTCACGACATTATTTAACTGTTGTCATGTCTAATTTATGTCAGTTCCAACCAGTCGTGAAATAGATTTCACGACAGTTTTAAACCGTCACAATCAACAATGAAAATAAAAATCAAAAGGCTAGTAACGACGGTCTTTAACCGTCGCTATCTCCAGTTTAGGTCAGTTCAAGCCCGTCGTGAAATATAACGACGGTTGTGTGTGACGGTTTTTTCAACCGTCACTAAACAGCCTGGGGACACACGTTTCTGCGACGGTACTACAACCGTCGTAGAATGTAATTGGTGGTGGTTTTAACCGTCGTAACCTGCCAAAATAACTGTCACAATCCATCGTTTTTCTTGTAGTGATATATACATATATAATAACAGTCTGTTGTAAAAAAACTAATACAAAATATATTTACATAAAAAATGAAAAGAAAACAGGGGAGGATGTGAAAGCAACACGGTGGGGAAGATCCAATTTGAAAAAGACGGGCCGTGAGGCCTAGTCAACCACCAACAATAAAAAATAAAAGCAAAAAGAATAAAGAAAAGAGGTCCTCTTCTTCTCCAGTTCGTCACTGCTCAACAACCTCACTCCCTCTATTCAATCCCTTCTGTTTTCTGTTTAAAAATAATTCATCTTCTTCATTTATGTTTTGGGTTTACTTCTCCTCCGTTTTTGTTCTGTTGTTTGTGATGAAGGTTGAAGTGAGGAGGAAGATGAAGGTATTTCTGGGTTGGGGTTCGAAGATTTGTATGGAAGGGTTGAACGGGTTTGTGTTGTGATGGAGAGTCATAGGTTTTGATGGATTCTGAAAAATGGGCCGCGGGTTGTGGGTTTTAATGGTGGTTTTGAGGGATTTTTCCGGAAATGGGTTTCTGGGTGTGATTAAAGTTGATGAAGGTTATGGTGAGTTTCTGAAATGGGTTTTCACGGGTTCAATGGGTTTGTAATTGTGGATGATGAAGTGGTTTCAGTTGTGCTGAAAATGGTTGAGCATGATGTTGTGGGTATCGTTTTGTGTTTCGGTTCGTGATGGAGGTGTGTTGAATGTCAAGGTTTTGTTGAAGTTTTGCGGTTTCGACGAAGGAGATTAATGGTGAAAGAGGGGAGTTTTGTGAATTGGTTATGGAGGAAAAGAGGAAGAACAAAGGTTGTTTCAGAAGTTTCTTGAAGGCGGTGATGCGAAGGTGATGAAGGAGATGATGTTGGCTGATGGTGAGGATGAATGATGAAGAAGCTTGATGAAAGATCTGGGTTTTTATGCTGAGACAAATGAAAAAGATGATGAATAGTTACAGGAGGGAGGCGCTAGGGTTTTAGTCTTGGGATCTGAGGTAGAAGAGAAACAGTGTCAGTATATATATAATGATGACACGTGGCGAGTCAAATGGCTTGTTGTTTGCTGATCAATTAAAGTGCTGATTAATGAAAATCTAGTTAATAAAATTAAACTAGCTTAATAAATGATAAATGCTGACTTAATTAATTCCTAATTAGAACTAAGACAAATCTAAATTAATAATATAAACTAAAACTCAAATAATTCTAAAATAACTCTAATCTAATCTTAATGCTAATCCACTTAATTAACTAATCTAATAATTCTAATAAACCCAATTTCTAACCAAAAAGAAAACTAATTCTATTTAATCTATTCTATAAAATAAAAAAAATTATTTCTATGAAAACTAATAAAATTCTAACCAAAACTAATTTCTTTTAAAAACAAACCAATCTAAGCTATTTAAATTTCTATTCTAAAAAATTAAATAAAACAAAAATAGCAATGAAATCACAAAATGCCATGGAAAAAGAAACGGAAAAAACGGGCGAACACCGAAATGCACAAAATTATCAGGACAGACTGAATCACCAAGAAGAGAGTGACTTTCGCTCGATTTCGACATGGAACTTCTATTTGAATTGATTTAAATCGTCTAAAATGCGAGCAAAGCGGCTGAAATCCCGATAAATTCAATCTGGCTGATAACATGGGCAGTATGCGAGAAATAATCTACCAAAATGATATGCAAATAAAATGCGAAGCAAAAGCCAGTTAAAGTTAGAAAACGGGTGGGCAAATTTTGGGGTGCAACAGCTGCCCCTATTCAAACAGCTTGGACCTGTAGGGATGAAAAGCAACCGCTTTCAAACATTCAAGGTAAAAGGTGGTTGAATACAAAAGAACCCGAAAATTTGCAGTCTTATGGGATGGTAAACTGTAGAATTTGTCAATCAGGCTCACCTGAGAAATGTATCTGAAAGTTGAAGGAAAATGAGCTAACTCATCACCAATTAGAAAGCATTGACACGTATTCGGAAGAACATCTGCTAACATACAGGAAACGACATCTGTCGGTAAAAACATCTGCTAACACGCAGGCATCCGTTAATTAAAACAGGCATCGAACCCGAAGGCCGGCTCAACATGAAGTTGAGAACATCTGCTAATCCAAGCAGACATCTGTTAATTAAAATGAGCATCGAACCCGAAGGTCGGCTCAACGCAAAGTTGAGAACACCATATCCAAATGTCACATCGTCTAATGGTAGACGTGAATAAAACATATCCGAAAACTCACATCGTCTAATGGTAGACGGGAAGAAAACATCATATCCAAAATATCACATCGTCTAATGGTAGACGGGAAGAAAACACATCCAAGATCATATCGTCTAATGGTAGACGGAAAGAAAACCATCACATCGTCTAATGGTAGACGAGAAGAAAACATATCTGAAAACTCACATCGTCTAATGGTAGACGGGAAGAAATATATCCAAAGTCACATCGTATAATGGTAGACGGGAAGAAAACATATCTAAGATCACATCATCTAATGGTAGACGGGAAGAAAAATATCCAAATAATCACATCGTCTAACTTCACAACCACTTCGTCAATAGGAATCAACAGAAAGAAAACCTGCTCGGAGAAACACATCGTCAATAGGAATTGACGGAAAGAAAATCTGCTGGGGATGTCATCATCAGAGAGTTGATGGACAAAGTATGATCGACGTACAATCTGATACCCAAAAGAAAACAACCAGATGAGTTGACTGAACCAGGTTGCAGGAGATATGCCACTGTCTTGATTGAAGAATTATTCAGATTGCCACGGAAGGATAACAAAAATTGGCTTATGATTCGCATGCACATGTTTGAATTTTTTATATGGTGTAATGCTCCATACGAAATGGAAATGCTATGCATTTGAGGATGTAATGCAAATATGCTAACTATATGCAGATGCAAATGTGGGCTCGGGCCGCCGGGGAAAACTGGACGCAAAAGAACCACTCCAGCAAAATAAATGCTGAAGAGATGAAGCCAACTCCGCTGGGGATAACCGGATGTGCCAAGTATGATTGGACTTTTGCTGGAAAAGACAGGTGAAACTTGACGGTGACTGGTTTTCTGAAGGAAAAATTTTATGGGTACCAATGGGAATTGGATTTTGGAATGATGCGCCAATAGGGATTGGGCTTTCTGGTGGTTGCCAATAGGAATTGGACTTTAGGTTATCTGTGAGGGGTCAGGTACTACTGACGCTGGAAAATATCTTGTCTGGATACAGGGCTGGAAAGAGGTCTTATCTGGATACAAGGTTGAAAAATGACTTGTCTGGATACAAGGTTTATGATGGCTTGTTTGGATACAAGGTTTGAAAGTGGCTTGTCTGGATACAAGGTTTATGGTAGAAGGGTCAGGGGATGGTTAACATGACTTCCTGATATTTGTCTTAAACTTGAAGGTTGACTGAACCTGCTTGAATAGCTCTGAGAAGCTCTGAAGACATGGAGAGAATGCATCCCTCTGTTTCCAATTTGCCCCAGCCTATTGGATATCTGTAAAAATCTTCCTCGAAAGGAGATATGGAATCTCCGAACCCTGATGGTTTAAGATGAATTGCCTCGGCATTATGATCCTCGGAGAGGTGCTTCAGATTAAATGCTTTTTGGATAAGGATAGCCTCTATGCTTTTAGGGGTGGCTTTCCCCAGCCTGGAAGACTTTGCCCCTGACTGGATTATCTGTGCAGAAGATGCCTCTGACTTCGAGAGATTTACCGAAATTCGACCTGATTGCCCCCAGATTAACTGCATCTTCGGATGGCTGACTCCCCTTATGATCATTTGATGTGACTTGCCCCTACTCAATGGAGTACTCAGGCGCTCTTCATCAAACTTTCCACTGTAGGAACTCTCCTGGTGCCAAGTGTTTACTTGCAAGTAAAACAAATCGTTTTGCAAAAGATAATATTAATGCAATGCATATGACAGTTTTGAAATCCAAGTTTGTTCGCTGGAAAAAAAGTTATGACATATAGTGAATGAATCACACATCAGAATGTCAATATCAATACCCATAGGGTAAGAAAAATCCTTTTAGGAGTCAGTTTCGACGCGATCTTTACTGATGTATGCTTTCAAAACAAATCTGCTTCAATTAGGTCTTTTGACGGTTGTAACTTGGCCAGGTTCACGGTTTGAAAGAAAGGATATGAGGCTCAAAGTTCTGTTTTAACCCACCCATTCTCCTTGATGTT
The DNA here is from genome assembly GCA_963859935.3 of Lathyrus sativus. Taxonomy (NCBI): domain Eukaryota; kingdom Viridiplantae; phylum Streptophyta; class Magnoliopsida; order Fabales; family Fabaceae; genus Lathyrus; species Lathyrus sativus. The sequence continues at coordinate 619,766,210 of OZ012739.1, read as the reverse complement.
CTCCAATCCTATGTTTAGCTAATTCGACACAAGCGTTCACCTCTCAAAGGTTGAATGATAGGAGTGATGGTTAAGGAAACCACGAGTTTTTGGAGTGACAGTCACTCGCTTTTCGTTTTTGGTGCCTGGAGTCACAAGACTTGTTCTCTTATCATTTTTCATATTTCCCTATTTTTTCTTGGACTGACTCTTCCAAGTTATCTTTTTATTTTTTCGAAATCCAGCGGGATGCCCTAATTTTTGCCTAAGCCACTTGTTTTCAAGTTATCGACTTAGCGGGCTTTTTATTTTTTCTTTCTTTTGTTCTTTTCTTTTTCTTTTAGAACAAATCATGTGACACCGGCTTGTCTGACTTGTTGAAGGGATTGTGATTGTCTCACTCCTTGGCTTTTTAGGTACGACCTCTACAAGTGTGATTGATCCTCGAACGGGAACTCTCCTTCTGTAATTTAGGTGTTCTGTCGAATTAACTGACACCTACCCTACCCCAGGTTAAGATTGAGGTTTTTTTCATTCTTCATATAGAAACTCCTACAACTAGGATCAAAGGGATTGACAAGGGATAACCATCCTTATATCTCCGGTGTTTAAAAATTTGAAACAATGCTTGTACATCATCAGCAGGTTTATTCAAAAGCATACAATCGGAAGCTTGCGTCTTTCAATTTCGTCATCCTCCCTCAGATTCCGCTTAAACAAGCGTTTGACATCAATAAAAAAGTATTGAGTGAACACGAATGGATTTAATCAAAACCTGCATTTTCATTTCATTATCATTATCAATTGAAAAAAGACAAGTTTTACAGATAAAATTCACACTTAAACAGAAAAGAAACTACAAATGCAAAGAAATGACATGATAAAAAGATTGCCAGCTTCGGGGAACTGGGCTTTCAAATGTTGATTTGCTGCTGAATCAACCATCTTCAGAATTGCTCGTCGAAGTCAGTCTGATACTCTTCTGAATATCTGCTCTCGATGAATTCCCCCATAACATTAACTGCTGAACCCACATGATTGGATGAAGGAGGACCGCTGATCTAGACACCCTGAGGCGTGAATGAGAACATGTTGGAGTCAAGCAGAGCCTGAATCTTACTCTTAAGAACCTTACAGTCTTCGGTTGAATGCCCTTGTGCCCCATCTTGGTACTCACAGCGAGCGTTGACATCAAAACCTGGTGGATATGGTGGAATCTCTAGACTAATTTTTTTGGCACTATCAATCCACCTCTGATAATTTCTGGAAACATCTGACTGTATGACATTGGCAACTGAGTGAAATGCTTCTCTAGATTCCTTGGTCTTCATCGGGTGTGCCGACACGGCTGATGACGGTATGAATGTTGACTTTGGAAGGGAACAAATATCCGATACACATACCCAACAGGTTGCTGACTCTGAACAATCGAAATGTCTGAATACTAAATCTGAGGTACTGGAGATTCTTGGATAGCATCACTTTCTTTCTCCCATTCTTCTTGAGAACTGACAACCGATTCGCCTTCATAAACTGACATATCTGAGATGTCTCAAATCTTTCCATTCTTGAGTCTGCTCTCAATGTGTTCTCCCATTATCGTCAGGTCAGAAAAGTTTTCTTCCTCACTACCAACCATTTTATCAAAGTAATGACCTTGCAAAGTATCCACAAACATGTCAACCAACTCTCTGTCCAGAATGGGTGGTTGAACACGAGCAGTTAATTCTCTCTATCTCTGCACATATCCTTTGAAGGATTCATTGTCCGCTTGAGATCATTCTTGCAACTGCATACGGCTGGGAGTCATGTCAAGATTGTAGTTGTACTGCTTCACAAAGGCATTGGCTAAATCTGACCATGATCGGATGCAACCACTCTCCAACTACATATACCAACTCAACGATGCTCCACTCAAATTGTCCTGGAAATAGTGAATCATAAGCTTGTCATTGTGGACATACGAGGTCATTCTTCTGTAAAATATTACCAAATGTCACTTCGGACAACTATCCCTTCTGTATTTCTCAAAATTTGGCGTCTTAAACTTCAGAGGCATCCCAAGGCCTAGAACCAAACACATGCTCGAAGCATTCAGATTGAGAGTATCCTGACTCATCAGGGCGTCAAGCTTTTCATCCAATAGAGGATATATTCTCATAAATTCAGCAGTTTGTGGGTTCTTAGCATCAATCTTTGGAACAACCCCTTGAGAATCTGGCACAGAGAAAATGAAGCTCTGATAGTCTAAGTCATTGAGAGAAGATGAATCTCTATCTCAGACAATAATATGCTCTTGATCTCCAACAAGAATCTGCAAAAGCTGAGCTTGAGCAACATTGTTCACTGGAGTCCTCTGAATATTGTCCTCTCCTCTGGTCATAGCTGTCGTGGCTTCCATGAGCTGATCCAACTGATTCTTCATCAATTCAAACTCTGCCCTTGTAACAACCAAATTCTGCTCTCCTGAGCTCATGATTCTTCCAGAAGCTAATTCAAATCTAATTCGAATGTCGAGAAATCAACTGCGGGTTGGACAAAAGATGGATAAGCCCTCTGGCCCCGGCCGAGGATGGAAATCCAAGCATGAGATGCAAATGCAATGCAAAATGCAAAAATGCAACAAAAAAAAGATCAAAGCTTCCTCAAAGCTCTGAACAACTGTTGCGCTGCTGACCGGATGAGTTCATAAGTCTGCTCTGAAGAGAAAACCAAAATACCAGGTTGGTTGGAGGTCAATTTTCCTGCATAACCCAATCCCTCTCACAGGTATGGACCTAATCTCTGATAAGGTTCGACATCCTATACGGTCGTCAGCGTCACAGACTTTCGAGAAACAATGATACATTCACCATTTTTGGCTTGGCATCATGGTCAAACGAAGCGGCCTTACTTAGTGACTCCCAAATGATCGGTCTCCAGAGTCGACAGTTTTCAGATCCAACACCCCCCTCCCGACTAATGTATAGGATGGGGATGTCTTCAAAGAAAACCTCGTCTGAACGCAAATTTCATGAGGACTAGTGCATGCTGCCATACAGATCCTCATTACTTTCCACTCTAATGCTATGGATATCCTCAAGCCTGGGTTTTTGCTTATCTCTCAAAGGAACAGTCCCACCCAACAGCACAACAACAGATAATAATAAAGTGCGGAAAATGTAAATACAACAATATACAAAACACAACACACAAATATACACACCCAAAGACAAGCAAACAAACACTAGGATTGACTCGCATAGAAGATGGGAAAAGTCCCCAGCAGAGTCGCCAGATGTCGCATCGCTGCAAAAAGGAGGGCCACCAAAGACAGAAGAGTTGCCACTTCTTGTTATTTATCCCAAAGAGAGGGAAAGGAAACAATAAGAGAAAACCTTTGAAAAAGGGAGAAGACAAGGTCATCGCAATCAAATCTTGGGTTCGGGAGTCGGTTACGCAAGAGGAAGGTATGAGCACCCCTCACGTCCGTTGTACTCAATGGGATCCACGCTTGTTGTCTAATATATGGGTGAAAACCATCTAAAAGGCTGCTAAACTAGGGTAAAGAGAAAGAACTGACTCGATAGGACATCGTCACCCTATGCCTACATATTCCCTCGTGCAATGGGAAAGTCAGAGTCAACGTAGTTTGGGAAACTACGAGGGAGGTTGCTCGACAAGACATCGCGTCTTGTGCCTACGTATCCTCATCTAGCATGAGAAATCAGAGCAAAATGTAGTTTAGACTAATTACGAGAAAACAGGGTGTTCTCGATCGCACAAGGGCGAGAGAAAAGGGTTCAGAAAAATAGGCTGGTCTCGATTGCATGGGGCAAGAGAAAGGGAGATTAGTTGTTAGTGGGAAAGTCTCAATCGCATGGAGGCGAGAGAAAAGGGAAATTAGTCGTTAGTGTGCTTGCCAAGACATCACGTCTTGTGCCTACGTATTCTCATCTGGTATGAAAAATCAGAGCAGCCGTAGTTCAGCCTAACTATAGAAAAGAGTCTCGATCACATGGGTACGAGAGAAAACGGGATCTCGATCGCACGGGGGCGAGAGAAAAGGTGATCTCGATCGCAAGGGGGCGAGAGAAAAGGAGTCATAGGCCTGAAGCGCCTAAACAGAAGGGAATCGGATCGGATCGGGACGCACACGCTAAATCCTAAGACGTAGGAGCGAATGCGTCGCATATCGCCCAAAGGGAATACGCTAAACACTCTAGACGAAGCGAGAAGAGGCTTCCCACTCATCATTTTCTACGTATCTAACACTAACAGCTCACAACACGCATCACGGTTAAATAAAATATTGAAGTAAGGAAAGTTACCGAACGGAATGGTTCCGTTGACCCTTGAAATTGCGTGCAAGCTTCATTTCTAAGCTTCTAATCTCCTCTTTGATCCTTGGCGATGATGTTTTGAAACCGAATCGGGACCAATGTGATGCTAAACCTTCGTAGCTCGACTTATGAGGGAAGTCAAACTATAGGAGGTCGCGTGATTGATATTCGTGCTAAGGACAAGATAGAGAAATGATATTGAGGATCATTCTCCAATTGAATCGTGTCGCACGGACCAAAAAAAAGTGGGATCTCGTCTTAATCTCAAACATAATGTCGATTAATTGAAGGTAGCCTATTGTGATCCCAAAGTAAAGAAAATGACCCAAATGGTCATCTTCCATAGATTTGAAATCGGGAAGGTTATCGACTTCGATAATCCGACACTTACGAATTCAAGACTTCATCGATCAAAATAAAATCGAAAAGAAGAAGAAATGAGGAGAGAAAGGAGGTGGTCTCGAATCCATCGTTTTTCATCAATAATTTGACAGAAAAGCGATAAAGGTCTCTTCATCGACCAAAAAGATGAAAGTGAAATAAAATGCCCAATAATAAATGAGAAATAAAATCTAACTCTAAAAATATAAAAATAAAATTCTAAAAGAAACTAGAACTTAGAAAAATAAATATTAACAAACAAAAAAAAAACTCTAAAAGGTTTAAAAAGAATATTGAAATTCTAAAAACTAAATTAGTATTTACAAAATTCTAAAACTATAGAATATATACATATATAATAACAGTATGTTGTAAAAAACTAAAATATAATATATTTACATAAAAAATGAAAAGAAAACAGGGGAGGGTGTGAAAGCAACACGGTGGGGAAGATCCAATTTGAAAAAGACGGGCCGTGAGGCCCAGTCAACTAGCAACAATAAAAAATAAAAGCAAAAAGAATAAAGAAAAGAGGTCCTCTTCTTCTCCAGTTCGTCACTGCTCAACAACCTCACTCCATCTATTCAATCACTTCTGTTTTCTGTTCAAAAATTAATTCCTCTTCTCCATTTCCGTTTTGGGTTTACTTCTCCTCCTTTTTTGTTCTGTTGTTTGTGATGAAGGTTGAAGTGAGGAAGAAGATGAAGGTATTTCTGGGTTGGGGTTCGAAGATTTTGTATGGAAGGGTCGAACGGGTTTGTGTTGTGATGGAGAGTCATGGGTTTGGATGGATTTTGAAAAATGGGTCGCGGGTTGTGGGTTTTAATGGTGGTTTTGAGGGATTTTTTCGGAAATGGATTTCTGGGTGTGATTGAAGTTGATGAAGGTTATGGTGAGTTTCTGAAATGGGTTTTCACGGGTTGAGTGGGTTTGTAATTGTGGATGATGAAGTGGTTTCAGTTGTGCTGAAAATGGTTGAGCATGATGTTGTGGGTATTGTTTTGTGTTTCAGTTCGTGATGGAGGTGTGTTGAATGTCAAGGTTTTGTTGAAGTTTTGCGGTTTCGACGAAGGAGATTAATGGTGAAAGAGGGGAGTTTTGTGAATTGGTTATGGAGGAAAAGAGGAAGAACAAAGGCTGTTTCGGAAGTTTCTTGAAGGTGGTGATGCGAAGGTGATGAAGGAGATGATGTTGGCTGATGGTGAGGATGAATGATGAAGAAGCTTGATGAAAGATCTGGGTTTTTATGTTGAGACAAATGAAAAAGATGATGAATAGTTACAGGAGGGAGGCGCTAGGGTTTTAGTCTTGGGATCTGAGGTAGAAGAGAAACAGTGTCAGTATATATAATGATGACACGTGGCGAGGCAAATGGCTTGTTGTTTGCTGATCAATTAAAGTGCTGATTAATGAAAATCTGGTTAATAAAATTAAACTAGCTTAATAAATGATAAATGCTGACTTAATTAATTCCTAATTAGAACTAAGACAAATCTAAATTAATAATATAAACTAAAACTCAAATAATTCTAAAATAACTCTAATCTAATCTTAATGCTAATCCACTTAATTAACTAATCTAATAATTCTAATAAACCCAATTTCTAACCAAAAAGAAAACTAATTCTATTTAATTTATTCTATAAAATAAAATAAAAACTATTTCTATGAAAACTAATAAAATTCTAACCAAAACTATTTTCTATTAAAAACAAACCAATCTAAACTATTTAAAGTTCTATTCTAAAAAATAAATAAAGAAAAAATAGCAATAAAATCACAAAATGCCATGGAAAAAAAAACGGAAAAAACAGGCGAACACCGAAATGCACAAAATTATTAGCACGGACTGAATCACCAAGAAGAGAGCGACTTTCGCTCGATTTCGACATGAAACTTCTCATTTAAATTGATTTAAATCGTCTAAAATGCGAGCAAAGCAGCTGAAATCCTGATAAATTCAATTCGGCTGATAACATGGGCAGTATGCGAGAAATGATCTACCTAAATGATATGCAAATGAAATGCGAAGCAAAAGTCAGTTAAAGTTAGAAAACAGGTGGGCAAATTTTGGGGTGCAACACATGGCACGAACCATTTTTCTGATCCCCAGTTGTACAGGTCGACGGTAGGAGCTCTACAATATGTAACTTTGACCAGCGCTAATATTGCATTCAATGTGAACAAAGCATTCCAATTCATGGCATGTCCACTAGATACTCATTTGATTCTAGTTAGAAGACTCTTATGATACTTGAGTGGTATTATCACAAATGAACTGCTCCTAGCTCTTTCTCTTTCTACTTCAAGGTCCTCCCTTCGTGCCTACAGCGATTCTGAGTGGGCTAGTGATCCAGATGACAGAAGATCTACATCCCGATCGCACATATTCATTGGGCCAAATTTATTTTCGTAGAGCTCGAAGAAACAGTCTTTAGTGGCATGATCAAGCATTGAAGCGGAGTATCGAGCATTAGCACATACCATATCTGAGCTACTTTGGTTGGAGTCCCTTCTCTTAGTACTTCGTATTCATATTCATTCACCAATATTACTTTGTGATAATTTAAGTGTTGTTCTTCTGTCACACAATCTGGTTCTTGATGCTCATACGAAAAACATTGAATTGGACATCCATTTTGTTAGAGAATGTGTTGTAGCTGGGAAGCTGAGAATTCAACATGTTCCGGCAGACCTCCAACTTGCTGATACGCTTACAAAATCGCTTGGAACATCCGCGTTTCAAGATATTCGTAGCAAACTCAAGGTGGTACGTAACTCTTCTCACTCTTCAGATTGAGGGGGTGTTAGTGATATATCATATAATGTAGCTGGTGATTAACTTTAGATAGTTAATTACTCTTGTGTAACTAATTCTATTAACATGTGTAACTGCCAACTAAGCTTCATATTGCTGAGTCACTTTACTTTTATATATATATATATATATATATATATATATATATATATATATATATATATATATATATATATATATATATATATATATATATATATATATATATATATATATATATATATATATATATATATATATATATATATATATATATATATATATATATATATATATATAAAAGCAGTCCTATGTACAGTTGGTAATCAATGAACAATATCACAATAATATATTTATCTTCTTCTCAACACTTTACATTCTTCTGTTTCATTTTCACCGAAAAAAGATTTTCTTCTAATTACAATAATCCTCACAAAGTGAAGGATGAAGAATATACAACTCTCTAACAGTTTTAAGTACTCTCTCCATTCTTGTAATTCATTTAGATCAATGGAATAAACTCTATATTCACTCTAAAAATATAATAACCTTCTCTAATTTTATTTTTTTTTCTTTAAATAAGTTATCCCAACAGAGATGATATAATGATGTAATACCAATTTTAGTTCATAAAATCAAAAAGTTGATCACAATGGATTGGTGGCTAATTTTATTGAACATAATGATGTAATACCAATTTTATTGAATAAGCGCATAATTTCATTTTTAATGACTTTTTAGATAAATTATAACATTAACCACTTAAAATTAATAGAATTAGAAAGAGCATTATGGTGGTCACATATGTTTCGGTCTCAACCTACACATAGTCCACAGTAAATTGAGTTATCCAAAGACACAAGACAATATTTGAACTAAAAGATTTATCCATCTTAAAACACAAGAAATGTTCATCTAAAAGATTACTCTTTTTATTCTAAATTATAAGTTATTTCATCTAAAAAAATTATTTTAAATTATAAATCATTTTATATTTTTAATGTAATATTAGTCACAATTTTTCTAATATATATATCTTAAGCATTTATTATTGTTTAAAATCTTTTATTTTTTTTTTCTCATGTGTAATAATAAAGAGACATTATTATAAAATAATATATAAATTATCTTTTTCATAAAATAATAATTAAATTTATTAATTAGTTTAAAATACGCAAAAAATATTATAATAATTAATTTTTTTTTTAACATCTTATAATTTAGAAGGAAAAATATATTGTATTTTAAGGTCTGAAATTCTAGAAAAATTTAGAGAGACAAATTAAAAGACAATTCAACCTTAGCTATAAATATTTTAAATTTTAAATTTCACAATTGATCTCGTTAGAATATTTGTATATACAAATCCCACAGTTCTTTGTACACTTTTATTGGGATTATAAAGAGGACAATGATTAGTTGTGGGCTCTTTTTATTTTAAGGAATAAGTAATGATTTTCTTAGGTTTTTCAAAAGATAAAAACTCTCATAAATTCATGTATCACCAATATCAGCATGGGGTTCTTTGACCTGAAAGAGATAGGATAACGTAATGTATGAAAAATAATTAGTATTGTGGCATTGTGGAGTGCTGTTTCATTGATTAACGAAGGTCCCCCATATACCATGTTCCTTTGCCACCCTTCAGCTGCCTTCAAAGTAGGCTTTCATGAACTTAGGACCACAAAAGCACTTATTTACAACCACTGTTTCCTTCCTACCCAGCTCTAGCTAGTATCATGATCTTCAATTGGCGTGCTTCCAATAAGGTGTTGTATGGATAAGTTCGTGTTTGAATTTGCGGTTGAAATAATTGATTTTATCATAATTAAATTTGAAAGAATTGGTTTTAATAAAAATGGATTTAGGATAATTGATTTATGTTTAGATATTAAAAATGAAGTTGACTCGCTCGTTTTATAAGATATTAGGAGAGAGTTAGGCAGGTAACAATTATGAATAGTGACACAAACTAGAATAGGCAAGGGGGGCCAAATGTCCCCACCAAAGCAATGTAAGTGATGTGATAGATGAGGAAAGAAAAAGGAGCATATATTTATTTGATTGATTGATCGATCATACGAGCAAGCATATTGTATTCCATCAGAGTCAGATATATCATAAATGGTCTATAAAACAGTAACATTTTTAATGCCAATATTCACGTTTTGTCACACCAATGCTTTTCATTTTTGCTTTGTTTGGTTGTACTTGTTGTGCATTATTTGTAGAATCAAAAATATAATGACCTTAGATGAACATGCTTTAGATCTTTGCAAGAACAATAAGTTTATAAAGATGATCATAGAATTTTGCCTTTCATGCAATGGGAGGGTTTGTAATTATATATTAGATTCGTTGTAAATGCGGCTTAAAATCTTTATTGATAAAGAGAAAAAAAATATATTTTGGAGATTGCATTTATTGCGAAAATCGGACGAAAAATCAGAAAAAAAATTGGTCGGTGAATAGTGTCGTCCGTACGGTGAATAATGATATCTGTACGGATGAATAGTGGCGACCGTATGGTGAATAGTGTTGTCCGTACGGTGAATAATGTTTTTGAGTTTTTGAGTTTTTTTGATTCGATCCATGTGATTTTGAGCTTTGTTTGTTGGGTATTTACTATTATAAATATGTATCTCTTATATGTTTGGTGTATGACAATCTTAGAGTTTTCACCAATAAGGGAGACCAATGGTTTAAAGGTATAGCATAGAGTTTCAGCTATGCACAAAGAAAATTTTGGATTACACATTAGGTTTGAGTGATACATATATTGAGAAGTTGAGAGGTAGGAAAACACTTGTATAGAAAATAGGGTTGTTCTTGGGCGCCTTCAGGGTTGTTATTGGGAACCTGAAGGCGAAGGCTATTTTCTTGTAACTCATATGTAATCTCTTGTAACAACTTTCTGAGTATAGTGAATTGGAGAGCTGCTCTCTCCCCCAGAGTAGATCGTTCGATCGAACTGGGTAAACAAACCTTCGGTTTTTTCTTGCCTTATTTTCTTATATTATTTGTGTACGGATTATTATTGTTGAACACCATTTGTTTTGGTTGCTATTGTTCTTTGCCTCGCAAATTGATATTGAATTTTGTCGTAATTCACAACAAGATTCACAACAAGTGGTGCAGTGAGCGTGGAGCAAAGAAATATTGTTGACAAGTGAGCATCATGGTTAGTAGATGGCAGATCGAGAAATTTTCCGGTAACAACGACTTCGGATTGTGGAAAATTAAGATGCAAGCAATTTTAATTCAAGAGAAGTGTATCGATACTTTGAAGAGTGAAGCACTGATGCCTGCAGGACTTACACAGGTACAGAAGACCGAGATGATGGATAAGGCCAGAAGTGTCATTATCTTGTGTCTCAGAAATAAAGTTCTAAGAGAAGTCGCCAGGGAGCAAACTGTGGTTGCTATGTGGGCAAAACTTGAATCATTATATATGACAAAGTCTTTGGCTCCCAGGTTGCATCTGAAACAACAACTCTATTCATTCAGAATGGTGGAGAACAAATCCATGGTTGAGCAGCTCATAGAATTTCATAAGATTATCGATGATTTTGAGAATATTAAAGTGAAGATTGATGATGAGGACAAGGTTTTTCTCTTGTTGAGTTTATTACCCAGATTATTTGAGCACTTTAAGGATGCCTTTCTTTATGGTAAGGAAGGTACTATTACTTTGGATGAAGTCTAGACGGCGGTGAAATCCAAATAATTTTCAAAGTCGAAAGATTTGGAGATTGAAGATAGTGGTGAAGGCTTAAATGTGTCAAGGGGAGGAGGTGAGCGTAAAGGAATGTCCAAATCAAAGAGGTCTGACAAGTCAAAGGTAAAATGTTTTAATTGTTAAAAAATTGGTCACGTTAAAAGGGATTGTTCTGAAAGAAAGGTAAGTGAAGATTATGTTCAAGCTATAGTTACACTGGGTGAGGAAAGTTACGAGGATTCCAAAGCACTAGTAGTATCGAGTTTGGAAACAGAAGATAGTTGGATCATTGACTCAGGTTGCTCTTATCACATGTGTTCAAAAATAGAATACTTTGAAACTTTGAAGATGGTTCAAGGTGGACTAGTTCGTCTTGGTAATAATAAGGCATGCAAGGTTCATGGTATTGGTACGGTCAGATTTAAAATGTTTAATGATCGTGAACTTCTTATTCACAATGTGAGGTATGTTTTAGAACTCAAGCAAATTTTTTTTATCTATAAGTATGTTTGATTATCTAGGCTATTGTACTAGAATTGAACGTGGAGTGTTAAAGATTTCTCGTGATGAATTGATTATTGCTAAAGGGTCTAAAATATGTGGTCTATATATTTTATAAGGTTCAAATGTTATTATTCATTTATCGTTAACTAGTGGAGGCTTTCATGACAAGGAAGAGCTATGAGATTTAAGTTTAAGGCGTTATGAATGACTTGAGAAAGTTTCAGAGGAGTACAATAAATTTTGCAGAAATCAAGGGATACAAATGCATGTTACTGCTGAGTTGTTATTGAGTTTTTGGTGAAGAGCTGAGGTTAAAACAACTTACTTGGTTGGTAGAGAATTTCTTTAGAAGAAGAATAGTGGAAATCAAGGGAGAAACCTAGGAGAAACTATAACGGAAAAAAATCAGTTTGAGGTGGAGTTTCCTACTACGGATGCTAGTAGTAGTGAGGGAACGATTACAGAGATCTCTGATTATCATTTGACTCATGATAAGGTAAGGAGGATTATTGTAGCATCTCAAAGGGACGATTATGCTAGCCTTGGATATTATTTTTTCGTAAATGCTTTTGATTGGCTGCATTTTATGGCAAAGCATTAATGTATGAGTAAATGTCATAACTGATGTTAGGACATACATGAAGAGTGTTATGCAAGGAAAGCTATGAGTAAGTAAAGCTGAATGTCATACTGAATGTCATGACACTGACCGTATGACATCCAGCGAGCATATTTGTTTTCTGGTAGCTAGAAATCAGGAAACTTATTAGAAGCTCAAGTTGAAAGACAGGAGACATTTTAGAAGCCCTAAAGCGAAACAAATGCTCCTGAATTAAATGGCAAGCGCGCAGATGATTGAAGAATAGGGTTTGGTATGTTAAACCTAATTTATGCACCTAGGCCCAAGAACTGACTGCTGCTATAAATAACAGAAGGAGCAATCCTAGAAGAGCATCTCTTGATAGAAGATTAGAGAGTGCATATTAAGAGTCCTTGTGAGTGAAGAAGGTTGTTCTTCACGTGAGTATTGTGAGTGAAGAAAGTGTGTTCTTCACGTGTGAATTGAGTCTTAGAAATACTTGTTTACCAAGCAACTATATGCTGCATTTGTTAGGTAGGTTCTAGGTTGTTGTGTCACTCAAAGCTTTTAAGCAAGAGTGTGTGTCCCTTGATTAAAGTTGTGAAGCAAGATCAAGGCGTGTGGTTGAAGTGTATCTTCATAATCAAGTAATTGTAATTGGATATTACTGTGGTGTGATTGAGGGGGAGTGAGTGGGTATACTCAGGTCTAGAGTGTCTCTAGGCAGAAGTGTAATTAGGTAGGTTTTAAGTGAAGAGTGCAAACTGTGTGTTTGCCTATGAATTAATTCTACTGTTAGTGAAATTCCTCCCTGGCTTGGTAGCCCCCAGATGTAAGTGTTGTTGACACTGAACTGGGTGAACAATTTCTGTGGTATTTACTGCTTCTCTTTACAGCTTATTATAAACTGTAGTAGTCTATGTTACAGTGGATGTCATAACTTCCACAATAACATCTATCGTGTGCTTGCCAGAATTTCAATTGGCATCAGAGAAGGCACCCTGCCTGTTATATCTGGGTGAGATCTAGGGAAGATAAATTATGGTACTATGGATAAAGATATAGGATTCATAAATAGACCTCCAATTCTGAATGGCTCTAATTATGACTATTGGAATCCTAGGATGATTGCCTTCTTAAAGTCTTTAGACAGCAAGGTATGGAGAGCTGCAAACTCTGGCTAGGAACATCCTGTGAAAACTGACAAGGATGGAGTATCTGTGTTAATTCCTGAAGAGGAATGGAACAAAGAGAAAGAGGCCTTAGCTCTTGGGAACTCTAAAGCATTGAATGCTCTATTCAATGAAATAGACAAAAACATCTTCAGACTGGTACACCATTGTGAACTGGCTAAGGAGGTCTGGGACACTCTCAGAACTACTCATAAGGGAACCTCAAAAGTAAAGATGTCTAGACGTCAAATGCTGACACCAAAATTTGAAAGTCTAAGGATGAAAGAGGACGAGACCATTCATGAGTTTTACATGAACATTCTTGAACTTGCAAACACTTCAGGAGCCTTGGGAGAAAAGATGCCTGAAGAGAAACTTGTGAGGAAGATTCTTAGGTCCTTACCTAGAAGGTTTGCAATGAAGGTTACTGCCATTGAAGAAGCCCAAGACATATGCCACATGAAGGTGGATGAACTCATTGGTTCTCTCTAAACCTTTGAGATGGGATTATGTGATTAGGATGTGGAGAAAAAGAACAAAAGCATAGCTCTTGTTTCAACACTGCAGATGACTCAGAAGAAGAAGATGGTGAAAATGAGGAGAACTTGTCAGAGGCCATAGCTTTGCTTGGAAGACAGTTTAACAAACTGGTCAAAAGGATAGATGCTAAGTCTAAACCTTATACCAAAAGCATGCCTACTGACAAAGAGAAATATGAAGATAAAGTCGGCCAAGGCAGAGGAGTTCAATGTCATGAGTGTGAGAGATATGGACATATTAGAAAGGAATGTCTCACATATCTCAAAAAGAAGGGAAAAGGCTTAACAGTAACTTGGTCTGATGGAGATTCTGACAGTGGATCAGAAGAGGAATCTGCCAAACATGTCATTACCCTTAACAGTGTGTGTGTATCTGATGGTGATTTGAGTGAAGAAGAGTTAACCTTTGAGGAGCTTGCAGCCTCATATCAAAAGCTTCACCTCAGAAGTACAGAATTGTATCAGCAAGGAGAGCATCAGAAGAAACTCATCAAGGAGTTAGAATCTGAAAAGAGGAAGCATCTAGTCACTATTAACTCACTCAAGAATGAGGTCAATGAGTTAGAGTCCAAAATGGATCAAATGTCAAAATCCATAAGGATGCTTAATCCTGGAACTGACACCCTAGAAGAGATTCTGCAGAATGGTCAGAAGTCAGGAAATAGGTCTGGATTGGGATTTGTTGATAGACAAAATCCTGTTTTAAAACTCAAGAGATTACAACCTGAGATTCAGAAGTTAAAGAGGATGTCATGACCAATGTCACAACATCCACCACACAGAAACTGGAACCAAGTCAAGAGACAATTCCAAGGGTACAAGTGTTACCATTGTGGAAAACTTGGACATATTAAAGTTGTGTGCTTCTGGCTGCATGGATTCCCTAGCCAAAGAAAAACCAAACAGGGTACTCATGTCAAGAGGCAACATCATGCCAAACCCAAAAAGGAGGTTCCTAACAAGCAAAGACAATGGGTTGCCAAGACTGTTGCACTAGCAGCTCACACTTCCCTAAGAATGCCAACCAAAGAGGATTGGTACTTTGACAGTGGCTGCTCCAGACATATGACTGGAATTGAGGATCACTTGATAAAACTCAAACCTCATTCATCTAGTCATGTAACCTTTGGGGATGGAGCTAGAGGAAAAATCACAGGTGTTGGATAAATTGACAGCCCTAGATCCCCAGAATTGAGGGATGTCTTGCTGGTTAAAGGGTTGATTGTTAACCTAATAAGCATATGTCAACTATGTGATAAAGGTTTAAAAGTCTACTTTTCCAAGGATAAATGTATGGTCATCGATGAAGAAGGTAAGGAAGTAATGAGGGGATCTAGATCCCAGAATAATTGTTACTTATGGGAACCCAGAAGTAACATAATTGGTTTGATCAATGAAGAAAAGAAGGATCAAATATGGGAGGATAAAAGTAGACATTCTCAAAGGATGAGGAAGACCAGAGTCAAAGAATCAAGAAGGGGAATTCCAAAGGATCGTCTAGAAAGAAGAACATGATATGGTAAATGGAAGGATGACAGGCAAGCCAAGGGAGCATATCCAAAGAAGGTACATCACAGAAATCTGGACCTGCTATATTGGAATTTGATGGAGTCCATGAATAATGGCCAGCATAAAGGAAGCAATGTCACTCAAGATGTCATGACTCTGTTCTGTGACATTAAGAGGAACATCAATATGAATTCAGTTCAGCTCAAGAGAGTAATGCACAGGGATAACATGTATCAATTTAAAAAGGCTTGTGTGAAACTTGATGATTCTGACCAACAAAGGGCTAAAGGTGTTACAAGGGATCACCAGACTTTCCTAAGTAAAAGAAGCAGCTTGGAAAGGTGGCATAGTCAGAGACTATAGCAACTAATAGGGAATTATATTTTGAAAGCTAAGTATATTCTGATTGGTCAAAATATTGAATTCCCTCCACTTTTACGAGCAAACCCAACCAATACCTATTGCTCCTTCCAATTCGTCCCCTTCTTGACCTCAGATAACCACAGCAGAAAACCATTTCCTTTTCAGCTCAAGTCATCTATAATGTCTCAACATCATGCTTTCGCCCCTACCAAGCTCAAGTCTGCCCAGCGCAAAAACATTTCTCTGGAGAATGTGGTGGATATCATACCTCTCAGTATGATCCATGGGAAAGGTAGTAAACCCCAAACATCAGCCACCTCACATACAGATTAAGAAGGGAAGAATTATGAATCCTTCATGACCAACAACAACAAAATGATGGAGTCTACACATAAGGACATGTATATAGATGATCTAGTCTCCAAACTTTTCCATAAATGGCATAATGTACAAGGGATCACCACTCCTCTGACTAGGGTAGATCCATCCCTAACTCTTACTGAAAGTCATGAGTATGATACTGGTTGTTCCTCTACTGAAACTCCTGCCATCTCTGGGGTTCAGGAGGAAGGTGTGGGTAATAATCAAAAGGATGGTGACACTAAGAGCCCTAAAAACACTCAAGATATAAATGAAGGTCCCTGCACTGAGGTAAATGTTGAAGATGAGTTATCAGATGATGAATTTCTTAGGAATGTAGCTCCTGGTATAGCAAAGAAACTCGCAACCAGGAAAGGAAAAGCTACTCTGAACGAAGAACCATCCAAACACCTAAGAAAAGGAACTTCTGCGGGGCCTTCCAAACCTTGGAGCAAGATATCAACTGCCTCCAAGAAAAGAAAAGTTGAGGTGAGTAGCTCTGAGTCCGAAGGGGATGGTATAAGAGATGTTCCTAACATCTTCAATGTCAAGAAATCTTTGGGTAAGAGACCTCTCAAACCCATGACAGCTGCTCCTCTATATAATATATCATTCCATTCCATTCATAGTGTGACAAAAAGGAGATATGTATACCAAAGGAGAATAGCCCTTGAGAGAGAATTGGAGAAAGATGCTCTAGAGATCAAGAAAGTAATGGATCTGATACACAAGGCTGGTCTGATCAAGACTGTTACTGGTTTTTCAAACTGAACTATTCGAAGGAAGACATGTTTCAGATATGGTATTTACTTCTACTGAGAAGGTCAAGATCTCCAAGAAAATAATGATAGCGGAATTAAAGGATGCATGTAGGGAGTTAGGAGAAACCATCAGTACAGCAACTGCACACAAAATCAAGCTGGAATCTCTTATCCAAAGACTTGAAAGAGATACTGATGATATTGATGGAGAAGCCATGTCAAGTGAAGAGTCTAATGACAACAGTAAGAATGTCTCAACCAATGTCAATGACATTAGTTCCAGTTCCAGTAAAGAGGAGGAAGATTGATGCCAAGATCTGCTACTAATGGGTGGCTCAGACTACTAGTTGCTGAGTTGGTGTTGTGATCTACTGATTTGAGAAGGTGTTTGTAATTTGTGTTAGTCCCTTATTTTTTTTGCATGAACTTGTGATGCTCTTCATGAGCAGTAATGTGCATAACCCCAAACAAATGTACTTTTGTTACATATTTTGTTCAATACTATGTTAGTAGTGTGATCTTAATTTGTGGCTAAAAAGGGGGAGATATGTTAGCATTGTGATTCTCACAGGTTGAAGACTTGCTAGAGAAAGTATGATTCTCACAGATGGTGTGCAAAAAAGGTGGATAGCTTGAAGAGCATATGTGCTAGCAGGTGTGACCACAGGTGCTGCTGAGGATATGTGTGATAACAGCTACATAGTGCTGTTAGTAATGTGTTGTTGCGGATATGTATGAAGTCCTCGGTTCCAGGTCGTGTAGGATTGTATCTTAGCTTAGCTATGTGAGCTCCCAACTGCTGCCTGGGAGTGTATGTGTGTGACATCTATAGTGAAAATAATGTACTTCAGGAAGTTATCCTGATTGTCTAGACATCCAGAACAGGCTGGATGTTTTTATGTGTGACTGCAGGACTACTTGCAGGTTGTGTGCTCAGCTGAGAGGATATGCAAAAAATGCATCAGTTGAGGGGGAATAACCCAAAATGTTACTCAGTATAGTGTGACATCTGTAGTGGTGACTAACAGATGATTGATTGTGTGACAGGTTGATCCTGAGAGCTAACAGTGTAAGTGTGTGTAGACAACACTGATTGTGTAGCTTTCCTGCATGGTAGGTCAAGACTTCTGCTGCTTGTAAACTCTAATATGTTAACAGGGTGTTTTAGCCAAAGTTTAGCCAAAGGGGGAGTTTGTAAGTGCTTTTGATTGGCTGCATTTTATGGCAAAGCATTAATGTATGAGTAAATGTCATAACTGATGTTAGGACATACATGAAGAGTGTTATGCAAGGAAAGCTATGAGTAAGTAAAGTTGAATGTCATGACACTGATCGTATGATATCCAGCGAGCAGATTTGTTTTCTGGTAGCTAGAAATCAGGAAACTTATTAGAAGCTCAAGCTGAAAGACAGGAGACATTTTAGAAGCCCTAAAGCGAAACAAATGCTCCTGAATTAAATGGCAAGCGTGTAGATGATTGAAGAATAGGGTTTGGTATGTTAAACCTAATTTGTGCACCTAGGCCCAAGGACTGGCGGCTGCTATAAATAACAGAAGGAGCAATCCTAGAAGAGCAGCTCTTGATAGAAGATTAGAGAGTGCATATTAAGAGTCCTTGTGAGTGAAGAAGGTTATTCTTCACGTGAGTATTGTGAGTGAAGAAAGTGTGTTCTTCACGTGTGAATTGAGTCTTAGAAATACTTGTTTACCAAGAAACTGTCTGCTGCATTGGTTAGGTAGGTTCTAGGTTGTTGTGTCACTCAAAGCTTTTAAGCAAGAGTGTGTGTCCCTTGATCAAAGTTGTGAAGCAAGATCAAGGTGTGTGGTTGAAGTGTATCTTCATAATCAAGTAATTGTAATTCGGATATTACTGTGGTGTGATTGAGGGGGAGTGAGTGGGTATACTCAGGTCTAGAGTGTCTCTAGGCAGAAGTGTCATTGGGTAGGTTTTAAGTGAAGAGTGCAAACTGTGTGTTTGGCTCTGAATTAATTCTACTGTTAGTGAAATTTCTCCCTGGCTTGGTAGCCCCCAGATGTAAGTGTTGTTGATACTGAACTGGGTGAACAATTTCTGTGTTATTTATTGCTTCTCTTTACAGCTTATTATAAACTGCAGTAGTCTATGTTATAGTGGATGTCATAACTTCCACAATAACATCCATCGTGTGCTTGCCAGAATTTCAGTTTTTATTGTGGCTGAAGGACTACAAATTAAAGAAGAAAAAACTTCACAGAAGCATTTGAAAACGGGTGGAGTCAAGGGTGGTTGAAAAATCATGCTTGTGCGCTTGTTAGATTACCTAGGCAGAAAAGCGTAATTGGGAACAAGTGGATACAAGTTGCAAGGTCAAGATTCAACGGTTGCTTGAATTTGATCAAAGTTATTGATTAAAGTTTCAACTAGGTAGAGAGCAACAATGTTGTTGATTTGTATCAACACGGTTTAAAGTCAAGGTGGAGATTGTTGTAAATATGGTTTTACCTTTGTTGATGAAGAGAAAGAAAACATATATTTGGAGATTGCATTTACTGCGAAAATCAGACGAAAAGGCGAAAGAAAAAAAATCGGGCGGTGAATAGTATCGTTCGTACAGTGAATAGTGATATTCGTACAGATGAATAGTGACGACCATACGGTGAATAGTGTTGTCTGTACGGTAAATAGTATTCTTGAGTTTTCGGACTTTTTCGATTCAGTTCATGGATCCATGTGATTTTGGGCTTTGTTTGTTGGGTATTTGCTATTATAAATATGTATATCTTATATGTTTGGTGTGTGACAATCTTAGAGTTTTCACCAACAAGAGAGACCAAGGGTTTAAAGGTATAGCGTAAGCTTTCTTCTATACACAAAGAAAACCTTGAATTACATCTTTGTTAGATGATGGCACAGATCTAGAAGGGGGGGGGGGGTTGAATAGGTCACTTGTTTAAAACAGAGTCGGCGCTACTAATATTTGGTTTTTTAAAAAAATGTTTTAGGCGGAAGCGGCCGAGGAACTATATTCGTCTAAAATGAACCTTTACTGAAAAAACCGGATATGCACAAAGCCTATGGAATTTAATGAAAACGAGATTTAAGAATCACTAATTTGAACACTCTTCAATTATATTTTATTCACTATAAGGTTTGACTATTTCCAATGCTTTAAAAATATAGACAATTTGAAAAGATAACACAATTGTTTGTTGTTCACACAATTGGTCAAACACTTGGAGTGCAAGACACTACAAGTAAATTTTAATATGAAAGTAAAGTGCTCAAGTGTTCTATTACAATCAAGGATTGTAATAATCTTTAAAAATGGTTCAGCACTTCTCACATCAGAATTTTGATTAACACAATTATTTACACTCAAACTCAGAATTTAAGCAATTTAAAAATAAAGAGAGAACACCGATTTGTTGAGGCAGTTCCCCCATCGTCCTCGCTCAGGGCACGTCTACCATCAATTCTAAAAATAGAATTGAGACTTGTATATAGATATAATATGTTGGTCAATGTTTACACAAGAAGCAAATAGAAATCAAACGATCAAACATAATTGTTGATGCAAAGCCTATTTCTTATTTTCCCTTGATTCAAGTTGAATCAAGTCTTTCGATCACGGTGAATAAAACTCCGACTACGGCACGCCCTTTGAACAACCCCACGGTCTTCAAATCTTACTCGGTTGATTTCAATCACCAATGTGTCGAACCTGAATCTTCCTCTCACAATCCTCCGATTACCGCTACTAAACCGACATAATAACCCGTTCTTCGATTACCTTCGCTCGGCTGAATCTGTGATGGATCGATTCGTGCAAAAACCCCCCAAAATCCAAGATTCTTGGAGGACAAAATCCTAACGATTTTATTCAAAAAAAACCTAATGATTTCTCAACCCAAACCGATTACACCAATCCTATGTTTGGGCGTTATCACCTCTAACAAGAAGAATGCACAACAAAAATGATTATGTGTAGTTGTTGAGAAAATGCAAGGAAGAGGATGAAGATGATGAGAACAAATCAGTATGTTATTTTTAGTTTTCTTGTTTTTCAAGTATATGTAAAAGGAAGAGAAAAACTCACTTTATATACAAGAAAAAATTGATTAACAAACATAACAAACACCAAGAAAGTTTTCACATAGCAGATTTTTAACTGAACATACGCGAGCGGTCGACCTATGCAGAAAGGAGGGTCGACTTGAGCTTACCTGAATTCCTGATTGTGCAAAAAACAGAACTTTGTATCGACCGGAGCAGGTCATGTGTCGACGCAAGGCATGCAGATTTAGACAAATAGAAATGGACACAGTATGAGTCGACCAGAGGATCGAAGTGAGCACTCCTGAGAGTAGACCATTAAAAAAACTTTCTGTATGAGTCAACCAGAAGGTCGACGTGAGCACTCCTGAGAGTAGACCATTAAAAAAACTTTATGTATGAGTCGACCGGAACTAGGTTTGAGTCGACTCAAAGCCCTAAAATATGCAAAGATGCCTATTTTCATATATGAAACCACTTTTGAGGTATTCTATTACATAGTAAGCTTGACCAGCCCTACATGAAGCATAGATTTAGCAATTTCTATATGTATCAATAATGTTTTGACGAATGTTTGACTCATGAGGGATAAGACATGCATATGTGACACAATGATACCGTTCAAAGTACATTTTTCTATCAATCTAAGTTTTGACATCATTAAAACAAGTGTAGCTACCTATGAGGATTGCCTTCACATACTCCCCCTTTTTATGATGGCAAAATGATAGAAACTTGGTGTATGATGCATTGTATCCCCCCCCCTTACTCGATGCTTTCATCTGTACACAATCTGCATGTATAATAAGTCTTTACATATGATGTTTCTACTTGATGTTCTTCTCCCCCTTTGACAACATCAAAAAAAAAGAAGCTAAATGTCAATGAATTGCATAAAAGAAGAGAGATAATCAAGTTCCAGCCATTTGCAATAGGTTACACATTCACATATAATGCAATTAATGAAGGTATATAAGTGGATAAATAGATCAACGCTTAATAGAACAATAATAATCACTATTTCAGAATTATCAATAAGCATGTCTTCAAAAATAATTAAGTACATGAACCATTCTACAAGAAATGTTAATGCGCACATGATGACATAAGATGAAAAATGAAATATGCAAGACATCCTCAGGGTCTCCTCCCCCTAAAGGGATGGCCACATCCTCGAAAGGGATATTCCAAAGGCAGTTGCACATCAGCTCTTTCTGTGTACTCCAATACCGCTCTATTTAGTGTGTTGAAGCTGGTGGTAAGGGCCCGATGTTGACCTGCTGCAGTTTTAACTATCCCATCTATCCTCCCTATTACAGCTGATGAAAAAGCAATAAAGTTTTCATGTGAGCTTGAAATTGGTTCTGCAATTGCGAGAACCGCTCATCCTGGGCAGTCATGAAGGAACGTTGCTCAATCTGCATGGTCCTCATCATATCAAGGAGTTCATCATAATTTTGTTGGGAACGCGGAGGAGATGGAGGCACATAGCTCCAGTCATAGGTGTCTTGGTGATTCCAATTTTGTTGTGGCATGTAGTTAGCACCTAACGATGTCTAACCAATGTTTTGTCAACCACCCCACCCTTGGTCATCATCATGCGCCAAGTGGGGTGATTGGTTCAACTACCCACTATCATATCGATCATCAGTCTCCATAGGATGTCCACCTACTTCTTCTTTTTCTTCTTCTTCTGCCTCCTTTATCTGGTCATCACTTTCATACGATTCTTCCAACCGAGAGGTAGTATCCTTGACAATGAATCGATAACGAATTTCTCTTGGATCCCATATATAGTCCACCATAGTAAGATTATTTTGACAAAACTCTTGATCTGAGGTCAAGGATGTGTAGGGGATGCCTTGAACAATGATGCTAGTGTTGTTAAGAATTGATTAGATAAAGGACCCGTATGACAGAGCGGTTCCTCTACCGGAATCCTTTAGCGAATAAATTCTACTAACAATGTAGTGAGGCCAAATAATTTTGATCTTTTTCTTTAAAATGTAAACCAAGTGTACCTTGTCCAAGCCGCCTTTCTTTAGCCGCAGAATATACGCCATAATCCTTGTAGTATTCTATCCACCGGTTTCAATTTGCCCATTGTGACCGTTTTTGGAAAGAGGTCGCTTGCTATAATATCGTCACCATATGGTTTCTTTAGTATGGAGTTCAAGGCTTCTTTGAACTCGTAGCCTATTACAGGACAAGCATATGTGGCCTTAATAATTGGCTTAGCGGATACAGGTGACATGTCAAACAAATTTTTCCATACCAAGTCATTTACACAGACCTTGGTATTTCCCAACTTTGTGGTGAACTCAAACTCTTGAAATTTGCCTTGAATACCTGTGTAGAAGATCCTCACAAGATCTTCATTGTATTTAATATCACACTCCAAAATTTTTTTGAAATCTTGAGCATCCAAAAGATCAATTGCTTCTAGAATATGCATACGCTCAGCAACCTTTCGATAGTAAGCATATTGCTTAACTATAGATTGTTTGCTAAAGTTCTTTTCATAAATTTTTGAAAATTCAGGAGGTAATAGAGATACAACAGTTACCAGTAAATTTCCTCTTGATGGACCGGCTTGAGCGGATGGTGCTCTGGTGGTTCTCTTTTCGGTGGTTCTTCTAGTATACATTTTGATTTCTTGTGTGGAGATGAATAATTTTGATGCAGAAATTAACTCTTGGAGATAGAGAGAAGAAAATAACTTTATCCTTTTTATGGAGAGGCTAGGTTTTGAATAGAGTTTTAGGAAGAGGAGAGGAAGATAGATAGCCTTGAATAGGTGCAATGTTCAATGCAAATGTTAATGATGATGAATTAGAACAGACAACATGATTTTAAATCCATTAAAGATGATAGAAAATGAATAGTTCATCAACATTTTGTCAGACTTTTCGCGTGATGCGTCGACCGGTAAGGTCGTGCGTCGACGCATACTGTGTTAAAACATACACTTTAGAAATTTTTAGGGTATACGTCGACCGTAGGATCGACCTGAGCATACTTGCTTTACAGACATGAAAAATTTTGGTTTTGTGAGTCGACCGTAACACCGTGTAGGTCAACTCATACAGGCAAAAATAACAAAAATCATCAATTTTTGTTCAATCAAGCATTCAAAGAGACATAAATACACAGCCAATCCATATTTCAAACATACAAGGGGACGAAATAAGCGTAATCATAGAATAAACGACAATGGTAACACACAATTTGATACATTACTTTATATGAACAAGGGAACTGTGAGAGTTTCTAAATAATGAAAGATAGTACCTCAACTCTAATTGTTAGCTTGTGCCCTCATATATGGCTTTAAACCTATTCATTTGTTAGATAAAGATGAACAAAGAACATATAGAGATAGATATAGAGCATGCGAAAGTTATTTCTTATACACGATCTGAGATGTCGAGAACACCGATTTCCCTACATATGTGAGAGAAAGACTCTGTAGCGAGTGGTTTTGTAAAGATATCTGCAAATTGATTTTTAGTATCAACATGCTCAAACACCACATCTCCCTTATCCACATGATCCCATAGGAAGTGGTGGCGTATTTCGATATGCTTGGTGCGTAAATGTAGCACGAGATTCTTGGTTAGGTTAATAGCACTCGTGTTATCAAAAAAAAAGTCGGATCACGATCAAGTTTTAGGTTGAAGTCGAGAAATTGTTGCTTAAGCCATAAGACTTGAGCGCAACAACTATCAGTCGTAACGTATTCCGCTTTGGCTATTGACAAAGCAACAGAAACCTACTTTTTGCTATGCCAACTCACCAAAGAGTTTGAAAATAGATGACACGTGCCACTTGTGCTTTTCCTATCTGATTTGCAACCCGCAAAATCAGAATTAGAAAAGCCAACCATGGAGCAATCATTTCCCTTAGAATACCAAAGCCCATACTTTGGAGTACCAGAGAGGTATCTAAGTATGCGCTTTACTGCTTTTAAGTGATATTCTTTAGGAGATGATTGATACCTCGCTCACATACAAACACTAAACATAATATCGGGTCTAGAAGCAGTAAGATAAAGGAGAGATCCAATCATACCTCGATACTTTTTCACCTCTACATTCTTACCATTTTCGTCTCGGCTAAGATTCGCACACGTAGGCATTGGAGTGTCGATAGCCTTGGAGTTTGCCATGTCAAAACGCTTGAGAAGCTTAAGGCAGTATTTTGTATGGCTCGCAAAAGTACCCTTCTGCAGTTTCTTGATTTGCAATCCGAGGAAATAGTTGAGCTCCCCCATCATGCTCATTTTGAATTCTTCCTGCATTAATGTAGAAAACTCCCTTACCAGATTCATGTTAGCTGATCCAAAAATGATATCATCAACATATATTTGTACCAAAATCAAGTGTTTTCCTTGATGTTTAATGAAAAGAGTTGTGTCAACCTTTCCTCCTGAGTACCTTTGATCAAGGAGAAACTTGCTTAGATGGTCATACCAAAACCTAGGGGCTTGCTTGAATCCATACAAAACAGATTTTAATTTGTACACATGATCAGGATACTCATGGGATTCAAACCCTGGAGGTTAGAAAACATTAACCTCTTCATTTATATAACCATTAAGGAACACACTTCTTAGATCCATTTGAAATGGTTTAAAATCTTTCGCACACGCGAAGGCAAGTAGAAGACGTATAGCCTCGAATCGGGCAACCGATGCATAAGTTTCTTCATAGTTGATTCCTTCCTCTTGGTTATACCCCTGCGCAACCAAACGAGCCTTATTTCGAGTTATTACTCCGTTCATGTCCAGTTTTTTCCTAAACACCCATCGGGTGCCAATTATTCGATGGTCTCGCGGAGGAGGGAAAAGGTCTCAAACATCATTTCTTTTAAACTGATTAAGTTCCTCTTGCATTGATAGGAACCAATGTTCATTGAGTAATGCCTATTTTGGGTCTTTAGGTTCTACTTGAGAAATGAAAGCAAAGTGATAACATAAATTACTTAGCTTTGATCTAGTTGTCACTCCCTTTGAGATATCACCGAGAATATTGTCGATGAGATGGTCTTTAGAAGACTTCCATGCTGGAGGGAGATCATCGGTGTTGGACGGATGAACTTCCTCAATCCCCTCATGGTGGTGATCTTTTTCCTCCTCAACTTTGACTGGGCCAGGTTGATCAATTCCTGTCTCAACACCCTTGAGTATGTCTTCAGAAGATACACCTGTACCATGAAATGAACTACCTTTTCCGACACTTTTCAGATAAGACTCATCAAATGTGACATGAACAGACTCTTCAACTGTAAGTAATCTCTTATTGTATATTCTATAGGCTTTAATTGACTGAGAGTATCCGAGAAAGATACCTTCATCTGCCTTGGAGTCAAATTTTCCTAGACTTTATTTTCCATTGTTTAACACGAAACACTTACAACCAAAGACATGAAGGTAAGACACATTTGGCTTCCACCCTTTTAAAATTTCATACGAAGTCTTGTTGAGAATAGGGCGGATGAGCACCCTATTTAAAACGTAACAAGCCGTACTAATGGCGTCAGCCCAAAAATATTTAGGAAACCCACTTTCGTTGATCGTAGTTCTTCCTAAATCTTCCAAAATTTGATTTTCACGTTCCATGACCCCGTTTTATTGAGGGGTACGCAGAGCGGAGAAGTTATAATCAATTATGTGTTGTCGTAACTCGAAATTTGACCTCCCTTTTTCCTTTTGCATAAGCATGTGCATTCGCATCATTGGCATACGCATTCGCACTTTTTCTCTGTGATTCTTTGTTGCAGGAATATTCAGGTTTTGCAAGCCCGATTAATCACATCCTCTCAAAGATATCACTTCATCAAAACAAGCTTAAAAATGAAGGTTTCTATGCCTATTCATCAAAGCAAAAGGTGGAAAATCGGAACTGTGGCCACAACACCATTTTTCAAGCAAATATGCAAGTTTTGCCTGAAGTAACCGGTTACCCAGTTTCTAGGCAAAACCAAGTAACTGGTTACTCTGTGTAAAAATGCAGTTTTTACTGCTTTTTTTGCGACAGCACTTTCACTCTACATTTTGGGGTCTACATTTTTCTAGCATTGTGTGGAACATTCTAGACATTTCTAGACAATTCAAGACTTTTCAAGACATTTCAAGGCATTTGCTCCAATACATCAATTTGGATTAAGATCGCCATGGTGCTTCATTCTCAAGCATGTGAGCCCTTAGATTCAAGTTTTCATTGGGATGGTTACCGATTTAACTACCTAACTAACTGAGTTAACCTCCAACTTAGTGAGTTGAAGCTAACTAACTCCAAGGTTAGTTCCAAAGCTGCATCCACAGCTCACTCCAAACCTAACGACTCCGAAGAAAAACTCTATATAAGCAAATCACCACCATTTTACAAAGGGTTCTATCATTTTTTCAGGGTTCAATCATTTCCTCAATTTCCACAATCTTCACTCTCAATTCTCTCACAATCTCTCTGAATTTTCTATAACATTTTCACCTTCATCTTCATCTTCTCCCGAAACCTCACCAAAAACTCAATTTCCACCATTAGAGTGTAACAATCTTCATATTGAAATTGTTATTCTGTTGAGCTAAACCAGTAGATTCTTCTCTAATTCAAGTAATCATCTCAAGCTTCTTCGGTGCAAATCGGTATTCAGAGCATTTATCGTGTTTTTATCGGTTTCGCTATGATTTGATCTCAAGCTTGGAATTCTCTGGGTTTCTTGGCTTAATTCTCATCACATATCAATAGCAACAACATCCAAGGCAATCCTCTGCCTTGTAGGTTGGTAATTCGCACTTGATTTACCGTTTTGATCACTTTCGCGTGTTGACGATGTAGTTCAATCATTTTTCAGTGTTAATTGATCATGTGATTGTTTGATCTTTGATCTTCATGTTTAATGCTTTCAATTGATGCTTAGTTGATGTTTAAGTTATTTTGAACTTCATTTTTCGTGCTCAAGTGTTAATCATGGCATGTGGAGGTTCAGATAAGTCTTTTGGTTGCTGAAAGTGATTTTTCAAAAAGCTGTTTTTGCCATTGTTACAGTGGTAACCGGTTACTCACTTTCTAGGAAAAATAGAGTAACCAGTTACTCTATGTAATTTTTCACCTATTTTGGCAATTTTAAGCAGGTAACCGGTTACCTGATATAGGGTTACCGGTTACTTCAGTGGCAGAATGTCATTTTTGCCTATTTTCAAGCTTGTTTGTTATCCTTTCCTCATGTAACTGCCATGGCTTGATATGCTTGATATTTTTGGATGTTTTATGAGCTGTTTAACTTTTACATGAAGCATGTATCCAAATTTCCAATGTGCGATTTTTCGATTTCTCGATTATTTGCATTTTTGACATTGTATGATCATGATCATTCTTGCACATTCTTTGATCACATGATACATGATTTGTGATGCATACTAATTGCATTTGGTGCTGTTTTACACTTCTATTCATGTTTTCATTGAGTTTTTTCCTCATTAGAATGAACTTAATCTTGTATAATCAATAACTCATCCTTTGCTTCAACGATCTTTCATCCCCTATAGAAGATTGTTAGCATTTTCCCCTTTTGATCGATTAATCGAAACTTTATTTCAATTAATAAATCCTTCCTTTTTTCTTCTCCTTTAGATATGCTAGATCTTTGTCTTCTCTTTCCGGATTAGCAACGTATTGGAGCACTGTACAAACTTGGCACTGTTGTGCTGCCCGTTTCGTTTCTTGCACCGCACTTTGGTGTTGGAGAAGGAATGAGAATGGAGAATTCCTACACTCATTCTGACTATTTTGGGTAGGAGACGAATGACCCTGTGCCTAGAATAGTCACCTCTATCTCCTTACTGTGGTATCCCTGCTTTCTCCAGTCGAGTCGATCCTTGATCACTTGCACCCTTATCTCGTCTTTTGAAGTAACTTCCTACTTTCAATTCAACACTCTTTTCTTGGCTATTCAACCGTTCTTTGGATGAAGCCAACTCTCTTCTTCCCCAGCAAGGTCGGTCTTTCTTCTTCGGTTTACACATTCATCCTGTTAAAACCTAATTCCCATCAGAGTTCTCAACCTTCTCTTGGTTCTCTCTCCTTCGTGTTTGGTTGATCACTGCCTGTCAGTTAAACACCGATTATCTTTTCCTTAGTTAATCACAGTCCGCTTGTTAATACTGAATTTTTGTTTAGGTTAATCGCCTTCTCCCGACTAATCACCCGATCTTTGGTTGATCACGGTCCGCCCGTTAAAACCAACCTTGTCTTTGGGTTAATCACCCTCCTTTTGGTTAATCACAGTCCGCCTGTTTGAACCAATCACCCCTTTCTGTTAAGATGTTGAGTTTCTTTTGAGTTAATCACCTTCTTTTGGTTAATCACTCATTCTTTCTGGTTGATCATAATCTGTCTGTTAAACCCGAATCCCTTGCAGTTAGCAACCTTTCTTTGGTTCAAATACTGTCAGCTTTGGGTTAGTAATATTTGTTCGGTTTGAATACCCCTTTTCTTTGGCCAAGTGTTGTTTGTTCAGTTAATGTATCATTTTATGTGTCACAACCTTCACTTGGTTCCACACCCGTTCTTTGGGTCACAACCTTGGCTTGGTTCCACACCCGTCTCTTGGTTGATCATTGTTTATCGGTTAAAACCACTTCCTTTCTACTTCTGGTTAACCATTGTTTATTAGTTAATATATCAATTTCCCCCCATAGTCAAATACCTCCCTTTCGTTCAGTACTCTCTTTCTACGGGTTTGTCGCAGACTGTCTGTCGACACCAACCTTTATGTTCTCCCCCTCAAGTTACCCTTACCTTTCTTTGGTTAATCACTACTTACCAGTTAATGCACCGAGTCCCCTAGGATCTTACCTTTACTTTGATTATTGTCCTTTATTCCTTTCTTCCCCGGCCACGTCGCCATTCTTTTGTTTTATCCCTAGTGGAGTCATTGCTTTTCTTCTGCATTCCTCGACAGAGTTTTTATCATGCTTCTCTGTTCCTCAGCAGAGTTTTCTCTTTTTTGACACCATTCCTTTTGCATTCCCCAGTTGGGTCTTGCTTTCTCTTTTGGTTTTTAGCTTTGACTTCGTCTCTTTCCTTTTTCTTTCCCAGCAATAGTTCCTCGAACTATGTAGACTCTGACTTCCTCATTGCACTATGAGGGTACGTAGGCACAAGATTGCAAAATCTTAGCGAGCCACCTTCCTCCGTCTTCTTCCATTTCTTCTGTCTCTTTGGTTCGTCCAGATCCTCTTCTTTTCCTTGGTTCCTTGAACTACAGAGCTCTGACTTCCTCATTGCACTATGAGGGTACGTAGGCAATAGGACCCCAATCCTCCGCGAGAACTTTCCTTTCTTTCTTTTCTTTTCCTTTTTTTTAGCTAAAAGCCTTTAGATAGATAACCCATCCAAGCCTAGAAGCCAGGGAAATGGTTCCCGTCGGGTACGATGGATGCTTAAGGTGCTAGTACCTTCTTTTCGCATAACTAACCCCCTTACCCGTTTCTCTTCCCCTTTGGTTTTATCGATATTCTCCCTATCCTTTGGGATGAAATAAAGTTCGATGGTGACTCTATTGTATCTTTGAGTGTACGATTCACTCAGGTATAATCCCGCTAGCTCCACGTGTCTACCACAATATTCCTCAAAAAGGTAATTCTCGAACTCACCCCCATGATCACTTCTAATTGATATAATGTTTGTGTTTAACTTATTTTGAGAAAGTTTAGCAAATTTTTCAAAGGCAAAGAATGTATCGCTCTTGCTAGCCAAGAAGATAGTCCATCAAAATCTAGAAAAATTATCGACTATAACAAAACCATAGTAGTTACCACCTAGACTCTTAATTCTAGATGGCCCAAATAGATCCATATGAAGAAGTTCAAGAGGTCTCGTAGTTGAAATAATGTTTTTATATTTAAACGAGATCCTTATTTGCTTCCCCACTTGGCATGCATCACAAAAGGGATCCTTGGTAAACTTGATTTTAGGTAAGCCAATAACTGGGTCTTTTGAAACTATCTTGTTTAGCAAGTCAAAATTGACATGCGCTAAACGTCTATGCCACAACCATGAGTCTTCACACATTGTCATGAGACATTTATCGCTAGTCAATGATACTTCACTAAAATCTAGCATATAGACATTATTTACCCTCAAGCCATTAAACACATCCTTCGCTTTATCATTGTGTTCAATTAAGCAACAATATTTTGAAAAATGTACTTTGTATCCTTTGTCGCATAATTGACTAATGCTAATGAGGTTGTGTTTAAGGCCCTCGACTAGCAATACATCAAAGATAGTAGTAGATGAGGGTTACCTACACTACCTTTTCCAAGTATTGCTCCCTTGTTGTTGTCTCCATAGGTTACAAATCTCTTCTTCTTTGCCACAAAGTCAATGAAGAGAGATATGTCTCCTTTCATATGTCTTGAGCATCCACTGTCGAGAACCCATCTTCTCTCAGTAGTCTTAAGACTTTGTACCTATGAACACAATTAACGAGAATAGGTACCCAATTGTTTATTGGGTCCTTGGTTGTGAGTGAAATCATAGTTGCATTTAGGCAACCATTGATAAACCCCTTTAGGAACTAAAAATATGCTAAAGCGACATTTAGCAATGGTGTGACCCTTCTTGCAACGATACAAGCAAGTAAAGTTAACTCTTGTATCACTTTTTCTATCTTGATTTTTGACCACATATGTATATTTTTGATACAGGTTAACCATACTTTTTCTAAAATGTGCTCTATCAATAGCAAACATAATTTTGGGTTCTAGAGCCTTGTTAAGTTTGGCCTTGAGATTTCTAACCTCATTTTTCCAAATGTAACAAGTATGACACCCAAAGTTAACCACTCTTTTTCTTACTTCCTCACAATCCACCTTTGCTCCTTCCACTATGGAAGCCTTTAGAGCCTCTAATTTCCTTTCGGAATCGAGAATCTTTTGCTCTAAGTGAGCAAAATTTTGTTTGTTTGAGGCCATCCGTTTAAAGGCTTCCTTGGCTTCATGGTGTAAGGTATCAAAGGCAGTTTGTAACTCGGAGTGAGACAATCTAGTAGAGTTTTCGTATTTTGCATGTCGTACCTTTTTATTTTTATTCTTTTGATGAGCGGAGAGACAAAGGTTGACAAATTCTTCTTTGTCACTAGAACTCTCATCCTTGGATGACTCGCTATCACTTTCCCATGCAATGTAAACTCTTCTAAGCTTAACTTGCTTCTTGTGTGACCGATTACTCTCCTTTCCTTTGTCCTTTTTCATCAAAGGACAATTCAGCTTGTAATGTCCTACTTTTCCACAATTGAAGCATGACCCTCTAACTCTACTTCCTTTGTTGTCCTCATTCTTAGAAGACCTTGATTGTTTTAGGAAATTGACTAGATTCATTTTTGAATATTGGATATCATTTTTCTTTACATAGCGATTGTATCGCTTCACAAACAACCCCATATCCTCATTCTTTTCATCATCTTCGTCATCACTCGAATCGCAATCACTCAGCTCTTTTACATAGGACTTTGAACAAGAAGCCTTTAGAGCTATAGACTTCTTTTCCGCACTTTTGGTCTTCTCCTTCTTTTCCCTTTTCTCAAATTGCTCGAGACTAAAAAGCACTTGCTCGTGTTCTTGAAGCTTTCCAAAGAGTGTTGTAAGGTCCAAGGTCATAAGATCATTTGCTTCCTTTATTACGATGACTTTTGGTTGCCATTCCCTGGTAAGACATCTTAAGACTTTGTTATTAGCAACATCATTGGAAACTAATCTACCAAGTGAATTTAGTCTATTGATAAGGTGAGAAAATCTCTTTTGCATGTCAGCAATGATTTCCCCTTGCTCCATGTGAAAGAGATCAAACTCTTGTATCAAAGTATTGATTCTAGCTAGTTTGACATCATTTGTTCCCTCATGGGCAACTTGTAATGATTCCCACATAGCCTTAACAGTCAAACAATGGGAAACTCTATAGTATTCATCAACTCCCAAGGAGGAGATCAGAATATTTTTAGCTTTCCAATCGTAATTGTACTTTTTCTCGTCTTCATCATTCCATTGTGCTTCAGGCTTAGGCACAATCATGTTATTTTCATCGGTCATGGTTATTTCTATAGGAGCATTAAAAATAACATTCCATACCTTCCTGTCAATGGAATTTATATACACACGCATACAGTCTTTCCAGTAACTATAGTTTTCACCATTGAAAACAGGTGCTCTATTATAAGCCCTTTTTGGTTCGTTAGCCATTTTCTAAGAAGTTATATGTGAAGGACGGAATGAACCGGTGCTCTTGATACCACTTGTTAGAATATGGTGTAGATCTAGAAGGGGAGGTTGAATAGCTCACTTGTTAAAAAAAGAGCCGACGCTACCAATATTTGGTTTTTTTAAAAACGTGTTTTAGGCGGAAGCGGTCGAGGAACTATATTCGTCTAAAACGGACCTTTACCGAAAAAACCGGGTATGCGCAAAGCCTATGGAATTCAATAAAAATGAGATTTATGAACCACTAAGTTGAACGCTCTTCAATCAGATTTTATTCACTATAAGGTTTTACTATTTCCAATGCTTTAAAAATGTAGACAATTTGAAAAGACAACACAATTGTTTGTTGTTCACACAATTGGTCAAACACTTAGAGTGCAAGCCACTACAAGTAAATTCCAAAATGAGAGTAAAGTGCTCAAGTGTTCTATTACAATCAAGGATTATAATAAGCTTAAAAAATGGTTCAGCACCACTCACATCATAATTTTGATTAACACAATTGTTTGCACTCAAACTCAGAATTTAAGCAATTTAAAAGTAAAGAGAGAATACCGATTTGTTGAGGCAGTTCCCCTGTGGTCCTTGCTCGGGGTACGTCTTCCCTCAATTCTAAAATAGAATTGAGACCTGTATATAGATATAACATGTTGGTCAATGTTTACACGAGAAGCAAATAGAAATCAAACGATCAAACACAATTGTTGATGCAGAGCCTATTTCTTCTTTTCCCTTTATTCAAGTTGAATAAAGTCCTTCGAACATGGTGAATAAACCTCCGACTACGGCACGCCCTTTGAACAACCCCACGGTCTTCAAATCTTTCCCGACTGATTTCAATCACCAACGTGTCGAACCCGAATCTTCCTCTCATAATCCTCTCGTTACTGCTACTAAACTGACAGAACAACCCGTTCTTCGATTACCTTCACTCGGCTGAATCTGTGATGGATCGGTTCGTGCAAAAAAAAACCCAAAAACCAAGATTCTTGGAGGATAAAACCCTAACGGTTTTATTCAAGAAAAACCTACTGATTTCTCAACCCAAACCGATTACACTAATCCTATGTTTGGACGTTATCACCTCTAACAAGCAGAATGCACAACAAAAATGATTATGTGTAGTTGTTGAGAAAATGCAAGGAAGAGGATGAAGATGACGAGGACAAATCAGTATGTTATTTTCACTTTTCTTGTTTTTCAAGTATATGTAAGAGGAAGAGCAAAACTCACTTTATATACAAGACAAAACTTATTAATAAACATAACAAATACCAAGACAGTTTCACATAACAGATTTTTAACCGAACATACGCGAGCGGTTGACCTATGCAAAAAAGAGGGTCGACCTGAGCTTACCTGAATTCCTGATTGTGCAAAAAACATAACTTTGCATCGACCAGAGCAGGTCATGCATCGACGCAAGGCATGCAAATTTAGACAAATAGAAATGGACACAGTATGAGTCGACAGGAGGGTCGACGCAGGCACTCCTGAGAGTAGACCATTAAAAAAACTTTCTGTATGAGTCGACCAGAACTAGGTTTGAGTCGACTTAAAGCTCTAAAATATGCAAAGATGCCTATTTTCATGTATCAAACCACTTTTAAGGTATTCTATTACCTAATAAGCTTGACAAGTTTGACCAACCCTACATGAAGCATAGATTTAGCAATTTCTATATGTATCAATAATATTTTTGACGAATGTCTGACTCACGAGGGATAAGATATGCATATGTGACACAATGATACCGTCCGAAGTATGTTTTTCTATCAATCTAAGTTTTGACATCATTAAAACAAGTGTAGCTACCTATGAGGATTTCTCTCACAACCTTGGGTTTGAATGATTCATATATTTAGAGTTGGAGAGGTAGGGAAACACTTGGGTACAAAATATGGTTGTTCTTGGGCGCCTTCAGAATTGTTCTTAGGAACCTGAAGGCAAAGGCTATTTTCTTGTAACTCATATATAATCTCTTGTAACAACTTTCTGAGTATAGTGAATTGGAGAGCTGCTTTCTCCCTCTGAGTAGATCGTTCGATCGAACTGGGTAAACAAACCTTCGATTTTTTCTTGCTTTATTTTGTTATATTATTTATGTACGAATTATTATTGCTGAAGACCATTTATTTTGGTAGCTATTGTTCTTTGCCTCACAAATTTATATTGAATTTTTTTGTAATTCACAACAAGATTCTCACCTGTAAAAAAAATGAAATGAGGTGTTTTTGGAGTATAAATTTGACACTTCAATGCTACTAGAGAATACTGGCTTGTCAGATTAATTTTAGTAGTTTTATAGATCTATATATGAGTGTTTTTACTGATGAAACAAGATTGGAGTATCGTAATTATTAGCTAGGACAATGAAAAATAAAAAGTAGTAAAACAAACTATTGGTATGTTGGTCATTTACTTATATATCTTTTTAGGAAAAAAATTAACAGAAAAGATATGAATTTTTATAATCATATGTCAGAAAAGATCCTTTTAGACGCACCGTATTTTAGAAGTATTTTTTTAATTACAATATTCATGGTGTGGTATTCGAATCGAATTCTAATCTCGACTGTGATAACTTCATGGTTTGATAGGAATTGTGCATGCTATAGTCGAAATCTGTTCAAGCATGCTGTCGAAATATGTTAGTTTTGTGTTTAAGTTAACATTTCAAATTAAGTCTTGCTTGTAAGTCTAATTGTTAAGTTAACTTATAGTCTAAGTTAATTTAGTAGTCTATAAATAGACTAGTTCTCTCACATTGTTGAGAGAGATTAATTGTTGTTATTCACATGTAATTTTTGAACTCTTATTGAGAAAGTGAATAGTAAAACAATTTAAACAAATTCTTATTATTTTTATTCCTTCTTCTCTCTTTCATAAAACCTAATAGGATTTCTTGTGTTTGTTCAAGAAACATTGATAAATTCACTGGTGTGAATGATTTTGGTTTGTGGTGCTTGAATATGAAAGCTCTTCTTGTTCAATAGGGTTTGTTAGAAATGTTGAAAGGATCGGAGAACACGGGCGATGCTCTATCGGAGAAGGAGAAGACAACGATGGTCGAAAAAGTCCACAGTGCTATTGTATTGAGCCTTGGTGATAAGATTCTCTGACAGGTTTCAAAGGAGAAAATTGTACTTGGTGTGTGGACGAACAACCAAAATCAAGAGCAAACAATGAAGAGAGACCATATGTGCGCAGAATGGACTAGGAAGAACAACGACTTCAACAATACTATGAATGATATGCATGACTTTTATCTCAATGATAACATGTGAAATGATATGTAGTTTGTTTTCAATATTTAGAATACTTTATCTTTATTTTTTAAATATGTACTTAGAGAAGAGTAATAGCTACTATAAGTGTTTTTCCCATCCCATTGTATTATTTAGTTAATTGTCTTTAATAAACAAGTTCGTAGTTGTTTTTTTCTTCAGATTTACAAGTTTATCACTTTAGCATTGAACAAATGATCCAAGAAAAAAAATGGGGACTTGATCATCAAGAAGAAACTTACAACTTGAAGGAAAAGGATGGGAAAAGAATTAAAGAGCTTGTACTCAACCTTCAGATACCTCATCTAGTAAGGTTTGAGCCAAATAAATTCGAGTGTTCACTTTTCTTTCTTTTTCAGTGTATCCATGCATTATTATTTTATCTGGTTTGATCTATTTTTGATTAAGTTTATCTGGTTTGCTTGACACACACTGAGACAGTTCTTTGTTTACAACTTTGAGACTTTATAATATCCTTGTAGTAATAGGAATATTCATTTGCTAACCACTTGAAGCTTAGCCTTTCTTTCGGTGACATAGCCTAAAATTCTTAGTCGTATGAGTTGAAAGATATTTTCTTTCGACCCTCTCTTTGGAGTTAGGTAGAAGTATAGTCTTCAGCTGTATGAAAAAGATTAAGTTTGTGGTTGCTCTTGGAAGTAAGCAAAGTTCTATGTTTGGGGTTGGGGTACTAGACAAAGTTGGTTAAAAATTCAAAAATTTTGAGAAAATAAGAAGTGGAAAAAGACACTTCTTCAAAAAATAAGATAGTAAAACTAAGGATCAAATCTCTAGTGCCATCAAGAAGGAACAAAGGGGTACAAGAATAGAATGAGAACTAGGCACCTAACTCCAAAGGTTTAAACCTATTTTTCTAAAAATATCCTACCCAAACATAATCCAAGATACAACCTAAAAAGGCCTCAAATGTTTATGTTCTGATTTTTATGATGGACTATATTAGAACATGATCAGGCTAAGCATAACTTATTTTGCATGTTGATTGAGAGATAACCTTATCCATTGAGTGAGTCAAAGTGAGTTGAGTACAGGTTGAGTACTCATCAATTTTGAGGATGTTTCCGAATTTTCCGAATAGAAGTTGGAGGCAGAATGATGGTCAGGCAAGGAAAAACAAATATATTGTGATGTTCAAATGTTATTGTGCGACTTGTTTTCTGTTGAAATGTGCAGTTACTGGCGAGTTACTTGAGGACAACCAATGATTCAAGTTTGGGGTTATGATGACAGTCTGTCATTGCATGAAATTAGGCGAAGAATCAGAGAAAAACAAGTCAAAGAGGAGCTAAAATGAAGAAGAAAGACCGAAAAATGCGGATAAAATAGCTAAGATGAAGATATTGGACTTAGTGAAAAATCAGGTGAAAATGGAGCAAAAGTGTGCAGGTACTGGAATAATCACATGCAACATAGTACGCACGATATATTTGTACTATTTGCATCGCAAGCACGATACAGGTTATCACGCGAGTAATGCAAGTATAATTTTTACAGCATCAATGGTGATTTAGAGAGCATTTAGAGCTATTAAAGGTCAATCCTTCAAGGGAAAACATATGTTATTCTTCTTTATTTAATTGGTATTGTAATTTGAATTATGAGTAACTAAACTCCTCTAGGTTAGGTTGTGTGTGATGAACCTGTTTCAATATTAATAGATAATATGTTGATTTTACTTTGTATGAATCCTTTGAGCTATAATCATATTCAATTGCTTATTGTTCTTAATGCTTTTTATTTAAGATACTCTTTTAAATTGGTTTTGGGCACATAAGGAATACCGACAATTAGTTTATGTGTTAGACCTATGGCAATTGTTCTACTAACGCTGGTTGAATAGGAATAGGAGACCCCCGAGTAATGGTATAAGGAATTAACATTTTGTGCATCGCCTAATCCTACTTACGCCTGTGGACTAGGGATAGGAAAGTCTGAGTAGTGATTATTTAGCTATTTCGCAAGGGATTGGTGATAGTGGCTTTGTTAATTCGCCGTAAGATTATAGTGATAAGATCATTCAGATAAGGCATCAAACAACAACAATAGAGAAATAGGGGATTGAATACTCAGCCTGATCGCTTTCGTAATTCTGTTTAAACACTTTATTTTATTTTGCATTGCAAAATGAACCCCCCCTATTTTACTATTTTTTTTACATTGCACAAATTTGTCTTGTTCCAACACAGTCCCTATGGATTCAATCTTAATTATTATTTCGACACTATCGGTACACTTATCAAGAATTCATCTAGTATTTACATAACAAAAGCAAACCAAATACATTACATCATGTTTCTTCTACAACTTGATAGGTGCGCTTTCCCATATGAAAATAAAATAAGCATATATCCCTTGATTGTAATCAGGTATAAAAGACACGAATCAAGTTGATGGGCTAAAGACGTGTCTACTTATGCGTCTAGCGGTATCTTACTGCAAGTGCACAGCCTATCGAAGTAATATTTAAGATTATCGATCCACAGGGATTCTATCGTTACTTAGTGCTAGATGAACTTCTAGTTTAGCTAAGGCGAATAGTTGTCACGATTGTTGTTGGTTTTCTAAGACTATTGAAGGCGGAATTAAATTTAAGTTTTTAATAAAATAATACTAAGACGGTCGGTATGTAATTATACTAACTTAGGTGGGTCAATCTAACCTAGGCTTATAAAGATGTTCACTTAATCTATTCGGTAGAAATTACTAGTTTAAATACCCTCAGCTCACACTCTCGTGGTCTTGAATCAGATCTTATCCCTAAAGCCCTATGCCTGCTCTCGCTAGCCCATAAGTGTTTAGAGGTAATTTTTGGAAACTAAATAATTCTAATTTATCTTAAAGCGCTCTCGCTGTATTTAATTTAAATGCCTAACTTTAGCTATCTGGTTAAGATCTCACACTCTCGTGGTCTTGACCCAACCTAATACCCTTTTCTTACTCTCGTAACGAAAAGGTCGAATTCAATTAAAAAGCATCAGCCAGAATGTTAAGTGATTAATTATTTTAGCCCATGGTTATATTTTACCGGTTAAGTTGGTTATAACTACATACCGCCCTAAGGTATTTAGCTACTCATCGAGGTTGAATCAGACACAGAGTTAAATAATAACTTACTAATGGCGGAAAAATAAATAGACATTATAAATAAATTAAATTGCAATAATTGAAAAACCTGATTAACAAATATCTGAGTAGACTCCTTCTTCCACAGACCGGAAGGCTTGGAGTAGGCGGAAATAAAAATTAAAACGAATGCTGAAGGCTGGAAACAAATAAAAGAAGTATAACAATTCCCTAATGTTGGAAATTGTTACACGGTTGGTTTGGATACAAATAAAACAAGACAGGAAATAAAATAATGCTGGAATAATAATTCTGGTGGTAAGGTAATTCGGCAGAGCTTCCGCAGGAAATTTGGATAATGAAATTTGTCTTGAGTTCTCCTGAGCTGGTACTATTTATAGAGCTTCCAATGGGCTGGTGCCTTGGTCTTTTGCTTCTTGGGCTTTGCTGAAGTGGTTGAGAAAATGTTGGAAAGTGGCAGCAAAAAATGGGAGAAGTCGTCCTCACGTGCTGCCTTGAGGAGAATTACTAGGAGGAGTGGTCTTCAGTGGTGGCTTGACGTAGTCTGAGTCAAAACCAAGTTTTATCCTTGTCACGGGCGTGACAAGGTCTTCACGCTCGTTATTTGATGATTTCAAGTGTCACGGTCGTGACTGCTTCCTCACGGTCGTGATGGCCCAAAGTAAGGTGTCACGGTCGTGACACCCTTGTAACGACCGTGGCCGTAACAAATTATGCAGACTTTTTGCAGGCTTCTGTCTTGCTTCATTTCTTGTGGTTTCTTTCGTTCCTTTCTTCTTAATTCATGATTCGGCCTCACATAACGATGTACCTGCAAAATAGTAAGAAAAACTCGAGAAATCGAGCGTCAAAACGGTGAATGCGCGATAAAACGTCAATGAAATCTAGCGATATAATCGATGCGTTTTCTCGTCATCAAACTTCCCCAAACTTAAACCTTTGCTTGTCCTCAAGCAAATAGTCGGTTGAAAATCGGCAGACAAGATTTTATTCGCGCATACCTATAGCAAACCGTACGGTGGATCGTTTTGTCGGATAGTCCGGTACTTTGATAGAACACTACCGATACTCTAATGACACAAGCAACAAGCTATGTCGTCGACTTCCCGTCAAGCGAAACAATCGGCAATCACATTACGATTTCACCTAGAGTTTTTCGATCTTATTTCGCCCGGTTTCGTTCTAGCGCAGTCACATTAAGCCCTTTGCCTTCGCACGCACGTAGTGGAGTAGCCGGTTAGCGATTTTGATCATTTTCTTAGCACGGGGTCTGGTACACGAGTGTGGTAACCCTTCATGTTTTATCCGATTCGGAGGTTGTGGGGGATTAAGCCGTAGCACGCCCTACCGAGTTCAGAACCAGTACCTCTGAACCAACTCGAAACGGATTCCTTCTCATGTTTCTCGTTTCTTATCTGCGACCGTGTACTTTGGTGCAATTTCTTTTCATTTTGCATTTGAGATACGAAGGATCATTATTGATTAGGCGTCAAACGCTTATATTCATCGGCTCCCCACGTGGTTTGTGTCCAGACGGTGCTGACTGCTAGTATAAACTACTGGG
Organism: Lathyrus sativus; assembly: GCA_963859935.3. Taxonomy (NCBI): domain Eukaryota; kingdom Viridiplantae; phylum Streptophyta; class Magnoliopsida; order Fabales; family Fabaceae; genus Lathyrus; species Lathyrus sativus. Next base: position 619,724,973 of record OZ012739.1, on the reverse strand, counting down.
GGTTACTTTTGAACTGAAACTAAAGGTGCACTCGCAATGGTGATCGGGATGGAATTTCTTAAGCAGGGGGTCGAAGATGTCAAGATTGTATTGGTCCTGTTTAATCGTTCCCGGCTTCGTAATTACGAACCATTCGGTGGTAAGTCGGGTAATGCGAGTAATTAAAGATTTTTCTAGTATAGCTTAATAATCGGGGAAAGCTCGAAATTAAGAAAATAGCGCACAGATTTGCTCATTTCATTGATTTTGCTGAAAGGAATACAACGGAATTGAAAGTACACTGAAATGAAAAGTACCTCTCCCACACTATATCAGACATTGCCCTCAATGTTGTGAGATAAATGCGGTACAAATACAGTACAAGACTAAAAATGAAAAACAACATAAAAGTAAACTACTGCTGCTGAGGACCGCGGGCTCGGCCTCTGGTGCGAGAGCGGCGTCTGGAGGGAGTCGCGTCGGGATCAGAGCCGTCGCCGGAGGTAGCAGTGATGCTGATGCGGAGCGCTTCGAGCTCGCCGAAAAGTTCTCCAAACCGCTCATTAGTGGCCTCCTGGTTGGCAGCAATAGTGCCGAGTAAAGCGTCATACTGTGCCTTCTGTCGACGCTCTAGTGCGGCGTTCATCAGGTTCTGCTGATGAATCGCAAGTAGGACCTCCTCAAGTGTGACGGCGGGAGCAGGGGGCTGTCGGGTAGATGTCTCGGGGATGTCCTGGACAGGCTCAGCTGCGTCCATAGCGTCCTGCATCTCGTCCTCTGGAGCGTCTGGCTGATCATCATGTACCGGGGCGTGATCCGCAGCAGCTGGTAAGGCAAAGAGCCAGTTGGCTCGGTTTGATGGGTCGATGCGGGTGCGGGACGGCAGAGTGATGTGGTGGAAAATGGTGCCATTGACAACAGGGCTGTACCTTCCATCCTCTCGCTGCGCGATCAGGTGGGCGGACCGGCAGTAGCTCATGGTCAGGAATTCGGCGGCGAGGTGCGGCTGATTAGCGAGCGCGTCACCAAGCCCCAACTGAATGGCGAGGGTGGTGACAATGCCGCCAATGAAGAACGGGGAGGAGCCTCGGTGCGCAATGGCCTGGATGTGGTAGAGCATAAAGGGGGCAGCGTTGATTGGCTCGTCATGAAGGGCACAGTATAAGAACAGAAGCTCCTTGGAGTTGAGCTTGTGGTTGCTCTCTCTAGCAAAGATTGTGTTGCAGATGACCCGGTGAAAGTAGCGGATAGCCGGGTTGTGGATGTGTGTGGCGTTGAGGCTCTGGAAGGTGGTCGCACGGGTGTTGGTAAGGTCGTGCCACAGGGTGAATGCTTGTTCACTGAAATTGTCGGGCACGCGACGGTGGGCTTCGGTGCCGTGCTCGAAACCTAACAGCTCGGCGATCCTGGTTTGTGTGAGGTTGAACTCCCGGCCGTGCATTCTGAATGTTACGACGCCGGTAAGCTGACTCTGAGAACCGGAAGAGGTGATGTAACTGTAAGAGCTGAGGAACTCCAGCGTCAGAAGTTCGAAAGTCGGCTGAGGCTGACGACAGAGGTCCCACAGACCGACCTTTTGCAGTAGGCTTTGAACGCTGGACAGCATTCCGAGTTCTTGCAGACAGTCAGTGGCAATGTACCGGGTGGGTTGCAGACCGCGGTTCTGGAAGCGGATGAAACGGTCTCTCTGGGTTACTCCGGCTTCTCCTTCTCTGAAAATGATGGAATCCATAACATGCAAGAGTGAAGAGTGAGGGTGCAAGGATTTTGTGAGGTTTTGGGAGAAGAGTGGTAGAATGAGGGAGATTGATGTTCGGGTTAAATACGGGACAGTTGAAATGAAATGGTTGATGGTAATGGTGGATTAATGGGGTAGTGGAGAGGTTACGGCGGTTTTGGAATGAGTGGGTAGTGTTTTGGATAGGTTATGGATGGAGAAGAAGAGGGGACACGATGAGAAACAGTTCTGTTTCTCACGATCTCTGTAATAGAGGTCGTCACGGTCGTGACATAGGCGTGACGGTCGTGACACGCTAAATGAGCACGTCACGATCGTAAGTGGGGTGTGACGACCGTGAGGGTGTGTTGTGCTGAATAATTCCCAGAAAAGAACATTGTCTCACGTTATTTATAAATTAATAATAATTTATTTTATTTAGTAGCACTTATATTAACACACACCATATTATATAGCATTTGCAACACAGTAGTATACGAACCTAAGATAAAATAATGTAGTCATACAGTATATGGTCACACAGTGTATAGAAAAAGTAGAAAAATTATATAGGCTGCTACAAATGAAGAAATAATTGAAATAAAAGGTGCATGGCATAAGGAAAAATTGAAATTACATAAACTCAAATTATGTTATGAAATCGTTGCGAAAGATAAATTTAACTGGAAATGAAAATAATGAGAAAAAATGATGAGAAAAAATTAATAAACTAAATCACTGATAGCCGGTTCAAAGGCGTTTCTTCAGGTCTTCGATGGCGGAGTCCAAATGATAGAATTGTTCGCAGGCCATGTCAGTCAATCCCACGATGTCCAATCGCATACTCTTAATGTCTTCTCTGAAAAGATTAATGTCAGTTTGATAGGCATTGAGAGTGTGCATGATGTTCTGTAAGTTGTTAGCGTACTCTCCGTGATTCGCTCCAGGGGTTTCATGAACTTTGTCAGTCGGGTCAGTGTCATGGTATCCAGGAGGTGTCTCGGGGTCAGTTTCAACAGCGGTCATTATATCATCTGTTATCCTGTGAGACTGAGGTGTTTCAGGAGTGGCTGGATAATCAGGTGGATTTAGCTCATAAAGCCAATTATCCTTATTATGAACACTTACTTTAGCATGATTGGGCAATGTGAACAGGGTGACTACTTCGTTCCGGATCAGGTACTCAAAAGGTGGGCGTCCTAAATTCCTTATGATATGTCTATTGAAGCAGAATTTAAGATTCATTAGGCGGATGGTTCCCAGACGGGTGCACCTGTCCAGTTGGTACCTAAGTCCTAAGGCATCAGCAATCATGGTTACAAGACCTCCTACCACTATAGGTAATTCAGGTTCTTCTTGGATGCGGGTGAAGGTTTGCATCATGAAAGGTACACCATTAACACACTGTCCGGTATTGAAACATGACATAATAAATAATTCATCCTTAGAGACTCCGGTAATGTTTTCTTCTTTTCCAAAGAAGGTATGGGCGAGGAATTTGTGGAAGTAACGGAGGGCAGGATTATGGATCTCATCATTGTTCATGTCATTTGGTTCAGGGTGGTAGTTTCCAGTCAGAGTTCCCCAAAAGAAATCTAGCTCCACATCCATCAATTCTACCTGTGTGGTGGTATAGGCAAAAGGTCCACTAGGGAATCCTAACAGGTCAGCTAGTTCTTTATGGTTAAAGTCGTATTCTATTCCAAATAGGCGGAAACTAATGAATCCTTTCCTAGACCCAAAACCGCGCTCAGGTAGGTAAAGTAGGGAACTAAGGAACTCAAGGGTGAGCTCACGGTAAGTCGCAAACTTGTGTTGGATCATTGCATTCTCCCATCCGAGTCGGTTGAACAAGTACATGACACTATCATGTATACCTAAGGTTTCCATAGTCCTATCATTTGGGTACAGGGTCAAATCCATTTGCCTCTGTGATAACTCTTCGAACTTTATTCTTTGGTTCCTACCTCTAAATTTGGTTTCCATATAGTTAATTGGTTGGTTAGCCATGGTCAGTGAAAATACGGTGGAAACAAATCAGTGGAAAAGACTTTAGAAAATCTGTAAAAAGTGATTTAGGATAAAAATAAGAAAATGAAATGCTAAAATGTAATGGCGATAATAGTAATGTAAAATAAAACTAACAAAACAATTTAAACAAATAGTAATAACGATAATTAAAAATGCTCAAAAAGAAAAGGATAGTTAAAATACGTAAATGGGTTGCCTCCCACTAAGCGCTGTTTTTATTGTCAAAAGCCTGACGTAATGCCTTGGTTTAGGTTAATCAGGGGGATTAGTGGACAATTCTAAAAGCTTTAGATTATTCGCATAACCTCTATTTTCAACTTTATGATAGTGTTTCAGACGTTGTCCGTTTACTATGAATGGCTCACTATCCTTACCCTTAATTTCTATTGCTCCACTTGGGAATACTTTAGTTATATCAAAGGGTCCTGACCATCTAGACTTTAATTTTCCAGGAAAGAGCCTAAGTCTTGAATTAAAGAGGAGTACGACGTCTCCCACACTGAATTCTTTCCTGGATAGGCGTTTATCATGCCATTGCTTAGTTCTTTCTTTATATATCTTAGCATTTTCATATGCATCTAACCTTAATTCTTCTAATTCGTTAACGTCTAGGATTCGCTTTTCTCCCGCAGAATTATAGTTCATATTGAGAGTTCTGATCGCCCAATAAGCTTTGTGTTCTAGTTCTACTGGGAGGTGACAAGATTTTCCATAAACTAGTTTGAAAGGTGTAGTACCTATGGGAGTCTTGTAAGCGGTCCTATAAGCCCATAGAGCTTCATTAAGTTTAGGTGACCAATCTTTCCGAGATATGGCGACAGTCTTTTCTAAGATTTGTTTAATCTCTCGGTTTGAGACTTCGACCTGTCCACTTGTTTGTGGGTGATATGGTGTAGCCACACGGTGTCTCACTCCATACTTAGATAGTAATTTGTCAAAGATTTTTGAAATGAAGTGCGAGCCACCGTCACTTATGACGAGTCGAGGTACACCAAATCTGGGAAAGATTATGTTTTTGAAAAGCTTTATTACTACTCGTGTATCGTTTGTAGGAGAAGCTATGGCTTCGATCCATTTCGAGACATAGTCAACAGCTACGAGTATGTAATTATTACCGAAAGATGATGGGAATGGTCCCATGAAATCTATTCCCCAGACGTCGAAGATTTCTACTTCCAAAATTCCCTTTTGGGGCATTTCATCTCTTCTTGAAATATTGCCGGTGCGTTGACACCGATCGCAACTTATAACAGCGATGTGGACATCCTTCCATAGATTAGGCCAGTATAAGCCGGCTTGCAAGATTTTTGCACAGGTCTTGGAAGTGCTCGCATGTCCACCATAAGGAGATGAATGACATTGGGCAATGACATCTTCTATTTCTTCTTCGGGAATACATCGGCGAAAGATTCCATCTGGTCCTCTTTTGAACAGTAATGGTTCATCCCAATAGTACTGTTTCAGGTTATGAAAGAACTTCTTTTTCTGCTGATAGGTTAGATCGGGTGGAAGAGCTCCTGCGGCTAGGTAGTTGACAATGTCAGCGTACCATGGCAGTCCTACAGTTGTCTGTATTGTTTCCACGGGTTCTGGTTCATTTATATCTAACTGCGCTAGGTTGCTTCCGATTTGTGCTATCAGCTGTTCATACAGAAAATCATCGTTAATCGGCACTTGTTCGGGTTTAATACCTTCTATTCTAGATAAATGGTCCGCTACGACGTTTTCAGTACCTTTTTTGTCTTTTATTTCTAGATCAAACTCTTGTAGGAGTAAAATCCATCTTAAGAGTCTTGGTTTAGCATCTTTCTTAGTTAATAGATATCGGATAGCAGCATGGTCTGTGTAAATGATTATTTTCGCTCCGACTAGGTAAGAGCGGAATTTGTCAAGCGCAAAGACAACTGCTAGCAATTCTTTTTCTGTAGTGGCGTAGTTCATCTGGGCAGAATCCAAGGTTCTACTGGCATAGTAAATCGCATGGAGTTTCTTTTCTTTTCTCTGACCCAGGACGGTGCCTACAGCATAGTCACTCGCATCGCACATGATTTCGAAAGGTAATCTCCAGTCAGGGGGTTGCATGATTGGTGCGGTGATGAGGGCTGTTTTTAGAGTTTCGAATGCTTTAAGACAATCTTCATTGAATATGAACTCAGCGTCTTTCATTAATAAACCAGTAAGAGGTTTAGTAATTTTCGATAAATCTTTGATGAATCGTCGGTAAAAACCGGCGTGTCCTAAAAAGCTTCGTATTTCTCGGACGGTTTTAGGAGGTTGAAGATCTTTTATTACTTCAATCTTAGCCTTATCAACTTCAATTCCCTTATCTGATATTACATGACCTAATACTATTCCTTCGTTGACCATAAAATGACATTTCTCCCAGTTAAGCACGAGATTCACTTTTACACATCTCTCTAATACCATTTCTAAGTTCGATAAGCATCCTTCAAAACCTTGCCCGCATACAGAGAAGTCGTCCATGAACACTTCCATGATGTTGTCTATAAAATCTGCGAAGATTGACATCATACATCTTTGAAAGGTTGCAGGAGCGTTGCACAATCCAAAGGGCATTCGCCTATAAGCGAATGTTCCATAAGGACATGTGAATGTAGTCTTCTCTTGATCATCAGGATGGATAGGGATTTGGAAAAATCCTGAGTAACCGTCAAGATAACAGAAGTAAGAATGCTTGGCTAATCGTTCTAACATTTGATCTATGAAAGGTAGTGGGAAATGATCTTTTCGAGTGGCTTTGTTTAGTTTACGATAATCTATGCACACTCTATATCCCGTCACTACTCTTTGCGATATCGATTCGCCTTGAGCGTTTTTCACAACAGTGATACCTCCTTTCTTTGGCACTACATGTATTGGACTAACCCATTCACTATCAGAGATTGGATATATTATCCCGGCATCTAATAATTTCTTGACTTCTTCCTTTACTACAGTGCTAAGGGTTGGGTTAATTCTTCTCTGAGATTCTCTGGAGGTTCTGCAATCTTCTTCAAGCAGAATGCGATGCATGCAAACTGAAGGACATATTCCTTTGAGATCAGATATGTTATATCCTAATGCAGTTGGATATTTCTTCAAGACATCTAAAAGTTTCTTTGTCTCTATAGTTCCTAAACTGGAATTTACTATAACTGGTTTTTTACATTCAACGTCTAAGAATTCGTACCTTAGGTTATTAGGTAAAGTTTTTAATCCTAATGTAGGTTTATCTTTACTTGGCATGGGATCCGGTGTAAGTGCTAAACTTTCGCTTAGACTATCATCCTGATACGGTTTTTGCCAATTATCATCTTCGAGAATTGGAGGGATTTGAATTTTCATTATTTCAGAATAAGTGGTCTCCTCCAGTTCCATTTCTCTTACACATTCGTCAATTACGTCCATTAGATAGCATGTATCCTCTATAGCTGGTGATTGTAAGAATTGTGTTAAAACAAATTCGACTTTCTCTTCACCTACTTCAAAGGTTAGCTTTCCTCTTTTTACGTCTATTATGGCTCCGGCGGTAGCTAAGAATGGTCTTCCTAGTATGATAGGTGTAGTGGAGTCTTCAGAGATGTCCATGATTATAAAATCAGTAGGAATGTAGAATTGTCCTATACGTACTGGGACGTTTTCTAGTATGCCTACAGGATATTTAACAGAGCGATCGGCTAGTTGAACAGACATTTTAGTTGGTCTTAGGTCTCCCATGTCTAGCCTTTTGCAAATCGTTAAGGGCATAACACTGATACTGGCTCCTAAATCGCATAGAGCTTTGTCAATGACGAATTTTCCTATTACACAGGGTATAGAGAAACTTCCTGGATCTTTTAGCTTAGGAGGCATGTTATTTTGAATTATGGCGCTACACTCGGCAGTAAGTGTAATTGTTCCGTTATCCTCTATCTTTTTCTTATTGGATAAGATTTCTTTTAAAAACTTGGCATACAAGGGTATTTGGGTAATTGCTTCTGTAAACGGAATAGTAATATTCAACTGTTTCAGAAGTTCGACAAATTTCTTAAATTGACCCGTCGTCTTGGAACTTATTAATCTTTGAGGGTACAGAATTGGTGGTTTATAGGGTGGTGGAGGCACATAATGTTGTTCTTTCTCCACTACCTCTCGACTTTCATCTTCCTTTTCTTCTGGATCATTCACCACTTCAGTCGGTTTATCCGGTTTTTGGTACATGGCTGGATTGTCAAGTCTTGGATCGGTAGGTCCATCAAGTTCCTTGCCACTTCTTAATATTACAGCGTTAGCATGTCCTTTCGGATTAGGTTGAGGTTGTCCAGGGAATACTCCAGCCGGTGCAGCAGTAGGTGCTTGTTGTTGAGCTACTTGTGAAATCTGAGTTTCAAGCATTTTGTTATGTGTAGCTAATGCATCTACTTTGCTCACTAATTGTTTAGTCTGCTCACTAGTGTGAATGTTTTGGTTTAAGAAGTCCTTGTTTGTCTGAGATTGGCTAGCTATAAAGCTCTCCATCATCAATTCAAGGTTCGATTTTCTAGGGATATTAGGAGCAGTCTTTTGATATCCTGGTGATGTAGCTGGTGCTTGACCTGGTGCGTAATAAGCATTGTTATTCTTATAGGAGAAGTTCGGATGATTCTTCCAACCTGGGTTGTATGTGTTTGAGTAAGGGTTTCCTTGAGCATAATTCACTTGATCAGTGGGAGTTCCTGCCAATAGTTGGCAATCAGAAACTTCGTGTCCTGGGACTCCACATAACTCACAGTTAGGTGTTACTGCAGCCACGGTGGCTGCAGGTGTTATGGCCAAGCTATCGATCTTTTGGCTTAGTTGGTCAAACTTCGCATTGACTTGGTCCATACTACTTACTTCGTACATACCTCCCTTTGTTGGTTTCTCAGTTGCGACTCTCTCGCTTCCCCAAAGGTAATGATTTTGAGCCATACTTTCGATAAGTGCGTAGGCATCACGATATTCTTTGTCCATCAATGCACCACCCGCGGCAGCGTCAATTGTCATTCTTGTATTGTACAAGAGTCCATTATAGAAGGTATGGATGACCATCCAGTCTATTAACCCATGATGTGGACAAAGTCTAAGTAGATCCTTATAGCGTTCCCAAGCTTCGAATAATGATTCACTTTCTCTTTGCTTAAATCCGTTGATCTGAGCTCTCAGCATAGCGGTCTTGCTAGGTGGAAAATACCTATTCAAGAAAACTTTCTTAAGTTCTGCCCACGTAGTTACTGAGTTCGAAGGCAGAGATTGAAGCCAAGCTCTTGCTCTGTCTCGAAGCGAAAAAGGAAATAAACGTAGTCTAATGGCTTCTTGGGTAACTCCATTGGCTTTTACGGTATCTGCATATTGCACAAAGATCGAAAGATGAAGATTCGGATCCTCGGTAGGATTTCCGACGAATTGATTTTGTTGCACGGCTGATATCAATGAAGGTTTTAGTTCGAAATCATTTCGGTTGATAGCCGGTGCTGCAATGCTTGAATGCGGTTCACCTTGCGAAGGATTAGCGTAATACTTGAGTGGATGAGTTTGTTCTTCAGCCATCCCTGCGTCTGGTTTTACGACTGGTTTAGGCGGATCTAATTGAAGATCTGGAATATTGGAATTATTTTCGAAATCGAATATACGTCTTCTTACGTGTAAGAAGCGTTCCGATTCAGGGATTAGAGGTTGCAAGTCTTCGCTTTTAGAGCGGGTACTTGGCATACACTCGGAGATTGGATTAAATTAAATAGTTGATACCTTAGTCTAGACAATGCTACCTAAGTGCACTAGTAACTAAATTAAGGAATCCCCGGCAACGGCGCCAAAAACTTGATGGGCTAAAGACGTGTCTACTTATGCGTCTAGCGGTATCTTACTGCAAGTGCACAGCCTATCGAAGTAATATTTAAGATTATCGATCCACAGGGATTCTATCGTTACTTAGTGCTAGATGAACTTCTAGTTTAGCTAAGGCGAATAGTTGTCACGATTGTTGTTGGTTTTCTAAGACTATTGAAGGCGGAATTAAATTTAAGTTTTTAATAAAATAATACTAAGACGGTCGGTATGTAATTATACTAACTTAGGTGGGTCAATCTAACCTAGGCTTATAAAGATGTTCACTTAATCTATTCGGTAGAGATTACTAGTTTAAATACCCTCAGCTCACACTCTCGTGGTCTTGAATCAGATCTTATCCCTAAAGCCCTATGCCTGCTCTCGCTAGCCCATAAGTGTTTAGAGGTAATTTTTGGAAACTAAATAATTCTAATTTATCTTAAAGCGCTCTCGCTGTATTTAATTTAAATGCCTAACTTTAGCTATCTGGTTAAGATCTCACACTCTCGTGGTCTTGACCCAACCTAATACCCTTTTCTTACTCTCGTAACGAAAAGGTCGAATTCAATTAAAAAGCATCAGCCAGAATGTTAAGTGATTAATTATTTTAGCCCATGGTTATATTTTACCGGTTAAGTTGGTTATAACTACATACCGCCCTAAGGTATTTAGCTACTCATCGAGGTTGAATCAAACACAGAGTTAAATAATAACTTACTAATGGCGGAAAAATAAATAGACATTATAAATAAATTAAATTGCAATAATTGAAAAACCTGATTAACAAATATCTGAGTAGACTCCTTCTTCCACAGACCGGAAGGCTTGGAGTAGGCGGAAATAAAAATTAAAACGAATGCTGAAGGCTGGAAACAAATAAAAGAAGTATAACAATTCCCTAATGTTGGAAATTGTTACACGGTTGGTTTGGATACAAATAAAACAAGACAGGAAATAAAATAATGCTGGAATAATAATTCTGGTGGTAAGGTAATTCGGCAGAGCTTCCGCAGGAAATTTGGATAATGAAATCTGTCTTGAGTTCTCCTGAGCTGGTACTATTTATAGAGCTTCCAATGGGCTGGTGCCTTGGTCTTTTGCTTCTTGGGCTTTGCTGAAGTGGTTGAGAAAATGTTGGAAAGTGGCAGCAAAAAATGGGAGAAGTCGTCCTCACGTGCTGCCTTGAGGAGAATTACTAGGAGGAGTGGTCTTCAGTGGTGGCTTGACGTAGTCTGAGTCAAAACCAAGTTTTACCCTTGTCACGGGCGTGACAAGGTCTTCACGCTCGTTATTTGATGATTTCAAGTGTCACGGTCGTGACTGCTTCCTCACGGTCGTGATGGCCCAAAGTAAGGTGTCACGGTCGTGACACCCTTGTAACGACCGTGGCCGTAACAAATTATGCAGACTTTTTGCAGGCTTCTGTCTTGCTTCATTTCTTGTGGTTTCTTTCGTTCCTTTCTTCTTAATTCATGATTCGGCCTCACATAACGATGTACCTGCAAAATAGTAAGAAAAACTCAAGAAATCGAGCGTCAAAACGGTGAATGCGCGATAAAACGTCAATGAAATCTAGCGATATAATCGATGCGTTTTCTCGTCATCACAAGTCTTATTTGTATTCAGTTGAGACTTTCAAACAATTGTTAATCTCTTGAAATTTCATCAAATCAACAATCTCCGGAATATGTAGCTCTTTGACAATTGAAGGATCATACACATGTTGCTTGAAAACAAACCTATGACAGAAGAATTTTTCAAATTCATTAACACAAGAAGGAGGTAAAAGGGAAATAACATTGATAGGGGTTAAGGAAGATGTTCCTGCAACATTTTTCCCTTTGTTCACCTTAGGAGCCACGAGTTCTTAGTGTCGAAAGAGCACACACCAAGTGTTTGAGAAAAGGTGTGAATGAAAGTAAAGAGATTTTGAGTGAAATTTGAAAAACCCAACCTACCCAACTTAAGAAAATCAATTCCTAATCACACAAAGTAGGACATAATAGATGAAGATGATTGATTTTTTAAAATGCATGAGGTAGATTTTATGATGGAATATGAAATGAGGAGAAGTAAATGTGAGTTGTCTAGGGAAGGAGAAAAAGGAACCTAGGTTGCTTAGAAAATGAAAAGAGGTTTGAAAAATGAGTAAAAGAGAGTTTAAGAGTGGTTTGAATGGTCTGACGCATGGAAAAGAAAAGAAAAATGACTTTTAGATGACTTTTGAGTGGTTTGAATGGGTCAAACCAACGGGCCTTGGAGCTAGTTTGTAGCTAACATACCACTTCAATGTATCGACTTATTTGAAAAGGTTGTCGATACATACTGAAAGGAGAGGCTAAAAAAGTAATGAATGTATTGACTCATCCAAGTTTGGAGTCGATACATTCAGAGCAGAGAGTGACAAATAATTTCTAGTTTTGAGCAATGTATCGACTCATTCCTTCATGGAGTCGATACACGCCGAAAATTTATTGAATCTAACCTTAATGTATTGATACATTCGGATTAGAGTGAAAAAATCTTGAAAAGGAATACATTTTCTAGACCTAGAATCATATAGTTAAGGCATACATTGTGGGCATAGTAGAATTTTTGCATAAATGACATTGTTCATATGAAAATAAGTAAAGAACATGCTCAAATACAAATATCATCAAAATGTAACCAATTTTAAAGATAAAATGAATATGAGACACTATCATAAAGCCATTATACACTTATATGCTGAAAAACACAGTTTTTCAATGAAGTTTTTGGAAGTGGGAACACATGAGATTGATCATGTAACATATTTATCACACATTTTATAGCATAACAAGCAATAACATAAGACATGGAATACAAGTAGTACGTGTGGTTTAAATTAAACTTACGCATAATGAAAGAAATGAAATAATATTACATCTTAGACGAAGAGACGAAGGAAGTGACCAGTTACACTTCTTTTACTTATATAGCTATTGATGAAATCCCTTTGTTATCAATTTGATTTCATCCAATTCATTTTCACAAATACACTTGATACCTATATATTGATGATCTCGCGAATGTAGGATAAAATACCACACAATGATTTTAACTCAAATAACCTGCTCTTAGGCCAATGCTCATCAAAGAGTACAACTAAGTGATTTAAGATAAGAATTGAAAAAAAATTAAGAGATAACTGAAAATAATTATCTAAAAGCGTATAGTCATGCTTTTGATCAAGTTTCCAATATATTGTAGAAGACTTGTCTTCTCTTTACTTGATGGTCATCTTTTCTCCACCTCAAGTTCTACCATTTTTGTGTGATCAATCCATCTTTTATGATTTTTAGTATGTCTTCTAAAGATTCGTATACATCATGAAAAAGATAAAACATGTCCCTACGTTTCTCGGATACATCACAAGTGGTGTATTCAACCTTAATAATAGTAAGTGTTCTCAAGCAGTTATAATATCAAAGATAGTAATGAAAAAGAGATTTACCTACACTACCTTTTTCATGATTTAGAACTTATACTTGTTAACTTCATAGGCCATAACATCCTTTTTCTTTGCCACATAGTCAATGAATAAGAAAATGTTACCTTTTATATGTCTTGAGCTTTCCTTGTTAAGATATTATACTCTGTTCAAGGAATCAAAACATTTTCTTTACAGAGTGAATCAATAAAGCTAGGTACCCAATTTTCATTGGGTTCTTAAAGGTGAGTGGAAACATTGTTTCATTTGGGAAACCATTGAAATACACCTTTAGGAACCAAAAATCTCCTAAATTTTCATTTAGCAGTGGTATGTTCTTTCTTACAACAATAGTGACAAGTCAAGTGACAATGAGAATGAATTTCGCTATTAGATTCTTTTATAACAAAATTATACTTTTTGTATGGTTCATATAAAGGTATTTTTAATTTTGTTGGATCAACAATGAAAATGAATTTTGGCTCTAAATCCTTGCTCAATTTGGCCTTTAGAGTATTAACCTATTTTTTTCCAATTGTGACAAGTTCCACAACCAAACCAAGAATATTTATCATCCTCAATCTTATCTTTTTTAGCATCTAACATAGTTTGCTTAAGAGCTTCCATTTTTTTTTCTGTTTCTAAAATTTTAGCTTCATAATATGAAAATATTGTCTTATTTGAAGCCAACCTTTTAAAGGCATCTACGGTTTCACCGTATAGATTCTTAAAATAAATTTGTAATTCATAATGAGACATTTCATCAATAGGTTCATATCTAGATTGACTTACATTTTTATTCTTATGATAATGGGCCACGAGACAAAGATTTGTCTCTTCGTCACTTTCACTTGAGCTACTTTCACTTAAGGATTCACTATCACTTTCCCAAGCTACATATGATCTTATAGTCTTGCTAGACTTCTTGTATTGACCCTTATCTTTTTATTTCTTAAGTTGTGGATAATCCGACTTGTAGTGTCTGGCTTTACCATAATTAAAACATGAAACCTTGGACTTTTCTTTCTTATTCTCATCTTGCTTTAAGGAGTCAACTTATCTTCTAAAGTTGGTGAGATTGTTAACGGAATGTTTTACTCCGTTTTCTCTTAATATATTTATGATACCGTTTAACAAACAACCCTATTTTTGTTGAGGACTTGGAGCTAGAAGCCATAAGAGCAATCAACTTTTTTTCCACCTTTTTTTCCTTTTTCTTTTCTTTCTTAACTTTCTTCTCATGCTTCTCTATACTAATAAGCTCTTGATGATGTTCTTCAAGCTCACCAAACAAAATATTAGTGTCCAAAGTCAATAGATTGTTAGCTTCGTTAATGGAGGCGACTTTAGGTTCCCATTTCGTATTAAGACATCTCAAAATTTTGTTAGTAAAAATATCATTGGAAACTAGCTTACCTAGTGCACTCAAACGCTTTACAAGATGAGTGAATCTCTTTTGCATATCGGCAATGGTTTCACCATGCTTCATGTGAAAGAGTTCAAACTCTTGATTTGAAGTATTGCTTCTAGCTTGTTTGACTTCATTTGTACCCTCACGGGCAACTTGTAATGCGTCCCACATAGATTTAGCAGTTTCGTAATGAGAAACATGGTAATATTCACCAACCCCTAAAGCGAAGATTAGAATATTCCTTTCTTTCCAATCACTAGACCACTTTTTCTCATCTTCTGCATCTTATTATGCTTTTGGTTTAGGTACAACAACACCATCCGCATTGGTCATAGTAATTTCAAATGGACCATTTTGATTGGCGCTCCATACTTTTATAGAAATAAAATTGATATGGATACGCATACAATCATTCAAATAACCATAGTTCTCACCATTAAAAACTCGCACTTTATTATACACCCCTTTTGGTTCGAAAGCCATAATCTAACAAGATAATTTGAAGCACAAGATAAACTGGTGCTCGTGATACCACTTGTTAGACGAGGGCAACAATCTAGAAGAGGAGGTTGAATTGATCGCCAAATAAAAATTTTCTTATCAAAATTTTGTTTTGAAAAATATTTTCCTATGGCAAGCGGAAGCAAATCCTAATTGACTCTCCTCTTTCCGAATCGTTATTGGTAGAATCAGATATGCGTACAAATCGTGGTAAAACGTATGCTAAAGATGAGAAAAGAAAATCAATAAGTTCTATATAATATGTTTGAATATAAACCACACAATGATAAACGATTTCCAATGAAATGTAAAATTAAACTTGACTTAGGAATTTTATCGAACACTTAGTGTGCAGTCAATTTATCAAACACTTGGTGTGCAATACACAAAACTTAATTCTCTTTGTGTTGAAGGTGCAATAAATAAATTGAAATTATTTAGATTCTAATGGTTTCACAAAACAGTTTAAGACACTTCAACCCAACCATAATTTTTAGCAAATCAAATTACTCACTAAGTGTTATTAAAATGTAAAGTGTGTGTATGTGTGTGCGTGTGTGTGTGTATGTGTGTGTGTGTGTGTGTGTGTGTGTGTGTGTGTGTGTGGGCGCGTATGTGTTGTGTGTGTGTGTGTGTGTGTGTGTGTGTAAGAGATAGATAGATAGATAGATAGATAGAGAGAGAGAGAGAGAGCACCAAGATTTATTTAGGTCGTTCCCCAATTATGCTCAATATGGGTACGTCTGCCCTCAATTCCAAATCGAATTGAGATATTATAATTAACCTTTGCAATAGTAGTTTACAAGAGAAGTATTAGCAATTCAAACCCCCAAACCCTATGTTTGATGTTTATCTTAGCTACTTCTCTTCCTTTGATCTTAGTTAGATCAAGTCACACAAGACCTCCAATTTAATCTTTTGGTTACCTCTACTCCTTTGACTGAACCTCTATTCTTCAAAGCTTTCACTCGGTTGAATCTGAATTGCAAAATCTTGTCCTAAGTATTTCAATTGATCCCTCGGTTACCGCTACTCCTTTGCAAGAACCCCCGTTCTTTAAATCTTTCACTCAGCTGAATCTAAGTTGCAAAGACTTGAGCAAAAAAACCCTAATCAACCCTTGATCTTGCTAGAAAAAAATCCTAAAGGTTTTATCAATGAAATCCCCAAAGAAAAACTCAACCCAAATTGATTACACCAACCTAAATTGGACCTTATCAATCTTATCTTGATGAAAAACAACAAAAATGATAATGTGTAATTGTTGAATGCATGCGAAGAAGGTTGAAGATGATGAGAAATTTCTAAGTGTGTTCTTGGTTTAAAATTTTTAGAAATGATGCATGAATGCATATTATACGTATGTGTATGTGTAGAAAGAAAACAAGCAAAAACATTTTTTGGCCAAATATGTAAGTTTTGAAAGTTGGAATAGAATTTATTGACTCCAATCATGAATGAGTCAATACATAAGCCAAAGAAGTCGATACATTTTCCAAAAGAGTCGATACATTGAGGCCAGAGAGTATTTATTTGAAAAATTCTTCAGAATAAGTTGACTTCAAACATGGGGGAGTCGACTCATCCGTCTGATGTATCGACCTATACCATCAATGTATAGATATATTGAA
The DNA here is from genome assembly GCA_963859935.3 of Lathyrus sativus. NCBI lineage: Eukaryota > Viridiplantae > Streptophyta > Magnoliopsida > Fabales > Fabaceae > Lathyrus > Lathyrus sativus. Next base: position 619,708,426 of record OZ012739.1, on the reverse strand, counting down.
GGCAGGGATGACCAGGCTGAAAATCCCTTTAGTGGGAGTCGACCCATAAACCTGTGTATCGATCCATTTACTATTTTTTTTATGAAAATTCATAAATATTGCATGAGGTAGCCTATTTAATCTAATTTTACATGTCATGTCATGATGATGCACATCTAGACAAAGACGATAAGGTTCAATATACACAAATAACTAAGCTACCTAGTTTTAACATAATTCAAAACATGTTTAAGAGTATATTGCACTCACAAAGATAAGTTGCATAAATGATGAGGGAAAGTTTTCCATACATCCAGCTTCTCGAGCAAGTCCTATAATATATCAACAACCATTTAGTTATATAAGTTCAAAGCGAGTGCTAGGAGTTTGAGCTAGCACAATATCGTGATGTGCACCTTCGTGGATGCGAAATTTTTTTCCAAAAGAAAATGAATTGGTTTTATCCACCCATTGCACGACATATGTTCACTTCTTAAACTATTCAAACAATTGCCTAAATAAAAGAGAAGATATCCCAACTATCATCATGCATTACTCGTGTTTGCATCAATTTGCATTAATCGTGTTTGCATCAACTTGCATCTGTGATGTTTGCATTGCTCTAACTTTAAAACCATGCATCTCATATCATGACAACATGCATGATTCTAGCATAATGCTTGTTATAAAGATCCAAAAATTCTTATAACACTAGATGAAAAACTTAAACTCATCAAAAGCCCAATTGTCATTGGCACCTGTCTTTTAGTTTTCAAAGCCCAATTATCATTGACACTTGTCTTTTAACTTCCAAAGCCCGATTATAATTGGCACCCTGTCTTTTAATTTTCAAAGCCCAATTGTCATTGACACCCTGTCATTTAAATTTTCAAAAATTCAATCATCATTGGCACCCTACCATTTAAAATTTCAAAGTCAAATTTTATTAGCACCTGTCATTTAATTTCTCAAGCCCAATTTTCATCGGCATCTACCGAAAAGCCCAATCTTCATTGGCACCAACAAAAGCTCAATCTTCATTGACACCAATCAAAGCTCAATCTTCATTGGCGCCCTTTTATTTATATTTTCAAAAGTACAATCATAATTGGCACCGTATCATTTAAGTTTTCAAAAGCCTAATCATCATTGAAACCTTATCATTTAAATTTTTAAAAGCAAAATCATCATTGGCACCCTATCATTTGAATTTTCAAAAACCAATCATCATAGGCACCCTGTCATTTAAATTTTCAAAGTCCAATCATCATTGGCACCCTATCATTTAAATTTTCAAAATTTCAATAATTATTGGCATACTGTCATTTAAATTTTCAAAGCCTAATTTCCATTGGCACCTATTCATTTAAATATTCAAAACCCAATCATCATTGATACTCTATCATTTAAATTTTCAAAAGGTCAATCATCATTAGCACTCTATCATTTAAATATTCAAAGCCCAGTTTCCATTGGCACTCAGTCATTTAAATTTTAAATCCCAATTTCCTTTGGCACCCAATCATTTAAATTCCAAGCCTAGTTTTCATTAGCACCTAGTCATTAAAATTAAAAATCCTAATCTTCATTGGCACCTATCAAAAAGCCCAATTTCCATTGGCACCAACAAAATTCCAATCTTCATTGGCACCTACAGAAAAGCTTAATCTCCATTGGCACCAACAAAAGCCCAATCTCCATTGGCACTTATCGAAAAGGCTTATCCACATTGACACCTACCAAAAAGCCCAATCTTCATTGACCTTTACCGGAAAGCCCAATCTTCATTACCATCAACAAAAGGCCAATATTCATTGGCACCTACCGAGAAACCCAATCTTCATTGGCTCCAACAAAAGACCAATATTCATTGGTACCTACCAAAAAAACCCAATCTTTATTGGCACAAACAAAAACTTAATCTTTATTGGCACCTACCAAAAAGTTCAATCTTCATCGGCACCAACAAAAGCCCAATCTTCATTGGCACCTATCGAAAATCTCAATCTTCGTTGGCACTAACCAAAGATCAATCTTCATTGGCAACATGTCATTTAAATTTTCAAAAGCATAATCATCATTCACACCCTATCGTTTAACCTTTCAAAAGCCCAATTGTCATTGGCACTCTATCATTTAAATTTTCGAAGTCTAATCATCATTAGAACCTGTCATTTAATTTCCCAAGTCTAATTATCATTGGCACCTACGGAAAAACTCAATCTTCATTGGCACCAACAAATCCCAATTTTCATTGGCACCCCCCTCAAAGTCCAACCCTCGTTGGTGCCCTGTTATTTTAATTTTCAAAGCCCGATCTTCATTGACACCCTGTTATTTAATTTTCAAAGCCCAATTATCATTGGCACCCTGTAATTTAATTTCCCAAGTCTAATTATCATTAACACCTACGGAAAAACTCAATCTTCATTGACACCAACAAATCCCAATTTTCATTGACACCCCTCAAAGTCCAACCCTCTTTGATACCTTATTATTTAAATTTTCAAAGCCCAGTCGTGATTGACACCCTGTTATTTAATTTTCAAATCCCAATTATCATTGGCACCCTATCATTTAATTTTTCTCTCTAGTGAATCTTTTAATTTATTTGTCAATCTACGCGTAAACCTTTGTGTTGAAGACAATCTTTATCGATAAACGGATCAACCTTCGCGTTGAAAAGGATCTTTTCGATCTAAGCATTAGAATTTATGTTGAAGACAATTTTTCAATCTTCATTATCATCTAAGGACAAAAGTTGGGTCCTTTATATTTAATTACCTCTAATGGGTTCAACCCCCTACGTATCTCCCAGTGCGATGGAGTATTCAAAGTTGTGTAGTTCTTAGCAACAAAAACTTGCAATTGGTTGATTTTAAATAAATAAAAAATTATCGTGCAGTGGTGGAAAAATTTTAGTTTATTGAAAATAAAAACGAATTTGCTCGCGTTACGACGAAAAATAAAATTTTGTTGGTTGTCGTTGATTTTAGGAGGAAGACGAGTATTCAAATATAAACAAGACGTGCGTCTTGTGCTCGCTTACTCGAGGATGAAATGATGTGCATCGAGTTATTCCCTTTAATTCGAGTTTTGTTTATATAGAAAAATGATAATTGAAATGACCAAGTTGTGCAACATGCATAACGCAAGCTAAACGGTTAAAATAAATATACATCTATTTACCGATTTTTATTCTTTACACTTAAGTTATTATTTTTTTTTTAAATGACGAAAGAAGATCAAGATGAAAAAAAAAATCGAAGAGAAAATTGAGAGTTATAATGGACAAAACGTGTGTCTTGCAATCAAACTTTGAAAAGCAAAAAGATGTACATTACTCTATTTTTTTTATTCCGAGTTTGAAATCACTAAAGCGTCTACCCTTAAAATTTCTTTAAAATTGTGAGTAAATAAAAAGATATGAGATAGCTACAAATGGATCAAATCTTAAACCAATAAAATTGAGTTGGGACACCACAACTAACTTAGTATAACTTATAGGCAAATAAAGAAATAAGTAAAACTACTAATTTTCTCTATCTTTACAAATGAAGCTTTTTAAAGATATAATAATAATAATAATAATAAATAACTTATAATAATAATAATAATAGTAATAATAATAATAATAGTAATAATAATAGTAATAATAATAATAATAATAAATTATCGATTCTATTATTTCGTTAGCATTTTATTTACTTAATGATTGAATTTAAAAGTCGTAAATCTAAAATTAAAAAGACAAAAAGAAAAAACTAAAATTTTATCTACATAAAAAAATTGAAAGAAAGTAAATTAATGTGATAAGTAGTGCAAAAAGCAGAGGGTGTTTGCAAAATCTAATAAATGGGTTCAATTCAAAATGACAAAACAGCCCAAACAATCCCTTTTTTTATTTTTGGTTAAAGCCCAACATAATGAAAATAATAATGAAAAAAAGAGACAAATGTTGTTGAAACCAAATATCCTTTTCATTTAAAAAATGAAAACTCTTAGATAAAAACAACCTTTAAAAATAGTTTCACGAACAACTAATCATAATTTTTTCTATTATTTAAAAAATAAAAATAATTTTTCTCTCTTTTTTATATTCACAATCACCTAATGAATCTAATTGAAAATAAATTAAATATTAAATAAAATTAAAAAACATTCTACTTAAATATATAAATTTAATATTTAAAAAAAAACTAACAAAAGTAAAACAAAGCCACGAAAACAAAGACAAGTCACGAAAGAAGAAATAAATAGAAGAGTGAATCGTAAGACGACTCTAAAAATAGTAAAGAAGATGATGCGGCGGCTGGAGAGAGTGGTGAGAGTTCTTTCCAATGGATGTTTTGCGTGCGTGGCCAAAAATACAGTAGCGAAAATGCAGTGGCCGAAATTTTCCCTTCTCATCTTCTTTTTGTTTTTTCGATTGTGTTTTCTTTTTGGGTTTGTTTGATTGAAATGATGTTATGTTGTGAGGAAGAAAAATCTTCAATGAAACGAAAATAATGTTAGTGAAAAAAAGAATCCACTGCATTTTTTATTTGTATTGTATTATAAAAATTATTTAAACCGATTTTTCATTTTAAAACTTTAAAAGAAATACTTTATAATTTTTTAAACAAAAATGTATAGTATTATAAAAATTATTTTTGTAAACATTGAAACAAATGGACCCAATATCTTTTCGTATTTTCATTTTTCTAAATCAAACCATCTAATTCTTTTGAGAAATAGAAAGGAAGTTGATCTATGACCCACACCATTAAGTTCTATATATGTTTTCTTAATTCTAATGTCTTATGCATAGAAAGAGTGTTAGTAATACATCTTTTTTTTTAATACACTAATGGTTGAAATTAAAATGAAGTGCTCTGAATCATGCGAGTTTTAGTAGAATTAATGTGAGTTCCTTTTATGGAATACGTCAATTTTCTAAGATGGATTTCAAAACATTTCTTAAGTCTTGCATTGTTAAAAGGATAGTGTGTGTTTGTGTGTTAACTAAATAAAACTTAGGTAACATATTATTTAAATTACACTTACTTTATTATAAGAAAATTTCATATTTCATTTTAAAAAATATAAAAAAAAAATTGGGTTTTTCTTTTTCATACTCTTTATTCGGAATGTTTGAATTGTTGAAGCGCCAATTTCTCTCATTTTTTTATTATTTGGTAAATTTTTTGATTATTTTCTTAAAATCGCTTTAGAGAATGATTTGAATTTCTTTTTGTTTGAGTTGAGAAATTATAAAGTAATTTTCTTTAATTCTCTTTAGAAAATTATTTGAATTTTTCTTGTTTGAGAAATTATTAAGTGGTCTCATTATTGAACTTTCTTTATAGAATTATTTGAATTTTTCTTCGTTTAAAAATTATTAAATCATCTTCCGCCCATTGGAGTATTTCGCCAATTGAATGCAAACTTTACTATTAAATATTAAAATTGTCTGCAATATGTCCGCCACATAATAGTGTCGTTGCATTATGAAGCAACCGTACGTTGAATAAAATAATAATAATAAATGTTGTAACCGTTAAACAATTCATTTACTTATTTAATGAGACTAATTAAAATTTTATACATTCACATTTTCTCTACAATTTTATTTCCTCTTAAAATTTCGATTTCTCTCTCACAATTTTATTATTTTACTCTTAACTTTTAGATTTTTCTCTCAATTTCATCTCATTGACCTTCATTTGACACAATATTTTACTCAAATTTTCATCTTTTTACTTCAAAAATATTATTATTTAGGCCAAATGGATCCTAATCAATATAATTTTCAACCATATATATTCCAACTCATGCAAAATTATCAACGTCCTAATCCTCAAAATTCTCAATTTTCATCACTACCAACAAACTCCGCCATATTTTTCCTGTCACCAAACAACCCAAATATATATTTTAGATCTCAAATAAATACTCATGGGGTGGATTTTTCTCACCATGAACCCCAGACACCGATTGAGTTTATGTCTGAACGTCAATTTCCACAAGGAGAAGAAAGACATTTGGTAAAAAAAGAACTTGAGAGCTATTTTAACAAGCTCTCTAAGTTTAAGTTAAAGGGATAGGGTAAACGGAGAAAGTAAGTTTTCATCACCATGACACTTACCTAGAGTGCGGCGACTCCAATCCTAAGGCTAGGATAAAGGGTAAGGTAAACTAGTCTCGATCGCGTGACAGTGTGAGATAAGGGAGTTAGCTGTTAGTGGTTAGAGGGCTCGACAAGATATCGCATCATGTGCCTATGTATCCTGACTAGGAATGAAGAATCAGAGCTTCCGTAGTTCAACTCACTAAGTGATGACTCATGTCTAATTCTCTCATGAGAAAAGGAACCTAACTGTAAGTTATCTAAAATTAAAAAATTCATAATGGTAACTACCTAAAAGGATAAACAGTCAAAGTATATACAATCTAAGGCGATCAACCTAAAAGGAATAAGGACCACACAATGGATAAAAGAGAAATGTAATGCACATGATTATATAGTCAACCATGAACCCTTCCCTTGGATTTAAGCATAAGCAACAATCAGGAAGATAGTATCAAGAGCTGCAAGATAAGTATCATGGAGAAAATATCCAATGAGCAAACAACAAAGCCTCAAGCATCAAGATCATGGACCAATAACAACATATGTACAAAGTGAGGATCAAGGCACGTAATCATCTCATAAGGGGGGGGAGATCAAGAATAGACATCATCAATTAATTAAAACAACGTAAACGAATTTAATTTTAATTGTGTGCACTAGCAAAGTGGCTAGTCTTCTAAATGACCAACTAGAAGTAATTGATTGAATAGGTCTCACTATAAGAAAACTCAGGAGTAAGCTATGAATGTTGTGTATGGTGACCATGAGGTTGATGGCAACGCACGAGGTAATCGACTTACAAGGATGAAAAATGGCTCGATGTTGGATCGATAATTAGTTTACTTTAAAAAGGATTTAATGTGATGCTTGAAGAGAATAACAATTAAATATCATTATAAAAGCGCAATGCATAGTTTAGATGACATGAGAATTTGCATAGACGAGTAGACCAATCAAACACGAGGTAATAATTTCAAACAAGATAATAAGTCCAAACAAATCTCACAAATTTAAGTGCATAACTAACTAAGTTATTAACTAATTAAGATATTAACTAATTAAAATAACATTAATCAAATTAACGATCCAATAAAAAATAAAACTAATCAAGATATTAACTAATTAAAAATAAAATTATTTAACTAAATTAAAAAACTAAACAATTATAAGAAAGAAAAAAAAAACATACATATTATCTAGCCAAAACGGTCACGAAATGTCATATAACCAACTAACATAAATGCTAGCTAGAAAACAATGGAGTCCTATTACTGCTTTTTATGAGTGGTGCATTTACATGTGAGATAATATTCATTATTTTATGTTATTTTTAATTAAGATCAAGAGAGAAAAGATATAAAATCTAATTGAACAAAACATTACATAAGTTCATTCTATATCATTATCTCAAAAGAATAAATGAAGGCTAATGTGTGAAGTTTTTATGGTGATTGAAGTTTGGAAAAGGTTTGAAGATAGAGGTTGGGTATCGTGATGAAAGGGGGTGAGTGTTGGTAATTAATAATGGTGGCTTTTATGAAAGGATCAAGAAGTCTCAAGAAGAATGAAAAATATTTTCTCTTATTAAGAGTCAATATGTACTGTGTGTGTTTTTATGAAGGTAGGTGTGATCTCTATATGTAGCCAAAGAAGGTGAATAGTGAGGATTTGGGTTAACATGAATAAAAAGAGTCTTTTGAAATGAAAAATGTGTGCTATGGGAGAGGATTTTTCGCTGCAATGTTGATGTTGTAGCAGGAGGATTATCACAAAAAAAGAATAAGTACAAACTAACTTTTCTAAACTTAACTATTAATTTTTTTCTAAAATAAGTAAGAGACAAAAGAAATTCAAATACTAAATAAGAAAATAATAAATAAATAAAAATAAATTATGATAGAAATAAAATAGAAATTTGATTAGTTAAAAAGAAATAAAACGATAAAAAACGAATTATTGGACCAGTATCGAAGTGCTTAGAAAAATAAAATAAATATACCAAAATAATCAGCAAAAAAAATATGTATTGAAAAAATACAGCGTTTGATCAAGTTTTGAAATAAATTTTACCTAGTTAAATAGCCTAAACTGTCCAAAAATGTGATAGAAAAGTAGTCGAAAAATTAAAATGAACACGCCAGGTTAAACTACGCGAAACGTAGATCAATATCACTAACATTTGCAGACTCAATTTTTAAATTCTCTGTCCACTAATTTTTAGGCACAATTAAATTTTAGTTTGACCGATTCGGTTGTAATTCCAACAAGTTAATCCCAGCTGATAACTTGGGATATTATGCAAGATAATTGACCTAGAATGATATGCAAAAGATCAAAGAATCTAAGGATAAAATTTGGGGTATGACAATATTCAATTGAATACAATCACATATTTTGCAACAAAAACACATTAACAAACATTCGTATAAGATGAAGTTAATGGAAAAGAATATGAAGATAAATTGGACGACAAGCATATAGAAAAAGTGAAGTGCATTAAACAAACACCATGTTCCAAAATATCTCCAAGTCTTAAACAAACAAACAAACATAAAAATAGGTAAACATAAAATGAGATGAACAAAAGATAACATGATATGTACTACAGCTAAACAACATCATCCTCAAGGTCTCCTCCCCCTAAATAGATGGCCCCTCCCTCTGAAATGATAGTCTGGAGGTGGTGGAGATTGTTGCTCATCCAATCGCTCAGTGAGTTCCAAAACATCCCCGTTGAGAACGTTGAAACTTGTCGTAAGAGCTCGATTATTACCCACATTGGTTTCATCCATAGTATCAAAACATCCCATGACGCTGGTGGTGAACCAACTAGAGTTGACAATTTGAGCCTGAATTTGGTTCTGCAACGCCATGTACCGTTCCTCTTAAGCGGTAGCAAAATTTTGATGTTGGAGCTGCATGTTTCTCAACATCTCAAGAACTTCATCATTGTTTTGTTGATGGTGTGGAAGAGATGGAGGCATGTAATAGGACTCTTGCTGGTTCCAGTTGTTTGTTGAAGGTATATAGGCTGAACCAAGAGAGGTTCATCCGATTTTTTGCCACTCACCCCATCCCAGATTTGCATAGGGATCCATATGAGGTGATTGATCCAACTAGCCACTGTTATCTTGTTCAATATCATTGTGGTCAATTTCCATTGCACGAGCAACTTGTTCTTCTTCCTCTTCTTCTTCATCTTCATCTTACTATTAGACCCGTGAGCTAGAGGCCTTTACTAAGAATCTGTAGTGTTTCTCTTCTTTATCCCACAAATAACTCATCATTGTCAAGGTCTTTTGATAGAATTCTTGATATGTTGTCAAAGATATACACGGAATCCCTTGGACAACCACGTCAGCATGGTTAAGCACACTTTGAATGAACGAGGCATAGGATAAAGCAGTACCTCTTCCAGAATCCCTCAAAGCATAAATCCTACTCGCAATATAATGAGGCCAACTAATTTTTATTTTCTTTTTCAAAATGTAAACCAAGTGGACCTCAGTCTGGTCGACCCTGGAGTAACTTACCTTCTTAGAACAAAGTATGTGAGATATTATCCGCTGTAGGATTCTATCAACTGGCTTCAACCGACCAGTAGTAACCTTCTTAGGAAATAGATCACTAGCGACAATATGATCAGCAAAGAGTTTCTTCAACATTGAGTTCAAGGCTTTCTTAAACTCATAACCGTCGGCAGTTCTAGTGTCAGTGACCTTAGGAAGTGGAGCAAAGAGTGGAACTCATAACCGTCAGCAGTTCTAGTGTCAGTGACCTTAGGAAGTGGAGCAAAGAGTGGACACATATTAAACAAATCTTTCCAAACTCTATCATTTATCGAAATCCTTATATCGCCTATTTTACAATTGTACTCGTAATCATCAAATTTTCCCTAAAGACCCGTATAGAAGAATTGAACAAGATCTTCATTATACTTTGTGTCACATTCCAAAAATAGATTAAACTCTTGAAAATCCAAAAGTTCAAAACTTCCTGAATGTGCATTCATTCAGAAGTTTTGTGATGATAGACAATTTGTTTTACAATAGACCTTTTGCTAAAGTTCTTCTCATATGATTCAACAAATTCAGTAGAGAGTAGAGAGAGAGAGAGAGAGAGAGAGAGAGAGAGAGAGAGAGAGAGAGAGAGAGAGAGAGAGAGAGAGAGAGAGAGAGAGCATTTACCGAAACACTTGCCCTAGGTTGGGAAGTACCAACATGTGATGTTGGAGCTCTTGTGGTTCTTTTCCCAGTGACTCTTCTGGTAGCCATGAAATTCAACTGATGGAGAAGATGAGCAGTAGGTTGAATTTGAATTGATGATGAAAAACTCAATTGAAACCTTTTGACCTTAAAGGACTTTGTTGAGATTGGGTTTTTAGGTTTTGTAGAGATTTTAGGGATAGGAGAAGTGCAAAAGAGATGTCTAGATGCAAATAATAATGTTTCAATACATTTAATGAAGAAATGCAATAAATGGGTCAATCAACATGGATAGGCGCTACACTTTTCAAGATTTTTAAGTATTTTTCAGCGACGCATCGACCTAAAAAGTCTACGCGTCGACGCATACCAGATCCAAAATTTGTAAAAATGGCATTATCATGAGTCGGCTTATGACCTGTTTTGACTCACACAGTTAAAATGTGTAAAAATGCACTTTTTAAGTCATTTATACATCAAACATTAATAGATAAAAAGCTCACACATATTTCAAACTTACAAATGGATAAAAATATGTTCAAACCATGGAATAAACATCAATCTAACACACAAAATGACATACTATCTTACACATATATATGTGGTCAAGAGTATTTTGCTAGAGAGGAATGATATTACCTCCAATGACGATCGATGATGGATGCCCTCACATATAGCTTGATCTTCTCAATGTTCTTGGACAAAAATATAGACAAGCATAGATATAGTGCATGCAATCATGAAACCTTAAACACGACTCAAGATATCGAGAACACCCAGTTCCCTACGAATGTTAAAGAAAGGCTCTAACGTAAGTGGTTTTGTGAAAATATCCACAAGTTAATTCTTAGTATCAACATGCTCAAACACAACATCACCTTTCTCTACATGATCCTTAAGGAAATGATGGCGAATTTCAATATGTTTGGTGCGTGAATGCAGTACAAAGTTTTTGGTTAGGTTGATGGTGCTTGTATTATCACACAAAATAGGAATACGTTCGAGTTTAATATTGAAGTCGAGTAATTGTTGCTTAAGCCACAAGACTTAAGCACAAAAACTAACGGCCACAACGTATTCCGCCTCGGCTGTTGACAAAGCAACAAAAACGTGATTTTTGCTATGCCAACTCACTAAGGAATTCGAGAAAAAATGACAAGTGCCACTTGTGCTTTTCCTATCCGATTTACAACCGGCAAATTCAGAATCGGAATAGCCAACCAAAGAATAATCACTTACCTTAGAATACCAAAGCCCATACTTTGGAGTATCAGATAGGTATCTAAGTATGCGCTTGATGAATTTCAGTGCGATTCCTTGGGACATGATCGGTACCTTGCACACAAACATACACTAAACATGATATCCGGTCGAGATACGGTAAGATAGAGGAGAGAACCCATCATACCTCTATACTTTTTTACATTCACATCTTACCATTCTCATCTCGATTCAAGTTTTCACATGTAGGAATTGGAGTGTCAATCGCTTTGGAGTTAGCCATGTTGAAACGCTTGAGAAGCTCAAGGAAATATTTCGTCTAGCTCATAAATGTTCCTTCTTTGAGCTGCTTGATTTACAATCCGAGAAAATAGTTTAGCCCCTTCATCATGCTCATCTTGAACTCTCCCTGCATCAACTTAGAAAACTCCTTGACCAAATTCATGTTAGTAGATCCGAATATGATATCATCTATATATATTTGTACCAAAATAGAGTGTTTTCCTTGACGTTTAATGAAGAGAGTTGTATCAACCTTCCCTCTTGAGTATCCTTGGTCTAGTAGAAATTTGTTAAGACGTTCATACTGAGCCCTATGGGCTTGCTTGAGACTGTACAAAGCACGTTTAAGCTTATAAACATGATTATGAGACTCATAGGATTCAAAACCAAAAGGTTGGGCTACATAAACCTCTTCATTGGTGTATTCGTTTAGGAAAGCACTTTTTACATCCATTTGAAATAATTTGAAATTTTTAGCACATGTATAAGCAAGCAAAAGACGTATAGCCTCGAGTCGGGCAACAAGAGAATATGTTTCCTCGTAGTCTATGCCCTCCTCTTGGTTATACCCTTGCACAACTAAGCGTGCTTTATTTCTTATTATGACTCCAATTTTGTCAAGCTTGTTCCTAAACACCCATCGGGTGCCAATTAATCGATGGCCTTGCAGAGGAAGGGCAAGGCTCCAAACCTCATTCCTTTTAAATTGATTTAATTCCTCTTGTATTGATAAGAATCAATGTTCATCGAGTAACGCCTCTTTAGGGTTTTTAGGCTCAATCTGAGAGACGAAAGTAAAGTGATAACAGAAGTTGCTTAGCTTGGATCTCGTAGTCACTCCCTTTGAAATGTCACCGAAAATATTCTCGATAGGATGGTATTTAGAGGACTTCCAAGATGGAGGAAGGTCATCATTGTTATTTGGATGATCCTCCTCAATCTCCTCTTGATGGTGATCTTTTTCCTCCTCAACTTTCACTGCTTCAAGTTAACCAGTCCCTTTTTTAGTGTCCTTGAGCATGTCTTCTGAAGATACACCTGCATCATGAAAAGAAATACCTTTTATGACATATTTCGAATAAGTTTCACCAAAAGTAACATGTACGAATTCCTCAACAATAAGTAACTTCTTACTCTATACCATATATGCCTTACTTGTATGAGAGTATCCAAGAAAGATACCTTCATCGGCCTTAGAGTCGAACTTGACAAGGTTCTCCTTACCATTGTTCAAAACAAAACATTTACAACCGAATACATGAAAGTGAGATACATTGGGCTTCCTTCCTTTCAAAAGCTCATACGGAGTTTTGTTAAGAATAGCACAGATGAGCACCCTATTCAAAACACAACAAGTGGTACTAATGGCATCAGCCCAAAAATATTTTGGAAGGCCACTTTAATTGATCATAGTTCTTCCTAATTCTTCCAAAAATCAATTTTTACGTTCCACAACCCTGTTTTGTTGAGGGGTACGTGGCGTAAAAAAATTATGATCAATTTCATGCCTATCACAAAATTCTTCAAAGAGATGATTTTCAAATTCACCTCCATGATCACTTCGAATTATTATAATGTTTGTGTTTAACTTGTTTTGAGATATCTTGGCAAATTTTTCAAAAGCCGAAAAAGTACCGCTCGTGCTTGGTAAGAAGATAGTCCAGTAAAACCTAGAGTAATCATCGACAATCACAAAACCATAGTAATTACCACCTAAGCTCTTAATCCTACATGGTCTAAAGAGTTCCATATGGAGGAGTTCAAGGGGTCTCGTTGTTGAAACAATGTTTTTAGATTTGAACGAGATCCTTGTTTGCTTCCCCATTTGGCACGCATCACATAAGTGATCCTTTGAAAACTTGATTTTGGGTAAGCCAATTACTAAGTCCTTAGAGACTATCTTATTTTGCAAATCAAAATTGACATGTGCCAAACACCTATGCCACAACTATGAGTCTTCACTCATGGTGACGAGACATTTGTCTCTACTCAATGATACTTCACTCAATTCAAGCATATACACTTTATTAATCCTCAGGCCTTTAAACACACCCCCTTTTATCATTATTTTCAATTATGCAGCAGTCTTTTGAAAATGACACTTTATAACCCTTGTCACGTAATTGACTAATACTTATAAGGTTGTGTCTAATACCCTCAACTAACATCACATTAGAGATAGTAGTAGAAGAGTGATTACCTACATTACCTTTGCCAAGTATTACCCATTTATTGTTGTCTTCGTAGGTTACAAATCCATTCTTCTTTGCCATAAAGTCAATGAGTAGAGAAATGCCTCCCGTCATATGTCTTGAGCGTCCATTATCGAGAACCTATCTTCTCTCCGTAGACTCAAGACTTTGTACCTTCACAATCAATCAAGGGAAAAAGGTATCCAATTTATATTGGGTCCTTGGTTGTGAGTGAAATATTGGTTGCATTTGGGCAATCATTGATAAATGCCTTTAGGAACTAAAAACCTCCTAAAGCGACATTTAAATTTATCTTTGATCATATAAGTATATTTTTTTATATAGATTTATCATGTTTTCCTAAAATGTGGTCTATCAATAGCAAAACTAATCTTTGGTTCTAGAGCTTTGTCAAGTTTGGCTTTAAGGGTTCTAACCTCTTTTTGCCAAATGTGAAAAGTCTCACAACCCCAATTTAACCATCTACTCTTGTCTTCCTCAACATTTACTTTTATTGGTTCCACCGTAGACATCTTGAGAGCCTCTTATTCCCTTTCAGAATCAGAGATCTTTTTCTCCAAATGAGTGAAAATTTGTTTGTTCGAAGCTAAACCTTTAAAGGCTTCCTTAGCCTCATGGTGCAAAGTATCAAAAGCATGTTGTAATTCAGAATGAGAAATTTTATTAGAGTTATTTTATTTAGCATGTCTTACCTTTTTATTCTTCTTCTTTTGATGAGCGGAGAGGCAAAGGTTAACGGACACTTCATCGTCACTTGAACTATCATCACTAGATGACTCACTATCGCTTTCCTAAGCAATGTAAGCTCTTCTAGGTTTGCTTTGTTTCTTTTGTGAATGATTCATTTCCTTCCCTTTGTCCTTTTTCATCAATGGATAATCCGACTTATAGTGCCAAACTTTCCACAGTTGTAGCAAGACCCTTTTGCTTTACTACTTTTGTTTCGTTCGTTCTTGGAAGACCTTGTCTGTCTTCTAAAGTTGACAAGATTCTTTTCCGAATGTTGAATACCATTTTTCTTGATATAGCGATTGTATCGCCTCATGAACAGCCCCATATCCTCATTTGTTTCTTCATCATCGTCATCACTCGATTCATGATCACTTAGCTCTTTTATGGAGGACTTTGAACTAGAAGCCTTTAGAGCTATTGAATTCTTTTCCGTGTCTTTGGTCCTTTCTTTTCCTTCTTCTCAAATTGATCAAGACTAATGAGCACTTTCTCATGTTCTTGGAGCTTTCTAAATAGAGTTGTAATGTCCAAAGTCACGAGGTCATTGGCTTCCTTAATGGTTGTGACCTTTGGTTGCCACTCCATAGTAAGACACCTTAAAACTTTGTTAGTAGCAACACCGTTGGAAATTGGTCTACCAAGTGAGTTTAGTCGATTGATTAAATGAGTAAATCTCTTTTACGTGTCAGTAATGGCTTCCCCTTGCTTCATGTGAAAGAGATCAAACTCTTGAGTCAAAGTGTTGATTCGAGCTAGTTTGACGTCATTAGTTCCCTCATGGGCAACTTGCAATGCGTCCCACATAGCTTTAGCAGTCGTATAATGTGAAACTCTATAATACTCGTCAACTTCCAAAGAGGAGATTAGAATATTTATAGCTTTCCAATCGTAGTTACACTTTTTCTCATATTCTTCATTCCATTGTGCTTCCGGCTTAGGCACAACAACGTTATTCGCATTCGTCATGGTAATTTCCATTGGACTATTTTGTATAACATTCCATACCTTTCTATCAAAAGAAATGATATGCATGCGCATACAATCTTTCCAATAACTATAAATCTCACTGGATAAATCGGTGTTCTTGATACCACTTGTTAGACGACGAAAATGATCTAGAAAGGGGTTGAATAGATCCATAATTCCTAAATAGAGTCGGCGCTTAAAAGAAATTTGGTTTTTAAAATTTATGTGGAAGCGACTGAGGAACTATATCATCTAAACGAACAGTTACTGAAAAGATTGGATATATGATAAGCCAAGATGGAATATCGAATCCAATGAGAAAACGAATCAATATTTGAATGCTAATCAATATAACTAGAATCACTTAAGTTTGTGCAATTTCCAATTGCTTGTAAAAATTAAACTCAAATTGAAAAAAACACAAATAGTTTATGTGCGGTCAATTTCTCGAACACTTGGTGTGCAAAACACCCCAAGTGAAATTCTCTAAGTAATGGTAGTGCATAATTTTTCCAATTACAAGCAAAATGATTGTAATGAGTTTTCAAAATACTTTTCAGCACTACATTATACCAAAATTTTTATCGAGCAATTGATTGTGCACAAACATTAACAATTCAGAAATAGAAAAATAGCGAAAGAGAGAATAACACCAAATTTTTTGAGGCAGTTCCCCCTTCGTCCTCGCTTGGGGTACGTCTTCCCTCAATTCTAGAAATAGAATTGAGATCTATATTAACATGTTGCAAATGTTTGTACAAGAGAAATAATAATAACCACACACTCAAGGCTAGTTGTTGATGTTGATACTATGTCTTCTCTCCCCTTGATTGAAGTCGAATCAAGTGCCTCAAATGTGTTAAATAAACCTCTTATTTCAGCTACTCTTCTAAACAACCCAACGGTCTTCAAATCTTTAGCCCATACTGATTTTAACCACACACAATTCGAACCCAAATATTTCTTCCATAATCCTCTGGTTACCACTACTAGATTGAACGAACCACCCGTTCTTCAATCACCTTCACTCGGCTGAATCTATGAAGAAATGATTTGTGCAAAAAACCCCAAAACCTTAAGATTCTTAGAGGACAAAACCCTGACAGTTTTATTCAAACCTGATACAATATTCTATGTTTGGACGTTATCACCTCAATGATGCAGAATGATCAACAAAAATTATTATGTGTAGTTGTTAAGAAAATGCAAGAAAGAGAATGAAGATGATGAGAAAAAATCAGTGTTAATTTTCACTTTTCTTATTGTATGTTCAAATGATGAGCCAAAAAGAATATATATGAAGCTAAGACCAATTAACAACCTTAATAGTAATTTGAAAAACAAACAGATCAGAAAAATAGTGTGGTTCAACCAAAGAAAAGAGTGGGTCGACCTGAGCACTCCTGATTTCAGAATTGTACAAAAATTGACTCTATGCGTCGACGCAAAGTTGCCCAAAAATGAAAAACTCAAATACTAACAGTATGAGTCGACCAGAGGGTCGACACGAGCACACCTGAGAGCAAAAGCTCAAAATCCACATTACATGAGTCGACCTAAGCAGGGCTTTGAGTCGACTCAAGTACTCGAAACTCCCAGAAATGACTTTTTGAAATGTTTTGATCTACCTAAACAATACTAATGCACACCTAATTCTCTCAATAAGATCAAGTACATACAAAACACGTATGATGTTCTTATATATGAATAGACTCATGTTTTTGAAATATTTTTGTGCACAAGAAAACTATGAATACTGATTAAGACTCGATGATACTGTCCAAAATACAAAGTACTAACTAGACACGTTTTGATATCATTAAAATAAGGATTGAGACACCTTTCCCTCACAATCATGCTTGACATTATGCGATGCAGGTTAAGGGTTTGTATTATGAGTAAATAAGGATTGGTAGAAAAATAGGATCGACATCTTCAGCTGGGGAGAGAATACTGCAGACAATGACAACTCTGTTGGGGAATGAGCTTAGAACCTAGATTCCCAGCTACCACTGTTATTACTGTTGGGGATGAAGGGATCCTGGACAATTTTCAACTAACTGACTCTTCTTGAGGAAGAACAAGATCAGGATGATCCTTACTGCTTGGGTCGAAAGGAAAATCAAAACACCATCATTGCTGGGGAATGATAACTTTGATTTGTTGGGGATGCTGCGAGAATTCCGCTCTGCTGGGGAAATGGGAGGTAACCAACCTTCCGAAGAACCATAACAGTGTTTGCTGGGGATTAAGCTTTCAATGGGAATTATTGATCATCCCTCAGGGATTTTAGGTAAAGCATGCAATGCATAATGCTTTCTTCGTTGATTTAGCTTTTTATTATTCTCAATGCTTTATAGTATTATGTGATCACAAATAATTGTTTATTTTGCAAACAAAATATTGAAAAGAAACAAATGAGAAATTACATGATGAATTAAAAGATTTGTACATAAGGTGTGTACAAGGATGTAAGAATCCTTGATGAGGAAATTTACAATAAATTGAAACACAAAGTAAATGGCAACGGGAAATTAGATTTTTCATTGATTACAACATTGACCATCATGCACTGTAAGTATTGGTTCTAATACTTTGCATTCATTGATGATGATTTGATTGATCATTTACCTTCTGAGGTCCAACTACAAAGAAGATAGGCTCAAGTGTTCATAGTCAAATGCCTTTATCCTTAATTTTTTCCTGGACATTTTTCTATTTCCTTTCATCCACCGGGATACCCATTTTTTCCTAAGTCTCCCTTTCAGGTTTTCAAATTAGCGGGCTATTATTTTTTGCTTTTGTCCCTAACTTTTGCATGGACATTTCTTTTTTTGGTCCATCGGGACGCCCATTCTTGCCTAGATTTCCCTTGCAGATATTAATCTAGCGAGTTTTTTATTCATCATTTTTTTCAGGCATAATATTTTTTGACTGCGTTGGAGTTCACGGATAGGGGCAACTCCTTCAGATCCATGGTGGTGAGGATTAGGGCTCCGCCTGAGAAGGCCTTCTTGACAACAAAATGGTCATTCGTAATTGGGAGTCCATTTGCCATGTGGATCCGAGCGAATAGAAGAATACCTTTTGAGCACGAGTTCACCTGTGTGGAATACTCGAGGAAGAAATTTCTTTTCAAAAGCTCGTTTGAGGTGTCTCTGATACAATTGACCATGGCAAACAGCTGTCAGACGCTTCTCTTTAATAAGATTCAGTTGGTTGTATCTAGATTGGACCTATTCAGCTTCATCAATATCTGCTTTCATGATGACTCTGAGTGAGAGGATTTCAACTTCAATTGGAAAAACAACCTCCATACCATATACGAATGAATACAGAGTTGCCCCAGTGGAAGTACGAACTGAAGCTCTTTAGCCATGTAATGCAAAGGGAAGCATTTCATGCCAATCCTTGTAAGTTTTGACCATCTTCTGGACAATCTTCTTGATGTTTTTGTTTGTGGCTTTGACAGTGACATTCATCTTGGACCGATATGGTGAAGAGTTGTGGTGCTCAATCTTGAATTCTTGACACAACTCCTTCATCATCTTGTTGTTCAGGTTGCTTGCATTGTCAGTGATATTACTGTTAGGAATTCCATAGCGACAAATTTTCTCTTTCTTGATAAATCTGACAACCACTTATCGTGTAACTTTTGCGTAAGAAGCAGTTTCAACCTACTTGATGAAGTAATCAATAGCAACCAGAATAAAGCGATGGCCGTTGGAAGCCTTTGACTCGATCATTCCAATCATATCAATATCCCACATAGAAAAGGGCCAAGGAGAAGTTAAAATGTTCAATGGAGTTGGTGGCACATGGATCTTTTCACCATAGATTTGGCATTTGTGACATCTTTTGGCAAAGCTGTAATAATCTACCTCCATTTTCATTTAGTAATAACCAGCTCGAAGGATCTTCTTGTCCATAGTAGGCCCTTTGGTATGTACACCCTCACAACCTTCATGTATATACCTTATGATCGTGTTTACTTCGTATCTATCCATGCATATGAGCAACACAGAATCATAATTCCTCTTGTACAATACACCACCACTCAAGAAGAATTTGGTGCATAGCCGTCTGAGAGCTTTCTTATCAGTGATAATAATACCCTCGAGATATTCCTGTTTTTCCAAATATCTTTTGATGTCGTAGAACCAAGGCTTGTCATCAGACTCGTCTTAGATTTCTAAACAATATGATGGTTTGTTTAAAGGATCAATGCAGATAGAAGGAGTTTCATTCTTCCACTTGACTTTGGACATGGATGTCAGGGTGGCAAGAGCATCAACTAGTTGATTTTCTTCCCTAGGAATATGATGAAAAGATATTTCATCAAAATAGGGAATTAATTTTAAAATTTACTTTTGGTATAGAACCAACTTAGAATCTAGAGTCACAAAGTTTCCTCTGACTTGGCCAATCACCAGGGCAGAATCTCCGTAGACCTCAAGAATCTTGATTCTCATGTCAATTGTCGCTTCAATTCCATATATACATGCTTCATATTCAGCCATATTGTTGGTGCATTTAAAGCATAATCTGGTGGTGAAGGGAAGATGAAAACTTGTCAGGGAGATGAGGATAGCACCAATTCCACGACCTTTAGCATTGGAGGCACCATCGAACATGAGCGTTCATCGCACCCCTGGTTCGGGTCCTATGTCAGGGTCTGGAGTCTCATAATCTCTGATAAATAGAACATCATCGTCTAGAAAGTCAAACTTCATTTGTTGATAACCCTCCACGAGTTTATAAGCAAGATAGTCAGACAAGACGCTCCCTTTTATTACTTTCTGGGTAACATGTTGGATGTCATACTCAGTTAGCAACATTTTCCATCGAGCAATTCGTCCAGAGACAGCAGCCTTTTCAAATATATACTTTATCAGATCCATTTTGGATATCAATAAAGTAGTATGGCAAATCATATATTGTCTTAGGCGTCGATTAGCCCAAACCAAAGCACCACAAGTTTTCTGTAATAGTAAGTATATGGTTTCACATTCGATGAACTTATTGCTTAGATAGTAAATTACATGTTCTTTTCTTCCAGTTTTGTCATGTGGACCCAATACACATCCTATAGATTCATTTAGAACAGTGAGATATATGATTAAATGCCTACCAGGAATCAGAGATGCTAAGATCGGTGGTTCTTGCAAATATTTTTTTTTATTTTTTCAAAAGCTTTTTGACAATCATTATTCCATTCAACCGGTTGTGTTTTTCTTAGTAATTTGAATATCGATTCACAGGTAGTCATCGAATGAGAAATGAACCTGGATATTTAACTAAGTCGTCCCATAAAACCACATACTTCTTTTTTTTGTTTTGGGAGGCAGCATGTTTTGAATTGCTCTAACTTTGTCGGGATCAACTTCAATGCCTTTCTGACTCACAATAAAACCCAACAATTTTTCAGAGCTAACTCCAAAGGTGCACTTTAAAAGATTCAACCGTAGTCTAAACTTTTGGAATCTGTCAAACAGTTTCTTCAGATGGCTCAAATGATCATATTCAGTTCTAGATTTGGAAATCATATCATCTACATGAACCTCAATCTCTTTATGGATCATATCATGAAAGAGGGTTGTCATGACACGTTGGTATGTTGCCCCTGCATTTTTCAAACCGAATAGCATGACTTTGTAGCAGTATGTAGCCCATGGCGTGATGAAGGTGGTCTTATCCATATCGGCTGGGGACAGCTTGATTTGATTGTACCGTGAGAAACTATCCATAAATGAAAAGACAGAGAACTGTGCAATATTTTCCACCAACAAATCAATATGAGGCAGAGGAAAATCATCTTTCAAGCTTGCCTTATTAAGATCTCGATAATTAACACACATTCTGACTTTCCCATCTTCCTTAGAAACCGGGACGATATTAGTAACTCATTCAGGATATTTGTAAGAGGCTAGGAACCCAGCGTCAAACTGTTTCTTTATATATTCTCTGGTTTTAACTGTCATATCGAGTCTGGTCCTTCTGAGCTTTTGCTTGACATAAGGACATTCAGGCTTGAGTGGCAAATGATGTTCAACGATGTTGGTATCTAACCCAGACATATCTTGATAGGACCGGGAGAAGATATCAACATACTCTTTCAATAACTTGACCAACTCGGAGTGTACATGCTCAACAAGGGATGCCCCAATCTTGACTTCTTTTATGACATCATCAGTACCAAGATTGACAACTTCCACTGGCTCTTTCTGTGGCTAAATCTCTTTATGCTTGTGCTCAAGGAGTCTTGCTAGTTCAGCCGGTAATTCACAATTTTCCTCACCATCTTCTTTGGCTTGGTTGATTAGAATCCCAAAATTACAATGGATGTTTATCGTGTTGTTATCAATGAAATTATTTATCCTGCATGTTTATGAATTTGTTTAGAATGAGCTATTTGAAAGGTGAAAATAAAAGAAACTTTTTCCATTTGTTTTTTGTGAAAAATATAATGAATAAAGAAAAAAAAGCATGATTTAAAAGCAAAAAACTTGTATTTATTGATCACATAATACGTCAAAAGCGGTAGGCCCTTTACAAGCTATTCACTCGTCTCGGGCAAGGACGAGGGAACAGGAAAGCAAAATGCATTACATGTTTGTAAGGAAAACCTCGGGAACCACTGTAGAAGTCCAATTGTTGAGCATGAAGCCGGGAGGACACTTACGTATGAATTTTGCACTCTGATTACTAGGACCAACATCATCAATGACTGCCACAATATCACCCTTCTGGAAACCAGCGCTATTGAATTTGATCACGTTGCACTTTGTTTGACCACATGAGCTAGATTGTTGATTAGGATGGTAACCCAGTCCAAAACAATCATGCTTCTCCACCACATTCAAGATTTTCCCCCATCCAGGCAAGGCACCTTTCTCAATGGTCTCTTTAGCACTCTTGGCAAATGACACGATCATTTTTGGTGATCTGCTTTGATTGATAGAAGTGGAACTGACATTTTTGTATTTGAGACATTGCAACGGCACCTCAGCTATGCCTTCATCATTATCGACATATCAAAAGGATGATAAATCGCTTACTAGCAAATATTCTTCACCACACACAATGATCAATTGATCGTCGTACATGATTTTCAATTTCTGATGCAATGTGGAAGTAACTTCCCCTGCAGCATGGATCTAAGGTCTACCTAATTAGAAACTATATGCAGGATTGATATCCATCACTCAAAAAGTAACGGTAAACAAATGCGGTCTGATTTTGACGGGTACATCCACCTCACCGATAAATTTCCTTCTGGAACCGTCAAAAGCTCTGACAATTAAAGCGCTCGGCCTTATCTCGCTCCCTTCTACCAGTAATTGACTCAATGTGCCCTTAGGCATCAAGTTGAGAGAAGAACTGGTATCCATAAGGACACGAGATAGCAAGGCGTCCATGCAAGTCGCTAATATATGCAATGCTCTGTTATAAACAGTTCCTTCAGGAGGTAACTCTGACTCGTTGAAACCCAAGTACCGACTTGCAGTTATGTTTGCTACCACATCATCAAACTATTTTATGGGGATATCATGCATTACATGGGCAACATTCAAAACTTTCAACAAAGTTAATTTGTGCGCGGGCGAGCTCATGAGCAAAGACAAAATTGAAATCCTCAAAGGAGTTTATCCCAGTTGACCCACAATCTTAAAATCACTTTTTTTATCAGCTTAATAAATTCTTGATCATCCATTACCTTCTTACCTTTTGTAGAATCCATAGCTGGAGTAACTGGCACTGACGTAGCAGTAGATGCCCCTTGTTGCACGACAGGGGTTATTGAAGCAGATTTCTCCTTGGGAGGAACAATGATTGAAACTTGCATTGGCTTAGATGTGACCTTTAAGGAAAACACTCGTCCACTACGAGTTATCCCTCCATTAGAAATTACACTCATAATTCCAGATTCTGAAAACTGAATTTTTTGACCCCCAGAAAACACGGTGGAACCATACTTCTAAGGAACCTCTTTTGAATTATGATACGGAAAAGGCTTTGGCACACAAACAGTGATAAGTTGTATTTTTTTCTTAGGAGCTTCCACGAGAATCTTCCTATATATGATTGTGAACGACTCTATGGTAGATACCTCTCCTATAAACTTGGATCTGGAAAATTGAACCACACCACGGTTCATCAAGATTTGAACACAACCCTTCAACCTTCGGTACTGATTAGGATTATCATCACAAATCTTGCATGTTCCATGAAGACCCTTCAGTAGCCCTTGTTCTTTCAACTTCTTAATCATAACAGTCATCTAAGTTTTCACTTTGTCGACATCTCTTATCAACTCAGCCCCTTGATCTTCTTCAACTATATTAACCTCTGGTCCACCATGGGTAGGTAAGGGATTATTTTGTATATTAGGATATTCTTTAGCAAATGTCATGATTTTATGGTTAATAAGCTCTTGAACCTTGGTCTTGAAAACAATGCAGTTTCAATAGCATGTCCTATGTACCCAGAATGGTAAGCACATGATGCATTCGGATTATACTTTAGGCTATAAGGAGGAATTGCAGGTGCGATCTCTTTGGGGACAATTTCCTCCTGATGGACGAGATATGGAAACAACCATGTATAAGGCACCAAAATTTTTTCAAAATTTGGACGCTTGCGGTTGCTCTGATTGTTGTTGTTCTATCTGTTCTGATACTGTTGATTTCTGTTGTCTTGTTGAGATTGTTGACGTTGCGGTTGTTGTTGATTCAAAGAAGTCTGAACTTGTTTTTACGGATGATATTGATATGGCAGTTGCTGATATTGGGCAGTAGCGACATAAGGATAAGAATAATACGGCATGGGAGCCATAGGAACCTGATACTGAGGAGAGGCTTTTGCCATCACAGCTGTCGCTACTCGAAAAATGCATCGCGCAACGATGGGGAGGCGAAGAAGAAAGGACAGAAGAGTCGCCACCGAACTTTATTTATCCCATGAGGGGAAAGGAAAATATCAAGAAAACCTTAAGAAAGAAATGGATAAGATGGTCTCGCGACCAAGAACGGGTTCGGAAGCCGGTTATGCGAGGGGAAGGTATTAGCACCCCTCGCATCCATCGTACTCGATGGGAACCTTTTGTTTGTCGACGTGTGAATTTATTTGCTTAAATATTATGCTATAAAAAGAGTGTTCTAAAAGATAGAGAGAAGGGTTTAGAAACATGAAAAGAGAGGTAACAAAGGGAGAAAAGAGAAAGAACAGACTCGGTAGGACCTCGCGGTCCTAGGCCTACGTATTCTCAATAGATGTGAGAAAGTCAGAGTCGACGTAGTTCGGGGAACTACAGATATAGGGGGAATGTGCTCGGCAAGGATTGTGGCCCTTGTGCCTACGTATCTTTACTTGAAGAAGTAAAGAATCAGAGCAGCCGTAGTTCGGCCTACGGTGTGCGGGGGGAGTTCTGGTAGACGATACTATTGTGCGCATTCTTGCAGGCATATTGCTGCTCGCTCGTTGGAGACTTAGGCGTTACCTGTTTGCGGTAGAACGGACGTAGCATGCCTTTCTGGGAAAGGGTGAAAAAGAAAAAAAGGGTGCTCGCTAGGATATTGCAATCCTATGCCTACGTATTCTCAACATGCAAGAGAAATCAGAGCAACGTAGCTCGTGCCTACGGTGCGGATAACTGGTGTGTTTGGGGATGATGTTATCGTGCGCATTCTAGCAGTTTAGGTGTTTTGCTGCTCGCTCGTTTGGAGACTTATGCGTACCTGTTTGCGGTAGAACGGACGTAACATATCCTTTGGGAGACTGGTTTTCGCCATGCGAGACAAGGTGTCACGTTTGATTGGTTGAATTGTTTTTTAGGGGCGAGATAGGTCCTCGGATAGTAACCCCTACGGGTAGTACCCAATTCTTTATCTCAAAGTTTTTGTTATAAAAGATGTGTGGCGAACGTAGCGTCTTCGTATTGAAAGACGAGTATCAAGACCACACACACTACAGTGAGTATCCTGACACTCGGAGAGGAAGAAGACTACACTCAATCCTCTCTCTTTAGTTCAACACGAAGAGAACTTCATTCTCTTATTAAAGTGTTTTTGGTTTTGAATGGTAAGTGCTTTGCGACAGAGAACCCTACGGTAAACGTCAGCACTCGGGATAGGAGAAGGCTTACGCCTAACCACTCCACGACCATTCAATTTTTATTGTGAAAAGAAGTTTGAAAGCGCACTCGGTACGGGACCGAGGTTTTAGGTGACGAGGGTTGCGACAGGAAGTTGTGAAAGTGAGAAATGGTGGATAAAGTCACGTCTTTGTATTGAAAGACGAGTATCGAGACCACCCTCACTACAGTGGGCATCCCAACACTCGGAGAAGAAGAGGTCTACACCCAATCCTCTCTTTTTAATTCAATTCAAAGAGAAATTAATTTTAAAGATGGTTTGAAAATGGACTCGGTACGGAACCGAGGTTTTAGGAGACAAAGGATGAAAGCGTCTTCGTATTGAAAGACGAGTGTCGAAACCACCCTCACTACAGTGGGCATCCCAACACTCGAAGAGGAAGAGGTCTACACCCAATCCTCTCTCTTTAATTCAATACAAAGAATTATTTGTTTATTGAAGAGATTTGATAACCTGCCAAAGAGATGAGATAAATTCGAGTATATACAAGAAATAGATAATATACAAGATATATAATCAACAGTCCACCAATTTAAATTTTAATGGTTTCGATATTTTATTAGGTATTTTTTTGGAAGAATGTACAAGTGTTGAATATTTACAAGATAGTAATAATATACAAATATAATATGTACAAGAATATAAATGACTGAAAATAAAACAGTTGTATATTTGACAGAAAATTAAAGCAGTGGTATATTGACAGAAAATAAAGTAGTTGTATATTTGACAGAAAATTAAAACAGTGGTATATTGGTTAGTTGATTGAATCGGGACGCAAAGAATGGGATCTCGTCTTAACCGCAAACAAAATGCCGATTAATCAAAGATAGCCTATCGTGATCCCAAAGTAAGGAAGATGACCCCAATGGTCATCCTCCATAGATTTGAAATCGGGAAGGTTATCGACTTCGAAAATCTGACGCTTGCGGATAAAAAGACTTCATCGATCCATAAGTCGAAAATACAGTTGAAACGGAGAAGAGATGAGAAGAGAATGGGGTGGTCTCGGATCCTTTGTTTCACGTCAATAATTTGACGGCTAAACGGTGGAAATCTCTTCATCGACCAAAAGAAGTGAAATGAAAATAAAGTCGAAAATGAATCGAAAATGGAAAACGAAAGAGAGCGGTCTCAGATCCTTCATTTCTCATCAATAATTTGACAGAGAATCGAAGGTGGTCTCGTCATCGACCAAAACAAAATGAAATGAGATAAGAAGTCCAATGAGAAAAAAGAAATAAAATCTACCTCTAAAAATAAAATAGCATTAAAAATCTAAATAGAAGTTGCTAAGAAAATTAAACAAAACTTTAAATAAATTAAAATAAAATTAACATAATATTTACATTATTCTAAAAAAAACATATGACCAATGACAAAATCTTAAAAAAAAACTATATAAAAATAAGTAAGATAGCAACAAAATGTATATATATAATAATTAACAATATATATTAAAAAAACAATTATTATTTTTTAAATCAAACAAAAAAGGTGGATTAAAGATAGAAAACGGTGGGGTGTGCACATCAATTGCCACCGATGGGCCTAAGCCCAAACCAACCTAAATAATAATAATAAAAAAAAATACAATAACAGAAAAGAAAAAAAAACACGGTCTTTCTCCTTCTCGTTATCACAAAAGCATCAACCTCTCTCTCTCGCTTGCTCTCGTTCCCATTCTCACTCGCTGTTTCGATTTTCACCCTGTTTTTCTTCATCTCAATCTTTCTCACTTTCTTTCTGTTCTGGATCTGTTTGTTGATTAAAATGAGTTTAACTGTGGATGTCTGGGTTTGGTTTGTTGAAATGGGTTAAGGTGAAGATGGAGGTTTAAGTGTTTTCGGAGGTTTGACGGTGATTGAACGGCGGAGGCTTGCGGGTGTTTTGAGAAGAAGGTGAAGACCATTTCTGGGTGTTGGGTTAGTTTTTTTATTTGTGTTTCATCTCAATCTCCTTCTTCTCACTCCGCGACTTTGATTTGGATTTGCTGTTTGTTCTTCTGAGTTGTGGTTTGGATTTAAACGGTTTTGTTGTGATTGTTAGATTGAAGAAGAAAGATGAAAATTTAAGGGAGGATGGTGGTTGAAGGTTTTTGTTTGAAGTTGTTGAAAAGGCAAGAAGATATCCCGGTATTGTGAGGGTGGTAACTGAGTTGTATCCGTTTTTTTTTTCTCTGCTCTTTTTCACTCTTCTTTTTCTACCACTCAAACAAGTCTTTTTTGTCTTGTAATGCTGTGTTGTTGTTTTCACAAAAGACTTTGGGCAGAATTTTGGACCGTTGTTGCAACAGTATATGTTTGTTGGTCTGGTGTGGATTTGTAGCAGTGTAGTACAGAGGAGGGCCGCGTGAGATTGCAAGCTGTCCCAATTTGTTTTTTTTCTCAGATTTTAGTTAATGTTGATTAGTAAAAAAAAATGATGACTTTAATAAAACTTAATAATACTCTAATTAGCTAATAATGATTCTAATAACTAATCCTAAATTAAATAACTACTAATTAAATTAATACTAATAATAAAATCCTAATTAATAAAAATTAATCTAAATAAATCTACTGATAAATAAAAGAAAATAATTATATCTTAGTTAAAATTCCATTTAAAGTCTAAACAACTATAAAGAATCATTTCTATCTAAAAAACTAATTTTTAATAAATCTATAATTTTATAAACAAACTAATTTTAAAAGGTTAATAAATAAATAAATAAAAACTACTTTTAATTAAAATAAAATAAAAAATCTATTTCTATTTAAAACAATATAAAAACCTATTTTCTATTAAAAACTTAATTAAACTAATTCTAAGTCTAAATAATAGAATAAAACATATTTAATATACAAGTTAAAATAAAAATAATAAACAAATTGACATTTACAAGGAAAAAAAAGATAAATTAAAAGGATTGAAATTTACGAAAATGCCCTCAGGCCACGTGTCGCGCTCCCATTAGGCAAAATAAATCAAGATTTGAAAAACGCTCAAAGTGGACACGTGTCTAGACGGCATGAAATTAAGTGAAAAAAAGTAAAAATATTTACAAAAGCTGGCGAGCAAATTTAGGGTATGACAGATGCCCCTATCTAATCGGCTTAGACCGAGTAAGATGAATTACTGCAGCATTCATCTTTCAAGGTATAAGTCGATTAGATACAAAGAAGACCCTGAATTTGTCCAAAAAAAGGAAAACAAAAATTTGAGAAATGAAATACAGACAAACCTGACACCCAAAAGGATGTAGGGAGATAAGCTTCTCCGAAGAGATTGCCACTTATCACTGAAGATGGATAAACTTCTCCCAAGAGATTGCCACTTATCGTTGATGAAGGATAAGCTTCTCTGAAGAGATTGCCACTTATCACTGAAGATGGATAAGCTTCTCCCAAGAGATTGCCACTTATCGTTGATGAAGGATAAGCTTCTCTGAAGAGATTGCCACTTATCGTTGAAGATGGATAAGCTTCTCTGAAGAGATTGCCACTTATCGCTGAAGATGGATAAGCTTCTCCCAAGAGATTGCCACTTATCGCTGAAGATGGATAAGCTTCTCTGAAGAGATTGCCACTTATCGCTGAAGATGGATAAGCTTCTCTGAAGAGATTGCCACTTATCGCTGAAGATGGATAAGCTTCTCTGAAGAGATTTCCACTTATCACTGAAGATGGATAAGCTTCTCTGAAGAGATTGCCACTTATCGCTGAAGATGGATAAGCTTCTCTGAAGAGATTGCCACTTATCGCTGAAGATGGATAAGCTTCTCTGAAGAGATTGCCACTTATCGCTGAAGATGGATAAGCTTCTCTGAAGAGATTGCCACTTATCGTTGATGAAGGATAAGCTTCTCTGAAGAGATTGCCACTTATCGCTGAAGATGGATAAGCTTCTCTGAAGAGATTGCCACTTACCGCTGAAGATGGATAAGCTTCTCTGAAGAGATTGCCACTTATCGCTGAAGATGGATAAGCTTCTCCCAAGAGATTGCCACTTATCGTTGAAGATGGATAAGCTTCTCTGAAGAGATTGCCACTTACCGCTGAAGATGGATAAGCTTCTCTGAAGAGATTGCCACTTATCGCTGAAGATGGATAAGCTTCTCCCAAGAGATTGCCACTTATCGTTGAAGATGGATAAGCTTCTCTGAAGAGATTGCCACTTATCGCTGAAGATGGATAAGCTTCTCTGAAGAGATTGCCACTTATCGCTGAAGATGGATAAGCTTCTCTGAAGAGATTGCCACTTACCGCTGAAGATGGATAAGCTTCTCTGAAGAGATTGCCACTTATCGCTGAAGATGGATAAGCTTCTCTGAAGAGATTGCCACTTATCACTGAAGATGGATAAGCTTCTCTGAAGAGATTGCTACTTATCGCTGAAGATGGATAAGCTTCTCTGAAGAGATTGCCACTTATCGCTGAAGATGGATAAGCTTCTCTGAAGAGATTGCCACTTATCGCTGAAGATGGATAAGCTTCTCTGAAGAGATTGCCACTTATCGTTGATGAAGGATAAGCTTCTCTGAAGAGATTGCCACTTATCGCTGAAGATGGATAAGCTTCTCCTAAGAGATTGCCACTTATCGTTGAAGATGGATAAGCTTCTCTGAAGAGATTGCCACTTACCGCTGAAGATGGATAAGCTTCTCTGAAGAGATTGCCACTTATCGCTGAAGATGGATAAGCTTCTCCCAAGAGATTGCCATTTATCGTTGAAGATGGATAAGCTTCTCTGAAGAGATTGCCACTTATCGCTGAAGATGGATAAGCTTCTCTGAAGAGATTGCCACTTATCGCTGAAGATGGATAAGCTTCTCTGAAGAGATTGCCACTTACCGCTGAAGATGGATAAGCTTCTCTGAAGAGATTTCCACTTATCGCTGAAGATGGATAAGCTTCTCTGAAGAGATTGCCACTTATCGCTGAAGGCGGATAGTCCAGTCTGCTGGAGACAAACCACTAGGGATCGCCCATGGTTTTGAAAATGTGCCCCTGACTGGGCTGAATTTTGCTTTGATAATTTTGAATTTTATGGCAGGACCCACGATTTTTGCAGATAATGCCCCTGATCGGGCTGCTGATTGCATTGTAGCTCTTGAATTTTCCCAATAAATGTTGAACAAATTCGTGGGGAACGCCCACGGTCTTGCGGAAGATGCCCCTGACTGGGCGGATAATGATCTTGATATCCTCTGACTCTCGTGGGAGAAAACCACGATCTTGCAAGGGATGCCCCTGACTGGGCTGATGATGATCTTGGAAATCTTCGAAATTGATCTTGGATCTGAGCTCGCATATGCTAATGCTTGATGGTAAAGATGTTCCATAAATGGAAATGCAAATGCAAATGCAAATGCACGGAAATGCAAGAGCTGGGGAAAGTATGATACGATTATGAATGTGCATATGATGCAAAGTGCTTATGATGCTGAATGCGATGCGTACGATGCATATGATGCGTATGATTGCAGGCAAGTGATTGGAAATGCAGACGGTCTTTGGTGGTTGCCAATGCAGATTGGACTTTGGGTAGGAAGTACCAGATGAGGGCTGGTATTCGGAGGGTAGACCAGATGGGACTGGTTGGCGAAAGGTTAAGCTGCCAAAGGAGGGCTAATTTTGTGGTTTGCCAGATGGGAGCTGGACTTAGTGATGAGGTTTACCAGACAAGAACTGGTGGCAAAAGGTTAAGTTGTCAGACGAGGACTGACTTCTAGGTTTGGTGTCAGACGGGAACTGACTTTGTGGTTTGCCAGACGAGGACTGGACTTTGAAATTGTGTTTTCCAGACGAGGACTGGTTAAACGGAAGGGTGACCAGATGGGAGCTGGTTTAAGGGTTGACATGTATCAGAAGGGAATTGGTGTTCAGCGAAGGGTTAACCAGATGGGACTGGTATTTAGCGGAGGGTTGACCAGATGGGACTGGTATTTAAAATGATTTGCCAGACGGGAACTGGGCTTTAAAATGATTTTCCAGACGGGAACTGGACTTTGAAATAATTTGTTACACGGTTTTGACAGGTAACAGGTTTAGGCTGTGGGATGACGGATCCAATGACAGCAAGGTCTTTTGAAAGGTTAAGGTTATTGGGTGAGGTGGCGGTATGATTCCCCGACACTCGTTTTGAACTCAACAGTTGCTAATGAGGATGAATTTGATTGAGTAGCTTGCCATACGACGACCTCGAGATGGCTTGCCCTAGAGTTTGTTCCACGAAAGGATTCATCGTCGTTTAACCAATTCTTGTGGTAGTTGGATTCAATGTACTCTTTGGAGTATCTTGCTCCTGAAAGAGCGTTGAAGCGACTTAACTTATCTTGATTGAACATTGGAGGGATATATCCTCAAGTCAAAGAAACTCTGGGTGGCCTGCCCTTAATTGGTATAATTCACTTTTGATCAACCGCTTCTTGAATGATTTGCCCCATGATCGACCATTGCTTGGGGATTTGCCTCAGACTGATCCAGACTGCTGAATGATCCAATCCTGCTTGATTGCTTCGTGTTGGAATTTCCTCTATGCCAACTACTGACTTGCAATTAAAATTGTTTGTTCACAAATGGTAATTTTAACGCGAAGTTCATGCAAGTTTTTTGAAAGAATTGTCGTTTATTGAGTGTCGTGGTAGTGAGACGAATGGACCATTAGTCCGAACATTGTGCTAATTTGATTGGTGTAAAAGATATAGCAAGGATATTGACACCAAAGCTGATGATTAGCAAATATGTGAGGAGTCAGATTACGCAGCCTTGCGATAGTATGCTTCCTGAATAAACCTCGCCTCAATTAGGTCTTTCGAGGGTTGTAACATGGTCTGGCCCACGATTATGAAACAAAGGATATTAGGCTCAAAGCTAATTTGTACCCACCCCTTCTTCTTAATGATCTTCATACCTACGTTCAGTTAATTCTGCACTTACGGATTTGACGGTGTAAGCTTGATGGTTCAAGGTTTGCTTGAAATGGCAGTCGCCTTATTTTTTATGGATGGATGTCAGTGCCCTTTTGATTTGGGTGGTCACTGAATCTTATTTTGTTTTTGTGTTGAGGGTTTGAGGACCTCTTTTGGTTTTGTTTTTGATCCCTAACTTTTGCATGGACTGATTTTACTTGTCAGATCCATCGGGATTGCCTTGATTTTTGCCTAAGTCTCCTTTTGAGGTGTTTGACTTAGCAGGCTTTTGATTTATTTTTTTTGGATTTTGTTGGAGGATTACGCCTGCCATGTCAAGGGTCATTGATGAAAAACCGTCTTTTGGGTTTTGCTTTGTTGAATTGGATTAACTGAATACTACCCTGCCCCAGGTTGAGTGTTTAAGGGTTTGAATATCCGAAGGAAACTCCTACTTCTAGGCTCGAAGTGATTGACTAGGGATTAACTCCTTATATCTCCAGTGTTTAGGGGATTTGAAACAATGCCTATACATCATTGACGAGATTTATCTTGAAAGCATACGATTTGCAATTTATTGGTATTTAGTTTTCGTCATCCTCCCTACAATCTTTGCTAAAACAAAAGCGATGAAGTGTAGTGGATAAAAAGTGTATGTGTCTGTGATAAGTGGAAATAATGAGTGAATACGACGTGATTGATTCGGAAAATGCATAATCATTTCATTAATATTACCATTCAAAACAACAATGTTTAAAAACAAGTAGCAATTAACAGGAAATGAACTACAAGATGCAAACGATAAAAGCGCCCAAGGACTGCCAATGTTGAGGATGTCTGCCCGTCTGGACCATTAGCTTTTGGAGATGTCCCTTGAAATCTTTAAGCTTAGACAGCTAAGAGGTTGACATGGACAACCAAACTTCCTTCGGGAAAAGATATGTACCCTTTGTTAATCAGCTGTTGTACCTTGGCTTGGAAGGCTTTACATTCTTCAGTCGAGTGCCCCATGGATCCTCCATGATATCCACACTGAACATTGGGATTGTACCCGGGAGGGTAAGGTTCTGGCACAGGCTTAAGAGTCTTAGGCTCTACCAATGAATTTTGAATCAAATGTGGGAGAAGTTGATTGTGCGACATAGGGACCAGATGAAGAGGAGCAGTCCTTCTTTCCAAGTTGTTGTTGGGCCTATGCTGATTTTGATAACTTCGGCAATGGGCTCGTTGATTTGCATGAGGAGCGACCCATGGTTTACGGGACGAAGCTTTAGGCATGGTTGATTTTCCATAAGGATAACATGGCACTGGTAACGGTGCCTGTTGAGCAGATGAGGGACCATAGAGTTTTGCTGGTACACCAAGAGAATACTCGATATTTGCTATGAATGCACTGGTTTCATCCTTCTCTTCCTCATGGAAATTGTCAGAAGATTCAATCTCACTGGCCTGACTGCTTGAGGCATCTTGGATTTGTCCACTTTTAAGGTAGCTTTCGATGCGCTCTCCTACCATCACAAGTTCAGAGAAGGTTGATGACGTACAACCAGCAATTCTTTCAAGATAAGAGCCATGCAAACTGTTGATGAACATGTCAATCAGTTCCTTGTCCGAGAGTGGTGGTTGCACTCTTGCTGCGAATTCTCTCCACCGCTGTGCATATCCCTTAAAGGATTCATCGTCATTCTGAGATAGGCTTTGCAACTGCATGCGGGTGGGAAGAGTGTCTAGGTTGAACTGGTAAAACTTTAGAAAAGTGCTAGCTAGGTCCCTCCATGATTGGATATGATTCCTTTCTAAATCTGTGTACCAACTTAATGATGCCCCACTCAGACTTTCTTGAAAACAGTGGATCATCAGCTTATCGTCATGAGTATAGGGGGTCATTTTTCGACAGTACATCACCAAATGACGCCTCGGGCAACTAAAGCCTGTGTACTTCTCGAAGTTGGGTATCTTGAATCTTGGAGGAATCACCAAGTCTAGCACTAGACACATATCAGCAGCATCGAGGTCGGGCATGTCAGAAACTCTCATAGATTGAATTGTCTCCTCAAGGGCCCGAAGTTTTTCTTCCATGGGATCAGTCTTTGGCATCCTCGGGGGCCGAGTAGGAACATTTACTTGCGGAGGATGGCCATCCGACGAAAGATCATACAGTGGATTGTTCGTCACAGTAAACCCTGGCGGGGACTCAACATTCTGGCGGTCGTTCTCTGGCATAGCTACCTCAGTTTGCATTGTCTGACTGACCCTTCAAGGCGTCTATGCTCCTTTTGCTTCAAATACTTCACAACTCTCACGAGTTCAATAGGAGTGTCGGGAAATCAACTGCGGGTTATAAACAGAGGACGGGTAAGCTCTTGGTATCTGGTTAGGGAAGAAAATGCAAAATGATGCAGATATGCTTATGCAAATGCAATGCAATGAGTGCACACGAGAACAGATCCACAACAACGATTAAAGTCACAGATCCTGCAAGACAACAACAAAAGGTATCTCTCCCCTCGGGTGGGCAATCTATTGGTTTATAAAGAGGGTATCCCAAAAGGCTTTAAAACAAAGTCCCATGCACTAACCCTCAAAAGTTTTCCATCAGAACGACTACTCGTAAGACGGTAATCCCTTCAAAGGATGAACACGGAGTTATGTTTTAGCAACCTTTGGAATAAGGTTCTAAAAGGTCCTCAGAATCACGGACTCCCAAGTTGGAAATAAAGATGCCATTACGACTACACGTAAGACAAAATCATCCCAAAGGGGTCTCATCTGAGCGGTGGAATTCGATCCAACTCAACGAGTCCTAAGTCTCGCAAATCAGAAAGAATCCACCTCCTAACTTAGTGTATACTCGAAAAGCTCGGGTAGAAAGCTTTTGTTCTTACAAACCAACCCAAATAAACCCAACAGGTTAGAAAGGAACACAACAATAAATAATAACAGCAAATAAATCACAAATGCGACAAGCAAATTAGGCTTGGCTCGCTAGGGGTCCCCAGCAGAGTCGTCAGCTGTCGCTACTCGAAAAATGCATCGCGCAACGACGGGGAGGCGAAGAAGAAAGGACAGAAGAGTCGCCACCGAACTTTATTTATCCCATGAGGGGAAAGGAAAATATCGAGAAAACCTTAAGAAAGAAATGGATAAGATGGTCTCGCGACCAAGAACGGGTTCGGAAACCGGTTATGCGAGGGGAAGGTATTAGCACCCCTCGCATCCATCGTACTCGATGGGAACCTTTTGTTTGTCGACGTGTGAATTTATTTGCTTAAATATTATGCTATAAAAAGAGTGTACTAAAAGATAGAGAGAAGGGTTTAGAAACGTGAAAAGAGAGGTAACAAAGGGAGAAAAGAGAAAGAACAGACTCGGTAGGACCTCGCGGTCCTAGGCCTATGTATTCTCAATAGATGTGAGAAAGTCAGAGTCGACGTAGTTCGGGGAACTACAGATATAGGGGGAATGTGCTCGGTAAGGATTGTGGCCCTTGTGCCTACGTATCTTTACTTGAAGAAGTAAAGAATCAGAGCAGCCGTAGTTCGGCCTACGGTGTGCGGGGGGAGTTCTGGTAGACGATACTATCGTGAGCATTCTAGCAGTTAGGCGTATTGCTGCTCGCTCGTTGGAGACTTAGGCGTTACCTGTTTGCGGTAGAACGGACGTAGCATGCCTTTCTGGGAAAGGGTGAAAAAGAAAAAAAGGGTGCTCGCTAGGATATTGCAATCCTATGCCTACGTATTCTCAACATGCAAGAGAAATCAGAGCAACGTAGCTCGTGCCTACGGTGCGGATAACCGGTGTGTTTGGGGATGATGTTATCGTGCGCATTCTAGCAGTTTAGGTGTTTTGCTTCTCGCTCGTTTGGAGACTTATGCGTACCTGTTTGCGGTAGAACGGACGTAACATATCCTTTGGGAGACTGGTTTTCGCCATGCGAGACAAGGTGTCACGTTTGATTGGTTGAATTGTTTTTTAGGGGCGAGATAGGTCCTCGGATAGTAACCCCTATGGGTAGTACCCAATTCTTTATCTCAAAGTTTTTGTTATAAAAGATGTGCGGCGAACGTAGCGTCTTCGTATTGAAAGACGAGTATCAAGACCACACACACTACAGTGAGTATCCTGACACTCGGAGAGGAAGAAGACTACACTCAATCCTCTCTCTTTAGTTCAACACAAAGAGAACTTCATTCTCTTATTAAAGTGTTTTTGGTTTTGAATGGTAAGTGCTTTGCGACAGAGAACCCTACGGTAAACGTCAGCACTCGGGATAGGAGAAGGCTTACGCCTGACCACTCCACGAGCATTCAATTTTTATTGTGAAAAGAAGTTTGAAAGCGCACTCGGTACGGGACCGAGGTTTTAGGTGACGAGGGTTGCGACAGGAAGTTGTGAAAGTGAGAAATGGTGGATAAAGTCACGTCTTTGTATTGAAAGACGAGTATCGAGACCACCCTCACTACAGTGGGCATCCCAACACTCGGAGAAGAAGAGGTCTACACCCAATCCTCTCTTTTTAATTCAATTCAAAGAGAAATTAATTTTAAAGATGGTTTGAAAATGGACTCGGTACGGAACCGAGGTTTTAGGAGACAAAGGATGAAAGCGTCTTCGTATTGAAAGACGAGTGTCAAAACCACCCTCACTACAGTGGGCATCCCAACACTCGAAGAGGAAGAGGTCTACACCCAATCCTCTCTCTTTAATTCAATACAAAGAATTATTTGTTTATTGAAGAGATTTGATAACCTGCCAAAGAGATGAGATAAATTCGAGTATATACAAGAAATAGATAATATACAAGATATATAATCAACAGTCCACCAATTTAAATTTTAATGGTTTCGATATTTTATTAGGTATTTTTTTGGAAGAATGTACAAGTGTTGAATATTTACAAGATAGTAATAATATACAAATATAATATGTACAAGAATATAAATGACTGAAAATAAAACAGTTGTATATTTGACAGAAAATTAAAGCAGTGGTATATTGACAGAAAATAAAGCAGTTGTATATTTGACAGAAAATTAAAACAGTGGTATATTGGTTAGTTGATTGAATCGGGACGCAAAGAATGGGATATCGTCTTAACCGCAAACAAAATGCCGATTAATCAAAGATAGCCTATCGCGATCCCAAAGTAAGGAAGATGACCCCAATGGTCATCCTCCATAGATTTGAAATCGGGAAGGTTATCGACTTCGAAAATCTGACGCTTGCGGATAAAAAGACTTCATCGATCCATAAGTCGAAAATACAGTTGAAACGGAGAAGAGATGAGAAGAGAATGGGGTGGTCTCGGATCCTTTGTTTCACGTCAATAATTTGACGGCTAAACGGTGGAAATCTCTTCATCGACCAAAAGAAGTGAAATGAAAATAAAGTCGAAAATGAATCGAAAATGGAAAACGAAAGAGAGCGGTCTCAGATCCTTCATTTCTCATCAATAATTTGACAGAGAATCGAAGGTGGTCTCGTCATCGACCAAAACAAAATGAAATGAGATAAGAAGTCCAATGAGAAAAAAGAAATAAAATCTACCTCTAAAAATAAAATAGCATTAAAAATCTAAATAGAAGTTGCTAAGAAAATTAAACAAAACTTTAAATAAATTAAAATAAAATTAACATAATATTTACATTATTCTAAAAAAACATATGACCAATGACAAAATCTTAAAAAAAAAACTATATAAAAATAAGTAAGATAGCAACAAAATGTATATATATAATAATTAACAATATATATTAAAAAAACAATTATTATTTTTTAAATCAAACAAAAAAGGTGGATTAAAGATAGAAAACGGTGGGGTGTGCACATCAATTGCCACCGATGGGCCTAAGCCCAAACCAACCTAAATAATAATAATAAAAAAAAAATACAATAACAGAAAAGAAAAAAAAAACACGGTCTTTCTCCTTCTCGTTATCACAAAAGCATCAACCTCTCTCTCTCGCTTGCTCTCGTTCCCATTCTCACTCGCCGTTTCGATTTTCACCCTGTTTTTCTTCATCTCAATCTTTCTCACTTTCTTTCTGTTCTGGATCTGTTTGTTGATTAAAATGAGTTTAACTGTGGATGTCTGGGTTTGGTTTGTTGAAATGGGTTAAGGTAAAGATGGAGGTTTAAGTGTTTTCGGAGGTTTGACGGCGATTGAACGGCAGAGGCTTGCGGGTGTTTTGAGAAGAAGGTGAAGACCATTTCTGGGTGTTGGGTTAGTTTTTTTATTTGTGTTTCATCTCAATCTCCTTCTTCTCACTCCGCGACTTTGATTTGGATTTGCTGTTTGTTCTTCTGAGTTGTGGTTTGGATTTAAATGGCTTTGTTGTGATTGTTAGATTGAAGAAGAAAGATGAAAATTTAAGGGAGGATGGTGGTTGAAGGTTTTTGTTTGAAGTTGTTGAAAAGGCAAGAAGATATCCCGGTATTGTGAGGGTGGTAACTGAGTTGTATCCGTTTTTTTTTCTCTGCTCTTTTTCACTCCTTTTTCTACCACTCAAACAAGTCTTTTTTGTCTTGTAATGCTGTGTTGTTGTTTTCACAAAAGACTTTGGGCATAATTTTGGACCGTTGTTGCAACAGTATATGTTTGTTGGTCTGGTGTGGATTTGTAGCAGGGTAGTACAGAGGAGGGCCGCGTGAGATTGCAAGCTGTCCCAATTTGTTTTTTTTCTCAGATTTTAGTTAATGTTGATTAGTAAAAAAAAAAATGATGACTTTAATAAAACTTAATAATACTCTAATTAGCTAATAATGATTCTAATAACTAATCCTAAATTAAATAACTACTAGTTAAATTAATACTAATAATAAAATCCTAATTAATAAAAATTAATCTAAATAAATCTACTGATAAATAAAAGAAAATAATTATATCTTAGTTAAAATTCCATTTAAAGTCTAAACAACTATAAAGAATCATTTCTATCTAAAAAACTAATTTTTAATAAATCTATAATTTTATAAACAAACTAATTTTAAAAGGTTAATAAATAAATAAATAAAAACTACTTTTAATTAAAATAAAATAAAAAATCTATTTCTATTTAAAACAATATAAAAACCTATTTTCTATTAAAAACTTAATTAAACTAATTCTAAGTCTAAATAATAGAATAAAACATATTTAATATACAAGTTAAAATAAAAATAATAAACAAATTGACATTTACAAGGAAAAAAAAGATAAATTAAAAGGATTGAAATTTACGAAAATGCCCTCAGGCCACGTGTCGCGCTCCCATTAGGCAAAATAAATCAAGATTTGAAAAACGCTCAAAGTGGACATGTGTCTAGACGGCATGAAATTAAGTGAAAAAAAGCAAAAATATTTACAAAAGCTGGCGGGCAAATTTAGGGTATGACAACAGCATTTGCTTCACTTTCTTTTTTCTTCGAATAACTGCTCTGAGGTTTCTTGGTTGGTTGTTAACCAACGGTACTAGCAATCCTACCAATTTTTAGCCCATTCTCAAATCTTTCACCAATAGTCACAATATCATCAAAATTTGAAGAAGAACTGCCCACCATTTTCTCATAGTACAACCCTTGTAAAGTGCCCATAAATATATGAACCAACTTAATATCAGAAAGGGAAGGTCGCACATGGGAGGCCATTTCGCGCCACTTTTATGCATATTCCTTGAAAGTTTCAGCTGTGCACTGAGACTGATTCTACAACTGCAACCTGGTAGGAGCTAAATCGAGATTATACTTGTATTATTTCAAGAAAGATTCAGACAACTCTCTCCATGAGCGAATCTTGCTACGCTCTAAACCTATATACCAATCCATCGAAGCACCAAACAAGCTATCTTGGAAGCAATGAACTAGAAATTCATCGTTCTCAATGTAAGATGCCATCTTTCTACAATACATGATCACGTGACTTCGCGGACAACTCAACCTTTTGTACTTTGGCAACTCTGGAATCTTGAACTTCTGTGGCAATACAACATTAGGATCCAAGCACAAGTTTTTGGCTTCCATTCCAAAAGCATAATAACTTTCAATAGCTCTGATCCTTTCATCTAACAGTCTATATTCTGCAGGTCTATTATGATCATCAGGTCTGACAAGAGTTTCTAGATTTGGAAGTTGCGGCGCAGCTGGAGCAGGTGTCAGAGGAGAAGCAAACTAAGACGGATACACCAACCCAAAATTTACCATCTGGCCAAAATTCTGACCCATCTAAAAACCATACGGATAACCAGGAGGTACCACAGCGGCTGAGGATGCCCCAAGGTAAGGCATTCCAGAATGAACATTCGAAACAGCAGTTTGAGCATGTTGAGACAAAATCAGAACATGAATAGGAGGACCCCTATATACATGAATATCTTCATCAGGAGTTTCAACATCCGTTGGCATAGGATTCTGGTGAATTTGTGCTTGAGGAATCTCATGTTCATCATGGTTCACCACAGGAGGTGGGAGTGGAGAAAGCATGCCCCATGGCTAAGCATCAGAATTCCCATTGGGCACGGGCACAACAAAAGGTTGATAAGGCACAAAAGAACTACCATTGGAAATCTGAGGAGTGAAATTCAGAGGCATTTTCCATGGAAAGGCAGGAGGCATCCTATTCGGACCAGATTGAGCACTTGGCAGGTTGACAGTAGGTGGAACAACAATTTCGACCGGCGCTTCAACAACAACAGGAGAAGAAGTAACAACAGGAGCATAAGTGAAAATAGGAGTTATAACAATTGCATCAGTAACAATTGCGACAACAGAAGCAGTAGCAGTAAAGGAACTCCATGATAACATCCATGTTGGTCTGGAACTGATCCATCTGACCCTGAAACTGAGTCAGAGTCTCATTGTAGGCAGCGTTCTCTTGTTCATAATCAGCCATAATCTTAGACTTGCTTGACCGAGTGGAATAGCGATGTCGAGTCATCGTCTTGCTACAAGGTGGAGACGGACAGTGTAAGCATTTGTTTTTCGAATGAGGGACGTGCATATGTGTGCATGGATGAATGGAATGCATGCAAAAATAAATTTTTAATTCTAGGAATTCGTGAGCTTTTATCTTTATTAACAATAATCATAAAGCATATAAGTAAAGGCATAAAGATAAAACTGGTAAGGAAGACTCTTCATTCATCCAATAAAGGGAAATAAGTACAAGTCAAATACAACTCAAATATTTGCCTTTTGGGCTACAACAAGATCATCATGAATCCTATCAAAGAATACCCTACAAATAGATAAGAAATGGAAAACAACCCAAGGAGTCTTGTGCGGTAACACATCAGCATATGCATCCTTCAACAACTCTAGGAGATCTTCAAGTACGTGCTCGACAAATCTGGCTAAACGGCCGTGTCTCTCACTCCAATACTTCGCATCTTTCATGAGGTTACACAGCAAAGAATGATTAGGTCCCTAAAGAAGATCCTGTGGAAATTCCTCTTTCTGATCCAAGAGGACTTACAAATGGCGGCTTTGACGTTCCCACTGAGCATTCTCCAAGTTAAGCTTATTGTTCTCCTCTCAGTTATGATGCGCTTGATCTTGCAACTTCTAAAAATCACTGAACGCTTTGTCGAGCTCAGTTTGACGTTGAGAAAGATCTTTCACCAATTGGTCAGCACCGTCTTGTTCACTCTGCAGCTTTGTCTTGTACTCTGATAGCTTTCCTCAAAGCTCTCCAAGTTGTTTCTAGTAGCTCAACTCATGTTTGTAAGCCTGATACTGAGTGTTGACAAGTTGTTTCTTCTTTGAAGCTAGTCCACCATAAGCACCCTTCAAGCATCGCCTACTTTCCTTCACTTGTTTTGTACAACTTCTACCTCTTTGAGAATGTGTTCCCTTTTTGGGTGAAGATCAATATGTAAGCTTTCCTACTTGGATGTGACTTTATCAAGGTTGAAACGAGCATCGAAATTCTCCTTGTTCAACACCTCTATAATCTTCTTAAGTTGATCAACTTCAGATGGAAGAACAATGGCAAGTTCAAGAAGCTTAGTGAAATTATGGTATGTAGATCTCATATGTCCCAAGAGCATTGATCTCTGATCAACAAAGACGAGGACATACCATGACCAATTTAAATTACTTTAAATTGTACCAATGTCATGACCAATGTCATGGCGTCTGTTGTGACATCAGCAGACAGACAGACTATTTATCTAACCATTTAAGTTATGCAGAATTGTAAATGTTGAAAGGTAAATAACACAATGAATTGTTTACCCAGTTCGGTGCAACCTCACCTACATTTGCGGGCTACCAAGCCAGGGAGGAAATTCACTATTATTAGAATTAATTCAAAGTCAAACAACCCGTTTGCACTCATCACTTAAGACCTACCCAATGACACTTCAGCCTAGAGACCACTAGACCTGAGTATACCCACTCACTCCCCCTCAATCACCTCAGTGATATAAACCAATTCACAATTATAGTGGAGATATGAAGACACACTTCAAACAAACCTTGATCTTGCTTCACAACTTTGATCAAGAGACACACACTCTTGCTTAACAGCTTTGAGTGATACAATAAACACAACAGTTCATACACACTAGTCCAATGCAATCATACAACAGATGATTGCTTGGCTCACAAGCATCCTAAGACACTAAACACATGTGAAGAACAGAACTTCTTCACTCACATATATGTCTATCACAATGTATCAAGAGATACAAAGGATGACTTACAAAGTCACACACAAGGGACTCTGAAACCCTAAACCTTAATTTTACACTCAAGTTTTTCTTGTTGTAAGTGCTTTTTTCCCTTGCTTCTGCGCCTCCTTAAATAGCAATGCAGACTGGGCTTGGGCTAGTAACAAGTAACAAACATTAGGGTTAACAAAGTAAAACTAATTTCCACAATTCAAGGCGCTTTCAAATAGGTCATAACCGTTCCATGATAAGCTCAACACTGCCTAGAATCTCGTCTGAGATACCTAAGGAACCGTAACAGATTTCCTGAAATCTAGCCTGAGCTTACTCATGCATTATAACAGAAAACCAACATGCCTGTTGTGAATGTCTGCTACCTGATGTCATGACATTTAGTATGACATTCAATTCTCTTTGTGTCAGCTAACTAAACTTGCCTTGTAGTGCACTTCTGCAGAATCTTCTTCATAATAGTAGAAACAAATGTTTTATGGTTTCCTAAAAACTCTCAAAGATCCTTTTTATGACCACCAATTAAATCTTCACTTTGTTCCTAATGAATCAATCTGACCTGCACACACTAATGATGTATATCCAACAGGATCTCATCAAACCAAAATACCTCTGTCAAGAGATACAAAATAGTAGCTCCTGTTGTACCAGACAATGATGTCATGACATTGGTAATGACGCCCTGATTAAAACATATAACGGAAGTTCTGTCATATCAGGTACAACGATGTCATGACATTGGCAATACTACTCTTTCCTTAGCAGTAGCAACAATACTTTACTCCCCCTTGGTTTAGTCAAAAATTGACAAAAATTGGAGTAAATGTACATATAAACTCAGATGCACCCAAAAACTGAATCACAAGCATCATACTTCAAGGTAAGATTTAACTGATAAACTGCACATGGTGTCCAATCATCCAGTCATCTCATAGTCTCCCAAGAGATACACAAGCTGCTTGATCTCTAATCAATATAAAGATTGCACCATTACAGCAACAATCCATGGATAAGGATTTAAACCCTCTTACTGAACTCACTCAACCACAGCTCCTTGAGAATACACCCTGGCCTAACACATCCTCACAAGTTGTCATAACTCCTGGGATAGGCAAGAAGTCATGCACACGAAGGTCTCAGAAGAGCACACCAGCAGCAGCTTACTAGATCATTATAAACACCAGAACCTCATATAGAGAAATAAACTCTCATGAAGCTTCCTTAGAGGCACAATGTTCAGACATCCTGTCTGACATTACAAAAATTATTCTTAAGCATCTTAACACATAATTTCTTCATCAACCAGTCAGACTGTAAGCACCAAGG
Source organism: Lathyrus sativus (assembly GCA_963859935.3). Taxonomy (NCBI): domain Eukaryota; kingdom Viridiplantae; phylum Streptophyta; class Magnoliopsida; order Fabales; family Fabaceae; genus Lathyrus; species Lathyrus sativus. The sequence goes on along the minus strand of OZ012739.1, from coordinate 619,663,683 downwards.
CATGGACTACATCTTCTCTTGTACAGATCCATCAATAGAACGATTCTTCACCATGAACATTGTCATTGAATCATGAGTTCTTGCCTTGTCTGAAGCTGCACCTTCAGGAGTGACACTTTTGACATTTCTAATTAAAGGATAATCAATTAAATACTTGCCAAGTAACAATTGATTTAAAATCCCCAATTTGTGACACACAAATATTCTGTAGAGAAAAATAAATTCTCCCAGACAATGACCAATGTTGTTTCCTAGGTCTTCACAAGAGGTAAGCATAGTCCTAGAAAAGATACACCAGCCATCACACTGTCAAGACATTTTGTCTGACATTATGACTTCATCAATGGTCTAAGAACACAAGCTTGCCCGAGATTCAGCAAACTTTGTACACAGGCTACAACAATGCAGCTGCACATCAGATAGGTACGCAGCTCCCCCTGTCATGCATAATCAACACTCCCCCTAAAAGATAAAATCCAAACACATGAAGACTTACTGGAAACATCTTCATATACACACCCTGGGAGCATATGCAACTCTGCACCCCTTGTTTCACACACCACACCAGAACCAAACCTTATAGGAGAGGTAGTCACATGATAGACATAACTCTCTATAAAATTACTCAGATTCATTTTTGAAGAATTGGAACAATCTCCAAGATGTCAGGGTGAAAGTTCTTCCATATGCACAAGATCAAGGCTGATGATGTTTTGATCTTCATCTTCACCAGTCATACAAGACAAAACACTTGGATAGAGATCAAAGATCTTGCTGACCAAAACAATTCCCTTCAGTGGAGGTCATATCATAAGGCTCTCTTTCAATAATCTTGTACACGTCTGAGTTGATCTATTGACACCCAATGATAGAGCCAAGAACAGAAATACTGTCAAGTTCATCATGAACTAGAACAGTAACACAATGTCACAACATCAGGTATGACATTCCACCCTCCTAGAGGCATACAGTTACAAACTGCTTGAAGCCATAAGCAATCTTGAGACATAACTGTACTATTGCAACAACATATCCTAGACAGAAGTATACCTCCCCATACCAAGGATAACTATTGCTCTATTTCCAGAAGCATGTGAATGGAAAACATAAGACTCATCTCCATGTCTTCAAGAGCTCACTCTTTGCTTAACACACCTGCTAGACGCATTCACTTACTGCTTGAACTACAAGCAACTAGTACACCCATCAAACAGAAACTCTCCCCCTATCTTTTATAAAAGCTGCTCCAAGCTCACCACTGTATATCTCAAGACCAACCTCATGCTCATACAGTGAGAAGGTACCAAACTACTCCACTTCCTTCTGGAGTTACCACTCCTCCACAAGACTTCTGGCCTCAGCCTAAGATAGACATCCCATAATCCAAGACATTCTTTACCTCATCATTCTCCCGTATGATAGGTTAGAACACTTCTGATTCAACTGGTGCATATTTACTTCCATATAACTCATCATAGTCCATACTTTTATGCAATGAACCACTCCAGTCTTGTACACTACCTTCACATCATACTCCAAGACAGTCCTTTTACCTCATCATTCTCCCGTATGACAAGATAGAGTACTTCTTAGTCAAGATGTGAATCATAAGTTTCATAACAGATCTTCAAGTCCTTCTCCAAGTAACAACAAGCTAGATGATACATCCAATGGTTCTTTGTATGCCCACAATTGGACTTACTACTGCCTAGTACTCCAACTGAAGATCTTCAGAGAACACAACTCCACTAGCTTGATCAAATATCTCTCCAAAAGAAGGTAATCTTCCATAAACAACTTAGGGCTTCTACCACAAGCTCCAATGTATGAACAGAACCAGAACCTCCTTTGGTCTTCAACCAACTACCCTTCTTCACAAGAGTAATTTTTAAAGGCACGCTGCTTAAATAACCAAATGCCACAGTTTGGTTACTCAGCATCTTTCAGAGCCCTAGAAAGTCTAAGCAAACTTGATCTTCCTATCCTACAATGATGTGCCACAACATCAATTAAGGCTCTGAAGTTTGCTTGATGTCACAACATCGGATGAGACATTCTGCTGGTGAATCCTCGTCAAGAGTTCCATGTTCACATAGACTTGATTACTGATAGCAAGTTTGAGTAGTCAGCCTGTATTCTGCATTAGCTACCTTTGAAATGCATTTGCTCTAGAAAACTCCTCTTTTAGAACCACCAACCATGCCAAAGATTGATTCTTCAGAGAAGATTAGTCACAAGAGATCTTTACAGAAGGAATCCCGCTTTCTTTAAGTAGAGACTTCTTCAGAAAGTCAGAGATAACTGCCACTTATCCTTGACCTCTAAGATGAGCAAGGTCACATGCTTCTATGCACTTAGATCAGAAATAAACTGACTCAAGCAGAGCTATCACCAGCACCATATTCTAGACAAGTTTCTTTCCAGGAAACTTTCTAGATAAATATCATATGCTTCTAGTAGTGACTAGAACACACCTGCTGCACTCCAATAAAATGATCCAAGAAAAATGTCTTCATCTGAACTTCCACCAGCACTACATTCTAGTCTTAGTTTCTTTCCAGGAAACTTCCTAGAACAAAGTCAGATCCTACCACACAAGTGTATGGTAACACGATTATCAGCTATATCTCCTTCAACAGACTTTTGTATAATCTCTGATGATGGAATGTCTCAACATCTGGTTGAACATCAGATACTTGAAGTAGACAAAGCAGATAAGGGGCTTGATGCTTGAGCAACAACTGGTGAGACAACTTGATCATCAACTAAGGATAATCCATTAAATATTTGAGAATATCTCAAATAGCAATGAATCTTAAATCCTTATCTGAACTTCATGCAATCTTGAACTTCATGGATAACCAATTAAATACGTGTGTAGTCCACACATAGCAACTAATCTTAAATCCACATAACTTGTTGAGAAGACCATCTGATAGATATTTGCACTTCACTAATACCAAAAGTATTCTTCAATATAAGTATCTTTAATGTTGAAACATCAAGGCTGACACCCTTGACTCAACCTACCTATGACTTCCTCAGCTGATAGAACCTTTGCAAGTCATGAGTGGTGAAAATAAATCACCTCCCACTATCTTATCTAAAACATCCTTCAGCCATACACAACAGAGCAGCATGATTAACATCATGTCAGACCAAGCAGAGCAGCATTAAACACCATCTTCCAATCATCTACACATCTGCCACAGTCATACATCAAACTGAATATAGGGAAATCTTCTCCCATGGCTACCAGAGTTCTTTCATCAGACAAATATGTAGTGGAACCACCAAAAGAACATCTTCAACATGCCTTAAACAAGATGTTAGAACATACAACAGGTCATGGGAGCTCCTATATCAGAGGGTATAGCAGCAGATACACAGAATCCTTCACAGGCAGGAGTGAAAACACATTTCTCCTTAACTCCATAAGCAGTAGCTCAAAAATTTAGCAAGATCAGCAAATTAGTTATAGCTTCTCCTTGTTTAAACCACCAGAAAGTATCTCCCAAGATCTCATCCAGAACAGACAGGATGCCTGCTCTGATACCAATTGAAATTCTGGTATGCAGATCTCATATGTCCCAAGAACATTGATCTCTGCTCAACAAAGACGAGGACATACCATGACCAATTTAAATTACTTTAAATTGTACCAATGTCATGGCGTCTGTTGTGACATCAGCAGATAGACAAACTATTTATCTAACCATTTAAATTGTGTAGAATTGTAAATGCTGAAAGATAAATAACACAATGAATTGTTTACCCAGTTCGGTGCAACCTCACCTACATCTGGGGGCTACCAAGCCAAGGAGGAAATTCACTATTAGTAGAATTAATTCAGAGTCAAATAACCCGTTTGCACTCTTCACTTAAGACCTACCCACTGACACTTCAGCCTAGAGACCACTAGACCTGAGTATACCCACTCACTCCCCCTCAATCACCTCAGTGATATAAACGAATTCATAATTACAGTGGAGATATGAAGACACACTTCAAACACACCTTGATCTTGCTTCACAGCTTTGATCAAGAGACATACACTCTTGCTTAATAGCTTTGAGTGACACAATGAACACAACAGTTCATACACACTAGTCCAATGCAATCATACAGCAGATGATTGCTTGGCTCACAAGCATCCTAAGACACTAAACACACGTGAAGAACAGAACTTCTTCACTCACACATATGTCTACCACAATGTATCAAGAGATACAAAGGATGACTTACAAAGTCACACACAATGGACTCTCAAACCCTAAACCTTAATTTTACACTCAAGTTTTTCTTGTTGTGAGTGCTTTTTTTCCCTTGCTTTTGCGCCTCCTTAAATAGCAATGCAGACTGGGCTTGGGCTGGTCACAAATAAAAAAACATTAGATTTAACAAAGTAAAACTAATTTCCATAATTCAAGGCGCTTTCAAATAGGTCATAGACGTTCCATGATAAGCTCAGCACTACCTAGAATCTCGTCTGAGATGCCTAAGGAGCCCTAACAGATTTCCTGAAATCTAGCCTGAGCTTACTCATGCATTATAACAGAAAACCAACATGCCTGCTGTGCGTGTCAGCTACCTGATGTCATGACATTTAGTATGACATTTAATTCTCTTTGTGCCAGCTAACTAAACTTGCCTTGTAGTGCACTTCTGCAGAATCTTCTTCATAACAGTAGAAACAAGTGTTTTATAGTTTCCTAAAAAGTCTCAAAGATCCTTGTTATGACCACCAATTAAATCTTCACTTTATTCCTAATGAATCACTCTGACCTGCACATAGTGATGATGTATATCCAACAGGATCTCATTAAACCAAAATACCTCTATCAAAAGATATAAAATAGCAACTCCTGCTGTACCAGACAGCGATGTCATGACATTGGTAATGACATCCTGATTAAAACATATGACAGCGGATCTGTCATATCAGGTACAGCGATGTCATGACATTGGCAATGACATCGGTGCAGGATTATGTTTTACCAAAATTTAGCCAATCATAGAACCATAGAATCATGGAACTAACATTTAGCATTCATGGAAGGCTCATAAGGAAATAGCAGTAAGATCACTTGGACTCATTTTTTAACTTATTATGTGTAGGCTTCTTTTGCTATGCAGTTCTTCTTACCCAACTCAACTCTCCCTTCACGATGAATTTGTGCCTAGGTGACACTAAATCTTTTCAGCAATCCCTTATCATCAACCCCTTCATGAAAGATAAATTCTTCCACTACCCCAGGATATGGCTTGTCAAGCATAGCATACCCTAATTAACGGAAGGCAAGTTTCAGATTGTAGTTAATTCCAGTGTCGTCGTATATTTTAGTTTCGTCGTAGATTCGAGAATACCAAGAGATGTCATAAGTAGTAAGGGACATGATCCTTTGTGACCATTTGAGATCTCCCTTGTTCTCGACAAAGGGACCCTTCTATTGAAGGTGATTCATGAACCAGCAGTACAACATAGGAGCACAACAGACAATAGTTCATTTCTTATTTTCATTCCTCGAATGAATAGAATAATAGGTATCAGCAAGAAGCGTAGGAACAGGTTTCTTGGACAAGAAGATACTGATGGCGGCTTGATCCACGATATCCTCCATGTTCAGAAATAACACAATCCCATATACCAGCAAAGCAAACACATAGTTGAAAACCTTCCAACTTCCAACCTCAATAAAAGAAATTGCCTTGTCTGCCATAAATTTCGAAGCAAACCCTCGAATACCATTCCCCTTAGTCTTGAGATTAGCTTCCACATCTTTCTTACTAATGCAAAGAGCTTCAGAAATAAGATGAGAATTTGGAAAAATTTTGGTGTAGACAAAAGGATCCTGATTCTTGATCTCAACCCCCAAGATATGAGAGTACTCCTCAACTGTAGATGCTAACTAATAATCTTGAAAAGTGAAATACCTTAGTGGCAGGTCATAGAACTAAAAAAGTGTATGAATGACAGTAATGTTAACTTCAATGTTGAGGATGGCCAAAATATTACTATAATTATCCTCGAAAACATCTATGTTATCTTCAACCAGACGGGATGTTAAACCTCTCAAAGTCTTCAGCTTAGGCTCCAGAAATTTGTAGCCAAAGATACCTCTACAACCAGTACTCATCCTCTATGATTATGTCAACAAAGAATAAGCTCTAGGATAACCTGGAAATGTAAATTCAAAAATTAATTGTCATAATGAAATTATATGCAACACAAGAAACAAGAAGCCAACACAATGTGAATAATTAATTATGTACAATCTGAATATCTGCATATAATTTTGTGTTGGTGCAACAATTTGACGTGCGTGAGAGAACAAAGAGGTATGAAGACTCTTAGTTTCCTGCAAAAACCCAATATCCCTCTCACAGGTGTGATCTAATCTCCAAAAAGGTGGTCCAAAGAAGGTCTCCCAAACCACTAAATTTGAGTGAAAATCCCCCGTCGTAGCGAATTCTCGCAGGATGAAGGTATTCTCAAGCGAATCATGGTCTGGGATGTGGATCTCGTGACAACCTAATGTGCAAAATGCAGGCGTCACGACTATCCATTTTTATCTTGTGTGTCTCAAGTAACATCTACCCATCCCAACATAAGCAGAAAATATGCCAGATATACAGAATATGCAGCATATGACTATTTAAAGCAGTAAAGGAATGCAGTAAATAACACAAAGATAAAGCAAACAAAGCATAAAGATAAACACACAAGCAAGCAAGAAAGCAAACAAAACTAGGCGAGACCCCAATTTGTAAGAGCAAGAACTCCCCAACAGAGTCGTCAGCTGAAACTAGTAGGATTATACCTGAGTGAATCACATACTCAAAGATACAACAGAGTCGCCACCAAACTTTATTTAGTCCTAAAGGAAAGGGAAAATATCGATAAAACCCAAGGGAAGAGAAACGGGTAAGAGGGTAGGTTATGCGAGAGGAAGAGATTAACACCTCACGCATATATCGTACTCGACGGGGACCATTTTTATTACTTCTACGCTTGGATGGGTTATCTATCTAAAGACTTCTAGATAAAAGAGGGAAAGAAAAGAGAGAAAAAGAAATAGAAAAGGAAGAAGAGAGAAAGAAAGTTCTCGCGAAGGATTGGAGCCTTCGTGCCTATGTATCCTCATAGTGCAATGAAGAATTCAGAGCTCCGTAGTTCATGGAACTAGAGAAGAGAAAGGAGGCTCTGGACGGACCAGAGAGAAAGAAGAATGGAAGAAGGTAGAAGGTAGCTCGCCAAGATCTTGCAATATTGTGCCTACTTATCCTCACAGTGCAATGAGGAATTCAAAGCTCTGTAGTTCAGGGAACTAGGACAGAGAAAGAAAAGGAAAATGGTGCCAAAAAAAAGAGTAAAAGGATGATAGCAAGACCCTACTTAGGGAATGCAAAAGAATGGTGTCAAAACCAAGAAAGAAAGGCTAAAGAGTAAGATTATGGATCTTACAAAAACTTAAAGATCCGATGATTTTGTATTGTTGTTATTAGAAAAATGAATTTATTCTCGTATGAATAGAACAATAAAACATATTTATTTCTTTGCTAAATGTAGTTTGAAGATCAACTGTCGGTATCATCATTTGCATCATAATTTAACTTTTCTACCTTTGGTACCTAAATCTTTTTGGGTCCTTAAATGTTAATGGAATACATATTATGAGCATACATCTTTCTCTTTTAAACTTCAGAGTGCTCTTTATAAAAGTATGGAGGAAGATATCCTTTTTTACTCTAATTACTCTTTTTGATAAAACAAAACATGGCATTGTGGTCGTCTTTGTTATAGTAATTTAATTTTAGGGTATTGCGTTTAGATTTTTGTTAGGAATTGCAAATATTACTAAAACTTTTACTATTATTCTTAGGTTCATAACCAAGACCAGTCTTATTGAAGGAGGCCCTTTGGTTACCTAATAAATGATTTAAGTGAAAATATCTTATAAGTACAAGGGATCTAGACTACTTTCGATTTGTGAGAGGAACTAGGATAATTCTGTGTGTTATTCTTTTTTTTTGCATTTTATATCTGTTGGTTGTCTCTAACTAACTCAGATTCGATAACCTTGTATTTAGAATCTGACTAAAGAGTTTTTTAGAGAAAGAAAAAGAAAACACAATTCACCCCCCCCCCCCCTTGTGTTTTTCTCACCTTCACAAACAATTTCATTTAGTATAAAATCATAACAAATTTAGTAAACAAAATAGGACATGAGTTTAAAACATACCTTTTAATGGTCAGGAATGAAACACCATTTTTTCTCCAATGTCTTCAAGAAGCAACTTAATAAATCAGATCCATGAATCCTTTGTTTCATTCTCAACAACTCCAAAAGGAATACATAAATAATGATCATTAGGATCTCTCCCAATAGCAATCAGTAATATACCACCATACTTGTTCTTCAAATGACATCCATCTAAACCAATAAAGGGTATGCATGCTTTTTTTAAATCCTTTTTAGTCCCAACAAAACATATATATATATATATATATATATATATATATATATATATATATATATATATATATATATATATATATATATATATATATATATATATATATATATATATATATATATATATATATATATATATATATATATATATATATATATATATATATATATATATATATATATATATATATATATATATATATATATATATATATATATATATATATATATATATATATATATATATATATATATATATATATATATATATATATATATATATATATATATATATATATATATATATATATATATATATATATATATATATATATATATATATATATATATATATATATATATATATATATATATATATATATATATATATATATATATAGCATTGTTCAAATCTTAGTTACAACCCTGGAGCTATACAATTAATGTCAATCTTGAAAGTGTTTTCTGATGAAGTCTTCCTCAATTTAGCACCATATGATCATAACAAGTTGTATTGTTTGCTAGAATCCTATTCTAAAATTTGTCTAGCCAACTACCTTTCCTTAAAAGCTCTACAACCCGGGATTTCAGTTGCATCCCTAAGCCTCACATCTGCTACCACCTCATTTAATTTCATCTTTGTATTATTCTTCAACCCATCAACAATAATATTTGCAATCCACTATGCTTTGGCACTTTTGTTGAAGAATTGGCTTCAACAATTGTGCTTTTAAAACAATGTCTTTATACTAATGTTGTGGTGGTTAAAACTTTACTGCATAAGACAATATAGTTACATGTTTTTTTGTTCTTACATACCACTCTACATTTATTAGCATCATTTTTTTCAAACCTCACTTTTCCGCTACTGCGAAAAAAAGGTGCCGGCAAAGACAGAAGAGTCGCCATCGTTCGTTATTTATCCCAACAAGAGGGAAAAGAAACGAGTAGAGAAAACCTGACGAAAAGGGATAAGATTGGTCATCGCAACCAAATCTCGGGTTCGAGAGTCGGTTACGCAAGGGGAAGGTATTAGCACCCCTCACGTCCGTCGTACTCGACGGGATCCACGCTTAGTGGTCTATCTGAAAGGCTGACTGAAACTATCTAACTAAAGGTCTGGGACGAAAGAAAAGAAAAATGACTCGACAGAGCATCACCGTTCTGGGCCTACGTATTCTCATCTAGTGCGAGAAATCAGAGTCAACGTAGTTCGAATAACTACGGATGAAAGGGGGGAAAGGTTGCTCGCCAAGACATCATGTCTTGTGCCTACGTACTCTCAACAGGTATGAGAGATCAGAGCTAATGTAGTTCGGGATAAAAGAGAACACAGGTTTGTTCATCTGTTTTTTTTTTACCCGAGTAGGGTTAAACCTTCGTTCTAGCAGTTAGGGGTGACGCCTGTTTGTGGTAGAACCAAAGCTTAACAATACTCTTTTATCTGAAAAGATTTTCCTTGATTAAGGGAGCCCCAAAGGGAAAAATAGGAGTTTGACTGTTTGTTTTTGTCTTTTATTAGAGAAGTGTTTTGAGTGAATGTTTGTAATTCATACTGCACTAAAGACTATGACTTAGGAGTGAATGCGTCGCATATCACCCAAAGGGTGTTACACTAAACATTCTGGTTATTAAAAGGAAACTCCTTAACAACCATTTCCTAAGTAGCTTAAGGCTCGTAACGTACAATACTTATTAGCCTTTATTAGGTGTGTTAAGATTATTTTGAGATGGGAAGAGAGAAAGGACTCTAAAGGGGACTAGATCAAAACCCTAAAGTTATCATGCATCATGGTCCTAAAGTTGAGTTTAGAAGGGAATTCTATCCTATTTTTTATCATGCAAAGGATTCAACTTAATGTCTATCATCACTATCCTTAAACAAGGAAGTGAGAATTCCTAAGGGAACATGTGAAGAAAGGAAGAAGAACAAAAACAAAATCATCAAGTAAATGAAATATGAATGTGAATGAATGCACATGCAATGCATCACACAAGCAAAGGGAGGACACCTCAACATTTAATGCGAACAAGAGATACACAAAGAAAAAATAACATCCAAGCAAGGGAGGAAATTGTGTGGGGTAAAAAAACCTCCACAAGCTCATCTCTACCTTTAAATGCAAGTAAAGTGCACAAACATGCCCTAAAGCTGCTAACTTGATCATGAAATGAAATATAAACCAAAAAGAGAAGTGGGAGAAGACATGAAAACAACCATAGTATCCCTAATGTCATTCAACCAAAGTCTCATCATGACTTGTGCAAAAGATACACAAAATCTCCTCATGGTTCATCATTCAAGTTAAGCTTCCAATACCTCTAAAGGAGGTATTAAGCAACTTTAAATAATGCTCTAAGGTCCTTGGACAGAGGGAAATGAAATAGAAGAATTTACATAAAGCATTTGAAAAGGAATGTACAAATGATTATAGAAGAATCATATTAAGGAAGTGAAAATCATTCAACATATACACATGAAAAGCCTTACATGAAAGGTCTAAAAGAAAGCCAAACCTAAACAAGTTATGAACATGATCAAGGCCTAAAGTTGAACATAAAAATTCCTTATTATGCCTACAATATAGATATGCAAAGATTAGATGCTCTAACAATGCACAAAATTCAAATAAGAATCAAACTAGCACAAGTGTTAGGGTGGAAACCATACAAGGGTGACCTAAAGTGTAAAATACACCAAAAATAGTAAACTACTCCTAAAAATTCCAAATAAAATCCTATGGGACCCCTCTGGTGTTAGGAACCAGGGGTCAAAGTTTTAGGGAAAAATTCTAAGCCTAACAAGGCAAACATAAGGTAAAGTTCTAGGGATGCCCTAAGAACTAGTGTGAAGGGAAAGTCCTAAAGGTCAAGCACAAACCCTAATCAAAAGGTAATAAAATTAGGGGTAAAATATCTAAAAATCAATTGATACATCTAGAACACGTACAAAAATAATCATGAATTTATATGAAGAAAACATCACAAAAGAAAATCAAGAATGCAACATATGCAATTTTACTTCAATTGAAACACTTCCAAATGAATTATTCTTTTTTAATTGAAAAATGTTTAGAAAAATTAAAAAAAAAATTCCTAAATTAAATTCACAGCTTGAAATGAGTAGAAATTATTTTTGTGGGATTTATTGACAATTGGAAGCATTTTAACTGAATTAAAATAAAACAGTCACCAAAACATGAAAATAATGAAAAAAGAAATGAAAATGGAGAAACAATTGGTGCAGGAAGTAATCCAGCTACGTTCATATGCGTTGGGCTTGGATGAGGGGGTGTGAAAATAAATTGAAGCCCAATCCACTTCAAGCGTTTAATGAAACGCAGTGTTTTGGTATGATCCTATGTGGTAAGGTCAAAACGTTCCATGGTGAAACGCGTTCAAGTCCGTTGGATGGTTTACTCATCAAATCTAAGGGATCAGGCAAGGCCACGTGGTTGTGAGATTTAAGCCCTCACTAGTGAAGGGAAAACATAGACGCCGGAGCATGGCGGCTCCAGTCGTCTTCTCTGGTTGCATCAACAACACAGGTGAAGCAAAACTTCATCAAAACTTGCAAACGAATAGTCTAAATTGATCTACTCCTCTCACTGATCATGATTCAAATGTCACCTAAACCTAAAACCTCCTAAATCGTCCTAACCGAAGCTAACAAGAATTGAGGTTCCATCAAGAAACATCACAAACAAAGCCTACACTAATCCAGAATCCATCTATACACTTAGGGGAGCATGAATATGCAACGATGGCCTAGAATTGCTACATGAACAGAGTGTAATTTGGAAAAGTTAGTTACCTAACTCTGTTGGACCTTGATTCCTTAAGGAAGCTTGATGAAAACAATCCAGAATCGTTCCTTGATCTTCAATAGAGCTTCAGGAATGCTTAATTTTGCTTGAAGGTGCTTAATTCTGCAGAACACGATTTCAATTTTTCTTCACTTTTGTAGCTGATTTCTGTTCAATACTTGATCAATTCTCCATCCTAAAACTTTGTGCACGATGCTGGGAATATATAGAATGGATCTGGATGAAGAAGAAGCCCAATCCAAGCCCAATTTGATCCAATGGAAATCCAAAATTCTTGCGTACACTTCATTCTGATCCAAAGGATAGAATTGCACACTTAATTTAATCCTATGGTGTGATTTGATTATGTTACTTTCACTTGAAGCAAGCATGAAATTGGCATGGTTTTGGACCTCAAATCTCAATTATGATTTTTCCATCATGTTTAGAATGTAAAAAGGACTCAAAATATGCACCAACTTGATCAAAATTGGTTCAACATGAATTTATTTGACTTTATGGCTTTTAAGGCTTTTCCATGGAATTTTCCTTCACCAATTCTTCAATCCAAGCTTCATCCATGACATGTGAGGGTTTGGTAGTGTAATTTAACCCATTTGGAGCAACTTTGATGTTGGACAAAGTTTCATTTGAGGTGTGCAAAGTTGTGAAATTGACCTATAATAAAAAATGACCTATAATTAAAGTTTCCCAAAATACCCCTGGCTTGCAAGCTTCATATCTTGAGCTCCACAAATCGTATGAAATACGTCTAGTACTTTTTGGAAATCTAATATCATAAGGAAAAACTTTCATGTTTGGGTTAAAGTGAGGAGAAACATCCTTCTAGGTCAAAAATGTCTTGGAAGTTGGTTGACTTTTGTTGACCAAAATCACATTCATCTGATGACCTGTAACTTGCCAGCTTCATAACTTGAGTTCTAGAAACCCAATGGATGAGTTCTAGTACTCAAACGAAATCTAGAAACATTCTCTATAATTTTCATGTTGGGGTCAAGATGAGATGAGACTTGTATCTTAAGGTATGTGGTCTTGAAGTTAGGCACTAAACAGGGGATTTTACACTGACAAGCTTAGAAACCCTAGCTTAGCAACTTCTCACACACTTGATTCTTTTTTATTTGATCTTGGAATAACTTCTTAGATATCCCAAAACGACATTCCATGATCAAAAAGACTTAGAGTTGAGTTTTAATCTCCTTTTAACCCACAGTTGACTTAGGGTTGACTAGATGAAAACCCTAGTTGCACCACCTTTGGTTGTGGCTTCTTGCACTTGGTGTAATGACTTGAATAAGCTCAACAATGACCCTCAAGGCCTTCAATGAGCTTCTATAACATTCTCCATCCATAATCATGGACTCAATATCATTTGATAATCTTCACATGGCCTCCCAGACAGGAGGTGAACCACATTCATTCATCTGCTCTTTCACAAAGCTCTGAATTTATTTTGATGGTGATAAGCTCTGGGATAGCTTGAATACAACCTCTTGCTTAGGCTTGTAAGCTTTGGATAGTCTTCTCTTGCTAGGCTCATCTCTCTCAATCCCCTGCAAATGAATAATGGTATGCAAATGCTAATGCTATATGAATGCAATGAAACATAAGCTAGGTTAGAAAAAGGTTGGGCAAATTTTGGGGTGCAACACACTTCTCTATCATTTAACATATTATGTTATAGTTTAGAATTTTTAATCTATTTCAATGAAGAAAACTTCATTCCAACCTTGAAAGTAAAATGTTTACTAAGAGTGTCATCTTCTTAGAACCTAATTACACTAGTTTTATCATCACAACTACCATTTTCTTCCCTATTATCAAGTTCATCAGTCATGTATTCTTCTTCAAAAGACATGTTCCCTACCCATCTCTTGTGTGATAAATATATTATTGGGTGGTTCACTTGGGTTCTCACCATCCTTAGCTTCGCCATAAACTTTTACATTAAAACCTTCATCTACACCTTCATCAAACCCTTTCATCCTCTCCTTCTCACTATCTTCAAAATGCACACCCTTCACAGATTCACCACTTAATTCACCTTCACATTCATTAGAATTATTAACCTCTTCATCACAAGTATTCCCCTTAACTTTCTCTTTAATCCTATCCATAAAGGTCGTCTTTCATGTGACTTGTTTAGGCTTAGTGAATATCTCAACTTTATAATTTTTGTTAAATACAAACATATATAACTCACAAGCATCTCCATCATCCCTAAAAAGTTGTAAATCTTCTTCAAAGCTACCACCATCATGTTCCCACCATATTTTAACGGTCCTAACATCAAACTCATTGTCAATACCTTTGATTAATTCACATGCTTCAAAAAAATGATCAATAATCTGAATCTTGACCACTATATGCATAAATTTTTCCACCCTCATATCTTAAGTCAAAGTATTTTTACAAAACAACCCTTTGCATAGAACACAACCTTAAATTTATCCATAGCATGTACAATAATTTAACTTACGTTCAAAAAAATTAAATTAGGTAAAATACATTACAAATACGGTATGCATTAAAACTTGAACCTACATATAGATGCAGTACAACACAAAACATACGACATTCAGTAACAATAAAAGTAAAATGTGTTGCACCCCAAAATTTGACCAACATTTCTTTACCTAGCTTGTGTTTCATTTCATTCACATTAGCATTATCATTTGCATTTCATTGACATGTATGCAGGAAATCAAGAGGTATGATTACCAATCAAGAGCTATACAAGACTATGAAGCTAGCCAAGAAGGTTATTCAAGTGTTCAAGGGTAGATATCTTTGTCAGAGAAGTCAGAAGATCCTCAGAGAGAGTGGTTGAAACCAAGAGGGTGTGTCTCCTAACTTGAGAATTGTGGGAAGACCTCAGATGATTCTGAAGCCAGGAGTGTGGACTTGAAGCCTTGAGAGAGCATATGAGATGTCTTGAAAGCCATCATGAAGCCTAGACAGGTCATGGTGCAAGATTAAGAAGCCTCAGCCATGAGTGGTGTAATTAGGGTTTGACTGGGTCAACCCTAGGTCAGCTGATGATTTAGAGAAGGTTGAGACCTAATCCAAGAGCCATGTGATCATGGATTGATGTATTGAAATGTCATAAGGATGATTCCAAGGTCAACTCATCATGATTGAAGAGTTTGAGAAGTTTCAAGCTAGGGTTTCTAAGGCTTGACAGTGTAAAATCCCCTAATTTGACCCCTATCTTCAAGGTAGTTTAGCTCAAGATGTGATTGTCATATCATCTTACCCCCAAAATTAATGTTGTAGAGCTTGTTCTTAGCTTTAATTTGAGTACTAGAAGTCCTTGATAGGATTTGTAGAACTCAAGTTATGACTTTGACAAGTTACAGGTCATCTGAGGTATGTGAATCTGGGGGCTTGAAAGTTACCCAACTTGCATCAAACTTTTGATCAAGAAGGATGATTCCTATGAACTTTTGGTCAACATGAATTTTGTTCCTTATCCTCTTAGCCTTCTAGAGAGTACTATAAGTCCTTGATAGGATTTGTAGAACTCAAGTTATGGCTTTGACAAGTCAAAGGCATTTTGGTCATTTGGAAATTACAGGTCATTTCAAGTATAAGGCCATAAATCCTATTTCCAAGCTTCAAATGGAAAAATGTTCAACATCAAACTTGTTCGAAATGATGTTTTAAGGCTATTAGGGAGGTCATGAGATGATGGAAATGCTTGTAGCTCAAAGTTTCAAAAATGACCTAAAATAAGGGTATAAGTTAAATGAATCAAAGTTGGAAATTGATATTTTCAACCTGCACATCCAAACCATGGCATGTAATATATCATTTTGACTCTAGAAAACATTTTAATAACATTGGTTTAGCCACATTTTTGAATTGAAATTCAATTGGTGGACTTGCTTTGAAAAGTGATTACTTACATCATAAGTAACATGTGCAAAGCATAGAATCAAGGCATGAGCAAGGCCCTTTGCAAGCTAAACACCTTCAAAATGTCACTAGGGGAGAAATTGGAAGTGAATGAGGGTGGATTCCAAGCTGCAAACAGAATTATGCACACCATGGCATATGGTTGAAAATCTCATGATATGAGAGATTGAAACTCTCATTAGAAGGGTCTAGAGGGTTCTAGATCACTCATACATCATTTATATATTGAGTAGAGGTGATCCAATGCAAAGGTTGGTGATCCAATGCAAACAGAATTATGCACACCATGGCATATGGTTGAAAATCTCATGATATGAGAGATTGAAACTCTCATTAGAAGGGTCTAGAGGGTTCTAGATCACTCATACATCATTTATATATTGAGTAGAGGTGATCCAATGCAAAGGTTGGTGATAATTGAAGGAGAGAGCATAGATTGAGATTGAGATTTCTTGGCTTGCAATTGAATTCGGTTTCACCAAATTCTTCACTTTCCATCCATTTTCTTGATTGAAACTTCTTCCATGGATGCAAGGGATTGATTCCAGATCATAATCCAAGGGAATTCGTGGCTGAATCTTGTATCAGCAATTGAATTTTTCCACCTGCAACTCACCATCGGATTTCAAGATTTAGGAGCTTTCAACCAGTTCTATTGCATACAGAAGCAAGGAAAGGATCCATTGATCGTGTCTGGAAGATTAGAGAGCTTGATTTGAAGGTTTAGTGCATCTGTTCATCCAAGATTTTCAGGTTAGTAACTTTCTTCCTCTAGCATGAATTAGGTAGAATCAGGATGAATTAAGGTGTTAGATGCATTGTAGAACGGTGTAGGAAGGTTTTCAGATAGTTAACTTGAGAATTAGTGACCAATCTAGGATGTTACCATTTTCGGTTGAGAATTGGATATGGTGAATCTTGAGGTTTCAGAGAGAATTAAAGGCATGAATGAATTCGTGAGGGAATTTGGGACATGTTTCATTAAGGGATCGTGGCCTATAGTGGACTCTAGGTCGAATTAGGGTTGTGGAATGGTGACCGGAGCACCACCGGTGGTGGCCGGAGCTGCGCGCGAATTTCAGACATTCAAAAGGTTGAAGATGACTCTAGAGCCATTGGATGGGGGTTGGACTTTGACTGAAGGCATGATCCAACGGCCACGTTTTGATTTCAGTTTGTGAAGGACCTGAATTAATGAAACGCATCATTTCATTTGAGTGCTGATGCTGGGCTTAGTGAATTGGCTGATATTCACACACCCCCCCCCCCCCTGAAGGCCCAATCCATTATTTGTACTGATTGTCATTGCTATTTGCACCGCGCGTGTGTTATTTTATTTTGATTTTCATTATTTTTTCATTTTATTCATGGTTCTTGGAAAAATTATATAAAATTGAAAATTAATCCAATTAATCCCATTCTTTTTGCATTTTACTCATGGTTGAGTCTAGTATTTTTTAGATAAAAAATATTTTCATTTCATGTATTTTCTTATTTTATCGGAATTTTATATTTTAATTGATATTAAAATGGTTATGTTTGATACCTAGTTTTGTGGAATTTTGTGTGATCATGTGGTGATGATTTTGATCCTAATTTTTTGTGTGTGATTAGGTTAGGCATGTATGCTCCCATAGCATTTTTCTCACATTTTTGTGATGGAAATAGGTGTGCTTTCTAGATTGAGATTTAGGTGCTTCCTTTTAGGGTTTAGGTTTAGTACCTCATAATGTAGAATTTATTTCTAGGTCTAATTTGATGATTTGATCTCTGAAATTAATGTGGTAGAGTCATGATTGACCTAGGTTACCATAGTCATTTTTGTAGGATTTTACAATTGGTTTTAGTATTTTAGTTAGGACTAACTTTAGTACTAGGTTTTAGGTGATCCTAATTTACTAATTCAAATAGATTAACTTCTTTAGTTCCCTTAGATTAGGGTTTTTGCTTTGTTTGCCTTTGGTTGAGATTGAAGACAAGTTGAAGACAAGGTGAGGATGCTTGAAGTTGCTTGGAGTTTGGAATGGATTGTGCCTGAAGGTGTCTGATGAAGATTTAGGAGGTAGGAGACATAGGGAGAGCCTTAGAGTTAGAATGATTTCTTTCACAAATATGGAAAGCATCTTGTGCTTCCATTCCTCCCAATGACTAAAAGTCCTTCTCAGATATTCACATCCCTCCTTTGGAGGGATGAGTGGCTTTATCTGGGAAGTAGAACTTTGAGGGAACCAGTCTCTCATGATGATGAACCCTTACAGGCTTCCCTTGGTTGTCAATAAGTTGTTTATCATTTCCACTCATTCTGCTAAATCAATTGTCTTCCGGGTTGAGTATCTTGAAAGATGTTGGACTTGAGTTTGAAGATGAGGACTTCACTGAAGAGTGTGGAAGAGGATGATTCCTTGAGCATTGCCATTGCAGCTAAAGCTTGAAGAGCAAAAAGAACAAGTTGATACTTGAAGATCCAGTGGAGATTGAGTGAAGAGCTAAGGCTTAAAGGATTGAAGGATGAAGTTGACACTTCCATGTGATTGAAGATTACTCAGAGAAGCTGAAGCTTGTAGGAGAAGAAGACCAAGTTGATACTGGTAAAGCAAAGAGAGATGAAGCTTGAAGACTAAGTTGATACTTATGAAGAAGATTCAATTGAGATTGAGTGTAGAGCTGAGGCTTGAGGAATAAAGGATGAGTTGACACTCACATTGATGCATTGAGAGCCTGAAGGAATCAAGTTGATACTTGTAGTTAAGAGTGAAGCCTGAAGGTGGAATTGACTGAGGAGCTGAAGCTTGGAGAAGAGAGAACAAGTTGATACTTATGTTGAGGTGTTGGAAGCTTAGAGAAGCAAGTTGATACTTGCTAGTGAAGATGATAGCCTTGAAGGGTGGTTGAAGTCTGAAGACTGGATTACTGTCAGAAGAGCTGAAGCTTGGAATTGAAAGTAGGAAGCTGTTGATCTGTTTCTTTCTTGTCTGTTTTCTTTTCTGTGCTGATGTGCCTTGTTTGACTTGCTTGATGCATTAGAATAAGTTCATATCTTGACTGATTTTAATCTAGGAGCATGATGGCACTAGAAGTTGAGTTGTTCCCTCTGCTTGTATTGTTACTGTATGGCTTTGCTTGCGGGTATTCGGTAGAGCCCAGCTCCCTTGCCCATGTGGTTTGTGATTTGCTTGATGGCATGTTATTTCTTCTGTATGATTACTGTTATTCATATCTGGCTTGAGGTTGAGATGAGCTTGTGGAGGCTGCTGCCCCACACACATTTCCTCCCTCACTTGCATTGCATGCATCTTACAGTCGTTTACTGTTTACTGTTTACTGTTTAAGCTGATGCTTTACCTGTTTCTGTGTATCATTGATATGATCCCTTAGGAATCTCACTTCCTTTGATAAGGAAGTGATGATAGAACTTTAGGTTGAAACCTATGCATGATAACTTCTAGGAGTTCCCTGTTTCAAACCTCAACTATAGGATGAATCCTTGGCATGACAACATTAGGACTTGATAGTCTCCCCGTTAGTTGAGCCCCTTCTCTTCTCATCTCAAAACAGCTTAAGATACAGTAATCATGAATGATTTCTTTCGTACGTTACGAGCCTTAAGCTATCTGAGAAAGGATTGTTGGAGAGCTTCTTTTCAACAGTCTGGATGTTTAGTATGGCACCCTTTGGGTGACATGCGACGCATTCACTCTCAGGTCATAGTCTTTAGTGCGATTGAAATTGCAAACACAATAAAAAACACTTCTTCCGTAAAAGACAGAAACAAACTTCAAACCTTTTTGCCCCGTGGGCCCATAATTCAAAGGAAAGCTTTTCTGAAGAAAAGAGTGTCGTTAAACTTCAGCGCCACCGCAAACAGGCGTTGTCCCTAACTGCTGGAACTGCTGTTTAACCCTACTCGATAAAACAGATGAATCTGAATCCCCGTAATCCGTATTAGCCAGAACTACGTAAGCTCTGATCTCTCAAACCTGTTGAGAGTACGTAGGCACAATACTGATGTATTGGCGAGCCACTTTCCCCGTAACCCGTAGTAGGTCGAACTACGTTGACTCTGATTTCTCATTCTCTGATGAGAATACGTAGGCATAAAGTGCGACGCTTTGCCGAGTCATTTCCTTTTCCTTTTTAAGCCAGCCTTGATAGGTAGATAGATAAACCAACTCGTCCAGTAAACACAACAAGCGTGGATCCCGTCGAGTACGACGGACGTGAGGGGTGCTAATACCTTCCCCTTGCGTAACCGACTCTCGAACCCAGACAATGGTTTCGACGACCTTGTCTTATACCTTTTTCGTCAGGTTTTTCCGATCGTTTCCTTTCCCGTTCTGAGGGATAAATAACGAAAGGTGGCGACTCTTCTATTTTGCCGGCACCTTATTTTCGCAGAAGCGACAGCTGGCGACTCTGCTGGGGACTTGATAGTTTCCTGGGATCCAACGTCCCGTATGCGAGTCAGTTTGGGGATCCGACGTCCCCTGCGAGAGTCAATCCTAGCGCTTGTATGATTACTTGTTGGGTTGTGTTTATTTATCACACTTTTATTTCTCGCACTTTTTTTTCAGTATGATATGATTATCTGTGCTGTTGTGGGAGGGGAATTCTGATGAGTGAGAAGCCAGACCCAGGCTTGAGTGAACATAGCATTAGTTGTGGAAATTAGTGGGCGCGTGCTTGCTTGGCAGACACTAGTGTCTCATGAAATCCACGCTCAGACGAGGTTCTCCCGGTTGACTTCTTTTTCAACCCTTTGGGTTGAGGGGTTTGTTGGTTTGGAGGATTGTCGACTCTGGGGACCGATCATTTGGGATTCAACCGAGTGAGGCCGCTTCATGAGCTGGTGATGCCACACCTTCTGGGTATCGTATCACCCCTTTTGAATGTCTGTGACGCTGATGACCGCATAGGATGCCGAACTTGTGTCAGTTTAGGTCCATACCTGTGAGCAGGGTTGGGTTTGTTGCAGGAAACTTTAACCTTCAGACTACCTGGTTTTCTTGATAGTGAATCAGCTTTGTTGGTACCGGAGGTTCTCATCATCAGATGTGTTTGTTCTTGACAGAACAGATTTATGGGATCAGAGGATCTCACCAGCAGATGTATGTTTGTTCTTGACAGAGCAGAGTTTTTGGTCCTGTATCAGAGGACCTTATATTCAGAGATGTGTATTTGTTCTTGATAGAGCAGAGCAGATTTTTGGTCCTGTATCAGAGGTTCTTATTATCAGATGTTTGTTCTTGACAGAGCAGATTTACGGTCCTGTATCAGAGGTCCTTATTATCAGATGTTTGTTCTTGACAGAGCAGATTTATGGTCCTATGCGTGTGTGTTCTTGACGGAGTAGATTTGTGGTCCGATACCAGGGTTTTCTTCTTATCAGAGATAGTGGTTGTTCTTAATAGAGCAGGATTATGGTTTTGTTGATACAGAATCTCCACAGCACAGTTGCCTTGATCTCCTGCTGCATGATTGCATTTTACATTGCTTTGCATACCCATTCGCATTTCATTAACGTGTGTCTGTGTTGCAGGTACCGTTTCCCCCAATTCAGGATTTCTGGCCTTCTACTGTATTGTTATGGGTTCTCTGAGGAAGACCGTGGCTTACAAGCTCCCTGCCCCTGATGTGGTTCAGCTGACTGGTTTGATTGCTTTAGCAGATGATTCTGTGAGAGATGAGTTCAGAAAATCTTACGGCAAATTGCTCAGTTTGGTTCGTAAACCTTCTGCGTTCGAGTTGAATGGGTTGCACGCTCTGCTGCAGTTCTACGATCCTCCATTGAGATGCTTTACTTTCCAGGATTTTGTTCTCGCGCCCACACTAGAGGAATATGCTGATTTGTTAGGTGTGCCTATCAAGAGGCAGATGCCCTTTGTTCATATGGATGCTGAGCCTGATCTGGCTAGTCTAGCTCCTTCACTTCATCTGGATGCCTCCGAGTTGGTGTTGTCTAGTTGGAACAAGGTTCCCGGTTTCTCCTTGCAGTTCTTAGTGGGAAAGGCTCAGCAGTGCGCCAAAGACGGATGTTGGGTCGTATTCAACGCCATTCTCGCTCTGTGCATATATGGCATCATTTTGTTCCTCAATATGCCCGACTTTGTGGACTTCGACGCCTTCCGCATCTTTGCATCAGGGAATCTAGTCCCTACCTTGATAGGAGATGTATACCATTCCATCCACTACAAAAACGAGAACAGGAAGAATGTCTCGTGCTGTGTGCCCCTGCTTTATAAATGGCTTGATAGTCATCTGCCCAAGAGGGATCCCTTTGTTTCGTCTGCAGCCACAGCTGAGTGGTCCGAGCATTTGATGAGTCTATCAGCGGAGGATATTGACTGGTTTGACAGAGATAGGTTGGGTACCGAGATTATCTTTAGCTGCAGCGGGTTTTCGAACGTGCCTCTGATAGGCAGGAAGGGCTGCATAAACTATAATCCGTCTTTGCTGGTCTGACAGTTCGCGTATGCTTTGAGAGCTCCGCCGAAGGATGAAGAGGTGCAGGAATCTCTGTACCTCACTGGTCTTCTAGAGGGGGATCTGTTATCTAAGCTTCAGCGCGCTTGGAATGGCATCAGTAAGAGGGGAAAACCATTGTTGGGGAGAAGCAATAGCCAAGCCTACGCCCCGTATGTGACTTGGATCAGAGCCAGAGCAGATGCTATAGGGATGCCGTTTCCTCCCGCCAAGCCAGAAAGCCCTTCAGTGATTGAAGAGCCTACTACCGTGCCCATTCAGCAGCATAATCAAGTGTTAGCTGAGCGAGATGAATTGAAGAGGGCAAATGAAGAACTGGAGAAAGAATTGGCTCAACTCAGAAGCGAGAGAAACGAAGCCGTTCATTCCTTCAAGAGGCAGACCGAGCTGGTGAACCAGCTAGGAACAGATTTGACTAAGCAGATAGCTGAGCGTGAACGCATGGGTCGAGACTTCAAAGCTGTCAACAATGTACTGGCCACTAAGAAGCAGCACTTGGACGAAGCGTATCGGAGGATATCCAAGTTCAATCAGCACTGGAAGGCCTCCCTAGCCAACAGGAAAGAGCGGGAGGATAAGCTGATGTAACAGATCTCCAAGCTGAAAGCCCAGGTGAAGGCTAGTGAGAAGAGGTTTGATGAAGAAACCGCTCGCAGATATGCCGCTGAAGGCCAGCTCAACAGGGCTCTTGCTAACCTAAGGGAGCGCAAACTGACGTTTGAATCCAAGAAGCGGAAGCTAGAAGATTGTTTCGGCGAAGGAGCATGGGAAGATTCGGTCGAAGGTCTTCAATACACCATTATGCATAGGGAGTTACTCGTCGAAGGGTTACTCACTCGGCCTGATCATCCAGAAACGAAGGGGTTGTTAGAAGAGTTTTGTGCCCGTGGCTGTGCTTGACTATCTGTATTCCTTTTGATCATTGTTGTATGCTGACCATCGCCAGGCTTGTTGGTCGAGGTCATGCTATTGATTCTGCTTGTACTCACTGATGTTGTGTACCGCCTTGATGGGATTTCTATATATGAGATGTTATTTCCATGACTGGACTCAGACTTCTTATTATCAGCACTGGCACTCAGGCACTAGGATCGGGGGACATCTCCCTAGCGCATAGACACACGTTTGCATTTGCATGAAGCATTCACATAACGAGCACTTTGTCGTTTTTTCCTAACCCTTTTGTGTTTTCAGGTTGTTTCAGGTTGTTCCAGGATTGATCAGAGACCTATCCACCGCTATCCGACCAGAGCAAATCAAACCAGAATCATGGAACAAGTGCAAACTGATGTTCAAGAACTCCGCGAAAGAATGGACCGCTTCATGGAGCTCATGCAAGCGGTCGCCAATGGCCAGGATCAGCTCAGAACCTTGGTTCAGCCTCTGATTTCAAGGGTTGATAGCAATGGAGTACTCCTTGGTGGGACTGTGTCTACCCCTCCACCAGTTGAAACTCCTCAGAATGGCGTCCCCGTGACCGGGGGGAACGGCAGTGCCAACGGCAATGTGATAGCTAACATGGGACTCAACGGCAATACGACGGGCGTCAGTAATGGAAATTTTGAAGCTAACGTCAACGGTAGGCTGGGCAACAGCAATGCAGGTGTGGGGAATATGTTCGGGCCTCAGCTGTGGTTAGAAGACCGCCAAGACGATGTGTTCTCTCAGAGAGGTGTTGAAGGGGAGCTGACTGCTGAAGCATGGCTTAGGTTCAAGGCACTTGAGGATAATATGAGAAATATCGAGAACCAGAACACCCTGGGCGTTGATATGTCCAAGTTGGGACTGATTGCTGATTTTAAGGTGCCTCCCAAGTTCAAGGTACCTGACTTTGAAAAGTACAAGGGCACCACTTGCCCTCGCGTCCACCTGAGATCATATTACAGGAAAATGTCGGCTCATTTTGAGGACGAGAAGTTGCTGATGCACTTCTTTCAAGACAGTCTGTCCGGACCATCCCTCGAATGGTACATGAGTCTGGAGCCTACCAGTGTGCGCACGTGGAAGGACCTTGCTGAAGCATTCGTGCACCACTACCAATACAATAGCGACTTGGCCCCGAACCGAGTCCAACTGCAGAATCTGTCGCAAAGGAACAACGAGGGGTTCAAGGAATACGCCCAGCGACGGCGTGAGTTGGCAGCCAGGGTTCAGCTGCCGATGGTTGAACGCGAGCTTGTGCAAATGTTCGTGGCCACCTTCCCAGGGGTTTATTATGAGAAATTAGTCAGCGGTATGTCCGGAACCTTCTCAGATCTCATTATCACGGGTGAGCACATTGAAAATGGGATCAAACTCGGAAAAATTCAAGGTGATTCATCCTCAGCTGGAGGAGGCAAGAAACCTTATGGTGGCAAAAGACGGGAAGGAGAAACGAGCGCCGTGACCAACGCTTGAAGGAAGGGTAAAGGCCCTCACCAACAGGTGGCCAGCATAACTATCCCGGCAGTTCAACAGCCACAGCAGCAGCAGCAGCAGCAGCCGAATCAACAAGGGTACAGAAAGTATCAGAACAGGGCACCTCTGTCGAGTCGTCACCTCGAGACACCGCCCATGTCATACGCGCAACTATTGCAGACTTTGCTTCAGCTACAGTTGATCCAGAAGAGAACCTTGGCTCCCTTGACAGGGGCACCGCCGCCAGGTTATGACGCGAATGCAACTTGTGAGTTCCACTCAGGGGCACCGGGCCACACAATAGAGAATTGCAAAGCCTTCAAGCACAAGGTGCAGGACATGGTGGACGCTAAGATCATCAACTTCTCGGATAATGTGCCAAACGTCACGAAGAACCCTATGCCGAATCATAGGGGAGGTGGAGTAAATGCCATTATTGAAGACGAGATCTTGGATTTGTTGACTGACATCAGAGATCTGAAGACACCGCTTAGCTTCGTTAAAGCTAAGCTGATGAAAAGGGGTTTCTTTCCAGGCTGTGGAAAGCTGTGTATGGGCTGTGCGACAAGTCCCGATGGATGTGAACAGCTGATAGAGGGGATTCAAAGTCTGATGACCGAAGGAATCCTGCAGTTTAGCCGAAGGGCCGAAAGTGGATCGGGAGAGGTAATGCTGAAGCAAGATGATGAGATTGCCACCATCACCATCCCTCGCCAGACGATAACTATTTCTGCACCCAGGCCGCCCACGATTACCATCACCAAAGCTGGGCCGATACCGTTCGAAAGCACTAACGCCGTCCCATGGCATTATGGGGCTGAAGTCTACTGCAACGGACAAAAGTTTGAACTAGAACCGTTTGGGTCGTCTGTGGAGAACCTAGCGGGCGTTAGCGGAATCACTTGCAGCGGGAAGTGTTTGCACCACCTGAGGTCGTAACGGATAAAGCGGACAGAGCTGATGTAACTAATAAAGGTAAGAGTAAAGTCGTTGAAGAGATCCCTCGTGGGGTAGAAAAAGACTTACTCATTAAAGATGCCGAGGAATTTATGAGGTTGATTAAAAAGAGTGACTACAAGATCGTGGATCATCTCCATCAGACACCCTCGAAGATTTCCATCCTGAACTTGTTGTTGTGTTCTGAAGCACACCGCAACGCACTGCTGAAGGTGTTGAACGCCGCATATGTACCGCAGGAAATATCGGTAAACCAGCTAGAAGAGGTCGTAGCCCACGTGAATGCTGGAAATGGGTTAGGGTTCACTGACCTGGAGCTGACGCCGAAGGGGAGGAACCACAATAGCGCCCTGCACATCTCGATAGAGTGCAGAGGAACGATTATGTCCCACGTGTTGGTGGACACGGGGTCGTCGCTCAATGTTCTTCCGAAGAAGGCATTAATGAAGTTAGATACTCACAGAGTGATTTGCACACCCAGTGATCTGGTTGTGAAAGCGTTCGATGGAACCAAACGCCATGTTTTCGGGGAGGTGACCCTACCAATCCAAGTCGGGCCAGAAACATTCGATGCAGTTTTCTACATTATGGACATCATGCCTGCCTACAGCTGTCTCTTGGGCCGGCCATGGATCCATTCGGCGGGTGCCGTGACCTCCACGTTGCACCAGAAACTCAAGTATGCTGTCGGAGGTAGCATCGTGACTATATGTGGCGAGGAAGACATAATGGTGAGCCATTTGTCGTCCTTCAAGTATGTCGAGATGGATGGGGAAATCCACGAAACCCTATGCCAAGCGTTCGAAGCTGTTAAAGTCAAGGACGTAGCTCCTGTAGTCACTGAAAAGCCAGAGATGACACTCTCCTCTTTCAAGGAAGCCCGTGCTGTTGTCCAAGCCGGATCTACCCCAGGCTGGGGGCGAATTTTGGAGATACCTAACAAGCAAGACAAGTTTGGGCTGGGATACTCTCCTGGAGCTGAAGCCTCCTCTTCTAGCAGTGCGTCGTGGGGTAAAGGGCCGATCCAGTTTACCAGTGGCGGGGTGATATTTGAAAGCGTCAATGCAGTGTCTGAAGACAGCGGAGATAGCGACTGTGACCTAGACTCTTGGATCCAGCCAAGCAAGCCAGGCGAGAGCCTTAACAACTGGTCCGTCAAGGATACCATCCAGATGACAAGCGAAGAGTAATGATTTACTTTTTCCAATCGTTGTACAACCCTATGTCCTACCCGGGGCATAGTGGTTTTATTGTCAGGGCCTCGTTTGATTATCTACATGCATTTTATCAATAAATCAAAAGGCATTTTTCTTCGTATTCAAATATTGTGATCTATGTTATTCCTGTTTTATATTTGTTTTGAAAAACAATAAAATGGCAATGAGGTTTGTGCTAACCTGCATATCCTTGTTTTAAGCATAACCCTTGTTATTGCAGGATCCACATAGTAGATGACATCGACTCTGGACCTTCTACGGCTCACTTCGACTTCGATTGCCCGATCTATTAAGTCGAAGAAGAGATTGATGGAGACGAAGACCTTCCCGAAGAGTTGGCCCGCTTGTTGAAACAAGAAGAGAAAGTTATTCTGCCTCATGAAGAGGAGATCGAGATTGTGAATCTGGGTTCTGAAGAACTTGTCAGGAACGTCAGGATAGGGGCTGCATTGCAGAGTGATGTTAAGCAGAGATTGGTCGAGATGCTAAGAGAGTATAGTGACGTCTTTGCTTGGTCATACGAAGATATGCCCGGACTTGATACTGACATCGTGGTCCACCACTTGCCGCTGCGAGAAGATTGTCCTCCCGTTAAGCAGAAGCTTAGGAGGACGCGACCAGATATGGCCGTTAAGATCAAAGAAGAAGTGCAAAAACAGCTTGATGCTGGCTTCTTAGCGGTCACTACTTACCCTCCGTGGGTCGCCAACATAGTGCCTGTACCGAAGAAGGACGGTAAGGTACGAATATGCGTCGATTATTGGGATTTGAATAGGGCGAGCCCTAAAAATAATTTCCCGCTGCCTCATATTGATGTGTTGGTCGACAATACAACTCAGTTCTCCGTGTTTTCGTTCATGGATGGCTTCTCCGGCTACAATCAGATCAAGATGGCGCCGGAGGACATGGAGAAAACTACGTTTATCACGCCCTGGGGAACATTCTGCTACAAGGTAATGCCTTTTAGTCTGAAGAACGCAGGGGCCACTTACCAACGAGCAATGGTTACTTTGTTTCATGACATGATTCATCATGAGATTGAAGTCTATGTTGATGACATGATTGCGAAGTCCCAAACGGAGGAGGGACATCTGGTCAATTTGCTGAAGCTTTTTGAGAGGCTTAGGAAGTTCAGGTTGAGGCTGAATCCTAACAAGTGTACTTTCGGAGTACGGTCCGGAAAGTTACTGAGGTTTATCGTGAGTGAAAGAGGCATCGAGGTTGATCCTGCGAAGATTAAAGCGATACAAGAAATGCCAGTGCCAAAAACAGAAAAAGAAGTTCGTGGTTTCTTGGGCAGAATAAACTACATTGCAAGGTTTATCTCTCAGCTCACGGCCACGTGTGAACCGATGTTCAAACTACTAAAGAAAGATCAGGCGATTATCTGGAATGAGGATTGCCAGAAGGCATTCGACAAGATAAAACAGTATCTGCAGGAACCTCCAATCTTGATACCCCAGTGGTCGGACGACCATTAATCATGTACTTGATAGTTCTTGAGAATAGTATGGGGTGTGTTCTCGGTCAGCACGACGAGACGGGCAGAAAAGAGCATGCCATTTATTACTTGAGTAAAAAGTTCACCGACTGTGAATCTCGCTACTCGATGCTGGAGAAGACGTGTTGTGCACTAGCCTGGGCTGCCAAACGTTTACGACAGTACATGCTCAACCACACCACCATGCTGATTTCGAAGATGGATCCGATCAAGTACGTCTTCGAGAAGCAAGCGCTTTCGGGCAGGATTGCCAGATGGCAAATGGTGTTGACGGAATATGACATTCAGTATGTTTCCCAGAAGGCCATCAAGGGAAGCGTATTGTCTGAATACCTTGCCGAACAGCCGATCGAGGATTATCAGCCGATGAAATTTGAATTCCCTGATGAGGATATCATGTTTCTTAAAGCGAAGAATTGCGATGAACCGTTGCCCGATGAGGGGCCAGATAGGAAATCCCAATGGAAATTGATATTTGACGGGGCGGTTAATTCTTACGGAAGTGGTATCGGGGCGATCATCATGACTCCCCATGGATCCCATATCCCGTTTACTGCGAGACTGACGTTTCCGGTCACCAATAATGAAGCGGAGTACGAAGCATGCATCATGGGTCTAGAAGAGGCAATTGATTTGAGAATCAAGAACCTAGACGTATACGGTGATTCGGCGCTTGTGATTAACCAGATTAAAGGGGAGTGGGAGACTCGTCAATCGAATTTGGTGCCGTACATGAACTATGCCAGAAGGCTGCTTCCGTTCTTTGATCGAGTGGAACTCCATCATGTGCCCAGGGCTGAGAACCAGATGGTTGATGCCTTAGTCACGTTGGCTTCGATGTATAAAGTCAATTTTTGGAATGAAGCTCCAAGAATTGTCCTTTCTCATCTTGATAGACCTGCATTCGTCTTTGCGATCGAGGAAGCCTCCGATGGCAAGCCATGGTTCCATGACATCCATACTTTCCTTATGACTAAGGAGTATCCTGCGGGAGCGTCAACCCAGGATAAAAAGACTCTGAGGAGGCTGTCTGGAAATTTTTATCTCAACCCTGATGGAGTGTTGTATAGGAGAAACCACGATCTCGTGCTACTCAGATGTGTAGATGAGAAAGAGGCGAGTATGCTCATGGAAGAAGTCCATGAAGGCACATTTGGTACGCACGCCGGCGGGCATGCTATGACAAGAAAGATCCTGAGAGCAGGATATTACTGGCTGACAATGGAATCGGATTGCTTTAAATTCGCGAAGAGGTGTCATAAATGTCAGATCTATGCTGATAAAGTTTATGTGCCGCCGTGCCCGTTAAATGTCATGTCCTCCCCGTGGCCGTTCTGCATGTGGGGCATCAACATGATAGGCAAGATCGAGCCCACTGCATCTAACGGTCATCGCTTCATTCTAGTAGCTATTGACTACTTCACCAAGTGGGTGGAGGCAGCCTCATATGCTAATGTGACCAAGCAGGTGGTGGCTAAATTCATAAAGAGGGACATCATCTGTCGTTACGGAGTTCCCGAGCGGATCATTACTGATAATGGTTCGAATCTGAATAACAAGATGATGAAGGAGCTGTGCCAGAGTTTCAAGATTGAACACCACAACTCATCTCCTTACCGGCCGAAGATGAATGGCGCCGTTGAAGCGGCCAATAAGAACATCAAGAAGATCGTTTAGAAGATGGTTGTGACCTACAAAGATTGGCACGAGATGCTGCCATTTGCACTGCACGGTTATCGTACGACGGTGCGTACGTCAACCAGGGCAACTCCTTTCTCCTTGGTGTACGGTATGGAAGCTGTCCTACCGTTAGAAGTGGAGATCCCTTCTTTTCGAGTTTTGGTTGACGTGAAACTCGACGAGGCAGAATGGATTAAGAACCGACTGAACCAACTCAGCCTGATGGACGAGAAGAGGTTAGCATCGATTGCATATGGTCGTCTGTACCAAAGCCGAATTAAGAAAGCTTATGATAAGAAGGTGCGTCCTAGAAGCTTTCAGACGGGTGATCTCGTCCTGAAGAAGATTCTTCCTCCACACTCCGATCACCGGGGCAAGTGGACTCCCAATTACGAAGGTCCGTACATCGTCAGCAAGGTCTTCTCGGGAGGAGCTTTGTTGTTATCCACGATGGATGGTGAAGATTTTGCATCCCCGGTGAACGCGGACGCAGTTAAAAAATACTTTGCTTAAAGAATGACCCGCTAGAAAGAAAAAGAGTATCCAGGCAAAAATGGGGCATCCCGGCGAACCATAAAAAAGGAAAAAGGTTCGGGCAAAAGTTAGGGATATAAATTGAAAAATGTACACCCGCAAAGTCGAAAACCCGGATGGGCGACTTTGGCAGAAAAGGGTATCCCGGTGAATCGAAAACCCGGAAGGGCGATTCAGGCAAAAGTTAGGGATTTGAAAAAGCAAATGACTGCGTTCCGCGTGTGGACTATATTTGTTTAGTGGTTTGGAAGACCTGAGGGCCGTTTATCTGAATCAATCTCTACTGAAGCTGAAGCGTCGGAGAAGTATCAAAGTCGAGTGGGTCATAGAGGGATCAACTCATGGTGTTCGTCTACGCCTCGTTGCCGACATGTGTATATACTGATGTATATTTATGTTTTTACTTTTTTGCGCAGCTTCCCCATTCCAGGAGCTTGCATTTGTTGTAAAACATTTTTACCCATTCAGGGGTTCGTTATCAATAAAATGTATAATATTCAGCAATTTTGTTTGTTTGTTTAGCATTTACCTGCTTTGTTTGCGAAAAAGAACGCCAATGTTTTTGATAAAATGCGCATACATAAACTTACTGGCCTAGGCCCCTGATTGTTGAAACAATGAATTACTTGAACATTGTCGCAAGATGATAACCTTGATAGGTCCCTTTGAGAAGGGTATCTTGTCTGTTTGTTTGTGTTGTTGCAGGTGTAGCGTACTCCAGGCAGCACGCCGTATGCATCCCCAAGCAGGATGATTCCTTCTTCTCCAGCAAAGTTCAGCAGCCTCTCCCCGCAGAGTCTGAACGTGAGATCGTAAGCATTGATATGTCTCCCCAGGCAGAGAAGATCCTCTCCCCAGTCAAATACATCCTGAAGGAATGTCGTCTCCCCAGCTAAGTCATACGCCAAAGTGTGCAGCAATTGATAGTTCCAGATTGAAGTCTCCAGCGGAATTGAGATTCCCCACAGAGTCGTACTCTCCCTAGGAAGCAGGATGATTTCTTCTTCCCCAGCCGAGTTTGCAGATCCCCAAGAGAGCCGAGTCCTTGGAAGCAGTTCGGGCCATGATTGGTTTTCCCCAGTAGAATGTTGAATAGCTGATGCTGCACAGTTCATTTCCGTGATTGACATCGCTCTCCGCAGCAGGTCCAGGTTCTCGTAGAGCTTCATTCCCCTGCAGCAGTCGACTGAAGTTTGTTTCCCCGGGCGGAGTCCAATTGAGATTGGTGTGGTTCTTTCTCCTCGGCAGGATGATTCCTCCCCTCCACCAGAGTGTTTCTTTCTCCTTGACAGGAGGATTCTCCCTTCGGCATTTATTTTGCTGACGGGATCGCAGCATTTTGCATGATTGCATAGCATTTATCCTAAACGCGTAGCATTTCCACCGTGTGGAGCATTGCGTCGTTGTCAAAGCATATGCATACTAAACATGAGCTAGGTCGTTACCGTTCTTGTTTTGCAGGTGTTTCTCCGCAGAGTCGTTTTCCCAAGATGATTCTTGAATTCTCCCCAGCGAAGTCGTTTGCTTAAGATGATTCTTAAAATCCCCAGTAAAATTGCCAGAGTGGGTTGCTCAAGTTGATGCCTAGAGCCCCGGCAGAGCGTTTGCTCAGGATGATTCCTGAAATCTCCAGCAGAGTTATTGGTTCAGGATGATTCTTGAAGTCCCCCCGGAGTTATTCGTTCAAGATGATTCTTGATTTCCTCAGCAGAGATGAACTACCCAGATTGATTTCTGGATCCCCGAAGCAGAGTTACTTGATAGATCTCCAGAATCCCCAGCGGAGATGCGTCATCCCCAGCAGGTTTCTGAACAGTGAAGTTGAAACTTCCCTGGAAGACTTGATGATTGAAGTCCAACCGTATTGACGAAGCAGTTCTCCCAGCGGATGCGGAGCGCCTGATGGAAGAAGTTTGGATATCCCCAATCGGTTCATGATTGACTTAGAATTCCATTCCCGACTTACTGATGAAGTCCGGCGGATGCCCGAGAAATTTCTTTGAATGCCTGATGGCATGATTAACTTGATTGTCGACCTGATGAGTCCCGAGGAACCTTGATGCCTGACGGCATGATCGACCATGTATCACCGGTTACCGTGTGACCAATTCCCTAGCTAGTTGTCGTGCAGCTAGTATTTCAGTTTTCAAAGATTAGTTCCCATCAGAGTACCGTGTACTTGTGCAGTTGGCAAATTTCCGGGTTTGTCGGTATTCAACCGTCTCGCACCTTGATTGGTTGAGAGTCGTTCGCTTCTCACCCAGTCAGGTTTGAGCCGTTTGAATAGGGGCAGCTGTTGCACCCCAAAATTTGACCAACATTTCTTTACCTAGCTTGTGTTTCATTTCATTCACATTAGCATTATCATTTGCATTTCATTGACATGTATGCAGGAAATCAAGAGGTATGATTACCAATCAAGAGCTATACAAGACTATGAAGCTATCCAAGAAGGTTATTCAAGTGTTCAAGGGTAGATATCTTTGTCAGAGAAGTCAGAAGATCCTCAGAGAGAGTGGTTGAAACCAAGAGGGTGTGTCTCCTAACTTGAGAATTGTGGGAAGACCTCAGATGATTTTGAAGCCAGGAGTGTGGACTTGAAGCCTTGAGAGAGCTTATGAGATGTCTTGAAAGCCATCATGAATCCTAGACAGGTCATGGTGCAAGATTAAGAAGCCTCAGCCATGAGTGGTGTAATTAGGGTTTGACTGGGTCAACCCTAGGTCAATTGATGATTTGGAGAAGGTTGAGACCTAATCCAAGAGCCATGTGATCATGGATAGATGAATTGAAATGTCATAAGGATGATTCCAAGGTCAACTCATCATGATTGAAGAGTTTGAGAAGTTTCAAGCTAGGGTTTCTAAGGCTTGACAGTGTAAAATCCCCTAGTTTGACCCCTATCTTCAAGGAAGTTTAGCTCAAGATGTGATTATCATCTCATCTTACCCCCAACATGAATGTTGTAGAGCTTGTTCTTAGATTTAATTTGAGTACTAGAAGTCCTTGATAGGATTTGTAGAACTCAAGTTATGACTTTGACAAGTTACAGGTCATCTGAGGTATGTGAATCTGGGGGCTTGAAAGTTACCCAACTTGCATCAAACTTTTGCCCAAGAAGGATGATTCCTATGAACTTTTGGTCAACATGAATGTTGTTCCTTATCCTCTTAGATTTCTAGAGAGTATTAGAAGTCCTTGATATGATTTGTAGAACTCAAGTTATGGCTTTGACAAGTCAAGGGCATTTTGGTCATTTGGAGATTACAGGTCATTTCAAGTATAAGGCCATAACTCCTATTTCCAAGCTTCAAATGGAAAAATGTTCAACATCAAACTTGTTCAAAATGATGTTTTAAGGCTAGTAAAGAGGTCATGAGATGATGGAAATGCTTGTATCTCAAAGTTTCAAAAATGACCTAAAATAAGGGTATAAGTTAAATGAATCAAAGTTGGAAATTGATATTTTCAACCTACACATCCAAACCATGGCATGTAATATATCATTTTGACTCTAGAAAACATTTTAAGAACATTGGTTTAGCCACATTTTTGAATTGAAATTCAATTGGTGGACTTGCTTTGAAAAGTGATTACTTACATCATAAGTAACATGTGCAAAACATAGAATCAAGGCATGAGCAAGGCCCTTTGCAAGCTAAACACCTTTAAAATGTCACTAGGGGAGAAATTGGAAGTGAATGAGGGTGGATTCCAAGCTGCAAACAGAATTATGCACACCATGGCATATGGTTGAAAATCTCATGACATGAGAGATTGAAACTCTCATTAGAAGGGTCTAGAGGGTTCTAGATCACTCATACAGCATCTATATATTGAGTAGAGGTGATCCAATACAAAGGTTGGTGATGATTGAAGGAGAGAGCATAGATTGAGATTGAGATTTCTTGGCTTGCAATTGAATTCGATTTCACCAAATTCTTCACTTTCCATCCATTTTCTTGATTGAAACTTCTTCCATGGATGCAAGGGATTGATTCCAGATCATAATCCAAGGGAATTCGTGGCTGAATCGTGTATGAGCAATTGAATTTTTCCACCTGCAACTCACCATCGGATTTCAAGATTTAGGAGCTTTCAACCAGTTCTATTGCATACAGAAGCAAGGAAAGGATCCATTGATCGTGTCTGGAAGATTAGAGAGCTTGATTTGAAGGTTTAGTGCATTTGTTCATCCAAGATTTTCAGGTTAGTAACTTTCTTCCTCTAGCATGAATTAGGTAGAATCAAGATGAATTAAGGTGTTAGATGCATTGTAGAACGGTGTAGGAAGGTTTTCAGATAGTTAACTTGAGAATTAGTGACCAATCTAGGATGTTACCATTTTCGGTTGAGAATTGGATATGGTGAATCTTGAGGTTTCAGAGAGAATTAAAGGCATGAATGAATTCGTGAGGGAATTTGGGACATGTTTCATTAAGGGATCATGGCCTATAGTGGACTCTAGGTCGAATTAGGGTTGTGGAATGGTGACCGGAGCACCACCGGTGGTGGCCGGAGATGCGCGCGAATTTCAGACATTCAAAAGGTTGAAGATGACTCTAGAGCCATTGGATGGGGGTTGGACTTTGACTGAAGGCATGATCCAACGGCCACGTTTTGATTTCAGTTTGTGAAGGACCTGAATTAATGAAACGCATCGTTTCATTTGAGTGCTGATGCTGGGCTTAGTGAATTGGCTGATATTCACACCCCCTGAAGGCACAATCCATTATTTGTACTGATTGTCATTGCTATTTGCACCGCGCGTGTGTTATTTTATTTTGATTTTCATTATTTTTTTCATTTTATTCATGGTTCTTGGAAAAATCATATAAAATTGAAAATTAATCCAATTAATCCCATTCTTTTTGAATTTTACTCATGATTGAGTCTAGTATTTTTTAGATAAAAAATATTTTCATTTCATGTATTTTCTGATTTTATGGGAATTTTATATTTTAATTGATATTAAAATGGTTATGTTTGATACCTAGTTTTGTGGAATTTTGTGTGATCATGTGGTGATGATTTTGATCCTAATTTTTTGTGTGTGATTAGGTTAGGCATGTATGCTCCCATAGCATTTTTCTCACATTTTTGTGATGGAAATAGGTGTGCTTTCTAGATTGAGATTTAGGTGCTTCCTTTTAGGGTTTAGGTTTAGTACCTCATAATGTAGAATTTATTTCTAGGTCTAATTTGATGATTTGATCTCTGAAATTAATGTGGTAGAGTCATGATTGACCTAGGTTCCCATAGTCATTTTTGTAGGATTTTACAATTGGTTTTAGTATTTTAGTTAGGACTAACTTTAGTACTAGGTTTTAGGTGATCCTAATTTACTAATTCAAATAGATTAACTTCTTTAGTTCCCTTAGATTAGGGTTTTTGCTTTGTTTGCCTTTGGTTGAGATTGAAGACAAGTTGAAGACAAGGTGAGGATGCTTGAAGTTGCTTGGAGTTTGGAATGGCTTGTGCCTGAAGGTGTCTGTTGAAGATTTAGGAGGTAGGAGACATAGGGAGAGCCTTAGAGTTAGAATGATTTCTTTCACAAATATGGAAAGCATCTTGTGCTTCCATTCCTCCCAATGACTAAAAGTCCTTCTCAGATATTCACATCCCTCCTTTGGAGGGATGAGTGGCTTTATCTGGGAAGTAGAACTTTGAGGGAACCAGTCTCTCATAATGATGAACCCTTACAGGCTTCCCTTGGTTGTCAATAAGCTGTTTATCATTTCCACTCATTCTGCTAAATCAATTGTCTTCTGGGTTGAGTATCTTGAAATATGTTGGACTTGAGTTTGAAGATGAGGACTTCACTGAAGAGTGTGGAAGAGGATGATTCCTTGAGCATTGCCATTGCAGCTAAAGCTTGAAGAGCAAACAGAACAAGTTGATACTTGAAGATCCAGTGGAGATTGAGTGAAGAGCAGAGGCTTAAAGGATTGAAGGATGAAGTTGACACTTCCATGTGATTGAAGATTACTCAGAGAAGCTGAAGCTTGTAGGAGAAGAAGACCAAGTTGATACTGGTAAAGCAAAGAGAGCTGAAGCTTGAAGACTAAGTTGATACTCATGAAGATGATTCAATTGAGATTGAGTGTAGAGCTGAGGCTTGAGGAATAAAGGATGAGTTGACACTCACATTGATGCATTGAGAGCCTGAAGGAATCAAGTTGATACTTGTAGTTAAGAGTGAAGCCTGAAGGTGGAATTGACTGAGGAGCTGAAGCTTGGAGAAGAGAGAACAAGTTGATACTTATGTTGAGGTGTTGGAAGCTTAGAGAAGCAAGTTGATACTTGCTAGTGAAGATGATAGCCTTGAAGGGTGGTTGAAGTCTGAAGACTGGATTGCTGTCAGAAGAGCTGAAGCTTGGAATTGAAAGTAGGAAGCTGTTGATCTGTTTCTTTCTTGTCTGTTTTCTTTTCTGTGCTGATATGCCTTGTTTGACTTGCTTGATGCATTAGAATAAGTTCATATCTAGACTGATTTTAATCTAGGAGCATGATGGCACTAGAAGTTGAGTTGCTCCCTCTGCTTGTATTGTTACTGTATGGCTTTGCTTGCGGGTATTCGGTAGAGCCCAGCTCCCTTGCCCATGTGGTTTGTGATTTGCTTTATGGCATGTTATTTCTTCTGTATGATTACTGTTATTCATATCTGGCTTGAGGTTGAGATGAGCTTGTGGAGGCTGCTGCCCCACACACATTTCCTCCCTCACTTGCATTGCATGCATCTTACAGTCGTTTACTGTTTACTGTTTACATTTTAAGCTGATGCTTTACCTGTTTCTGTGTATCATTGACATGATCCCTTAGGAATCTCACTTCCTTTGATAAGGAAGTGATGATAGAACTTTAGGTTGAAACCTATGCATGATAACTTCTAGGAGTTCCCTGTTTCAAACCTCAACTATAGGATGAATCCTTGGCATGACAACATTAGGACTTGATAGTCTCCCCGTTAGTTGAGCCCCTTCTCTTCTCATCTCAAAACAACTTAAGGTACAGTAATCATGAATGATTTCTTTCGTACGTTACGAGCCTTAAGCTATCTGAGAAAGGATTGTTGGAGAGCTTCTTTTCAACAGTCTGGATGTTTAGTATGGCACCCTTTGGGTGACATGCGACGCATTCACTCTCAGGTCATAGTCTTTAGTGCGATTGAAATTGCAAACACAATAAAAAACACTTCTTCCGTAAAAGACAGAAACAAACTTCAAACCTTTTTGCCCCGTGGGCCCATAATTCAAAGGAAAGCTTTTCTGAAGAAAAGAGTGTCGTTAAACTTCAGCGCCACCGCAAACAGGCGTTGTCCCTAACTGCTGGAACTGCTGTTTAACCCTACTCGATAAAACAGATGAATCTGAATCCCCGTAATCCGTATTAGCCCGAACTACGTAAGCTCTGATCTCTCAAACCTGTTGAGAGTACGTAGGCACAATACTGATGTATTGGCGAGCCACTTTCCCCGTAACCCGTAGTAGGTCAAACTACGTTGACTCTGATTTCTCATTCTCTGATGAGAATACGTAGGCATAAAGTGCGACGCTTTGCCGAGTCATTTCCTTTTCCTTTTTAAGCCAACCTTGATAGGTATATAGATAAACCAACTCGTCCAGTAAACACAACAAGCGTGGATCCCGTCGAGTACGACGGACGTGAGGGGTGCTAATACCTTCCCCTTGCGTAACCGACTCCCGAACCCAGACAATGGTTGCGATGACCTTGTCTTATACCTTTTTCGTCAGGTTTTTCCGATCGTTTCCTTTCCCGTTCTGAGGGATAAATAACGAAAGGTGGCGACTCTTCTGTTTTGCCGGCACCTTATTTTCGCGGAAGCGACAAAATGATGAGTAAAAAACCTTAACATTATTGAATAAAATAAAGTGACAAAGTGATAAATCTGAAAGGGACCACGTGTTAGAAGATTTGACAAAATAGGACCACAAATATTGCTTTCAACTGGAATGGACCACTGCTCCAACAAAATTTCAAATGGAACAAACCACAATAAGGGACCCCAAGCACGCACGTAGAGGTGGAAGAGAAGAAAACGAGTACTAAGGTTTTGGTTTGAATTTTGTAAAATGATAGAATGATTAAGGATTTAGACTTTTGTGTTTTATTCAACATTGTCTGCCTCGCCGTTGACAAATAAAAACAAAATTAATTCACATTCGCAAATGAAACTAATTTCACATAAATCTCTGTTACTAAAATCTAATAGGAGAAATCAATATTATTGATCGTACCTGACCAGAAGGGTATCAATGACCTGCCACGCGTTGTTGATCTGCTAGCTGTCCGCCAAAGGTATCGAAGAGGAGGGGGTGTACCTGAAACACACTCTGATGCCAAAGTCAATGGCGAGCAGAGTGGAAGCAAGTATAGAGAGAGTAAGAGCGTTAAGTTACCTGACCCTATAGTGAAAAGGGTATTTATAGTGAGCCCCCAACGCAGGACCAACAGTTACCTAGCACTAGGCTGGACTGTCGGGCCCAATGTTGGTAACTGCTAGGGCTGATGTGGCGGCGCGAAGACCAGAACGTGGTCTTCTCCCTAGGGTAACTGTTTCGCACTATCCGGGAGGAGGAAGATCGAATCTCCAGGATGTAGGTAGTTAGTTTATGATGTGTCCCTGCGTGAGGGACACGTAGAGAACGTGGGGGTTGCGCGAGGAGCTCCCCGGGAAGACTGAGCTCGGCTCGACAAATGGGAGGACAAAGGCTGGCTGACCGACAACGAGGGCTCTGCCTGACAGCTGAGGGCCTATGCCCGACGGAGGAGGGAAGTTGTGCCCGACAAGTCCCTGCTCGTCAGCATGGTCCTATTGGTCCCAACTTCAGTGGGGTTTAGGCCTGCTTGATTGTGGGATAAGCCTTGGCCCAGTCCAGAACAGTAGCCCCCCAAGTCGTTGTTAGTGGTCAGATGAGCTATGACTTAAGTATAGGATGGCGTCGGGCGCGCCAATCTGTCGGGCAGGATGCAAGACTGACGTTAGGCATATCGATCTATCGGGCAGGACACAATTGTGTCGGCCAGATGAGCGAACGGCGAGGTGGAGCCCAAACATGGGGGAAGGACTTGAAGAGACGCAGGGAAGATGGAAAGTCGCCATGTGTCTTCTCATGAAGGCTATGGGCTAGGCCCTTGAGTGCATAGAGACGCTTCGTTTCTCGTGTTAGGGGTATATATACGTTGACCTGGCTCGTCTTTTCGTTCATTCGCTTGTTTGCAGCTGCTCAGCACCCGAAATTTCCTGCTTGACGACTTCGATGGTTTCTGCTCGACATCTGGGATTTTTCTGCCCGGCAACAACCTTTCTGCATCCATACCAAGTAAGTTTCCACACCCTTCTTGGTGTTTTTTTTCTGTTTATGGCGGTGTTTCCGGCGGCTCCGTTGGGGGTGCTGGGAATACCGTGGGTTTTTCCATCGAATACGCCGGAGGATCCTTCAAAATTAGGGTAGAAACGATCGTCCCCGGCCCTTGCGATGAGTGCCCCGGGGAGGATTGAAAGAACTTTGAATTCCCCGAGGACAATGGGATGAATGCCCCAGGCACAAGTGGATGTGTGCGCCAAGGACAAAGGGTGTACTCTCTGGTCCTCCTCAGGGGATAAAGTTGCCCCCATCTCGTCTCATGGACGGTTATGCAACCACTCCCTTTCACTTGAACTGCGGTGGAAGGGTGGATTTGATTTAGTTTTCGAATTCACCAAGTTCCTCTGCTTTTCAGGTATAAATGGCTGGTCATGCTGAGGAAGAGGTGGTGTGGTACTTATCCGCGGACGAGGAGGGCCGCGAGGACGAGGTCGATCTGGATATTCCGGAGAGACCTTTGGAGGAGTGGGTCGGGGAGGAACCCTTAAATTATATGTCGAGGTTCATCCTCGACGACTCTGATGTGTTCACGGTGATAGAAGACAGGGTGGCGGGGAGCCCCCGTGAGTTCCGTGCCTGCCGCCCCTGGGAGACCGGTCGCATATGCTCGCGATATCTTAGTGGTCGGTTCCTGATGTACGATTTCTCCTTTAAGGAGGTGGGAATGCGAATTCCCTTCACTGGTTTCCAGCAAGGCGTGTTCGACCATCTCATGTTGGCGCCATTCCAACTTCACCCTAATTCCCTAGCTTTCATCCGAGCGTTCGAGATCGTCTGCAACTACCTGGAGCTCGGGGCCACCATTCCGCTATTTTTTTTTTGCGTCTTCCACCTGCAACGCCAGACGAAGGCTGGTCGACATAGCTGGGTTTCACTGAAGCAGACGACCAGGCTCTTTCGACCGTATACCGACTCCGTTTGGAGCTTTAAAAATCGATGGTTCGTGGTCATGCCTGACACGGACGAAGCGTATAAGACCATATTTCGAAAGGAAGTTATAATCGTGGATGGTCGTACCAAGGACAACTATGAGTCCTACTTCCCCTTGGATTAGGGGGACCTGCACGGGTACTGACAACTTCATCTTTAGGCCGGGCGAGGAGGACAGCTTGGCTTTTCGAAGGTTGGTGGACTTTGTCGGTTGTCTTCCTCCTCGGAAGTGTGTGTCCCTCGACGGGGAGTATATCCGTGACGAACGGGAAGATGCTGACAGAGGCCCTGTATATTAACTTAAAGGCTCTGCTCGAATGCAGGACGGAGGCTAAGGCTCATCGGCTCCTAGGTAGTTTACGTGCATCCGGGTTGATCCTGTTACTTGTTTAGATTTTGCTTCTAACTGTTTTTCTTGTGTTCTTCTTGCAGGTTCAATGGGTTCTATGGAGGAAATAGTGACGAAGCTGATGAATAGGGGTAGTTGTCGTGCTCCATCTCGGGCCCCTACTGCATGGAGGGAGTTGGTTGTCGTTTCTTCAAGAACGACCTCATCTCCATCCAAGACGGTCGGATCGTAGTGCCTGGAGGCTCGGATGACGAGGAAGATGACCAAGCTACCCGCGAGGAGGAGGAACCCGTAGAGTAGGGATGGTGGCCTGAGTGTCCCTTTATTTTTCATTCGGCCTGCATGCCCGGTAGTTTTTGGCATGCGCGCCATGTTTCATTTTGACTTCTGGGCTTGTGCCCGTTTATTGTAACGTTTAACTTCTGGGCTCGTGCTCGTTTTATGGAATTTCTTATTTTCCTTTCTAAGTTTGTGTATGTGCTTGGTTATCTATGCATGATTTATATTTCTATTCGCATTGTATGATTGCTCGTACATTTGTTATACTTAATGTATATGTTTGCTAAGTTGGGAGTGGTAGCTCGACATCTGTTGTTCTCGGTAGTGTAGGGAACTGGCTGGTTGACCGGGGTGGTTACCTGGTCGATCACGGGGGTGGATCACGATCGAGGGCATAACATCACACTGGACCCTTTCCCCTGGCAACGGTGTGTCGCTACTGCGAAAATCGGCGCCGGCTGAACAGAAGAGTCGCCACCGTGCGTTATTTATCCCACGGGAGGGAAAGGAAACGCTCAGAGTAAACCTCGCACAACACGGGAAAGGTATGGTCGTCGCAACCAAAACCTGGGTTCGGGAGTCGGTTACGCAAGGGGAAGGTATTAGCACCCCTCACGTCCGTCGTACTCGACGGGATCCACGCTTGTTTTCGGGTATGGATTGTTATTCTATCTACACTAAAGGTCAGGGTTAAAGGAAAATGAAAATAAGTGACTCGGCAAAGTATCGCACTTTATGCCTACGTATTCCCGTCTGGAACGAGAAATCAGAGTCAACGTAGTTCGCCTACCTACGGGAAAGGAGGGGAAGGTTGCTCGCTAGGATATCGCATCCTATGCCTACGTACTTTCATACAGCATGAAAGATCAGAGCAAACGTAGTTCGGGCCACGTACGACACAAGTCTGTCTTGGTTGATTTTATTCCTTCTGAAAAAGGTTTTTCTGATTAGCAGTCCAAGCGGACAAAAATGACGTCTTGATGAGTTCACGTTCTTTTACGAAAGAAGTGTCTTTTATTGTGTTTGAAATCTTTATGGTGTTTTTCTGTTTGTTTTGAGAAAGAAAGAGACAGAACTCTAACCTACGGTTGCAAAGGGAAACAAACTAACCTAATGTTATCATGCATGGGTTAAGACCTAGTGTCTATCATGCTCCTCTCTTGCACAGAGAGAAACAGAGATCCTAAGGGAATAGACGGCAACAGAAACAATATCAGATATATACAGTAAAGCGGTAAAATGCATGGATGCAGCAATACAAGCGAGGCAAGGGAGTCCCACTCAACCTCGAACCTAGAAAACAATAGGCGAAAGTGAACAGGATTCACTCTCAACCCAACAAGGTAAACAACAAACAATACAGTCAGGAAAACCAATCAATACATCAGAAATGAAATACAGCAAAAATAAACAGCCACAGCAGCTCTGCAAACAACATCTGACTTCTAGCTTCAGCAAGCATCAATCTCCATCTCCATAGTCTTCAGGCAAGGGTTCTGGTTGTCAATCTTCAGTCTACAAGGGCTTTTCTTCAAGTCCTATCCTCCAAGCTGAGGGATCAATCACAAGAGTGAATTGGGTGTTAAGCAATTAGTTGACTACCAAGGGTGGCAAACCAACTGCTACTAACACATAAGACATTTTCTCTCAAGAGTTCTATCCCTTAGACAGTAGCACCAAGCCTTCCAAAGGAAGGGGATGAGTGTCTTAGAGAGACTCTGTATCACAGAGAGGAATGGAGGCAATCAAAACCTTCCATGTTTGAAAATCAAGCTTTCTAATCTAGAGCTCTGCCTAGCTCCTAAACCCTAATCTCCTCAACAGCTGCCAGCAGGAATCTCCTTATCAACTCTAGAAGTTGGTCTTCAAGCTCTGGATCTCCAATGGCTTCAACATCCCAAGTCTTCAGCTTCCCCAATCCCCAGACAATCCCAATACCCACACAAACAAGCAATAATCCCAGAGGGCATACCACACCAATCAATCAACTATAGACAGTAATACTAATAGCAGTAGGGGAATCCTAGTGATTTCTAAGGGGATCTATCCTATACCCATAACCCCTATAGTCCATACCCCAAAAATCAAATGAAAATTTCCTAAAAGAATTAAACTATCTCACCTAAGTTGATTTAAAACCCTAATTTTATTCATATTGTTCCAACCTAAACCAATCACCTAAAATTAATTCCTAAAAATATGAACTAAATTGCATGTACAAGCTAACAAGGTCTACTAATCAATCTAAAAAGAATGGGTGAAAAATATTAAAGCAACTATTAGAACCAAAATTAACAAATTCATGTATGAAATGAAACACTTAAAATATGCATTTATTTGGAAAATATGGGAAAAATATCAAATAAAAAATAAAATGCAATTTTTATTTTTTATAATTTTCTAGACTCTTTAAAGAAAATTATGCAAAAAGAATTATTAAAAAATAATGTTTTTATGATTTATTATGATTTTTTTTAGAAAATGCATGAAAATGAAAAGAAAT
The DNA here is from genome assembly GCA_963859935.3 of Lathyrus sativus. Lineage (NCBI taxonomy): Eukaryota > Viridiplantae > Streptophyta > Magnoliopsida > Fabales > Fabaceae > Lathyrus > Lathyrus sativus. The sequence goes on along the minus strand of OZ012739.1, from coordinate 619,619,245 downwards.
TAAAAATTAAAATATAAAGAAATAGAGGGAGGGGGTGAGAATAACCAATGCGCTTAGTTACTTTTCCAGGTGGGCCACAGAGCAGGGGGTGCGAATAGAACAAAGCAATAGGCCCAGCGCTCTTCAGAATTTCAACAAAAAAACAAAAACCTCAGAACGGTGCAGATAGCAGCAATTATAGTTCATTTACGTTGGGCTTGGTTATTGGGGGTGTCATTAGCAATGAAATTTGAAGCCCAGTCTGATGGAATAAATGAAACGGGGCGTTTCATGGTTTGAAGTTTCCCTCCGTTTCTCATTTTTAATCGTGTCCGTTGGATTTAGTTTCCAGTCAAATGTCAAAGGGCAATCGTGTGGCTCCTGGTCCTTCTTCAACCTCCAGCCAACCCTAACCCCTGAAAACCCTAGCCATGCAAGCTCCTTCCATGGTTCTGTTCTCCCTCATACCTCCATGGATTCACACGACTCCAAGAGCAAAGTTGCTCTATAAACTTCCATCTACACAGCCATGATAATAATTTCTCCTAAAACTCACTCCATCAACCAACTCGATAGGAATAACAGTCATACGCCACCATTTTCACCTGATGTCAAACCTCCCCATTCTCTCCAAATCTTGTCCTAAACTCATCTACACTCCATGCTGATCTTAACATGCTAATCCAACAAGATTCTCGTGCATTATCCTAATAGTTACAAGCTCTAACAGATTTGGTGCACTATGAGCAACCTCCACTAAACTTCTCCAAACTCACAAAAATCAATCATCTACTTATGCTTAACCATTCTAACCTAATAACTAACCAAGATTCTAGCTAATTCAGCCAATTCGAAGGAAACTAACCTGGTGCAAATTCTAGAAAACAGGTACCAAAACCCTTGAATCTGATGCTTGTGATGAGTGGAAAATGATCAATGAGCTTGATGATGAATTCTGTATGCACTGAATCTTGTCCAATCTCTTTGAATCTTGCAATCACCAAAATCTTGCTCCTTGGAGAATTAACTTGAACAGCACGATTTCTTCCCCAATTCTACCAAATTCTGATGTGAATGTGATCTATGGAAGATATTGATGATGACCAGATCAAGAAAAAATGAAATTGATGGAGATTTGAGAGGGTTTGAGAAGCTTTTGCAAAATGAAGAAAGTGAATGAAACTTGTGATTTTGAGAGAATGAGATCACCAACCATGGCATGAACCATCTCATATCAATATATACATGATGTTAGAAACTCCTAGAAGCTTGGAGAAGTTTCCCTTGCATTCTTTCCCTTGGATTTGGTTTATGTATCTTCCATTACAAGCAACCATGGATAACTCCCAAAATGTGAACTAAGCTCAAAATTCTACTTTATCCAATGTCTTTAAAATGATCTTTCCATTCAAAATGACCTATAATTTTGCTTCATTTGACCAAAATATGAAAAATCTCATTTTTAAGCCCATTTTTATTCATTAAATCCAACAATTTTGAAACCTTGTGCTATGAATCTTTCCAATCTCTCATGGTCACCTTTCTAGACTCAAAATGTCATTTGGAACAAGTTTTATGTTGTAAAGTTTTCCATTTGAAGCTTCCTTGTATGAGTTTTGGGCATAGGTTGAAATGACATGTAATTCTCAAATGACCAAAATACCCTTTGCTTGCCAAGACCATAAGTAGAGTTCCACAAATCATATGAAGGCATACTATACCATTATAGAAAGCTAAGACAATGAGGAACAACTCTTATGTTGACCATAAATTCATTTGAAATCTCCTTGAGGGGTAAAAATAGCTTGGAAGTCAAGTCACTTTCACAGACAAAATTTCAGATACCTCAGATGACCTGTAGCTTGCAAGGACCATAACTTGAGTTCTATAAATCTCCTTGATGTCTTCCACCACTCAAATTAAAGGTATTGAGATACTCTACAAGTTTCATGTTGGCCAAGGATCCATTTGAAGCTTTCATTTTGACTTATCTTGCTTGGAAATTTGACCTAAACTAGGGGATTTTACATAGAAACCCTAATTTAGAAACTCCTCTTCTCCTTGATTTCTCTTGATTTCTTCTTAGAATAACAACATATCCTTATTCTTCATGTCAAATGATAAGCCCCACATCTCTTCCATAGCCCTCAATGCCTTTCCATCAGTCATTTGACCTAGGGTTGACCCAGGGTTGACCCAGATGAAACCCTAGTTGACTGTCTTCAACTGCAACTCTTGTGACTACACCAATGACTTGTCTCCTTCTCCAAATGACTCTCTAAGTCTCCCATGATGTCCACATACTCTCCATGCTCAGCCCACAGCTCACAATTTCTTTGTTGACCCTCAGATACCCTCAGTTAGGAGATAGACTCAATGCTTGATACAATGATTTCTCCAACTTCCAAATTCTTTTCTGATGACTTGAATGAGATTGAATCAGGATAATAACCTCTTGACAGGCCTCTAGAGAGGAGAATAATGCTTGGTCCCCTGTTGGATGACTTGCTATGCTTATGCTATGCAGATGGTTAGGCTATGTACATGACTCTATATGCAGATGCTAATGATATTGAAACATAAACCAAGTGAATAGGGTTGAGCAAATTTTAGGGTGCAACAGCTGCCCCTATTCAAGCGACTTGGACCCGATTGGGTGAAGAGCCCGGAGCCTTCAGACATTCGCGGTACGAGACGGTTGAATACTATGAACCCGGAAATTTGCCAACCGCAGAAATAAACTGCGCCCCTGCTTGGGGAACAACATTCATCAGCTGAATCTGACTGTCACGACAACCCACTGATCTCGTGCTGGGGATTATTTTCATCAGCCTGAAAAAGATTTTTATCGTCGCAGCGATAGAACATTGTCCACGTCAGGACGCCTGCTTCGTCAATTCGGAAAACTTCAACAACTTTGCTGGGGATGGCTCGTCTGCCTTCTCGTCAGAAATAAATCGTCCACGTTAAGAATACACTCTTACACGTTGGGAATAACGTTGTTCACGTTAAGAATAACATCGTCCACGTAAGGAATAACACCGTCCACGTTAGGACTCACCTTTTCACGTAAGGAATAACCGTCCCACGTTAGGAATAACACTGCCCACGTTAGGACTCACCTTTCCCCGTTAGGAATAACCTCTTCTTTTCCACGTAAGGAATCAAACTTTTTCCACGTTAGGAATGCCTCTATCTTTCCACGTAAGGAATACATCATCCACGTACGGAATCAACTTCTATCCACGTAAGGAATCAACTTCTATCCACGTAAGGAATCAACTTCTATCCACGTAAGGAGTCACCATTTTTGATATGTCCGCGTAAGGACTCAATCTTTTCTACGTTAGGAATCTCCATCTTGATATGTCCACGTAAGGACTCAGTCTTTCCACGTAAGGAATCAACTTCTTTCAAACTCTTCCACGTAAGGAATACGTCTTCTTTTGCTTTTTCCACGTAAGGAATACGTCTTCTTTTGCTTTGTCCACGTAAGGACTCCATCTTTCCACGTAAGGAAACACATTTTGATTCGTCCACGTAAGGACTCCAACCTGTTCCACGTGAGGAATCACATCTTTCCACGTAAGGAATACAACTTGATATGTCCGCGTAAGGACTCAATCTTTCCACGTAAGGAATAAACTTTGATCTGTCTACGTCAGGACTAAACTTTTCCACGTAAGGAAACGACTTCTCTTGATCTGTCCCCGTAAGGACTCCAATCTTTCCACGTAAGGAATCATCATCTTTCCACGTAAGGAATCAATCTTGATATGTCCGCGTAAGGACTCAATCTTTCCACGTAAGGAATATCATTTTTCCATGTAAGGAATCTTCATCGTTCCACGTAAGGAATCATATCTTTCCACGTTAGGAATACAAACTGTCCACATAAGGAATCTCCATCTTTCCACGTTAGGAATACAACTCGTCTTTTCTGCGTCTGTCCATGTCAGGACTGAACTTGCTTTTCCGCGTAAGGAACTGAAGCTTCTCTTTCCACGTAAGGAATAACCTTGTCCACGTCAGGACTCACATTTCGTCTTGATTTGTCCGTGTCAGGACTCGCCTCTTGACTCGCTGAGGAAATAGAACTTGTCCACGTCAGGACTCATGCACCTCTGACCCATTGAGAAGTGAGACTTGTCCACGTCAGGACTTGCGCGTCTTCGACTTGCTGGGGAAACAAGGCTTGTCCGCGTCAGGATACATACTTTGCCACCAACACGAAGAAAGATAAATCTGTCCATGTCAGGACTCTCGTATCGTGTCATTACAAAGAACTACAAACTTGTCCACGTCAGGACGCACATTTCACCATTACGAATAAAGCTATCTGCTGGAAATAAATTGTCCACGTCAGGACACCAACACGAAGAGTAACCCACTTTTGTCCACGTCAGGACTCCACATTCCAACAATTCTGAGAGATCGAACCTGCCCACGTTAGGACTAGCACCTCCCATCAACCCGGGGAAATAAAATTATCCACGTTAGGACACCCACTTCTCTAGCACAAAGAAAACCTATCAATAAAACTGTCCACGTTAGGACTCATCCTTCCATTGGTCCGCAAACTTCTTATCACTGACGTTACAACAACTTTGAGGCTGACTCTACTGGGGATATTTGGAATCCAAACTGCTGGATGTTTGTTCTGATAATTGGCGGCAGCCTCTGAAATTCTGGTTCATGAAACCTTTTAATGCTGACGTAACAACAACCTTGAAGGAAGTAATCCGCTGGTCGGACTAGAGAAACTTCAACAAGAACACTGGCGGGGAAATGAGTAACTCTGCTTAGGGATAAAGAGAAATTTATCCTGCTGACTCTGTGGGGAGTAGTGCCACAGCTGACACTTTGTTGAATGTCTCACGTCGAGATCCTGAATGTTTTATTGATTCACCTGAGCAAGGGCTCTCTCTACCTGCAAGAGAAACAATACTTGAAGCAAATGGTTAGCCAACCTAGTTTATGTTTCAAAAATGCGTATGTTTGACAACAATGCAATGCTCCATTCGACATGGAAATGCTACGCTTTTATTTGGTAGATGCGAATATGACACTATATGCCGATGCAAATATGACACTATATGCCAATGCAAATGCAGACTCGAACTGCTGGGATACAGAAACTGCTTCAGCAAAATAAATGCTGAAGACAATGCCAACTCCGCTGGGGATAGCCAGGTGCTACAGAATTATTCCAGCAAAATAAATGCTGGAAGAGTGAAGTCGACTCAGCTGGGAAATTGGGAGCTTGAACCAAGCACCTCGTTGAAGTGACACCCTGCTGGAGAGTATAACTCTGCTAGAGAATAGCAGATGCGCCTGGTATGATCGAACTTCTGCTGGGAAGTGAACGGATATCACACGGTATTCTGGAAAAATAAATGCCAGGACTCGCACCAACTCTGTCGGGGATAGTCTTAATCTTCGAGTTCCACTGGGAGGAATGAAGACACTGGTTGGAAAGAGAACTCCACTGGGGATGGGATGATTCTCTTGGGAAGAAATAGCTGACTCCCCTGGGGGAGAGAGTAAACGACCCTACGGGGATAGGTAAACTGCCTGGATACAGCTCACCAATATTAATCTTCTGCGGCTGGACCACTCTGCTTGAGATGCACTGTCTGAATACAGCCTTATAATCTTGGAATCGCCAATTCTGTTGAGGATAAACGGCTTTGCTGGAGAATGTCCTCTGGATAAGCTACGACTAGCTAGGGAATTCGCTCCTTCTTCAGGAGGAACATGCGTGACCTGCGTGGGGGTCGAGTCTTTTATTACTGCAGTCTTTTGATCATCTTCCTCGTACGGCTATAGAACCTGCAACAACACAAACAAGACAAGACAAGCCTATACAACCAAATCGATTCAGGTTAGTGACGTTATTTTCAGTTAATTCAGAGCTTTAGCAATTGTTGGCAAGGGCCAGTGATGTTATACACATGCTAGTCTTAGTAAACTTAGGCGTTTTATCATGCACAAAACAGTAAAGAACCAGCATCCATTACTGAATAACATATTTTATTGATTGGGCCCCTGAATGGGCGGAATTTTTGTACACGGGATGTAACTCCTGAAAAGAGGAAGCTACGCAAAGCAGATATACAAATATGCACAAGAAGCGTAAATATTTTGACAAATTAAATTTTGTACACATGTCGGCAACGGGATGTAGACGAACACCACGAACTGATCCTCCCATGACTCGCCCAACTCTAATGCTTTCCCGGTACTTCCACAGAGGTTGTATCTGATAATCGACCCCTCAGGTATTCTCCCGCACTGATGCTCAAATGCAATATCAAATTCGGATCGCAGTCATTTGCTTTTCAAATCCCTAACTTTTGCGTGAACCGCCCTTTACGGGTTTTCAGTTCACCGGGATACCCCTTTTTGCCGAAGCCGCCCAGTGTAGGTTTTCAACTTCGCGGGTGTACATTTTTTCAATTTTATCCCTAACTTTTGCCCGAACCTTTCATTCTGTTTTTGGTTCGCCAGGATGCCCCATTTTTGCCTGGACTCTCTTTTTTTTTGTCCAGCGGGTCAATTTTAAGCAAAGTATTTTTTAACTGCGTCCGAATTCACAGGCGACGTAAAGTCTTCACCGTCCATGGTGGACAACAACAACGCTCCTCCTGAAAAGACTTTCCTGACAACGTATGGCCCTTCGTAATTGGGGGTCCACTTGCCCCTATGATCTGCCTGCGGCGGGAGAATCCTTTTCAGCACAAGGTCGCCCGTCTGAAAGCTTCGCGGATGTATCTTTTTATCATATGCTTTCTTCATTCGGCTCTGGTACAAACGACCGTATGCTAGAGAAGCTAGCCTTTTCTCATCCATCAAACTCAATTGGTTCAACCTGTCCTTCACCCATTCTGCCTCGTCCAGCTGAATGTCTCGCAATACCCTTAGAGAAGGGATCTCAACTTCCAATGGTAATACTGCCTCCATTCTGTATACCAACGAGAACGGGGTTGCCCCGGTTGATGTGCGTACCGTCGTACGATAACCGTGCAAAGTAAAAGGTATCATCTCGTGCCAATCCTTATAGGTCACCACCATTTTCTGAACGATCTTCTTGATATTCTTATTGGCCGCCTCGACAGCGCCATTCATCTTGGGTCGGTAAGGGGAGGAGTTGTGATGTTCGATCTTGAAATTCTGACAGAGCTCCTTCATCATTTTGTTGTTCAGGTTTGAACCGTTGTCCGTGATTATCCGCTCGGGAATCCCATATCGGCAAATGATATCTCTCTTGATGAATCTGGCCACCACTTGCTTCGTTACATTTGCGTAAGACGCTGCTTCTACCCACTTGGTGAAATAATCGATTGCTACTAGGATGAACCGATGCCCGTTAGAAGCTGTCGGCTCGATCTTTCCAATCATGTCGATTCCCCACATCGAGAATGGCCAAGGCGATGACATCACATTTAGAGGGCTCGGAGGCACATGGATCTTATCAGCATAGATTTGGCACTTGTGGCATTTCCTCGCAAACTTGAAACAGTCAGTTTCCATAGTCAGCCAAAAATACCCCGCCCGCAGCAGCTTTCTCGTCATAGCATGCCCACCAGCATGCGTACCAAAGGTACCTTCGTGTATTTCCTCCATGAGCAGCTTTGCCTCTTTTTCATCTACGCAACGCAACAACACTAAGTCGTGGTTTCTTCTGTATAAGACGCCATCTGGATTCAAATAGAAATTACCCGCTAATCTTCTGAGAGTCTTTTGATCTTGACTGGATGCCCCAGCCGGATACTCTTTATTCTTCAGAAAATTAAGGATATCAAAATACCACGGTTTGTCGTCGGATGCTTCATCAATAGCAAATACGTAAGCTAGTCTGTCAAGCCGAGAGATAACGATTCGGGGAGCCTCGTTCCAGAGGTTGACCTTGTACATGGAAGACAACGTGGCGAGGGCGTCAGCCATTTGATTCTCTGCCCGCGGTACGTGATGCAATTCAACCTTGTCGAAGAAAGGCAACAATCTCCTTGCATAATTCATGTAATGTATCAAGTTGGGCTGACGTGTCTCCCATTCCCCTTTGATCTGATTCACCACCAGAGCTGAGTCTCTGTATACGTCTAAATTCTTGATTCGCAAATCAATGGCTTCTTCAAGCCCCATTATACAAGCTTCGTATTCGGCCTCATTATTGGTAACGGAAAAGGTCAATCGGGCAGTAAACGGGATGTGCGACCCGTGTGGCGTAGTGATGATTGCCCCTATTCCGCTACCGTAAGCATTCACAGCTCCGTCAAATATCATCTTCCATTTGGAACCCAACTCTGGTCCTTCGTCTGGCAACGACTCTTCGCAATCTTTCATCTTTAGGTACATGATATCCTCGTCAGGAAAATCAAACCTCATCGATTGGTAATCTTCAATAGGCTGCTCCGCCAGATACTCAGACAGCACACTCCCCTTTATAGCCTTTTGCGAGACGTATTGAATGTCATATTCAGTCAAGACCGTCTGCCAACGGGCAATCCTCCCTGACAACGCCTGCTTTTCGAATACATATTTGATAGGATCCATCTTCGAGATGAGCATGGTTGTATGATTCAGCATGTATTGCCTCAAACGCTTGGCGGCCCAGGCTAGCACGCAACAAGTTTTTTCAAGCATTGAATATCGAGATTCACAATCTGTAAATTTCTTACTCAAGTAATAGATCGCATGCTCTTTTCTTCCTGTCTCGTCGTGCTGACCGAGAACACAACCCATGCTTCCCTCAAGAACCGTCAAATACATGATCAAGGGTCTCCCTGCCACTGGGGGTATCAAAATAGGAGGCTCCTGCAAATACTGCTTTATTTTATCGAACGCCTTTTGACAATTTTCGTTCCACGTTACAGCTTGATCTTTCTTCAATAACTTGAACAATGGTTCACACGTGGCCGTTAGGTGAGATATGAACCGAGCGATGTAGTTCAACCTCCCTAAAAACCCGCGCACCTCTTTCTCCGTTTTAGGCGTTGGCATTTCTTGGATCGCTTTTATTTTAGCGGGATCGACCTCTATTCCTCTTTCGCTTACGATAAACCCCAGCAGTTTACCCGATCTCACCCCGAAGGTGCATTTGTTAGGGTTCAGTCTCAGCCTGAACTTCCTAAGCCTTTTAAATAACTTCAATAGATTCACCAGGTGCTCTTCCTCCGTCTGGGATTTGGCAATCATATCGTCAACATAAACTTCGATCTCTTTATGCATCATATCATGAAAAAGAGTCGTCATCGCACGCTGATATGTTGCCCCAGCATTTTTCAAACCAAAGGGCATCACTTTGTAGCAAAATGTTCCCCAAGGCGTTATGAAAGTGGTCTTCTCCATATCCTCTGGCGCCATTTTAATCTGATTATAGCCTGAAAAGCCATCCATGAAGGAGAATACGGAGTATTGAGCAGTATTATCAACTAGCACATCAATATGAGGAAGTGGAAAATCGTCTTTTGGGCTTGCTTTATTCAAATCTCTATAATCCACGCACATTCGAACCTTGCCGTCTTTCTTTGGCACTGGTACGATGTTAGCAACCCATGAGGGATATTTTGTCACAGCCAGGAAACCAGCGTCCCACTGTTTTTGAACTTCCTCTTTGATTTTCACTGCCATATCTGGTCGAGTTCTGCGAAGCTTTTGTTTGACCGGCGGGCATTCTTCTTTCAGTGGCAGGCGGTGCACCACCATATCTGTATCGAGCCCTGGCATATCTTCATACGACCAAGCGAATACATCATTATACTCTCGGAGCATTTCAACCAGTCTTCGCTTGATATCACCCTGCAGTGCGGCTCCGATACGAATATTCTTCTCAACCCCTTCCGACCCCAAGTTGATAATTTCGATGACCTCGTCGTGAGGCAGAATGGCTCTTTCCTCTTGCTTCACCAACCAAGACAGTTCTTCAGGAACGTCACTATCTTCGACAACCTCTTCTTCGGCCTGAAATACCGGATGCTCAAAGTCGGGACGAGTCATAGGTGGTTCAAGGATGTCATCTGAAAATGTTATCCTGCAAAAGGAATGGTTAAGTGCTTTAAAATGCGTATAAAGCGAATAACCCCGTTGCCATTTTATTGAAAAATACAAAACAAGAAAGACAGAGATTACAGTATTTGCACATGAAAAAACGCCATTTATTTAATGATTAACACGCAATGTTCATAACAACACAGCCCTAAGCAAATCCTGATGCCCCGGGCGAGACATCAGATTATTCAACAATTAATAAAGCAAAGCATTACTGTTTAAGAGTCACAGGAACAAGCTCCTGAATAGACCAGTTGCACAGTCCCTGTCCTGGCATGCTTGGCTGAATCCAGGCATCCATATCACAGTCGCTGTCTCCTTCGTCAGACTCCGAAGCAGCATTGACGGTTTCATGACATACTCCATTGGCAGAGATGGTGATTAGCCCTCTGAAACGGGGTGCCCCCACAGCAGGTGTTGACGACGACGGTTGGTATCCCAGCCCGAACCGGTCCATCTTCACAGGAATATCCAGCACTTTGCCCCAGCCCTTTGCTTCTCCTGCCTCCACTAGAGCTTGAGCTTCTTTATACGATGAGACGGCTATCTCTAGCACTTTGCTCGGCCCGGGACCTTTGTCCTTGACGCGCAACCCTTCAAATTCCTGGCAGGGTGTTTCGTGGATCTCTCCGTCGACCTCCACATATTTAAATGACGACAGATGGCTGACCAGGATGTCCTCTTCTCCGCATACGGTGACTACGCTGTCTCCGACCATATATTTCAACTTCTGATGCAGGGTAGACGTGACTGCCCCGGCCCCATGGATCCAAGGTCTTCCAAGCAAGCAGCTGTACGCAGGTTGTATATCTATGATATAAAATTCAGTGGCAAACACCTCCGGCCCCACCTGTAGAGGCAATGTTATCGATCCAAAGACTGTTCTCCGCGTGCCGTCAAACGCTCTGACTACCAAGTCACTGGGCGTGCACAGGATTCCTCTGACATCTAGCTTCATCATCGCTTTCTTGGGCATCACATTCAAAGACGATCTGGTGTCGACTAATACATGCGACATTACTGATCCTCTACACTCGACAGATATGTGCAGCGCCATATTATGATCTCTCCCTTTCGGGGTCAAATCGAAGTCGGTAAAGCCTAAGCTGTGGCCTGCATTCACATGTGCCAACACTCCTTCCAGCTGATTCACGGAGACGTCTTGGGGCACAAAGGAAGTATCCAGGACTTTCAACAAAGCATTTCTGTGAGCTTCCGAACACAAGAGCAATGACAAAATGGATATTTTGGACGACGTCTGTTGCAGATGCTCCACAATCTTATAATCACTTTTTCGAATCAAGCGCATGAACTCTTCTACATCTTTCGATGCCGCTTCTTTTTCGCTTGCTTGCACTGGGACATTCTCAGCCATCTTCCCTTTCCCTTTTGCTAGTCTTTCGGCCTCCACTTCAGGCGATATAAAGATCCTACCACTCCTTGTCATACCTCCTGAACCAACAACGTTATCAACAGTCTCAGCTGGCTGCTTATCAACATCGATCTTTATCCCGTCACAATACACCTCCAACCCATATGACCATGGGACTGCTTTCATGTTCTCGTACGGGATTGGTCCGGCCTTAGTTATGGTGATCGGCGGTCGCTGGACCGGTGCTGCAATAGTGATTGTCTTTCGAGGAATCGTTACAGTGGCCACATCACTCTGATCATCTACTACTGCCCCTGCGGGCTCTTCAGTCGCTGCTCGGTCAAACTGCAATGTGCCGCCATCAATTAAAGCCTGGATGCCTTTCTTCAAATCATCACACCCCCCAGCTAGGGTCCAACATTCTAAGCAATACTCGTCGCATCCTGGGTAAACACCCCCTTGCAACAATCTACTTTTTATCTCGCTCATCGGCGTCTTTAAATCGTCGACATTCATAATCAGATTCAACCCTTCCTCAGTCAGAATGACGTTTGCCCCATGATTAGGCATGGGTTTCTGCACTATATTCGGACCTGCCGTTCCAAAATTGATAGTCTTATTGTCCAAAAGATCCTGCACAACGTGCTTAAAAGCATGGCAACCTTCTATATCGTGGCCCGGAGCCCCAGAATGAAACTCACAGTGCCTGCTTGCATCATAACCATACGGAGGAGTTCCCGTTATCGGTGCCAAAGTTCTCTTCTCTACCAAATTTAGACCCAACAGCGTCTGTAACAAATCTGCATAGGTTGAGGGAGGCTTCTCAAACACTCTTCTTGGTTTACCACCCTGGAATCTTCGCTGAGCCTGTTGTGCCCCCTGCTGAGGCTGCTGCTGCTGCTGTTGTTGCTGCATTGGCTGCTGCTGAAGCGGTTGTTGTGGTTGAAGTGGTTGTTGCTGATACGGGATAGTAACACTCGCCACCTGCTGCGGCTGATGATATTGGTTCCGACCTCTGCCTCGGCCTCGGCCTCGGCCTCCAAATACTGCGCTTGCCTCGCCCTGACGGCACCCACCAAAATCCTTCCTATTACTGCCAGATGCAGTTGATTCCTCAGCCTGGAACTTTCCTTGCTTAATGTTACGTTCAATCTTTTCTCCCATCAGAATTAGGTCTGAAAAACTGGCCAGAGATGTATGAAACAACATGTCATGAAACAAGCCTGTGAATGTGCCGACGAACATGTCATTCATTTCCTTGTCTTCTAAAGGAGGACGGACTCTGGCAGCCATATCGCGCCACCTTTGCGCGTACTCTTTAAAGCTCTCCCCCTTCTTCTGAGACAGCCCTGTCAATTGGACCCGATTGGGCGCCAAGTCGCTGTTATACTTGTAGTGAGCTACAAATGCCTCCGCCAATTGCTTCCATGTCTTTATATTGGTTGGCTCCAACCCCATATACCACTCTAGGGAAGGGCCTGACAAACTATCTTGAAAGAAATGCATTAGCATTCTTTCATCAGTTGAGTATGCAGACATCTTTCTGTAATAAGCTCGCACATGCACTTTCGGACAGGTGTCCCCTTATACTTATCAAACGCAGGAGCTTTGAATTTGATTGGCACCCTCAAGCCAGGTACCAGTCCCATTGTTGCCATGTCCAAGCCCACAACACTTTGGTTTAGGACCCCCCTCATCTGCTCTTCCAGCATTCTGATCTTCTGGGAGTCATCCATCGGCCCTTCGAAACCTCCGCCAGAGAAAGCGTCCTCCTGCTGATCTTCTTGCCACATACCATTCCCAACTCCATACCCATCATATCCATTATTGCGGCCAGCTCTGATATGATTCATCCCCGGACCTCGGCCTCTGTTGCCGTATCCCTGAACACCTCCAGCAGGCCTAAAAGCCATTAACCCAACGCCGTTTCCATTTCCGAAACCTCCGTAACCCTGATTGGCCACCCCATAACCATCTTGCCCAAAGCCTTGAGCATTGAAACCATATTTCCCAGCATTATCGAATCCCTGATCATTGAACCCGAACCCCGTATTGCCAAAGTCGTTGCCTCCCATATTATCACCCAAGTTGACATCACCAGGCCCAACGTTATAGACAGCAGTCTCGTTCCCAACTCTGACGTTACCATTCACAGCAGCGGTAGCGTTGTTGACATTAGCAGCAGGTATATTGACTACAGGTGGAGCCACTGGCGTGGGAGTGCCATCTCCATGAGCGGTATCGACTCGCACAGACTGATGATCCTCGTTGTCGTGACCAGCATTTCGGGCCAACAGAGGTTGGACCATGGCTTGCAAATTCTCCTGACCTTTTGCAATAGCTTCCATGGTCTGCATAAAGAGAGCTAGCTTCTCGCGCACATCTTGCATCTCGTTCTGCATTTGATCCATGATTCTTCGACAGTTGGTGCGAGTAGAATAGCGGTACGGGTGCTGATCTGCAATCCTGAAAAGTACCTGGTGCAAAGCAGGAAATAAGATAACATCTAATGATTACCTGTAATGCAATATGAATATGAATGCAATGCAAGGTGTGTCTGTGCATTAGGGAAATTCATTCCCCGATTCTAGTGTGAAGGTGTCGGTGCAGTGACAGTGCTAACAATATAAAGATCGGAGCTGAATCACAGAAAGCCTCATATATTGCTGAGAAATCAATAAGCCCGGAATATAATATCACTGAGAGTACAACAAGAAGGCATGACCTCAACCAACAATCCTGGTGATGGTCAGCACTATGCAAATAAAGCATACAAGTTACTACATGAAATGATCAAATCCTCCCATAAGTCTGGTACTCTTCTAGCAGCTTCTTGGTCTTCGGATGACTTGGTCGAGCAAGCAGCCCTTCAACAAGTTGGTTCCTTTTCTTAAGAACGCGCCGCACGTCTTCAATAGTTTCTTCCCATGCCCCGTCTCCGAAGCGATCCTCTAGTTTACGCTTCTGAGACACAGCTTCATCTCTGCCTTTGATGGCCTTGTTTAGTGCATTCTGGAGACTATACCTGGTCATCACTTCTTCTTCACACTTCTTGATGCTGGACTTCAACTGCTCTTCGAGGTCGGAGATTTGTTGTTTCAACTTATCCTCCCTCTTCTTATTGTTGGTGAGCGTAGCATTCCAAGTCTTATTGCAAGAAGAGATCTCTCGGTGAGCGATGTCAAGCGCTTTCTTCTTGGATTCAAGCATGTCATGGGAGCTTCTGAACTCTTGCCCCAGACGCTCGCGCTTCTTCTTCTCCTCAGTCAACTCAGCCCCTAGTCTGTTCATTAGCTCAATCTGCTGTTGGAAAGCATGCACGGCCTTGTTTTTCTCACTGCGTATCTGGGCTAGCTCCTGCTCTAACCCTTCGTTGATCTTCATCAAGGCTTATTTTTCTTTCACAACTTGCTCGTAGGCCTCCCTAGAAACAGTAGTTGGCTCTGCTACCGGAATAGGAACAAGGACTGGCGCATCTGGAAACGGCATCCGCAACTGACTTGCTCTTTCCTGGATCCAAACCCTGTAAGGTGCATAGGCCTGACAGTCATTCTTCCCTAATAAAGGCTTCCCTCTTCGGTTAATACGCGTCCAGGCATGCTGCAACTTGGCCAATAACTCCCCCTTCAAATCTCCGGTGAAGTACAGAGATTCTTGTACTTCTTCCTCCTTTGGCGGGTTCTTCAGCGCATATCCGAACTGACGGACGAACAGAGAAGGGTTGTAGTTGATACACCCTTTCCTCCCTATCAGCGGGACATTAGGGTACCCAGAACAACTGAAGATAAGCTCGGATCTCAGCAAATCTCTATCAAACCATTCAACGTCTTCAGAAGTTAACCTCATCATATGCTCTGGCCAGTCGGGCGTGATTGCATTATCCACGAAAGGTCCCCTCGAGGGAAGATGGCTCTTGAACCACATATACAGCAAAGGTACGCAACAAGAGACGTTCTTGCCTCTCCTGTTTTCATTCCTGTAGTGCATCGAATGGTAAAAGTCCCCGATCAGTGTTGGTACTGGGTTACCGGCAGCAAATAGATGAAATGCATCCATGTCCACAAAGTTTGGGAAGTTAGGGAACAACACTATCCCATAAATGCAGAGGGCCAAAATAGCGTTAAAGACCACCCAACACCCATTCTTGGCGTACTCTTGAGCCTTACCAACCAGAAACTGAAGAGAAAAACCCGGAACCCCTCGCCACGCAGTCATCAACAAGTCAGAAGCATTCATATGCAGGGCCTTGGCTAAATCCTCCAAATTGGGCTCAGCAGCTGAGTGAATAAAAGGAACTGCATTCTGAACTGGCAGCTCAGTAAACTCTACATACTCCTCCATGGTGGGCCCCAAGATAAAGTCCGCAAACGTGAAACATCTCAGAGTCGGGTCATAAAATTGCATTAAGGTGTACAGCCCATTCAATTCATCATCAGTAGACCTGTGCACTAAACCCAACAATCGTCCGTAACTCTGCCTGAAGCTTCTACGGACATCCTCATCTGCAAGAGAAATCAGACCCAGGAGTGGAGTAATATCGGGGATAGGTAGCTTATACGCAACGGACATCCTCAAGCCAGCCATGATCAAATACTCAGAAGTCCAGACACTAGAACCGGGGGGATGCAAATGCACCTGCAGCACAGACACACGTTAGTGGGATGCAATGATAATGAGTATGCAAACAATGCAATGCAAGTGACATGCAACAGGGACCAAATGCCGTAGCTGAATAGCCTGAACCATATCAAGAAGTCTCAGATAGACTCTCTGGAAGTCCTCAAACCCTGGTCTCAGATAGACCTAAAACAAAGCTCCAACAACGGTCTCTGACAGACCTCAAACCATAACTCCGACTGGTCTCTGGTAGACCTCAAATCACATCTCCAACTGGTCTCTGACAGACCTCAAAACACATCTCCAACTGGTCTCTGACAGACCTCATAACACATCTCCAAATGGTCTCTGGCAGACCTCATAACTCTCCATAAATACCCAGGATCTCTGATCAAGGAACAAACCGGTAGTCTGAAGGTCTAGTTACCTGCATATCCCCAAACCCTCTCACAGGTGGATGTCCTAGTAACTGACAAAGGTATGGCATCCTATGCGGTCGTCGGCGTCACAGACTTTCAGGGTTGATGATACGATTCCCAGAAGGAGTGGCATCACCAAATCCTGAAGAGGCCTCACTTAGCCAACTTCCAAATGATCGGTCCCCAGAGTCGACAATCCAACTAACCAGCAACCCAAGCCACCCAAAGGGCAGGACAGGAGGCCAACCAGAAGAACCTCGTCTGAGCGTAGATTTCGCGGGACACTAGGACATGCAAATCACGTGCGCGCCCACTAATCTCTACTCTAAGTCTAAGGTGCACTCAAGCCCAGGTCCGGCTTCTCACTCAATATCAGAACACCCGTCACACCCCAATACAGCAATAATAATCAATATATAATGCTGAAAATAAATGCCAGAAATATAAATCCATACAAAATCCTCGACGGGAAAACAAGCGTTAGGATTGACTCTCTTAAGGGACGTTGGATCCCAAATGCATAAGAACCCTCGCAGTCCTTAGCAACCAGGGGACGTTGGATCCCCAGCAGAGTCGCCAGCTGTCGCTACTGCGAAAATCGGCGTCGGCTGAACAGAAGAGTCGCCACCGTGCGTTATTTATCCCACGGGAGGGAAAGGAAACGCTTAGAGTAAACCTCGCACAACACGGGAAAGGTATGGTCGTCGCAACCAAAACCTGGGTTCGGGAGTCGGTTACGCAAGGGGAAGGTATTAGCACCCCTCACGTCCGTCGTACTCGACGGGATCCACGCTTGTTTTCGGGTATGGATTGTTATTCTATCTACACTAAAGGTCAGGGGTTAAAGGAAAATGAAAATAAGTGACTCGGCAAAGTATCGCACTTTATGCCTACGTATTCCCGTCTGGAATGAGAAATCAGAGTCAACGTAGTTCGCCTACCTACGGGAAAGGAGGGGAAGGTTGCTCGCTAGGATATCGCATCCTATGCCTACGTACTTTCATACAGCATGAAAGATCAGAGCAAACGTAGTTCGGGCCACGTACGATACAAGTCTGTCTTGGTTGATTTTATTCCTTCTGAAAAAGGTTTTTCTGATTAGCAGTCCAAGCGGACAAAAATGACGTCTTGATGAGTTCACGTTCTTTTACGAAAGAAGTGTCTTTTATTGTGTTTGAAATCTTTATGGTGTTTTTCTGTTTGTTTTGAGAAAGAAAGAGACAGAACTCTAACCTACGGTTGCGAAGGGAAACAAACTAACCTAATGTTATCATGCATGGGTTAAGACCTAGTGTCTATCATGCTCCTCTCTTGCACAGAGAGAAACAGAGATCCTAAGGGAATAGACGGCAACAGAAACAATATCAGATATATACAGTAAAGCGGTAAAATGCATGGATGCAGCAATACAAGCGAGGCAAGGGAGTCCCACTCAACCTCGAACCTAGAAAACAATAGGCGAAAGTGAACAGGATTCACTCTCAACCCAACAAGGTAAACAGCAAACAATACAGTCAGGAAAACCAATCAATACATCAGAAATGAAATACAGCAAAAATAAACAGCCACAGCAGCTCTGCAAACAACATCTGACTTCTAGCTTCAGCAAGCATCAATCTCCATCTCCATAGTCTTCAGGCAAGGGTTCTGGTTGTCAATCTTCAGTCTACAAGGGCTTTTCTTCAAGTCCTATCCTCCAAGCTGAGGGATCAATCACAAGAGTGAATTGGGTGTTAAGCAATTAGTTGACTACCAAGGGTGGCAAACCAACTGCTACTAACACATAAGACATTTTCTCTCAAGAGTTCTATCCCTTAGACAGTAGCACCAAGCCTTCCAAAGGAAGGGGGTGAGTGTCTTAGAGAGACTCTGTATCACAGAGAGGAATGGAGGCAATCAAAACCTTCCATGTTTGAAAATCAAGCTTTCTAATCTAGAGCTCTGCCTAGCTCCTAAACCCTAATCTCCTCAACAGCTGCCAGCAGGAATCTCCTTATCAACTCTGGAAGTTGGTCTTCAAGCTCTGGATCTCCAATGGCTTCAACATCCCAAGTCTTCAGCTTCCCCAATCCCCAGACAATCCCAATACCCACACAAACAAGCAATAATCCCAGAGGGCATACCACACCAATCAATCAACTATAGACAGTAATACTAATAGCAGTAGGGGAATCCTAGTGATTTCTAAGGGGATCTATCCTATACCCATAACCCCTATAGTCCATACCCCAAAAATCAAATGAAAATTTCCTAAAAGAATTAAACTATCTCACCTAAGTTGATTTAAAACCCTAATTTTATTCATATTGTTCCAACCTAAACCAATCACCTAAAATTAATTCCTAAAAATATGAACTAAATTGCATGTACAAGCTAACAAGGTCTACTAATCAATCTAAAAAGAATGGGTGAAAAATATTAAAGCAACTATTAGAACCAAAATTAACAAATTCATGTATGAAATAAAACACTTAAAATATGCATTTATTTGGAAAATATGGGAAAAATATCAAATAAAAAATAAAATGCAATTTTTATTTTTTATAATTTTCTAGACTCTTTAAAGAAAACTATGCAAAAAGAATTATTAAAAAATAATGTTTTTATGATTTATTATGATTTTTTTTAGAAAATGCATGAAAATGAAAAGAAATTAAAAATTAAAATATAAAGAAATAGAGGGAGGGGGTGAGAATAGCCAATGCGCTCAGTTACTTTTCCAGGTGGGCCACAGAGCAGGGGGTGCGAATAGAACAAAGCAATAGGCCCAGCGCTCTTCAGAATTTCAACAAAAAAACAAAAACCTCAGAACGGTGCAGATAGCAGCAATTATAGTTCATTTACGTTGGGCTTGGTTATTGGGGGTGTCATTAGCAATGAAATTTGAAGCCCAGTCTGATGGAATAAATGAAATGGGGCGTTTCATGGTTTGAAGTTTCCCTCCGTTTCTCATTTTTAATCGTGTCCGTTGGATTTAGTTTCCAGTCAAATGTCAAAGGGCAATCGTGTGGCTCCTGGTCCTTCTTCAACCTCCAGCCAACCCTAACCCCTGAAAACCCTAGCCATGCAAGCTCCTTCCATGGTTCTGTTCTCCCTCATACCTCCATGGATTCACACGACTCCAAGAGCAAAGTTGCTCTATAAACTTCCATCTACACAGCCATGATAATAATTTCTCCTAAAACTCACTCCATCAACCAACTCGATAGGAATAACAGTCATACGCCACCATTTTCACCTGATGTCAAACCTCCCCATTCTCTCCAAATCTTGTCCTAAACTCATCTACACTCCATGCTGATCTTAACATGCTAATCCAACAAGATTCTCGTGCATTATCCTAATAGTTACAAGCTCTAACAGATTTGGTGCACTATGAGCAACCTCCACTAAACTTCTCCAAACTCACAAAAATCAATCATCTACTTATGCTTAACCATTCTAACCTAATAACTAACCAAGATTCTAGCTAATTCAGCCAATTCGAAGGAAACTAACCTGGTGCAAATTCTTGAAAACAGGTACCAAAACCCTTGAATCTGATGCTTGTGATGAGTGGAAAATGATCAATGAGCTTGATGATGAATTCTGTATGCACTGAATCTTGTCCAATCTCTTTGAATCTTGCAATCACCAAAATCTTGCTCCTTGGAGAATTAACTTGAACAACACGATTTCTTCCCCAATTCTACCAAATTCTGATGTGAATGTGATCTATGGAAGATATTGATGATGACCAGATCAAGAAAAAATGAAATTGATGGAGATTTGAGAGGGTTTGAGAAGCTTTTGCAAAATGAAGAAAGTGAATGAAACTTGTGATTTTGAGAGAATGAGATCACCAACCATGGCATGAACCATCTCATATCAATATATACATGATGTTAGAAACTCCTAGAAGCTTGGAGAAGTTTCCCTTGCATTCTTTCCCTTGGATTTGGTTTATGTATCTTCCATTACAAGCAACCATGGATAACTCCCAAAATGTGAACTAAGCTCAAAATTCTACTTTAGCCAATGTCTTTAAAATGATCTTTCCATTCAAAATGACCTATAATTTTGCTTCATTTGACCAAAATATGAAAAATCTCATTTTTAAGCCCATTTTTATTCATTAAATCCAACAATTTTGAAACCTTGTGCTATGAATCTTTCCAATCTCTCATGGTCACTTTTCTAGACTCAAAATGTCATTTGGAACAAGTTTGATGTTGTAACGTTTTCCATTTGAAGCTTCCTTGTATGAGTTTTGGGCATAGGTTGAAATGACCTGTAATTCTCAAATGACCAAAATACCCTTTGCTTGCCAAGACCATAAGTAGAGTTCCACAAATCATATGAAGGTATACTATACCATTCTAGAAAGCTAAGACAATGAGGAACAACTCTTATGTTGACCAGAAATTCATTTGAAATCTCCTTGAGGGGTAAAAATAGCTTGGAAGTCAAGTCACTTTCACAGACAAAATTTCAGATACCTCAGATGACCTGTAACTTGCAAGGACCATAACTTGAGTTCTATAAATCTCCTTGATTTCTTCTACCACTCAAATTAAAGGTCTTGAGATCCTCTACAAGTTTCATGTTGGCCAAGGATCCATTTGAAGCTTTAATTTTGACTTATCTTGCTTGGAAATTTGACCTAAACTAGGGGATTTTACATAGAAACCCTAATTTAGAAACTCCTCTTCTCCTTGATTTCTCTTGATTTCTTCTTAGCATAACAACATATCCTTATTCTTCATGTCAAATGATAAGCCCCACATCTCTTCCATAGCCCTCAATGCCTTTCCATCAGTCATTTGACCTAGGGTTGACCCAGGGTTGACCCAGATGAAACCCTAGTTGACTGTCTTCAACTACAACTCTTGTGACTACACCAATGACTTGTCTCCTTCTCCAAATGACTCTCTAAGTCTCCCATGATGTCCACATACTCTCTATGCTCAGCCCACAGCTCACAATTTCTTTGTTGACCCTCAGATACCCTCAGTTAGGAGATAGACTCAATGCTTGATACAATGATTTCTCCAACTTCCAAATTCTTTTCTGATGACTTGAATGAGATTGAATCAGGATAATAACCTCTTGACAGGCCTCTAGAGAGGAGAATAATGCTTGGTCCCCTGTTGGATGACTTGCTATGCTTATGCTATACAGATGGTTAGGCTATGTACATGACTCTATATGCAAATGCTAATGATATTGAAACATAAACCAAGTGAATAGGGTTGAGCAAATTTTAGGGTGCAACACGGTGGAGAAAATCGACAATTGATTCTTCCTGTTTTGGGTAAGCCTCTCTAGTAAGTTCCTCTTGGTAGTTTGATTCGCTATCCCCTATAGTTTCTTGCTGAGTGATTTCTACCATATTGATCTCGACTCCCTTCGACCAAATTCAGTTTCCTCAAGCCTAACTCCAAACCTTCAATTGTCTGGTCCATCTCGATGAAGTGGTCAGCATTTTCCTTAGTCACTATTGCCCAACCTGGATTTCCCTTGTCATTTGAACTTAGATTATCATCAACCTGGTCTAGGTCGTATGTGGCCATCTTTACACCGTCCTCTTGTCTGAAACCCATGATAACTTTTGCCATTACAGCGCCATCCATGAGATTCTCAGTAACCTCTACCATGTCAATCGAAAAATCATAGCTGTCAGTAGCTTTGACCATGTTGGCTTTTGTTGCACCCCAAATCTGTCCTACCTTTATATGGTTTCTAGTGCCACTTTATTTTGAATGAATAAAATGGCACAATTGGCAAGAGACCGTGTGTGAGGAGTTGTGAGTGTGAGAGGTCGAGAGTTCGAATCCCACCTTCTTCATTTTTTGTTTTTCTTTTATTTTTATTCTAACTTTTCTATTTTCATAAATAAAAAATAATAACAAAATAGTTTTTTTATTATTTAATTATTATTTTCGTATTTTATTTAAATTATTTTTTCACTTTTTTTCATATTATTCATAAAAACATCCAAAAATTATAAAATTAAAAATATTAGAAAAGATTTTATTCTTTTTATAATATTTTTAATGTTTAAATAAATAGGGTTTTAAGTTTGTTTTAATTTGTTTTAGTTTTGACTAATTCTTTAAGTTGGGCTTTAAAGTGGGCATTAGGTTAGAGTTAACCCTAATTTGTTATCTATATAAACATGAGTTGCATTTGAGAAAAGGGGGAGAAGGAGACAAAAAGAAAAACGGCGGCCGTCAAGATCTGGAGGTTCAGAAGAGCTTCGAAGCTTATCATCATCACCTCCATTTGAGAAAGAGGAAAAGAGATCCAAAGAAGTTCGTCGAGAGCCGTTGCCACCGGCGAAGAACAAGTGAAAGCATCACCAACCGGCAACTGAAATGTAAGCTTTTTTGTTATCCCAATTAAAACCTCTTCCAAATAATTAAACCTCCATTTCATTTTTTAAACCATTTTTTTTATTCTAACTAAAAAAACTCTTTTTGTGAATTATAACTAAAATCAGTTTTTGATTATAATTACAGTAAGTAAAAACTTAAAACTTTTTCTTAATTAAAACACTAACCACTAGCAATTTTTTAAAAATAAATAAACATTGTTTAAAACACTTTTATAGTTAAGTGAAAACATTTTTACTAACTTAAAATTAATCCACTCCTAAAATTAAAACCTTCTTTTTTTTAAGTATTAAAATTAACATTTTTTGTTTATGTTAAAATTAAGTTTTAAAGATTAAAAATTAAAACATGTTAGAAAGGGTTAAAACTTTTTTTTAAACTAGAACATTCTTTAAAATTTTAAAACTAACATTCTTTTAAAGTAAAACTAACGAGTTTTTTTTAAATGTAAACTTCTTCTTTTAAACAAAACTTATGATTAGAGCTTTTTTTTTTAATTTAAGACTTTCTCTTTTAAAAATTAAAATTAAAACTTTTCTTTTTAAATTAAGATTAAAACTTTCTAAAGATAAAAAGTTAAAACTAAAGTTTTGTTTATTTTAAAAATTAAAAACTTTTAAAATTAAGACTAAAATTTTAATAAAAACAAAATATAAAAATTAACAAAACAATAATAAAAATTCTAAATTGCATTTTCATGTTTCTTTTAATATAAAATGTGTTTGCCATATTTTCGTCTAACTTTTCACTAATGTTCTCTGTTTCTCTCCTCAGATTATACATAGATTCCGATTCATATTTATTTCAATTTATTTTGTTCCATAGATGTAATTTACGCGAGGCCATGGTCGCGGTTTTATTTTATCTTTCTTTTTTTGGGGATTTGTAATTTACGTGAGTGATCGTCGCGACGCTTTCTTTACTTTCTGCATTTTAATTTCTGCCATATAATATCTTGTCATGTTTGCATGTTTTACCGTTATTTTCCTTCCGAAGGATTAGGTCTAGCTATTTGACCGTCGAGTCAATAACCCTAACCTTTGACCATTTCAAAACCCTAATAGACTAGGTGTCCCGCCGTGGACGAAGATACCCTTTACCCTAGCTTTAGGTCAAAGAGTCGTCGTGCTCTGTTTAGGGTTTCCCGCCGTGGAATCCCTAATTTAACCCTAATTTCGAATTAACAAATTCAACGTAGAAATAGGAGTTTCAAAACTCCACGTAAGCGTGTCCTTAAGATACGTTTACTCCCCTTGAAACCTTGACCACGGTCAAGAAGTTTCTAACCTCCCTTTCATAGGGAACTACGATTACTCTGATTCCATTCCCTATCCATGATACGTAGGCACAAGATGCGATATCTTGCCGAGTAAACTTAGGTATAACCCTTAGGTCTCTTTTAGGTCACTCTATCCCTTAGCTCAATATATACATCAAGCAGATAATAAAATAAAAAGCATATAATAAACAAAAGGTTCCTGTAGAGTACTACAGAAGTTTAGGATGCTAATACCTTCCCTAAGCTTAATCAACCCCTTACCTAGGTCTCTCCCCGCATTGTGTTTACGATGCAAAAATAGGTTTTCCCTCTTTTGACCTTTTCCTTCTGATAAATGAAAGAGTAGTTGTGAATTAAGAATTGTGATTCAAACTAATTAATAGTTTGATATCCTATTTCCACCACAACAACTTCTAATGGTTCTGTATAATAGGCATCTGCCATCTGCAAGGGGTTTGTGTTGACCTTCATTTAGTTGCTGGCCTTCTCCCCAAATTTCAAACGTCCCTCTTGAATTGCATTTTGAACGAGATCCCTGAAAAGAAAACATTGAGACGTTTTATGACCCTAAAAATTATGGTATTTACAAAACTCTCTTTTCTTCCTTTGTTCTACAGACGACATTTTAGCACCAGGTGGCACTATCATCTGCCCATCTTTTACTAACAAATCGAAGATTTCATCACATTTAGTGATATCAAAAGTATATGTTTTCTTTGGGAACCTATCATTCTTTTCAGATTCGACAAAATTCTTCCCTTGTGGGGGAGCCAATACTTTACAAGAATAAGGTGGACCTTGTTTTAGTTCAGCAAGATCCACTTCAGTTTCGTCTAAGTATAAGGGATCATCGCATACCCCTTCGACATTTTCATTGAATTCGAAAAAAGCTACCTTCTTGTTTTTATTGAACTTATCCTTTTTGTCTTTAAGTCGTTCCAGTTGTCGAACTCGATCGGCTAGTTGCGCCATGTCCCTTAGGTACTGGGTGTCCAACTTCTTTCTAATGGAATATTCGAGACCCCCAGCGGCCATCTCGACCAACTCGTGTTCAGGGACCTGTGTGAAACATCTAGCCTTAAGTAATCGAAACCTATTAAGGCACTCTTCGATTGGCTCAGAAAACTTACGCTTCACAATAACGAGTTCTTTTAGATTAATCTTGGTTTGACCCATGTAGAACTGTTCATGGAATAAACGCTCTAACTGAGTCCAATTACACACCGTGTTGGGGAACAACGTTGTGAACCAAGTGAAGGCATTTTTAGTGAGAGAACTTGGAAAATATTTTATTCTAATACTCTCGTCATTTGCTATCTCTCCGGCCTCAATTAGATAACGGGCCACATGTTCGATAATGGATTTCGTCGTATCTCCTGAGAACTTAGTAAACTTGGGTACTTTTGTTCTAGGAGGCAACTTCGCCTGAAGGATATAATCCACTATTGGAGAGGTGTAGTTTGGCCAGGTGAACCCAGTGTTCAAACCATTTTGAGCCATAATTATTTCGACCATGGCTGCTAGATTATTATCGACAACCACGTTATTGCGTCGAACCTGCTGAACGACATTGTTTGCGTCCTGGTTTCGATTCACTATAATTACTTATGGGTCTCTTTCCTCTAGAGCATGAACCTGCTCTCTCAACGGTTCGACCCTAGGTGGTTTGACTACGGGATGACCAATCCTTTCTTGGATCTCCACTGCTGGTTGGTGTCCCAAGTCTTGTCGTGGAACGTTTGCTACCGGGGCCTGATTCCTGGCCAGGGGAGGTACCTCCATGAATTCAGCCAATCGCGTCAATTGTATTGCTAACTGTTGATTAGTGTGGGTCGTGTTTTGGATTAATGGTTGAAAATTTTCACTCATGGTTTGGGACAGAGTCTGAACCATCTGCAAATTGCTTTCATCCATTTGCTGTCTTAAACACGCAACAGAGGTATTGGTCAGGTTAGGGCCTTGTGTCGAAAACCCTAGGCTCGAACCTTAGAGATTTCGACCGATGTTCACGCCAGACCCTGATCCTTGTAATGGCAAAGCCATTGCATTATCTGAGAATATGGGGGGCGCATTTTGGAGCCCTTGTATTACAGTTGTGGGCATCCCATATGGGGGGTTTCTTGGTGACTGCGAAAACCCGGGAGAAGCAAATTGTCTAGAAGTCAAACTTCCTCCCAACGACATTTGAGGATTCGACACCTGAGGTCCAATATATTCCAACACTGGTTGATTGTAACGTCTTATTATGGTCGACCCAATCCCAAGTACTGAGGGTGTTGGCTCTGGCCTCACAGGATGCGCTGTTTGTTCTCTTGTTGACGGTGTCGAAGGCGGGACTACGTCGTTCCCTGTTCTTTCACTAGAACCGTCTCCTTGAGGGTTAGGATTATTTGGCTAATTTGCATCCGTCTCCATATTCCTAATGTTTCGTCTTGTTAGTCTCTCTTCGTTTACAGTGGTAATTCTACCACTTCTCAGTAACATAAAATGCACTTTTCACGAAAGGACTAATAAGACTGTATTTTCTACAAATTTTGATTATATGAAGGGATTTCTTTTTAGCACTGTCCCACTGGGTGTGCCATTTCGTTTCAATTAAAAATTGAAAAACAACCGTTGATCTTCTAAATCTAACTTTGTTGACTCATAGGATCGATCAGATTGATCCTAGGACATGTGCTAAAAAGGTTTTCTTTGAAAATCTATCTAAGTTTCACACTTTGACAATATTGGGGTGAAAGATTCTAAAAGGTATCTACTCGACTATAAGAGAAAAAGAAGATAAAGTTTTCAGCAAGGAAAAGATAAAAGCTTTAGAAAAAAGGGTTAAGAATGAAGACGAAGTAAAATGCATAGAGAGGGGGAAGATTGCAAGAAAGATAAAGAAAGCTTCGTAAAGTTTAAACAAGTAAAATAAACTTCATTAGAAAGTAAAGGATGGCGTGTTTACATCACGTACATTCTCTTTGATACTCTCTTTCTCTACACTCGGATACTTGGAGTAATTTTAAGAGTGACTTGTACAATAGTAAATTACAACACACGAATTCTATATCTAAGACCTCCTATTTATAATAGTAAAAAATAACTATCAATAACTTCCTACATCATCATCTTCCGCCACTTGTCGTGATGCATGGGTTCATCGCCCACAGGGAGCCACATGTCCTTTTAGTCATCCAGCGAACGAAACCACTCCCTCCAATTCATTTGAATTTCAAATCTTTAGGATAACTACCAAGCAGCGTCACGGTCGAAGCCTTCATGATTTTCCTTAAGTCTTGCAAGTGTTTCGACTCCTCTTCCTCAAAGGTCTTACACTTTTCGACCAGCTCTCACCTTCAACAAGACTAATACTTCTTCCTTAAATATCTTTACCCTGCAAGAGGTGTCGAATTTGAGAGATAACAGGGACCAACAGTTACCTAGCACTGGGCTGCCAGGCCCAATGTTGGTAACTGCTATGGCTGACGTGGCGTCGCGAAGACCAGAACGTGGTCTTCGCCCTAGAGTAACTGTTCTGCACTATCCAGGAGGAGGAACACCGAATCTCCAGGACGTGGGTAGTTACTTTATGACGTGTCCCTGCGTGAGGGACACGTATAGAAAGTGGGAGGTTGCGCGAGGAGCTCCCTAGAAAGACTGGGCTCGACCCGACGAAGGGGAGGACAAAGGCTGGCTGACCGACAGCGAGGATTCTGCCTGACAGTTGAGGGCCTATGCCCGACGAAGGAAGAAAGCTATGCCCGAAAAGTCCCTGCTCGTCAGCGTGGTCCTATTGGACCCAACTTTAGTGGGGTTTGGGCTTGCTCGATTGTGGACTAAGCCTCGACTAGTCCAGAACAATTATAAACAAAAAAAAATTATAAAAATCATTATTTAAAAAAAAGTTATGGAAACTAAAACAAAACTTAGAATATTTATAAAAATTAAAAACATATTTAACTCATAAGCTAATAAAAAAACTCATAATTTATAACTTTTTGTGCCTCTATTGAATATCAAACACCTGAAAGTGGATGGTAGTAAGAAACCACCAGCGTTATAAAATAAAATAGAATAATACCACAAAAATAAACTGTTCAATTATGCAGCCAACTTGTTTGGTTTTTAAGAACATGACATATTCCACAGTTAACAATTTAACATTATCCGAAATTTCTTAAATCGAATGTGAGACGTTTACTTCAAGATACCATCCTTAAAAGCAAACAAAAAATGTATATATGTCTCAAAACAGAACTTGTAATTATTAACCATATACTTCTACTTTCAATATCGCTATCCATCACATATACAATCGATGTAGTAACACATTATTTAAAAATAAATAATAAATATTTTTTTAAAATATATATATATTTAATGAACTGAAAAGACTTATTTTTTTATTTGAAATTCTTAACCGAAATACTTATTAACATAACCCCTGAAAAATTCGCAGTAATCCATTGCAGAACCAACTTTGAAACAGTAGAAAGCACTATCATTTTTCAACAATCTCTGTGCCACTAGATAAACTCTTAACACTTTTTTCTAAACAATCTCAGCAACACTAGATAAAAATATCACACAAGTGCTTTACCCAATAAAAGAGTAAATGTTAAAAAGAGAAATTTTCAAACACTCTGATCCAAAATAAATATTTATTATTAAAAAGTGCAATAGATCAAATAGAACCCACGGATCCGGCGTATTGGGGGCCGGCCTTCCACCTCCACATTGTAAGTGGTAAAAAGTCTAGCTTTTAGAGGATTCATTAGCTTCAAATAAACACTTGTTCAAACCAAGAAACATTATTATAGTGGAAGACAGGATACATGAACTTGTGCAGTGAAGGTGGAACCCGTTGCAATTGGTAAATAAACTTTGAAAGACATTATAAAGCAATCCAAGAGAATTAACCAACCAAAGAATGGTACATTGGTACTTATCATACATCATGAATCCCAAGGACCTGTGACTCTAGTATATCACTACTCTACAGCCTTTTACGGCTAGAACTAACCATGAAAAATTTTCCCTTCACCGCTGCCATTTGTTTCTCCGTTACAAGAATTGGTAAGAAAAAGTTTCTCATCCACAATAGCATCCATCGGTTTCTATTAGACGGAGTCTTCAAAATGCTCTGGATTGGCCTGTTTAAGAAGCCTGTACATTGTAGGGAGTGGTTTCACCAATTCAACATCGCGTAATATTGTTCCAAAAGTCCTGCTTTCAACTCATACCATCCTCAGATGGCATCATATTTAGATCTGGTATCATGAAAAAACTTTCCCCGGTTGACTCAATCCTGTTAGGCCTAGATTCTGATGCTTGTGGGCGAGTGTTGTCTGGGGCGTCATGGACCTCAGAAGATACTATTCTCTGGTGGGGCTGACCAGCAACCGTACCCCGCAGTTCAACAGAAGTTGAACTTGGCTTGTTATGAGATTTTGATCCAAAACCAAGCTGAGATCATAAAAAACTGGGATAAGTATCAAACAAACTTGACATCTCAGAAAAATATATCAAAATTATTCACATAGGGGAAAATTTGAATTTACCTTCATCCTCTTCAAACTCTCATTCGTAGTTCTCATTACCTCAAAATTTGCATTTTTAGTGGCAATCTCCTGCAAAACAATATTGATATATTAAGAATCGAGCATGACATCCAAACATATGCCTGAAAAAAAAGCAAGATCAGAAAATTACCCTTTCTAAATAGATCTTTTCCTTTATCAGGGAGCTCTCCTCTTCCTTCAATTCTGCAAAAGACTGAAGAATGGAAAAAACAATCATAATTTAATGATCTTATAAATCAATAGGTGTCGTAAGGACACAAGCAATGACTTGTTAAACAAATTGAATAGAAGAATTATAATTTTTTGAAGTAAAGAAGGAGGAAGCTACATGGGAAAAAAAAAAAAGAAAAAGAAAGCTAGAAGCAATCAAAGTAGCTTTTACCTTTTTCTTTCTGCCCCTTTTGGTAGAGGCGGAGTTGCTTGTGTATCCACTTGTAGCAGTAGCCTGAAAAAAATTGCCATTATTAAAAGAGAGAAATGGGATCCAAGTTAATTTAAAAGAGTACAAAAGACATTAATAACAGTAAATAAGAAAAGGAGTGGAGTCAGACCGAATAAGTCAGCATAACCCAAGGAAAGGTATAATTGTAGCTAAAAATGAGAAACTCTACAGAGAAGTTACTCAAAAATCAGAATTGCTCAACATTATTTCCCCATATTTACATCGATCTGTTTATACATTGGGACACGTCTTAGATGAATGACAAGACAACGAAGCTACCATACTCTCAATTTCAGGCCCACGTATAGCCACCCATTAATTGTTCTTTCTAGTTGAAAAAGAATCCACATAGGACAGCCCAGCTGGCGTTACTAGAGGCACGCGATATCACGTGATCACCTTTATTTGGGATGCTCACGTGACTTGGATCCCATTAGTTTAAATATAAATAGTGTCTCGATCTCGAATTCCATTCAATTTTTAAATTAAATATATTTCATTTTTCTATCTTGTTTATTTTGGGGATAAGCTTATAGAAAAACAAAATGAGATAATCAGCACAGCGCGCTGCATGCTGCCGACTGAAGTGGGCCAATGGCGTAGATTCTGCTATGTGCGTGTCTGTCTCTCCCAACAAAATCCTAATGTTTAGGGTTTTAATTAACTTCCCATTTAAGTCACCAACTTTAACTACCCTCACCTCACCCTTCACTTTCAATCCCGTGATACTGATCCGTCATCTAACTGCTACTCATAACACATAGTATGGTTGTTGCTGTATGCATCTTTCAGGACGAGAAACCCCTTTAATTTATTCATTTATAAATACTTTGAAATTATAAATCAAAATTTGTTGGATCTGTATTAAAATTCTCATCATAACCAAAAAAACAATCCCACTTTAATGGTAATAATCGCGTCTCAAATGAAAATTGCAGAAACTACGATCAGGAATTGCAGTCACGAAGCAATCCTTAAACATTGGATTCATCTTCTTTATGCACTTCACCCATCCCTATCTTAAACTCAATGGGACCCACAAACCATTAGTATAATCAATTGACGAAAAACACCCTCGATCTCTTCGAAGAGAAATTTAATTTTAAAACTCTTTATTTAATATAATTAAATATTCCAAAAAAACGAATCTTATTTTATTTTATTTTGTTTATCGACACAAAGAGGCCGGGAGAGTGTTGGAATCGTCAGATTATTATAAATTTAATTTAAAAAATAATTTCCAGAATCTTTTTAGAACCAGGAAGGGTGTTTTCGTCAAAAACAACAGAATGACATGGGTAAGTAAAACCAAAGCATGAGCACAAAACACCACGATCTTTCCTCTTCGACTCAATGGCTGACATCACGCCAATCTAGATGTCAACAACATCCAGGGGCATTTCCGTCACCAGAATTTTATAACAAAAATAATGAATGAGAAGAAGATTAAAGAAACGCATAAGTTCATAATCATAACATAAAATACTCGAGAAAAAATATATCAAAAAAAGTGAATATCAAAATCAAACGGTTTCGGTTTCAGTGAGTGCGTAATTTTTTTATTTTAAAGATATGCTGAAAATAAAAATGGCAAAATTGAGATTTTTTCCGTCAGCATCCGCTGTCAGCGGAAAATCGAAAACGAAATGCGCGATTGTAAAAAGAGAAAAGCAACTGGCCTTTGGCATGTGAATAAAGAGATCGAGGGTAAAACCGTCAAAACGAATGAAACTTAGTTCAAAAGCGATAATGTTAGACACACTCAAAACCGTTTCAACCGCCGGAGCAACATCGCTCACGGCAGAGTTACGCAGCTTTCGTAGATTTTTCGGTCAAAAACAGAAAACAGATTTCAGATGAAGAGAACGATGGAGGAAGAGAGGTGAACACAAATTCATAGAAACAAAAATGAATCAAACCTTGGATCTGACGGCGTGGTGGTTTTGGTAGCGACTGGAATCTTCGTAACCGTCAGCAGTGAGAGACGGAGATGCGCCACCACTCCAAGAGAGCGGCGTCGTTGGACTGCATCTGGTTGAAAAAGCACGGTCGCAGCGAGAGACGGAGGCGGTTAACCTCGATCTTGAGCGTGGTTGTTTGTTTCCCCAAGTAAACGGCACGGGCTGAGATTTAGTGTTAACGCCGTGTTTTAGCTGTAAGAGAAACTCGACGAGAATCGAGTCGTCTTTCATGGCCGCTCTGGACCAGTCGTCGTTGACCATCATCTCTTGGGTTGGCGGTGGTGAATAACAGTCATGTAAGAGAGAGAAGAATCTGGTGTGAGAGTGTGTGGCAGAGAGAAAATGGTAGTGGTGGCGATTGTGTTGGGTGAAAATGAAAAAGAAGAAGAGAGGGTAGAGTAGGGGATAGGTTTATATATATACACTAGTATATATTTTGATAAAATTGTGATGATAAATAAAAATGAATAATAAATAAGAATAAAAGAAAGGGAAAAAAAATATGAAAAGAGGGGTAGAGATATTATGTGGCGGTGAGGAAGAATGAAGGTGGAGTAGATTCGAGTAATTCGTCGTTCATAGGAGTTACTAAAGCTTAAAGGCAAGGGTTGTGTCGTGGTAAGGTGGGTCTCACTCTTTTCCGCTCTTTCTCATTCTATTTCGGACCCAAGGGACCTACATAGACTTGTGACACTTTCATTATACACATTTGCTAATTATTACTAAAACTTCAAATTAAAACAAAATTGTAAAAAATATAAGAAAAATGCATAGGAATGAATGATAGATGACTTTGGATCCTCTCCTCCTTCTTTTCTCTTTATTTCTCTTCATCTGCTCTATCTCTCTTAAGTAAAAATAATTTTATAATGGCGAAAAAGAGTAAGATTAAAAGAGATAGAAAGGAATGAGAGAAATTGTAAGAAAAATAGAAGAATAGAATCCAAGTCTAAAGTAGATTGACAAGAGATTAATATATGTACATCAATTAAATTTTTGAAAAAACATCTAATCAAAGTGTATTAAATAAGTATTAATTCATAATTTTCTAACCAACTTAAAAGTGTTATTATAAAATAATTTGAATATATGAATGTATAGAAAAAAGTTGTCTTTCTTCTTTGTGTTGATGACCATTTTATAAGAGTCTAATAAAAAAATGATTTGAACCGTAAAAGATTTAAATATTCTAAAAAGCGATAAGAATCGTCAAATTAATGAGGAAGAATCTTTATCGTCCAAAATAAATGTTTAAAAAGAGAATGTTCTAGAGGTCTAAACCCTAAAACTCTACTATAATGATTTAAATAAGGCATCATAATTAGGTATATTACTATTCTAACTATAAATACTTTTTTACTTTTAAATATCACTGATTTGGACGTCAGAGTATTTGTATGTACATCCATCGTCGAACCAGGTCACTGAAGTTCAAACAATATTTTAGAGTTCACGGTCAGATTTAGGTCCACCGCCTCTTTTGAAAACTACATTATATTTGCAAGATCATTGGTGTCGTTCATGGGAAACACTTTTTGATGTTTCCACTCTCTTTCGTCTCATGGAGGTGAATTCCGATGAAGAATATTTTACGCAAAACCTCTCTAACAACACCTTGATTAGAACAAAGTGTGATTGCAACCAAGACTTCTACAACGAAGAAACAAATACGTAGAGAATGAGGGCAACACAACTTCCTCCCTTC
Source organism: Lathyrus sativus (assembly GCA_963859935.3). NCBI lineage: Eukaryota > Viridiplantae > Streptophyta > Magnoliopsida > Fabales > Fabaceae > Lathyrus > Lathyrus sativus. The sequence continues at coordinate 619,585,480 of OZ012739.1, read as the reverse complement.
TTCCCAAACTCGAATGGAATGTTCAACCATTGGGATGATATTCATATTGTGGCTTGCATCACAGGACAACTTATGCACCTTTTTGGAGGACTTACCCATAGATGTTTTGTTTATAATGGAATATGGTGTCAAACACAATCTTTCATCGTGTTAGGGGATTTCCATTTTTAGATAGACTGATATTGAAAGATATTGAAGACATGGTATAACACCCTACAACCCCAACATTTAATTAAAGGATATTACATGATGATTTTCTCAAACGGTGTTACACATGCTCAACATACGATTTACTCAAAAAGATTATGATATAGCAGCGGAATTTAAAACATCAAAATTATTTCAAATTTCTAAAGATAATATAATTCAACTTCATTTAAATCAAATAATCTAAAAATTAAAAAAAAAAAAAAAACACCATCAAAAATAGGTAACCCCTCATAGTGTTACCTTATCGGAGCGACACGCAGAAACTACAATAAACTCAAAAACAATAAAATAACAAAGAAGGTCACTACGACATCCTCCCACTCAAAAACAACAAAAGCTCATCTACCTGAGTATTTGTACCACAATGGTGAAGAACAATACATAAACAAACAGGGGGTTAGAGTACATTCAAAAATGTTAGTGGTGCATAAAACAACAAAGGATAGTACGTTCAATCATCAAACATACGAATCATCCACAATAATAATTAATCACAAGTGAATTTATATATGTAACGTAATCAAATCCTCTACTCCAATGCATGTGGTACCAATTTTTAGATATCATAGGTATGTTACTGATTTATCCACTCATCATTGGTTCCTCTCTGAACTCGGTTCCATCTTTGAACCAACAGGCGCATCACGGGGTCCATTTATGAACCTAAGACTTGCCAATGGATCGAATTTCGTCACGTTGGACTAAAGTTCATAACCATTAGACTCATCACAAGTCCCCCCTCTGAACCTAAGACTCGTCATTGAATCGAAGTCTGTAACCTATCTCTGACATACATGATGCATGAAATCCAACAAACAATATCAATACAATTATCATCATTAGTTCCTCTCTGAACCCATAACATCACCAATATAAGGTCACAATAGTAGTTCCTTGTAACACCCTAAACCCTGAAACTTATATTAAAATAATTACTCGAAAATTTAAGGTGTCACTTCGACAACCCGCTAATAAAACCTAGTTTTGTTGCAACGTGCATCTATTTATGTGAGATAAATCTAAAAATAACTTACATATGGTTCATTTCTTTAATGTCACACTTGCAAATACTTAGGTTCTTATTTTTTTAATGATGTCATAAATTGTCGAGTAATTATTTTAACATAAGTTTTAGGGTTTAGATCTACTATTTCACCATTAACATGGTGAGTTAGGATAAACATACCATTTATTATAGTTTTCCACAATTCAAGATCAAAACTTTGAATGAATATTTTAAATCTAGCTTTCCATAGTTTAAACTTATCATCATTAAATGGTGGAGGTGTGTTTAGATAAGTCCTCTTGTTAAAAATAGTTTTAAAAGTCATATTCCTTTTTAGACGATTAGTTTTTAAACATGAGTTAGGGTCTGACGCCACTTGTTGAACATGAGAATCCATACACAAGAGGGGAGCTAAATTATAGAGGTTTGAAAATCTTTGATTTAAAACAAAATCATTTTCTAAATCAGTGTTTGAAAATATTTTATAAAAAAAAAATTGAATGTGCAACAAAAATTCGAAGTAAAGAAATTAAGTGGAAAATAAAAGAGAATGGCACCTGAAATATATAGAGGTTTGGTCTAAAGAAGTAACACACTCCTTTCCCCAATAACCAGTATTGAAAGTATCCACTATTTCTTGAGAATTTTTAGAAGATTAATCCCACGAACACCTTTATACAAGGAAATAAAGTTTCATGATAACTTTCAACCAACACAACAAATTAAGGCTTCAAACGGTTAGTCTCCAAACCTAACAACGAACTAAGCTTTGAGTGGTTAGTCTATAAGCCAAACATAGATTTCGCACAAGTTGATCTGGAATCAATATGGGTTTTTAGGTTTGATATCCTCTAAACCGAACCGAGGTTTTATACGAGCTTACCACGAACCAAACTTAGTTTTTTACTGAGTTGATCTCGGATCTACTGAGCTTTTAACTTGAATGAACTAAGAAATCAAGTGATATTTGACCGGGTTGAACTCAAGAATCGTTGTGAAGACTTTTCACTAGTTATTCTCCAGGAACCCAAAATAGAGATTTTCTTCAATGGCATAGTTCATAAACCAAACAAAGACTTATTATAATTCGAAAAGTCAAACAAAGAGTTTTTACAATGGTTTAGCTTACAATCAAAATAATCACTTCCTAATGAAGACTGGTTTACTCAAGAGAAAATTCCACTCTTGGTAAATTTACAATTTACCCCACACCCAGAACAAAATTCCTCACTAAATGCAATAACGCTCTCAAAGTACTATGAGTAAAATATATGAGAAAATTATAAATGATTTAGAGAGATTATGAGAGAAATTAAAAGTCAGGGTTTTTCATGTTTTATGGATGATTTGAAATGACAAATAAGCTATATATCTTTATAGGCCAAGAAATGGTGTAAATTTGGAAATGGGAAAATTAATGTCTCTTTATGTTTTAAGTGTATGTGAAATTTAGGCATGATACTTATATAAATGGCCTTGTGCTTTTACAATACACTAATCACATAGACGAACACGACCATAAGAGCTTTCATACTTCTATCTTTTACACTCTAAAACTCTGAGTCTTGGCATTATCTTTGACTTTAACACACAAGATCCTTAAGTCTTCTTGGTGAGGCTTGATATGCTTCCTTATTAGTTGTCATCATCTTAAAGGTAGAAAAACACAAGAAAGGGGGGTTTGAATTGGGTTTTTCAAAACATGCACAAATAAGATATATAAACCAAGAAGCAAAGTGATACATTTGGTTTATACAAGTTCGCCTATAATGAGGTTACGCCTTGTCCATCCGCCAAGGTGATTTCGCCTTCAATAAGGACTTAATCCACTAATCTTGAAAGATTACAAATTTTTTGTCTAAGTGTTAGAAAACAACTTAGTCCTCTCAAGTATACAGACTAACACTAAGTCACTTGAGGAAAATAATATCAAAAAGATTACAATGAAAATGTTTACACAAGTGCTTCTAAAAAGCGAATAAAACAATTTAAGAACAGTGTTTACACAAATATAAGCAACAACTCTTTTTGTTTAAGAATATTTAGACTTGGCTTTTTCACTCTTAAAGTGTTGTTTGTTCTTGTAAGTCTTCTTGCAATGAGGTAGTGACTCCTTTATATAGGTTTGATGGAGGAATGTTGGAAGGTACAAGTGCCACTATCAGTGTCAGCTGCAATAACAGTAATACAAAGATTGTGGGAGACAAGAGTAGTAAATTCTCACAACATTCCTTAACAATATTGGTGCACAATCAGTTTTTACCAAATTGGGATTGTACTGTAGTACGAATTCTTTTTGCGCAAGTTTCTGTCTTGATCTTATCTTCTAATGAACTTTATTTGATTGTGAAGTGATGATGAGTCCAGAAGATAAATGAATGAGAGGTATCAGAGTCTTCAGATTCTTCAGAGTCAGAAGTTGTTTTCGCTTAATTCTTCTTAAAGTGATTTTGTCAGAAGCTTGAATATCATAAGAGGATGGACAGATCTTCATAACTCAGAAATTTTGACTTCATAGGTGGAAGCGAAGCTTGTCTGAGAAGCACACAACTTTCTTTTTCTTAAGAGTTATTCAGCATTCTTCAGAAGCTGGTGTTTCTTCAGAAGTGATCGAAATTGTTTCTTGAGGCGTGCCAGAAAGGATTGTGATGAAATTTCTTGAGAGTTATCCAAAATCAATTTGAATTTTATATATGCACACTTCATAAAATTATTAGAGTACAAAGTTTTTACATATAAAATATATGCATTGTTATCATCAAAACTTGAGATTATATGCAGAACCAAAATCTTATTCTAACACATCTATGATGTTGAAGGTTTAAATCACCAATGACTTAACACAAATGTCTTTAGTTTGATTCGGAAGGATAACTTAATCTTGATCAACCACCTTCTGCATCTTTGACCGCTTGATCTAACTTTAACAGTTGCTTGACTTCAAGTTTTGTTATTATCAAAACCAATTCAAGTCTTGTCATCAAAACCATGTCATCGCCAAGGCTAAGTCGTTACTTCTTGAATCTTGTTATCCATGAGCTTTATATTATTGGATTCATGATTATACCTAAAGCACATAGATTCACTCATAACACATTTAGAAATGGAAAAGAAGAAAGAGAATAAGAACTTAACAATAATATATGCATGATAAATTTAAAATTTCTAACTTATTTCTTATAAAAAAAAGAAGCTTTCTTTAGGAACAAGTTTTGTAAAAATGTCTACCATTTAATTAGATGAAGATACAAACTCATTTATTCAATCTTCTTTTTTCTTGACACGGTACCTAATAAAATGGTGCCTAATCTCAATTTGTTTCATCTGAATGTGAAGTATCAAAGTCTAAGTGAGATTTATGGCGCTAGTGTCATTTCATTTTATCGAGACAGTTTTGAGATTAATTTTGTAATCAATTACAATTGTTTCATCTAGATAACTTGCATATAACAACTACCTGCATAAATATATTCTATTTCAGTTGTGGATAACACAACACTTGTTTATTTCATGCTATGTTAGGAGACAAGTTAGTTACCAAGCACGTGATACGCATCATTGATACTTTTCTGATCCAATTTACAACCAATAAAATAAAAATCAGAGTATTCAACTAAAGCATAATCATTCCCTTTATGGTGCCATAAACCTATAAGTGGTATGCTAGTGAGTACCTCATAATGTGTTTGACTACGAAGAAGTGTAATTCTTTAGAGTTTGCTTGAAATCACGCGCATCTAAAGAAAGAAAAAAATGATAATAATAACATGGTGAGATGAAGGTAAAGAATTTAGTAAGTTTTGCCTTTCATGTAATATGGTAAGTAATTTGTAGAATGTTTGATGTTTGTCGCCAGAGTGAAAATGAGATGTTAGAGTTTTATAAGAAAAACTCACTTAAATATTCAAATTATTATTTTTAATTAAATTAATAACATATTAAAAATATTAATATTAAATAACAATAGTTCATTTTTGTTTATTGTAATTATGACTAAGATTTAAAGTGTAATATGTGTTTTTACTTATAATAGTGAGTAGAGATAATATGGTTAACCGAGAAAGTTAAAATGGGACAATAAAGGTCGTGTTCCTCCAAACTTTTATGAAAAATTAATATGCTAACATATTTCTTTTATATTTTTTCATTACTAAAAAATATATATTTAGAGGGTAAATTTTTATCACTAATATCTTAAAATTTTGTCACAAATTAATTAAGTGACGAATCCAAATCTATATTAATTCAGTGTCACTAAAATATTAGTGAGATAATTTTTATACTGTTACAAATGAGAACGAAATAAAATTTTCATTAATTCTATTATTCGTCATCAATATTAACTAGAAAATGTGTTTTGAACTAGTATTGTTGTCACTAATTAGTAACGGAATAATACCTCCACATCTAATCATGACAAATTTATTTAGTCAGAAATATGAGATGAAGTCTATTTCCCTGTCATTAAATTAGTGATGATATTACTATTTGTAAATTTTCATTCTAATTTTGTTCATGATATTAATAATGCATATTTTAAACAAAACTAATAACATTAACATACAATAAAAAAACACTTTTAAATTGTATTTGTGTGTATCATAACAAAACATAAAAAATTATGGAAAGTAGATGAAAACCAAATTTATAAAAGAAACTATTTAATTTAGTGAGACACCTTTAAAATTCTAAAATTACATTAGATTATGAATAAACAATTTCTTATTCTTCTAGATTCTCATGAATCGGGTGCATTCTTAAAATTCTTATAGCTTTCAGTTGCATAATGTTCACCTAGATTCCCATGAATCGGATACATTCTTACGATTGTTATAGCTTTTGTCAGATCATTGGATCAAACTTTAGTTCTGTCGACTGGGATATTGTCGACAAGGATATCTTTCTGGTTTCGACAGGAGACAAACATAAAGTCGAAGATGATTCACATGTGATGTCTATGTGTTACATATTGTAGTCGAAGTCAGTTATAATATGTATTGTCGAAATGTTCTGTCAAATTGGGCCTTGTGATTAATGATCCAATTGTTTAGTTAGCTTGTAATGTAAGTTAGCTAGTTAGTCTATAAATAGGCTAGATCTCTCAGGTTGTTGAGAGAGACCAACTGTAGTATTCATTTGTAATCATTTGTAAATCCTAAATGAGAAAGTGAATAGAAAACAGTTTCCCAAAATCCTATTCTCCTTCTTTCTTCTTTAATCTTTCTTTTCTCTCCCTTTATTCTAACCGTTTCATTATTCACCCAAGAAACTTCGTTTCTCAATCAAGAATTTGTTAATTGATATTGTTTGTCACAACAAACTGGTGTGATGAGCATGGAGAAGATGTCGTCAACAAAGTTTAAAATTGAGAAGTTCACTGATCGCGACTTTCTGAGTCTAACGGAACTAACTACAAGTGCACAGTCTATCGCATAGTAGTAAAAATATCGATCCCACAGGGACTCGTAATCAACCTAATGCTATCGGGTGTTACTATGTTTAGCTAAGGCGGAAAATGTTTTTAGGAATTAAATGCAAAAGTAAAGGCTAGTAAAGAAAACTTATAAGTTTTTAAAACAAATATTAATGAAAGATATCGGTATGTAATGTTTCTAGTTTTCGGGGATTCGACAGGTCATAGGTGCTTTTCAGTTTTTGCAAATGGTTTTCAGGAGAAAACATTCGTTTAAAGACCTTCGTCTCACGATGGTTGTTGACTCGGGTCATAATTCTAAGGCGGAATGTACCTCTCGCAGTCCCATTCGGGGTTTAAATCACTTTTTGAAAACAAGTAGATTCTGATTTCTTTTAAAGCGCTTTCGCTGTGTTTAAAATAAATGTCTAGTTTTTACTACCTGGTCCAAACCCCACGCTTTCACGTGCCGGCTCGTACCTTAATAAATCTCCCGCTCTCGTGGCAAAACCGTTTAAATAATTTCTCACTCTCGTGACGAAGGTTTATTAGAAAATTAGATTAAAAACTAAGGCCAGAAAATTGTTTGTACAAAGGGTGATGGCACCGGATGTTATCGAATCCCGTCCTACTAGTCCGATTACATACCGATAATGGCAATTTAGCTAGACATGGAATTTAATGCAGACATAAATAATTAACAGCAGCAAAGCAACATAACATGCATTTTAACAGAAAATAAAATAGTAATTCTATAAATAAAAACCTGCAAATTGTATTGATCTTGAATCCTTGAGTAGTCCTCCACAATGTCGGCAGGATTATACTTTTGCAAGAAATAAAGGTACATAATGCTATGAAATAAAGGAAAGAAAAAGGGAAAACGGAAAGGAAACAATGCGGGAATGTAAAAAATTAGCTTCAGCAGCACTTCGTTACGTCCAATGCAGTCGTTCTTCTTTGGTCCAACTCCTCTCTTTTTATAGTTGGGGCTTTGTGAGAAAATGTGGAAAGAAAAGGAGTTGAGGGGGAGAAATCTCAGGTAGTAGTTCCTGCATTTTCTCTGCTGCGAGGGCACGTTCAGTTTTTTGCACATTATTCTGTTATTTGATGCATGACGACCGTGATGAAGCTGTGATGGTAGTGTTGAACGTGACGAGCGTGATGGGGCTGTGACGAGCGTGATGGTTGTGACGAGCGTGATGGTGTTATGACGAGCGTCACACTCACAAAATCTTGTTTTTCTGCTACATGCTGGTTTTTTCTCCATTTTATTGCTTCTTCTAGTGTGCTTTCTTTGTCTTGCTTACTTTGAGCATGAGCGTGATATACCTGCAAAAACACTTAACAAACTCGCGGAATAATCCAGATTTGGGTTGAAACCATACAGTTAACAGATGAAAAACATGGCATTTATAGTGTATATTTTTGCGTTATCATTCACCTGAGTCAATGATTTCAGTTTATGGCGCTTGAATATGCGAGCCCTTCTTGTTCAACAGGGTTTGCTAGAAGCTTTAAAGGGAGAAGATGTCATGGATGTTGCATTGATCGAGAAGGATGATACAACAATTATCGAGAAAGCCCATAGTGCAATTATTTTGAGTCTTGGTGATAACGTTCTCAAGCAGGTTTTGAAGGAGACGACGATAAATGGTGTTTGGCTGAAACTCGAAGGATTGTATATGACAAAGTCCTTGGTGAATCATTTGTACTTGAAGCAAGCTTTGTATTCATTCAAGATGAATGAAGATAAAGCGTTGATGGAGCAGCTGGATACGTTCAATAAGCTGATTCTTGATCTTGAAAATATTAACGTTACCATCAGTGACGAAGATCAAACGTTGTTATTGTTGTGTTTTTTTACCTAAGTCGCATGCTCACTTCAAAGAAACTCGTATGGAAGAGAGTCCTGACTTTTGAAGAAGTTTAAGCAGCCTTGTTTTTGAAGGATTTGAATAAAAGAAATGAGCAGAAACCATCATCATCAGTTGGCGAAGGGTTGTCTGTGAAGGGGAAATCCTCGAAGAGAGATGGTAGGTTTGAGAAGAAGAAAGATAAAACTCAGCATAAGTCTTATGGTGGTGATATTTATGAGATTAAGTGTTACCACTATAATAAGGAGGGTCACATAAGAAAGGTGTGTCATGAGCGCCTGAATAATCATGGAGGTAAGATCAATGGCAATGCAACTATTGTGTAAGATGATTATGAATCATCTAATGTCCTTTTGGTTTCGAGCATCAACTCTTGCAAAGAGTGGATTATGGATTCAGGATGTACTTGGCATATGACTCCAAACAATAATGTATTTGAAGAATTATGTGATCAAGATGGTGGATCAGTGTTGTTGGGGAATAATAAAGTTTGCAAAATTGTAGGTATTGGATCTGTGATATTTCAGCTCCATGATGAGTCAATAAGGCTATTGACTTGTGTTAGGTATGTACCTAAGCTTAAGAGGAATTTAATTTCTCTTCGTGAATTCGACAAGAAAGGACGTGTCTTCAAAGGAGAGCAAGGTATCTTGAAAGTCATGAAGGGGTCAAAGGAAGTCTTGAGAGGCGTGAAGAAACAAGACATGTATACCCTTGAGGCTGAGGTTGTAAGTGGTTCAGCATATTTTGCATCCACAAATATGTATCGAAGAGAAAAATATGGCACATGAGATTGGGCCATGTCAGCGAAAGAGGCCTGGCCAAAATAGGGAAACAGAACCTGCTAGATGGTGATAAAGTCGTGATGTTGGAGTTTTGTGAACCTTGTGTATTTGGAAAATCCTGTAGGATGAAGTTTAACAAAGGCAAACAAAGAACACATACAAAGGTAAACAAAGAACACATGGATCCCTTGATTACATTCATGTTGATCTTTGGGGGCCTGCAAGGAATCCTTCACATTCAGCTACAAGGTATTTTCTATTCATAGTTGATGACTATTTTAGAAAATTATGGGTACTCATTTAGAAGGCTAAGGATGAAAGTTTTGAGAATTTCAAAAGTTGGAAGGTTCTGGTCAAAACTCAAACTGGTAGAAAGATTAAGAGGTTGAGAACCGACAATGGCCTTGAGTTCTACAATGATGCTTTCAATAGTTACTGTGTCGAGTCTGGGATTGCAAGGCATAAGACTGTAGCAGGTACTCTTCAACAAAATAGCTTAGCTGAGAGATTCAATCAAGCAATCCTTGAAAGGGTTAAATGCATATTGGTTAGTGCTGGATTGAAGAAGGTGTTTTGGGCAGAGGTTGTTTCGACAGCAGCTTATTTGATAAATAGATGTCCCTCGACTGCCTTGGGAATGAAGAAACCTGAAGAATTTTTGTCGGGTCAACCACCAGATCTCGACAAACTAAGAGTATTTGGTTGTTTAGACTATGCTCACATTAGGCAAGACAAGGTCGAACATAGAGCTCTAAGATGCATGTTCCTTGGGTATCCCGAGGGAGTCAAAGGTTATAGGTTGTGGTGCCTAGAACCAGGTCACAGAAGATGTATCACAAGTCGTGATGTAGTTTTCAATGAAGTTGAGATGAAATTCAAGAAAATTAGTGATGCTGGTCAAAATGCAGAAATCTCTGAAGAGGAGATAGAACAGGTAGAGATTCCTGTTGAGGTGGAGCATAGTGATGCTGAAGTGCATAACCAAGATAAAGTTGAAGAAGAAGAGTAAGATGTTGAAGAGACTGAGAAAATTGTCGATGAATACCTACTAGAAATAGATAGGTCGAGAAGAGCCATCAAGCCACCTCAGAGACTTGGTTATGTAGATCTTATAGCTTTTACCATAATCTCTGCAAGTGAGGTACTTGAGAAAGAACCTAGAGATTACAAGGAGGCTACGAGGAGACGAAATAAGACTAAATGGCAAAAGGCCATGGATGACGAGATGAAATCTCTTCATGATAATAACACTTGGGAGATGATTAAGAAACCTGCAGGAGCCAGTTTAGTCAATTGTAAGTGGATTTTTAAGGTCAAGGAAGGAATCAAATGAGTGATGTTGAAGCGCTTTAAGGCAAGGTTGGTTTCTAGAGGGTTTAGTCAGAAAGAAGGTGTCGAATTCAATGATGTGTTCTTGCCTGTTATAAAACATAGATCCATTAGAATGTTGTTAGCCATGGTGGCAAAGTTTGACCTGGAACTTGAACAAATGAATGTGAAGACAACCTTCCTATATGGTAATCTAGAGGAAACAATCTTGATGCGACAACCTGAAGGGTTTGCAGAAAATGATAAGGAAGATTATGTGTGCAAGTTGAATAGGTCTTTGTATGGCCTGAAACAATCTCCTCGATAGTGGAACATGAGATTCAACAAGTTCATGGCACACATTGGTTTCAATAGGAGCCAGTTTGATCATTATGTTTACTTCAGATTTTGACCTAGAAACTCACTTGTTATTTTGTTACTCTATATGGATGATATCTTTATAGTGAGGAACAGTGTCGAGGATGTAATGGAGTTGAAGACTGAACTCAGTAAGGAGTTTGAAATGAAGGATCTAGGAACTGTCACCAGGATTCTTGGGATTGACATCTAGAGAGATAGAAAGTAGTTGAACTTATGCTTATCTCAAGAGACATACCTACAAAAGGTTCTCGACAAGTTTGATATGTCAAATTCAAAGCCTGTTGTGACTCCGACAAAACCTCGGTTTAAGCTTAGTACTACTCAAAGCCTGAGAAAGAATTTATATGAGTAGCATTTGATAGTCTAGTATAATAGGTTCTTTGATGTATGATATTATTTTTACTCCTTGTAAGCAGGTATATGGTGAATCTCGGAAAAATGGACTGGCAATGTTTGAAGTGGATTCTCAGGTACATAAATGGGCCTTTGAGTCGAGTCCTAATTTATGGTGGAGCCTGTGGTGATGATAGCAAAGTCGAAATCAAAGGATATGTCGACTCTGATTATGCAGGTTGTGTGGATTCCAGAAAATCTATTTATGGATATGTGTTCACTATATTCGGCATGTCGATCAGTTGGAAAGTGACACTTCATAAGGTTGTTGCCTTATCAACCACTAAAGTAGAATATATTTCCCTCAATGAAGTTGTGAAAGAAGCGTTGTGGCTTGAAGGTTTCACAAAGGAGATGAAACTTCAATGTCGAGTTATCACTGTTAAATGTGATAGTCAAATTGAAATACACCTGTCAAAGAATTCACCCTATCATGAGCGAACCAAGCACGTCGATGTAAGGTTGCACTTCGTCAGAGAGATAATCAAGCATGGAGAAATCCAAGTGCTGAAGGTTTCGACAGATGACAATTTTGTTGATATGATCACCAAGATATTGTCGAGCTGCAGGTTTTTCCACTGTATGCAGTTGGTAAAACTGCATGAAGAAAACTAGAATATTCCTTGTTATTTTAGAGTTTGTTCTAAGGTGGAGATTTGTGAGATCATTGGATCAAACTCTATTTCTGTTGACTGGGATGTTGTCGACAGGGATAACTTTTAAGTTTTGACAGGGGACAAGCATGAAGTCGAAGATGGTTCACATGTTGATGTCTATGTGTTACATATTATAGTCAAAGGCAGTTCTAACATGTATTGTCAAAATGTTATATCAGATTAGGCCTTGTGATTAAGGATCTGATTATTTAGTTAGCTTGTAATGTAAGTTAGCTAGTTAGTCTATAAATAGGCTATATCTCTCAGGTTGTTGAGAGAAGCCAATTGTGGTATTCATGTGTAATCATTTGTAAATCCTAAATGAGAAAGTTAATAGAAAACAGTTGTCCAAAATTCTATTCTCCTTCTTCCTTCTTTAATCTTTCATCTTTCTCTCTCTTTGTTTTAACCGTTTCATTGTTCATCCAAGAAACTCCGTTTCTCAATCAAGAATTTTTTAATTAGTATCGTTTGTTACAACAGCTTTCAGATGCATAATGTTCACCTTCAAATTGATTAATTGTATCTCTAAAACACTTGTCTTATGGAGAAAAAAGTATGCTAGATTGTGAGGTATATTGGTTCTTTTAAATTTTATTCTTAACTCTATTCCCATCTTCTTTCTCTCTTTCTTAAGCTACATGTAAGGTTTGGAAGAGCTTGGTGAAATTCTAAAACATTTTCTTTGGAGAGGCACCAAAGGAAATTCTAAAATCCCATGGGTGTCCTTGTAGGAGGTTTTTAAGCTTAATGTTTCTTTTATCATTATGAAGATCGTTCAGATAGTAACTTCTCGAGCCTCTTGGATTGTAAAATACTGACATTTTGAGTGTTTGTTTGGATTCTCATATTTTTCATTGGTTGTAGGTATGGTGCATCCTGATACTGCCAACCATCTTAATGCTTTAGACAACAGTTTATCGAAAGATCCCCAACCTGATTCTGTACATGTTGATGTTTGGAAATAGTTTAACACTAAACAAGAGTTTACCTGACGTGATCATATGCTTAAATAGGTTTGTGCAGAAGTCCAAAATAGGTTTTGGGATAATTATCAGGAGGTAAAATTCTAGTTTTGATATAAGACAAACATTTATTACAATGATATGCGAAATAAGGGGTCGGTATAAATAACATATCGTAAGTTGAAATATGATGACACTGGAACATAAGAAATGTGGACGTCTTTTTATGTTGCGCGAATACCACAAGGCAAATAATGTTTGGACATTTAGTATGATTTATAGTGTTCATAATCTTGGATTGAGTCACGAGTTATTCGGTTATCCGTTATTCAATCGTTCAGATTCTAAAAAGAATGAATTGTTGCTAAGGTGACAATTAACATGGTTCAGCCTAAAAATATATATTGATTCATTGATGAAATTTAGAAGTGTGAGTGAAAAATATCCATAATTTTTTAAATATGTTGAAAATAACAATATTAGATCAAGTGAAGGAGACAATTATTTGTGCATGGACTGATCATGTTAGACACCTTGGAAGTACCATAACTAATAGAGTTGAGTACGCTAATGGTAGATTGAAGAACTGGTTGGGAGATTCTAAGGGTGATTTTTACATGGGTTGTGAATCAGTGAACCAAATGATTGAAATGTAGCATATATATATATATATATATATATATATATATATATATATATATATATATATATATATATATATATATATATATATATATATATATATATATATATATATATATATATATATATATATATATATATATATATATATATATATATATATATATCATTTGGCAAAAGAATCACCATATTAGAACATAAATTCAAGGACAAAAGTCTATATTCACAATTGACTAGTAATATATCTCGAGTGGGAATGAACTTTTTCTATCACAAATAGTGTGAGTAGAGAAAATAAGTCTAGATAAATCCAAGTATGGTTGTAAACTTAGAAGAACATAAAATCTTCCTTGTGATTTTTAATATCCGTGTATATGAAACTCAAAAAACCTATATGTATGGATAAGGTCAAAACACACTGGAAAAGACTTTGATTTAATGATGATGGTGATAGTCAACCTGCACACACAAGGTAACTCTTTCTTGTACTCGATAACATATTGTCACCCACGTGATCCCTGGAAAATGTTAGAGGATCCATGCGTGAAAATGGTTTAGATAAAATTATATATTATATAAATACAAATACTATGAAATTAATAATCTACTTGTATTAATATTATCTGAAATAGATACCTATTTTCTATCATTTGTGACATCCTCCATTGACTAGCTTCATCTAACTTTGAGTACAGGTAAACCAAACAAGATACCCCCAATTATCCTTGTGAATCCTTTCAAAGTCTATGGAGTAATTAATATAGACAACATTAACATACATAACCCTTTTATTGACAAATATAATTGTGCTAACCAAATACAAGAAATGTGTCCTCAAAGCACACTTTCTATGAAAAGTGACTTGAGCACAACACTTCTCCCCGTCAGTCTCTGCCCGTCACGCACGGTTCCACCATCCAGAAATAGCCAAAACGCTTGTGCCTGTAACTATGCTTCTGCCTGTGCCAACAGCTAGTTATGGGCACGTCTGCCCGTCCCAACGACTAGTTTTGGCAGTTATTTATTCTTCGAGAAACGATTATCTCGCCTCGAAAATAGGAACTAATGGCCAAGCGCTAGGGACATTATATAAACCCTCTCACTTGAGAGGGCCAGGTATCAAAATATTCACCATGAAACACACATATTATATACTTGCTCTCTCTCTCTTACTCGTTTTCTTACTTTAGCAACAGAGTGCCTTGCAGATACACCCCTTCATCCTCTTTCACACCCAGCATCACAGACGCTTGTCTTTGGCCCGCCTCAGGTTCTGATCGACAGGTAAGATCATATGGATATTATGTTTGGATCTAATTATATTTTGGTGAATTAGAAGAAAATTAATGTGATGAAATTTTATTATTAAATTAAAAGCGAATTGTATGAACATTATGTGATAATAATTTGTGTCTTTAAAAGAAGTTAAAAATATTTTATTTTAAAAATAATTTTTATAAAAAAATATTATTCATGGATATCTGTAAATATCCACGGATAACGTAAAATCCGCGGATTACCCACTTAACAAATATCCGCATGGATATGGGGCGGATATGAATATCATATTTATCCGACGGAGCGGATACAGATATCATAGTACCCGCCCCATGGATATCCATTTACATCCTTATTCAGGATACTTTGGAAATCTTAACATAAATTGCACATTCACATTAAGCATATCGATTAATGATATGTTACTGAATAAAGTTTCCTCATTTATTCTCGTGTACAAGAAAAATAAAAGAATGAGTTAGATATAATTTTTGGCACTTGAAACAAATAATTTTTCGTATCTTTTTTATGCCTAACAAGTATCTCTATTTATAGAAAAACTTGTACCAATTGACGAGGAAAAACAATGTTTCAATGGTTTAAACATGACCATTCGCAAACTATTAAATATCAATAATAGCAAACTATTTCATGAAAAATTGTGTTGATCGGGTGGTTGCACCTTATGACCATACGCCTTATTACAATAAGGTCTTTGATTCAATTCTAGAGAGTTGTAACTTTTGACCATTTATTTTGTTAATTTAACCATTATTATTTATTAATTTAATATTTTGGAAATTTCTCCAACAAAAATGAGGGTAATTATGCCAATATAACAAAAATAGATTTTATTATAACTCCTATCCCTTACTTCTCCTTGAAAAACCCCCAATTCAGAGAGAACAAAAAATTACTCCATGAGGGATTCAAATTATCTCCCCTCCCTTCTATTCGCCATGAAAATTGGTGAACAACCGCTGGTCTTACAAATAAAAAAAAAATTGTTTTACTTGCAAGATCGACCACACAAATCCTAGGACATGTGTTAATTGATCTTAAATAAAGTTTATAAAAACGATGAATACTTCGACAGAGTTCATGATAAAATAACTTATTTCAAGTGTAAACGAGATTGGGTAAAAATAAGTAAAATCAAAGTACCGGTAAATGATGAAGACAATAACTTGCATAAAGAAAGAATAAATTCTTAAGGAAAAAGATTTATTAAATTACATTGAAATGAAAAGATGGTATTACATCAACGTACATTCTTACAAACTCATTTCTCTCAACACACGGGTATTTGGAGTATATCGAAGAATTTGTACACGATTGAACACACACAAATTCTAACACTAAGACTTGCTACTTATACTAATCGAAAATAACTACCATTAAAGGCTAGCAAAAAAAATCGAGACAAGTGTCGCTCTGCATGCCTTCGAATCCTAGAAGCGATCCACTTTGAGGAATGGATGAGAACGAACTTTCCTTCCTTTATTTGAATTCAAACCTTCCTGTCGCAATGCCTTCAGTGGCACCTCTATCAAATCGAATCTTCCAACTGCTAAGAAATATCTCTAAGTCTGTAACATTGATTCTCTTGGCGAAATGACACATTCGACGACTCATATTCCAAAAATATGGATTTAGTCGAAGTCATTAAATTTCTTCGGAAAATCTATTTCCTACTTTTAGTTCCATTCAGGCGTCAAAATTAAGAGCCAGAAAATTGCCCCCCAAAAATGTCATTTTCGACGTCACTGAGGAAAAAGACATTTTTTTGATAGTGTCATTCGACGCCTCGAACGACTTTTGCATGTTTTTGATGTCTCTTACTATTCTAAAAACCCATGACATCATGACCATCATATCAGTTTCTGAAAAAATGTCTCATCAAAGCATGCCATAATCTCTAGCCATCATCACGTTTCCTAGATCTTAGGAAATCGTGCACTAGGCATTAACTGTCCACTTTTTATCAAACGGCCCTGATAGAATACGTGTCCCACTAACTATCAGCTCTTTAATGCTAATTTGAGGTCCTTTGAACTCCCACGAGCTTATAAATTGCTCCAAACTTAACCATTTTAACTTTTACGCTCCCAAAAATCTCCAAACGCTCTCATTCTCTTTACACTTTCCAAACTTCCAAAAATACCCAGATTTTCTTTAAACCTTAACAATGATGTCTTCAACCACCAACGTTAAAGATTCCAAGAAAATCTACAAATCTAAAAACCCAAAGAAGATTTCCCAACTTCCTCCCTTTGACACACTGTCAGCGCCAATGATGATGGGCAACCAGTAGTTCATCCCTGAACCACTTGAAGAAGAGAAGAAGAAGATATATGAATCTCAGGTATTCATTCCCATTACTGTTTCTGGTAAAAAGACATGCACTGTGTGGTTCTTTACCTTCTCTTAGTTTTGACCATAATGAATCTAGGGACTTTTCCCCTTCTTACCATAAATCAAAACCCATAGGTCAGGCAAACAAAATTAGGGTTGAGAAAACTTCTTCTGATGCGGTAGTACTGAACAATATAGATTTAAGGTATATGAACAATAGTTTTAGAGTTTTTAGAGCAATCCCGTTCTTAAAAAAATCTGACGATTACATGAACTGGCTAGCGAAAATAGAGAAAGTTAAACCCCAAACATGGAAAAACCTGGGAATCTATGACTTGATTATGTTGTCGAAAACAAGTTTTGATTACTGTCAGACCATGTTGGTTTCTTCCTTGTATTTCTGGGATAGCACCCACTATACTTTCCATCTCCCTTGTGGGATGATGAATCCTACACTCTTCGATATAGATGCTATCATAAGGCTCAAACCCACTAGAAACCCCTATGACCCTGACCTAGAATTTGATGATTCCATAGGTTTTACATCTGCCAAAGGCACATATTTCACTTCATAACACACTACTTCGACAAAATAACTGATGGTGTTTTTGATCGAGAACACATAGCTTTTTTGACTGTATGGCTATCCCATTGTGTCTTTTGCTCAAAGTCCCTTCAAGTAGCTAGAAGATACTTAACCCTGGCCACTCAACTTCACAAAGGTCATGATATCTGCCTAAGCAAAATGATCTTAGGGAATCTCTATGAGTCTCTAAGTGAAGGAGTAGCTCAACTTAAGGACTTAGGAGAAAAAGGGAACCTTTTGCTGTCTAGTCCCTTGGTTGTTACAACTCTGGCTAAACGCCTCATTCGAAGCTAGCCTCCCCAATAAAATCCAATCAATGAGATTGCTAAAGACATAAAAAATAGGAGAGTCGAAGGGACTCGCTTGGTTCAGCTCACCCCCAGCGAAGAAGGACAATCCCTCAGGCCAACATTCTTGAGTTATGTTATGATGTTTGCTAAACGTCATGAGTTCACATCGAACATGGCTCCATTCGCTGTAAGGAAGTATGATCTTGAGTGGTTTACAAGACCTTACCCATCCCCAACTAAGGCTCAAGAAGCCGAATCTTTCCAGATCTTGGAAGCTTTCCTGATTCCAAGGTTGCTAACGCTTCAACTGAATCTGTCGAAATCTTAAGTGGCTTTGGTTGCTTACCAACCAAACTTTGTGGCTCGACATTTTGGGTTAGTCCAAGCTCTTTCCAGATGTTTCTTTGAAAAGAAATATGCCCTTCTGCTTCATCATGTGAAGCACACCGAAGAGGTGAATTCGACGAAACTTGCCTGCTACTCCAATAGGGCTCAACTCATCCCCACTGGTTTTGAACTGTGTTTCTTTTGCACCCCATAATTCAACCACTAGTGGTTAACATATTATGCAGAGGGGTTCTTCGATGCTCCTTCCTTTACTCAGCTTATTAACCAAGCTTTCCTCTATGTGCAGGAGAAGACCAAGAAAGGTACTTCAACACACATCAAAGAAATCCAAGCATTCCAGAAGTGCTTTGAAACTGTTTATCGACCAGATGATCTTAGTCGAACCATCCGTGAGGTAGCTGTTACACTAAAGGAAATGTTTTTAAAGAAAATGGAGAGTTTACAACCCCCTTCATTCATTCCTCCTAGGGAACGATACACAATGGCTTTCAATAAATTTCCTCTCAAATTTCCTCGACTACCAAGTGCTGATTTTGGAGTGGCCCTTGCCCCTCTATTTCCAGACTAGTTTACCTGTGGGGATTCTATAAAAATCCTTTGTCAACAGTCAAAACCGAAAGCTCAGCAGGTGGTTGCGACTAAGCATACTCTAGACAATTTCAAGGTCCTCTTCATATCGGTATCGAAGATGTTCACATCGAATCTGAAATATATGAAGGTGTAGAATGAGAGGTTTTTGAACTAGATTTCTCTTATTCGATTTTTTATCATCTTACTTGTTTTATTTTTTAAAAAATTTCAGCTATCAAGGTTGCACCCAAAAAGAAGAAACAAATCGAAGAAAAGACAGAAGAGAGCAGTCAAGTTGCTAAGAAAAATTTCTTACTCATTTCTTCTTTATTGCAAAATCTCATGTTATCTAATACTTCAACTCTTTTCTTTTTAGAGCTCTCAAAGACCACCTCCCACTCTAAAGAAGCAAAAATCGAGAGGAGCTTCTAGCCAAATCATAATTGAGTCGGATGAGGAAGACCAATCTCCTCCTGAAGAACAGAGCCTGAAAAGGAGGAGAAAGCAGGCAAAAATAACCAAAGCCTTCAATCAACCGAAGTCAAAGGCTGGCAAACTCTTGACAAAAGCGTCCCTTGCTTGTAATACAGCGCAGAATGAGAGTGATAACTCCAGCCCTAGGGCCGATAAAACCAAGGTAAATACTTCACCTAGAAATTCATAGTTTTCTTAACCATTTATCCCTCTAATTCTTTGGCTTTTCTCTTTTCAGGTTACCACCGACATTAGAGGTCAGCCCATGGTGCAGCAGATTATTCCAACAACCAGCAGTGATCCCAGCTATCATCCAACAACTCCTTCTGGGGATTCGGCGAAAGGTTCCACCAAAGGATCTGAGGAAGGAATCAATATGCAGGTGCTCCTAAGAAGACACCATTCATTCCTGCGATTGAATTTCCTCATGTCAATGTAGCCATTCCAAAAGAGGACTTGGTCAAAAGAGAAATTGTTGATCTCTCAGGGGACACTATGATGCCCAATATAGAACAAACTGTTGAAGGTAATCTTAAGAAGCAACAAAGCGAAGATGACAAGCTTGTTGAAGAAGAAGAAGATGAAGAAGAAGAGGAAGAGGAAAATGAAGAAGAGGAAGAGGGAGAGCAAACTGCATCTGAAGCAGGAATTAAAGTGGAGGTCCTAGAAGACAAAGTGGATCAAGAGAATCAATCCAAGGATCCTCCAACTACTGCTTTGACTGGTACTCAATCGACCAGCCTTTCACTCGAAGAGTTGGAACCTTTGAAAGTACAACGACCATTTGAGTACCTAAAAGCTATGACAGTTTCCTATACAACTTTGGCGAAAAAAGGACCAACACTTCGACCTCTTTAGGGAACCCTCTAATTAGGAAAACTGACAATGACTTGCTTATGCAGATAAAAGAAAAAATATTTGCAATTGACTTGTTCCAAATCTTAGAACAAGATGTTTCTGTCAATTTTGATCTCAAGAAACTTTTGAAGAAAATCAATGTTTTGGAAGTTTCCCCAGAAGTGGTCGATGTTGTTATGGAACTGGGTATGTTGATCGATCTTGTTGCTGCTGATCACAACCGCATCAGAGACTTCTCGAGCAACCTTACCACAAAAACTAGCAATCAAAAAGCGGCATGGGAGGCTGTCTCGACGTCTATTGAAAAAGTTTTGACACTCGAGAAACTTTCTGAGCAGAATAAGAAAGAGGTTGAAAAATGTGACAAAAGCATTGCAGAATGGGAGAGGAAAATTGTCATTTTGCAAAACAAAATCTCCCAAGCCAAGCAACGCAAGACCAATCTGCTTAGCTCTGTCGAAGATGAGGTGGCAAAAGAGATCCAGGATGGCCTTCAACATCTTGAAAAAGCTCAACAACTTGGGAAAGAGATTGAAACTCTCTCGACCAACAAAACTCTTTGAGAATGTTACTTGATGCTTCAAAGGTCAAAGTACGAAAAGATGAAAGACTCTCTTCCCTTCTATAGTTATCCTGTAGCATTTTTCCTTCTTTTGTTAATCATGACTTTTGGCCCTTTTTGGCCTTTTTGTGTAATGAATCAAGCCATTTTGGCATATTTATCTACCATATTAGCTTTATCCTTTTCGCATGATTATTCTTTGGTTATTTTTATCTCTTTAAGTGCAGACTTATATTTTTTCAAATATTTCCCATTAACCTTCAAGATTTTTTTATCTTTATCTAACTCTTCAATCTCATACGCGCCATTAGAAAAGACTTGTATAACTTGAAAAAGGCCTTCCCATTTAGGGGACCATTTACCTAAGGCTCTATCCTTTCAATCCATATGAAAAATTACCTTCCAAACCAATTCTTCTGGAGAAAATGTTTTAACCTTAACTTTCTTGTTATAGGATTTCTCTACTCTTTTCTTCTACCTTCTTAACAACTCCAAGGCATTAAGTCTTTCTTCATCCAAATCAACCAACTCGTCCAACATCATGTTCTAGTAGGATTCTGGTGGAATCTCATGGTGCCTTTAGATCCTCATTGACTGTAAGTAGATTTCCACTAGCAACACTGCATCATGGCTAAACGTTAATCGAAACAGAGTTGCGTTAGTCGATTCTATGGGAGAAGTTCGACATGCCCAAAGAACTTGATCCAAAGTCTTGTGCCAATTTATATGCTTCTTCCTCACATGTTTCTTAATTATCCCAACCACTATTTTATTTACTGCTTCGACCTGACCGTTAGGTTGAGCATAATAGGGCGTAGAAGTTAACAATTTGAAACCCATTTCCTTAGCAAATTCTTGCATCTTTCGACCAGTAAAAACTGATCCTTGATTCGTGTAATGGTTTCTAGGATTCCAAATCTATAAATAATATGTTTTTTGATGAATTCGATTACATCTTCTTGGTCGACATTTGGCAAAGGTATAACTTCGATCCATTTTGTAAAATAGTCGATACCTACCAAAATGTACCTTTGATTTTTCGATGACGCTAGTCGAATTTCTCCAACCAAATACAGAGCTCAACCCCTAAAGGGCCATGGTTTGACTATGTAATGTAACTCACTCACAGGAACATGTTGTACACATGTGTGTACTTGGCAATCTTGGCACTCTTTAGCGAATTTGATACAATATTTTAACATGGTGGGCCAATACATGCCTTATCGAAACAATAGTCATTTCATCTTATGGCCTACCTGATGTGCCCTACATGCCTCATTGTGGACAGTCAGAAGGGATAAATATGCCTCTGATTCACTAAGGCATTTAAGTAAAACTCCCTCAGGAGTCTTTTCAAATAACTCATTCCCCAGAAGAACATAACTTAAAGCATGATACCTGATTTTTCGCTCTGTGGATGCCATCGGATTTTGCAGATACTCCGTTATCGGTTTCCTCCAATCTCCCTCTGTCAAGATATCTATTGCGAGGATTTTAAAATTCTCTTTATCATTGTACCCTAGCTTTGTCATTTCCAAATCTGAAGGGGACAATCTGGCTGACACAACTCTTCCTCTGACTTCGATTGCATCTTATAATTTTTCTTTTGAGATTTTATACCCTGAAGCAATCTGAGCCAAATCATTGGCCACTTAATTTTCTAATCGAGGTATGTGCCTAATACTAACCATTTCAAACCTTTTCAGTAATCGATTGGCTATTACAAAGTACATAATAAAGCTTTCTTTAACACATTTGTACTATTGTGATTTGTTTTATGACTAACTCTAAGTCTCTCATTATTTCAACTCGAGTTGCCCCCAATTCCAACAATATCTCAAGTCTGACTATTAAAGCTTCATATTCAGCCTCATTATTCGAACAGAGACCTTCGACTTTATACTTGAATTTTGTTGGGAGAAATGATCAACACTTCTACACCGGTTCCATCTCTATGACTAGAGCCATCGAAATATAATTTCCAAGGCTCAAGTTCGAGATAGGTTATGTTATTTTCATTTATTGAGTGGTCGACTATAAGGTCTGCTACCACTTGTCTTTTAACAGCCTTTAAAGGCATATATGTTAAGGAATATTCAGTTAAAGCTAATGCCCATTTACCAATTTGACTATGCAAAATTGGTTCGGATAACATGTGTTTAATGATATCGAAATGAGATGAAAAATAAACAACAACTGGTTTTATATAATGCTTTAACTTTGTACAAGAGAAATACAAGCATAAACACAAATTCTCAACTATGCTATACCTAGTTCCTACATCATTTAAAACCCTACTAAGGTTGTAAGTGGCTATTTCAACACCATTTTCATCCTCTTGAGCCAACATGCTCCCTAAGGTTTTATCAGACGCAAATATATACAACCTCATGCTCCTATTCCTACAAGGTGGTGACAGAATTGGAGGATGACTCAAGTAATCCTTGATTTTGTCGAATGCTTCTTGCTGAGGTTGCCCCAATTCGAACCCTTCCTTGTTGAGTTGAATCAGAGGTGAGAAGGCTTGAGTCTTTCCGCTGAGATTTGATATGGATCTCCTCAAGAAGTTAATCTTGCCCAGAAGTGACTGTAACTCCTTCTTTGTCGATGGTGCTTTCACCTCCATTATGGCCTTGGTCTTATTCTGGTTTATTTCGGTTCCCTTTTTATGAACCACAAAGCCTAAGAAATCTCCCGACTGCACATAAAAAGCACATTTGAGAGGATTTATTTTTAGACTATGTCTTCTCATCCTTTTGAAAGATTGTCGAAGATGGTCAATATGACTATTCTCTGAAACAGACTTAACAACAATATCATCAATGTATATTTGCATAAAAGTCTCTATATAATCATGGAAGATCGAATTCATTGCCCTTTGATACGTTGCCCCAACACTTTTTAAACCAAAAGGCATCACTACCCATTTGTAAGTGTCTAAGGCCCCAGAGTATCGAAAGGCTGTCTTCGAGACATCCTCTTCAACAATAAAAATTTGATTATATCCCAAATACTCATCAAGCATACTAAGGTATTCGTGGCCTGCGGCGGAATTGACTAACATTTCTGCCACAGGCATTGAATATTCGTCCTTTGAGGTTGCACCATTTAAATCTCTAAAATATATGCATACCCTCAAAGAACCATTCTTTTTAATAACAGGTACAATATTTGCTAACCATTCGACATACCTGGATGTCCGAATGAATTTACATCGGAGAAGCCTTTCGACCTCCACTTTGATATTTAAGAGAATTGCCGGTGCAAACCGCCTTGGATTCTGCTTGATGGGCTTCTTCCCAAGCTTGATTGGAAACTTCAATTTGATAAGATCTCTACTTAAACCAGGCATCTCGTCGTAATCCCACACGAAATAGTCTTTAAACTCCTTCAATAGTTGGATTATTTCGACCTTGAGTTGTGGGATGATGTTGGCACTTATGTATGTTGGCCTCTTTATTTTCCCCTCATATAGATTGATTTCTTAAAGTGGATATTTCACTAGCATCTTGATATTGGCTTCCAACGGATCCTTCTCGAAACCCAAAGGCTCGTCATCATAAATTGCATTGAGCCTCTGGCCTTGTTATTTTTCCTGAACCTTATGAGGAGGTTCTGGATCGAAGTCCTTACCATGACTATCTTTGTGTGATTCTTGGTTGGCTTTGACAATCATATTTTCCACTTCAGCCTTTAAGGCCGTTTCGTAAATTATTTTTGGCTATGTAAGCCAAAATCTTTTTTAGCACTTCAAATTCAGTCATCATCACTGAATTCGCTTCCCCAACCTGTTGGGGTTATCCCAGATACACCAAGGTATGGCAGGTTGTCGTCTCCTACCACCTCTATATCCTATTGAAAACCCTGAACGAGATGCAGATACAACGTACAATAAACACCGTTGTCTAGGGTGAAAGCAAAATTGGCCGGATTTCAGCCATTTTTGTTGTCCCTGTTGTTTGCCCTCAACTGACTTCATCCAACTTCTCTTTGAAGCCTTATCCGTTGGTTTGAATGTATATGGCTTAACCCTGACACCTTCTGTTTGGTTTCATCTTGTCTAGAAGAGGATTTTCTTGGGTTGAAACCTCATTGCCCATACGAGGCCCTGTGCTCACGCCTCTCTTTTGCCTTTCTTACGCCCTCTTTGTTGCATGCTGCCTTTTTGTCAAACACAACACTACACCTCGGGCACAACATAACTTCAGATTTTTTATTCTGACACCTGTAAAGAAAGTCTATGAGGCTTTCCTCCTTTTTTTGGGTAAGCCAATTTATTGTATTCTTCTTATCGACGCTCCTCGTCAACTTCCATGGGGGTTCCCTGTGAGATTTCCACTATGTTGATGTCCATGTTGACATCATTAGCAATGTCCATCTTACTGAATTTCATTTGAAGGCCATCAGCGGCCTTGTCCATTTGAACGAAACCGTCAGCAATTTCCTTCGTTATCATAATAAGGATGAAGTCTTCAGTAACTCCTTTGGCGAAACTATCAGTAGTTTCTTTGATGAAGCCTTTAATAGCTTCACAAACAAAAAGTTTCATGAACTTTTGGTCAAGATCTTCAGTAATCTGGACCAAAACAACTTTATTAATGAAGTCCTCAGTGAATTCAACCATGTTGACTGCATTGTCGAAATCTTCAGCAACTTCGACCATGTTAACCTCTTTTGGCTCCGTATAGTGAGTGTCAGCAATTTTCAGAGGATCAGCGTCAACCTTCATCTGGTTCTTGGGCTTCTCCCCGAATTTGAGCCTTCCCTCCAGGATAGCATTTTGAACAAGATTCCTGAAAATAAAAAATTGAGAGGTTTTATGACCCAAGAAATTATGGTATTCATAAAATCCTCTTTTATTTCTTTAATCTAAAAGGGGAATTTTAGCACCAGGAGGTACTATCATTTGCCCATCTTTAACTAACAAATAGAAGATTTCGTCACATTTTATGACGTCGAATATATAAGTTTTCTTAGGAAACCTATCATTCTTTTTTGATTTAGTAGGGTTCTTCTCATTTAAAGGTGCTAAAACCTTGCAAGAATAGGGTGAACCCTTTTTCAATTCAGTTAGATCTACTTCATTCTCATCGAAACTCATAGGCTCATTGTAAGGCCCTTCGTCATCTTCATTGAATTCAACATAGGCTATTATTTTATTCTTATTTGATTTAGCCTTTTCTTCTTTTAAACATTCTAACTATCAAACCCTATCAGCCAACTAGGCCATGTCCTCAGGTATTGAGTATCTAAATTCTTCCTAATGGAATAATCTAGGCCACCAGCAGCCATTTCGATTAACTCATATTCTGGCACTTGTGTGAAACACCTTGCCTTAAGAATTTGAAACCTATTCAAATAATCATCTATTGGCTCAGTAAACTTTCGTTTTATACTAGCCAATTCCTTCAAACTAATCTTTGTTTGTCCCGTGTAGAACTGCTCATGGAACAAATGTTCTAACTGGGTCCAATTATGAATCGAAATTGGAGGCAAGGTTGTGAACCAAGTGAAAGCGTTCTTTGTAAGAGAAATTGGAAAATATTTTACCCTAAGGTTCTCATCATTCGAAATGTTTCCTGCTTCTATCAAATACCTAGCCACATGTTCGACAGTGGACTCAGTGGTATCCCCATAAAACTTAGTAAACTAAGGAACCTTTGTTCTTTGGGGTAAATCTGCCTGAAGGATGTATTCAGATAATGATGAGGTATAATTTGGCCATCGAAGGCCACAATTTATTTTGTTACGTGCCATGATTCTTTCGACCATGGCATCCAGATTATTATCTATTATTTCGTTGTTATGTCGAACTGTTGTACAACATTTTCAGCATTCTGGTTCCTATTTACCAAAACTACCATTGTTTCTTCTTCTCTAGGAACTTGTGGTTGATTTCTAGGGGGTTCGAGTCTATGTATTTCGATCAATCCCTGGTTGTTTTGATTTTCCTGGGGTATATTTCCCGGATTTTGTTGAATTTGGTTAATGGTGGTGTCTTCTTCGAAAACTACCCCTTGGTTTTCTATCATATACTCCCTCGTTGGTTGTCGAGGGGGATTTGGTACACCAAAGAATTCTACAAGGCGCGTCATTTGCGCTGCTAATTGTTGATTAGTTTGGGTAGTATTCTGAATAAGTTTGATAAGTGGTTTTTACACGTGATTTTACCGTTTGTTTCAGTTAATCAATTGTTATGTCCTATCCCATTTTATTTATTTTTATTACATTTTACGCGTTGATTTGATATTTTCACTGTTTATAGGTTCAGGTAAATAATAAAGGAGAAGCAGAGCGAAAACCGGGGAAAATGGCAAGAATTCAGAAGAGTTTTGTTGTGGACCAGGAGCCTGACACGGGCCCCCGTGTCCTATGACTCTGCCCGTGTCAGGGCCCCTGAAGAAAAAGATAGCCAACCCAAGAACCAGCAGCCTAACACGGGTGCCTGTGTCCTGTGACACTGCCCGTGTCAGGGCTACTGAAAGTAAAATCTTTAGCAGTCTGCACGGAAACGATCATAACTGTAGGTTTTACCGTTTTGAATTGTCAATTTAAATACCTTTTTAGTTTTAGTTCGGTAAGAATCACGTCGAATTCTCCCCTACGAAAACCAAATTTTTTTCTTGTGAATGGTTTGTGTGTAAGGTAGTCAAGAAAGTATTTAGAGTTCAAGGTAAGAGGATTTTGAACTAAGGAACTTGGGAAGTTTAGAAATTGAGGTATAATTTGAACACCCTAGGTTCCCCGGAGTAAGGAAACGAGTTCAACGTGCAGATTTGTGTCATAGTACTTGGATTTGAGAAGTATTTCCCAATTAGTTCATAGTGATAGTCCGACATGATTGAAAGAATTGCATATATTGATTATGAGAATGACTTGTGGCACCAAAAAAAAGTTGAATAATGACGGTAAAGACAACCTGTCCTTCTAAGTTGGGTAACCCTCACCCGGTTATTTAGCCTAACGGCGGTTGAATTTTATAGTCGTCCCAAAGTGGACTAATAAACGCCTGTGAGCGAGAGAAAAAAAAGAATAAAGGTGCCACAGAAAAAGTCTCGAGCAAAATTATACATGCCTTAATCTAATTATCCGAATGAAAGGGGTAGAAAATCGAAGAAAAGACTTAAGCCCAAAGCATAGTTGGAGAGGTGGCCGAAAGGGGGATTTGGGTCCGTAATTTTACCGCGGTATCTGTTTATGTAATGCCTTCGTTAATGGATGAGTACCGAGAGAGCTGGTTTGAGCCGATCAGAACTAAACCTCACGTATGAGTATCGACACGCCTTACACCCTGAGCCCTTCACTTGATGTGTTGTTTGATTTAAAAGTATTTATCCAGGCTTTTTGCTTGAGGTCAAGCCATGGTTTAAGTTTGGGGGAGTTTGATCAGTGGTTTTTACACGTGATTTTAACGTTTGTTTCAGTTAATCAATTGTTATGTCCTATCGCATTTTATTTGTTTTTATTACATTTTACGTGTCGATTTGGTATTTTCACTGTTTCTAGGTTCAGGTAAACAATAAAGGAGAAGCAGAGCGAAAACCGGGGAAAATGGCAAGAATTCGGAAGAGTTTTGTTGTGGACCAGGAGCCTGACATGGGTGCCCGTGTCCTGTGACACTGCCCGTGTCAGGGCCCCTGAAGGAAAAGATAGCCAACCCAAGAACCATCAGCCTGACACGGGTGCCCGTGTCCTGTGACACTGCCCGTGTCAGGGCTACTGAAAGTAAAATCTTTAGCAGTCTGCACGGAAACGATCATAACTGTACGTTTTACCGTTTTGAATTGTCAATTTAAATACCTTTTTATTTTTAGTTCGGTAAGAATCACGTCGAATTCTCCCCTACGAAGACCGAAAGTTTTTTCTTGTGAATGGTTTGTGTGTAAGGTAGTCAAGAAAGTATTTAGAGTTCAAGGTAAGAGGATTTTGAACTAAGGAACTTGGGAAGTTTATAAATTGAGGTATAATTTGAACACCCTAGGTTTCCCGGAGTAAGGAAACAAGTTCAACGTGTAGATTTGTGCCATAGTACTTGGATTTGAGAAGTATTCCCCGATTAGTTCATAGTGATAGTCCGGCATGATTGAAAGAATTACATATTATTATTATGAGAATGACTTGTGGCACCAAAAAAAAGTTGAATAATGACGGTAAAGACAACCTATCCTTCTAAGTTGGGTAACCCTCACCCGGTTATTTAGCCTAACGGCGGTTGAATCTCTATAGTCGTCCCAAGGTGGACTAATAAACGCCTATGAGTGAGAGGAAAAAAAGAATAAAGGTGCCACGGAAAAAGTCTCGAGCAAAATTATACATCCCTTAATCTGATTATCCGAATGAAAGGGGTAGAAAATCGAAGAAAAGACTTAAGCCCAAAGCATAGTTGGAGAGGTGGCCGAAAGGGGGATTTGGGTCCGTAATTTTACCGCGGTATGTGTTTATGTAATGCCTTTGTTAATGGATGAGTACCGAGAGAGATGGTTTGAGCCGATCAGAACTAAGACTCACGTATGAGTATCGACACGCCTTACACCCTGAGCCCTTCACTTGGTGTGTTATTTGATTTAAAAGTATTTATCCAAGCTTTTTGCTTGAGGTCAAGCCATGGTTTAAGTTTGGAGGAGTTTGATCAGTGGTTTTTACACGTGATTTTACCGTTTGTTTCAGTTAATCAATTCTTATGTCTTATCGCATTTTATTTGTTTTTATTACATTTTACGGGTCGATTTGGTATTTTCACTGTTTCTAGGTTTAGGTGAATAATAAAGGAGAAGCAGAGCGAAAACCGGGGAAAATGGCAAAAATTCGAAAGAGTTTTGTTGTGGACCAGGAGCCTGACACGGCTGCCTGTGTCTTGTGATACTGCTCGTGTCAGGGCTCCTGAAGAAAAAGATAGCCAACCCAAGAACCAGCAGCCTGACACGGGTGCCCGTGTCCTGTGACACTGCCCGTGTCAGGGCTACTGAAAATAAAATCTTTAGCAGTATGCACGGAAACAATCATAACTGGAGTTCCGGGAATCCGTTTGAGGCATTCTAATAATCTCCAGAAAGCTAGGAGAGAGAGCTACGACTTTCGTGTTGGAGTTAAAGTCAGATTTGGAGCAAATTTTTCCAGATTTTCGTTTGAACCTGCAGCATTAGTTTTATTAAGTTTTAGTGTGCTATCTCGGAGGGCAGTTTAGGCACCTCGCATTGTAATTTGAATTCTGGTATATTAGACACATCATGAATTGAGAAAAGAGACTTTTGGGGATAAAAAATAATTTCACGAGTAAGATTGGAGCGATCAAGAATTTGGAAAACTGAAGGTCCTCATTAACGGAAGCGATTGAAGATCAATGCAACCAATTATCTTGTAATGTTTAGTTTTAGTGTTGATTTTATCTGTATTATTATGAGTAGCTAAACCCCCAAATGTTAGGGTGGTGTCCCTGAATTAACTTTGTAATGACCTTGTTTCCTTTGAATAATTAATCTCATTGCTGTTTAATCATCGTTGTTATTGTATAATTTTCATAAAGCTTTTCTTATTTGACAAATAGGGATTCAATTTACGGCTAACCTTAGGTTTTGAAAATCGATTGTTAATGCGTTTATACGATAACACTAAAGTAGATATTGCCTAGGAATGGGGATACTCTATTGTAACCGTAATGTTTTAGATAAAATATATCGCTTGCTATTGTTCCTATACCGCCAAGGAATTGGGTCATAGGGAGAATACCAAAGTGTTTTCTGCTAAGGAATTAGAGTCAACTAATCTTTAAAACTGGTAACGATTGAATTGAGCAGTGACTTCTGAAAATTAAGGATTATGGTTATTACAAGGCTTTTCATACACCCTACCCTAGCATGCTTCTCATAATTGTCTAAAACCATTATTTTACTACTTTTGCCTTCTGGCCTTTACAAATTTTGAAGAAACAAACCAAAACCCCTATGACTTTTTGTTCAATTGCATTATTATAGAACTTGTGTTCATACGTAGTCCGCGAGATCGATATTCGGGGAATTTACCCCTATTACTACATTGGTAAAAATAATACACTTGCTATTTATCCGGTCAAGTTTTTGGCGCCGTTGCCGGGGACTGCTAGAATATAAGTTTGAGTATAATTCAATTGAAATTTTGTTGCTCTGCGATCAAAATTTTATTTTCAGTTTTTATATTTTTTTTTTATTTTGTTACTACTAATCTGCGTCTAACATTTTCATGCGAGGAGACCCCTCAGCTAATTTTTCTTTAGACGCAAAAATTGAAAGGACTCTGCACGAAAGACGTAGGCAAGCTAGACTATTAGGTTTAGAAGAAAGGGTTTCTATTCATTCAGATTCAAGTTCGGAATCAGAGAGAGACACTGAAGATATGGCGGATCTCCCACCAGCGGAGAGACTTCTTGGAGACTATGGAGGGGCTAATGCTCAACCAAACTGGATGACCATCATAAATCAACCGGTGAATGTGGCACACTACCAGCTACATCCTTCCACCATTCGCCAGTTGGAGAGCAAACCGTTCTCTGGAAGAATCAACGAAGATGCAAACAAGCATCTACAGAGATTTCTAACGACTACCACATCTTTGAAGATAGAAGGCCATTCCGAAGAGGCCGAGAGACTTGTTATGTTTCCGTTCACACTAACTGATGATGCGGAAGAATGGTTCTATTCACTTCCAGCTGGGAGTATCACCACATGGCGAGAGATGGAAACTGCATTCCTTAACGAGTATTTACCTGCTTCAGTGTTTATTCAAAAAAGATACGACATTGTCAATTTCAAACAAAAAGAAGGGGAATCTCTAGGAGATGCATATAAGAGGTTTAAGAGGTGTCTGATGGCGTGTCCTACTCAAAACATGGATGCCACTAAGCAGATGCAGAAATTTGTGAATGGATTATGACTTAAGATAAAACAGCTGATAGACACTACTGCCGGTGGATCAACTAATTTCCGAACAGCCACTAGTATCAAGAGGATCATAGAAGCAATTGCCGCCAATGAGCATCTTGAGTTGTATGATCGCACGGTGAACCAACCAGAAGGTAAGATTGATTTGAAGCTAGCAGATCAAGTTGTGAACATGTCAGAGCAAATCAAAGCTGAAGTGGAAAGAAGGCTTAAGGGAATGAATGTGGGTACTGAAACTGTAGCCCAGGTTCAACCTGTCTAAGCTGTGAGTTATGAGGTTTGTAATGGTCCCCATTTTACTATGCATTGTCTTGCTACTGCTCAACAAATCCAAGAGATAAAATATTTGAGGCAGAACAATCCATATACCCAGACATATAATCCAGGATGGAAGAATCATCCTAACTTTTCCTGGAAAGACCCAAATCAACCTCCATATCCGCAACAACAATAGGCTCCTCAAAAAGAAGAATGGGAGTTAGCTATTGAAAGAATGGAAGCTCAAAGTATCCAATTCCAAGAAGAGACCTGTAATGTTCAAAGGAATAACACAGCTTCCATCAAAAATCTTGAGTCGCAAATGGGACAGATAGCCCAACACCTCTCAACACACGCTCAAGGAATCCTCCCGAGTGCGACAGTACCAAACCCGAAAAATCAAGAGAGTATTAATGTTGTCACAACAAGAAATCAGAAAATGATAGAAGAAGAGGAAACAAAGGAGGATGAATGCATAGAGGTGGAACTTGAGATAAGAGAAAAAGTGAAAGAACCAGAAGAAGCTGTACTATCTGAAAAACCAACTGGGGAAAAAAAGAAAGAGGAGGGTAAACCGAAAATCAAACTACCATTCCCTCAAAGAGTTACAAAGAAGGATCAGAAATAGAAAGACTTTGGAAGGTTCAGTGCAATGTTCAACAAATTAGAAATCAGCATGACGTTCTTTGAAGCACTCGAGCAAATGCATTTGTACAAGAAATTCATGAAAGAGGTTATAGGTAAAAAGAGATCAATGGGTGAAGAACCGAAAACCACAACTGAGCAATGTAAGGAAATATCATAAGAAAAGAGAATCCCCATCAAGAAGAAGGACCCTGGACCAGTTGTAATCCCTTGTATTATAAAAGATTGAACTTTTAAGAAAGTCTTAATTGATTCAGGTGCTAGTGTGAGTCTCATGCCGTTATCGATCTTCAAAAAGTTGGATATTGAAAAAGTGAGCAATACGGGAACAAGCTTGAAGTTTGCCGACCACACAACTAATATGGCATATGGGCTAGCAGAGGATGTACTGGTGACAATCGATAACTTCACTTTCCCAGTTGATTTTCAAATCATGGATATACCAGAGGATGAAGAGGCTTTGATCATACTTGGCCGACCGTTCTTGCTTACTAGTCGGTGCAATATTGATGTGGAAATAGGTACGATCACTTTGAAATCTTTTGAGGAGGAAATCAAGTTAAAAGCTCATGAGGATAGAAAGAAAGGTAAGGAGAAAGATGTAAAACCGTCAGTTGGGAAGATCAACACAACTAAGAAAGAAGAACGATAAAAACCATTTCAAGTTGCTCTTATCTCTAAACCTGACAAATATTCTGTTGCAAAGAAGTCAAGCAATAGAGTTTCGAGGCTGAAGTACCCCCCATAACAATGGGGAGTCGACCATCGAGCCATGCGACGTTAAACGAAGCGCTGCGTAGGAGGCAACCCACAGATTTTAAGAATTGATGTTTTTCTCTTTGTGGTTATTGTTTTTGCAGGAATAAATGAGAGTTTGCAAGGGAAAACGTGGAAGCAGCAAAGAGGTGCTGCATTACCTGTCGACCCCTCTGTGAGGATCTCTGTGAGTACACCTTGTCTTCTCTTGTTCTTGAACATTGAGACAATGTTTAGTTCAAGTTTGGGGAAGGTTTTACTGTTTTGAATTGTCAATTTAAATACCTTTTTATTTTTAGTTTGGTAAGAATCACGTCGAATTCTCCCCTACGAAGACCGAAATTTTTTTCTTGTGAATGGTTTGTGTGTAAGATAGTCAAGAAAGTATTTAGAGTTCAAGGTAAGAGGAGTTTGAACTAAGGAACTTGGGAAGTTTATAAATTAAGGTATAATTTGAACACCCTAGGTTTCCCGGAGTAAGGAAACGAGTTCAACGTGTAGATTTGTGCCATAGTACTTGGATTTGAGAAGTATTCCCCGATTAGTTCATAGTGATAGTCCAACATGATTGAAAGAATTGCATATATTGATTATGAGAATGACTTGTGGCACAAAAAAAAAGTTGAATAATGACGGTAAAGACAAC
This sequence comes from Lathyrus sativus, assembly GCA_963859935.3. NCBI lineage: Eukaryota > Viridiplantae > Streptophyta > Magnoliopsida > Fabales > Fabaceae > Lathyrus > Lathyrus sativus. The sequence continues at coordinate 619,551,305 of OZ012739.1, read as the reverse complement.
CTGTCCTTCTAAGTTGGGTAACCCTCACCCGGTTATTTAGCCTAACGACGGTTGAATCTCTATAGTCGTCCCAAAGTGGACTAATAAACGCCTGTGAGCGAGAGAAAAAAAGAATAAAGGTGCCACGGAAAAAGTCTCGAGCAAAATTATACATGCCTTAATCTGATTATCCGAATGAAAGGGGTAGAAAATCGAAGAAAAGACCCAAAGCATAGTTGGAGAGGTGGACGAAAGGGGGATTTGGGTTCGTGATTTTAACACGGTATGTGTTTATGTAATGCCTTCGTTAACGGATGAGTATCGAGAGAGCTGGTTTGAGCCGATCAGAACTAAGACTCACATATGAGTATCGACACGCCTTACACCCTGAGGCCTTCACTTGATGTGTTGTTTGATTTAAAAGCATTTATCCAAGCTTTTTGCTTAAGGTCAAGCAATGGTTTAAGTTTGGGGGAGTTTGATCAGTGGTTTTTACACGTGATTTTACCGTTTGTTTCAGTTAGTCAATTGTTATGTCCTATCGCATTTTATTTGTTTTTATTACATTTTATGCGTCGATTTGGTATTTTCACTGTTTCTAGGTTCAGGTAAACAATACAGGAAAAGCAGAGCGAAAACTGGGGAAAATGGCAAGAATTCGGAAGAGTTTTGTTGTGGACCAGGAGCCTGACACGGGTGCCCGTGTCCTGTGACACTGCTCGTGTCAGGGCCCCTGAAGAAAAAGATAGCCAACCCAAGAACCAGCAGCCTGACATGGGTGCACGTGTCCTGTGACACTGCCCGTGTCAGGGCTACTAAAAGTCAAATCTTTAGCAATCTGCATGGAAACAATCATAACTGGAGTTCCGGGAATCCGTTTGAGGAGTTATAATAATTGCCGGAAATCTAAGAGAGAGAGAGAGAGAGAGAGAGAGAGAGAGCTACGACTTTCGTGTTGGAGTCAAAGTCAGATTCAGAGTAAATCTTTCCAGATTTTTGTTTGAACTTGCAGCATTAGTTTTATTAAGTTTTGGTGTGCTATCTCGGAGGACAGTTTAGGCATCTCGCGTTGTAATTTGAATTCTGGTATATTAGACGCATCGTGAATTGAGAAAAGGGACTTTTGGGGACAAAAAATAATTTCACGAGAAAGATTGGAGCGATCAAGGATTTGGGAAACTGAAGGTCCTCATGAACGGAAGCGATTGAAGATCAAGGCATCCAATTATCTTGTAAGTTTACCATCATCGAAGTTGGCATTCCATAGGGTGGGTCTCGAGGCAAAGGTATTGAAAACCCAGGAGGAGGGATGCTTCTGAATGTTGAAGCCCCTATTGGTGGTGGAGTCTGTGGAGGACCCCTTGGGCCCAATATAAGTCATAATAGGACATGTGCTAATTGATCGTAGAACTAATAAACTTTCAAATTTTTGAAGCAAATTTTATGATCACTTAGCACGGTCCCACTGGGCGTGCCAATTTGTTCACCGTGAAAATTGGTGAACAACTGTTGGTCTTACAAATGAAAGAAGATCTATTTTACTTGCAGGATTGACCATACGAATCCTAGGACATGTGCTAATTGATCTTAAATAAAGTTTATAAAAACGATGAACACTTTGACAGAGTTCATGATAAAATAACTTATTTCAAGTGTAAACGGGATTGGGTGAAAAGAAGTAAAATCAAAGTACTGGTAAATGATGAAGATGATAACTTGCATAAAGAAAGAATAAATTCTTAAGGAAAAAGATTTATTAAATTGCATTGAAATGAAAATATGGTGTTACATCAACGTACATTCTTACAAACTCGTTTCTCTCAACACACGGGTACTTGGAATATACTGAAGAATTTGTACACAATTTAATACACACAAATCCTAACACTAAGACTTGCTATTTATACTAATAGAAATAACTGCCATTAACGGCTAGCAAATGAAATCGAGACAAGTGTCGTTCTGCATGCCTTCGAATCCTAGAAGCGCTCCACGTGTCTTCTTTGAGGAATGGATGAGAACGAACTTTCCCTCCTTTATTTGAATTCAAACATTCCTCACAAAATGCCTTCAGTGACACATTTGTCGAATCGAATCTTCTAACTGCTAAGAAATATCTCTAAGTCTGTAACATAGATTCTCCTGGCGAAAGGACGCCTTCGACTCATATTCCAAAAATATGGATTCAGTCGAAGTCATTAAATTTCTTCGGAAAATCTATTTCCTACTTTTAATCCCATTCAGGCGTCGATATTAAGAGCCAACACCCTCCCCTTGTAAAAAAATGAACCAAACATACTTAATTTAAAATATTCTCTCTCCTCCCTTCCATTACAAAAAGCAAATGCACTAATTTCATTTTCATTGGAGAAGATACATATATAAACATACGAAACACGCATTGCACTAACAAATTTTTTTAGCCCTATTACCGCTTCTTCTCTTAGTGTGCGCCTTAGGTTTCACCTTGAATGGGGTGTTCGGGTTTGTAATGCAAAAAGTAAAAATTTGTTCAGGCAATAATTAGAAAGCGGCCAGGTTGTGTATAGAATTCCCTATTTCTCTATTGCTGATGTTCAATGTCTTACATGAATAATCTTATCACTATAATCTCACGGAAAATTAACAAAACCGTTATAATCAATCCTTTGCAATATAGCTCACTAATCACTACTCAGAGTTTTATATCCCTAGTACATTAGCGTAACCAGGATTAGGCGATGCAATGGAGCGTTAATTCACTAGTCACTACTAGGTCCAACACATATACTAATGTTCAATATTCCTTATGTGCCCAAAATCATATTAAAAGAGTATCTCACATAAAAAGCATTACGAACAAGAAGCAATTGAACATAATTACAGATCAAAGTATTCATGCAAAGTCAAATCAACATATGTCCCAATAAAATTGAAACAAGTTCATAAAACACAACCTAACCTAGAGATAATTAGCTACTCATAATTCAGATTTCAATACCAAAAACAATTAAGAAGAATTGCATATGAGATCCCTTGAAGAATTGGCCTACAATGGCTTTCAATGCTCTCCAAATATGTCTTTGAGTGTTGTAAATCGTCACTTCTGGTGTAGAAATTCGTCCCTTTTCAGGTAAAGTTTAGAAACCCTAAAAAAGTACAAAAATTCCTCTTTTAAAATAGTCAAAATGTGTCAGAAAAACCCAGAAAATGGCTCATTGCACGCGTCATACGTTTCCATCACGGACACGATTTGACCATGTTGCATCGCAAGCGCGATACTTTCCTTCATGCGTGTGATTACTCCTATATGTATATATTTGTATTAGCTTCATTTTGAAAAAATCCCCATGTCAAAATGAGTAACAAAACTCAAATATGACCAATTTACTTGACAGACATCAAGATGTAAATTATACTGAAAATTGGTTGTTTCTTCACAATAGCTTCCCAATTTCTTGGCTTTGCTCTTTTCTTCGACTTTTTTGTTTTCTTCACACTTATTCATATTTATATCATCTTTAACTTGAATTTTCATTGAATTCATCGCAAATATTCATAAAAATCACGTAATGACAAACTGTCATCACTCATCCAACTTTATAGCAACTACTAATATCAAGAAGATAATTGAAGCCATTGTTGCTAATGAACATTTGGAGTTGTATGATAGGTTTGTGAGTAAACCTGAAGGAGTGATACATTTTAAACTTGCTACTCATAGTATAAAAATGGAAGACCAAAGGAACATTACAACTTCCATTAAAAATCTTGAAGTTTAGATGGGTCAGATAGCATAAAAAATAGCAGGTTCTCAAGCACATGGTTCTCTTCCTAGTGCAACAGTGACAAATCCAATAGAGCATAATAATGTGACTGTTGTGATGATAAGAAGTGATATTTCAACTGAGGGTCCTAAAGACAAATTAGTGAAAGAAGACCATTTTCTAATAGTAGATCTGGAAATAAAGGGTGACCAGAAAATTGCTAAAGAAGATGTCACACCAAAGTGGTTGAGAAGGAAAAATAGGAAGAGCCAAAATCGACCATCAAACTCCCATACCCTCAGAGAACCAAGAAGAAGGATTAGCATGCAACTTTTTTATAGAAGTTCTTAGAAATGTTTAAGAAGCTTGAAATTAATATTCCATTCTCTAAAGAACTTGAGTAAATGCCCATATATGTAAAGTTCGTGAAGGATATCATCTCTAACAAACACATCATTGATACTAAACTTATATTTTTGACTGAAACTTGCAGTGTTATTTTGCAAGGTATGAAGATTCATGTGAAGAAGAAAGATACGGGCTCCGTCACCATTCCATGCATAATTAGGGGTAGACAATTCAAGAAGCCAATTATTGATGTCAAGAATACTATGAGGTATAAAAATGATGTGGGGACTAGTAACACAGTTGAAGTATCTCGAACAATGATTGCTCAATCTATTCAGAACCAAATCCACAAATCACCTTTAGAAAGAGTCCTTAGCCTATCTGTTCAAGAAATAGAAGAGAATGAGGAGAAGAAAAAAGTGCTAGCTTTGATGGAAGCATAACCTCAATGGCTAAGATCCAAACAACACCAGTGGGAGGACTTAAGGGCCCCACATGAAGCAAAAAGCAAAAAGGAATTTGAAACAAGTACAGAGTTGAAGCACCTAAATGAGAATCTGAAGTATGTCTTCTTAGACTCTATAAAGAATTATCTGGCAATCATAAGTTTCGGGCTACAAGAAAACAAAGAAGAGAAATTGGTACACATATTAAAGAAATACAAAAGTTTTATAGAATGGACCATTGGGGACTTGAAAGAGATTAGCCCCATATTATGCAAGCACAAAATACCGATGAAGGATGATCACAAACTAGTGGTTCAACCCCGAAGAAGATTGAATCCAGCAATGAAAGATGTAGTGAGAAAAGAAATGGTGAAGTTGTTGGATGTAGGTCTGAACCTTATCCTATTTTTGATAGTTCATGGGTGAGTCTAGTGCATGTGGTGCCAAATAAGGGAGGAGCAACAATGATACTGAATGAGAAATGAAATTCTGGCCAACACACGATGGATGTTATCACGGATGTTATAACATCCACTGTAACACAGATTATTGGAGTAATTAAAAGTTATAAAGAGAATCAGTAAATAACATAGTAATTGTTCACCCAGTTCAGTGTCAACAACACTTACATCTGGGGGCTACCAAGCCAGGGAGGAAATTCACTCTTAGTAGAATTAATTAAGAGTCAAACAACCCAGTTTGCACTCCGCACTTAAAACCTACCTAATGACACTTCAACCTAGAGACACTCTAGACCTGAGTATGCCCACTCACTCCCCCTCAATCACCTCTGTCATATCAAAACACAATTACAGAAAAGTTATGAGGATACACTTCAACCACACACCTTGATCTTGCTTCACAGCTTTGATCAAGGGACACACACTCTTGCTTAAAAGCTTTGAGTGACACAATAGCTTAGAACCTACCTAACTAATGCAGCATACAGTTGCTTGGTGTACAAGTATTTCTAAGACACACTTCACACGTGAAAACAAAACTTTTTCACTCACAAGGACTCTTAGCACGCACTCTCTAATCTTCTGTCAAGAGCTGCTCTTCTAGGATTTCTCCTTCTGTTATTTATAGCAGCAGTCAGTCCTTAGGCCTTGGTGTAGAAATTAGGTTTACCCGAACCTCTCTTCAAAAAGCTGCACTTACCACTTAGGCCAAGTACATTTAATTTCTCCAGGGCTTCAAAAATGTTTCCTGACTTCCAGCTTGAGCTTCTATAAAGTTTCCTGAATTCTAGCCTGAGCTTCCTCATTCTGAATAACAGAAAACTAAACCTGCGCACCTGATGTCATACGATCAGTGTCATGACATTCAATATGACATCCAACTCAACTTACTACTTACTATGCATATTGTGTGTCACATCATTAGTTATGACATCCATACACACTCTAATGTTTTGCCACAAAATGCAGCCAATCAGAAGCACTTACAAACTCCCCCTTTAGCAAATTTTTGACTAAAACACCCTGTTAACAGAGTTTACAAGCAGCAGAAGTCTAACTTATAACCTTTTATGCAGGTAAGCTACTAACACCCTAGTCTGAGCTGTATATATTCACACAGTTAGCTCTCAGCTTCTCAGGATCAATCTGTCACACACAACCATCTGTTAGTCAGCATTATAGATGTCACAGAGTTTTGAGTAACATTCTGAGTTACTCCCCCTCAACTGATGCACACTACATCAGCTGGGCACAACCTGCATATTTTGCAGCCACATACACAACATCCAGCCTGTTTTGGATGTTATGACATTCAGGATAACATCCTGAAGTCACATATTCCTGTGCTACTCCCCCTGAAGAGTTGCACACTACTCACATTCTACTACTATCTTGCAGACACACACATACACTCCCAAGCAGCAGCTGGGAGCTCACAGATTGTTAGCAACTATAGCATAACATACACTTAGTTCTCACAAAACATTCCTTACACAGACTAGGAATTCACATAATACTAACAACATCAGCTGTTATCACACATGCATCTTCAGTAGCTACTATTCAACCAAGTCTTCCACCTGCTGTAATCTATCACTCTCTCCCCCTTTTTAGCCACAAATTAAGATCCAACTAATAACTAGCATAGATCATAATGTGTAACATTACAAATGTTTGGGGAATTACAACAAAAACTGCTCATGAAGAGCATCACAAATAAAATTCATGCTGTCAAATAAGTAAAAAAAAAACTTCACAACAGCAGCACATCCTGCTCATCAGGTCAGCAACCAGCAGCCTGAGCTCCACAGCAGTCTAGCAAGACGTCAATCTTCCTCATCAGAGGCAGACATTGAGCTTACCTCCTCAGATTCTTCATCACTAGTCTCCTCAGCATCTGGGGATTCATCTGTATCCTTGTCCTCTTCTTGACCAGAGCTTTCCTCAGAGCTGGCAACATCCTTTTCTGAATCAGCTTCCTGGCCATCCTCATCAGTGAACTCATCATTTTAATTTTGCTCAAGGGTTCTGATCAATGCTTCAAGATTTTTCTTCCTAGCATTCAGCTCCTTACAAGTTTCCTTTAGCATGGCAATCACTTCAGTTTTTCTTGTCTTGAGACTCCCTTTGGATGTCTCAGTGAATGTCATGACAAGGTCAAGAACATGAGTTCCTTAAAACAACTTGGGATGGAAGGATAAGGGGCTTTCTCTTTTGCTTGCAGCATCACTTTTCTTGAGGATGTTTGGATACTGATTCAAAATGATGCCACAGATGAGTGAAGGAAATGCAATGGGACCTTTGATGCTATATCTGCCTGCATGCTTCATAGTCTGATCAAAAATATATGTCCCAATGTCAAATTTGGCCTTGGTTCCAATAACATAGATGATTTTCCCAAGAACAGTTGCCACGGTAGACTTACGGTTTGTGGGCACCCAATTTACAGCACCAATCTTGTGTAACATCACATACTTGACACTCAGTTTGCTAGCAACTAGCTTTCCTTTTGATGGCCAGCTTTTTATCTGGTTGGTTGTTATCACTTGACACATTTTGTTTTCAGAGACAGTTACATCAGGGTGAGCTCTATCTGACCTACCCAGATACTTGTTGATTGTTGTTGAAGAAAAAGTAACACACTTCCCTCTTACATACACCTTGCCAAAATCTTTAGATTTCCTGTCAGCACATTCCTCTAAGAGATTAACGATGAATTCTTTGACAAGTAACTCATAGCATTGTGAGAATTGACTAACTGTTTTCATCAATCCAACATCATGAATAAGATTTATGATTTCTCTACTCTCAAGAGCATTCTGTCCCAGCTCCCTTTCCAATGCCAGCCTCTTCTGAACAACATACTTCCATCTATTTACACATGAGGCATAGTGAAAGGAGATGTTGTCAATGGGCACTTCAGGAACATTTGCCGCCAGTTTGCTCGTTGAGGGTTTTTTCTTAGGTTGGTTATCGGCAACATCAGACTCTGTTTCCGATTCTGAGCTAGTTTCAGCCTTCCTCTTCTTTGTGGCTACTTTGCTCCAACCTTTGGGGGGTCCAAACTAAGTCTTTTTAGTTCCAGCCTTCTTTGAGAGAGTGTTCTTCTCAACAGCCTTCTCAACAACCTTCTTCTTTGGTGAACTTTGATTAGCAACATTCTTGTTTGGAGAAATTTGATCAACAACTTAATCAACAACCTTCTTCCCCTTCCTATTCATAAGCCTTTTGGCTATGCTAGGATTTATCTTTGCTATTAGGTCATTGTCAGAGTATTCATCCAGGTCCACCACCTCAGCATTCTTGTTGCCTTTCATGTTATTCTCCAAGTTATCAGAACCCTCATCATCGTCCGTATCCTCTGGTGCAGTGTCCTTCAATGTTCCAACATTGTGCATGACATCATCTTGATCATTCAAATTTGGGACCGCCCCCTCATTACTAGGTGGAATGGGTATATTCAGAGCCCTAGCTACCATGTCAGCAATGATGTTATGGGTTTTCTTGGCTTCCTCCTTATCGACATCAGACGTTGTAGAAGGAAGAGCTTGTCCTAAAACAAGGTCTCTGGGCCTTCTTGGATGTGAAGTTCTTGGGTTCTGTACCAACATTCCTTCTGGAGTCATCATACACAGAGGTGTTATCTCAAGCACTTCGTTAGGGTTGCTAGTTCCCACCTCAGAATCGTTGGTGGATATTCTTTTGTAGGAGAGTGATTTTGAGTGTTGAGACATTGTGAAAAACATTGATTGTGTGGAAGAGACTTTCTTTCGTTCGTTGGAGGATTTAGGGGAGATGAACAATTTGAACTTGAACCAAATAGCGTAGGAATTTTGTGTATAGAGACTAAAGTGGTGATATGGAAAATGAGGAGGGAACTTAATATTTTGACCAATCAGTAAATGATTGAATTTTAAACTACAACTCCCTATTCCCATTAATTACTATAATTCCTCATTCAAACGTGTTCTCACCAGGTTTTGTGAATTTTCAATTTTACTAGCCTTGAGCTCCCTTGTAACCTTGTGATCATTGTATGCTCCTGAGTCTCTTAGTTCCACACATTCTTTCCCAACGTGATGCCTGTCAGTATTCTTCACCATTTTCTCTGGCTGACTAGGATAGTAGTACATGTTCCTGAGATTGTCACAGAATGATGTTGACATTCTGAGTGACACTGCTCTCTGTATGCTGAGTAGTTTCCATGGACTCCATCAGGTTCCAATATAACCTATCTAGCTTTCCTTTATGACCCTTCTTTGGGTATCCCTTATTGGCTTGCTTACCCACATGAGTTGTACTATATCTTGTCCTGCTCTCTGAAGCATACTTTGAAGTTCCTCTTGCTGATGTTTTGGACCTGGTCCTTTCTATTTTTAGATACTGTCTTTCTTTTTCCAGCCAAAATTGGTCCTTATTTTCCTCTTTAACCAAGTCATTGAGGTTACTTCTGGGCTCCCATAAGTAGCAATTATTCTTTACTCTAGATCCCCTCATGACTTCCTCACCTTCTTGATTATTGACAACACATTTACCCTTGGTAAATTGGACCTTTAAGCCTTGATCACAAAGTTGACTGATGCTTATTAGATTTACAGTTAGTCCTTTAAACAACAAGACATTAATTAATTCTAGAGCTTTAGGATTGTCAGGTTGCCCAACCCTTGTGATTTCTCCTTTAGCTCCATCACCAAAAGTTACATGACTAGAGGAATGAGTTTTGAGGTTTATTAAGAGATCCTCAATTTCAGTCATATGTCTGGAGCAACCACTGTCAAAATACCAGTCATCTTTGGTAGGCATTCTTGGATAGGTGTGGGCTACTAAAGCCATAGTCTTGGCAACCCATTGTATTTGCTTGTTAGCGACCTTCTTCTTATGTTTAGCACGATGTTGCTTCTTGACACAAGTACCCTGTTTGAATTTACCTTGATAAGGATGATTAGGAAATCCATGTAGCCAAAAGCAAACATATTTAATATGTCCAAGTTTTCCAAGTGATAACATCTATACCCTTGGAACCTACTCTTGACTTGGCTCCAGTTTCTATTTCTTTGATGTTGTGACATTGGTCGTGACATCCCCTTTGGCCTCTAGGTTTCAGGTTTTGGGCTCTTGAGCTTTAATATGGAATTCTGTTTTCCAATAAATCCCAGCCCAGACCTATTTCCTGATGTCTGACCACTCTGTAGGATTTCTTCCAGAGTGTCAGTCCCAGGATTTAACATCCTTATGGATTTTGACATATGCTCCACTTTAGATTCTAACAAGCTTGCCTCACTTTTGAGTGAGTCAATTGTTGCAAGATGCTCTATCTTCTCAGCCTCTAATTTCATTATGCACTTCTTTTGTTGCTCTCCTTGCTGATACAATTCAGTACTTCTGAGGCATAACTTCTTATATGACTCTTCAAGTTCATCATAAGTCAGCTCTTCTTCACTTGAGTCACCATCAGAAATACATACACTGTTCAGAACAGTGACATGTTTAGCAAACTCTTCTTCAGAACCATTTTCTGAATCTCCATCAGACCAAGTGACTGTTAGAGCCTTCTTCTGCTTCTTTAGATAGGTAGGACATTCATATCTAATATGGTCATACCCTTCACATTCATGGCATTGTACTCCTTTGCCTTGGTTAGAATTCTCCTCAGAGTTACTCCTTCTGCTATTGTCAGAAGAGTTGTTCTTGGCATAGGGTTTTGACTTATGATCTATTCTTTTGATCAGTTTATTGAATTGTTTTCTAAGCAAGGCAATTGCTTCGGACAGGTTCTCCTCATTTTCATCATCTTCTCCTTCTGAGTCATCTGCAATGTTTGAAACAAGAGCTATGCTTTTGTTCTTTTTCTCCATAGCCTGATCACACAATCCCATCTCAAAGGTTTGGAGAGAACCAATGAGTTCATCCACCATCACGTGGCATATGTCTTGGGCTTCTTCAATGGCAGTGACCTTCATTGCAAACCTTCTAGGTAAAGACCTGAGAATTTTCCTTACCAGCTTCTCTTCAGACATCTTTTCTCCCAAGGCTCCTGAGGTGTTTTCAAGTTCAAGAATGTTCATGTAAAACTCATGAATGGTCTCATCCTCTTTCATCCTTAGACTTTCAAATTTTGTGGTCAGCATTTGAAGTCTTAACATCTTGACGTTGGAGGTTCCTTCATGAGTTGTTTTGAGGGTGTCCCAAACTTCCTTAGCCGGTTCACAATGGTGTACCAGTCTGAAGATGTTTTTGTCTATACCATTGAATAATGCATTCAAAGCTTTAGAATTCCCAAGAGCCAAGGCTTCTTGCTCTTTGGTCCATTCTTCTTAAGGTATAAGCACAAACAATCCATCTTTATCAGTCTTCACTGGATGTGCCCAGCCTGATTTTGCAGCTCTCCATGCCTTGTTGTGTAAAGACTTTAAGAAGGCAATCATCCTAGGTTTCCAATAGTCATAATTAGAGCCATCCGAAATTGGAGGTCTATTTGTGAATCCTATGTCTTTATCCATAGTACTAGAATATATCTTCCCTAGATCTCACCCAGATATAACAGGCAGGGTGCCTGCTGTGATGCTAATTGAAATTTTGGCAAGCACATGATGGATGTTATCACGGATGTTATAACATCCACTGTAACACAGACTATTGGAGTAATTAAAAGCTGTAAAGAGAAGCAGTAAATAACACAGTAATTGTTCACCCAGTTCAGTGTCAACAACACTTACATATGGGGGCTACCAAGCCAGGGAGGAAATTCACTCTTAGTAGAATTAATTCAGAGTCAAACGACCCAGTTTGCACTCCTCACTTAAAACCTACCCAATGACACTTCAACCTAGAGACACTCTAGACTTGAGTATGCCCACTCATTCCCCCTCAATCACCTCTGTGATATCAAAACATAATTACAGAAAAGTTATGAAGATACACTTCAACCACACACCTTGATCTTGCTTCACAGTTTTGATCAAGGGACACACACTCTTGCTTAAAAGCTTTGAGTGACACAACAGCTTAGAACCTACCTAACCAATGCAACATACAGTTGCTTGATGTACAAGTATTTCTAAGACACACTTCACACGTGAAGAACATAACTTCTTCACTCACAAGGACTCTTAGCACGCACTCTCTAATCTTCTGTTAAGAGCTTCTCTTCTAGGATTGCTCCTTCTGTTATTTATAGCAGCAGTAAGTCCTTGGGCCTTGGTGCAGAAATTAGGTTTACCCAAACCTCTCTTCAAAAAGTTGCACTTACCACTTAGGCCAGGTACATTTAATTTTTCCCGGGCTTCTAAAATGTTTCATGACTTCCAGCTTGAGCTTCTATAAAGTTTCTGGAATTCTAGCCTGAGCTTCCTCATTCTGAATAACAGAAAACTAAACCTGCGCACCTGATGTCATACGATCAGTGTTATGACATTCAATATGACATCCAACTCAACTTACTACTTACTCTGCATATTGTGTGTCACATCATTTGTTATGACATCCATACACACTCTAAAGTTTTGCCATAAAATGCAGCCAATCAGAAGCACTTACAAGAAAGATGAATTAATTCCCACTCGCACAGTAACTGTCTGGAGAGTGTGTATTGATTATAGAAGCCTCAACACCATAACAAGGAAAGATAATTTCCTCTCCCTTTTATTGATCATATGTTGGAGAGGTTCGCCGGTCATGAGTACTATTATTTTCTAGATGGATACTCAGGGTACAATCAGATTATTGTAGCCCTTGAGGGTCAAGAAAAGATAGTGTTCACGTGCCCTTATGGTAGTTTTGCCAATAAAAGGATGCCTTTGGGTTGTCACTAAAACAAATAACGCTTTTTATGATAAAGCTTTCATAATGAACAATATAAAATCGAGGGTATATGTATCGGGAGCGCCTTGATTTAAAAAAAAAATCGGTTACCTCGGTTTTTATAAAGACGACATAACAATATACTAAGTGTTTGAGATTCGATTCCCAGCTCTTGCAGTTTTATGTTTTATATGGAAACAAATAGGCACCTTTAGTTTCCATAGATTTTACATCGGATATGTTACCTCGATTTTTAATAAAACCGAGATATATAGTCTCTAAATTTTTATTCTTTTTGAATTAAAAAATGCGCCCTTATTTTTTAATGTTTTACGTTGGATATGTTACCTCGATTTTCAGTTAAAATGCGCCCTTATTTTTTTATGACTGGGTACACATGTGATAATGCCAGCGTGGAAAATGACTACGACATGGATTCCACGTGGATAAGGTCAACACCAAACTTGAACCCATTACCATAGTTGGCATCAATGGGTCATCCTTGTAGGTTATCGCTATTAATATTGCATTTTATGAAGGAAACTGGAAGTTGTGAGCACGAAGCACACGAGGGGATCTAATTATATTCTAGTAACACTACTACTGCTGACTCTAATTCTCTTCTAGTAACATTACTACTGCTGACTATCATATCAGGATTTAATTGTAGGAGTTGAATCGGTAAATTTTCAAGTGAAAACAATGAATAACACTCTGTTTCAAAGCGTACAAAACAAAGCATAAAAATCAAAGCGTACAGAATATACTATGGGAGTATCATATAGAGCAAAATATTTCATATTTACTTGAGGAAAAATGATATTTGATGAAAGGTAGATATGCTTGAAAATAAAAAAAATAAGTTCTTGGTTGGGTTGCAGATTATTTTGACTCACGCACAAGCTGATGCAGTCCTTGGATTGAATGATAGATGTGTTGTGCAACCTTTTAGTCCAATAAATGATATTGATCCCATGCCCATCTACTTGAGTCTACATTCAATGGATAGGTACCGCTAGTGATCATTGCATGTTTTTATTTTTGTTTAGTTTAAATTACATCTATCTTCCTTCTATTTTGAAAACCTACATAAATATATGTTAAGTTTATAAGGCAATACAAAGTAACCTTAACTATCAAATAAGCACATAAAAATTAACAGAACCATTACCGTTGAAATTAGTTATACTACTTCTTTAAACTATAAGTTATGACATAACATTTGCACCCTAAATAAATGCTTTAAGAAGATATAGATAAATATAGATTTTTGTTTAGTTCTTTATGACCAATTAATGCAATGTGTATCATTAAGAAGTACATAATTAGGATATATAATTTTCTGGTGTGATATTACAGCAGTATATGCAAGATGATTGTTGTTGTTCCAATGATGATGGTGAGTTTTAATGGAGTGAGTATGTTATTTTGTGTGATGAAGCTTGTTGTTGTGTTATGAAGAATAATGGATGTTAAGATGGATGAGTTATTTGTTATGTTTAATATTTCTGTGATGTATGTGAAAGATGAAAGTGCTAGATATATGTTAATGGAGTTTGTGTAGTGATGTGCATCATGGAATAACATAAATAAAAGGGAATAGAACATTAGCTAAGAATTAACTACATATTAGCTACCATTTCTGAGTTTAAATATGATATTAGTATAAAAAATTTAAAATGGAAACACTTGACATGTGGCATCCATGTCAGCGTTTTTTCCACGTTGGCATTGCCACGTGTATACCACATCATCAAAATTTTCCATATGGCATGCCACACAAGCCTCCGTTAGTGGAAACTAACGAGATGGACCAATTTTATGAACGGAAAAGTTTGTGAGGACCATTGTTCAAAGAAAATTTTTAGAGGGACTAAAATTGAATGTTGGCATATTTATGAGGACCCTTGACATATTTAACCCTTGGTATTATTGTTGTTGCTTTGGTCTATTACTGTTGTTCTTGTTATTCTTCATTACTGTTGTTCTTGTTATTCTTCATTACTGTTGTTCTTGTTATTTTCCATCACTGTTGTTCTTGTGTATTATGGTTGTGTACTATTTTTATTTTTTTCAGAAGCTTTATGTGATTATGGATTGTAGTTGGATGAAAGCCAATAAATTAAGTGTAGAGTATGAAAATGGATTGAAACAATTTCTTGATTTCGTAGAAAAAAACCTTCCTGACAATAATGGGATTTTTTATTGTCCTTGTAAAAACTGCTTTAATACGAAAATACATCATAGGGATGTTGTATTCAATCGTTATGGTTGTGATGGAATTATTAAAAATTACATAAAATGGGTATGGCATTGTAAAGCGACAAATAATAGACCTCTATCACATATAGTTGAAGACGATGAAGTTATGAATGATACCCTAGAAAATATCACTCGTGATATTGGAGTTGATGCTTTAAAAAAGACATCATTGTTAGATACTTTGAGAAGAGACATGGAAAATTCGTTGTATTCGGAATGTAAAATTTTTACAAGATTATCGGTTGTGTTAAGATTATTTAATCTTAAGGAAAAAGGTGGGTGGATGAATAAAAGTTTTACTGAATTGCTTGAATTGTTGAAACAAATATTTCCCGAAGGTAACACGCTGCCGAACCGTACTTATGAGGACAAGAAGATATTGTGTCCAATGGGTTTAGATTATGTCAAAATGCATGCATGTCATAATGATTGCATATTATATAGGAAATATTTTGAAACCTTAAAGGAGTGCCTGAGGTGCGGGGAGTCACGCTACAAGCAGAAGGACAATGGTGTTGATGATGTTGATGGTGTAACTAGCAAGTGTGTTCCTGCCAAGGTGATGTGATACCTACCAATAATTATAAGGTTCAAGAGATTGTTTTCTAATTCTAGTGACACAAAGAATACTAGATAGCATGTAGATGAAAGAGTGTGTGATGGAAAAATTTGCCATGTAGCTGATTCATTGCAATGGAAGAAAATTGATTCTTTGTATCCAAAATTTTCCTCTGAGCTGAGGAACCTTAGACTTGGAATTGCGACCAACGGAATCAATCCTTTTGGTAATTTGAGTACTAACCATACGTCATGGTTGGTTCTTCTCATAATTTACAACCTATCTCCATGGTTGTGCATGAAGCGCAAGTATATGATGTTATCGGCGATGATTTTGGGTCCAAAATAACCAGGTAACAACATTGATGTTTATTTAATGCCATTGATCGAAGATTTGAGACTTTTGATGATGCATATACATGTGATAAATTTAAGTTGTATGCCATGTTGTTTTGCACAATCAATGACTTTCCTGCATACAGTAATTTGTTTGGATACATCATCAAGGGACATAGAGTATGTCCTATATGTGAAGTTGGTACATGTCACCACTAATTACATAAAGGAAAAAAGATAATTTATCTTGGGCATCAAAAATTTCTAAGGCCTAATCATACATATTGTAGATTGCGGAAGGCTTTTAATGGAGAGCATGAGTTTTATATCTCTCCAAAGCCCTTAACTAGGAAGGAAGTTTATAAAAAACAACAACACATTAAGGTTGTCTTTGGAAAGAAACAAAAAGTTTGTGGAGAAAAATATTTGGGAAAAGGGGTCGGTATTCTTTGATCTTCCATACTAGTCTAGTCTTGATGTGATGCATGTGGAGAAAAATGTATGTGATAGTCTGATTGGAACACTTTTCAACATTAAAGGAAAGATAAAAGATGCTAAGAAATCCAGCGAAGATATGGCTGTGATGGGTATACGATAAGATTTAGCTCCAAAAGAAGTAGGAAATAGAATCTATTTTCTCCCAGAATGCCACAAATTAGTTGGCTTGAAATCTCATGATTGTCATGTCTTGATGCAATAACTTCTACCAGTGGCTATCCTTGGCATTTTACCAAGAAATGTAAGGGTGACTATAACCAAATTGTGCTTATTCTTTAATGTTATATATAGTAAAGTTATTGATCCTGGAAATTTAGATGACTTGGAACATGAAGTTGAAGTTATCTTATGCCAATTAGAGATGTTTTTCCCTCCATCATTCTTTGATATTATGGTTCACTTAGTTATTCAGCTAGTAAGGGAGATTATAATTTGCGGTCCAGTTTATTTACGGTGGATGTATCTAGTAGAGGGTTACATGAATATTTTTAAAGTTTATACAAAGAATAATCACCGTCTGGAAGCTCCGATCGTAGAAAGGTACATCACAGAAGAAGCTATTGAGTTTTGTACAAACTATTTATCAGAAGTTTTCCTTATAGGAATTCCTGAGTCTTATCATGATGATTTTGGTAGAGGTATTCAAGGTTTAAATGTTAAGGAATTTTCCCATGATGTAGTTGTGAGTGCTAAGTATTGCTAACTACAAATTCAACTGAGTTTTGATTGATGTCAAACAAGGAATAAGGTAGTTTATTGCAGTACTCTTATATATTGGATGATGTCAACCGACATTTAGATGCTCATTTATCCCCTTAGCTTTAGGATGCATAAAAAGAGTCTTTGAACAAGTTTGATAGGTCTTAGGCATGTCATACTCATCAAAAATCAAGTTTGTATCACTCTATTTGGTTTGTGATACATATATTGCTTTTTGATACTAGGTCCGGTTAGACAATTTGACTTGGATTATTTTTCCGCTGCACCATATTTTAAAAACATATTTTTGCCAAAAGTGTTTGGTTGTAAAATTTATGATTTATTCACCCCCTCTAGATCAAAGCCTATCGTCTAACAACTAGTATCAAGAGCTCTGATTCATTATGTGCTTGAGATACATTTGTTAGAAGAATGGATACCGAACCTAAGGGTGCTCTGGTTCACCGGTGAAAATTATGGCTATTGGAAAGCACTTATGCATATTCATATCAACTCCTTTTAAAAAAGGTATTTATGATGCTATCTAAAATAGTCCAAATGAAATAACTATGACCAATGAAGATGGTATCACAATACCTGAACTGGAAGCACAATGGGATGATAATGAAAGGAAATTGTAGTCATATGATTGGAAAGTAAAAAACATCCTCACTTCCGCCTTGGGAGTTGATGAGTTTTATCGTGTTTCTCATTATGGGACCACCAAAATTATGTGGGACGCATTAGAGATCACCCATGAGGGTACTAATGATGTTAAAGAAGCTAGGATCAACACATTCAATCAAGATTTTGAGTTGTTCCGTATTGAGCATGGTGAAACCATTGCAGATATGCGGAAATGGTTCACTCATCTTATAAATCGATTAAATGCACTAGGTAATCCTGTTTCCAATGAACTTGCTACTAATAAAGTTTTGAGGTGTTTAAGTAGGGAATGGCAACCAAAGGTCACCGCTATGAAAGAAGCAAATGATCTTAAGTCAGTTGATCCTACATCTTTGTATTGTAAGTTGGAAGAGCATGAGCAAGAGCTTACTTGCTTGGCAAAATACGAGAAGAAATACAAAAAGAGATCGAAGAGTGAGAAAGGGAAAGACAAAAAAGAAATGAAGAAGTCCATTGCTCTAAAGGCTTCCAGTTCAAGGCCTTCTCAAGATGAGCAAAGGGATAGTGAAACTAAAGATGACAACGATCCCGATGAAGAAGATATGAGATTTTTCATAAAGCGAGTCAGTAAATACATGTTAAAAAATGGCAACAAATATCCCAACAAGTATCGGGATAAATCAAGAAGGTTGTAAAGCTCCTCCTCAGAAGAAGATGAGAGCAAAAAGGGAAAGTCACGAAATACGTGTTACAACTGTGGTAAACCCAGTCACTTTAAGTCGGAGTGTCCAAAAATCAAGAATGAAAGAGGCCATCATAAAATGTCTAGAAAAGGTAGAGGAGCTTATGCCTCTTGGGAAAGCGAAAGTGATTCGTCAAGTGATGATAGCTCTAATTCAAGTGAGGAATCAACCAAGCTTTGCTATATGGCAAACAAAGCAAAGGAAAAGGTTGTAAGTCACTCTAAACCTCAAGCTTCTCATGACTAAGCTTTTTCTCATCTTTAAGAATCCTTTGAGGATCTACAAAGACAAGAAATAGACGCTTTCAAGAGATTAGATTCAAATAAGAGAATCATATCTCATTTGGAAGCTAAGATTACTAAAAATAAAAGACATGTGGAAGCACTAAGAAAATCTATGTCAAATATTCTACATGGACAAGACAAGGATTCTAGATCTTTGTGGAATTTCGATTGTGAAACATGTCACATTTGGAAAAAGGAGTCAATGACTCTTAAAGCCAAACTTGATAAGGCTTTGCAACATAAGATTACTTTTGCTATATATACTTTTAAGTATGAATTACCAGTTCACAATCTGTATCGGAGCTATAGTTATGTTAAAAAGGAATCAAATAGCAAAAGTTTATCTTCTATAAACTTGTATTATTACTACTATTGCAAAAATGGACACACTATTGCAAAGTGCAGAGTTAGGAAACTCCATGTTTCTAATAATGTCTTTCAATGGATCCCTAAATGAAATCAAGGTTTTACTAATCCCCAAGGACCCAGTGAAGATTGGGTACCTAGCAGAAGTTGTTAATCATGCAGGAAAAATGTATTAACTCTTTGGAGAGAGTATGGGATCTTGTTTGTAGACCATTAAGGCACAACACGGTAACATGTCCTTATTGTTTTGATCTATGTGACTAACGAGGCGAATTTTGTTACCAACCAAGTTTACTCTTTGTGTTTTTATCTTCTTTTAAGTGGTAAAAGTATGTGAATGATTACTAATAAGTTATCCGAGAAGTGTTGGAAAGGTATTATGTTCAATTGTGTAGGATATCTTTGACTAGACCTCCTCAAGTACACCAAACTAGGAGTGATCAACCTAAATTGATGAAACATGAAAAGAGGCCAAATTATCATCATATTTGAGCAAATAATCATCAAATAATGCTCTTGGATACATTACTAATTTCACTTTTAAATACTTGTGCAAGAAAGAAAGTGGTAAGAACGTTTTGGTATTCTTTTTGTTTCGTGGCACATATTGCATTTATTTCAAATTTCGTTCAAAATTTCATTGTGGAATGCTTGTGCATACTCCGTTTTGTGTAAGGTGAGGTAATATCATTTCAACCATATTTCCTGTTTGTCATACCCCAAATTTGTTCTACTTGTTTATCATTTTCATTTGTACATCCATCCACTAACCATTTCAAATATGTTGCTTCTGCTAGTTGTTCAAGTTTGTGCAAGATTGAATTCAAGGTATCCCGTCAGGTGTGTGGTCAATATTGATTGAGGTTCATCTAGTAGGTCCTGGTTTTGACTAGGCAAGGGTTTCATTCAAGGGAATTAACACCAAGATATGCATGATTCAAATGATTTGTGCTTGAAATTTCAATTAGGGCTTTGTGGCAATTCATATTAGTGGTGTGTGAATTAGGTGGTGGATTCATGTTAATTCAAGGTTCAGATTCAGGTTGGATTCTTGTGTTTTTATTTGTTAATGATTTAATTTTTAGTGATTTCATTTTCAAGTGAAGATTCAAAAGTGTTGGAACTTTGGTTTTGAATGTGACCCAATTCAAGAAAAAGACATGGTGGGTATAATTTGGATTCAAGTGGTGCTCAAAGTCATACAAGTCAAATAAAAGGCCATACAATAAGCTCATTATCATTACAAGCCCATTAATTTTTCCTTTATTTCCATATTTTAATCCACTTTCAAAACCATAATCCAAATTCCAATCCAATTATTCGTCAAGATATATTTCATATCACCAAAAATAGAAAAAAAAAATCATGAAACCCGCAAATTCCCAATAAATAAAGTTCAATTCTTTTTAGGCCCGTCATTATTTTTACTAGAAAAAAGTCCACTACATTTTTTATCATAAGAATTTTACAAAGTCCATCCATTTCCCAAAAATTATCAACAGGCTCATATACAATTAGCCAAAAGTTGATCCAAAATGCCAACTACCTTTTTACATGGGAAACCTGTACACACATGACTGAAAGAAACACAAAGATTGCAACCTTCATGTTGCGCGCAGTAATGTTAACCATGAAAAATCCTTCCTTGCCAATACTTCAATCTTACAAAAAACACCCACAAACCGTGTCACACATTTCGCACGCACCAGCCTATGGACACATGCAAGCTTGTACAACCCTTAACAGCTATCAACAACACGACACGCCAAAAGCAAAGCAGCAACACAATAATCCGTATGAAAACAATTTCCACATAACAACCAATCACCAAATCGTACTGCTACACTACCTTAAAACCGTACTGCTATGCTGCAATACCAAAAACCGGTGGCATCACGAAAAAGATAATTGGTACTAGAAACTTAGTGGCTAAGTTGTCATTTAAAACGGATATAATGAATAAAGGAGGGATTTTTGAATTTCATTTTTCTGGGTTCTCTGATCCTGCTCTCATCAGTCCTCCAGCCCTCACAAAGTCTTGAAAACCTTCAATCACTAACTAACAAAACCCAGTGCTAAACCCACGAAAGATATCAACCTCAAATCATCAAAAAATTTCATCAACCACTAAACAACCATTCTAAAGGAAAAAGACTTTCTGCAAATCCGAACGCCACAAACCTCAAAACCTTCATCAAACTCGCAACACTTTTCTTTTTCGCAATCGAAACCCACATTTCCATCTTATCATTCCCCTGAAAAAAAAAAAAACCCAACTTTACCCGTAACCCTTTCCACCTTCTGCAACCCTCTCTCAACGTCCATCTTCAACAAATCACCATAAAATTCCTTTTTCAGCACACCTCAAGTCAAATCGAAATCAGGACAGAAGATGAAACCCAAAAATTAGAAGGAGAAGAAGAGAGAAACTTAAATAAAATGAAACCGAAAACAAATTTTATGAAGGCCTGAAACCAGATCTTGATTCGAAGTCAAAATCACGTGAGCAAAGCGAAGAAGGTTGAGTCTAAAGCAACGTTCTACCTGTTTTCACGTTTCGTCTTGATACACTGTTTTTTTTTTTTGCTTCATCTTGTTTTAAGAAGGAACTGTTGATAGTCGCCTCTTCTCTTTCATTGCGTGTTGACGGTGAGGATGAGAGCATGTTATTCTGTTTCTTTTGATTTGTTACTTTGTTTTTTTTATAATTTGTTTTGGTACTTCACCGAGTCCCTTCTGGGAGGGAGGTTTTTTTTTCATGATTGGATATTGGGCTTTTTAAAGCCCGTGTTTGTTTCCATATCTTTACCCCACCAATTCTGTGTACACCATCCCTTGTGCTGATTTATTTTGGTTTTCATTTTTGGGATGATGGGCGTTAAGCCCAAATGATTCCCCCTTTTTTTTTTGGTACCCACGTTTTTTTTTCCAACAAACCCTCTTTTTTTTTTTAATTATTTTATTTTAAATTTTTTGTAAATTTTTAATATTTTGGTTTTAATATTTCACTATCAATATTTTGTTTTCAATCTTTGGGGTGTTATTTTCATTTGAATTTCCTTCCCATTATTTTATTGTTGGTCGATGACGAAATCACAAAAGTCACCGTTGGTCAAATTATTGATAAATGGTGACTAATCCAAGACCACATTCTTTTTCTCTTCTCATTTTCTTTCTCATTCTCGATTTTATTACATTTTTCGAGTCGATAAAGTCTTTTGATTCGCGAACGTTAGCTTTCGAGGTTGTCAACCTTCACTATTTCAAATCTGTAGAAAATGATCATTTGGATCATTTTTCTATACTTTGGGATCGTGAGAGGTTACCCTCGATTAATTAACATAAGGTTTATGATTAAGACGAGATCCAACCTTACTTTCAATTTCATCTCGATTTTATTTTATTTTTATCGATCAATGAAGTCTTTACATTCGTAAACATCAAATTATCGAAGTCGATAACCTTCATTATTTCAAATTTGTAGAAAATGATCATTTGGGTCATTTTTCTATACTTTGGGATCGTGAGAGTTTACCTTCAATTAATCAACATGAGTTTATGATTAAGACGAGACCCCAATCTCTTTGGTTCGTGCGACACGATTAAATCGGAGAATGATCCTCAATATCATTTCTCTATCTTGCTTTTAGCATGGATATCGATTTACGCGACCTCCTATAGTCCGACTTTCGTTATAAGTCAAGTTACGATGGTTTAGCGTTACGTTTCGACCCGATTCGTTCAATCAATCATTAATTCTAGATTTTAATTTTTGTTCAATATACAATTGCTTTAGTTTTCAGTCAAATATACCCTCGATTTAATGTCAGTAATTATATTACTGTTTATATATTCCTGCATATATATTTTGTTTATATTATTGTTGATATTATCTTGTTTATTATCTTGCTCATCTTATCATCATTGTTCATATTCATCCTGTCATATTATTCATATCCTGTCCATCTAACCCTCTCTTAATTTATCTCATTCAAAAATATCAAAAAAAAACACAATAACACTATTTAAACCCTTAAAAAATGATTAATTAGAGGACTGTTGGTCATTATCTTAGGTGTTGAAATCTAGACCTTGTACATGAGACCATAGTTTGATTATTTTACCCCGAGGTATTTTTCTTTGTTTAGTTTAAGACACCTCGCACACACACGACTTTCTCTTGGGCTACCTGACAATGAGACCATTTATTTCTCGCAATCCCTTGTACTTTATATGTATCCCCCTCCCGTTACAGTGTAATAGCTTAGGTCTTTTCATGCTTGCTTGCTACTTGTTAAGAAAGATACAAATGAATTAGGCTAGAACACATTTTCAAAATAAAGAACAAATGAGGCTTGATCCAACGTTAAGTCATTTTCAAACTCATTTCAACTTGAACCACCTTAGGGTTTCCCATCTCATTTCACCTCTCTTCCATCAAACCACACTAACCTTGTACGTTCTCAACCCTTGTAAGTCGATTGCTTCGCACATCACCATCAACCTATAATGCTTTATTCACCACCCTTTCTTTTCAAAAAAATTCTACATTTCTTTTTGTCTCCTTGAGCCTAAAAAACATTGGTCCTGTATCAAGTGCATTTTCAAAACTTTTTTTCCTAATAAACTTGAATGGTTGTGGAGTGGTTAGGTGAAGACCTTGTCCTATCCCGAGTGCTTGACATTACCTTTAGGGTTCACTGTTGTAAAGCACTTACCATTTAAGATCAAAACATCTTTAATAAGAGAATAAAGTTCTCTTTGTATTGAACTAAAGATAGAGGATTGAGTGCAGACTTCTTCCTCTTCGAGTATTAGGATACTCACTGTAGAGTGTGTGGTCTCGATACTCGTCTTTCAATACGAAGACATGACTATGTTTGCCACACCATTTTCACAATAAATATCTCGAGATAAAGAATTGAAGTTCAGAGAACCAAAATTGGGACTGATCCAAGATCTTCTGATTGACGTGCCAAAGACTGTCAAAATCAACTTTCAGGGAAAGCATGAGAAGTTACTTGATCTCCTCTATTCTGGAATGGACACTTGGGCTTTGCTCTCCATGGCTCAATTCTATGATGCACCGCTCAGATGCTTTACCTTCCAAAATTATCAGTTGGCCCCTACTCTTGAAGAATATTCTCACCTGCTGAATATCAAGATTAAAGACTAACCTGTTTACACCGGTCTGGAAGAAAAACCGAAGTCTTCTGCCATTGCTCTTGCTCTTCATATGACTAAGGAAGAAGTTGATACTGGTTTAGCCAATAAAGGAGGTTCCCAGGGATTTCCTTTGAAGTTTCTGCTCGACAAAGCTGTTCAGTGCAGGACTAATGAGGATTGGGAAAGATTTGGTGTCGTTGTTACTTTAATGAAGGGTAACGGGAAAAGTACCATAAGGACAGGTGAATGTAGTCTTTTCTTGGTCATCAGGATGAATGGGAATTTGGAAAACTCCTGAATAACCATCTAGATAGCAGAAATATGAATGTTTGGCTAATCTTTCCAACATTTGGTCTATGAAGGGTAACGGGAAGTGATCTTTTCGTGTGGCTTTGTTAAGCTTCCTATAATCAATACACATTCTGCTTCCAGTCACGACTCTTTTTGTTATTGATTCGCCTTTTTCGTTTTTAACTACTGTGACTCCTCCTTTCTTTGGTACGACATGAACTGGGCTAACCCATTCACTATCGGAGATTGGATAGATGATTCCTGCATCTAGCAATTTCTTTACTTCATCTCTGACTACAGTGCTTAGGATGGGGTTCAGTCTCCTCTGATGCTCTCTAGAGGTTTTAGAGTCTTCCTCTATTGTAATTCGATGCATACAGATCGAAGGGATTATGCCTTTTAGATCGCTTATGTTATAGCCTAATACGGTGGGGTACTTCTTTAGGACTTCTAATAGCTTTTCGGTTTCTGGTTGTCCTAAGTCGGTGTTGACTATCACTGGTCTTTTTAGTTCATCGTCTAGAAATTCATATCTAAGGTTTTTGGGTAGTGTTTTAAGTTCTAAAGATGGGTTCTTCGGACCTGGCATATGGTTTGGGGTCAGTGCTAAGCTTTCGCTTAGGCTGTCGTCTTTATACGGTTTACGCCAATCATCGTCTTCAGAAATATCGGGTATTTGAATCTTTATTATTTCTGAATACGTGGTCTCTTCATTTTCAAGTTCTCTTATGCATTCGTCAATTTCGTCTACTAAATAGCAGGTATCGTCTATGGCTGGTG
Organism: Lathyrus sativus; assembly: GCA_963859935.3. Classification (NCBI taxonomy): domain Eukaryota; kingdom Viridiplantae; phylum Streptophyta; class Magnoliopsida; order Fabales; family Fabaceae; genus Lathyrus; species Lathyrus sativus. Next base: position 619,525,915 of record OZ012739.1, on the reverse strand, counting down.
CTTGTAAGAACTTGGTGAGAATGAACTCTATCTTTTCTTCTCCTACTTCGAATGTTAGCCTTCCTTTCTTCACGTCTATAATCGCTCCGGCTGTAGCTAGGAACGGTATTCCTAGAATAATTGGGGTAACAGTGTCCTCCTTGATGTCCATGATTATGAAGTCGGTTGGGATGTAGAATTGTCCTATGCGTACTGGAACGTTTTCCAGTATTCCGACGGGGTATTTTACTGATCGGTCAGCTAATTGTACGGACATTTTGGTTGGTCTGAGGTCTCCCATATTCAGCTTTTTGCATATAGATAAAGGCATAACACTGATACTGGCTCCTAAATCGCATAGAGTTTTGTCTATCACGAACTTTCCTATGACGCAGGGTATGGAGAAACTACCTTGGTCTTTTAATTTAGGAGGCATGCGGTTTTGAATAATAGCGCTACACTCTGCAGTAAGTGTAACTGTTTCATTATCCTCGATCTTTCTCTTATTCGACAGGATTTCTTTGAGAAATTTAGCGTATGACGGAATTTGAGTTATTGCTTCTGTAAAAGGAATAGTAATATTCAACTGTTTAAGGAGCTCTACAAATTTCTTAAACTGTCCTGAAGTTTTGGAGTTTATTAATCTTTGAGGATAAGGGATGGGTGGTTTATATGGCGCTGGAGGTGCTTGAGTTTTTTCACTTGCGGTATCCTCCTTCTCGTTGTCTTCCTTCTTCTCTAACTCAGATTCCTTTTCTGCTTGTTCAGTTGGTTTTTGTTGCATGGCTGAGTTTTCGGTCCTCGGATCGATCGGTTCGTCCAATTCTTTTCCACTTCTTAGTATTACAGCATTTTCTTGGCCTTTTGGATTCTGTTCGGGTTGTCCAGGAAATGTGCCAGCGGGTGCGGCAGCAGAGGCTTGTTGTTGAGCCACTTGTGATATCTGTGTTTCTAGCATTTTGTTGTGGGTGGCTAAAGCGTCTACCTTTCCGGTCAACTGTTTAATTTGCTCGCTAGTGTGTGTGTTTTGATTCAGGAATTCTTTGTTTGTTTGAGCTTGAGTAGCTATGAATTTTTCCATCATCAACTCGAGGTTTGATTTCCTAGGTGCAGTCTGAGCAGCAGATGTTTTCTGATATCCTGGTGGAGCAGTAGGCATTTGCAATGCGTTTTCGCTTTTGTACGAAAAGTTTGGATGATTTCGCCAACCTGGGTTGTAAGTATTTGCATAAGGATTTCCTTGAGCATAATTTACTTGGTCTGGTGGGATTCCGGCTAGCAATGGGCATTCGGGCGCATTATGAGTGGTGCTTCCGCATAACTCGCAATTTGGAGTTACGACAGCGACGGTTGCAGTGGGGTTAACGGTCAGACTGTCAATCTTCTGTGCTAGAGCATCTACTTTAGCGTTGAACTTTTCAAGGCTGCTGATCTCGTACATCCCACCTTTCGCTGTGGTTTTCTCTGTTGGAGTGCGTTCACCTCCCCATTGGCAGTGGTTCTGAGACATGTTTTCGATTAGTTGATAGGCTTCGTCGTATGGCTTATCCATAAGTGCACCGCCAGCGGCAGCGTCTATTGTCAACCTGGTATTGTATAAAAGCCCATTATAGAAAGTATGGATTGTCACCCAGTCTTCTAAACCGTGGTGAGGACATGTTCTCATCATATCTTTGAATCGTTCCCATGCTTCGTAAAGAGATTCAGTATCTTTTTGTCGAAATCCGTTGATTTGAGCTCTAAGCATAGCGGTTTTGCTTGGCGGAAAATATCTCGCTAAGAAGACGTTCTTCAATTGTTCCTACGTCGTAACGGAGTTGGATGGTAAGGATTGTAACCATGTCCACACTCTGTCTCTAAGAGAGAATGGGAAAAGATGAAGTCTTATCGCGTCTGGAGTTACTCCATTTGCTTTTACTGTGTCTGCGTATTGTACAAACTTCGTTAGATGTTCGTTCGGATCCTCAGTTGCGCTTCCTGAGAATTGGTTTTGTTGTACAGCTGACAACAATGATGGTTTCAGCTCAAAATCATTTCGAGTAATAGCTGGGGCAGCAATGCTACTCCTAGGCTCCATTTGAGAGGGCGTAGCGTATGCCTTCAGCGGTTTGTTTGGAGGTCCTTCAACCATGTTTGATTCTTCTTCGAATTTGGGAATGGGAGTGAGAGGATCGGGAATGTTATGTTTGAGTTGGTACTCAATGATTCGGCTTCTTAGATGTAAGAAGCGCTCTAGTTCTGCGACTGAAGGTTTCAAGATATCGCCTTGTGGGCGATTACTTGGCATACAATCGACAACACTAGTAAAGGAAAAATGAAAATAATTAACCTAGTCTATACGGCGTAACAGAAGGTTACACTATTGACTAAACGGGTCCCCGACAACGGTGCCAAAAACTTGATCGCGACTTTCTATGTCTAATACAACCTAACTGCAAGTGCACAGTCTATCGCGTAGTAATAATAGATATCGATCCCACAGGGACTCGTAATCAAACTAGTGTTCTCGGGAGTTACTATGTTTAGCTAGGTAGATAATGTTTGAGGGAATAAGATTGTCACTAAAGGGAACTAAGAATGTTAATTAAAGTATAATCAATTGAATCGATATGCAGTAATTATGTTCTTCGGGGATTTGACAAGTTACCGGTATACGAAATATTTTTCAGAGTTTATTTAAGCAGAAATGGTAATCTGAAGACTCTCGCCTCACGATGGTTATTGACGCTAATCATAATTCTAAGGGCCAAACGTACGCTTTCGTGTCCCATTCGGGGTTAAAATTATTTTTTGGAGATCTCTAAGTTCTAATTCATTTTAAAGTGCTTTCGCTGTTATTAAAATGAATGACTAGTGTTTACTATCTGGTCATGCCGCAACTTTCGCTTGTTGGTTTGTACCTTAATTAATTTCCCACTTTCGTGGATAAACTACTTTTAAATAAGTTCTCGCTTTCGCGACGAAGTTTATTTAGTAAATTAATTTTAAACACTCATACCATAAACAACTTTTGAAGAAGATAGTTTTCAACCAGTTATTATCAAATCCCTTCCGAATTATTATTACATATCGATTACCTTGATTTAGCTAGACATGGATTTGGGAAAGGTAAAACATAAATAAAAACAATAAATAATAGCATGCATCATAATAAAAACTAGAATTACGATTGAAATGAGAAACCTGTAAATATTCCAATTGACCTTCGGGCAGATCCTCCACAAATGTTGGCAGGATTCTGGTCTTTGTGCCAATTGATCGTACACGGTAAATGAGAATTACAGAATATCAAAAGGATGCAGAAAAAGAAAAGAGAAACAAATAAGAATAGAAAAACTGGAAAGGTTGCTCTGAAAATAAATTGGCAGCACTTCGTTGTCTGAATGTGGCAACCTTTCTCTGCTCCCCTTCTTCCCCTTTTATAGAAATGGAATTCTAACGGTTATAACTTGAAGAAGGTGGACTTTGAGGCAGAATTATCAGGGAGTAGTGGTCCACTATTTAGGACTTGGAACTGCTTCTTTCACGTGCATTTGAAGTGGAGCGTTTTTTCCTGCATGACGGTCGTCACAATGTGTGACGGTCGTCACCCGTGTGACGGTCGTCATGGAGTTGTGACGGTCGTCACAGCAGCAAAATCAGCATTCTGCGCTTTTCATGATGTTTTCATCCGGTTTTCGTCCATATTTCATCTGGGATTGCTTCTTTTCTTCATATTTCCTTGTTTAGACATGATCATCAAATACCTGCAAAACATTAGACGAATAACACGGAAATAACCCGAAATCGGATCGAAAACAGTTAAACTTTAGTTAAATTATGCATCAAAATATATATACGATTTCGTGTTATCAAACTCCCCTAAGCTTGAATCTTTGCTTGTCCTCAAGTAAAACAGGAAAAAGTCGGCAAGCACGAGGCAGCCTCTTCGTTCGCAAAGTTGGGAAAAACCGGGATTCTTAGTAAGAACAAAACGAGTGCCATGACGACACTAGACTACAAGTCTTCGGAGGTCTCCTTCTTATGCAAATCGGTCCCAGTCATGCTACTGTAGCTTGGTGTCAAGGTCCTCGCGGCAAGTTCACCCTGTTTGTTCTAGTGCAATCACATTAAGCCCGTTGTTCATACACTTTCATGGCAAGTCGACCTGTTAGTGAATATGATCTCATTTCTGTTTTTGATCTTCTTCATTGATCATAAGCTTATATCATTGATTTTTCAATGAGTTTTCGTGCCGTTGGGCTAAATGCTCGGGTGAGGAGCACCTAACTTAGAAGGAAACGTGTCTTATATTTTTGGCTATCTAACTTTCTTTTCATGATTTTTCATCTTTTTGGAGATCATACACTTATTTGCATTGGTCGCTCGCTTAGAAGTGTTTTAGGATGGTGCTGACTGCTAGTATAAACTACTTGGGGCTAAGTTTGCGTAGACACTTGAGACTTTGGTACACGTAGGTAGTGAAACCGACTCGCATAAACCGGAGATCTAAGGTGTCAGGACGATACTGGTTTTGTTAGAATTGTCGTCTCCTCGGAGTTTCGAAACTTGGTTTGAACTCAGGTGCATTCTCGTGATGCTTTTGCTTTTGAGGAACGAACGAAAATTTTTTGTTTACGTCGAATAACGTGGGGATGTTTGCATAACGGAAAAGGAATATATAAACGAGCTTTATTTGCTAAAAATAGAAAATGTTTGAATAGAAATTACGAGATTCAAAGTACAATGGAATGGGAAATAAACGCTCCGCTCCCACACTATCTCAATCAGTGTCCCCACTGATTTGAAAGAATGCGAGAGGGAGATACAACGGAAATAAAAGTACAGATAAACTGAAAATATAGTAAACAAATAAGGAAAATGATAACTAATCATGTCCTCTGCCTCGGTCACGTCCGCGCTCGCGTCCTCTTGCTCTGACTTGGGCGACTCGGTCCTCAAAACTTATAGCTCCGGTGTGGTAGACATAGTCATGGAGTCCTTCGACCTGCAAGGTCAGATTCGCCAAGTTCTCAGTAATGGTTTCTTGGCCGGTTTGAAGTTGTTGCATTTGGGTCCGATGCCAAGCTTCGAACTGCTCTGCTCGCTGATTCTGCTGCTGCATCATAGTGAGTATCTGGGCCTGCTGATCGAGAGAGCGGCAGAGGTCCTCTTCTGAGTAGTCGGGCACTGGACGATGGCGGCGGCGGCGGGAGGATGTACCTTCGGAAGGAGGAGGCTGCGATGCCTCCGGTTGCTCTGGCTTGTCCAACTCAGCTTGGATTTCATCGTCAGAACCTTGGGTGTGGTCCTAAGTTGGAGCAGCGGCAGCAGGAGGGGCAGTGAGGTCAAATAACCAGTTGGTACGATCCTCTGGGTGTGTCCGGGTGCGTGATGGAAGGATGATGCTTCGGACGGTTTTGCCACGCACTACCGGATGGTACCTGCCATCGGCTCTGGAACGGATGAGGTGAGAGGCTCTGCAGTGGTCGGTGTCAAGGAACACCAAGGGAATGGCGTGGAGGTGCTGGAGGCGGTCACCGAGGTTCAGCCTAAGTGCAATGGCAGTGACAATCCCGCCAAAGTAAAATGGCTTGGAGCCACAGTTACAGTTGGCCTGAATGTGGGCCAGGAGGAACGGAGCGGCGTTGATAGGCTTGTTGTTGAAGACACAGCTGAGGAAGAAGAGTTCTTTCGAGTTCACCTTATGGTTGCTGTCCCTGGCGAAGATTGTGTTGCTCAATGCTCGGTGGAAGTACCAGATGGTCGAGTTATGGATATGCGTTGCGTGCAGAGAATCCCAACCATCGGCATTGATGCCGGTCAACTGGTACCAGAGCGCGAAGGCTTCGTGCTGGAACTGATCAGTGAGGCGGCGGTGAGCATTGTCGCCTCGAGGGAGTTGTAAGATGGCGGGAATCTGGTTCTGGTTCACCTGATAGTTTATGCCGAACATCCGGAAACAAGCGGCACCGGAGTGTTGGCTGAGGTCGCCGCTGGAAGTGACGTAGGTAAACGAACTCAGGAACTCGATAGTGAGTTGTTCGTACGTCGGCAGTGGATTGGTGCAGAGGTTCCAGATGCCGGCTCTTTGAAGCATCCAAGTGATGCCTTCAAGGAGTCCGAGCTCCGTGAGCAATGGAATATGTGGGTAATGAGTCGGCTGGAGCGACCGTTGATGGAATGCGATGTAGTTGGCCCGCTGTCTCTCGCCGGAGTCACCTTCGTTGAACACAATGTTGCTGAGGTCTGGGGTTTCGTGGTTTCTCGCCATTGTTGGAGGATTGAAGTGGTTCTGAGGAGTGGAAAAATGTAACAGAAGTGTGGTAGGAAGTTGAGATGGGAGTTGGAATATATGGTGCAAGGTGGGGAAAACGAAAAATTGGAGTGGGGTGGGAGTTCTGATGATTGGAAGTTGAAAAGAGATGAGTGGGAGAGAAAACGCAACCCCTGTAATATCAGATAACAATTTTGGGTTCGTGACGGTCGTCACGTATATATGACGGTCGTCACCCGCGTGACGCTCGTCAGGACCTGTGACGGTCGTCACAGCAGCAAAATCTGCAGAACACAGATTTTTGCTGTGAGGGTGTTCGTGCAGTGACTTTTAGGCCTATTAATGATATAGCAATGCATTATAGTGGCCAATAAACAAAAAAACAACGTAAAAACAGAATAAATAGATAAAGACTATAATTGAAATAAAGAAATAAAAAGTAATTAGAATGATTGTAATGGAATACATAAAGAAATTAACAATGCAAAAATCCAAATGATTAAACGAAACTAAACTAAACCAAACTAAACTAAAACTAGTATCTAGTCTTTTCGTGCCTTCAACTCATCGAACTTCCGTGCGTAGTAGTCGAGCTGGTTACAGACTAAGTCCATGAAGACTACCAGTTCACTGTGTATGCCTGCGATGTCATCTTTTACAGTAGTCAGAGCTGCATCAACGTTGTCCAATCGGAGTAGAACAATATCCATTTTGTCGGTGGTCTCCTCAGGAATGGGCTCAGGATAGGTGTTGTAATGCGGAGGAGTCGTAGGGTCTACTTCAGCTTCTGATACATCATCCTCATAGTACATATAGTCGTGTGCCTCAGAGATGTGGTCACTGTCGTACATATAGTTCTGTGGTGTTGATTGAGGTGAAGGAGGTCCCATAGGCTCATCCAATTCATAAAGCCAGTTGTCCTTGTTGTGGATACTTGTCATCTGATGATCAGGCAGTGTGAATAGCTGGACAGGTTTTTCATTTATGAGGTACTCGTAAGGTCCAGGTCTCATAGTTCCTAAAATGCGCCTGTTAAAGCAGAAATGTATATTCATGGGTCGGATGGTGCCAAAATGAGTGCTTGCATTTAAGTGGAATCTAAGGCCGAGCTCGTGGGCAATCATTGTCACGAGGCCTCCTATAAGAATAGGTGACTGTGGGTCCTGAGTGAGGCGTCTGAAAGATCTCATCATGAAAGGCACTGCATTTACTGTACGTCCCTGAGAAGCACAGAACATGATGAATAACTCCTCTTTAGATACTGTAGTAATATTTTCTTCTTTTCCGAAAAGGGTGTGAGCTAGTATCTTATGGAAGTATCTGAAAGCTGGGTTATGAATATCATCATTATACCTTCTGTTTGGTTCAGGGTGATAGTCGCCTGTGATTCTACCCCAGAATTGGTCGAGTTCAAAATCAATATCGTCATCTTCTACACTGATGAACACATGCGGTCCGCTAGGAAATCCTAGGAGGTTAGCTAGTGACATCCGGCTATGGGTTTGGTCCATTCCAAACATTCGAAAGGTAATCAGCTCTGTGTTGGATCCAAAACCATAGTTGGGTAGGTATCTGAAGGAACTAAGGAATTCGTAGGTGAGGTCCTTATAGGTAGCAAAACGTGTTTTCAAAGCAGTGTTCTCCCAACCCAGTTGATTGAACAGGTATTGAATGCTATCCGTGATTCCTAGTTTATCCATGGTAGACTTATCATAATACAGCGTTAAGGCGATTTCTCTTTCAGTTAGTGCTGCAAATCTTGCCTTTTGAGCTAGTCCTCGAAAATGAACCTTTGTGAAGTCGTACTCGGCCATACTCGCAGGTAAGTTGGAGAAAATAGGAGGAATGTTTTGAAGACTTTTAAAATCCTGAAAAGTTTAAAACAGAAGTTTGAAGTCAGGATTTTTAAAAACAAAAAGCGGTAAAAACAAAAGACCAAAAGAGAAAAGTAAAATAAAAATAAAAACATGAAGACAAACGAAAGTAAAAAGTAGTAGTAATTTTAAGTTTAGAATTTTTGTTGAAGTTTCAAAGTAAAATTTTAAATAAAAAAAAATGAAATACAGTAACGAGGAAAAATGCGGGAAAAGTTGGGTTGCCTCCCAGTAAGCGCTGTTTTTAACGTCTAAAGCCTGACGATAGCTTGGTGACAAGCTATTTGGGTGTTTGAGCTGGAAGCTCAAGCAATGCTATACTGCAGATTTGAGGGTTGTTTTCGTTCTTATTATAATGTTTTAGACGTTGCCCGTTTACGATAAACGGCGCATTCGTCTTATCGGTAATTTCAACAGCTCCACTCTGAAGTACTTTAGTCACTTCATAAGATCCAGACCACCTAGATTTTAGTTTACCTGGGAAGAGTTTTAATCTTGAATTGAATAGCAATACGATGTCTCCCACACTGAATTGTTTCTTGACTGAACGTTTATCATGCCACTTTTTAGTTCGTTCTTTGTAGATACGGGCATTTTCGTAAGCGTCTAATCGAAGTTCTTCCAATTCGTGTAAGTTCAAGATTCGCTTTTCTCCCGCCTCGGTGTAGTTGAAATTGAGTGTCTTAATGACCCAGAAGGCCTTATGCTCTAATTCTACAGGGAGATGGCAGGATTTACCGTAAACTAATTTGTAAGGTGTAGTACCTATTGGTGTCTTAAAGGCGGTCCTATAAGCCCATAAAGCTTCATGTAGCTTTGATGACCAATCTTTACTTGAGGTAGCGACAGTCTTTTCCAATATCTGTTTTATTTCCCTGTTCGAGACCTCTACCTGTCCGCTAGTTTGCGGATGATAAGGTGTAGCTACTCGGTGTCAGACTCCATATTTAGAAAGAAGTTTATCAAATATTCGCGATATGAAGTGAGATCCGCCGTCACTAATGACGAGTCTGGGTACACCGAATCTAGGAAAGATTGTGTTTTTAAAGAGTTTGATTACTACTCGTGCGTCGTTTGTTGGAGCAGCAATGGCTTCTATCCATTTAGACACATAGTCTACAGCGACGAGTATGTAGTTATTACCAAAAGAAGGTGGGAATGGTCCCATGAAATCTATTCCCCATACGTCAAATATTTCTACCTCTAAGATTCCTTTCTGAGGCATTTCATCGCGTCGTGAGATGTTGCCAGTTCGTTGGCATCGATCACATTTTAGCACAGCGATGTGAACGTCTTTCCAAAGGTTAGGCCAGAATAAGCCGGCTTGGAGAATCTTAGCGCACGTCTTGGATGTACTAGCATGACCACCATATGGTGCTGAATGGCATTGAGAAATGATATTTTCTATTTCTTCCTCTGGGACACAGCGACGGTATATGTTGTCGGCCCCTCTCTTGAAGAGTAGAGGTTCGTCCCAATAATAGTGTTTCAGATCGTGGAAGAATTTCTTCTTTTGCTAATAAGTGAGATCCGGTGGAAGAACGCCTGCAGCGAGGTAATTAACGATGTCAGCATACCAAGGTAATGTGACTTGGGCATAGACGGCTTCTACAGCTTTTTCGAATTCTGGATCTTCCGAGATTGAGTTGGGTATGTCACTTTCTAATTTGGCTATCAGACGTTCGTACGGGAAATCGTCGTTTATCGGTACGGGTTTATGTTTGATGCCTTCTATTCGGGATAAGTGATCTGCAACAACGTTCTCGGTTCCTTTCTTATCTTTGATTTCTAAGTCAAACTCTTGTAATAACAGGATCCATCTCAATAGTCTTGGTTTGGTATCCTTTTTGCTTATTAGGTACCTTATGGCAGCGTGGTCTGTGTATATGATAATTTTTGCTCCTACTAGGTAAGAACGAAATTTGTCAAGCGCAAATATAACTGCTAGAAGTTCCTTTTCTGTGGTAGCGTAGTTCATTTGGGCAGGATCTAAGGTTCTACTGGCATAGTAGATGGCATGGAGTTTCTTGTCCTTCCTTTGTCCTAGAACTGCGCCTACGACATAATCACTCGCATCGCACATGATTTCGAATGGTAGTCGCCAATCGGGTGGTTGCATAATCGGTGCGGTGATAAGGGCTGATTTTAATGTTTCGAATGCTTTTAGACAGTCGTCGTTGAAGACGAACTCAACATCTTTCATCAACAGGCCGGTCAAAGGTTTTGTGATTTTTGAAAAATCTTTTATAAATCTACGGTAGAAGCCGGCATGTCCTAGAAAACTCCGTATTTCTCGTACGGATTTTGGAGGTTGGAGATCTTTTATAATCTCTATTTTAGCTTTGTCGATCTCAATTCCTTTATCTGATATGACATGTCCTAGGACTATTCCTTGTCGGACCATAAAATGGCATTTTTCCCAATTTAGGACGAGGTTCACTTTTACACAACGTTCTAATACCATTTCTAAGTTTTGTAGGCATCCTTCAAAACTTTGTCCACATACCGAGAAATCGTCCATAAATACTTCCATGATGTCGTCTATGAAATCTGCACAGATTGCCATCATGCATCTTTGGAAGGTTGTTGGAGCATTACAGAGTCCGAACGGCATTCGGCAGTAAGCAAAAGTACCATAAGGACAGGTGAATGTAGTCTTTTCTTGGTCATCAGGATGAATGGGAATTTGGAAAACTCCTGAGTAACCATCTAGATAGCAGAAATATGAATGTTTGGCTAATCTTTCCAACATTTGGTCTATGAAGGGTAACGGGAAGTGATCTTTTCGTGTGTCTTTGTTAAGCTTCCTATAATCAATACACATTCTGCTTCCAGTCACGACTCTTTTTGTTATTGATTCGCCTTTTTCGTTTTTAACTACTGTGACTCCTCCTTTGTTTGGTACGACATGAACTGGGCTAACCCATTCACTATCGGAGATTGGATAGATGATTCCTGCATCTAGCAATTTCTTTACTTCATCTCTGACTACAGTGCTTAGGATGGGGTTCAGTCTCCTCTGATGCTCTCTAGAGGTTTTAGAGTCTTCCTCTATTGTAATTCGATGCATACAGATCGAAGGGCTTATGCCTTTTAGATCGCTTATGTTATAGCCTAATACGGTGGGGTACTTCTTTAGGACTTCTAATAGCTTTTCGGTTTCTGGTTGTCCTAAGTCGGCGTTGACTATCACTGGTCTTTTTAGTTCATTGTCTAGGAATTCATATCTAAGGTTTTTGGGTAGTGTTTTAAGTTCTAAAGATGGGTTCTTCGGACCTGGCATATGGTTTGGGGTCAGTGCTAAGCTTTCGCTTAGGCTGTCGTCTTTATACGGTTTACGCCAATCATCGTCTTCAGAAATATCGGGTATTTGAATCTTTATTATTTCTGAATACGTGGTCTCTTCATTTTCAAGTTCTCTTATGCATTCGTCAATTTCGTCTACTAAATAGCAGGTATCGTCTATGGCTGGTGCTTGTAAGAACTTGGTGAGAATGAACTCTATCTTTTCTTCTCCTACTTCGAATGTTAGCCTTCCTTTCTTCACGTCTATAATCGCTCCGGCTGTAGCTAGGAACGGTCTTCCTAGAATAATTGGGGTAGCAGTGTCCTCCTTGATGTCCATGATTATGAAGTCGGTTGGGATGTAGAATTGTCCTATGCGTACTGGAACGTTTTCTAGTATTCCGACGGGGTATTTTACTGATCGGTCATCTAATTGTACGGACATTTTGGTTGGTCTGAGGTCTCCCATATTCAGCTTTTTGCATATAGATAAAGGCATAACACTGATACTGGCTCCTAAATCGCAGAGTTTTGTCTATCACGAACTTTCCTATGACGCAGGGTATGGAGAAACTACCCGGGTCTTTTAATTTAGGAGGCATGCGGTTTTGAATAATAGCGCTACACTCTGCAGTAAGTGTAACTGTTTCATTATCCTCGATCTTTCTCTTATTCGACAGGATTTCTTTGAGAAATTTAGCGTATGACGGAATTTGAGTTATTGCTTCTGTAAAAGGAATAGTAATATTCAACTGTTTAAGGAGCTCTACAAATTTCTTAAACTGTCCTGAAGTTTTGGAGTTTATTAATCTTTGAGGATAAGGGATGGGTGGTTTATATGGCGCTGGAGGTGCTTGAGTTTTTTCACTTGCGGTATCCTCCTTCTCGTTGTCTTCCTTCTTCTCTAACTCGGATTCCTTTTCTGCTTGTTCAGTTGGTTTTTGTTGCATGGCTGAGTTTTCGGTCCTCGGATCGATCGGTTCGTCCAATTCTTTTCCACTTCTTAGTATTACAGCATTTGCTTGGCCTTTTGGATTCTGTTCGGGTTGTCCAGGAAATGTGCCAGCGGAGTGCGGCAGCAGAGGCTTGTTGTTGAGCCACTTGTGATATCTGTGTTTCTAGCATTTTGTTGTGGGTGGCTAAAGCGTCTACCTTTCCGGTCAACTGTTTAATTTGCTCGCTAGTGTGTGTGTTTTGATTCAGGAATTCTTTGTTTGTTTGAGCTTGAGTAGCTATGAATTTTTCCATCATCAACTCGAGGTTTGATTTCCTAGGTGCAGTCTGAGCAGCAGATGTTTTCTGATATCCTGGTGGAGCAGTAGGCATTTGCAATGCGTTTTCGCTTTTGTACGAAAAGTTTGGATGATTTCGCCAACCTGGGTTGTAAGTATTTGCATAAGGATTTCCTTGAGCATAATTTACTTGGTCTGGTGGGATTCCGGCTAGCAATGGGCATTCGGGCGCATTATGAGTGGTGCTTCCGCATAACTCGCAATTTGGAGTTACGGCAGCGACGGTTGCAGTGGGGTTAACGGTCAGACTGTCAATCTTCTGTGCTAGAGCATCTACTTTAGCGTTGAACTTTTCAAGGCTGCTGATCTCATACATCCCACCTTTCGCTGTGGTTTTCTCTGTTGGAGTGCGTTCACCTCCCCATTGGCAGTGGTTCTGAGACATGTTTTCGATTAGTTGATAGGCTTCGTCGTATGGCTTATCCATAAGTACACCGCCAGCGGCAACGTCTATTGTCAACCTGGTATTGTATAAAAGCCCATTATAGAAAGTATGGATTGTCACCCAGTCTTCTAAACCGTGGTGAGGACATGTTCTCATCATATCTTTGAATCGTTCCCATGCTTCGTAAAGAGATTCAGTATCTTTTTATCGAAATCCGTTGATTTGAGCTCTAAGCATATCGGTTTTGCTTGGCGGAAAATATCTCGCTAAGAAGACGTTCTTCAATTGTTCCTACGTTGTAACGGAGTTGGATGGTAAGGATTGTAACCATGTCCACGCTCTGTCTCTAAGAGAGAATGGGAAAAGATGAAGTCTTATCGCGTCTGGAGTTACTCCATTTGCTTTCACTGTGTCTGCGTATTGTACAAACTTCGTTAAATGTTCGTTCGGATCCTCAGTTGCGCTTCCTGAGAATTGGTTTTGTTGTACAGCTGACAGCAATGACGATTTCAGCTCAAAATCATTTCGAGTAATAGCTGGGGCAGCAATGCTACTCCTAGGCTCTATCTGAGAGGGCGTAGCGTATGCCTTCAGCGGTTTGTTTGGAGGTCCTTCAGCCATGTTTGATTCTTCTTCGAATTTGGGAATGGGAGTGAGAGGATCGGGAATGTTATGTTTGAGTTGGTACTCAATGATTCAGCTTCTTATATGTAAGAAGCGCTCTAGTTCTGCGACTTAAGGTTTCAAGATATCGCCTTGTGGGCGATTACTTGGCATACAATCGACAACACTAGTAAAGGAAAAATGAAAATAATTAACCTAGTCTATACGGCGTAACAGAAGGTTACACTATTGACTAAACGGGTCCCCGGCAACGGTGCCAAAAACTTGATCGCGACTTTCTATGTCTAATACAACCTAACTGCAAGTGCACAGTCTATCGCGTAGTAATAATAGATATCGATCCCACAGGGACTCGTAATCAAACTAGTGTTCTCGGGAGTTACTATGTTTAGCTAGGTAGATAATGTTTGAGGGAATACGATTGTCACTAAAGGAAACTAAGAATGTTAATTAAAGTATAATCAATTGAATCGATATGCAGTAATTATGTTCTTCGGGGATTTGACAAGTTACCGGTATACGAAATATTTTTCAGAGTTTATTTAAGCAGAAAATGGTAATCTGAAGACTCTCGCCTCACGATGGTTATTAACGTTAATCATAATTCTAAGGGCCAAACGTACGCTTTCGTGTCCCATTCGGGGTTAAAATTATTTTTTGGAGATCTCTAAGTTCTAATTCATTTTAAAGTGCTTTCGCTGTTATTAAAATGAATGACTAGTGTTTACTATCTGGTCTTGCCGCAGCTTTCGCTTGTTGGTTCGTACCTTAATTAATTTCCCACTTTCGTGGCAAAACTACTTTTAAATAAGTTCTCGCTTTCACGACGAAGTTTATTTAGTAAATTAATTTTAAACACTCAGACCATAAACAACTTTTGAAGAAGATAGTTTTCAACCGGTTATTATCAAATCCCTTCCGAATTATTATTACATATCGATTACCTTGATTTAGCTAGACATGGATTTGGGAAAGGTAAAACATAAATAAAAACAATAAATAATAGCATGCATCATAATAAAAACTGGAATTACGATTGAAATGAGAAACCTGTAAATATTCTAATTGACCTTCGGGCAGATCCTCCACAAATGTTGGCAGGATTCTGGTCTTTGTGCCAATTGATCGTACACGGTAAATGAGAATTACAGAATATCAAAAGGATGCAGAAAAAGAAAAGAGAAACAAATAAGAATAGAAAAACTGGAAAGGTTGCTCTGAAAATAAATTGGCGGCACTTCGTTGTCTGAATGCGGCCCCCTTTCTCTGCTCCCCTTCTTCCCCTTTTATAGAAATGGAATTCTAACGGTTATAACTTGAAGAAGGTGGACTTTAAGGCAGAATTATCAGGGAGTAGTGGTCCACTATTTGGGACTTGGAACTGCTTCTTTCACGTGCATTTGAAGTGGGGCGTTTTTGCCTGCATGACGGTCGTCACAATGTGTGACGGTCGTCACCCGTGTGACGGTCGTCATGGAGCTGTGACGGTCGTCACAGCAGCAAAATCAGCATTCTGCGCTTTTCATGATGTTTTCATCCGGTTTTCGTCCATATTTCATCTGGGATTGCTTCTTTTCTTCACATTGCCTTGTTTAGACATGATCATCAAATACCTGCAAAATATCAGACGAATAACACGGAAATAACCCGAAATCGGATCGAAAACAGTTAAACTTTAGTTGAATTATGCATCAAAATATATATAACATTTCGTGTTATCAGAAAGCTATCAAAGAGCTATCAAGAACAATGCATAAAGTCAGAGGGAGTTGTTTCGTGTATCAAGAGAAACACTACAGGCTGCAGCTACATCATATACATTTCCCATCATAAAAAGGGGGAGGTATGTGAGTGCTAAGTATTGCTAACTACAAATTCAATCGAGTTTTGAATGATGCCAGACAAGGAATAAGGTAGTTTATTGTAGTTATCTTGTATATTGGACGGTGTCAACCTACACTTAGATGCTTATTTATCCCCTTAGCTTTAGGATGTATAAAAAGAGTCTTTGAATAAGTTTGATAGGTCTTAGGTATGTCATACACGTCAAAAATCAAGTTTGTGTGTCAAAACAACAACATATGTCGACCTATACGTGATTAGGATGACTTATGGAAGCCTTAACTTCAGTATAGGTTGGCACATCCATGTTTCACACTACCTCCTACACTCCAAGACCGAAGCCTGTATATTCTGCCTACAGGTTGCATTTCAGGTCGCCTCACAGGCCGCCCTGAACACCTTCATTGGTCGACCTATGACCTTCATAGGCCTACCTATGCAAGTTAAAACTTGAAAATTTCTTTTGGCATTTTACTTTTCTTGCATCCTTTTGTCCATTTCTTCACATACCTATATATACTCATACATGCATCTTTTTCTAGGCAAGGTTTCCTAGTAAATAAAACCTAAACGAAACCAGATTACAAAGTTGCACATCACCTTCATCCTTTCTTTTATGCATACACACAATTGAACTATACATAATCATTTTTTGATTGGGTGACCATCTAGATTAGGGTTAATAACATCCAATTAGGTTTGGTGTAATCGAGAATATTAGGTTGGGGGGTTTTGTGTGTTTCAAATAAGAAAACCAAGGTGGGGTTTTTCTTCAAGATCGGGTTGATTTGAAGGTTTTGGACAAGATCACGTCAACATAAATTCGACCGAGTGAAAGCCTTAGGACAAGGCGGTTTCCTTGCAAGGGAATAGCGTGAGATGGTGAATTGTGTTCGTGAATCTTGGGTTTTAACAAGTTGCATGCTTAGGATAATTGGAGGATTGTAGCTGTATTGTTGGTCACTTTATCAAGCTTTAATAAAGGGTTTAGAGGTGGAAGAATCAACATAAAATAATAGGGTATTTGGGGTTTGCATTCTTCATCTCTTGTATAAACATTTTTGCAAAGAAAAAGGTTAATAACATTATTTCAATTCGAATTTTAATTGAGGGCAGATGTACCCATAGCGAGAGCGATTGGGGAACTCCCTAAATAAATCTTGGTCTATATCTCTCTCTTCATCTCTTTATCTCTTTTATTGTTGATTACACAATTTATCAAATTCGTCGTTGTTTGATCCATCTGATTAAAAATTGTTTTCTACCATATTTTAAAGGTGTTGATGTTGATATAATCATAATCACTTTGATTGTGATTGGTTTTAACATCAACAAAACAAACTATATTTCCAATTATTATCAATCACACATCAAGTGTTCGATAAATTGTTTGTGTGTATTTTGTTTGTGTTTTTGGTTCATTGGATATACGAGTTATGATAGCATTGCATTTAATTGATTCGTAGCTTGATTATTATTGAACATTTACGTTCGTTACCACTCCATTTTATTTGCAATACGTATATTGCTTTCCGATAGTAGATTCGGTTAGACGATTCAATTCAGGTCATTTTTCCGCTACACCATATTTTAAAAACATATTTTTTCCAAAAGTTTTTGGTTGTAAAATTTGTGATCTATTCATCCCCCTCTAGATCGAAGCCTATCGTCTAACAATAGCTCTTCAAGCACATTTGCATATATTTAATAACCCTAGTGAAGTTCAACCTTACATGATCGCTCACAAAAGTCTTTTAAAGGAAAAAATTTCCTGGATGAATGAAAAATTGTTGTTGACAGAGCATAAAAAACTTTCATAAATTAGTTTAATAAAAGTATTTCCAAAGAGTGTAGTGCATCAGATATTTGCAAATGGTTGTCACATATGCCTAAGTTTACAGTAATTACTTGAAGTACATACAACATTTTTAAATATTCATTATATACAAAATCAAAGGATGACCATATCACCATTCAAAATAGTGGGGTTATGGTTGAGGTTGAATCCATGTACTTTTCTAGTTCCAAAGATAACAATCTTGTACTAGCATCTAGGGCGTACTTTGGAGTCATTGAGGATATTTTGGAGATTTACTATGTTTATTTTACAGTGCTTTATTTAAGTGTGTCATACCTTAATTTTTACCCCTAAGATTCCACCTCATTTACATCATTTTCATGACATTTAGCATTACACGTGTGTGTGTGTGTGTGTGTGTGTGTGTGTGTGTGTGTGTCTTTATGCATCACTAACCCATTACAAATATAAAAATATGTGCTTGTTTGCTTTATAAGTTAGGTTGTGCCTCATGATGCTCAAACTGATGATTAGCTAGGGATTGGTGTGATCTTCAACTTCTCACCTCTCGCATTCATTCAGAAGATCAAGAGTTTCCCTTTATCAACAACCAAGTGCAAGATTGCATCATTTCAAACTCATCAAGCCCTAAGTTCATCAGATGCACCAAATTAGGGTTTTGACCCAAGAATGCTTACATTTGACTTTTTCATCTGAGGATGATCCTATTCTTCAAGACATGATTCAAGGGTCTCAAATTCATCTTTGAAGTCCATTCACACGATTTAAATTGCCTAAAGTTTGACTATTCGTCAAGCATGGTCTCCTCAAGCCAAGGATCATGAAAATATGTGAATTGGATCATGATCAATCAATAAAATCAAAGAAAACATCCAAGGATCATAATTTGGGAAAATTAGGGTTTCTTAATTTTTTTCTAAGTCATGAAATTGCATGATTTTTACCCTACTTCCGAAGTCCATAACTTCCTCCTCAAGTAACCATTTTCTTTGCTCCAAAGACCAAATTGAAGATCTTGTTCCATACTCTAACTTTGTCATACGAGATGATTTCCAAAAAAAAAAGCTGGATAAAGAAATATGAGGCCATGAAGTGGAGGGTTCACTACTTTTTGAACAAGAACACTTAGAAAAAATTTCAACCAATTCTGCCTATGTCAAGTAGCAGACTTTATGGGCATTTTTCACCATGATCCCAATTGTATAAAGAAAATTCGTCAACATGAAAGTTGTAGAGGATGTTTCAAGATTTCTAAAGAGTTCAAGAACATAGATTTATCTTACTTGAGCATGAAATTATGAATTTTTCAAGAGGCATTGATGAAGCTGAATGCAAGACAAATTCTAGTGGCACGCAAGTTCTAGATCACTTTTGATCACTTTATAAGTTGTATCTCTGCACAAGATCAACATAAATCTTGTAGCATCCCATGAGATCTTCAAGATAGTACCAAAATTTTCAAAGTTTTATCCCTTTGCATAGTAGAAAACCTCATCCCAAGGCATGAACTTAAGTTTTGTTTTGGTGCATTAAGTGAAATGCCAATTAGTTAAGGAACTTATCCACCAAGTCAAGACTTTGTTTTAAACACCAAGGATCAAGTCACAATCAGAATAATGATGGTTCAAATTGTCAAGATTTGATCATGCTTAAAAAGAAAGCTATTTGTACCTTGGAATTCAAGTTAAGGAACATGACATAAACCATTGGATAATAAAATGCATCTTGATTCAAAAAATTTCCTCCAAAAACTAGTTTTTTCTATAAATAGAGGTCATTTCTGATCAATTAGGACACACAACAATACACCAAAACATTGCTAAGAGCTCTTCATATCAAAATCACACATTCTTGCCAAATTTTAAGATCCATCAAAGTGAAAACTTGAATTTCACAAACCAGTCATCAAAACTTAATTCCAACACTTCAAATACATCTCATACCACTTACCTAAGCTTATGAAACATTTTGAACATCACCTAACCATCCATAGCCAGAACTTGCATCAAACCACCACTGAAGCAAAAACACTCCATTTCACAAAACTTGCCAAAGTCTTCCATAACCACAAAACAACCAAACCACCTATCCGCACATACTATAAATCACATAACAAAGTTGTTCAAACCATCATCTTCATCAGAAAACACCTAAATCAAAAAGTCAACCCTCAATACCTCATTTTGTTGACTTTCTGCCCAAAGCATTCCAAATCTTCATCCAAGCCTTTTCCAATCCATCTAACCCTTCAAACATCATCCATAAGCATTGCACAAACTGTCAAAAATGTTGTTTTGCAACTGTAAGATCATTTACACCAAGATCAAATTCACACTTTTCATGTTTGCGAGAAGAATCGTGTCAAAGGTTTGAAGTTGTTTTAGTGGGGAAAAAACATCCTAAAAGCATATTGGAGGTTCATAGAGGCATTTTGAATCATCAACCATCTTCTGGAATCATTGAAAAAGGCATTAGACCTTACTCTAATAGGTAAGCCTTGAACTTTCTGTAACTCTTTGATTCTTGCATTATCTTCATACATGTGAGTTACAAAATCATTTGTCATGATGCAGACATCAAAAACCCTATGCTAATTGATCCTGGTCATTGTTATACATGATTTCAATTTGAATTTGCATTCTAGGGTTCATTCTAGCTTCAATCTGATTACTTGCAATATGTTAGGAATTAATGAAATTAAGTTATACCATTGTGTTCCGCATGAAATTTCAAGCAACTTCCATTTTTATACCACATAATTTCACAGATAATTGAGAGAGTTAGCATGTTGAAAGATTTAAAAGTGGTGGACAAGGGAGGAAGAAGATGATGCTTGTGATGACGCGTGTTTTCATACTTTCAAACTTGTTTTATTATTTATTTTCAAGTTGCCATTCTTTAACCTGAATAGGCATTGCGTCATAATGGTTATTGTGATATGTTTGAGTGTGTTATGCGTGTTCCAGGTCTGGTGTTCAAATCTCCCTCACCTTAGACCTTTTGTATTTTATTTTTGCATGTTTTTCATGTCATTTTAACATATCTTATCCGACGTGTGTTATCTTTCAAACCAAAGCACATGACTTGGTGGTAGAATTTTTAAACTGCATGCAGTAGTGTGTGAGTTCAAGTCTTGCATGTGACAAAACATTTATTTTTATCACTTGTTGTTTTATTGTTTTTTCTCATTTTCTTCTAATAATTTCAACATGATTCCTTCATCCTTTTGAGTTAGTTTTTTGCAAACTTTCTATTTATCATATGTATTTTATAAATGCATGAAAAAATACCAAAAATATTATTAATTTTATCCATTTATATTAGGTTGAAACTTGTCCCTTTTATGTGATTTTTAGGACTTTGTAATGATGTTCCTTGATTTTTTCTTGAACCTAGTTGCCCATAAATGTTTGTGTGACCATATTATGTCTCATACCATGCTTAAAATGTTGTGATTTTGTTGTTCATCTTGATTAAATGTGTAAAATTGTTAACATGGTCACAAGTTTTCAAGTATGCTTTTACCTTCTAGGGCTTAGGATTACATTTGACATGTTCTTTCCTCCTTTCTATGACTTATGTATGTTGTTTCCCTTTTAGGGTTAAGTGTTGTCTTCAACATGTTCATTATGATGTTTGTCTTTCATGTTCATGCTTGTATACCATGACTTGTATCTTGTGATGTTCATTTTATTTTCAAGTATTTCTTTCATAAGTTCACACAATGCTAAGCATGTCCATGAGTTGTTTTCTTGTGATGTTATGTAAACCTTTGTCATGTATTGTTTATAATGTTTTGTTCAATCTATGCATGTTTATGTGATCATTATTGTTGCCTTATTCCAAGGAAAGAGATTGTTGTTGAATTCTGTCATTTGCATTTACATCTTTACTTTCTTGTACATATATCTCTTTTGTAATCCTAGAACTTGCTATCCCTTAGGAAGTCTTCCTTAGGATTACCTTCAACTTAGACACTCCAGTTAGGGTTTCTCCTTTACAACTCAAAGCCACTTTCATCCACAAACTATTATCTTTCCTAAGAGATAGCCATTAATCTCTTGTACCCTTTAACTCTTCCTTCAAACCTTTCCATAGAGATAATTATCAATCTCTTCTCCCTTTTCAACCCTTGGATTTACATTTATAATAAACCTTGTCATAGAGATAGCCACTAATCTCTTCTCTTTTTACAACCTTTAAACTATTCACTCAAATCATCTCATAAAGAGATATCAATTAATCTCTTCACCTTTACAATCAATCCTCACAAGCTTTGATATCAAGCTTTTCTTCTTTGTTGTCATGGTTCTTAGAACCCTAACAACTCGTAGTTCCACGAACTAAGAACGCTCTGATTTCTCAAGTTCCTTTTGAGAATACGTAGGCACAAGGTCCCAATCCTTGGCGAGCACTCCTTTTCTTTTTCACACTCTTTTTCTTTTTTGCACTCTTTTTCTTCTTTGCACTCTTTTTCTTTTTCACAATCTTCCCCCTTTCACTCTTTACGCACGTAGTTCCCTGAACTACAATTGCTCTAACTTCCTATTAAGGATATGTAGGCATAGGATTACGAGATCCTAGCGAGCAACCTTTTATTTAGACACATTACAAAAACAACAAAAACATTTCCCACTCTCATCATCACCCAAACATAATAAATTCTCCCAAACAATAGTAAACAATTTATAGCAAAAACATAGATATTTCAAGAGGTTCCTGTAGAGTACTACATATGTTTAGGATGTTAATACCTTCCCTTAGTATAACCAACCCCCGTATCTTTGTTCTCTTATTTGCATAGTATTTAGCCTCGTCTTTAGTCTTTTATTTTTAATTAGGGTTTATTCGTTCATTTCCCCTTCCCTTGGGTAAATTAAAGTTTGATGGTGACATCTTTTGTTTTACGAGTCAAGTTATAAAATAGCTTGGTCTTTGATTCTCACCACACACAAAAATGGCGACTCTGTTGGGGAACCCCCCAATAAGGTTAAACCTAACTTGTTTTATCTATGTTTTGCTATTGTTATTATTTGCTTGTATTGCTTAGGCATCTTCTGCTTCTTTCAAGTGATGATCTATATGAGTGAGATAAGTCCTAACCCGGACTTGAGTGTACATTAAGATTGGATGTTGGTATAATCAAAAGTCACATGTCTAGAGTAATCCTACGCATGATTAACATATGATACAACCATGCACAGTGGAGGCCCCTTTGGGATTATTGATGTCATTGCGAGTAGTCGTAATTGCATTACTTTTTTTTGACCTAGGAGCCTGAGAAGCTGAGCACCTTAGTATCCCACTTACCCCATTTTTCTTTTTAGGATGCAGTGTGATGATTATCCAGATGTATACTTGAGGTAGTTGATACGCGATACTACACTGAGACGAATTTCTCTTGAGAATATTATTAATTCTCGAGTAGCCGGTGTGTCGATAATATCCAAAAGATGGATTAATGACTATAGGAACCTTTTTAGAACCCGTTCTACAAGTATAAAAAACCTTAGTACACACCTTGTATTGGTTCTTTACCCAAACTTCATCCCTGTGATCCTAAACCTTGGATCCTATTGCATGTGACCTGTTGTTCGCGGTGAGAATTGGTGAATAACCGCTGGTCTTCTAAATCAAAAAAGATTTGTTTTACTTGCAGGATCAACCACACAAATCCTAGGACATGTGCTAATTGATCTAAAAAAAAATTGTAAAGTCAATGAACACTTCGACAGAGTTCATAATGAAATAACTTGTTTCAGACGTAAATAGAATTGAACACAAAGGATTAAAGTCGAAAGACTGTTAAAAAAATGTAGAAACTAACTTGTACAAGGAAAAGATAAATTCCTAATGAAAAAGACTTATTGAATTGTATTGAAATGTAAAAATGGTGTTACATCAACGTACATTCTCACAAACTCGTTTCTCTACACACGGGTACTTGGAGTATATTAAGGAATTTGTACACAATTGAATACACATAAATCCTAACACTAAGACTTGCTATTTATACTAATCGAAAATAATTGCCATCAACGGCTAGCGAACTAGATCGAGACAAGTGGTGCTCTGTATGTCTTTGATTCTTGGAAGCACTCCACGTGTCTTCTTTGATAAATGGATAAGAACGAACATTCCCTCCTTTATTTAAATTCAAATCTTCCTGTCAAAATGCCTTCAGTAGCACCTCTGTCAAATCGCATTCTCCAATTGCTAGGAAATATTTCTAAGTCCATCAAATAGTTCCTCCTTGCAAAGAGGCGCCTTCAACTCATATTCCAAAAACTATAGTTCTATTCGGAATCATCTGATTTTTTCAGAAACTCTATTACTTACTTTTAATCCAGTTCAGGGGTCAAAATTTAGAGCCAACAAATTTCCCCTCAAAAATTTCATTTTCGACATCACTAAAAAAAATGCATTTTTTGATAATGTCATTTGACGCCTCAAACGAGTTTTGCATGCCTTTAATGTTTATCACTATTTTAGAAAACCCATGACATCACGATCATCATAGCGGTTTCTGAAACGTATCATCAAAGCACACCAAAATCTCTAGCCATCATCACGTTTCGTAGACTCTAGGAAATCGTGCGCTAGGAATTAACTGCCCATGTTTCATCAAACAACCTTGGTGGAACATGTGCCCCACTAACCATCAGCTCTTTAATGCTGATTTGAAGTCCCTTAAACTTCCACGAGCTTATAAATAGCTCCATACTTAGCCATTTTCACTTTTACACTTCTTCGAAATCTTCAAGCATTTTCTTCTTTCTTCACTTTCCAAATCTTCAAAAATACCCAGATTTCTTCAACCCTCAACAATGGCGTCTTCAACCACCAACATCAAAGACTCCAAAAAAGGCCAAAAATCTAAAGACCTAAAGAAGATCTCTCAGCCTATTTCCTTTGACACACTTTCAGGGCCAAAGATGGTGGGAAACCAACAGTTCATTCTAGAGCCGCTTGAAGAAGAAAAGAGAAAAATCTATGAATCTCAAGTACTTATTCTTGTCATCGTTTCTGGTAAACGACATGCATTATGCGGTCCTTTACCTACTCTTAGCTTTGATCACAGTAAATATAGGTACTTTTCCCCTCTGACCACAAATCCAAACCCATAGGGCAAGCCAAAAAATATAGGGTTAAAATATCCTCTTCTAATGCAGTAGGATTGAATAACATAGACTTAAGGTATATGAATAACAACTTTAGAGTCTTTAGGGTAACCCCATCCTTTAAGGAATCTGATGACTACATGAATTGGCTAGCAAAGGTAGAAAAAGTTAAGTCCCAAACTTAGAAGAACCTGGGAATCTATGACCTGATCATGTTGTTGAAAATGGGTCTTGATTATTGTTCGACCATGTTTGTCTCTTCTTTGTATTTCTAGGATAACACCTATTATACCTTCCTTCTCCCTTGTGGGATGATGACTCCCACACTCTTTGACATAGCCGCTATCACAAGGCTCCAACATACTGGAAATACTTATGCCTGTTAGATGCCAAACTTTGCTTATTTGATATATCAAATGTTGGCATCTTTCATTCTTTTTGCAGGTGAAAGTGATTAGAATCACTCATGTTTTAGATGATATGCTTCATTGTTGGAAAATTACTTGGTTGCTTTGATTTGTGTGTTATTGTGCAGGAATTAGGCACAAAACAAAAGAAGAGTAAGACACAAGAAATTGGGCAAGGAAACCAAGATAGTAGAAAATCATCAAGAAGTTTGCAGTGTGAAGCTCCTAGCGAACTTCCCAAGAAAAATCATCACCAACTTTGCACAGCGAACTTGCCAGAAAAGTAATTATAATGTTCACTCAGAGAGAAAAGAAACTGAAACTCGTTGCGCGAACTTGTAGTGAGATGGTTCACAGTGTGAAGAATTGCTCGCACAACGAAGTTTAGATATTTCTCAAGGGCAGTTTAACTGTTCAGAGGCACCTCAGGTGCCTAATTTGATGTTCTCTAGGTGAAGGATCTATTCGCAGTACGAACAAGACATATCCTGAATGTACTATATAAGTATTTTTCTTGCTTTTTAGGTTATATATATATATATATATATATATATATATATATATATATATATATATATATATATATAATGTTTACATCAGAACTTATCTCTCTTCATTTTCAAGTTTATTTTAGAGAGAGAAATACAAAACTCTAAGAGGGAGGAGGTAAGATCTTTGATCTCTTGTTGGGGTTTGAATGTAATCTTTTGATACCTTATGTATTTCATCTAATGTATATTTGTAAACTAGTTTGGATTCTCTATTTATTGATTATCTTTGATTGCTTATTTGTGGGTCTTGACAAAACCTTTTCACATCTTTGATATAAGATTTTCATCTATTAATGAAAAAACTTTTGACATGGTTTTTTAAGTTGATATTCATTGTATCTTTTATTTTATTATGTGGATTAAGTAGCATGAGTAGGATCAATACAATATTGTACGGGTGCGTGATAATAGTGATGAAGAACGATGTTCACAACCATTTGGCAGATTAGGTGAATACATGTAAAAAGGGTTAAGCATATGTACGTATTATGATCATTGTGTTTTATTTAAAACAATTGTTTATCCGATATGGGTGTCGTCTTTGTTTACCTGTTTATCTTTGATTTGAACTGCTATAGACATGTACTCTTCAGATCTAGATCTAGGATGATTACATGTTAGGTCCTAAACTCTAGACATAGATTTAGGCTTAGCATTTGTGTGAGTATCAGTTCTTAATGCTCTGTGTTGTCTTTTTGTTGCATGAGACATCACCAATGGATCAATACAATATTGTACGGGTGCGTGATAATAGTGATGAAGAACGATGTTCACAACCATTTGGCAGATTAGGTGAATACATGTAAAAAGGGTTAAGCATATGTACGTATTATGATCATTGTGTTTTATTTAAAACAATTGTTTATCCGATATGGGTGTCGTCTTTGTTTACCTGTTTATCTTTGATTTGAACTGCTATAGACATGTACTCTTCAGATCTAGATCTAGGATGATTACATGTTAGGTCCTAAACTCTAGACATAGATTTAGGCTTAGCATTTGTGTGAGTATCAGTTCTTAATGCTCTGTGTTGTCTTTTTGTTGCATGAGACATCACCAATGGATCAATACAATATTGTACGGGTGCGTGATAATAGTGATGAAGAACGATGTTCACAACCATTTGGCAGATTAGGTGAATACATGTAAAAAGGGTTAAGCATATGTACGTATTATGATCATTGTGTTTTATTTAAAACAATTGTTTATCCGATATGGGTGTCGTCTTTGTTTACCTGTTTATCTTTGATTTGAACTGCTATAGACATGTACTCTTCAGATCTAGATCTAGGATGATTACATGTTAGGTCCTAAACTCTAGACATAGATTTAGGCTTAGCATTTGTGTGAGTATCAGTTCTTAATGCTCTGTGTTGTCTTTTTGTTGCATGAGACATCACCAATGGGACAATACAATTACTCTCTCGATTTTGCGTTAGAGATGACCTCTGTTGTGGGTGATATGTGAGAATATTATACAAATGATTGAGTTGTGTTTAACATGATTAGAAGAATGCATGTGTTATCAATTGATGAGATCCAATCCCAACAAGGCTCCGTTTATATTTTAGTATTTACTTTACATTTTTCGTCTTTATATTTTTTGCCTTTTATTCATGGTTCCTTGACCTTTTAAACCAAATTTTTTGCATAATAAGCTTAGAAATGCAGAGACCGTTGAACAACATTCGTTCACACCAATCCATGTGGAGACGATATAAATTCGGGAGGGAATTCCTTCAAAACTAAAATTTTTGCTTCTTGCCACTTTACTACACTTTGAACAACGACCCAGACCTAGAATCTGATGACTCCATAGGTTTTGCATCCACTAAAGCCACATATTCTCATTTCATAACACACTACTATGACCAAACAACTGATGATGTTTCACATAGAGAATATATAGCCTTTTTGTCCGAATGGCTGTCTCATTGTGCCTTCTGCTCAAAATCCCTCCAAGTAGCTAGAAGATATCTTACTCTGGCCACTCAACTTCACAAAGGCCATGATGTCTGTTTGAGCAAAATGATCTTAGGGAATCTTTACGAATATTTGAGTGAAGAAGTGGCTCATTTCAAAGATTTGGGAGAAAAAGGGAACCTTTTGCTGTCTGGCCCCTTTTGGCAACTACAATTCTGGCTGAATGCCTCATTCAAAGCCAGTCTCCCCAACAAAATTCCCATAGATGAAGCTGCTGAAGAAATCAAGAACAAAAGATTCGAAGGGACTCATTTGGTCAAGCTTACTCCTAGTGAAAAAGGACAATCTCTCAGGCCAACATTCTTGAGCTATGTCATGATGTTTGCCAAACGTCACGAATTCACGTCGAACATGGCTCCCTTTGCTACAAGGAAGTGTGGACCTGAGTGGTTCAGAAGACCCTTTCTGACCCCCACCAAAGCTCAAGAAGCAGAGTCTTTACTGATCTGAGAGGCTTTTTTGATTCCAAGATTGTTAACCCTTTGACTAAATCTATCAAAGTCTCAAATGGCTCTGATTGCTTACCAACCAAACTTAGTTGCTCGACTTTTTAGGTTGGTCCAAGCTCTCCCCAAGTGTCTCTTCGAAACGAAAGATGCCCTTCTTCTTCATCATGTGAAGTATACTGAGGAGATGACTTCGACACAGCTTACCCTCTATGCTAATAAGGCTCAACTCGTCCCTACTAGCTTCATGTCACATCGTTACGAAGAAGGGGCTGGTGAAAGACAGAAGAGTCGCCAGAGTTTGTTATTTATCCCAAAGAGAGGGAAAGGAAATGATAAGAGAAAACCTACGAAAAAGGAATAAGACAGGTCATCTTAACCAAATCTTAGGGTTCGGGAGTCGGTTACGCAAGGGGAAGGTATTAGCACCCCTCACGTCCGTCGTACTCGACGAGATCCACACTTGTTGTCTAGTCTATGGGTGAAAAACAAACTATCTACGACTGCTAATGCTAAACGGAAAGAACTAACTCGGTAGGACATCGCCGCCCTATGCCTACGAATTCCCTCGTGCAATAGGAAAGTCAGAGTCAACATAGTTCGGCAAACTATGGGGGGATTGCTCGCAAGACATCGTGTCTTGTGCCTATGTATTCTCATTTGGCATGAGAAACCAGAGCAAAACGTAGTTCAGGATAACTACGGGTGAACTGGGTGTTCTCGACCACACGAGGGTGAGAGAAAAGGTGGACGATACTAGCGCACACATTCTAACAGTTAGGTGTATTGCTGCTCGACCATTGGAGACTTAGGCGTTACATGTTTGCGGTAGAATGGACATAGTATGTCAGTGGTTTAAAGGTACGTGTTACCTAAAGGGGGAAAAAGGAAAAGTGCTCGCTAGGATTATCGCAATCCTATGCCTACATACTCTCAACAGATATGAGAGATCAGAGCAGCCGTAGTTCGGCTAACTACCGAAAATGGTCTCGATCGCACGGAGGCGAGAGAAAAGGGGGTCTCGATTGCACGGGGGCAAGAGAGGGGATCTCAATCACCAGGATGCGAGAGAAAGGAGTCTCGATCGCACGGGGGGCGAGAGAAAAGAGTTTCGATTGCACAGGGGCGAGAGAAAAGAGGAACTAGGCCAAGACACGCCTAAACGGGAAGGAACTTAGGACACACACGCTAGAACCTAAGGCGTAGGAGAGAATGCGTCGCATATTGCCTCAAAGGGTATACACTAAACATTCTAGACGAATGAGAGAAGGCCCCCCACTCATCATTTACCACGTATCTATTGGTTAGAACTCACAGCGCTCGACGATTAATTAAAAGACTTGAATTAGAAAGATGTTACCGAATGGAGTGGTTTCGTTGACCCTTGACATTATGCGCAAGCTCCATTCCCATCTTATCCTCTTTTGATCCTTGATGATGCTACGAATCGGGACCAATGTGACGCTAAACCGTCATAACTCAACTTATAAGAGAAGTCAAGCTATAAGAGGTCGCGTATCGATATCCGTGTCAAAGACAAGATAGATAAATGATATTGAGAATCATTCTCCAATTGAATCATGTCACACGGACCAAAAACAGTTGGATCTCGTCTCGCGGATACAAGACTTCATCGATCACAGAAAGTCAAAATAAAATCATTGAGGAGAGAAAGAAGTGGTCTCGGATCCAACATTATTCATCAATAATTTTACTGGTAATGATTTACGGAGGTCTCTTCATCAACCAAAAACGGATGAAATGACATAAAGTAGAAAATGAGAAAGAGGAGAGAAAGTCGGTCTCGGATCCTTCATTTCTCATCAATAATTTGACGGAGAATCGAAGAAAATCTCTTCATCGACCAAAACAGATGAAAATGGGACAAAAAGCCCAATAACAAAAGAGAAATGGAATTCAACTTCTAAAGAAAATAATAGAGATAGTCTAAAACTTCTAAAAGAAAGTATAATATTGAAATTCTAAAATTATATTAAAAATAATATGAACTATCTAAAAAATAATAATATACAATAAAAAGAAATCAAGGATTGTATATAAAAACTAATTAATACAAAATGTAGATATATAAAATGAAAATAGTTTTAAAAAATTAAAATATTAACTAAATAAATTAATATATAAAACAAAAGAAATAGTTTACACAAAACAGGAAGGGGGGTTAGAAGAAACACAGGGGGTATGTTCTCAAAAATAAAATAAAAAAAGATGTGGGATCATCATGGGCTGACAAGCCCATTCACCCACACGAGCAAGGGGGGTGATGCGGTCCTTGTTGAGAGAAGCAACAACATTATTTATCACATTATCAAATGCAAAGCAAATAATATTAAAAGAAAACAGAATGACAGCTCTTGAAACCCAAACAGCACAAACGTAACAACAAAGCGAATCACATGAAACACCGTCCCCGACCTCCTTACGGTTTAAGCTCTCTCTTTTCCGTCTCTCGCTTGCCTTTTTTTATTTCTCCGCTTTCAACTCTCTCCGTTTCATTCCATCTCTCTTTCTGATTCTCTGGTTTCATGGGTTTTGCGGATTAGTTGTTGAAGGTTTTAAGGTTAACAAAATGGGTGTTTGGTTAATGGTGGAAAACAACGGCGATTCGCGGTGGCTGGTTGAAAGGATGGTGAGGATTTATTGAAGGTTGTGAATGGTTTCCAGAAGAAAAGGTTGGGGTTCGAAGATCTGGGTCGGGTGGTTTGATGGTCGAAGATCTGGGTTAAAGTTTTTGTTCGTCGAAGATGATGGTGGGGTGGTTTTCAATTTGAAGGTTCTCAAGGTTGAAAGGTTGGTAGTGAGTTTGACAGGCTGATGATGTTCGGCGGTGGTTTCGAAAATGGAGATTGGAGGAGTTTTGTTTTCACAGTTTCGAAAGTTGGTGGTTTGAAGATGTTGTGTATGGTTTATGTTGAAATGGTTTGTAGAAATTTGTTGAGCTTGGTTGTTGAAGAATAGATTGTATTTTTATGAGTTTAAGGTTGATGGTGTGGTAGATGGAGCAAGGTTCTCGGAGGTTTGGTTTGCGGGTTACCGACGAGAGACGGTTCTTTTGATTTTGAAGGTTTTGGAGCTGACAGAGAATCGACGGAAATGGGTTGTTTCTGAAGCTTATTTATGGGTTTCAGAAGCTCTGGGGGTTGTTACAATGGTGTTTTTGGGTTGTAGAAATGTGAAGGTGAGAGGTCGAAGGGTGAAGAACACGGTTCGAATCTGGGTATGCGTAGGTGATGGAAACGGAAATCGATGAAGTTCTGGGTTTTGGGATTCATTTTGATTTGAGTTTTGCTGGACCTTATGAGTTGTTTTGAGAAGATGAAGAACATGGAGATGGATGCGTTTTTCTGGGCTGAAAAACGAAATGATGAAGATGATTTGATGAATCTGAGAAAATTGGTGAAGGATGAAGTTAGAAGGTGATGAAAGAGGAAGGGTGAACTCGGAAGGAAGGAGATGGAGGTGTGAAGGGTGGCGGCTGCAGAGTGCCCTCTAGGTTTAGGGTTAGGTCTTGAGGTAGAAGATAAACAGTAAAATGGGTTTTATACCCAGAAACACAACATGTGGCCAGTGTACTGTCCCAATTTGTTGATTAATTAATGATTATTGCATACTGATTATGATTAATGTGATGCTAACGTTGATTTAATTTAGAATTAATTGGATGATGAATATGCTGATGAAATAAAAGTTGACTTAACGAAAGAAAATAATTCTAACAATCTATACAGCTAATTAACTCTAATCTAATCACTTAATTAATTAATTAAAAAAAACTAATAAAAATCTAACTAAAACCGAATTAAAAATTCTATTTTGAAAAAACAATATATATACAAAAATCTATCTAAACTATATAATTAAATTCTAAAACCTATTTTCTAAACAAAAATTAAAAGAAAAGGGTTATAATAAAAATTGTTCTAGATAATTAAATAAAGCAAAAATAATAAATAAATGCAAAATGCCATGGAAAAACGGGTGAGCACCGAAATGCGCCGATAATATCAACACGGACTGAATTATCAAGAGAAGAGCGACTTTCGCCTGATTGCGACACTGGACTTCTTGTTTGAATTAATCGAATCGCCTGAAATGCGAGCAAAGTGGCTAAAATCCTGATAAATTCAATCCGGCTGATAACACGGGCAAAATGCGAAAAATGATATGCAGATGAAAACGAAGCAAAAGCCAGTAAAAGTCGGAAAACTGGTGGGCAAATTTTAGGGTGCAACACTTCGAACCATGTTTTCTTTGCACCCCAGAATTTAACAACTAGTGGTCGACATATTATGCTGAGGAGTTCTTCAATGTTCCTTCATTCACTAAACTTTTTAACCAAGCTTTCCTTTCTGTGTAGGAGAAGACCAAGAAAGGTATTTTGACACATATCAAAGAAATATAAGCATTCCATAAGTACTTTGAAACTTTTTATCAACCAAATGATCTTAGTCGAGCCGTCCACAATGCAGCTGTTACACTAAAGGAAAAATTTCTAAAGAAAATGGAGAGTTTACAAATCCCTTCGTTCGTTCCTCCTAGGGAATGATACGTAATGGCTTTCAACAAGTTTCCTCGACTCCCAACTGCTGACTTTGGAGTGGCCCTTGCCCCTCCATTTCCAGACTGGTTTATATGTGAGGATTCTATAAAAATCCTTCGTCAACAGTCGAAACTGAAGGCTCAGCAGGTGGTTGCGACTATGTATACTTTAGATAGTTTCAAAGGGCCTCTTCATATCGATTTCGTAGATGTTCGCATCGAGTCCAAAATATATGAAGGTGTGGAATAGGAGGTTTTCAAATTAGATTTCTCTTATTCGATTTTTATTATCTTACTTGCAATGTCTTATTTAAATTTCAGCAATCAAAGTTGCACCCAAGAAGAAAAAACAAAACGAAAAGAAGACAGAAGAAAGTAGCCAAATTGCGAAGGTAAATTTATCTTACTTATTTCTTCTTTACTGCATAATATCATGTTGTCTAACACTGTAGATGTTTTGATTGGCTTCATTTTATGGCAAAACAATGTTGTGTGTGTAGATGTCATGACATGCTGGTGTAGTGTTCTACAGGGTAAGTTTGCTTAGCTAGAGCAAAGTGTACTGGATGTCATACTGAATGTCATGACATCAGGTAGCTGACATCAAGGGCGCGTGTTTTAGTTTTCTGGTATATTGCATGAGGAAGCTCAGGCTATACTTCAGGAAACATTTTAGGGATCCTAGTTATCTCAGGCAAAATGCTAGGCAGTGCTGAGCATAACAGGAAATGCTTATGACCTAATTAAAAGTGCGCTGATTTATGAAAAGAGGTTTAACTTGGTTAAACCTAATTTCTGCACTTAGGCCCAAGATCTTTCTGCTGCTTATAAATAACAAAGTAGAAATCCTAATTGAAGACAATTTTTGACAGAGAGTTTACAGAGTGTTTTTTGAGGGAAGAACTCAGTCTGTGTATTGTGATCTTTACGTCTGTGTTTGTGTCTTAGGATTTCTTGTGAACCAAGAAATTATCTGTTGTATGATTGCATTGGACTAGTGTGTTTGAGTTGTATGTTAATTGTGTCACTCTAAGCTTTTAAGCACGAGTGTTGTGTCTCTTGATTGAAGCTGTGAAGCAAGATCAACACTTGTTTGAAGTGTGTCTTCATTTTAATTTGTAACTTAATTGGTTGATATCACTGCTGTGATTGAGGGGGAGTGAGTAGGAACTCAGGTCTAGTGTTAGGCTGAAGTTGCATTGGGTAGGTCTTAAGTGAAGAGTGCAAACTGGTAGTTTTACTCTAAATTAACACTGCTTATAGTGGATTTCCTCCCTGGCTTGGTAGCCCCCAGATGTAGGTGTGATTTTCACTGAACTGGGTCAACAATTCTCTGTGTTATTTACTGCTTTCAATTCCTATTTTCTATTAAGTTTAATAGTCTGTTCAGTAGTGGATGTCATAACATCCACTATAACATCCACTGTCTGTTACTAGAATTTCAATTGGCATCAGAGCAGGCACCCTGCATATTATTTTCTGGGTGATATCTACGGAAGATAAATTCTGGTACTATGGACAAGGATATAGGATTCACAAATAGACCACCAATTCTGGATGGTTCTAACTATGACTACTGGAAACCTCGGATGATAGCCTTTTTGAGGTCTCTGGATAGCAAGGCTTGGAGAGCAGCTAACTCAGGATGGGAACATTCAGTGAAAACAGATAAAGATGGAGCAACTGTGCTAATACCTGAAGAAGAGTGGAGCAAAGAGCAAGAAGCCTTGGCTCTTGGGAATTCTAAGTCCCTGAATGCTTTATTCAATGGCATAGATAAGAACATCTTCAGATTTGTGCATCACTGTGAACTGGACAAAGAGGTTTGGGATACTCTCAAAACAACTCATGAAGGTACCTCTAAGGTCAAGATGTCTAGATTACAGATGCTGACTACTAAGTTTGAGAATCTGAGAATGAAGGAGGATGAGATTATTCATGAATTCTACATGAATATTCTTGAAATTTCCAATACTTCAGGAGCTTCAGGAGAAAAAATGTCTGAAGAAAAACTTGTAAGGAAGATACTCAGATCATTGCCCAAAATATTTGCCATGAAGGTTACTGCTATTGAAGAAGCTCAAGACATAAGCAACATGAAGGTGGATGAACTCATTGGTTCTCTTCAAACATTTAAGATGGGAATGTGTGATCATGCTGAGAAGAAGAACAAAAGCATAGCTTTTGTATCCAATGCTGCAGAGGACTCAGATGAAGACAATGATGGAAGTGAGGAGAATCTATCAGAAGCTATAGCTATGCTTGGTAGACAATTTAACAAGCTGATCAAAAGAATAGATCAGAAGACTAGACCCAATGTCAAGAACACTTCATCTGACATCAACAGAAGAGGTAAACATGAAGATAAGCCTAACCAAGGAAAAGGAATTGAGTGCCATGAATGTGAAGGATATGGGCACATTAGAGTTGAATGTCCCACTTACCTCAAGAAGCAGAAGAAAGGACTAAATGTCACTTGGTCAGATGGAGATTCTGAGAGTGGATCAGAAGAAGAGTCTGCAAAACATGTCACTGCACTAAATAATGTATGTGTATCTGATGATGATTCTAGTGAAGATGTGCTGACTTTTGATGAGCTTGCATCTTCATATAAACAGTTGTGTATCAGAAGTGCAGAAATGTATCAACAAGGGGAGCAACAAAAGAAACTCATAAGGGAGTTGAAAGCTGAGAAGATAGAACATCTTGCAACCATAGACTCACTCAACAGTAAGATCAATGTGCTGAATTCCAAACTTGATCAAATGTCAAAGTCCATTAGGATGCTAAACAAAGTCACTGACACTCTAGATAAAATTCTACAAGTTGGTCTGAAAGCAAGTGACAAGTCTGGAATAGGCTTTGTTGGTGAATAGGGACCCATCTTGGGGTTCAAGAGGCCAAAACCTGAAAATCTTAGGTCAAACCAAATGTCACAACCAATGTCTCAACATCAGAGGAACAGAAACATGAACTAGACCAAGAAAAAATTCCAAAGGTGGAGGTGTTACTACTGTGGAAGATTTGGGCACATAAAGCCTTTTTGCTTCAGGCTGCATGGATTTCCCAGCCACATGCACCAAGTCAAATCCAAACTGGATGTTCATCAAGTCAAATCCAAAAAGGTTGCTCCTATCAAGAAACAATAATTGGTTGCTAAGAATGTGGCTCTAGTAGCTCATACTTCTCTAAGGATGCCAACCAAAGAAGACTAGTATTTTGACAGTGGTTGTTCTAGACATATGAATGGGATAGAGAACCTTTTGGTGAATATTATACCTCATTCCTCAAGTCATGTAACCTTTGGTGATGGAGCTAGAGGAGAAATCAAAGGTGCTGGAAAATTAGACTGTCCTGGTGTTCCAAAACTGGATAATGTCATGTTGGTTAAATGACTGACTGTAAATCTTATCAGTATCTGTAAGCTCTGTGACCAAGGTCTCAGTATCAAATTCACTAAGGGTGAATATGTTGTCACCAATGGAGAAGATGAGGAATTCATGAGGGGATCTAGAGCTAAGAATAATTTTTACTTATGGGAGCCTAAAAGTAACTTCAAAGTCTTGACCAAAGAAGAGAACGAGGATCAATTGTGGCATAAAACAAGTAGACATATTCAAGGAAAAAAAAGGCCATATCCAAGGAAGCAGTAAGAGGAACTCCAAAGCTAACCCCAAATGAAAGAACAGGTTGTGGTAAATGTCAGGTTGGCAAGCAAGCCCAAATAGCACATCCAAATAATGAACATCATAGAAATCTAGATTTGTTATACTGGAATTTGATGGAGTCCATGAAAGATGACCAACATAAAGGGAGCAATGTTACTAAGGATGTCATGACATTATATTGTGACAATCTTAGTGCCATCAACATGAACCTAATTCATCCTAATGGAGCCATGTATAGGGATAATAGACTTCACTCTAGAGAAGATTGTGTGGATCTTGGGGACTCTGACCTACAAAGTGATGACATTTTTACAAGAGATCGCAAGACAACTCAAAGTGAAAACTTAAGAGGAAAATTGGGAATGTGTCTCTATAAGAAGTTATAGCAATTAATGGTATTTGGGAATTGTAGTTTGAATAGTCTAAAATTCAATCATTTGCTGATTGGTCAAAATTTTGCGTTCCCTCTTTGTTTGCAATCAAATCACTCTACCCCTTACACACTATACATTTGCTTATTTTGGAGCCCATACAAATTCTTCATCTTTCATACCTCCTTCAACAACCACAAAAAACCTTCTCTCACACTGCTAAAGTCTCCTGAAATGTCTCAACAACCAAAATCTTCCCCTTCCAAAAAGGTGCTGATTCAGATGCTGGTGCTAGAACTGATTCTAGCAACCCTAACCAGGTTCTTGAGGTAGCACCCCTACGGATGCTAACCCCAGAAGGTCTGATTATGAAGAAACCATGGACTTCATATGTAAGAAGACCTAAAGAACTAGTCACAGGCCAGGCTCCTCATTCTTCAACCTCCATCCCTCATGAGGATACCAATAGTGAAGGCTCTAGGCATGCTCACAACACTATTGCAAAAATGGTGGCTAGGATATTGAGTGAGCCACATGATGTGCCAGGGATATCCATTCCCCTCAACACTGAGGTTCCTACTCTCCATCTGGATCAACAAACTGATGATGCTAAAGATGTTGAAACCATGGGTACAACCTCACGAAAGAATGATGATGAGGGTCAAACTTCTGAGAGTGATGATGACAATGTACAAGCTGATAACAAGGATGATGATGATGTCCAAAAGGATGATGCTTGTTGCGGTGGAAATAGGATATCAAATTATTAATTAATTTGAATCGCAATTCAATTCACAACCACTCTTTGATTTATCCGAAGGAAAAGGTCAAAAGAGGGAAAACCTATTTTGCATCGTAAACACAATGCGGGGAAAGATCTAGGGTTCGGGGGTTGGTTAAATTTAGGGAAGGTATTAGCACCCTAAACTTCTGTAGTACTCTACAGGAACCTTTTGTTCAGATGTTTACTATTTGCTTTATTTATTCTTAAGATATATGTACAAAGGATTAAAAGTGAGAAAAGAGACCTAAGGGGTTATTCTAAGTTTACTCGGCAAGACATCGCATCTTGTGCCTACGTATCCTTACGGGAGCGGAATCAGAGTAATCGTAGTTCCCCTCAAAAGGGAGGTTAGAGACTTCTCGACTGTGGTCAAGGTCCCAAGGGGAATAAACGCATCTTAAGGACACGCTTACATGGAGTGTAGGAACTCCAAATCTCTACGTTGAATTGTTAAGTTGTAATTAGGGTTGAATTAGGTTAAGTTAGGGATTCCACGGCGGGAAACCCTAAAATGAGCGCGGCGGCTCTTTGACCTAATGCTAGAGGTAAAATTGTAATTTTGCCTGCGGCGAGGCATTTGTGAAAATTTAGGGTTGAAAAGGTGTAAGGGTTGAAGGTGAGGACTATTGGCGCGACGACCAAAAGCTAGACCTAACCTTCGGATGTGTGTAGTGTGACAGAATAATTGGTGGAAGTGTAGTAAATTGAATCATGCTTACAGAAAAATAATGTCCTAATTTAACCATGCAAGCAGAAATTTAAAGGCAGAAATTAAAGCGCGATTGTTAGGATTCGCGAGGTTACAACCGAGAAGCAGTTACAATAATGATGAAACTTAAATAAAACACCACGTAATAAGCTGCAAAAATGAACACACGCGTTTAATGGGCAAAGTCAGACGGTAATTGGACGAGTCATGAGACAAGAGTGCAATGTTGAAGATTTTTGTTGTTTTGAAAAAAAGGTGTTAAATGAACTTATAAAAAGAAAGAGTAATGTTAATTTTAAAAAAATATTTTAAATTTATTCTAAAAAAAGTTTTAATTTATATATTTTTTGAAAAAGATTTTAAGTTATTTATTTAAAAAAAGTTTTTTTTAAATGTATTATATGAAAAAAGGTTTTTTAATTTTATTTATTTTTTAAAAAAACAATTTTAATATTTGGTTAAAAAAATTTTAATAATATTTAAACTAACTAATTATAAAAATAAAATAAATAAATAAAAAAAAAAGGAAATGAAAGGGGTTGGGTCGGTAATCACTTCCGGACCCAACCCGATTGATGTAAGTAACAAAAATAAGAATCAGGGTTTCCAAAACCCTAATCCCTCCCGCGGCGCAGCTCTCTCGTTTCGTTTCTCGTCTTCTCTTGTCTCTGCCATGTTTTCCTTCATGTCTTCTTCTCCACGCTAAAAGAACAGAAAAACGTGTTAATATGATGATGATGGAATGAAGGCTTACGGTGGGTTCTCAATCGGTGATGAACGGAGGCGATGATGTTGCAAATCTGAGCCTCAACGGATGTTTGCCCGTCGTTGAATGAACGGCACCGGCGGACCTCCTTCGTTGGGTTTGTTCGATGGCTGTTTGTGATGGCTTTGGGCGAAAACTCTTCTTCTTTCGATCTCGCGGTCGCTAGGGTTTCACGATTCGTCTTCTTCGCAGTTTTTTGGTGCTCTCCGCCGTTTCGTCCAGGGTTTCACACGAGGTGATATTGTTCCCTTTTATAATTTCTCTTTTTGGGCCTTGGATCTTTGAATTTACGTTTTTTGAGATTTGATTTCTTTTCTCTTCTGATATGATTTGATCTTGTTGAATGTGATTTGAACTTGCCTTTTTCGGATTCACTTTTGCTTGATTATTTTTCTGATAAGCTGATTGGATCTTTTCTTTCCCTTTCAGACTTACGGATTCAAATTCCCAGTATTTGATTGAATACGGATTTGGAAATTACTTGTATGCTTCTGACTTATGGATTAACACGTTTCGAACACACATTAACTTTTCTTCTTCTTCTTCAGAAAGGTGCTAACGCTTTGGTTGAATCCAAACTGCCGAGAAGGTTACGCGGTGATGATGACTTTAGGGTCTGAACTGCTATGGTGTGGTTGCTTTCGATTATGGTTGACGGCTTCGTCTGAACCCGTGTTGTTTCTATGCTGACACTAGTTATCTGATGCAGTATGAGTTGTGCTTATTCATAAGACCTTGTTGCCTGTAGCTTGTAATTCATTTTTCTGTTCTGCTCGAACTTGATTCTTCTGGTAAGGGCATTGTTTCGCTGCTGTGGATGTTATTTCGACCCTTCTGGTTTTCGAACCAACTGTTTACTGATACTATCAACTTTTAACATTGGACTTTCTTGTGTAGTTGAGCGGGATTACGGCACGTGCTGCCCAGATATGCTTTCCATTGATACTCATCTTCGGTGCGAGGGTAATGCTCACTTGACTGAACCAGAACCTGCGTGTTGGGCCATGATGTTTCGACTGAGCCCTTCATGTTGCTTTGTTTTCGAGGTGCTTTGGATATTTGAGGATTTCGACCTGAGTTGATTTGCTCATTCTGGTGTAATATGTGATCCTTTTGTCCTTTGAGGTACAATCCATTGCTTCTCGTACCCTGATCTCTTCCTTTCCTGAATTTGCAAAGGGCCGTGATGTATGATAGCTGAGCCTCTGCATTTGGTGATTTGTTCCACGATGCCCCTAGCAGTTTGAGGTAATTTGGTCGCGGGATCTTACTGATACGAACTGAGCTTGATTCTGATTGTTTGTTGAATCACACTTAGTCTCCTATCTTTGGTTAACTTGAACTCGATTCTCTTGCACTTGTTGTTCTATGTTTTCGAGCTGGTTCAGCGGCTTGCGAAGTGTTGGACTTGGTCCTTCTTTTTTTATGAACATGTGCTGGTTTTGGCGCCTTGTGAATTGAAGATTTTTTATTCAACTTTGAGCATCCTGTGAGTTATTTTGTTTATGCAATTTAGGTGCAGCTTATGAACTGTTTTGGCTTTGAGTTCTGTTATAAACTTTGTACTGATGCTGTTGTGGAATTTCAGGTGTTGGAAACCTTTGAAAACAAAACGAATCAGACCTGCCGGCATCCGGGTCTGAGTCCGAATTTGCCGTGCTGTTTTACCCTTGTATCAGTTTGGAAACCAAATGGGATTTATTCGATGATGGCATAGACCCTTTTCAGTTAATCATTTATCGGCTCGAACTTCTTTTACTTCTTCATCTCTCGGTTGCCCCTTAGATAAGAACAGATGTTTACCTGATCTGACGCTAATGGCACAGATCGGTAACGGGGGTAGGATGCAGCTTCGGTTGTGCCACTCCCGGCACTCGATGATGACGATGTTTTGAGAGTGTCAAAAATAACTTCTAACCCCTTCTTGCTTTTGTTTGTTTTCCTATTTTTTCAGGTAATTGAGATGTATGAAGAAACTCAAAGGAGCCTCATGAAGAACACTTGGAATTCTTTAGGATTTTCTTTTAGAATAAGATATTCATTGTAACATCCTTTTCTTGTAAGCAAATTAAATATTCAGAAACAATTTTCCCTTTCAAACTTGTAACCTTAAATATTTGTGAAATAAAAATCCAATGAAATGGTCATTGTAGCTTTCTCAATTGTAAGTCTAAACATTCATGAATAATAGTTCATAAATTATTTAAACTCACCTTTAAGCCATAACTTATGAACACTTGTGGATAAAAATTCCAAAATATCTAAAACTTACTTCCTCTTTGCCTCGATCCAGTGAATGATATCCCATAACATAACCAGATCCAAATTGAAATCCCCTTGATTACGTGACTCCTTAAACCAAGCTTTGGCAACATTCTCCTCATTTTAAGTTCAAATCTCAACTCATGGTGATAAAATAAGCTACTCGTCACATGATCTTGACATGATTAATCCATGTAGACAAATGCCTCGAAAATGGACGTCTTATTTATCCCCACATTGCAAACTCTGCTTGAAACGACCAAAACGCCCCTGGGATAATTCCTGCAAATCAAATCGCACTTAATGATTGGTTAGTGATTAATGGATGCAAAAATGAAATGCTATGCAAATTGACTGACTAAATGTAAGGGAAAATTTTGGGGTATTACAGTTGCCCCTATTTAAATAGCTACACCAGATGATTTGAGTGACGGAGACTCGAGGAATCATGGTGGAGGGATTTAAATATAGATAACCGAAAATTTTTGCCCTTATATGTGGCGATATGCAATGCTATGGACCAGACTAATGCAGACGATGCCATGAATATGATATGATGTGTATGCTGGAATGATGGATGCGAAAATGTTGACGAATATGACGACACAGGGACAGACGCTACGAGAAGCACACGCTGGGAAAACGACGCGCTGGGACACATTACAACACTGGGGAATTCTAAAATGATGGTCAACTGGTACGGATACGTCCAATTGACATTTTTAGAAAAGGAACGAGATTCTCAAATGGAGATGGCACCTATGAGACGGCCTCCACTAGGGAATCTAAAAATAAAACTGGATCACGTACGATTGCAAGATCGATCACAGAATGCATGGAGCATTGATCAAAGAATAACATCCAAGCTTCTGTAACCTATCCCTCGTGACAGGATCAAACGGATTTTTCGGGAATCCGTAGCAAATATACAGGGTAAAAACCGGCTGTATGCCAAAATAAATGGACTT
Source organism: Lathyrus sativus (assembly GCA_963859935.3). NCBI lineage: Eukaryota > Viridiplantae > Streptophyta > Magnoliopsida > Fabales > Fabaceae > Lathyrus > Lathyrus sativus. Next base: position 619,483,963 of record OZ012739.1, on the reverse strand, counting down.
TAAGAATAAGATCCTTAAATGGAGATGGCACCTATGAGGTGACCTCCACTTGGGAATGTCTAATAATAAAAACTGGATCTACACGATTGCAAGGTCGATTACAGAATGCTGGAGCATTGAGCAAAGAATAACATCCAAGCTTCTATAAACTATCCTTCGTGACGGGATAGGATGGACTTTTCGGAAATCCGTAGAAAATACAGGGTAAAAACCGGCTGTATGCCAAAATAAATGGGCTTTGATGGGAAATGCCCTGATAAGCTTCTCGAGGGAGAACTGTCACTTATCGTTGGAAGGGACTTACATGCCAAAATGGATAAGCACTCAAATAAAGAGGCTGCTGCTTATCTGATATATAAATCTTCTCATATTTATGGTCGGCGCCTGGAATACGATTCTGATTCTTCTTTTACTAAAGGATAAATGAACTTCTTCATACTTCAAGATCTGTGCTCTCCTGAATATGATTCCGCTCCTTCTTTTACTAAAGGGTAAATGAACTTCTTCATACTTCAAGATCGTGCTCTCCTGAATATGATTCCGCTCCTTCTTTTACTAAAGGGTAAATGAACTTCTTCATACTTCAAGATCGTGCTCTCCTGAATATGATTCCGCTCCTTCTTTTACTAAAGGGTAAATGAACTTCTTCATACTTCAAGATCGTGCTCTCCTGAATATGATTCGGTTCAAACCTCCCCATACTTCAAGATGACAAGGAAAATGGAAGCCCAACTGCTCAATGGAGATGGCCATTTGCTGCGAGTCATAACGAAGATAGGATCAGCTTCTCAGGCAAGAAACGTCGCTTATTTTGCAAGAGTGGCAATACTAAGCTTCTCACGTAAGAACTGCTTGTAGAGCTGATAACAGATGATGATAAGCTTCTCGGCGGAGAACTGGTGCTGATCGATGATAAGCTTCTCAGGTGAGAACAGGTGTTGATCGATGATAAGCTTCTCAGGCGAGAAATGTCGCTGATCGATGATAAGCTTCTCAGGTGAGAAATGTCGCTGATCTTGTTGTGTAAGGTTGTTATATCGATAGGCTTCTCAGGCGAGAAATGTCGCATACCGATGCTGTAATATGTAGGATTGTTATATCGATAGGCTTCTCAGGCGAGAAATGTCGCATACCGATGCTGTAAGATGTAAAGTGTTGTACCGATAGATTTTCCAGGCGTGAACTGACGTGTATCTGTAAAGGATTGTGATTGAAAGATAGTGAAAAATAAATGCACGTCCGGGTACAGTGATAAACTTCTCGGGCGAGAACAGTCGCGTATCTGCCATGGTATGGTGAAAATCTTTAGATGGTGCAAAATAAATGCACGTCCGGTTGGGCTCGACGACCGACAAGACTGAGATTCAATCTAGGATCGAGCTAGAAAGAAAACTGGTAATCAAGACTGTCGCTACTGCGAAAATCGGCGCCGGCTGACAGAAGAGTCGCCACCGTGCGTTATTTATCCCTCAGAGCGGGAAAGGAAACGCTCGAAGTAAACCTCGCAAAAAACGGGGAAAAGGTATGGCCATCGCAACCATAGCCTGGGTTCGGGAGTCGGTTACGCAAGGGGAAGGTATTAGCACCCCTCACGTCCGTCGTACTCGACGGGATCCACGCTTGCTTGGGTTGTCTACTGGATGCAAAACAATCTTATCTACGGCTGCTACATCTAAACGGAAGGGAATTGACTCGATAGAGCGTCGCACTCTATGCCTACGTATTCTCAAGAGAGAAAGTCAGAGTCAACGTAGTTCGGGACTACAGGGAAAATTGGCTCGCCAAGACCTCGCGTCTTGTGCCTACGTACTTCCACTGGATGGAAGATCAGAGCTTTACGTAGTTCAGACTAACTACGGCTAAACAAACATTCTCACACAGCAGTGAGAAAACAACTGGCTTCACAGGGTCGGGAACTTATGGGCAAAACTATGGTTGAGTCTCAAATGCACTCGGGCAAGAGAGAAAAAGGGTATCAATTAATCGTCAGCGGGAAAGTCTCGATCGCACAGCCGCGAGAGAACAAAAGTCAATCGTTAGTGTGCTCGCTAGGATATCGCATCCTATGCCTACATATCTTCGTCTGGTACGAAGAATCAGAGCAGCTGTAGTTCGGCTACTATCGGACCACAGCTCAAATCTCGTTTTATTAATCTCTGAAAAAAAATGATTACAATGGGTTGAATACTGAAATAAATCTCCTAGGAAACACTATCCTATTCTATCTTAAAAAATCGAATGGAAATAGCCCCCTAACAAATGGGCCTCTAAGCTATCCTAAAAGTCGGAAAATAATCTCTATGAAAGACCTAAAAAGAAAATGCTTTTAAAAAATATTAAACTACTTTAATATTTTTTTCTCTTTTTTCTCCTTTTCTTTTCAACATATTTTTCTTTTCTCAAAATATTTTTCTCCATTTTTTTCCACAAATATTTCTCTATTTTTCTTCACAATATTTTCTTATGAATATTTTTTCCTTTTCTTTTCTCATTTTTCTCTTTATTTTCAACAATATTTCTTTTCACTTCTTTTTTCTCAAAGACTTTTCTTTTATGCTTTTTTCATATTTTTCTCCACTTTCAAATATCCTTTTTTTTTTCTCTTTATTTCTTTTTCCTCTTCAAATTCTTTTTCTCTATTTCCATAATATTTTTCTTCACTTCTTTTTTCTATTTTTTTTTTATTATTCCTTAAAAGAATAAAAATAAAAAGAAATACAAGAAAGGGGCTGGGGGGTGTACTGTTACACAGTGGGAGTTAACAAGAAACAGAAAAAATAAAAAAAAGCTGCATAGTTTGGGCCCAGCCCAATTTTCTTCAGAAAAATGCAGGGGGGTGTAACTGGTAATCTGGGGGCGTATGGAGAAATGGGGCCCAGGCCCAGAACTTGTCCAAAAAATGTGAGGGAGATGCGTGCCAAAAAATTGGTTGGGCCTGAGGCCCAATGAACCAGCCTTCCCTCCTTCTCTTCACTCTCAATTTCTGAAGAAACCCTAGACTACCTTCTCCCTCCGCCGCCGCAAGTCTCCGTTTCACTCTTAGCCTCTCCCTCTCCTCCGTCCTCTCTGTTTCCTCCTCGTAATCTTGTCTCCCCCACAATCTTTCAATCGTCCTCTCAAACTCACCTCTATGCTTGATATCTGGAAATACGCGTGAAGGCCTTTGACGAGCGAAGATGGAGATCTATTGAAAGTTCTTAAGATCTGGTGATGAGGCTCTCGAAGGATGAAGGCACGATGAAGCTCTTGGGAGTTTTGATGAAAGGATCGTTGAAACCTCAGAGGAACACGACTCACTGATGAAGATTGTTGTTGAGGTAGTTTCTGGAAATCGCGCTTGAAAGTTGTTGAACAAGGAGGACCCGAATCTTGAATGTTCTTGTGATGTTGCTTGAAGATCCAGAGATTGTGGATGAGGATCGTTGATGAACAAACTGGAGATTTGTTGAAGGTTGAGCTTCTGAGATTCTCTGTTGAAGGTGAATTTCTGGAAAGATAATTGTTGAACTGGAGAGTTGGAGATCTGATGGATGACGAACATGATGATGGAGATTCATCCTTCTGATGATGATGGAGTTCGTTGATGCGTGATGGAGCTTGGTCGGTTGTTTGATGGTGGTGATTCGGAGGAAGATGGCCGGAGAAGGAGGTTTAGGAAGATGAAGATGGTTGGATGTTGGGAAGAAGATGAAGATAGGCAGTCATGGAGGTTTGATCGGAGGTTTCTGGAGTTTGTGGTGGATTTCCGGCGAGGGACGGCTGCCGCCGGCCATGCAAGCCGGCCGGTGGCGTTTTCCCGGTGAAGGTTCTGGTGACGCCACGTGGGGACTATGGTGGAGGGACTCTCTGCATGTGGGACACGCGTCCCACGCGTGGCTGAGAGAGAGAGAGGCAGTGGATACGTGGCGTGTGTGTGTGCAGCGAAGTGGGTCCTCTTGTAAGCAACACGTGGCTTGCATTTAAATGCTGAGAATTCGCTGGCGTGCTCTAGAAGCTTCCTGATGGTGCTGGAAAAATCTGAGAAATTCTGGACAGTTCTTTGGATTCTGGACTGTGATACAAACTGGGCTTTGCTGGCTGCGAGGCCCACACGAAAATGAACTGTAAACACCCCAAAAAAAACTGCATATGACGTAAAACAATATTAAAAAAATGGATTAAAAACTAATGAAAATGATTAATGGATTAAACCTAATTAACTAAACTCAAATTCAATTAAACTAATTAACTCCTAATTAATAAACTCTAATAAACCTATTAAGAAAAATCTAATAAATTTCTATAATATCTAAAATTAAACATTTAATTTCTATTTATTTAATAAGAAAAATTCTATATTGAAAAAGATTAAAATCTATTTAGACTATTAAAAAACCTATTAATGTTCTAAAAAAATTCTATATTATCTAAAAATATTAAAATCTATATTATCCTAAAAAGATAAAATCTATTAAAATCCTATTAAATCCTAAAAATGAATTTTAAATCTAATATATTCTAAAAATGAATTAAATCTATAAAATGCTAAAAATTGATTTAAAAAGAATTAAAAATATCAAAAATTCTATTAAATCCTAAAAATGATTTTAAAAGCTATTTAAAACCCTAAAAAATCCTATAAAAATCCAGAAAAATCACCACAATTCCCAGAGGGACAAAATGAGCACCGAACGACACAAAAATAATCGGTAAAAATAAACGGGCACCGAAATAACCCAAAAATCAATTCTACCTATTAAAACTGATTAAAAACTGATAAAAAACACCTGAAACACGAGACGAGAGCTGTGATCCCTGATAAAATCAATATCAATGCAAAATGCAATGTATGCAATATGCCGATGCGAATGCGGTTATGCGTCGAAACATCGAGCCAAATGCGAGACCCGGTTGGTCAAATTTTGGGGTGCAACAGCTGCCCCTATTCAAGCGACTTCGACCTGAATGGGTGAAGAGCGCTCAGCCTTCAAACATTCAAGGTAGATGACGGTTGAATACAAATGGAACCCTGAAATTTGCCAACCGCAAGAATATACTGCAAAGCTGCTTGAGGAATAACTTTCAATAAACTGAAGTTTGGTTGTAATGGCAACATCTGGTCAATTTTCTGATACAATTTTCTTCTCCTTTTCAACACCTGTGTGACGCCACAAGTATTGAAATAATGCTTCATAAAGCAAACACCTTGATTCCCATCTCTCTCATGGGATCAAATCTGGTCAACTCACAGTTCAATGCGAACTTGAGGACAATTCTCCTGGGGAATTCTGAATGGAACTGCCTGGCACCTGTTTTGACAAAGGGGACAGCTTCAGAAGTCTGATATATGTCAATCTCCTTGTTGTTGTTGTTGTTGTTTTTTTTTTTTCCGATGCTGACGTAACAACCAAATATGAAGAATCACTCCGCTGGGGAAGACAAGAAGCTGAACCACACAACTCTGCAGGTGAACAAATTCGAAATCCAATAGGTAACCATCTTGGTCTATGTTTCGACATGCGTATGCTTGAAATGATGCAATGTCCTATATGACATGTAAATGCTATGCGTTTTGTTTGAAAATGCGATGCCCAGACGGCATGGATATGCTATATGCTTGTATAAATGCTATGACTATATATACAAATGCTAATGCAGGCTCGAGCTACCAGAGAACACCAGGTCTGAAAACCGCTTGGCAAAATAAATACCGAAGGAAACGTCAACTCTACTGGGGATGACCTGAAGTCACAGAACCATCTCAGCAAAATAAATGCTGGAAACGGGAAATCAGATCCGCTGGGGATAACTGCCCTGCTGGAGAAATGAAAAGGCAACCCTGCTTGACGACTTCACTGGGGAAAGAAAGAGAACTCTGCTCGGGGATGCTCTCTTCAAACCATTGGCAACTGATTATACTCTGCGGGGATTGACCCAAACTGAGGTTGATTGCGCGCAGCACACTGCTGTAGATGCTCCCACTATCAAGGATATCAATCTTAATCTGCTGAAGATACTCCTGATCCTACTCTGATACGGGGTAAAAGGCAATCTCGACTCTTCCGGGAATAATAAGCAACTTTCATCTGCTGAAGAGTAGCAATTCTGATTTAACAACATCTGCGAGGAATCCAAACATTACTCGGATCACTGTATCTGTCGAGCTTCGTATCGGGGAACATGACGACATGCGAGTCATTGGGAAATATTGTGTCAGATCTCTTTTAGGTTTTTTGTTTTTGGTTTTTCTGGTTTAGAATAAACATGGATTATGTACACAGTGGAAGATATGGACATACTAGGCGAGAACTAGCATTCAAAGGTAGACTATCAGGCGAGAACTGATAGGAAAATAGGTTAGGAAAATTGATTTTTGTGTTTTTGAACATCAGACGGGCTGACTAGATAACAGACAGAGGCATAGACAACCAGGCGAGAACTGGCTGAAAGCTCACGTACACCAGGCGAGAACTGGTATAACACATAGGGTAAAACACACGAGAACTGATTACGCGATGACATGTACCAGGCGAGAACTGATACAACACTTGAAGAAACGATGAACAAACGAGAATTGGTTACCAATAAACTGCACCAGGACGGGAACTGCTGCTTACAATAAACTGCACCAGGACGGGAACTGATGCTTACGGAAGGTTGGGCCAGACGAGAACTGGTTACCGATTTGCCAGGCGAGAACTGGACTTTGGAAACGGCTGGTTACTGACACGCAACAGGTTTAAACTGCAGGATAATGATCCAATGACAACAAGACCTTCTTATTTGAAAGGTTTTCGATAAGGGTATTGACATGATTCCCCGATACTCAACTTTGGCTGGGGATAAAAGACTGGCTTGCACAACTTGCCCCAGTACAATGCACCTTGCCCCAATCTAACTCTTGGGAATATTGCTCTGAACAGCTTGCTACGAGAAGACTTCGAGAATACTTGCCCCGGCATCTGCACGACAAAAGAATTCAATCTCCAATTAAACACCTAACAACCCAGTTGATTTCAACACTCTCTGCGATGACTTGCCCCTGAATGAGCGATGAGCGACTCAACCCGATCTGATTATCCATTGGAAGCATCTGCTTTCAAATCTCAGCGCTCTGCATAACTGCCTCTGATTGGCTCTCGAGAAGACTCACTTCTGATCAACTACTTCTCAAATGAACTGCCCCTGCTCAACTGAAGCTTCGGGACTTGTCCTCAGACTGACTGATACTGAACTTACTGGAAGATAATGCCCCTGATTCACAAGGCTTCACAACATGCACCATTCTGGTTCAGACTGCTGGATTGCTCAGTCTTGCTTGATTATTCTATGCTGGAATTTCTTTCATGCCAACTACTAACCTGCAATTAGAATCGTCGGTTCACGAATGGTAATCTTAATGCAGTGCTCATGCAGATTTTGAAAAAATTTTGAGCTGTCACTCATTTACATGCATATGATTGAGAGTGACGAATGAACCAAAGTTCAAACGCAGTGCTTACGTGGTCAGTGAAAATACAACAAGGATGTGACTAGCAAGTCAAGAAGGAGTCAGGTTACTCAACCTTATCGTAATGCGCTTTAGAATAACCCTACCTCAATTAGGTCTTTTAAGGGTTGTATCGTGGTCGGGTTCACGGTTCGTAAAACAAAGGATATTTGGCTCAAATTTGATTTGTACCCACCCCTTCTACGTGATGATCTCCGATCCTAAGGTTCAGTTAACCTGGCACAAGCACTCGCCTCTTCGAGAAGTATGTTGAATGGTAAGAACCACAGTTAAGGAATTCACAAGCTTTTCTTCTAGAGTGATAGTTACTCCTTCTTCGCTTTCGGTGTCTGTGTACACGACTTTGTGATTTGCTGGGGAAAATTTTCTTTTTAATCCCTTCTTTTTCATTCTTTTGGTTCCCTAATTTTTGCCTGGACTGACTCATTTTGAGTTCTTTTCGATTTTTTCGATTTCTTTTGAAGTCCAGCGGGATGCCCTAATTTTTGCCTAAGTACTAGCTTTCTAGCTTTTTCTTTTTACTTAGCGGGCTTTCTTTCTTCTTTCTTTTGGAACAAAGTCGTGTGACACTGGTTGTCTTGATTGCTCCGAAAGGATTGTAACTGCCTCACTCCCGATTGGTGAGGTTTGACCTCTTGAAAGGTGTAAACTGATTGGTCCTTGAAAGACAACATTCCCCTGCAAGACTTGAATGCTCGGTCAAGCTAACTGACAACTACCCTGCCCCGGGTTAAGATGTGAGGGTTAAAAAAGTCCGAAAAAACTTCTACTTCCTGGCTCGAAGTGGTTAACAAGGGACTAACTCCTTATATCTCCAGTGTTTGGGGAATTTGGAACAATGCCTTGTACGTCATCGGTACGGTCTTATCTGAAAGCATACAATCATTGGTTATGAGTTTCAGTTTCATCATCCTCCCTCCTAACTTTGCTAGTCACAGCGAAAAAAAATGGAGTGAATAAAATGCAAGTGTCAGTGCAATGCAGTAAATGAGCGACAGCGACATGATTAATTCAGAAAAATGCATAATCACTTTATTATTATCACCATTCAAAACATACAATGTTTAAAAAGCAGGTAGTAACTAACAGGAAAAGAAACTACAAATGCAAATGATATAAAAGCTGGAGAACTGCCAATGTTGAGGCGCCTGCCTGTCTGAACCACTGGCTTATGCTGGGGAACACCTTCCGAATCTATGAGCCTAGACAGCTGAGCGGTTAGGGATGAACAAACAGAAATCCTTCTCGAAAGGAAATGCGATCCTGATCAATCAACTGCTGTACCTTCGCCTGAAATGCTTTACAATCTTCGGTCGAATGCCCCGGAGAGCCACCATGATAACCACACTGCACGTGGGGATTGTACCCAGGAGGGTAAGGTTCTGGAACTGGCTTAAGAGCTTTCGGCTTCACCAAAGACTTCTGAATCAAAGATGGTAGCAACTGGCTATACGACATCGGCACTAGGTGAAAAGGAGCTTTCCTTCGTTCCAAGTTGTTACGAGGTCTGTTCTGATTCTGACGCTGATTCTGATAACCTCGGCCACGAGTTCGCTGATTTGCAATGGAAGCGACATAAGGTTCCTGATAGATTGCCCCAGGCACGGCTGTCTGTTCAGTATAACAAGCCACGGGAGGTACTGATCTCTGATAAGATGATGAACCAACAAAATTCACTGATTCGCTTCGAGGATATTCAATCTTTGGCATGACTGAGTTGATCACAACTTCTTCCTCACTCTGATAGTCACAAGGGTATTCAATTTCACCAGCTTGATCATATGAAGTAATCTGAATTTTCCCCATTCTTATGGAGTACTCAAGGCGCTCTCCTAATGCTACCACGTCAGAGAAACTTGCCGGAACTCCGAGCAATCTTTTGAAGTACGGATATTGTAGGGAATCTACAAACATGCTTGCCAGCTCTTGGTCTAACAGCGGGGGGCGCACTCTAGCAGCAAATTCTCTCCATCTCTGAGCATACTTCCTGATCGGTTCATTGATCTCTTGAGACAACTCTTGCAAATGCATGCGATAGGGAGCAATGTCTAGATTGTAATCGTACTGCTTCAGAAAAGCTCTGGCTAAATCCATCCATGACTGAATCTGATTCCTCTCTAACTGCATATACCACCTCAAAGATGCCCCAGTCAGACTATCTTGAAAGCAATGGATCATCAACTTATCATCTCGCGCAAACGCAGTCATTCTTCGACAGAACATCATCAAATGCAGCTTCAGACAGTTATCTCCCGTGTACTTCTCAAATTTCGGCACTTTGAACTTGTAAGGCAACACCAGGTCAGGAACCAAACACATGCCTACAGCATCCAGGTTGACAGCATCTTTGGCTTTCAAAGCTTTCATTTGCTCTTCCAACACTCGGACTCTTCTACCATCGTCAAGGGCTCTTGGATCTACCATCCCAGCTGCTGGAATATCTCTTCGGTAATTCATCACAGGGAAAGCAACACCTTGATTGTTGACAGGAGGAGGACGCTCATTCTGGGCAACAAACTGCTCATGTCGATCTCGGTTCTCAACAGAAGGCTGTACAACTTGGTCTGCAGCAACGTTGTTCACTTGCGGGATGTCTTCCATGGAATCATACAGAGGGTTGGACGCCATAGTGAACCCTGTCAAGGTGTTAGGAGACTGGAAATTGCCTTCAGACATGGCTACCAATAATCTTCAGCTGACTTCGACACTTGATTCTGCTCAAATCTACTCAACCCCTAGGTAGGTCTTCTGACAATCAACAGCTGCTCAATCCAAACTCCGGGTAATCACCTTCAGGAAACAAAGGCTGGATCAGAACTCTGGCTAGCTGGAGGATGATATGCAATGCAACACTGATATGCATATGATATGCAAAAATGCAGCAAACAATGGGACCACAGCCCCCACACAAAATCTGAATACTGCTGCGCTGCTGACGGAGACGTTCTCTGAAAAGAAGACCAGAATAACGGGTAGGTTGGAAGTCAAGTTTCCTGCACAAAAAACCCCCCCACTCACAGGTGTGGACCTATATCTGACAAGGTACGGCATCCTATGCGGTCGTCAGCGTCACAGACTTTCATGAGGAATGATACGATTCCCAGAAGGAGTGGCATCGTCATCTCATGAAGAGGCCTCACTTAGCTAACTTCCAATTGATCGGTTCCCAGAGTCGACAATCCTCACGTCTGGACTCCCCTCAGATCCTCAGGACCGGAAAGGAGCACCTCTGCGAGAACCTCGTCCGAGTGCGAATTTTCGTAGGGAACTGCGCCTGCTCAGCAGACAGGTTCGTCTACTACTTCTCCGCAACTATATCTAGGTGTATACTCATACTCGAGCCCAGGTCCGGCTTATCTCAATCATAGAACACCCGTAACACCCCAACAGCAACAGATAATATCGATAAATAAACACCTAATAGACAAGCAAACAAACGCTAGGATTGACTCTCTCTTAGGGGACGTTGGATCCCACACGCATGAGAACTATCGCAGTCCTTAGCAGCCAGGGGACGTTGGATCCCCAGCAGAGTCGCCAGCTGTCGCTACTGCGAAAATCGGCGCCGGCTGACAGAAGAGTCGCCACCGTGCGTTATTTATCCCTCAGAGCGGGAAAGGAAACGCTCGAAGTAAACCTCGCAAAAAACGGGGAAAAGGTATGGCCATCGCAACCATAGCCTGGGTTCGGGAGTCGGTTACGCAAGGGGAAGGTATTAGCACCCCTCACGTCCGTCGTACTCGACGGGATCCACGCTTGCTTGGGTTGTCTACTGGATGCAAAACAATCTTATCTACGGCTGCTACATCTAAACGGAAGGGAATTGACTCGATAGAGCGTCGCACTCTATGCCTACGTATTCTCAAGAGAGAAAGTCAGAGTCAACGTAGTTCGGGACTACAGGGAAAATTGGCTCGCCAAGACCTCGCGTCTTGTGCCTACATACTTCCACTGGATGGAAGATCAGAGCTTTACGTAGTTCAGACTAACTACGGCTAAACAAACATTCTCACACAGCAGTGAGAAAACAACTGGCTTCACAGGGTCGGGAACTTATGGGCAAAACTATGGTTGAGTCTCAAATGCACTCGGGCAAGAGAGAAAAAGGGTATCAATTAATCGTCAGCGGGAAAGTCTCGATCGCACAGCCGCGAGAGAACAAAAGTCAATCGTTAGTGTGCTCGCTAGGATATCGCATCCTATGCCTACATATCTTCGTCTGGTACGAAGAATCAGAGCAGCTGTAGTTCGGCTACTATCGGACCACAGCTCAAATCTCGTTTTATTAATCTCTGAAAAAAAATGATTACAATGGGTTGAATACTGAAATAAATCTCCTAGGAAACGCTATCCTATTCTATCTTAAAAAATCGAATGGAAATAGCCCCCTAACAAATGGGCCTCTAAGCTATCCTAAAAGTCGGAAAATAATCTCTATGAAAGACCTAAAAAGAAAATGCTTTTAAAAAATATTAAACTACTTTAATATTTTTTTCTCTTTTTTCTCCTTTTCTTTTCAACATATTTTTCTTTTCTCAAAATATTTTTCTCCATTTTTTTCCACAAATATTTCTCTATTTTTCTTCACAATATTTTCTTATGAATATTTTTTCCTTTTCTTTTCTCATTTTTCTCTTTATTTTCAACAATATTTCTTTTCACTTCTTTTTTCTCAAAGACTTTTCTTTTATGCTTTTTTCATATTTTTCTCCACTTTCAAATATCCTTTTTTTTTTTCTCTTTATTTCTTTTTCCTCTTCAAATTCTTTTTCTCTATTTCCATAATATTTTTCTTCACTTCTTTTTTCTATTTTTTTTTATTATTCCTTAAAAGAATAAAAATAAAAAGAAATACAAGAAAGGGGCTGGGGGGTGTACTGTTACACAGTGGGAGTTAACAAGAAACAGAAAAAATAAAAAAAAGCTGCATAGTTTGGGCCCAGCCCAATTTTCTTCAGAAAAATGCAGGGGGGTGTAACTGGTAATCTGGGGGCGTATGGAGAAATGGGGCCCAGGCCCAGAACTTGTCCAAAAAATGTGAGGGAGATGCGTGCCAAAAAATTGGTTGGGCCTGAGGCCCAATGAACCAGCCTTCCCTCCTTCTCTTCACTCTCAATTTCTGAAGAAACCCTAGACTACCTTCTCCCTCCGCCGCCGCAAGTCTCCGTTTCACTCTCAGCCTCTCCCTCTCCTCCGTCCTCTCTGTTTCCTCCTCGTAATCTTGTCTCCCCCACAATCTTTCAATCGTCCTCTCAAACTCACCTCTATGCTTGATATCTGGAAATACGCGTGAAGGCCTTTGACGAGCGAAGATGGAGATCTATTGAAAGTTCTTAAGATCTGGTGATGAGGCTCTCGAAGGATGAAGGCACGATGAAGCTCTTGGGAGTTTTGATGAAAGGATCGTTGAAACCTCAGAGGAACACGACTCACTGATGAAGATTGTTGTTGAGGTAGTTTCTGGAAATCGCGCTTGAAAGTTGTTGAACAAGGAGGACCCGAATCTTGAATGTTCTTGTGATGTTGCTTGAAGATCCAGAGATTGTGGATGAGGATCGTTGATGAACAAACTGGAGATTTGTTGAAGGTTGAGCTTCTGAGATTCTCTGTTGAAGGTGAATTTCTGGAAAGATAATTGTTGAACTGGAGAGTTGGAGATCTGATGGATGACGAACATGATGATGGAGATTCATCCTTCTGATGATGATGGAGTTCGTTGATGCGTGATGGAGCTTGGTCGGTTGTTTGATGGTGGTGATTCGGAGGAAGATGGCCGGAGAAGGAGGTTTAGGAAGATGAAGATGGTTGGATGTTGGGAAGAAGATGAAGATAGGCAGTCATGGAGGTTTGATCGGAGGTTTCTGGAGTTTGTGGTGGATTTCCGGCGAGGGACGGCTGCCGCCGGCCATGCAAGCCGGCCGGTGGCGTTTTCCCGGTGAAGGTTCTGGTGACGCCACGTGGGGACTATGGTGGAGGGACTCTCTGCATGTGGGACACGCGTCCCACGCGTGGCTGAGAGAGAGAGAGGCAGTGGATACGTGGCGTGTGTGTGTGCAGCGAAGTGGGTCCTCTTGTAAGCAACACGTGGCTTGCATTTAAATGCTGAGAATTCGCTGGCGTGCTCTAGAAGCTTCCTGATGGTGCTGGAAAAATCTGAGAAATTCTGGACAGTTCTTTGGATTCTGGACTGTGATACAAACTGGGCTTTGCTGGCTGCGAGGCCCACACGAAAATGAACTGTAAACACCCCAAAAAAAACTGCATATGACGTAAAACAATATTAAAAAAATGGATTAAAAACTAATGAAAATGATTAATGGATTAAACCTAATTAACTAAACTCAAATTCAATTAAACTAATTAACTCCTAATTAATAAACTCTAATAAACCTATTAAGAAAAATCTAATAAATTTCTATAATATCTAAAATTAAACATTTAATTTCTATTTATTTAATAAGAAAAATTCTATATTGAAAAAGATTAAAATCTATTTAGACTATTAAAAAACCTATTAATGTTCTAAAAAAATTCTATATTATCTAAAAATATTAAAATCTATATTATCCTAAAAAGATAAAATCTATTAAAATCCTATTAAATCCTAAAAATGAATTTTAAATCTAATATATTCTAAAAATGAATTAAATCTATAAAATGCTAAAAATTGATTTAAAAAGAATTAAAAATATCAAAAATTCTATTAAATCCTAAAAATGATTTTAAAAGCTATTTAAAACCCTAAAAAATCCTATAAAAATCCAGAAAAATCACCACAATTCCCAGAGGGACAAAATGAGCACCGAACGACACAAAAATAATCGGTAAAAATAAACGGGCACCGAAATAACCCAAAAATCAATTCTACCTATTAAAACTGATTAAAAACTGATAAAAAACACCTGAAACACGAGACGAGAGCTGTGATCCCTGATAAAATCAATATCAATGCAAAATGCAATGTATGCAATATGCCGATGCGAATGCGGTTATGCGTCGAAACATCGAGCCAAATGCGAGACCCGGTTGGTCAAATTTTGGGGTGCAACAAAGACTCCATCGAGGGAATGATCTCGAAGGGTAAATATCTTATCCTGGCGAGGAAAGATAGTTGAAGTAACCGTCATCCACGAGGATCGAGCTCTGTGGGGAAACTGGAAACAAGTAGGTATTTTATGCTTAGGGCTGACGATCTATGTGGAGAGAATGGACCAACCCAGTTACTCGGCGGTAACAACCAATGATGGCGAGACACAATGAACCTGTGAAGGTTAAGGCCCATGTTAATGTGAATGTATGTTAATGTCTATGTATGTAGTTAAATATGCAGGATGTCATGAAATGAGTATGTAATGAGTATGTGGAATGAATATATGAAATGGGTATGTGAAATGAATATATGAAATAGGCATGTGATGCTTATGCCCCTGCGTATGCTGACGAAACAGACTAGAGACGGGACGAGAGATGAAATAAACATCTCGACGGAGATACCCTGCGTTCTCTACAACCAATACGTCAATCATGGGTAAGAATGATCAATGGTAGAACCAAATCTGGTTTTAAAGTTCTGAATTCTCTGGGGAGAAGGTAATCCGTTTGGGTGCACAGTATCACGTCTTCACATGGGGAGAAGAAAACCTGAGGGACGCTTTCGAGTTACCCAAGAAAAAGTTGTCAGCTTATAGTCTCTCTGGGGACTGTGATGAGGCAATAGTTTAGGAACCTGTTGCAACACTGAGATTTACTGGGGAATGAAGGCCGCCGTGAGTAAAATCCATCGGGTGCATGAAGAAAAGTTGTGAAACCACATGGTTTTGGTCTTGAAGGACCTTATAGTAGTTGCCATTTGTTTCTTTTTTTAAAAACACGGTTCCCCAGGATATTTGCGTTGTGAGGTATGGTCATCTCAAGAGGATTTTATAGAGAACACGGAGTCTGGTTGCCCCACTATTTTCAAACTCTTTGAGAGATGCATCAGGTCTCGACGTAACTGGCACAAAATTAATCGTGTTACGACGAAATCTTTGAGAAATAGCTCTTAAGAACGTCAGACTCGCGTTGGTAAGCGAACTGGGAAACTGCCTGCCCCTGTTTAGCAGGATCTTCAAGTTCTAAGGGTTATGTCTATATGTAAATCTCTAAGATATCAAGCAAAGTCATCATGCCTGAAATGCCTATCCTGAGTTTGTCAATGTACACATATATTTGTATTGAATTTTTGTTTTGAAAAAGATATCGCCATAACTTGTGACCGAAATCACTAGTCCGGATATAAGTTTTAATTATAATGCCAACATGAATTTTTCTGAGCATAGCTCGTAGGAGTCAGGAAACGTGATCTTGTCGAGTATGCTTTCAACCGAAGTCCTACTTCAATTAGGTCTTTTAAAGGTTGTATCGTGGCTCGGTTCACGGTTTAAGAAACAAAGGATATAGGCTCAAAGTTATATTTGTACCCTCCCATTCTTCGTGATGTTCTCCAATCCTAATTCAGTTAATCGGATGCGAGCACTCATACCTCAAACGGATTTGCTATGGTTGAGAACTTATCAAGGCTTTGGACGTGGCAGTCACTCACCTATTTCTAATGGCAATTGGTCACACGACTTTGTTCTTTATAAGGATCCTAAAAAACTACTGGTTTGTTCTTATTCCCTAACTTTTACCTGGACAACGTCTTTTGATATGACTTTGGAGTCCAGCGGGATGCCCCAGTTTTGCCTAAGTCTCCTTCATAGGTTTTGACTTAGCGGGCTCTTATTTTTTTTTAATATTCTTTTATGCACAAGTCGTGTAAATCTTTTGAAAGGCTCGTGACTGCCCCACTCCTTAGGTAACCGAGGGATAGTCATTGTATTGGACTTCTTAAGATGCTAAGGATAAATTCTCGAAGGTTTGCTCTTCCCTTTTTTAGAGTCTAAGTGCTCGATCTGTTTAACTGAAACCTACCCTGCCCCAGGTTAGGATGAAGGTTCTTAAAAGAAAGAAAACTCCTACTTCAAGGCTCAAAGGGTTGACTAGGGATTAACATCCTTATATCTCCAATGTTTGGGATTTGAAACAACGCCTTACATCATCAGCAGGTTTTAATTGAAAGCATACGACAAGAAATCCGACGTTTTGGGTTCGTCATCCTCCCCCCAATTCTCCATCAGAACAAGAGATCGGGTAAAAGTTGGCATTATGATTTATGAAAATGTTTTTTTTTGAATGAGTGAAACGAATGGATTTATTCAAGACAAACATATGCGCTGCATTAATTAATCAAAGATAAACAAGTTCGTACATGCTAAATATGCTTAATCAAAGAGAAATGCATATAAATAAACAAATGAACTGTCGGAAAAATCCTTCTAAATGTTTATGGAATCTTGCATTCAAGAGTAAATGTTTCCTTTGGCGGAGCCTCAATGGAAAGGACGTCTGATTTATGATCACTGTGAGTCGTCATGGCTTGCCCCAGTTATGCTGGTCACATCTTCAACAGTTTTCAGTCGTTGCTTCAAAATAACTTTCCCAGATTCTTTGTTGATCCCGGTCATATCATCTTGAGGGTTACTGAAATGAAGCGAGCTAGGCCTTTGAATAATTACTGGCTTCGACTGGTTTGCTGAGGGGACAACACACTTTGCAGAATTTAAGCTTGACAAGCGGGGAACCCCGAGAGGAGTCTCGATCTTCGGCTGAGCATTGCTAAAAGACAACTTCTTCGTTTCTAGCAAAATTCTGACAAAGTTCTTAAGAGCATAACAATTCTCTAGATCATGGTCGGGCGCACCCTCATGAAATAAACAATGAGTGGCAGCGTCGTAACCTGCAGGTAACGGATTAGGCGGAGGACCCAAAGCACGGGTGGTAATCAGACCTTGTTGTACCAAATAGGGGTATAACTCAGTGAAAGTCATCGGAATTGGAGGACAAGGCTTATACTGCCTCTTACGGGGATAAGGAACCTGATCCTGTGATTGTTGGTGAACAGGAGCGTTGGGCACTCGTTGACTGTTGACAGGAACTTGCATGGGCGGATAACCGGAAGGTTGTTGATAAACTGGTGCTTGATATACCGGAGCTGACTGCACAGGCTGGTATGTAGGAAACTGCTGCTCGAAAGGAGGTGCAACAGTAGCTACATAGGGTTGTTGGACATATGAGAGCGGATAACCTTGAACATAACTCTGCTGATGTTGCCAAGGTTGAGGAGTAGCCATTTTGCGGTTCCTCGAACGTGCAGGTCCTTTACCATGGTCGGAGTTAGGAGTTTTTCACTTGGGAGGGGTAGCTCGTCGAACTGGTTGAGCACTAGGAGGCACCAAACCGGATTGAAGACCATGAGGAGGTACATTCTCGACAATAACAGCTTGTTAAGGTTCCATAGCGGTATTAATAATCTCAGAAACAACAGTAGACTGAGCGTCCACCTTCACACTAAGAGCTCGTAGCATCTCCAAAATCTGCCCCACACTTCCTCGAAGATCTTCGAGTTCATGGCTGACACGGTTGATCTCTTGGTTTTGATCTTCCATCCTTTTGAAGGGTCGTATTGATGCAGAGAACTTAGGGTGACAAAACTGGAAGGTGAGAAAACCGCGTATGAGAAACCGGGAGATACATGCAATGCAAAAGTATGATGCTAAAATGTGAATGCAAATGAAGATTTCATGGAATTCAAATATTTACGAATATTGCGGAATACCAAGGAAACTTTTAATTCATTGAAGACAAATTACAAATAATATTCTTGCAACCAAAATAGCTAAATAAAAGCCTGGAAAGTCCTAGAGAAGCATCTTCCACAACTTCAGTGAGCAGACGGAGAGTCGGAGGAAAATAAATATTCGTAGAGCCTTCTCTTCTTGTAGGATTGTATCTCATCATTCTTCAACTGAATCTGCTTTCGAAGTTCTTCGTACTCGCTGACCATCACATGGTATTTGTTCTTCCATGATTCTGTTTCGAGTTGTGATCTCTTCAAAGTGATTTTCAAGGTCTCAGCTTCAGTCATGAAATACTGAACAGGTTCTTCTCTTTGAGGTAAAGGATCTTGGCGAGAGTAGGGCATCTTCAACTCAATAGCTCTTCCTCGGACCCATTGAAGGTACGGTTCCATGGACACACAATTAGGTCTTCCCAAACTTTCTTTGTCTTTCCTATGCAGATGATTCCAAGAAGATAGAATCTGATCTTGAAGCTTTTTGTCGTCTTTGAAAAAGATTTTCTCCACATGAATACCTTTAGGCGGTTCCTTCAAGGGATATCCCAACTGTCGGCGAGCTAGGACTGGATTGTAGCTAATTCCTCCATTGAAACTGAGCAAAGGCACATTGTTGAAGTTTCCACAACTATCAATGATCGATATCCCATCGTACATGCGATTATACCAATCAATATCAGAGTGAGTTAAAGCCATAACTTTTTTGCGACCAACGTTCTTGATTAGATCTCCAGAACGGACCGGACTTGGGTAAGTGAGAAATAAACCACTTGTATAGTAATGGCACACAACATGTAATCATTCCTCCACCATGAAAGTTTCGGAGATGTACTGAATGATAAGTATTACCCAATAGTGTTGGAACTGGATTTCTCCTCATGAAGGTCTTGATTGCATTAAGGTCCATAAACCCCTCGAAACTAGGAAAAAGCAGCAACCCATAAATGAGCAAAGCAAATATTGTCTCAAAGGCAAACATGTCTTTATGATCGGCATAAAATTGGGCTTTCTTAATTAGGAAGTCCCTGGGAAAACCGGAGATCCCCCCTTTAATGATCATATTGTTTTTGACATCGGATATCTTTAGACAAATGGCTTTAGCAATATCTCGTTCTTTAGGGTCTTCCTCCAAGAAAGGGAATGGAGACTTATCCAAGATAGGTAATCCCACCAACTGAGAGTACTCTTCTAAGGTAGGTAAAAGCTGATAATCTGGAAAGGTGAAGCAGCGATAATCTGGATCATAAAATTGTAGCAAAGTCGCAAGAAGTCCTTCGTTTACTTGAACCTTCAACAAAGACAATAGCCTTCCATATCTGTTTTGGAACTTTTCTTGATCTTGAACCAAATCTCTTAGCTTCTCTAGGACTTCCAAATTAAAACCCTTAAAAGTAAATTTCAAAGTATGCTTCCTAGAGTGATCCATGGTATCCTGCAATGTTCATAAATAGAGTTTTGAATTCCATGAAGTCTTAATGTAATATGATGCTTTATGAATGCAATGCATGAAAACACATAAAGTCCTAGGTTAAAGGTACGTGAGCGGAGTTAAGGTCTACCCATCCCAAAAAGGAGTGTAATATAGGTTAGTTGTACCTGCAGAACAAGGTTCTAAAAAGTGCCCAAAGTCATCAGCCCATCTTTCGGATATTATCAACCTTCCGACTGACTCGGGGGTTAATAATATTCTCAAGAGAACCTCTTTTGAGTGTAGCATCGCGTAGCAACCATTGTAGGACTACTCCCACATAGTTCCCGCACTACGTCCTAAATAAGGCCGAGGTGGTGTAAAGGTACTACGGTTCCCAATATCACAGACTCCAATCGACCATGGAAAAAGTTTTCACGATTACTCGTTCAACCGAACCATTTTCGAAAAGGTCTCGACTGAGCGGTGATTCTCGAATCAGCTTGGTCGGGATTCAACTCCCTATAAGCCTCATCGAATATATCCCCATCCTATAATAATGTCACTAGTCCGGGCGTAGGACTTATCTCACAACACAAGGAACAGTCCCAAAATCAAAGTACAATATATACATGCAAATGAATAGTAAAACAAATAGTAATAAATATGAACAAATTAAGGATAACCCTCAAAAGTTTAGAAAGTCCCCAGTGAAGTCGCCATTTTCTGTTGCGGTGGAAATAGGATATCAAATTATTAATTAATTTGAATCGCAATTCAATTCACAACCGCTCTTTGATTTATCCGAAGGAAAAGGTCAAAAGAGGGAAAACCTATTTTGCATCGTAAACACAATGCGGGGAAAGATCTAGGGTTCGGGGGTTGGTTAAATTTAGGGAAGGTATTAGCACCCTAAACTTCTGTAGTACTCTACAGGAACCTTTTGTTCAGATGTTTACTATTTGCTTTATTTATTCTTAAGATATATGTACAAAGGATTAAAAGTGAGAAAAGAGACCTAAGGGGTTAATTCTAAGTTTACTCGGCAAGACATCGCATCTTGTGCCTACATATCCTTACGGGAGTGGAATCAGAGTAATCGTAGTTCCCCTCAAAAGGGAGGTTAGAGACTTCTCGACTGTGGTCAAGGTCCCATGGGGAATAAACGCATCTTAAGGACACGCTTACATGGAGTGTAGGAACTCCAAATCTCTACGTTGAATTGTTAAGTTGTAATTAGGGTTGAATTAGGTTAAGTTAGGGATTCCACGGCGGGAAACCCTAAAATGAGCACGGCGGCTCTTTGACCTAATGCTAGAGGTAAAATTGTAATTTTGCCTGCGGCGAGGCATTTGTGAAAATTTAGGGTTGAAAAGGTGTAAGGGTTGAAGGTGAGGACTATTGGCGCGGCGACCAAAAGCTAGACCTAACCTTCGGATGTGTGTAGTGTGACAGAATAATTGGTGGAAGTGTAGTAAATTGAATCATGCTTACAGAAAAATAATGTCCTAATTTAACCATGCAAGCAGAAATTTAAAGGCAAAAATTAAAGCGCGATTGTTAGGATTCGCGAGGTTACAACCGAGAAGCAGTTACAATAATGATGAAACTTAAATAAAACACCACGTAATAAGCTGCAAAAATGAACACACGCGTTTAATGGGCAAAGTCAGACGGTAATTGGACGAGTCATGAGACAAGAGTGCAATGTTGAAGATTTTTGTTGTTTTGAAAAAAAGGTGTTAAATGAACTTATAAAAAGAAAGAGTAATGTTAATTTTAAAAAAATATTTTAAATTTATTCTAAAAAAAGTTTTAATTTATATATTTTTTAAAAAAAGATTTTAAGTTATTTATTTAAAAAAAGTTTTTTTTAAATGTATTATATGAAAAAAGGTTTTTTAATTTTATTTATTTTTTAAAAAAACAATTTTAATATTTGGTTAAAAAATTTTTAATAATATTTAAACTAACTAATTATAAAAATAAAATAAATAAATAAAAAAAAGGAAATGAAAGGGGTTGGGCCGGTAATCACTTCCGGACCCAACCCGGTTGATGTAAGTAACAAAAATAAGAATCAGGGTTTCCAAAACCCTAATCCCTCCCGCGGTGCAGCTCTCTCGTTTCGTTTCTCGTCTTTTCTTGTCTCCGCCATGTTTTCCTTCATGTCTTCTTCTCCACGCTAAAAGAACAGAAAAAACGTGTTAATATGATGATGATGGAATGAAGGCTTACGGTGGGTTCTTAATCGGTGATGAACGGAGGCGATGATGTTGCAAATCTGAGCCTCAACGGATGTTTGCCCGTCGTTGAATGAACGGCGCCGGCGGACCTCCTTCGTTGGGTTTGTTCGATGGCTGTTTGTGATGGCTTTGGGCGAAAACTCTTCTTCTTTCGATCTCGCGGTCGCTAGGGTTTCACGATTCGTCTTCTTCGCAGCTTTTTGGTGCTCTCCGCCGTTTCGTCCAGGGTTTCACACGAGGTGATATTGTTCCCTTTTATAATTTCTCTTTTTGGGCCTTGGATCTTTGAGTTTACGTTTTTTGAGATTTGATTTCTTTTCTCTTCTGATATGATTTGATCTTGTTGAATGTGATTTGAACTTGCCTTTTTCGGATTCACTTTTGCTTGATTATTTTTCTGATAAGTTGATTGGATCTTTTCTTTCCCTTTCAGACTTACGGATTCAAATTCCCAGTATTTGATTGAATACGGATTTGGAAATTACTTGTATGCTTCTGACTTATGGATTAACACGTTTCGAACACACATTAACTTTTCTTCTTCTTCTTTCAGAAAGGTGCTAACGCTTTGGTTGAATCCAAACTGCCGAGAAGGTTACGCGGTGATGATGACTTTAGGGTCTGAACTGCTATGGTGTGGTTGCTTTCGATTATGGTTGACGGCTTCGTCTGAACCCGTGTTGTTTCTATGCTGACACTAGTTATCTGATGCAGTATGAGTTGTGCTTATTCATAAGACCTTGTTGCCTGTAGCTTGTAATTCATTTTTCTGTTCTGTTCGAACTTGATTCTTCTGGTAAGGGCATTGTTTCGCTGTTGTGGATGTTATTTCGACCCTTCTGGTTTTCGAACCAACTGTTTACTGATACTATCAACTTTTAACATTGGACTTTCTTGTGTAGTTGAGCGGGATTACGGCACGTGCTGCCCAGATATGCTTTCCATTGATACTCATCTTCGGTGCGAGGGTAATGCTCACTTGACTGAACCAGAACCTGCGTGTTGGGCCATGATGTTTCGACTGAGCCCTTCATGTTGCTTTGTTTTCGAGGTGCTTTGGATATTTGAGGATTTCGACCTGAGTTGATTTGCTCATTCTGGTGTAATATGTGATCCTTTTGTCCTTTGAGGTACAATCCATTGCTTCTCGTACCCTGATCTCTTCCTTTCCTGAATTTGCAAAGGGCCGTGATGTATGATAGCTGAGCCTCTGCATTTGGTGATTTGTTCCACGATGCCCCTAGCAGTTTGAGGTAATTTGGTCGCGGGATCTTACTGATACGAACTGAGCTTGATTCTGATTGTTTGTTGAATCACACTTAGTCTCCTATCTTTGGTTAACTTGAACTCGATTCTCTTGCACTTGTTGTTCTATGTTTTCTAGCTGGTTTAGCGGCTTGCGAAGTGTTGGACTTGGTCCTTCTTTTTTTATGAACATGTGCTGGTTTTGGCGCCTTGTGAATTGAAAATTTTTTATTCAACTTTGAGCATCCTGTGAGTTGTTTTGTTTATGCAATTTAGGTGCAGCTTATGAACTGTTTTGGCTTTGAGTTCTGTTATAAACTTTGTACTGATGCTGTTGTGGAATTTCAGGTGTTGGAAACCTTTGAAAACAAAACGATTCAGACCTGCCGGCATCCGGGTCTGAGTCCGAATTTGCCGTGCTGTTTTACCCTTGTATCAGTTTGGAAACCAAATGGGATTTATTCGATGATGGCATAGACCCTTTTCAGTTAATCATTTATCGGCTCGAACTTCTTTTACTTCTTCATCTCTCGGTTGCCCCTTAGATAAGAACAAATGTTTACCTGATCTGACGCTAATGGCACAGATCGGTAACGGGGGTAGGATGCAGCTTCGGTTGTGCCACTCCCGGCACTCGATGATGACGATGTTCTGAGAGTGTCAAAAATAACTTCTAACCCCTTCTTGCTTTTGTTTGTTTTCCTATTTTTTCAGGTAATTGAGATGTATGAAGAAACTCAAAGGAGCCTCATGAAGAACACTTGGAATTCTTTAGGATTTTCTTTTAGAATAAGATATTCATTGTAACATCCTTTTCTTGTAAGCAAATTAAATATTCAGAAACAATTTTCCCTTTCAAACTTGTAACCTTAAATATTTGTGAAATAAAAATCCAATGAAATGGTCATTGTAGCTTTCTCAATTGTAAGTCTAAACATTCATGAATAATAATTCATAAATTATTTAAACTCACCTTTAAGCCATAACTTATGAACACTTGTGGATAAAAATTCCAAAATATCTAAAACTTACTTCCTCTTTGCCTCGATCCAGTGAATGATATCCCATAACATAACCAGATCCAAATTGAAATCCCCTTGATTACGTGACTCCTTAAACCAAGCTTTGGCAACATTCTCCTCATTTTAAGTTCAAATCTCAACTCATGGTGATAAAATAAGCTACTCGTCACATGATCTTGACATGATTAATCCATGTAGACAAATGCCTCGAAAATGGACGTCTTATTTATCCCCACATTGCAAACTCTGCTTGAAATGACCAAAACGCCCCTGGGATAATTCCTGCAAATCAAATCGCACTTAATGATTGGTTAGTGATTAATGGATGCAAAAATGAAATGCTATGCAAATTGACTGACTAAATGTAAGGGAAAAATTTGGGGTATTACAATGCTGATATAGTAAACCTTGATGATTATTCATATAATGATCTGATAGCCACAATCAACCCTAGCATAGCCAAAAGGCTCATGACTAGGAAAGGGAAGAAGGAAGTTGTGCAAAGTCCTCCTAAGAAGACAACTGTAACAAAGAGTACTCATGTTGGCCCTACCAAAGCTTGGAGCAAGGTGGTTCCAAAGAAGAGAAAGGCTCAAACTAGTATTGAATCTGATTCTGACTCGGATGTTGGTTGTGATGTCACTGACATCCAACCAAAGAAGAAACCTACAACTAGCAAACTTGCTGCTAGTGTTCCTGATATTCCTATTGACAATATCTCATTTCATTATCCCTCAAGTGTCAACAGGTGGAAATATGTGTATCAGAAGAGGTTGACATTGGAAAGAGAATTGGCTCAGAATTCCCTTAAAAGTAAGGAGATCATGAATCTTATCCATGATGCTGGTTTAATGAGGACTGTCACTCAGTTTTCTCAGTGCTATGAAATACTTGTTAAGGAGTTCATAGTGAACCTATCAGAAGAATGTGCTGATAGAAAATCAATTGAGTTTGGCAAAGTGTATGTAAGAGGAAAATGTGTCACTTTCTCTTCAAAAATCATCAATAACTATCTAGGGAGATCAGATGAGGCTTAAACTGATTTAGCTGCTTATGACAACAAAGTTTTTCAAGTTATAACTGCCAACCAGGTCAAGAGCTGGCCCTCAAAAGGGAAACTGGTTGCTAGTAAACTTAGTGTGAAGTATGTTATGCTGCATAAGATTGGGGCTGCCAACTGGGTGCCTACAAATCATAAATCAACTGTTGCAACTATCCTAGGAAAGTTCATTTATGCTGTTGGGACCAAAACAAAATTTGATTATGGGACCTACATCTTTGATCAGACCATGAAACATGCTGGCAGTTATAGTGTAAAAGGCCCCATTGCATTTCCATCTCTTATTCGTGGGATCATATTGAATCAATATCCCAATATACTAAAAGAAAATGACTCTGCATGCAAGAGAGAGAGCTCCTTGTCTTTCCACCACAAGCTGTTTCAAGGAACTCATGTTCATGACATTGTCACGACATCTGCAGAAACATCCAAAGGGAGTTCAAAGACATGAAAAGTTGAGGTTATTGCCATGCTCAAAGAAACATGCAGGGAGTTGGAGACAAGGAAGCAAAATCTTGAAAAGTTGATCAGGTCTTTTGAGCAAGATGAAGGTATTGAGTTTACTGAAAATGATGAGGATAAGCATGATTATGGCTCAGGGGAGGATGATGGCCAGAAAGCTGAATCAGAAGAAGCTGCTGCTAGTTCTGATGAAGACTCTGATGAAGAAGGAGATAATGATGATGCTGGCTCTGAGTCTGATGACTAGAGTTCTTAGTTTGGTTGCTCCAGAACAATTTTATTTATGAACAATCTTTTTGTGTTGATTATTTGTAATAATCCTTTACAATTTGTGTTTCCAACCTTATTTGATCTATGCTAATTCATTAGTAGGATCATAATTTTGTGGCTAAAAAGGGGGAGAAATAGTTGTTATCAGCAGGTTGTGTTGTGTATGTAGATGTGTAGGATGTGTTGTGTGTATGCTTAACAGGTGGATTGCACTGAGCAGGTTTGTAGGTGTGCTAATGATAAGCTGTTGCTCTGAGGTGTGTTACAGGTGTGCTAAAGATGTGTAGGTGTATATGTGTGAGCAAGATGATGATCCTGTGTGTGTGTGGCTATTACTGTTAGGTGCTTGGGCTTGGAAGTGTGTGGGTCTACAGGTTGCTTGCAGATTGTGTATGATGTGCATCAGCTGAGGGGGAGTATCACAGGATATTTCACTCAATGTTGTGACATATGTAGTTTGAACTAGCAAGTGGGATGTTGTGCTTGGAACAGGTGGTTTCAGGATGTCATACTAGATGTCTGGACATTCATAATCCAGAACAGTCTGTATGATTGTGTGTGATTGGTAGTGTAGTGAATCTGTTTTGGTAGTAGTGGTAGTATAAGCTAGTAGCCTTTTCTGCTGCTTGTTCTCTGATGTGATGACAAATTGTTTTAGCCAAACATTTGCCAAAGGGGGAGTTTGTAGATGTTTTGATTGGCTGCATTTTATGGAAAAATAATGATGTGTGTGTATATGTCATGATTGATGTCATGACATGCTGGTGTAGTGTTCTGCAGGGTAAGTTTGCTTAGCTAGAGCAAAGTGTATTAGATGTCATGACATCGAGTAGCTGACATCAAGGGCGCATGTTTTAGTTTTCTGGTATATTGCATGAGGAACCTCAGGCTATACTTTAGGAAACATTTTAGGGATCCTAGTTATCTCAGGCGAAATGCTAGGCAGTGCTGAGCATAACAGGAAATGCCTATGACCTAATTTCTGCACTTAGGCCCAAGATCTTTATGCTGCTTATAAATAACAAAGTAGCGATCCTAATTGAAGACAGTTTTTGACAGAGAGTTATAGAGTGTTTTGTAAGTGAAAAACTCAGTCTGTGTATTGTGATCTTCACGTGTGTGTTTGTGTCTTAGGATTTCTTGTGAGCCAGGCAATTATCTGTTGTATGATTACATTGGACTAGTGTGTTTGAGTTGTATGTTAATTGTGTCACTCTAAGCTTTTAAGCACGAGTGCTATGTCTCTTGATTGAAGCTGTGAAGCAAGATCAAGACTTGTTTGAAGTGTGTCTTCATTTTAATCTGTAACTTAATTGGTTGATATCACTACTGTGATTGAGAGGGAGTGAGTAGGAACTCAGGTCTAGTGTTAGGCTGAAGTTGCATTGGGTAGGTCTTAAGTGAAGAGTGCAAACTGGTAGTTTGACTCTGAATTAACACTGCTTATAGCGGATTTCCTCCCTGGCTTGGTAGCCCCCAGATGTAGGTGTGATTTTCACTGAACTGGGTCAACAATTCTCTGTGTTATTTACTACTTTCAGTTCATGTTTTCTATTAAGTTTAATAGTTTGTTCAGTAGTGGATGTCATAACATCTACCGTAACATCCACTGTCTGTTAATAGAATTTCAAACACTTCAAATCTTTTCTCCTCAGAGCTCTCGAAGACCACCCCCACTCCAAAAAAGCATAAATCAAAAGAAGCTTCCAGCCATATCATAATTGAATCAGATGAGGAAGATCAATCTCTGCCTGAAGAACAAACCCTTAAAAGGAGGAGAAAACAGACTAAAATAACTGAAGCTTTTAATTAACCGAAAGCAAAGGCTGGAAAGATCTCAACGAAGGCATCTTCTGTTTGCAATGTAGCACAAACTAAGAGTGACAACTCCAGTCATGGGGTTGATGATCCTAAGGAAGTTACTTTGCCTAGAACCTCGTGATTTTCTTCACAATATTTCCTTCTAATTCTTTGACCTTTATCTTCTTAGGTTACCACCAATGTCAGAGGAAAACCCATAGTGTAGCAAGTCATTCCGACAACAAGCAGTGACCTTAGTTATCATCTAACAACTCCCTCTAGGACTTTTGCGAAAGGCTCTACCAAAGCAGGCCAGGTCGAAAGAGAAGTTGTTGATCTCTCAGGGGATATTGTGATGCCCAACATAGAACAAATTGATGAGGATAATCTTGAGGAGAAACAAGGCGTAGATGACAAGCCTGTTGAAGAAGAAAAAGAGAATGTAAAAGAGGAAGAGGAACAACAATCTGCGTCTGATGCAGAAATTAAAGTGGAGGTCCAAAAAGACAAAGTGGACCAAGGAAATCAATCTAGGGAACCTCCAATTACTGCTTCGACTGGAACTCCATCGACCAGCCTTTCACACGAGGAGATGGAATCCTTAAAAGTACAATGGACATTGGAGCATCTGAAGGCCATGGTCAGCCCCCAATATAGCTCTAGCGATAAAAGCACTAGCACCTCGACCGCCTCGGGGAATCTTCTGATTGGGACAGTGAATTGCTCATTCAGATGAAAGAAAAAATCTTTGCAATGGATTTGTTCCAAATCTTAGAACAGGATGTTTCTGTCAGTTTTGGACTTAAGAAACTTCTGAAGCAAATCAATGTCCTGGAAGTCTCACTAAAAGTTGTTGATGTTATTATGGAACTGAGTACACTAATCAACCTTGTTTTCGCGGATCTAAACCGCCTCAATGACTTTTCGAGCAACCTCACCACCAAAATTGGAAATCAAAAGGCTGCCTGGGAGGCTGTCTTTGTGTCTATCGAAAAAGTTTTGACTCTAGAGAAAATTTATGAACAGAATAAGAAGGAAGTCTAAAAATGTGACAAAAATATTGCAGAATGGGAGAGGCAAATTATCATCTAGCAAAACATAATCTCTCAAGCCAAGCAACGCAAGACCAACCTTCTTAGTTCTATCGAGGACGAGGTGGCGAAAGAGATCCATAATGGGCTTCAACATCTCGAAAAAGCTTAGTAGCTTGGGAAAGAGATTGAAACCCTCTTGACCAAGAAAACTCTTTGTGAACACCGCCTGATGCTCCAAAGGTCGAAGTACGACAAGATGAAAGGCATTCTTCCCTTTTGAAGTTTATCCTGTAGCACTTTTTCTTTTTTGTTGATCATGAATTTTAGCCCTTTGTGGACATTTCTCTGTAATGAATTAAACCATTCGGGAATTTATTTACCATATTGATTTCGCCCTTTTTGCGTGTGATTACTCTTTAGTTATTCTTATCTCTTGAAGTGCAGGCTTATATTTTTTCAAATATTTCCCATTAACCCTCAAGACTCTTTTACCTTCGTCTAACTCTTCGATCTCATATATGCCATTAGAAAAAACTTGTATGACTTGAAAAGGGCCCTCCCATTTAGGGGATTAATTACCTAAGGCTCTATCTTTTTTATCCATAGGCAAAATTACTTTCCAAACCAACTCTTCTGGCGAGAACATCTTGACCTTGACTTTCTTATTATAATATTTCTCTACTCTTTTCTTATGCCTTTTTAAAAATTCCAAGGCATTGAGCCTTTCTTCATCCAAATCAACCAACTCATCCAATATCATGTTCTAGTAGGATTCTGATGGAATCCCATGGTGTCTTTGGATCCTTGTTGACTGTAAGTAAATTTCCACTGGTAATACTGCATCATGACCAAATGTTAATTGAAACAAAGTTGCATTAGTCGATTCTTTAGGAGAAGTTTGACATGCCCATAACACTTGATCTAAAGTCTTGGGCCAATTTCTAGGCTTCTTCCCACATGTTTCTTAATTAGACTAATTACTATTTTGTTCGCTGCTTCAACCTGACCATTAGCATGAGCATAATAGGGCGTAGAAGTTAACTATTTGAAACCTATTTCCTTGGCAAATTCTTGCATCTTTCGACCAATAAAAATTGATCCTTGATCTGTTGTAATGGTCTCTAGGATTCCAAATCTATAAATAATATGTTTTTTGATGAATTCGATTACGTCTTCTTGGTCGACATTTGGCAAAGCTATAGCTTCGATCCATTTTGTAAAATAGTTAATACCTACCAAAATATACCTTTGATATTTTGATGATACTGGTCGAATTTCTCCAACTAAATCCAAAGCCCAACCCCTAAAGGGCCATGATTTGACTATGGAATGTAACTCACTCATAGGAATATGTTGTATACCTACGTGCACTTGGCACTCTTGGCACCCTTTAGCGAATTCTGTAACACCCATTTTAATTATTTGAGTTTTTCCGGTGTTATTTTTGTTTATCGGCATGCTTTGTGTGGACGTGTTGAGAAATAAGGAACATAATATTAATATCATATAATTGATAATGATGATAATTGATAATTAATATTAATATTGATATTATTATTATTATTATTATTATTATTATTATTATTAATATTAATATTATGAAGTTTTATATTAATTTTGGAATTAAAAGAAAATGAGGATTTATTTGGGATTAAGGGTAGAAGTGGCATTTGGAAGAATTGGAGAGAGAAGAACACGGTCAAGGAGAAGAACACGAATCAAAGAAAACAAGCTTGAGGAAGAAGAAGGAGGGAGCTAGGCTTTGGATTCTTGAAGTTCTTCGATCAGAGCTGCATTTGAGGTAAGGGGGTGGGGGTGAGGAAGAATCAGTTAGAATTCAGTATTGCATGAATACTAGGTAGAAAGGGGATTTCCCTAACCCCATTAGGTTGTGATGATTCTGTTGATATGTGTTGTGAATTCTGAGTTGTTGATGATATGTTGAAACCATTGCATGTGTTGTTTGATCGATTTGGGGGTTTCCAGGTAGTTCAAAGTTTTATGCCGAAGTTGATTAAACGAGTAGAGTTGACATTTAATCAGGTTAAGTCGAGGATAGATTTTGTAGTTAGGTTGTAGAATATTGGTCTGATATGATGGGAACTAGTTTGAGTAGAATCGGCTGTGTTCAGAGCGTTTTGCCGACTCTGAGCAGTGTTATTTTTCTGAAATCGCAGACGTTCGCCAACTGCTTCGCTGAGCGAGCGAGTAGCGAATCTTCGCTAGGGATTCGCTGGGCGAACTTGGTAGCGAATGCTTCTAGTATACACTGTCTGGCTTCACTAGGGAGTTCATTGAGCGAGTATTCGCCGATGCTTCGCCTAACGAGTGAGCCAGCGAGCATGACAGTGTTGTGTATTTTTGTGCTGTGCTGTTCTGTTCTTCCGTGATGTTGGACCCTTGTGATCATGGTTGATTGTGATATTGGTATTGAACTATAGGGAGTGTATGTGTGGTGTGGAATATGATTTCCGTGATATTCGTTTAATTTAAATGATTGAATTCGATGCATGTGATTGCGTATGAATGTGGTGATATGTGATAAATATATATATATATATATATATATATATATATATATATATATATATATATATATATATATATATATATATATATATATATATATATATATATATATATATATATATATATATATATATATATATATATATATATATATATATATATATATATATATATATATATATATATATATATATATATATATATATATATATATATATATATATATATATATATATATATATATATATATATATATATATATATATATATATATATATATATATATATATATATATATATATATATATATATATATATATATATATATATATATATATATATATATATATATATATATATATATATATATATATATATATATATATATATATATATATATATGATATGTGATGAAATGTGATCAGTGGAATTGTATACACTTAGTGTATTTGATGTTGTGTGCTGTGCATTGGGGTTATGCATATCATAGTGTGATAATGTGCTCTTGTGTGGAGGGTGATGGCCTAGTGCCCATCAGTAGTGATAACGTGCTCGTGTATGGAGGGTGATGGCCTGGTGCCCATCGGTGATTGCGAGGGATAGATCCTATCTCAGGGGAGCGTAAGTGATCTATCCTGTTTATGATGTGCTCTTGTGTGGAGGGTGATGTCCTAGTGCCCATCGGTGATGATGATGTATTCCTTCGGGAAGGGTTGATGGCCCGATGCCCATCGTTGCTATTGTTGAGTCGGTACCGCATTTCATGGGTTGAGTTGCATGTGTTGCATTATTTTATATGCTATGTTGGTGTGAGACAGTAGGTCGTTGCATGTGTTGCATTATTTTATATGCTATGTTGGTGTGGGACAGTAGGTCAGGGTCGATGTATGTGAATGATAATTGTGTGATTTACAGCCTTTTATTCATGTTCATTATTACCATTATATTTTGATCGTGATTTCTCACCCCTTGCTTTTGTTGTGGTATGTGCTTCTTCGGAAGTAAAAATAATCCAGGTGCGTAGCTAGCTTGGATTGTGGCGAGTCGTGTCGTAGGGATGCTCTGATACGTAACACCGGGGTTTTGGGGAGTTGTTTGTTTATCTGATGATTTTGTGTGCCCCGTGGCGTATCATGTTTTGATGAGTTCTTTTAGTGAATATATGTCTGGTGTGTTTTGGGCAGTTGGCCGAGGATGATGTATATGACATGTGTATGATGTTTATATGTGTATATATATATATATATATATATATATATATATATATATATATATATATATATATATATATATATATATATATATATATATATATATATATATATATATATATATATATATATATATATATATATATATATATATATATATATATATATATGATGACGAATTTTCCGCTGTTTATTATTGTTGAAATCATTTAATGAAAGATGTTTCCATGTTGAGTTTATTTATGTGACATCCTGTTTTGTGGTGTGAAACTCTGATAATTGTTTATTTTAATTGCATTTATTTTATTTTGGGGAACGGGGTGTTACAAGCTGGTATTAGAGCAGGTCGGTCCGTCCGGCCAGTGTAGTAGTTGAGTCTGTCTGTAGAATAGAGTTTGTTTGTTCTTCTGTTATCCTGGCGTTGTTGTTGTTGAGAAGTATGGCGGGAAGGAATGATGCTACGTTGGCTGCAGCTATGCAAGCGATGACGCAGGTGGTTGCTAATCAGAACCACGATGCGGGTGCGCAATTCAGGGATTTAGCGCAACTTTAGAGTAACAAGCCGCCGACGTTTCAAGGAGGAATTTTGGACCCTGAAGCGGCACAAAAGTGGCTTAAGGAAATTGAGAAGATTTTCAGAACGATGGGTTGCAGCGATGAGAAGAAGGTGAGGTTCGGTACTCACATGTTAGAGGGAGAAGCTGAAGCTTGGTAGGACAACAGCCGCCAGAGGTTGGAGACTACAGGAACTCCAATTACTTGGGATGTTGTTTGCACTGGTTTTTTGGAGAAGTATTTTCTAGAGGATATCAGGAGTGCTAAAGAGATTGAGTTTCTGGAGCTGAAGCAGGGCAATATGACGGTGGTTGAGTATGCGGCCAAGTTTGAGGAGCTAGTGCAGTATTGTCCCCATTACAATACTGACGGAGCGATGACCTCTAAGTGTTTGAAGTTTGAGAATGGGCTGCATCCGGAAGTGAAGATGGGAATAGCTTGTCAGAAGATCAGGGATTATCCTGAGCTGATAAGCAGAAGCAGGATTTATGATAATGATAATCGGGCGAGGATCGCGCATTACAAGGCTGCAAATGATTGTAAGGGTAAGCAGAGGTTTGGTGGTACTTCTTACAGTGTTCCTACTGATAAGGGGAAGTTTAAGGCTGCTGCTGATAGGAATCCCAGAGAAAGAAGAGTGTCTGCTGGTGTGAAGTGTTTCCGGTGCGGTGGCATGGGTCATCGTGCTGATGATTGTTTTCATGAAGTGAAGAAGTGCTTCAAGTGTGGTAAGCCGGGCCATGTGATGGCTGATTGCCGAGTCGCTATGCCTACCTGTTACAACTGTGGTGAGAAGGGCCACATCAGTATGCATTGTGAGAAGCCGAAGCCGTCTCAGGTGCCTCAGACCAGTGGCAAAGTGTTTGCGGTGGTGGGAACTCAAGCTGCTAGTGATGATCGTTCTATCCAAGGTACTTGTTTCATCAATAATGTTCCTTTGTCTACTATGTTTGATACGGGTGCTACCCACTCATTCATTTCTGTGGATTGTGTGAAGAGGTTACGTTTGGTGTCGACTACTCTTGAATGGAGGATGACTATTGAGACTCCCTCTATTGGTTCAGTGACTACTTCTTTGGTGTGTTTGAAGTGCCCACTGATTATCTTTGGTAGAGATTTTGGAGTGGATCTGATTTGCTTGCCTCTAGGTAAGTTGGATGTTATTCTGGGTATGAACTGGTTGGAGTTCAACCGAGTCTACATAGATTGTTTTCGGAAGGTGTTGTTGTTTCTTACGCCGGAGGAGGAAGCTTTGGCGGATTCCATGTCTGGTAAGGAGTTAAGGATCTTGTTGGAGAGTGACGCTAAAATGTTTGCTTTATTTGCATCATTATCGATTGACAGCAAATCATCATTGAAGGAGTTGGCGATGGTGAATGAGTTTCCGGAAGTGTTCCCTGATGATATTACAGAGTTACCTCCAAAAAGGGAAGTTGATTTTAACATTGATCTTGTACCTGGTACGAGACCTATATCTATGGCGCCGTACAGGATGTCAGCAGTGGAATTGGCTGAATTGAAGTCTCAAATTGGAGAGTTGTTGGATAGAAAGTTTATCAGGCCAAGTGTGTCGCCGTGGGGAGCTCCAGTGTTGTTGGTGAAGAAGAAGGATGGTAGTATGCGTCTGTGTATCGATTACCATTAGTTGAATAAAGTGACCATCAAGAACAAATATCCTCTTCCAAGGATTGATGATTTGATGGATCAATTGGTGGGAGCTCGTGTGTTCAGTAAGATTGATTTGAGGTCGGGTTACCATCAGATCAGAGTGAAGGAAGGTGATATTCAGAAGACGGCGTTTAGAACTTGTTACAGACATTACGAGTATGCGGTAATGCATTTTGGAGTGTCTAATGCGCCGAGAGTGTTCATGGAGTATATGAACCGGATCTTCCATTCTTATTTAGATCAGTTTATTGTTGTGTTCATTGACGATATCCTGATTTATTCTAAGTCTGAGGAAGAGCATGCAGGACATTTGAGAATTGCTTTGCAAGTGTTGAAGGATAATAAGTTGTTTGCGAAACTGTCGAAGTATGAGTTCTGGTTGAAGACGGTGAGCTTCTTGGGGCATGTGATTTCTGGTGATGGTATATCGGTAGATCCGTCAAAGGTGAGTGCGGTGTTGCAATGGGAACCACCGAAGACAGCGATGGAGGTTAGAAGCTTTTTGGGTTTGGCAGGGTACTATCGAAGGTTCATTGAAGGTTTTTCTACTTTGGCGTTGCCGTTGACTCAGTTGACAAGGAAGAACCAAGTTTTTGTGTGGGATGCCGCTTGTGAAGAGAGCTTTGTGGAATTGAAGAAGAGATTGACTACGACACTGGTGTTAGTGTTACCGACTCCGAGCGAACCGTTTGTGGTGTATTGTGATGCGTCTAAGATGGGTTTAGGCGGAGTTCTTGTGCAGACTGGTAAAGTGGCGGCGTATGCTTCGCGGCAACTGAGGGTGCATGAGCGGAACTACCCTACTCATGATCTTGAATTGGCTACGGTCGTTTTTATGTTGAAAATCTGGAGGCATTATTTGTATGGTTCGAGGTTTGAGGTGTTCAGCGACCATAAAATTCTGAAGTATTTGTTTGATCAGAAAGAGTTAAATATGAGACAGAGAAGATGGTTAGAATTCTTGAAGGATTATGATTTTAGCCTAAGTTATCACTCGGGAAAGGATAATGTGGTAGCCGATGCTTTGAGCAGAAAAGCGATTCATATGTTGGCTATGATGGTGAAAGAGATGGAGCTTATTGAGAAGTTCAGAGATTTGAGCATGGTTTGTGAAACTTCGGCAGATTGCGTAATGTTGGGCAAATTGAAAGTGAAAAATGATTTCTTGGATTGGATTAGAGAAGGCCAAAAACTTGATGTGAAGCTAGTGGATGTGATGTCTAAAGTGGGAAGAGACTCCGATAGTGATTTCAAGTTGGATGGTTCAGGTGTGTTGAGGTTCCGAGGTAGGATTTGCATGCCGGATAGTGATGAGTTGAAGAAGTCGATTCTGAGTGAAGGACATCGTAGTGGTTTGAGTATTCATCCAGGAGCTACGAAGATGTATCATGATTTGAGAAAGATGTTTTGGTGGTCAGGTATGAAGAGGGATATAGCTCAGTTTGTGTATGCCTGTTTGACGTGTTAGAAATCGAAGGTGGAGCACCAGAAGCCAAGTGGATTGATGCAACCGTTAGAGATTTCAGTTTGGAAGTGGGATTGTATCACCATGGATTCTGTTATGGGTTTGCCATGCACAACGAGAGGATTTGATGCCATTTGGGTAATTGTGGATCGGCTTACGAAGTCTGCATATTTTGTGCCGGTTAATATAAGTTTTCCATTGGAGAAGCTGGCGGAGATTTATATTCGGGTGATTGTGAAGCTTCATGGTGTGCCGGCGAGTATTGTGCTGGATAGAGATCCGAGGTTTACGTCAGAATTCTGGAAGAGTTTGCAGGAAGCTTTGGGTACTATGTTGAAGCTGAGTTCAGCTTATCACCACAGACTGATGGTCAGTCGGAGAGGACTATTCAGACGCTGGAAGATTTGTTGCAGGCTTGTGTGTTAGAAAAAGGTGGTGTGTGGGATACTCATTTGCCATCGATTGAGTTCACGTATAACAACAGTTACCATTCCAGTATCGGAATGGCACCGTTTGAGGCTCTTTATGATAGGAAGTGCAGAACTCCTTTGTGTTGGTATGAGTCGGGTGAGAATGTAGTTTTGGGGCCAGAGATTATGCAGCAGACTACTGAGGCAGTTTAGATGATCCATGAGAAGATGAAAGCATCTCAGGATAGGCAGAAGAGTTATCACGATAACCGGAGGAAAGAGTTGGAATTCAGTGAAGGTGATCACGTGTTCCTGAGAGTTAACCCAGTGACCGGTGTAGGACGTGCGTTAAAGTCCAAGAAGCTGGATCTGAAGTTTATTGGGCCGTATTAGATTTTGCAGAGAGTTGGTGTTGTGGCTTATAGGGTGGCGTTGCCGCCTGAGCTTTCGAAGTTGCACGACGTGTTCCATGTGTCGCAACTTCGGAAGTATGTCGCGGATCTGTCTCGTGTGATTCAGAGAGATGAAGTGCAAGTCCAGGAGAATCTCATTGTTAAGACAATGCCGTTGAGGATCGAGGACCGCAAGATGAAGCAACTCAGAGGGAAAGAGATACCTTTGGTGAGAGTGGTTTAGGGAGGTGCTGCAGGAGGCAGTGTGACCTGGGAGTTAGAAAGCAGGATGCAGGATGCGTATCTGGAATTGTTTCCATCAGGTATTTTCAAGGACAAAAATAATTAAAGTGGGGGAGAGTTGTAACACCCATTTTAATTATTTGAGTTTTTCCGGTGTTATTTTTGTTTATCGGCATACTTTGCGTGGAAGTGTTGAGAAATAAGGAACATAATATTAATATCATATAATTGATAATGATGATAATTGATAATTAATATTAATATTGATATTATTAATATTATTATTATTATTATTATTATTAATATTATGAAGTTTTATATTAATTTTGGAATTAAAAGAAAATGAGGATTTATTTGGGATTAAGGGTAGAAGTGGCATTTGGAAGAATTGAAGAGAGAAGAACACGATCAAAGAGGAACAAGGTCAAGGAGAAGAACATGAATCAAAGAAAACAAGCTTGAGGAAGAAGAAGGAAGGAGCTAGGCTTTGGATTCTTGAAGTTCTTCGATCAAAGCTGCATTTGAGGTAAAGGGGGGGGGGGAGAATCGGTTAAAATTCGGTATTGCATGAATACTAGGTAGAAAGGGGATTTCCCTAACCCCATTAGGTTGTGATGATTCTGTTGATATGTGTTGTGAACTCTGAGTTGTTGATGATATGTTGAAACCATTGCATGTGCTGTTTGATCGATTTGGGGGTTTCCGGGTAGTTCGAAGTTTTATGCCAAAGTTGATTAAACGAGTAGAGCTGACATTTAATCGGGTTAAATCGAGGATAGATTTTGTAGTTAGGTTGTAGAATATTGGTCTGATATGATGGGAACTGGTTTGAGTAGAATCGGCTGAGTTCGGAGCATTTTGCCGACTCTGAGCAGTGTTATTTTTTTGAAATCGCAGACGTTCGCCAGCTGCTTTGCTGAGCGAGCGAGCAGTGAATCTTTTCTAGGGATTCGCTGGGCGAACTGGGTAGCGAATGCTTCTAGTAGCCACTATCTAGCTTCGCTATGGAGTTGACTGAGCGAGCAAGTAGCGAGCATTCGCTGATGCTTCGCCTAGCGAGTGAGCCAGCGAGCATGACAGTGTTGGGTATTTTTGTGCTGTGTTGTTCTGTTCTCCCGTGATGTTGGACCCTTGTGGTCATGGTTGATTGTGATATTGGTATTGAACTATGGGGAGTGTATGTGTGGTGTGGAATATGATTTCCGTGATATTCGTTTAATTTAAATGATTGAATTCGGTGCATGTGATTGCGTATGAATCTGGTGATGTAATATATATATATATATATATATATATATATATATATATATATATATATATATATATATATATATATATATATATATATATATATATATATATATATATATATATATATATATATATATATATATATATATATATATATATATATATATATATATATATATATATATATATATATATATATATATATATATATATATATATATATATATATATATGATGTGTGATGAAATGTGATCAGTGGAATTGTGTACACTTAGTGTATCTAATGTTGTGTGTTGTGCATTGAGGTTATGCATAACATAGTGTGATAATGTGCTCCTGTGTGGAGGGTGATGGCCTAGTGCCTATCAGTAGTGATAATGTGCTCCTGTGTGGAGGGTGATGGCCTGGTGCCCATCGGTGATTGTGAGGGATAGATCTTGTCTCACGGGAGCATAAGTGATCTATCCTGTTTATGATGTGCTCATGTGTGGAGGGTGATGGCCTAGTGCCCATCGATGATGATGATGTATTCCTTCGGGAAGGGTTGATGGCCCGGTGCCCATCGTTGCTATTGTTGAGTCGGTACCGCATTTCATGGGTTGAGTTGCATGTGTTGCATTATTTTATATGCTATGTTGGTGTGGGACAGTAGGTCATTGCATGTGTTGCATTATTTTATATGCTATGTTGGTGTGGGACAGTAGGTCCGGGTCGATGTATGTGAAGGATAATTGTGTGATTTACTGCCTTTTATTCATGTTCATTATTACCATTATATTTTGATTGTAATTTCTCACCCCTTGCTTTTGTTGTGGTCTGTGCTTCTTCGGAAGTACAAATAATCTAGGTGCGTAGCTAGCTTGGATTGTGGCGAGTCGTGTCGTAGGGATGCTCTGATATGTGACACCGGGGTTTTGGGGAGTTGTTTGTTTATCTGATGATTTTGTGTGCCCCTTGGCGTATCATGTTTTGATGAGTTCTTTTAGTGAATATATGTCTGGTGTGTTTTGGGCAGTTGGTCGAGGATGATGTATATGACATGTATATGATGTTTATATGTATATATATGATGACGAATTTTCCGCTGTTTATTATTTTTGAAATCATTTAATGAAAAATGTTTTTGTGTTGAGTTTATTTCTGTGACATCCCGTTTTGTGGTGTGAAACTCTGATATTTGTTTATTTTAATTGCATTTATTTTATTTTGGGGAACGGGGTGTTACAAATTCGATACAATCTTTTAACACGGTGGGCCAATACATGCCTTATAGAAATAACAAACATTTCATATTGTGGCCTACTTGGTGTACCCCACATGCCCTACTATGGACAGTTGAAATGGCTAAATATGCCTCTGATTCACTAAGGCATTTAAGTAAAACTCTCTCAGGAGTCTTTTTAAATAACTCATTTCTTAAAAGAACATAACTTAAAGCATAATACCTAATTTTTCGCTCTGTGGATACCGTTGGATTTTGCATATACTCCATTATCGATTTCCTCCAATCTTCGTCCGACAAGCTATCTATTGCAAAGATTTCGAAATTCTCTTTATCAACGTACCTTAGCTTTTAGTTTCTGAATCTGATGGGGACAATCTGGATGACGCAACTCTTCCTCCGACTTCGATTGTAT
This sequence comes from Lathyrus sativus, assembly GCA_963859935.3. Taxonomy (NCBI): domain Eukaryota; kingdom Viridiplantae; phylum Streptophyta; class Magnoliopsida; order Fabales; family Fabaceae; genus Lathyrus; species Lathyrus sativus. The sequence continues at coordinate 619,443,852 of OZ012739.1, read as the reverse complement.
CTTGCAATTTTTCATTCGAAATTTTATACCCAGAAGCAATCTGAGCCAAGTCATTGGCCACTTGATTTTCCAATCGAGCTATGTGTCGATTACTAACCATTTTGAATCTTTTCAGTAATCGATTGGCTATTACAAAATACATAATAAGTTTTTCTTTAACACATTTGTACTCTTTTGTGATTTGTTTTATTACTAACTCTGAGTCTCCCAATATTTCGACTCGAGTTGCCCTTAATTCCAATAATATCTCAAGTCCTGCTATTAAAGTCTCATATTCAGCCTCATTATTCGAACAAAGACCTTCGACTTTATACTTGATTTTTTTTGGAATTTTTTCAGGAGACATGGTCTTGGTCTTTTTTTCAGGAGATATAAACTCTAAGCCATCCATCTCTATGGCTAGAGCCATCGAAATATAATTTCCAAGGCTCAAGCTCGAGGTAGTTTATGTTATTCTTATTTATTGAGTGGTCGACTATAAAGTCTACTACCAATTTTCCTTTAACAGCCTTTAAAGGCATAAATGTTAAAGAATATTCAGTTAAAGCTAATGCCCATTTACCAATTCGACTATGCAAAATTGGTTTAGACAACATGTGTTTAATGACATTGAAATGAGATGAAACATAAACATCAATTGGTTTTATATAATGCTTTAACTTCGTACAAGAAAAGTACAAGCATAAACACAATTTTTCAACTATGTTATACCTAGTTTCTGCATCATTTAAAACCCTACTAAGGTAGTAAATGGCTCTTTCGGCACCATTTTCATCCTCTTGGGCCAGCATGCTCCCTAAAGTTTTATCTGACGTAGATATATATCCCCTCGTGCTCATATTCCTACAAGGTGGTGATAGAATTAGAAGATGACTCAAGTAACCCTTGATTTTATCAAATGCTTCTTGCTGAGGTTGTCCCCATTCGAATCCTTCCTTATTGAGTCGAAGCAGAGAAGAGAAGGCTTAAGTATTTCTGCTGAGATTCGATATGAATCTCCTCAAGAAATTAATCTTGCCCAGCAGTGACTGTAACTCCTTCTTTGCCGATGGCGCTTTCGCCTCCATTATGGCCTTGGTCTTATTCTAGTTTATTTTGATTCCCTTTTTGTGGACCACAAAGCCAAAGAAATATCCCGCCTGCACATAGAAAGTACATTTGAGAGGATTCATTTTAGGACATGTTGTTGCGGTGAGAATAGGATATCAAATTATTAATTAATTTGAATAACAAATATTTGATTCACAACCGGTCTTTGATTTATCCGAAGGAAAGGTTAAAGAAAGGTTGCGAATCAAAGATTTGTGATTCAAATTAATTAATAATTTGATATCTTATTCTTACCGCAACAGAAAATGGCGACTTCACTAGGGAAATCTAAAGTGATGACCAATCTGTGCGAGCGCGACCAATTGTCACTTTTAGAAATAAAAAGTAAGACGGGATCCTTAATGGAGATGGCACTGAAGAGATGGCCTCCACTGGGGAAATATCCTAGAGTAACTGTTCAACAGGTTCAGGCATGACCGGCTGATACTTTGGGATAAAAGGTAAAACAGGATCCCCGCGGCGGTAGGATCGGGTAGACAAAAGTGTTGGAATCTGCGAGCGGGAATAACATTCGAGCTTCTAGAAATTCCTTAAGCGAAGAGATCAGATGGGATCTTCAGGAATCGATCAAAAAATATACAGGGTAAAATAACCTGATAAGTTTCTTGAGAGAGAACTGCCACTTATCATTGGAAGGGATCTACATACCAAAATCGGATAAGCTTCTCAAATAAAGAGACTGTCGCTTATCTGATGAAAATAAGCTTCCATGATCAAAATATGATTAGCATCTTCTTTAACTAAATGATTCATTCAACAAGGGTAAATAAACTTCCCGACGCTTCAAGGTCTGGTTCCCTGAATAGGTCTCAGTTTCTTCTTTTACTAAAGGGTAAAATAAACTTCCCCACATTTCAAGATCTGGTGCCTTGGATATGATTCAGTTTCTTCTTTTACTAAAGGGTAAAATAAACCTCCCCATACTTCAAGATCTGGTGCCCTGAATAGGTTTCAGTTTCTTCTTTTATTAAAGGGTAAAATAAACTTCCCCATACTTCAAGATCTGATGCCCTGAATATGATTCAGTTTCTTCTTTTACTAAAGGGTAAAATAAACTTCTCCATGCTTCAAGATCTGATGCCCTGAATATATTTCAGTCTCTTCTTTTACTAAAGGGTAAAATAAACCTCCCCATACTTCAAGATCTGATGCCCTGAATATGATTCAGTTTCTTCTTTTACTAAACGGTAAAATAAACCTCCTCATACTTCAAGATCTGTTGCCCTGAATATGATTCAGTTTCTTCTTTTACTAAAGGGTAAAATAAATTTCCCCACACTGCAAGATCTGTTGCCCTAAATATGATTCAGTTTCTTCTTTTACTAAAGGGTAAAATAAACTTCCCCACACTTCAGGATCTGATGCCCTGAATATGATTCAGTTTCTTCGTTTACTAAAGAGTAAAATAAACTTCTCCATACTTCAAGATCTGTTGCCCTGAATATGTTTCAGTCTCTTCTTTTACTAAAGGGTAAAATAAACCTCCTCACAGTTCCGGATTTGATGCCCTGAATATGATTCACTTTCTTCTTTTATTAAAGGGTAAAATAAACCTCCCAATACTTCAAGATGAAGGAGCAATGGAAACCAGCTTCTCGATGGAGATGGCCACTTGCTGCTAGTCATGATGAAGATAGGATAAGCCTCGCAGGCGAGAACTACCGCTTATTTGCAAGAGTAGAAATGATAAGCTTCTCGGATGAGAATTGCTTGTCGAGGTTGTAAAATGTAATGATAGGTTGTAAAATATAATGTAAGGTTGTAAAATGTAATGTAAGGTTGTAAATGTAATGATAAGCTTCTTGTACGAGAACTGTCGTATACCAATTGAATGTAATGTAACGATAAGCTTCTTGTACGAGAATTGTCGTTTACCGTTATTGTAATGTAATGGTAAGCTTCTTGTACGAGAACTGTTGTTTACCATTGTTGTAATGTAATGATAAGCTTCTCGGACGAGAACGGTTGCATATCTACATAGGCATTGTAAGAGGCTCTTCCTGAAAGATAGTGCAAAATAAATGCACGTCCAGGTAGGTTCAGCGACCGACGGGACCGAAGTTCAATCTAGAATCAAGCCAGAAAGCATCTGTCAAACAAGATTCCATTGAGGGAATGACCTCACATGGGGATTATCTTATCCTAGCGCGGAAAGATAACTGAAATAACCATCGTCCACGAGGATTGAACTCCGCGGGGAAACTGGAAATAATAGGTACTTTATGCTCAGGGCTGGCGATCTACTTGGAGAGAATGGACAAAGCCAGTTACTCGGTGGTAACGACAAAGGATGGCAAGGATAGGAAACATGTAGATGCTACTGCGTAGGTCAATGTGTATGAAAATGCACTGAGTATGCAATGCTTATGTTCCTGCATATGCTGACAAAACAGACGAGAGAGGAAACATGAGATGAAATAAACATCTTAATGGGGATACCTGGCGACCTCTGCAATAGTACATCTATCACGGGATATGAAAAGTGGATGGCGGAACTAAATCTTGCTTCAAAGTTCCAACTTCTCTGGGGAGAAAACAATCCACTTGGGGATACGATATCATGACTTCCTCATGGGGATATGATATCATGGCTTCACTGGAGGGATTGCTATCATGAATCATAATCAGCCAAAGAAAATCTGAGGATTAGAGACTTCCGGAGATAAAATAAATATCCGCTTCATGAGGAAGATGTGGAGCTAGGCAGCTTCTTGGAGAAAACGTAGCGACTTCCTGGGAAAAGTACACCAACTTCCTGGGGAAAGTACATCAGCTTCCCTGGGGAAGGTAACTGGACTTCTTGGGGAAAATATGGCAATCTCCTGGGGAAAATTTCCTGAGGAAAGCATGGCAGCGTCGGTGCGGAAAAGATGATTCCACTGGGAGTGGGTCCTCAAATAAAATGTGCATCACTTGGAAGATACTGGTATGATCTCTTCTCATGGAACAAACATTTTAAATGGGTCCAATTATGAATCAAATTTGGAGGTAGGGTTGTGAACCAAGTGAAAGCGTTCTTTGTAAGAGAACTAGGAAAATATTTTACCGTAAGGTTCTCATCATTCGAAATTTCTCCTGCTTCTATCAAATACCTAGCCACATGTTCGACAACAGACTCAGTAGTATCCCCGGAAAACTTAGTAAACTTAGGAACCTTTGTTCTTGGGGGTAAATCTGACTGAAGGATGTATTCAGATAACGATGATGTATAATTTGGTCGTCGAAGGCCAAAATTTACTCCGTTACGTGCCATGATTCTTTCGACCACGGCAGCCAACTTATTGTCTGCTACTACATTGTTACGTCAAACCTGCTATACAACGTTTTCAATATCCTGGTTCCTATTTATCAAAACTACCATTGGTTCTTCTTCTCTAGGAATTTGTAGTCGATTCCTAGGGGGTTCGATTCTAGCTCGTTCAATCATTCCCTGGTTGTTTTGATTTTCCTGGGGTATATTTCCCAGATTTTGTGGAATTTGGTTAATGGTGGTATCTTCATCGAAAAATACCCCTTGATTTTCTATCATATACTCCCTTGGTGGTTGTCGAGGGCGATCTGGTACACCAAAGAATTGTTGATTACTTTGGGTAGTATTATGAATAAGAGGGTGAAAGATTTCCCCCACAGTTTGAGACATCATTTGGACCATTTGAAGGTTACTCTCGTCCATCTGTTGTCTTAAGTATGATGTAGATCCGGTTGTCAAATTTGACACTTAGGCGGAATACCCTAATCCTAAAGTTTGACTATCTCGACCCATATTTACCCCAGAGCATGATCCCTGTAATGGCGAAGTCATTACGGCTTCTGTATATAATGGAGGGGCATTTTGTAAGTTTGCCATCATCGAAGTTAGCATCCTATAGGGTGGGTCTCTAGGCAGGGGTATTGCAAATCCAGGAGGAGGGATGCTTCTGAATGCTGAAGCCCCTATTGGTAGTGGAGTCTGAGAAGGACCCCTCGGCCCAATATAAGTCAGAATGGGTTGTATATGGGCAATCAAATGTGTAGGAATTGAACTTCCCATAGATGGTATTGCTTCAGAGATAGGCGCTGAGACCGTTGGTCCTCCCATCGAAGATCCTATGGGTGGTTCTATATTGTTACTAGGCGTATCCTGAGGAATATTTCGCTGGTTAGAGTTTACTGCTATTCTCTTCCTATACCTTCTCCTTGTTCTATCTTCATTAGAGGTGGCTACTTTACCACTTCTTAATAACATGCAACGAAGTTTTCAAAGAGAAAGTTGACCGTGGATCTAATGAATTTTCAAAAATTTCGAAACAAATTTTATGATCACTCAGTACCGCCCACTGGGCGTGCTAATTTGTTCGCCGTGAAAATTGGTGAACAACCGCTGGTCTTCTAAATCGAAAAATATTTGTTTTACTTGCAGGATTGACCACACAAATCCTAGGACATGTGCTAATTGATCTTAAACAAAATTTGGAAAAATAATGAACACTTCGACAAAGTTCATAATGAAATAACTTATTTTAAATGTAAATGGAATTGAACACAAAGGATTAAAGTCGAAAGACTGATAAAAAATGTAGAAAGTAACTTGCATAAGGAAAAGATAAATTCCTAATGAAAAAGACTTATTAAATTGTATTGAAATGTAAAAATGGTGTTACATCAACGTACATTCTCACAAACTCGTTTCTCTACACGCGGGTACTTGGAGTATATTGAGGAATTTGTACATAATTGAACACACACAAACCCTAACATTAAGACTTGCTATTTATACTAATAAAAAATAACTGCCATCAACGGCTAGCAAACTAAATCTAGATAAGTGGCGCTCTGTATGTCTTCGATTCTTGGAAGCGCTCTACGTGTCTTCTTTGAGAAATGGATAAGAATGAACATTCCCTCCTTTATTTGAATTCAAATCTTCCCGTCGAAATGCCTTCAGTAGCACCTCTGTCGAATCACATTCTCCAATTTCTAGGAAATATTTCTAAGTCCATAAAATAGTTCCTCCTTGCAAAGAGGCGCATTTGACTCATTCCAAAAAATATAGTTCTAGTCGAAATCATATGGTTTCTTAAGAAACTCTATTACTTCCTTTTAATCCAATTCAGGCGTCGAAATTTAGAGCCAACACTTGCATCCTGTGTTGCATAAACATTACATATCATTTGCATTCCTTGCATGATTCATTCATACATACATCCAGGTTTTCCAGCAACTCATCCTAGTGTCTACCTTTTAGTCATATGTTAGTCGTCAAGCTAATTCCTCAACACAGATATAAGACTAAAGCTTATGTCAGACGGAAAACGTCAGAGCTAGAATTGCACAACATAGAGATCAAACTGGAAATTGATGATTTGAAGTTAGGCATGACTAAACTAACTGAGATGCTCCAAGTCCTAATTTCTATAGGGGAGCCACCTCAGAGAACTATTATCCAAGAGGTTGTAAATGCTGCTGTTGATCCTCAACCTGCCCAAATACCACCACATGGCCTGGATTAGTTTTGCCTCAAAACTTGTCTACACCATATGTCACTACCTCTTTGATTAGTCAAGCTTCTAGATCAGGGTTCCAAGCTCGTGTCTTCTCAGAATCCAGACTTGTGGTACATACTGCTAGAACTCCCTATGAGAACCCTATCTTTTAGTACAATGTTACTAGTGCTCAAAGTGAGGACAATAAGGATGTCAATGAACAATATCCGACCTTAGAGAAAAGAATCAGAGATGTGGAAGGAAATGACTTCTTTAGTATTGATGCAGACAACATGTGTCTTGTTTCTAACCTCGTTATGCCTTCCAAATTCAAGACTCATGAGTTTGTAAAATACAAGGGTGACTCCTGCCCAAGAGCCCACTTGATTATGTACTTCAAGAAAATAGCTGCCTACACAAACAACCAAAAGTTGATCATCCATTATTTTCAAGACATCCTGAGTGGAGCTTCACTCAAATGGTACATGAGCCTTGAATAAAACAATATCCATTGTTTTCAAGATCTTGCTAATTATTTCATGAAGCATTACAAGTACAACCTTGGAATGACTCTATATCGTCGTCAACTCTAGAACATGACTCATAATGAGAGAGAATATTTCAAAGAGTATGTTCAACGATGGATAGAGTTAGCTTCTCAAGTTGAACCTTCTCTAGCAGAGAAGGAACTTATTGGAATGTTTATGAACACTTTGTCTTCATTCTTTTGGGAAGAGACGATTGGTAGTGTCTCGTCAAGCTTCACAGACTTGATTACCATTGGCCAAATACTTGAAGAAGGCATCAAGAGTGGGAAGGTATCTAAAGCTGCCGAGGGAAGATCAGACCACTGATGTCTTGGATGAGGACAGAAGACCTCATCCTTAGCATTCTAATCAAGCTTATATTGTTGTTGTCACTCTTGTGGTTGTTTCTCAACCAGCTTAAGCTCCTTAACGTCCAGCTGTGGGACAAAACCAATACCGTAATAGGAATCAATTTAATCTTATTCCCATAACATACACTAAGCTGTACCTAGGTCTGGTTCAAAAAGGTCTGATTACCACAAGGACTCTACCTCCTCCTCCAAATCCTCTCCCAACCGGCTATAAGGTTGATCTTTATTGTGAATTCCATCAAGGTGGGGCATGCCATAATTTGGAAGGTTGTTATGCATTGAAGGCTAGGGTGCAAGAGCTGATCAGAGACAAGATCCTCATCTTTCATGATATTAATCCTAATGTTAAGGACAATCCTCTACCAGAGCATAAGAAGTGAAGCTTCATTCAACTTTAGCAAAGCTACTTCCTAAAGCCAGTGTTCAAGACAGGACAACTCATCCTTGTGTTTGATTAGTCACTAGGCCTTGTTTCCTTCCATTTTGCAATTTCTTTGTTTGTATTATGTTTATTTTCTTTCAGACTTTTTTTCTTTAATGTCAATTTTAATGAAATGAGGATTTGCAATATTTTGATTCAATTCATCTGATTATTTGCATCTTTATGCTGTCTCTTTAAAAATATATATACCTCTTGTTTAAACTTTTGTTTATACAAATATTTGTGGGAGGGTGATGAAAACGTAATACCCATAATTGTTGTTGGTATGCTTTCAAATAAACTTTATTGACGATGTAAGGAATTTTTTCAATTTCCAAACACTGGAGAAATAAGAAAGTTAATCCCTCGTCAACCCCTTTGAGCCTAGAAGTAAGAGTTTCTTTCTATACAAAAAACCTGCAATCTTAACTAGGGGCAGAGTAGTTCTCAGCTAACTTGGTTGTGTATTCAATTACAAAAACTTCATGCAAGACACCTAGCAATAAAGGTTGCATTTACAAAATTTCCTTCACACACACTAAGCATGTGTTGAAGACCTATTTCAAATCAAAAGCCAATGATGGTTCACCGTAATCATTAAACCAGGTAGTCACTTTCTTTCTAAGAAGAAAGATCAAAAGAAAAATCCCGCCAAGTCAAAAACTATGAAAGAGACTTAGGCAAAAAATCGGAGCATCCCGCTGACTATAAGTTTCAAAAGAAACAGTTCAGGCAAAAGTTAGGGATAACACAAAGAAGAGGTTCTTAAATCCTCAATCCTTATCATAAAAGTCCTCAAGGACAAAACAACTAAATGTTGTAAGAAAGCAGTGGCTTCCATCTCAAGAGTCCCTTAACTTCTTGACCATCATCAATACAATTCCAAACCTTTTGGAACTTGAGTGCATAGTCTGAGTTTAATTAAGTGTAGTGTTGTACCCCAAAATTTGACCAATCTTTTCTAGTAATTTGGCTTATGTTTTGTTTCATTTGCATCTGCATATCATTTATCGTATATTATGCATTTTGTCAGTCGGATTGAATTTATCGGGATTACAACCCCCTTGCTCGCGTTTCAGGCGATTCAAGCCAGTTCAAATAAAGAGATTTATTTTGGAATTTGTGCTCTTCCCGGTGATTCAGCCTATGTTGTTATTCTCGGTGGTATTTTAGTGGTCTCCCTTTTACCGTTTTTTCGAGGCATTCTTGCACTTTTATTTATTGATTTATTTTCTTTTCATTGGTTTTTATGGATTTATTAATAGTTTTTGGCATAGAAATTAGAATTTTAAATAGTTTTTTTTTAGACTTAGATTTTCTAGCTTAGAAATAGTTTTATTTTTTTAATAGAATTTTAAATAGTTTTTTTCTAGAATTAAATGGTTATTAGAATATTAGGTTTTAATTATTTTAGAATAGTTTAGATTTTTCTTTAGACTTTTTTCCCTTTGGTTTAAATAGAACTTGTTATTTGTTATTAGTATCTTTAATTGGAAGTTTAGATTGAATTTAATTAGAATATTGTTTGTTTTTAGTTAATATTAGAATCTTAGCTTAATTAGGATTAGAGTATAGGGTTATAGTTAGTTGTTTTTTCTTAATTAACTGGTTTGGAGAACACGTTGAATCAACCCTTAGTTTTAGTCAGCATTTAATTCAAGTTTTTTTATTAAGCTAGTTCATTAATCATTCAGCATCATCATTAATCTCCAGTTTTATTAATTAATATGTCATTAAGTCCTAATCCACAGGCCACGTGTCGGTCATAGGACTATAAAAGTCCTGTTCACCTTCTCTTTCGTCAGAAATTGCACAGTTCCCCAAAAAACCCTAAAACTAGCGGTCGCCGCTCTTCAACCCAACCCTTTGCCGGAAAACGCAGATCCACCATCTTCTTCCCGGAAACAACCCGAAAACCAACCTTCAACGGATCTTAAAGCTCGTTTTCCTCCTTTCGTTACCATCTTCGAACATCTACCATTTCCGAGCATAGCCATTATCTTCAAATGAACAAAGCTTCAACCCAGATTTAAATTCACCATCAAACCTTCATATCAAACCTTCATTGTTCTTCATCATGAATAAACACAACAACATCTCACGGACCATCATCTTCATCGATAGATCTAAACCCAGATCTTCATCTGTAGCAACTTTCAACCCCATGTTCGTTCAGCTTTTACCATTTTCGGAGCAACTCATTCGACCAAACCCAGAAAATCATCACATTCATCATCCCTTTCATCTCTAAACAGAAAATCACCTCACTCGATACCCAGATATTCACACAAACCCTTCGTTAACTTCAACAATCCTCCAAACTTCATGAACAACAACCGATTTTCTTCAAATCCGAAACTCCATCAAACTTACTTCGATTCCAAATCCTTCTCGATCCTCTCCTCCTCACCTTCCAAAACACACCAGACCCTTCAAACCTTCACAACAACAAATTTTTGCAGAACACCATTGATGAACCTTTAAACCCGTTTTCATCATCAATCACTCTCCAACTCAACCTCCATCAGTCTTGGATTCAATCTTCAAACTCGCCTTAATAATACAACAAACCAACAATCGCGACCCACTCCATCCACGATTCACCGTTAACCCCAAACCCAAATCATTATCTCCACCCTAACCTACATCGAAAACCATAGCACTCAATAGGAAATGGAAAGATCACCGGGATTTTGGAGTTTCGTTTATTTGTTTGTTGTCTGATTTTTGTAGGTTTGATTTTGACAGAAGAAGAAGGTGAGCATGAAAGATTGGAGAGAGAGAAGAGTTTGACCGAATGAGGGAGAAGAGATTGAGAAGGTGAGCTTGAAAGATGGAAGAGAGAAGGGAGTCTGACCAAAACGAAAAGAAGAAGAAGACTTCTTGGATGGTTAGTGGGCCTCACGACCCATCTGTTCAATTCGGACTACCCCACATATCCATTCATACCCCTCCTTTTGTTTTTTTGCTTTTTTTATTTGTCTGATTGTTGATCTGGGATGAAGGCCCAACCGTGACAATGTTATCTGTCCCCCCTGTTTTCTGGACTGTACCTCCCCTGTTCATTATTTTTGGTAATTATTTTTGTAATATGCGTTTTGATTATAACATGTAATTATAGCAGTTTATGTAGGATTTTTTTATATACGGTTTTTAGAACAGGTTGTTTATATTATATTATATGTTAATATTTATATTTATTTTATAAATTTATAGTATCTTATTAGAGTTTTTAGAATATATTATATTTTTGTATTTCTATTGGTTTTCTATTCCATTTTCTTTTTAGAATTTCATTTTAATTTTCTTTTCGAAGTTGGATTGTACTTCCCATTTGTTATTGGACTTTTTATCCCATTTTCATCTGTTTTGATCGATGACGAGACCTCCGTAAATCGTTATTAGTCAAATTATTGATGGATAATGTTGGATCTAAGACCTCCTCTTTTCTCTCCTCATTTCTTCTTCTTTAATTTTGACTTTCTTGGATCGATGAAGTCTTTTACTCGTAAGATGAGATCCCACTGCTTTTGGTCCTTGCGATACGATTCAATTGGAGAATAATCCTCAATATCGTCTCTCTATCTTGTCCATAACACGGATATTAATACGCGACCTCCTATAGCTTGACTTCCCTTATAAGTCGAGTTACGACGGTTTAGCGTCACATTGGTCCCGATTCGAAACGTCATCAACAAGGATCAAAGAAGAGAAGCTTGGAAATGGAGCTTGCACGCAATGTAAAGGGTCAAAGGAACCACTCTGTTCGGTAATATATTTCTGATTCATCTATTTTATTTAACCGCCGAGTGTTGTGAGCCGTAAGCGATAGACGCGTGGGAAATGATGAGTGGGCGGCCTCCTCTCTCTCGTCTAGAGTGTTTAGCATATGTCCTTTGGATAATATGCGACACATTCGCTCCTACGTCTTAGGATTTATCGTGTGTGTCCCAATTTGATCCCTTTTCTCTCGCATCCTTGCGATCGAGACTCCTTTCTCTCGCCCCTGTGCGATTGAGATCTCCTTTTCTCTCGCCCCCGTGTGATCGATACTGTTGTCCGTAGTTGGCTGAACTATAGCTGCTCTGATTTCTCATGCCAGATGAGAATATGTAGGCACAAGACATGGTGTCTTGGCGAGCACACTAACAATTAATCTCTCTTTTGTCTCGCTTCCGTGCGATCGAGACTTCCCCGCTAACGACTAACATCTCCCTTTCTCTTGCCCCGGTGCAATCGAGACTAGCCCGTTGTTCTAAACCTTTAGGTTTCCCGTACCTTTACACCTAACTGCTAGAATGTGTGCGCTAGTATCGTCTACCTTTTCTCTCGCTCCCCGTGCGATCGAGAACACCCCGTTTTTCCTGTAGTTAGCTTGAACTAAGTTTTGCTCTGATTTCTCGTACTAGACGAGGATACGTAGGCACAAGATGCGATGTCTTGGCGAGCAATTCCCCCCCCCCCCCCCTCGTAGTTTCCCGAACTACATTGACTCTGACTTTCCCATTGCACAAGGGAATACGTAGGCATAGGGCGACGATGTCCTATCAAGTTAGTTCTTTCTCTGTTTAGTAGAAGTCGTAGATAGTTTGTTTTTCACCCTTAGACCAGACCACAAGCGTGGATCCCGTTGAGTACAACGAACGTGAGGGGTGCTCATACCTTCCCCTTGCGTAACTGACTCCTGGACCCAAGATTTGGTTGCGATGACCTGTCTTTTCCCTTTTCCGTAGGTTTTCTCTGATCATTTCCTTTCCCTCTTTTGGGATAAATAACAAACGGTGGCGACTCTTCTGTCTTTGTCGGCCCCTCTTCGCAGCAATCTTACACGTAGGACTGAAGAACATCATGAATATTGGATGGTTACAAATAAATCTTTGAGCTTTTATCCCTTGTTTCATAAACCGTGAACCAAGCCACATTACAACCTGTCGCAACTGCTCAAAGGGCCGGTGGAAACAAACAGAAGAGTCGCCACCAAACATTATTTATCCCAAAGAGAGGGAAAGAAAACGATCAAAGAAAACTTATAAGAACGGTAAAAGACAAGGTCATCGCAACCAAATATTGAGTTCGGGAGTTAGTTACGCAAGGGGAAGGTATGAGCATCCCTCACGTCCGTTGTATTCAACGGGATCCACGCTTGTTGTCTATCAAAAGGGGTGAGTTCTCTAAAAAAACTACTTCTAAATAAGGGATGGGAAAAAAATGAGACTCGATAGGACATCGCCGCCCTATGCCTATGTATTCCCTCGTGCAATGGGAAAGTCAGAGTCAACGTAGTTCGGGAAACTACGGGTGAAGGGGGGAAGGTTACTCGCCAAGACATCATTGTCTTGTGCCTACATATCCTCATCTGGTATGAGAAATCAAAGCAAACATAGTTAGAGGAACTAGACCACTGGTTGGTTAAGTGTTTTTTATGAGTGACGTTAAGTTCCCATTCCAACAGTTAAGGACGATGCCTGTTTGCGGTAGAACGGAAAAGTAACGTACTCTTTTCTGAAAATGATTTGAAACATAATCCCAAAGGATAAAAAGGTTTGAATTTGGTTCAAGAGTTTCAGTGAAGTAAGTTGAGCTTGTTTGAGATTCACGTTACACTAAAGACTATGATATAGGAGCAAATGCATCACATATCGCCCAGAGGGCATACACTAAACACTCTAGACAAGTGAGGAGAAATCCCCCACTCATTATTTCCCATATACTTAAGACTCGTGGCGCACAACGTTCATCATTCTTTATTAAGTGTCTTAAGATTGTTTAAGATGAGAAGAGAAGACACAAAATAAAACACTAAAGGGAAACTGAAAACCCTAATGTTGTCATACAAAATAGTCCTAAGGTTAGGATGAAAAGGAAGTCTACCTAATGTTATCATGCAAATGGTGGACCTAAAGTTGAGGTAAAATGGACTATCCTAATTGTTATCATGCAAAGGATTGAAATCCTAATGTCTCTCCTACTCCCATCTCAAACAGAGGGACTAAGAATCCTAAGGGATCATGTGAGCAAGCATAAGTAAACATCAATCAAATCAATCACAAATGAAAACAAAAATGAAACTTAAACAAGTTCCAAAAAGAAAATAAAGATAAAGTAATAATAAGAATGAAGAATGGATAAACAAGAATTCATTACCAAAACAAGATAAAGACAACAAGCACATTCATTTCAAACTCAAGGAAAACAAGCATCATTAAGTCAACAATCAAACAAACATTCACCAACACAAGGCAAGGTAAGATGAAGTCACATGGCACAAGAGACAAGGTAGGGAAGCAAGCACAATATATTATACTCAAGGAAAGCAAGCATCATCAAGAGCACACAAGAAAACAATCATGCATCTCATCCATATACAAGGCATCATCAAATCAAACTAGCATTCAAGCAAGTGCAAGACAAACATCCCAAAGGCAAAGCATATGAACATGACATGAGCAAGAAGAGATCCCATCACCCACATGATCAAACAAGTTCACATTCAAACATGCACACACAAGATCAAACAAATGAAGTCACACAAGTGGAAACCAAACATGTATCAAAGAGATTCAAACATCAAAATCAACCATAAAAGCAAACCACAATCAAGCAAGCAATCAAGAACTCACAAGACAATAATAGGGATAAAATATCACTCAAACATGAATAAAAACCTCATCACCTCAATTTTGCAAATTAAAATCAAATAAAAACAAAATAAAAGAAGCAAATAAAACCTAAAAAAGGAAGGAAAATAGTTAGACCATGAACAAATGTCCACCAACATCACCTTTGGTCAGAAACCATCATAGGATCATTTGATAATTTCCTCATAATTTTAAATGGCTTAAAAATAATTTTAAACCAATTAAAATTAACCAAATAAACAAAATACATGGAAAATAGCAAAACCAGAAATAAAAAAACCAAGAAAATCACCATAGGTTAAAAATCATCATAGGATCATATAATATTTTTCTCATAATTTTAAAATGTCTAGAAACAATTTTAAACTAATTAAAATTGGCTCAAACAAATTAAAATTCAAGAAAAATAGCAAATGGGAAAATAAAAAAGCACAAAAATAAAAATCATAAATAGAAAAATAAAAGGAAATTTTAGAAATTAATTTATTATTTTTTTCATTAAAAATAAATTTTCTATGAATTTCTGAAAATAAAGTGAATTTAAAAACAAATTAGAAAAAGAAAATAAAACAGAAAAAACAAGATGCGTTGGATCTTATGATACCCTAATTTTTTACCCTAAGATTTTGTTTTGCATCATTTGCATAGCATATCATGCATTTTATCTTGCATAGTGTCTGAAATATCAGTCAGAATAAATTTGTTGGATTTACAGATAAACCGGTTTAAATTTATTTCAAAATCTGAACAAACGCTGTATTTTTCCAATATGTTTATTTCACGCTGATTATTTGAGATGCTCATATTATTTTTTTTGAGCACTTTTCTTCCCGACTTTTTATTTTATTTTTTAATCATTTTTATTTAAATAATTATTTAATTTATTTAGATTTAATTAGATATTTAATGTAAATTTTTATTTTTATTAATTAATTTTATTTTTAATTTGTTTAATAATGTTTTCTTTTTTAAAAAACATAAAAATATGATTTTTAATTCTTTTTATTCTTGTCTTATTATAAAAAAACAAAACAAAAAAGACATAATTTTTAATTCTTTTTATTCTTGTCTTATCATAAAAAACACAAAAATATGATTTTTAATTCCTTTTATTCTTGTTTTGTCATAAAAACATAAAAACATGATTTTTAATTCCTTTTATTCTTGTCTTATTATAAAAAACAAAAAATATTGTGTTAATTGTTATTATCATTCTTGTCTATTTTCTAGTCCTATATATATATGCATTAGAAAAAACAAGCAATCATACAAAAACAAAAAAACACTCATACCTCATCTTCCTCACTTCCAAACCGCAAAGCTTTTCACAAACCACGATGTGGCATTGAGAAGAAGAGACGAACGCGCGGCGAAAAAGGTGATTTCGCGTGAGAAAATATCGGCGGAATAAAGGAAGAAGAAGGGAGGTTGTGCTCGATAAATTTGAGAAAGAGAAGAAACAGTTTGATCTTGCTAACGTTTTTGGAGGAAGATAGTCATTTGGAGTGGGTTTTGGGTTTATACTATCGGCCTACACGGTTTGCTTTGCATAAAAAAAATTTTGTGTCATGCTATTCTTTTTTAAGATACTTATGGGCTCTCTAATTGTAAGCCATGTTGTTTTGACTACTTTGTTTTTTTTTTCTTTTTTCTTTCTCTATTTTACATTATTTTTAGAATAAAGTTTTTTTTCATTGTTTTTGTAGAATTTGATATCATTTTTGCTCAATATGGTAAAATGTGAACCTTGGTCTATTTTTTTAGGTATGGATTATGTTCTAATTAAATGTTAGCATTAATTCTTTTTGGAGTGGGTTTTGGGCTTATACTATCGGCCTACACGGTTTGCTTTGCATAAAAAAATTTTTGTGTCATGCTATTCTTTTTTAAGATACTTATGGGCTCTCTAATTGTAAGCCAGGTTGTTTTGACTATTTTGTTTTTTTATTCTTTTTTCTTTCTCTATTTTACATTATTTTTAGAATAAAGTTTTTTTCATTTTTTTTGTAGAATTTGATATCATTTTTGCTCAATATGGTAAAATGTGAACCTTGGTCTATTTTTTAAGGTATGGATTATGTTCTAATTAAATGCTAGCATTAATTCTTTTTGGAGTGAGTTTTGGGCTTATACTATCGGCCTACACGGTTTGCTTTGTATAAAAAAAAATTTGTGTCATGCTATTCTTTTTTAAGATACTTATGGGCTCTCTAATTGTAAGTCAGGTTGTTTTGACTACTTTGTTTTTTTTTTCTTTTTTCTTTCTCTATTTTACATTATTTTTAGAATAAAGTTTTTTTCATTGTTTTTGTAGAATTTGATATCATTTTTGCTCAATATGGTAAAATGTGAACCTTGGTCTATTTTTTTAGGTATGGATTATGTTCTAGTTAAATGTTAGCATTAATTCTTGATTAAATTCTTAGTGTTGAATGGATTTGGTTTCGATGTCAATCGATTTTGAATTAGATTATGATCCTGGTTTTTTTTTCCTTGGCTAAGTTCTTATGAATATTCTTATTAGTCTTTTCCTTGATCTCGGTACACATGATTGAAGACTAGCTTTAATGCTTGGTATTATTGGTTGTTTGCTTCTAAATTGTTACACCCCCTTAGGATGTTGATTCAACCTTATCTTCGATAAATTGAATCAGTATAGGCTTTAGCTTTTGAAATATTGCATGATAATTTCTAGAATAGCTCCCCGTTTAATCTCAATATTAGGTCATAAAATTAGGTTAGTCCCTCAGGACATTAACTTAGACAACTTACCAGTTAAATTCTCATTCTTCTACAAGAGAACTTGACATGAGTCATCTATGTAGATGAGATATAATTCTCCTACCCCATAACATAATCGAGAAAGATGTATAATCTTTTCCGCTTGAGAGAGGTATGTGGCATGCTTGTCGATTATAAATTCGAGTTAGAGCCCTTCTCTCAATGTGAAGCAAAGACCGTCTTCCGCATGTTTGTGGTGGTTTTAATTCGAGTATTCTCCCTAAGATGACGACTTGTCTCTTCTCCTAAAATCAATCAACAAAACTTTCCCCCTGGAACCTTGGCTACAGTCAAGAGTTCCTCATCCCTTTAGGGGAACTATGAATGCTCTGATTCCGTTCCCGTCAGGATATGTAGGCACAAGATGAGACTTCTTGGCGAGCATACTTAGAAATAAACCCCTTAGGTTACCCTTAGCAAACTACACATAACACAATAAAACAAGAGGCTCCTGTAGAGTACTACAGATATTTAGGATGCTAGCATCTTCCCTAGGTATAACCAACCTTGAACCTTAGATTCTCTAGCTTTGCACTACATTGCATACTCATGGGTTATTCGATCTTTTTCCCTTCCCATGGATAAATTAAAAACCGGTGGTGAATAATGATTTGTGATTCAAGTTAACCAATAGCTTGATATCCTATTCTCACTGCGACAGAAATGCCGACTTTATTAGGGACTTGCTTTCAAGGGTTTCCCCTAACTTGGTTGTTTGTGTTTTTGTTGTATATCTATATATATTTATTTATTTGTATATATCTATATATATATATATATATATATATATATATATATATATATATATATATATATATATATATATATATATATATATATATATATATATATATATATATATATATATATATATATATATATATATATATATATATATATATATATATATATATATATATATATATATATATATATATATATATATATATATATATATATATATATATATATATATATATATATATATATATATATATATATATATATTTCTGCTTTGGGTTGTTACTTTCGTGCAGTGAGATAAGTCCTACACCCAGACTTGAGTACACTTATGATAGGAAGGTGATATATTCGAGAAGGCTTATAGGGAGTTGATTCTCGACCAAACTGACTTGAGAGATCACCGCTCAGTTGAGGCCCCCTTGAGAATAGTACTTTGAACGAGAATTCGTGAAAGCACTTACTATTTTCAACCTAGGAGCCTGTGATACTTGAAACCTTTAGTTACCCTTAACTCAACATGGCCATTCTTAAGACGTAGTGCGATGACTATGAGGGAGTAGTCCCAAAATAGTTGATACACGATACTACACTTGAAAGATGTTCTCTTGAGAATATTACTAACTACCCTTAGTCCACACCATTTGGGATGGATAGACCATTACTCTGAGGCTCATTGATTTTCAAACCTAAGTCTTTGTTTGTTTGAATGTATATGTGTATATGTGGATCTGTGTATACATGTGTTTGAGCATACATCATGTTCATAAAAGTTTCATAGAATTCAAAGCTTTTGTTTACAAACATCATAGGCTTTACAATTGGATTATGAGATTATACCCTATTTTCAATAAAATGAGATTTTCACTTATCAAAAGTATTGTCCACTTTGTGGTGTTTGCAAACATAACCTTTGAGTTCCTTGAAACCCGTCTGCATTGGCGCATTTTCATTCTTCATTAGCATTGCATTCTTTGTATCTCAGGTTCTCACTCTTGACTTTTCCCTCAAAGAGAAGGAAAGCTAATTCATCAGTACGATACTCGGGCTAGCCAAAGAAAGAAAATGAAGAACATTGAGCAAGAAAACTATGAACTTTGTAAGGAGGTGACTACTTTGAGGGCTGGTGTGAAAAGGCTTTCTGCTTTGGTTGAAACTTTGGTTGCTACTCAAAATCAACCTTTTCTTCATATTTCTCAGACTCCACTTCAAAGGACCGTGATTTCTAAAATCATGTCAATGCCCATTCCTGTGACTCCCATTAGCGCTTCTAACAACTCTAAGAAGCTTGTGGAAGGTTTACCCAAGGAGAAGGAACAAGCTGTTAATGCTATTTCACGAGAGAAACACGGAGGATCTTGTAACAAAAGTAAACAACATGTGGATCAGTTTGACCTGATCCCAATGGCTTATTCTGAATTATATCCTGCTTTAGTACAGAAGAATCTGGTGCAAACAAAGAATCCGCCGACCATCCCAAAGAATCTAAGTCAACCTCATCATTTCCAACCAGCGAAATTCAAAAGCACAAGATTAGAACAAGTGACATGATGGACGGTGAGATCATCATCTTCAACCTCCAGCCACTGAAAAATCTCAGAGAAATGCAGAAATTCATGGATCCATCAAACCATAACCATTGGGGCTCATAGTGGTTTCATTTGATGCGTCTTTTCAAGACGATCTCAACCATATCATCGAGCCAAATTTATTTAAACCATAGCTTACTCGATTTGAAAAAAAAAACAGAAAGAAAAGCAAACACGGGTTTGAAAATTAAGCATCAAAACTCAACCAAAACCAAAATCTAACAATCCTAATAGCATCAGCACATCAAGGACTACATCTTAACAACAAATTTGAGTTGAAATGGTTAAGAATTGTACCTGATGAAGTTCATCTTACTAGGTTTAAGACAACTAGATAGGGGCATCTGTCATACCCCTAAATTTTTCCTACTTGCGTATAGCTTTCATTCTGTACATCCACCCACTAACCATTAATTAGAAAAAAACAATGTTGCTTCTGCTTGTTGTTCAAGTTTGTGCAAGGTTGAATTCAAGGTATCCAGTCAGGTGTGTGATCAGTATTGACTGAGGTTCATCTGGTGGGTCCTAGTTTTGATCAGACAAGGGTGTATTCAAGGCCAGGGTTTAAAACTAATCTGGTAGGTGTGTCTGAGAATCCAATTAGGGTTTATGCCAGTTAAGACAGTTGCTTGTGTATAAAGTTATCAAAATGTGTCAAGTTATCAGTGTTACATGGTTGATGATCTTCAAATATCAAGGCATTTGCAGCCAGGGTTCATGATGATGCAGTTCATATTTTAAGCCATCATCCTCTAATCTTCAAGGCATGGTCCAAGGGGAGTAACAATGAGATTCATCAAGTTTGATTTGTGATTTAAAGTTTCTGAGGCTGAGATTGATTCATGGTTTCTCAAAGGCAATCAATTCACAATCATACTCATTCTAAAACAAAAAATCTTTTTTTATTTATTTACCCATTTCAATTCGTAATTAAATCCAACCATAGTCCAATTTCTTTTTTTAAATTATTTTTAGTATTTTTAACCACTTATGTCCATAAACCATTTTCTCACATCAATTTCCTTTTAACCCATTTCATTTTCCAAAATCAAATTCTACCATGAAGGCCCAATTTGCAAAACTCCAAATCCATTACAAGCCCATGTTCTTTTAAGCCACAAATATGCAAGTGATATGCAAATATTTCCAGTCAATTTCCAAAGCTAACCTTCAGCTAAAAACTTCATCGACAACTCCCGTTGTGCATCCAACAACCAAGTCGTTATATGAACACACGCAAATTCAAAACCACCTGCAAAATGTACAAGCCGACCCCGCACACCTAACACGCACCTGTAAACTGCAAATACACATCACAAAAATACGTTACTACACAACTAAACAGTTCCAAAATGCAGATGAAATACAAACAATTCACTGTAAGGAAAAACGTCATCAAAACGACGTGCAAATTCCTCAACGACCCAAAGTGACTCTAACATCACAACTTCGTTTCACACTATAAAGGCAACCTCTTCTTACCTCATTCCTCTTGAGTGAAGAAGGTTGGGTTGTGTTGATGATGTTTGTCTATTTTTTTCACGTTTTGTTTTAGCTTCTGGTTCGTTGAAGGCAATGACGAAGAAGAGATTCTTCTGGGCAAGTCGTTGGTTCATACCATGGCCGTGTGAGACTCTTAACTGCTTTTTTTTTAATCTTGAAATCAACTATGCCCTGTTTCTATTTGACTCTGAAACTTTGGTCATGATATTTAAGCATGGTCCATGTAAACTTTGGGCTCGTATGGCTTTTTTTTTTTACCCTTTTTTTAACCAAACCTGCCTTGTTATGATGGGCTTTTGGAGCCCATGAGGCATTCTTAACACACCATAAGTCCAGCGCCTCACACCCTCTTGTTTTTTTATGTACATCATCCTCTTTAATTGTTTTTCCTTGTTTTTAAAATTTTTTTAACATTTAACTATTCTATTTTCTACTTCATTTTAAAATAATGGTTTTTAACATTTTACTATTAATTTTATATTTATTCTTATGTGTTTTTCTATTTTTTGGGATTATGATAGGTTACCTTCGATTAATTAACACGAGTTTATGATTAAGACGAGATCATTTGTTTTTTTAGTCGTGTGACACGATTACATTGGAGAATGATCCTCAATATCATTTCTCTATCTTATTTTTAGCACATATATCAACTCGTGCGACCTCCTATAGCTTGATCTTCGTCATAGATCGAGCTACGACAGTTTAGCGCTACATTTCGTCCCGATTCAATTCACAAATCAACTAACGACTAACTTTACTTTTCGTCAATATACTCTTGTTTTAAATTCAATCATTATATCTTGATTTATATTATCTTGTTCATATACTTGTTAATATTATCTTGATTATACTATTATGAATATTATCTTGATTATACTATTGTGAATATTATCTTGATTATATTGTTATATATCTTTCATATTATTCATTTTGTTCATATTCATATTCATCTTGCTCATATCTTATTCACACATATCTGAAAACACGTAACAATTATCGAAACAATAAAATCTTAAATTGGTGGACTGTTGGATTATTGGACTTTGTCAGAAACCCTAGCTTGGAGTTTTGTCTGACTTTTGCTCAAGGCTTAGTTTAGGACACCTTGCACACACACGGCTTCCTCTTGGGCTACCTGACAATGAACCCTTTTATTTCGTGCAATCCCGTGTAACTTACATGAACCCATTCCGATGTACGCATTCAGATTTCTTTGATTGTGGTTTATCTTCTAGGAGAACCCATAGGGACTAGCGTAGACTAAAATTTTTTCAAACTAATTCTCAATTCGTTATCGAGCCCCTTTCAAACACCCCCTGTAATTCGAGTGCTCGTCCACATTCGCCATCAACCTATCGCACACACTTTCAAATTTCATAATGATTTTGTTATTAGGAGCACCCTCAGAGACTAGTATCGTTTCTCACAACCTAACCCTTGATTTGTCATCAAGCCGGTTCCATTTTTCAACCAAGCCCTCGACTCGTCGTCGAGGCATTTTCAAACCAACTTCTATTCCACCACAGTTTTGCACGCAAGTATAAGTTAAACCCTTGATCCAACGTCAAGAGGATTTTTTCAATAAATTATCAATACAATTAACAACTATTTAATTCTTTTCAAGGTGAAAAAGAGAGGGGTTGAGCCTTTGATCTCCCTTCAGTTGTTTGGATACGATTTATCTTACTCGTGTGTGAGCAATTGACGCCTCTAAAACATTCCCAACTCGAAAACATTCGCCTATCTTCCAACCACTCATTTATTTAAACACCATTCAAACACAACCTTCTTTTCAAGATGAAAAAGAGAGAGAGTCAAGTCTTTGACCCTTCCTCTCGATTACTTGGGCCCGAGGAGCCTTTCTTAAGCCTCGAGTAATCGTTATCCGAACCTAACTTCAACCAATTCAACCCTTCATCTTTTCATGGTCATCTTCACGAACTAAGGACGCTCTGATTCTTCATTCTCGTCTGAATGTAAGATATGTAGGAACAAGATTGCGATGATCTTGGCGAGCACAATTCCCTCCATCTTCTGTTTCCCTATCCTTTCCCGTATTCAAACTACGACAACTCTAATTTCTCATTCTCGTTTTAATGAGCATACGTAGGCACAAGGGCCCTAATCCTTGCCGAGCACCCTATTCTTTAACCACCCATTTCCCCCTAGCGTCTTTATCCTTTTATCTTACCGTTTATTATTTATCATTGAGAAGAAAATAATTAAGCTTAGCTAACGTTTATCACAATTTGAATTAAGAGGTGCTCGTTGAGTACAACGGATGTGAAGAGTGCTAATACCTTTCCCTTGCGTAACCGACTCCGGAACCCAGAACATCGGTTGCGACGACCTTGTTCCTGTCCTTTCGTTTTAAAAGGTTTTCTCGATATTTTCCTTTCCTGTCTATTTGGGATAAATAAAGTTCGGTGGCGACTCTATCGAACCGCGTTTTCCTGCCTTTTGCACGAGAGTCGTGTTTCTCAATTTGAATTTTCGAGGTGCGACATGATCCTTCAAAGTAGTTACCATGAAAAGGTTTAAAATTGAAAAACACTTAGAAAAATTTCAAGTCTTTTTAGGGACCAAAAATGACCTATAATATTTTGACAAAACCCAATGCCTTACATAAGTTTTTAGCACTTTCACCTTGAATAAAAGTTGTAGAGGACATCTTCAAGTTTATTTTAGAAAAATAATGGGTTCCAAATGATAAAAATTGACCAAGTTATGACCTTTTGAAGTTGACTAGAAAATCCTTCCGAAACATAAAATGACCTATAATGTCTTCAAACGTTTGATGACTTTCCAAGTATAACTGGATCTTTCCTTACAAAGAGAACTTGTAGGGTATGATGAGAAGAATTCATTAGAAAAATAACCACCTCAAGATGTTGAAAATTGAAGAAGTTATGCCCATTTGATCATAGCAGCCACAAATTGCCAAATTAGGTCAAACACCTTGAACCAAACTTGAATCTTTTGATTGTTTCTTGCAAAATAAGCCATGGTGAACCACATATGATATTGAAATGATGTTTCCTTTAATCAAACCTGAGGGCTTGAGAATACCATAAAGTCAATAAGAAACCTTGCTTAAGGTTGAAGAAACATGTTCTTCCTACCTTGAGGAACAAACCACGATGCCTTGATCCTATGTCAAGAATAATGTTATGCAAAAATGAATATGAGATGCAATGAAACATAACCAAAATCCAAGAGAAAAGATGGGCAAATTTTGGGTTGCTACACAACCCTCAAAAGACCAAACTGAAGCAAGGTTATTCTGAAAGTATACTACAGCAAGGTTGCATAAATTGACTCCAAAAATGTTTTTGTAAATCCTTTGTTTTGGTATCATACCTTTGCTTTACTTTTCATTCTGAATGTTATAAACCACCGTGTTTTGACAAGTGATTCATATTGCTTTGAATTTTCTAACAATGATTTTGTTTTCAAAAGGTTGCATGAACTTTGCATTAAAATTACCGTGTTTGAATAAACACTTTTGATTGTAAACTAGCTTTCCTCTCAAGGAATTTTCAAAACAGTTTAGAAACTTGGCCAGTGATCCTATCAGGGGCAAGTTCCTTCCATATCTTATTGAGAATAATTTCAAGGTTTGTTGTTCAGTGCAAGTCCTTCTTAGAATTGGTTTATTCGGAAGTTTTTTCAAGACTCATTACTGGGGAAAGCCTTCCAAGCACACAGTAAAACAGACGTTTCTAGAATTAGTCAAGCTGAAACAATGGTTAGATCATCTACAACAGTCATCTAGTCTGGGGAAATTTACTTGAAGAATCCCCAAGAAGCTCTCCATCCTTCATACAAGTATTATCAACTTAATATAATTTACCACTGTGGCAAAGATATGTTCAACAACAGCATCTTCAGTCCCCCAAAGTAGTGACAGTGGTCTATGTGTTGAGGAATCAGCCTTCCAGTCTTGTTCATTCCCTAAAAGAGTCAAGCCTTATTGTCAGTATTTTCATTACATACATCACAACAAACTCATATATCATGCATAACAAGAGTTTTTTATCCTCATTTTCATTTTCATAGGTCATGTTACCTTCAACATATTACCTTGTGCCTAAAGTCCAACCTAACTTGGCAAATACCCAAAGTCCAACTTGGCACCATCCAATGTTATTATTGGTTGTGTCTGTCTTTCTCTCTTATTGCATCCAGTGTTATTCCTAGAAACTTTTGTGTCTTAGCATCATCCAATGTTATTCTTGGATATGTTTGTCTACTTCTCTTTTACATCCAATGCTTTCTTGGGTATCTTTGTTTACTTATATTCAATACATTCTTGGATATTATGATTTTCATTACATTTGATGCCATTCTCATATTTTATTTTGTTAACTTACATATAAAGCCATTATTAGATATTATGTTTCTTTAAATCCAATGCCATTCTTGGATCCCTACCTTGCTCACACTCATCTGATGCCATTCTCAGATATTGTGATTATACCTTTCATTCGATACTATTCTTGGATGTCTGGTTTCTTTACATCTGATGACGTTCTTAAATTTTGTTTTTCCTTTCATTCGATGTATGGTTTCTTTACATCCAATGACATTATTGGATTTCACCCTTGTTAACTTTTATCTAAAGCCATTATTAGAATCTTGTGTTTCCTTTACATCCGATGCTTTCTCCAATATTCATATTGTTACATCCAATGCATTCTTGGATATTGTAATTCCTCTACATCCAATACCATTCTTGATTTCTACTTTGCCCATATTCATCTGATGCCATTATCAGATATTCTGATTATACCTTTAATTCTATGCTATTATTGGATGTCTGGTTTCTTTACATCTGATGCCTTCTCAAATATCTTTATCTCTGTCTGAGGTTTTGTAATTCTCTTTCCAAGTATTGCTGGATATTCTTTGTCACCTTGACAAATTTCCATAATATCTTGTATCCCTAGTGAATGTCTCTTTAAGATCATTACTTTCTCCCCCAAAAATTTAAACTATTTTCCCTAGTGAAATTCTATCTTGTTGGTTTGTCTCTTATGGTATCATCCCCCATGGAACTCAGAGTCATGCGTCCATATCATATCATATCATATCATATCATAAGCATCTTTGTATTATCTTAGGGAAAACATTTGTACATTTTTCTATATTTAAGTCTCTCCAATCTCTGGAAAGAAGAAACTTAAATAGGGGCATTTGTCATACCCTAATTTTTACCCCTAATATTCCACCACATTTACATCATTTGCATGACATTTAAAATTACATGTGTGTGTGTGTATTTATGCATCACTACCCCATTACAAATATAAAAATATGTGATTGCTTGCATTACAAGTTAGGTTGTGCCTCAAGATGCTCAAACTGATGATTAGCCAGGGATTGATGTGATCTTAAACTTCTCACGTCTCATTCATTCATGATGATCAAGAGTTTCCCTTTACCAACAACCAAGTGCAAGATTGCATCATTTCAAACTCACCAAATCTCAAGTTCATCAGATGCACCAAATTAGGGTTTTGACCCAAGAATGCTTACAGTTGACTTTTTCATCTGAGGATGATCCTATTTTCAAGACATGATTCAAGGGTCTCAAATGCATATTTGAAGTCCATTCACACGCTTTAAATTTCCCAATAAGTTTGATCCTTTGAAGATTGAAAATTTGAATTCATCTGATACAAATTCAACTAGTACAGAAAGTCAAAGTTTGACTTTTGGTCAAACATGGACTCCTCAAGCCAAGGATCATGATTTGGGAAAATTAGGGTTTCTTAATTTTTTTCTAAGTCATGAAATTGCATGATTTTTACCCTACTTCCCAAGTCCATAACTTCCTCCTCAAGCAACCATTTTCTTTGCTCCAAAGACCAAATTGAAGATCTTGTTCCATACTCTAACTTTGTCATACGAGATGATTTCCAAAAAATTTCAACCAATTATGCATATGTCAAGTAGCTAACTTTATGGGCATTTTTCACCATGATCCCAACTGAATCAAGAAAAGTGGTCAACATGAAAGTTGCAGAGGATATTTCAAGCTTTCCAAAGAATCCAAGAGCAAAGATTTATCTTACTTTAGCATGAAGTTGTGATTTTTGCAAGAAGCATTGATGAAATTGAATTCAAGACAAATTCTTGTGGCACACAAGTTCAAGATCACTTTGCAAATCTTATCTCTGCACAAGATCAACACAAATCTTGTTGTATCTCATGAGATCTTCAAGATAGTACCAAATTTTCCAAATTTACATCTCTCTGCATAGTGGAAAAACTCATCCTAGGGCATGAACTTAAGTTTTGTTTTGGTGCATTAAGTGAAATGCCAATTAGTCAAGAAAATTATTCACCAAGTCAAGACTTTGTTCTAAACACCAAGGATTAAATTAAAATCTGAATGATGATGGTTTAAATTGTCAAGATTTGATCGTTCTTAAAAAGAAAGTTACTTGTACCTTAGCATTCAAGTTAAGGAACATGACATTAACCATTGGATAATAGAATGCATCTTGATCCAAAACTTTTCATCCAAAAAACTAACTTGTTTTTCCATAAATAGAGGTCATTTCTGATCAATTAGGACACACAACAATGCACCAAAACATTGCCAAGATCTCTCCATATCAAAATCACATATTCTTACAAAGTTTCAAGATCCATCAAAGTAAAAACTTGAATTTCACAAACCAGTCATTAAACCTTCATTCCAACACTTCAAATACATCTCATACCACTTACCTAAGCTTCTGAAACACTCTGAACATCACCAAATCATCCATAACCAAAACTGGCATCAAACCACCATTGAAGGAAAAAAGCTCAATTTCACAAAACTTGCCAAAGCCTTCCATATACACAAAACAACCAAACCACCTATCCACACACACCATAAATCACATGGCAAAGATACTCAAACCATCATCTTCATCATAAAACACCTAAATCAAAAAGTTAACCCTCAACACCTCATTTTGTTGACTTTTTGCCCAAAGCATTCCAAATCTTCATCCAAGCCTTTTCCAATCCATCTAACCCTTTAAACATTATCCATAAACACTGCACAACTGTCAAAAATATTATTTTGCAACTGTAATATCAATTACAAAGCAACTTTAATATCATTTACACCAAGATCTAATTCACATTTTTCATGTTTGCAAGAAGAATCGTGTCAAAGGTTTGGAGTTGTTTCAGTGCAAACCTAACAACCTAAAAGAATACTGTGTTAGAACACAGATTGGTTCTTAATAATATCTCTATGTTTTGATGATAACTATTATGAAATTTTGTAATTAAGAATTATATACTCTAAAATTTGCTTAAGAGTTTTTACTGCAGATAGTAAATGAATTATCTCTCTAGAAGCAAATCAGAACTGAACATAAGAAATATGCTAGACTCTGAAGCGCCAGATGCATCCATTAGAAGATTCTGAATGCTGCCAACAGAAGATCCTGAGCGTAGCCTCCAGAAGGATCTGAAGCAGAAGCTCCAGAAGAATCTGAAGCAAGTCAGAAGCATCTGAACCAAAGAAGAATTCTGTATGAAGAGTTTTCAAAGCATAGTTACTACAGAAGATTCTGAAAGTACTAAATCCGCCAGTACTGAGGATCTGACTCAAATATGCTCTGAACTTATACACGCTACAAGCACACCTGCTGCAAAGACTCTGATTCAGCAAAACTCTTATCAACATCAGAAGGCTCTGACCTATTTAGACTCTGATGAAACTTGCTGAAAATTGAAGAAGAATTATTCAAAGATTATGTCCGTTGGAATAATCCAAACGACTCTTTCCTTATTTATGCTAGACACAAGAACACAGACAAAAAGGATTTCTCTGTGCTTTCTTCTTCTAGGAAAGGTCACTTGATGTGAAGACAAAAAAAAGGCTCAGACCTTTTGGACACTCTTCTCAACGTGAAGATCTCTTGGACCAAGCTGCCTATAAAAGCAAGTCTTCACCCATCTTCTTCAGTTGACGTTTTATCCAAAAGAAATCAACATTCAAAGCTCTCATACTATTCACATTTTTTCTAGAATTAATTTCTTTGTTCTTAACTTTAAGTGAAAAATCACAGTTGTGATAAAGCTTTATTAGAAGCAATTTAAATACTTGTATTTCTTATTACATTTGATTGTAAGAAAACCTTAAGAAGATCCAGTTAGGATCAGTAGTTCTTGAGAAGACTTTGAACAGTTGTTCCAAGTGCTTACTATTGTAATCAGTTGATTAAATAGTGGATTAAGTCCTTGATTGAGAAAGGCAAATCACTCTAGGAAGGGTGGACTGGAGTAGTTGAGTTCAACGAACCAGGATAAAAATACTTGAGTTTTTATTTCTAAGTTTTTATCTTCATACTTATTCAACCCCCCCCCCCCCCCTTCTAAGTGTTTTCTCACCTTCATACTGCAGGTTCATAGAGGCATTTTGAAGCATCAATCATCTTTTGGAATCAATGAAAGAGGAATTGGACCTTGCTCTAATAGGTAAGCCTTGAACTTTATGCAACTCTTTGATTCTTGCATTATCTTCATACATGTGAGTTACCAAATCATTTGTCATGATGTAGACATCAAAAACCCTATACTAAATGATCTGTGATCCTGGTCATTACTATACATAATTTCAATTTGAATTTACATTCTAGGATTCAATCTAATTACTTGCAATATGTTGAAAATTAATGGAATTAAGTTATAACATTGTGTTCCTCATGAAACTTCAAGTAACTTTTATTTTTATACCACATGATTTCATGGACAATAGCATGCTGAAAGATTTAAAAATGGTGGACGAGGGAGGAAGAAGATGATGCTTGTGATGACGTGTGTTTTCATATTTTAAAACTTGTTTTATTATTTATTTTCAAGTTGCCATTCCATATCCTGAATAGGCATTGCTCCATAATGGTCACTGTGATGTGTTTGAGTGTGTTATACGTGTTCTAGGTCCGGGGTTCGAATCCCCCTCACCCCAGACCTTTTGTATTTTATTTTTGCATGTTTTTCATTCATCTTAACATATATTATCTGGCGCGTGTTATCTTTCAAACCAAAGCACATGGCCTGGTGGTAGGATTTTTAAACTGTAGGCAGTAGTGTGTGAGTTCAAGTCTTTCAGGTGACAAAACATTTATTTTTATCACTTGTTGTTTCATTGTTTTTTTTCTCATTTTCTTCCAATCATTTCAACATGATTCCTTCATTTTTTTGAGCCAATTTTTTGCTCACTTTCTATTTATCATATGTATTCTATGAATGCATGAAAAATACCAAAAATATTATTTATTTATCCAATTTTATTAGGTTGAAACTTGTTCCTTTTATGTAATGTTTAGGACATTTTAATGGTGTTCCTTGGTTGTTTCTTCAACCTAGTTGTCCATAAATGTTTGTGTGACCATATTATGTCTCATACCATGCTTAAAATGTTGTGATTTTTTTGTTCATCTTGATTAAATATGTGAAATTGTTAACATGCTCACAAGGTTTCAAGTATGTTTTTACCTCCTAGGGCTTAGGATTACATTTGCCATGTTCTTGCCTCCTTTCTATGACTTGTGTATGTTGTTTCCCTTTTAGGGTTAAGTGTTGTCTTCACCATGTTTATTATGATGTTTGTCTTTTATGTTCATGCTTGTATACCATGACTTGTATCTTATGATGTTCATTTTGTTTTCAAGTATTTCTTTCATAAGTTCCCACAATGCTAAGCATGTCCATGAGTTATTTTTGTGTGATGTTATTTAAACCTTTGTCATCTCGTGTTCATAATGTTTTATTCAATCTATGCATGTTTATATGATCATTCTTGTTGGCTTATTCCAAGGGAAGAGTTTGTTGTTAACTTCTTTTTCATTTGCATTTACATCTTTACTTTCTTGTACACATATCTCTTTTGTAATCCTAGAACCGGCTATCCCTTAGGATTACCTTCAACTTAGACACTCTATTTAGGGTTTCCCCTTTACAACTCAAAACCACTTTCATCTACAAACTATTAACTTTCCAAAGAGATAGCCATTAATCTTTTGTACCCTTTAACTCTTCCTACAAACCTTGCCATAAAGATAACCACTAATCTCTCCTCCATTTAAAATCAACCTTTGGCTTTACATTTACAATCAACCTTGTCATAAAGATAACCACTAACCTCTCCTCCATTTAAAACTTTTAAACTCTTCATTCAAATCCTCTTATAAAGAGATATCCATTAATCTCTTCACCTTTACAATCAATCCTCATAAGCTTTGCTTTCAAGCTTTCCCCCTTTCTTGTCATGGTTTTTAGAATCCTAACAACTCGTAGTTCCATGAACTACAAGCGCTCTGACTTCTCAAGTTCCTTTTGAGAATACATAGGCACGAGGTCCCAATCCTTGGCGAGCACCCTTTTTCTTTTTCACACTCTTTTTCTTTTTCGCACTCTTTTTTTTCACACTCTTCCCTTTTTCACTCTTTATACATGTAGTTCCCTGAACTACAATTGCTCTAACTTACTATTAAGGATATGTAGGCATAGGATTGCGAGATCCTAGCGAGCTACCTTTTATTTTCTACCCCTTTTATTTAGACACATTACAAAAATAACAAAAATATTTCCCACTCTCATCATCATCCAAAAACAATAAACTCTTCCAAACAATAGTAAACAATTTATAGCAAAAATATAGATATTTCAAGAGGTTCATGTAGAGTACTACAGATGCTTAGGATGCTAATACTTTCCCTTAGTATAACCAACCCCCGTATCTTTGATCTCTTATTTACATAGTCTTTAGCCTCGTCTTTAGTCTTACATTTTTTAATTAGGGTTTATTCATTCTTTTCCCATTCCATTGGATAAATTAAAGTTCGGTGGTGACATCTTTTATTTTGCGAGTGAAGTTAATAAATAGCTTGGTCTCCAATTCTCACCGTGCACAAAGTGCAAGTGGATTGACAGTAATGCTGGTGTAGAACCTATGAATTGGGATTCACGTGGGTTGATATTCGTAAGGCAACTTATAAGGACGAACCTCTCATCATGGCATCCCATGTAAAATAATTTTTTTATGTCACTGATCTTTATAACACTAAATGGTTAATTATTCTTCAAGGTAAACATTTTACCGGTAGTACTAATGAAAATCAAGATTTTAACTATGAGACTCCTTGTTTAGCAACATATGCACATCAAGCATCTGAAGAAAATGATTCAGATGATGTGCATGCTATTCGTCGTGATCATGAAGAGGGGGTATGGGAAAACTAGTAAGTAAATGTTTTATATCCCTTTGAAATTTATGATTAATCATTTTACTCCTTTTTAATAATTGTACTATATATTTAAAGTTGTTGTTGATTGAACTAATTAGTTTCGAATGTTGTTCAAATTATAGGAGCTTAAGGACCAATGGCAAATCCTATTGGACAGACTACACTGAAGGTGTGAGAAATACACAAGAAAGAGGGGGGGGGGGTTGAATTGGGTATTCACCCTATTAAAACTTTTTCCGAGTTTCTTCTCTTGTTGCTTTCTACGGAGTTCTATAAGATACATTGCGGAAGCATAAATAATAAAGCATAACACAAGTAAAAAACACATGATATATCCTGGTTCACTTGAGCAACTCTCAAGCTAATCCAGTCCACCCTTCCAAGGTGATTTCGCCTCACTCAAGCAAGGACTTAATCCACTATAACCAAACTGATTACAGTTACACAAGCTAACTGTAGGTGACTAACAAATAGACAATGACACGTTCAGGGATCCCTTAGGATATAACGTTCATTGACACCTAATAGAATCCGATCACTAAAGATCTCCTATTAGGATACCACAAATGACAACTATCACTTGTCATCTCAAGTATTCTAATCTTCACAAGATCACTTGAGGAACCACTAATTCTAAGTTGAATCTGTGTTGCTGGAGATTACATGAGTGTTTCTTATCAAGCAGATTACTCCTAATTAAGTACATAGCAAGTATTAAGCAACAACTCCTTGCTTCCTAATACAGAAACTAATCTAAAGATAAATCTCTATGAGATTATTAGAACAATAATTTCCATATTGCTTAAAAGCTTTCTTATGTGAGCACTGCGGCTTCTTAGTATAAAGCTTTTCTTGTTAATAAACTATGTTGCTAACTTCACTTGTCAGCATCATTGCCTTGTAACAAGCTGGCATGCTTTTTAATGAGCTAACATTTAAATGAATCAAATGTTATTCTTATATAGTGCATTCAAAAGAGTCATTGTGAGGGCAGAGATATCCTTTCAATATTCCAACGGTCATTTTCAACGGATAGAATGAGCATGTGTTGGATAGTACAATGACATCACTTTCTTTGTCCTTTTCTTGTAACGTCAATATATCATTGTGGGAGATAGCTATTATCCACAAATGATGTGATCTTCATTTATCAGCTAGGACAGATTAGCTTCTGGCTTTGGTTCTTCTGATGATGTATATGATGAGTAGTTCAGAAACTACTTTGGTATGATAGCATAATAACATCAGAGTTGTTTGATTTCAGCACCTTGTTTATCAGAGTTGATAGCAACAACTTATCTGATTAACACGTCTTTGCTGGGTGAAGCTATATAATCTTCAACTTCAGAGTCTAGTCTTCAGAGTCTTTCTGCACTTGGTCTTCAGAGCCTTCACCCTTCAGACCTTCAAGTCATCAGAGTCTTCAGCACGTAGTTCTTCAAAGGATTATATCTTCAGAGTCTTAATCTTCAGAACCCTTAAGTCTTCAGAGTCTTTCTGCACTTGGTCTTCAGAGCCTTCAACCTTCAGAACTCCAAGTCATCAGAGTCTTCAGAGCTTGGTTCTTCAGAGGATTATATCTCAGATGCGTTGATAACTTCCAAATCAGATAGACTTCTCAGAGTAGAATCCACAAGAGCATTGCAACTGCAATATACAGCATCTTTGGATCTTTCTTATTATGATCAGATACAGAGCCATACTTGCTTCTTTAATGCTTTGGTTGCTTTCAGATCAGATGCACTTCTCAGAACAGAATCCACAGGAGCATTGCAACTGCAATATACAACATCCTTGGAACTTTTTGATCGTGAACAGATACAGAGGCAAACTTGCTTCTTTAATAAGTGCTTTATGTCACGTCACACAAAGCAACTCCATATTGTATTTAATGAACTTCTTGAAATTGTTTGTTTGATCTGATATCTTTATTTAACGATCTGCACACAACAAACATTAGAATATAAAATGGTTCTTTCATAAATACTTAATTGTTATCATCAAAACATAGAGATAACATGTAGAGACAAATCTTGCTCTTACAATCTCCCCTTTTTTGATGATGACAAAAACATGTATTTTGATAGAACATTTTATACAGGGTAATCACCAAGCATTAACATATTCAGAGTTTCAAGCAACAGCTCCCCCTGAATGTGTTAACCTTAAAAATTCTTTTTATGCTTGTTCAGAGACTTTCTCTGATCCCAAGACTCACAAAATAGAAATATTTAAAAAACAAAAACAAATAGAAGAGAAGGAATACTTCCCTACAATATAAGAGAGCATAAGTCTTCAGCATCTGGACTAGTTCAATAGAACTTCCATCTTCAAATCTTTAGAACTTGTTTTCTCTAAACATCGTATCAAAGGCGTATAACTTCAGAGCCTTCTAAAGCATCTGCACATCTGTAGTGCAGATACAAAACAGTTATTTTCTAATAACTTAGCCATGCTGTTTATCAGAAGCAGAACTAGCTTTTCTTCAAATGAGAAGCTCCCCCTTAGTTTCAAACTGGGTGAAAATCAAATATTCTGACTTGTGAACCTTTCTGGGTGAACTCCCTCTAGATACAATAGGTCAGATATTTAGATCTTTAGAACTCCCCCTGAATCTGATACTAGTTCTTGATTCTGAGTCTGAGACCAATTCTTGCTTTTATGAAGATTTCTGATTCTTATGCTCTGATTATCATATTCACAGATAGTTTACATCTTCTGAACATTACGATACCAAAATCAAGATGACTTTAACTTTCTCTTGAACAGTATTGGGTCCATCTGATTCTGAACATATGTTCACAAAGTGTATAACTTTGATTATATGAACAACCAGTTCATTTGAACTCAGAGTTCTTTCATTTGACCTGTCTTTAGAATGCCTAGTGAACTTGTTCATAGTTCCTCGATAAAACATCAAACATACAGTTAGTAGTAACCGCTGTTTATATCAGAGTTGATGTTTTGCATTCTCTTTAGATTATATCAAACATATTCTATTTCTCCAAGTTATATCAAAAACATTTTCTATTTCTCCCCCTTTTTGACATCATCAAAAAGGTGAGTTTTCATTAAAAACAAGATTTAAAATATATTCTATTTCTTCCTCTTTAATAACAGAATTTCAAAATTTTAAAATATTAGAGTCAAGAAATAATACCTGAGTACCTATTTCTTATAGGTTGACATCTTTTCCAGAATTTGTTGAAGCATGCACAAAAGAGAGTTGTTGACAATTTTCTGTTCAGCAAAGCTTTCTCTAAAAAATTATTGTTCTTTCTCCATAGCTTGTTGATCTTCTTGAATCTCACTATCGTCACGTTCTCAATGTACAAGAGTAGTTTTAGAAGAAGAACCAACTACAACAACTTGCTTAGCCTTCTCAACATCTTCAGCTTCTTGTGTCAATCTGACAGTTTCTTTTCTTGAATCTTCCTCTGCTAGAATTCTCACTTCTTCAACAGCTCTTTCTTCATCTTCTTTTTGCTTCTCAGTAAAAAGTTTGAAGTTTCTTATCCTTTCTATCTTGTCTTCTCTTTCCTTAACCAGTTGAACTTCAGCTTCTAGTGACTTTGAAAAGCGTCCAGATTCAAAGTTTAACCACTTCTGAAAGACGTTCCAAAAAGTCTCAAACTCCAGAGGATGAAGGTTCAACAGAGGATGAAGGTTTATTGAGTGTAAGGAGAGGTTTCAGAAACATGAACATACTCAGAGAATGAAGGTGTGAATGGTAAAGTGATGAGGGGACAGAGGATATTGTTCAGATGTGATACAGGTTTCAGAAGGAAGATGGGGTTTAGCATCTGATTTATCAGAAGAGGAATCAGATGAGTCAGATGAGATAGGAAAACCAGTTAGACTGTGAGGAATGAAACATTTTCAAGTTCAAAGGGGTTTGCATCATCTAATCTTTTTGAGGAGGGGACTTCATCAGAATTGGTTTCCTGAGGAATACCAATTGAAGGAGGTGTAGGAATTGTTGAAAACATATTCTCTTTTAACGGATCAGATGCAGATGATGAGAGGAGTTCTCAGAGTCAAAACTTTCATTTTTCAGAGAGCTCATATTCCTTTGAGATTCTGAGATCTTCAGAGTTATTCTTTTTCTGAGAGCTTTCCATTCTGACTTTTATCTTTCTTCATCTTGTTTCTTCAACATCAAAGCATTATACTTCAGAAGTATCAAAGTTTGATTTGACAGAACTTTTTCTTATTGAATCTTTTATCCAGATCTTCCAGATAATCTAAATCCTCAGATGATCTACTACATCATATTTGCTTAGGACTTTAGAAGAGCATCTTTGATACCAATAGAAGGTAATGTGCGAAGAATACGTTATGATTCTTCAGTCTTATGCATATGATAGTTCTCCAGCTGATTCTTTATCCAGAACATCTGATACTTCAACAAGCAGCAGCAACATATTTTGCTTCTGCAGTAGAGAGTGCTATTTTGAGTTGCTTCTTGTTGTAACACAGGATCAGATAGTCTGACAGCTTCCAGAGGTGCTCTTGCATTCAACTCTGTCTCTAGCAAAATCATCATTACAGAAACCTACTAAATTATATTCATCTGATTTTCTCTATACAGCTTTTGATCTACCTTTTTACTAACCTTTTCTTTTCCCAAAGTGTACGTCGAAAGCATGAGAGTCTTAGCTGGCTACTCTCTGACAGATTAATCTTCTTTGTGCTACAGTCTTCATCTGAATCATAATGGCTTCTTCAGCTTCCTTTCTTTTGAATAGAAAAAAATCTCCTCTGATGTTTGTATTATCTTGAACAATAGTTGTGAAATCCAGATTCTTCCTTTGGTCTTCATCTTCTAATATCAATGATCACGCCTCTTTATCTTCTTCCAGACAACTTGTTTTCAGATGAACGCTAGTTTCTCAGAATAAGCATAAGCTTCAAAAAAGTTATGAGCTGAGGAAACTTGCTGACTTCTTACATCATAAGAATTTATCCCTTGAATATACACAATTGTTCATCACAAACTTATTATCAAACCAAGATGTATATCTAGCATCGATTTGACTGACAATCTTGTTCTTATCAATCAGTATTAGATCATCTGATGGTGACTTCTTCTGCTAACCCGCCTTTGGTTTCTGATTCCAATCTTGCAACCAAATCAATCTCAAGTTCATACTTCAACTCAATCCCAAGAGTTCAGAAGAAGGTGAACATCAACAAATACAATCATGTATCAACAGCTTCACTGAACAACTTTCCTTTCTGATATATCTTCAGAGATTATCAAAGCTTCGCTTTATCTTTTGGAGAGATTCTATGTACCAGACTTTCTAACCATAACTATTAGAGTTATGTTAGTTAGTCCTTCTTGTCATTGACATTCAATCTTTGCCTAGAAGATCTTTATCAACAGATGATAGCTCAATCAATGACATCAAGCCCATAAGTGTTTCTTCAGAGGGTTTAATACTGATATGATTCAGATACTAGATTTCATTGATTTTTCCATAATAGATTCTTTAAACTGTGAAGTTGCAACTTGCTTTTATTAAATTAGATCCTCTGATGAAGTTCCATTTTATTCTAATCATAGTAAGCTTCTCCCATAGGAACGCTTCAGATCATAGTAGATCGTTGCTCCTCTATAGATATTATTTGTTGCTGACGCTTCAGAGCCATGCATGTATAGCTTCTCAGAGCCTCTGCAGTTGTAGCATTGAGTTTGGTACATACAGAGTCTTCTGAATCTACTAAATCTTTATACTCTGCACACAGAGTCTTCTGTAGCTTATGTAGCTTATCTCTTTTAGAGTCTTCTCTTCTTTTGAGTGCTAGATGGATGCATTGGAGTCTTTAGCTGGCTTTCTTTCAGTTAGATTAAACTTCTTTAGAA
This sequence comes from Lathyrus sativus, assembly GCA_963859935.3. Taxonomy (NCBI): domain Eukaryota; kingdom Viridiplantae; phylum Streptophyta; class Magnoliopsida; order Fabales; family Fabaceae; genus Lathyrus; species Lathyrus sativus. The sequence goes on along the minus strand of OZ012739.1, from coordinate 619,405,576 downwards.
GTTCCTTCACATACTTCATCTGATGTATGTAGATGCCTTATGGAGTCTGACTGACTTGAATGCCTTATGTAGATGCCTTATAGACTTAACAAACTCCTTTCCAAGTGAAATATTTGGTTCCAAAGAAAATATCATCAACACAAATCTGACAGATTTAAGATATCTTTCTTAGTGGATTTATGAAAAAAGGGTGTTATCAACCTTTCCTCTGATAAAATTATTTTCCAGAAGAAAATTACTCAGCCTTTCATATTAAGCTCTGGGAGCTTATTTTAAGCCATATAGTGATTTCTTTAATTTAAAAGCAATATCTGGTTTTCCAAAGGCAGCTAATGGAATGGCATTTGGATTTGCTTCTGAAAACTTTTCAGAGCTTATCTCATATTCTTCAGTTGCGTTCTGCAACAGCTTTCACAACAGATCATCCATCTGATTTCTGAGAGATATCTTCATAGCACAGATAAACTAGTCTTCATGATTAGAGCATCTAACTTCCATCAGGCTTTATCTTCTGATTTGATTTACTAGAATCAAACACAAATCCAGTCTAGATACAATTATCATCAAACTTAGATGCATCAAATGACACAGTCTAAATGATAATTTTGTTCTTGCAATGCTGAGCTAACTTGTATAGAGTTAGTTCAACCAGAGTTAACAGTACATTTGCTTCTGAAAAGAATGTCAACTGACTTATTTATTATGAACAACACCAGTGACTTAAATCCCTTTTAAAAACATATTGAATGACTTCTGTCATTGTATCTTTCTGAATAACTTGACTTCAGGATCCAATCATTATGAACTTCTGAGAAAGAATGTCTGATAACATCTGAGCAATTACAGTTTGTTCCAGTGTTTTAAAAACCGGACCGGTCATCGAACCGGTGAGGGTACTGGGTCACTGGTTTATCGGTTGAACCACTGGGTCACTGGTCGAACCGCATGACTAAATCGGATTAAACCGGATAACTCGGTTGAATAGACCTGTCATTATATAGATATAAAACCGGTCGAACCGGATGATTCAGTTTCTAAAAAAATATAACTAGTACTTCAATTTTTTGAAAATATTATATCATAAATTCACAAGTTCAGAATTTAAATTTAAATTTTAAACAAATGTATCACACATAACAAAATAATACAAAATTACAAAATAATTGCAGCATAATCTAATTTTAAACAATTTTTTTTATAATTTTTATAACTTTTGCATTTAAATTTTAATTAAAAAATAAAAAATGCATTAGAATCGGTCCAACCATAAACCCGGTTTTTCCCAGTCCAACCCGATTTTTCCTGGTTTTTTACCGGTTTAATGACACAGACGATCGAACTACTAAACCAGACCGGTTACTAGGCCGGTTCCTGGTCCGACCGGCTGATCCGGTCCGGTTTTTAAAACACTGGTTTGTTCAACTAAGATAAAACCTCAAGTTAACAGAACTTAATTGTCCATGCTACTTCTAATAAAATCTTAGAGTTCATCTTTCATCATATCCATGATGAGTTAGTGAACTTCTTTACACGAAACATCTACAGATTTCTTTGAAGCTTCTCAAGAACAACAACTTTTAGATGCCTTGAATCAGAGGGATAATTTCTTCAAGATTTGAGCTTGCTCTGATCTAGCCCTTTTCTGAAGACTTTGTTCTGAAACTCTTATGAATCAAAAACATTAGCCAACAATATTTCTTTATTTACTAAAGAAAATTCCCAATGAGCTTTTCATGAGAAAGTCGAGATCGGACTAATCCGTTTCTTGAAAACATCTCATACTCACATAGAAATAATCTTCAGCAAACAAGATTTCTTGCTTCTGATGATTTGATCTTTTGAGCGAATACGTTGTATGTCCAAACGCATTTTAAGATAAGCATTCAACAGAGAACTTTTTAACTGATGAGTTTCTCTTGTCAGCTGATTCTTCAATCTTCTTCCAAGCTCTAGTGGAGAAGATTTAGTTATTGATAACTTTAAAACTTCAAACTTCAACGAATCACTGACTTGCTCAAGGTAACCCATTTTATTACAATTTCAGTACTCATCTTCATCAAAAACTGATATTAGACTGAAATTGTAAGTGAAGTGAAAAACCACAAAGAGTATTTCTTCACACAGCTTTTGGATCTTTTTTTGACACTGTTAGGTGTTTGATATCCATCAATAACAGAACCGGAGCTCTGATACCAAATGAAGGTGTGATAAATACACAAGAAAGGGGGGTTTGAATTGGGTATTCACTCTATTAAAACTTTTTCTGAGTTTCTTCACTTGTTGCTTTCTATAGAGTTCTATAAGATGCATTACGGAAGCATAAATAATAAAGCATAACACAAGTAAAAAACACATGATATATCCTGGTTCACTTGAGCAACTCTCAAGCTAATCCAGTCCACCCTTCTAAGATGATTTCGCCTCACTCAAGCAAGGACTTAATCCACTATAGCCAAACTGATAACAGTTGCACAAGCTAACTGCAGGTGACTAACAAATATACAATGACACGTTCAGGGATCCCTTAGGATATAACGTTCATTGACACCTAATAGAATCCGATCACTAAAGATCTCCTATTAGGATACCACAAATGACAACTGTCACTTGTCATCTCAAGTATTCTGATCTTCACAAGATCACTTGAGGAACCACTAATTCTAAGTTGAATCTGTGTTGCTGGAGATTACATAAGTGTTTCTTATCAAGCAGATTACTCCTAATTAAGTACATAGCAAGTATTAAGCAACAATTCCTTGTTTCCCAATACAGAAACTAATCTAAAGATAAATCTCTATGAGATTATTAGAACAATAATTTCCATATTGCTTAAAAGCTTTCTTATGTGAGCACTGCGGCTTCTTAGCATAAAGCTTTTCTTGTTAATCAACTATGTTGCTAACTTCACTTGTCAGCATCATTGCCTTGTAACAAGCTGGCATGCTTTTTAATGAGCTAACAATTGAATGAATCAAATGTTCTTCTTATATAGTGCATTCAAAATATTTGTTGTGAGGGTAGAGATGTCCTTTAAATATTCCAACGCTCATTTCCAACGGATAGAATGAGCATGTGTTGGATAATATAATGACATCACTTTCTTTGTCCTTTTCTTGTAACGTTAATATATCATTGTGGGAGACAGCTCTTATCCACAAATGATATGATCTTCATTTATCAGCTAGGACAGATTAGCTTCTAGATTTGGTTCTTCTGATGATGTATCTGATGAGTAGTTCAGAAACTACTTTGGTATGACAGCATAATAACATTAGAGTTTTTTTATTTCAGCACCTTGTTTATCAGAGTTGATAGCAACAACTTATTTGATTAACACGTCTTTGCTGGGTGAAGCTATATAATCTTCAACTTCAGAATCTAGTCTTCAGAGTCTTTCTGCACTTGATCTTCAGAGCCTTCACCCTTCAGACCTTCAAGTCATCAGAGTCTTTGGCACGTAGTTCTTCAGAGGATTATATCTTCAGAGTCTTTAGAGTCTTGATCTTCAAAACCCTTAAGTCTTCAGAGTCTTTCTGCACTTGGTCTTCAGAGCTTGGTTCTTCTGAGGACTATATCTCAGATGAGTTGATAGCTTCCAGATCAGATAGACTTCTCAGAGTAGAATCCACAAGAGAATTGCAACTGCAATATACAGCATCTTTGGATCTTTCTGATTATGATCAGATACATAGCCATACTTGCTTCTTCAATGCTTTGGTTGCTTTCAGATCATATGTACCTCTCAGAACAAAATCCACAGGAGTATTGCAACTGCAATATACAGCATCCTTGGAACTTTCTGACCGTGAACAGATATAGAGGAAAACTTGCTTCTTTAATAAGCGCTTTATGTCACATCATACAAAGCAACTCTATATTGTATTTAATGCACTTCTTGATATTGTTTGTTTGATCTGATATCTTTATTTAATGATCTGCACACAACAAACATTAGAACAAAAAATGGTTCTTTAACAAATACTTAATTGTTATCATCAAAACATAGAGATAACATGCAGAGACAAATCTTGCTCTTACATACACAACTTTCCATTTTGGTTATTGCTTTTTATTTATAATCCTTTATTTTAGTTTTGAAAATGGTTTTGTAATTGGTTATGTAATACAGGTTCCAAAAATATGGTTCTATAATCATGTAATTGGTTCTAGAAATATGGTTCTGCAATACAGATGAAAATGGCAATACAAAAAAAAATGCCCCTCGGTTTTTCATAAAACTAAGGTAATAACATTGAGATATTACCTTGAAGTTAAATAAAGCCGAGGTAAAAACATTGGCGTGCCATCCAGTTCTGAAAAATGCTGAAAGTACTAATATTGAGGATCGAATCCACGACCTTTTAATTTTTATCTTCGACTATATATTAACTGAAGTGACAAGTAATTGCTTTTCATGTCGTTGTCCATTACCTCACCTGTGTAACTGAGGTTATATGCAATTCACAGCCGTCATTATATGTGTTATTTGTAGTAGTGTGTGTAATGCCCCTGCTACTTTTCAAAGATGTTTGACATCCATATTCCCCATCATGCTTGAAAAGCACATGGAAGTGTTTATGTATGACTTTTATGTTTTGTGTGCTTCTTTTGATAACAGTTTAACTAACTTGTCTCTTGTCTTAGAAAGGTGCCAGCAAACAATCCTGATTTTGAATTGGGAAAAGTGTCATTTTATGGTACAAAAAGGTATAGTGCTAGGACACAAAATTTCCCACAAGGGAATAGAAGTTGACAAAGCAAAAGTGGAGGTAATTGCTAATATCCCACCCCCTGTAAATGAAAAGGGGATAAGGAGTTTCTTAGGACATGCAAGTTTATATTGTAGGTTCATAAGAGATTTTTCTAAGATTGTTAAACCGTTGACTAATTTTCTTGTAAAAGACAAGCCTTTCACATTTTACAAAGAGTGTATGGTTGCATTTGAGACTTTAAAGGGTAAGTCGGTTTCCACACCTATTGTGATTGCCCCATATTAGTCACTCCTTTTTGAGATCATATGCGATGCAAATTACATTGCAGTAGGGGTTGTTTTAGGATAAAGAAGAGAAAACATTTGCATGTGATATATCATGCTAGTCATGTTCTTATACCTGCTTAGATGAACTATGCAAATACCGAAAAGGAGTTGTTAGTTGTTGTTTATACTTTTGACAAATTTATGTTTTACTTAATAGAGTTAAAAATAATTATGTATACTGACCATGTTGCTTTAAATTATATTTTTGCTAAACAGGAATGAAAACCAAGACTCTTGAGAGAGATACTACTGCTTTAGGAGTTTGATCTTGAGATCCTGGATAAAAAGGGGTGTGAGAACATTATTTTTGATCACTTGTATCGCATTTCCCTGATTGAGGAAATAGAAGAGAAACAAGCTATTCATGATGCATTTACTGATGAACACATCTTGGCTATTACTGTGTTCCATGGTTTGTAGACTATGTGAACTATTTGGCAGGTGGAGTGATAACTAATGATTTTGACTATAACAAAAAGAAAAAGGTTTTACATGGTTGCAGGTTGTATTTGTGAGATGATTCATTCCTTTACAAAAAAGGGGTAAATAGATTTCTTTGAAGATGTATCTCAGAAGGAGAGCAAAGGGTTATCCTTAAGACTTGTCATTATTCAGAATATGAAGGACATTTTAATGGAGATAGGTCAGTAACCAAAGTTCTCCAATCAGAATTGTATTGGCCCACTTCATAGTTCAAGAATGTGACATATGCTAGAGGATAAGTAACATTTTAAAAAGGAACCAGATGCCCCATAATGCTATGTTGAAGGTAGAACTGTTTGATGTTTGGGATATAGATTTTATGGGACCATTTCCCCCATCATTTGGTAAGAATTACATTTTGGTGGCGGTTGACTATGTGTCTAAATGGGTAGAAGTTGTGGCGTTACCCACAAATGATGCTAAACTAATATCTTTGCAAGGCTTAGAGTTCCAAGGGCACTAATAAGTGATAAAGGTACATATTTTCTAAATCGCCTTATGGAAAACATGCTTAGAAAATACAACGTGAAACACAAGATTTCGACCCCATACAATCCTCAAACAAGTAGGCGGGTGGAAGTTTTTAACAGGCAAACCAAGAAAATTCTAGAAAAGACTGTGAGTGCCTCTAAAAAGAATTGGGAAATAAAGTTGGATGATGCATTTTGGGCATATAGAACTGCATTCAAAACACCCATTGATATGTCTCCTTATCAGATACTTTAAGGAAAAGTTTGTCATTTAACTTTTGAGCTGGACCACAAAGCATTCTTGTTTAAAGTTTGTCAAAATTCATGAATTAGATATCTCAAAAGCGGGTGATTCCAGAATTCTTCAGCTCCATGAGTTGGAAAAATTTAGGACCAAGCTTACGAGAATTCCAAGATTTACAAAGGAAAAACTTTAAATGTCATGATCGAAAGATTTAGAAAAGGGAATTTTGGGAAGGATAATTGGTTCTCTTGTTTAATTCCAGGTTGAAGTTGTTCCCTGGAAAGCTGAAGTCTAGATGGCCTGGCCCATTCACTGTAAACAAAGTGTTCCTTCATGGGGCAGTTTAGTTGAAGAATAACACCAATGGATACACCTTTAAGTTTAATTTCATAGGTTGAAACCTTATCACTAGGGACATGAGATCGGCCTGGTGGAAGAGGTTCAACTAAAAGCACCATAGACTGGTCATATGTTGAGTTGTGGACGTTAAAAAGAACTTATTGGGAGGCAACCCAAGGGAGGTAATGGTAGTTGTAATTTTAGATGTGGGATTTATATTCTTGTTTTTCATATTTTAAGAGTCATATGTGTGAAGGCAAACCGCCATACACCATACGAGTTTGCATACATCACTTGATATAGGTTTTGATGATGACGAACTACAACCATGGATAAATTGGCAACTGTAAGTTCCACCTCTACCAAACAAATGCAACATATCACCCACCGTATCCTTTTACATTTATCTAAAAATTGTTATAGTTAATACAATATGTGTGGATAAAACGTGGTCGTGACAAAACGCATGAAAAACCACAAAAATCTCAGTTTTTGCAAGTTTGTAGGGTATGAGTCGACCATAGGGTCGGCACATACATCAGTGTGTTTTTCCACTAGTCAGCGCATGAAGGCTTGAGTCGACCATTGGGTCGGCGCATAAAGAAATTACTCTTCAACGGGTCAGCGCACGCTGACTGTATGGTCGACGCATACTAATACATTTTGCAGATTCCCAAAAGTGCAGGCTATGCGTCGATGCAAATACCTGCTGTGGTCGACCGTTCGCGCGGAAATGCTGTTTTTAAATGATTCCCACTATTATTTGAAAAGTTGTTATGTCTTTGGTTGGTCTGGTACTATATATACAAGTTTAACCACTTATGTCACACAACATTTGATAAAAACTGATTCATGTGTTCAAGAATAAGAAAGAGTGAAATAGGTGTCCAAGATTCATCATCTTCATCTTCAACATCTCACAACACATCAATTACACACAGCCATTTTTGAAGTGCATTGTGAGTGATTAAAGGTGATAAGGTTCGAAGCTTAGATTGGGTAATCTAGTTCGGGTTGAAGCTTGTCACAGGTTCTTTCTTGAATAAAACCTTTAGGGTTTTATCCTCCAAGATTGGTTTGATTTTTGGGGGTTTTTGGACGAGATTCTTCATCAAGGGTCAGCTGAGCGAAGGTGATTGTGAAGAGGTGTTCTTCAACAGTCTAGTCGCGGATTCAGTGATATTGAGGGGAAGATCTCGGGTTCGATTTGTTGTAGTTGAGATCAGCCGGGCCGAAGGTTTGAAGAACTAAGGGTTATTCAATAAGGTGGCTGGAATCGGAGGTCTATCAACAATGATCGGAGGACTTGATTCATCTTGAATCAAGGGGCAAGGAGTGGAAGCAACATTCAACGTCTTGAGAATTCTGTTGTATTTTTGCTGTTCAATCCTTGTATAAACTGTTAGATTCAACAGGTGATATCTATTAAATCTATCTCAATTCTAGTTTTAGAATTGAGGGCAGACGTACCCCGAAGCGAGGACGACGGGGGAACTGCCTCACCAAATACTTGTCTTCTCTATTTTTCAGCATTTTCGTTTTAGCTTAAAAATAAGTGATTTTCGTGTAAGCACTATTGTCAAACTGTGATATCAATTGAGTAAGAGGTTAAAACTCTGTTTTTGAATCCAAAGTGCAATAAGACATTGTACTAGGCTAGTTGGAATCACTTACTCAACATAAATATCACTTGGAGCATTTTTGCACGCCAAGTGTTCGACAAATTGCCTAAACCAAAATTGTCTTATTTGTGTATCTAGTTTTGGTTTGCTCTTTAAATCATTGGAACTAGGAATCCTAACAAGTGAATTAGATCATTGATAAGTGTGATTAGTGTTGTGATTCTCTTTTCCATATTGTCATTAATCCAAAGGCTTAACGCATATCCGGTTTTCCAATAACCGTTCGTTTTAGACTATATTTTCCGCCGCTTCCGCACTTAAAACATATTTTCAAAACCAATTTTTAAATTGGTAGCGCCGACTCAAATTTTAATTGGGATCTATTCACCCCCCCCCCCCCTTCTAGATCCGTGCCATAGTCTAACAATATGTTGCAAAGCCAACAAAAAAGGGGACAATTTCTCAAAGACAAGGAAAATCAAAAAGGAAAAAACTTGAATTTTTTTTCCTTTTGCCCATACGCGTATGCCCACCTCATACGTGTATGGGAATGCCAAAATTCCCAAAAAAAAATACATGTTTATACTCATACGCATATGGAGGTCCCTATACGCGTGTAAGGAAGTCCACTCGTCACGCAGAATACGAAAGGTTGGGCCATACGCATATGGTCAGGTGATACGCGTATGCAACGTTCACCTGGAACCATATGCGCATGATACGTGATCTAGATTTTCAACTAAATTTTTGTTTTTCCCATATGCATGTGAGGGGTCTTATACGCGTATGGTCGTGCAGGCAGCGTATGATATGCGTATGACGCGTGCGGGCAGCTATATATATTGACATTTTGCACCCTGATCCATATGCGACCCTGAAGAAGCATAATCTGACTTATCTGAACAATCAAATCCAGCCAGTGGCAAAGGAGTTGATGTTGGAATTTTATGCTAATGCTTGTAGACCCCCCCCCCCCCCCACCACTGAGGATGCTGCTGAAGAATCCAAGTTGATTTCTTGGGTCAGAGGGAAATAGATCCATTTTGACTAGAAGACGGTGAAAAGGTTGCTGAAGATGAAGTTCAAGGAACCAAACTGTGAGTATTTACTGCAGAAGACTGCCTCAAGGATTTGATGGCCATACCGAGTGATGCTGGATCATGTGGACTTAGAGACGAGAGACTTGTAGCCTGCTTCCACTCTTGTTCCTAGGAAGCTTGTTGTTGTGGACTTAGATGTCGTTTCGAAGGCGTGGACATATTTTATGCACCACATTTTGGATACTAACCGGAGTGGGTTAGAGCTCATTACTATGAGATCTTTGGATTTGTATTTATTGTTGACTTAAAGTCCGATAAATGTCGGGCATATTATTTCTTCTAACAGGGATGAGATGGCCCAGAGTATGACTAAGAAGTCTCTCAGACATGCTTTTGTCATCTTATTACCGTGTAGGAAAGTGGGACTGTAGGATTTTACTGACATGCGCATTGTGAACATGACTCGGGCGTTAGATGTTGCATGTATAGCTGAGCATCCCAAGAGGGCAGTACCGGCTAAGGAGGCACTAGAGACACAGAAGCATCCAGTAGAAACTACTGGACCCAGCAGACCTCAACCACGACATATGCTTGAGGAAGTTCCTCTTGCTGACGAGGACTTTCAGACTCACAAAGGTCGGATGACCATGTTTTGCTTTATGCAGGACTTCTGTGTGCACTTTGCACTATCAGGGCGCTATTTGACTCACCAGGTGGACATATGGGCAGCAGCTCAGCGATTCATAGATTTCTACTCAAGAGATCCTCCAACACCATTCTATGGACGCTATCGGTATCCAGGGATGGAGATCCCGATCCAGCTAGGAGGATCTGTACAACATCAACATTACCATCAAACTCCTTTCTCACAGCCCACTCCCCAACAACATCAGAGCCCCTTCAAGAGTCCAGGGCAGAGAGACTAGCAGGGACATATGTCCCCTATCTCTGCCTTTGCGCATCATGGCGATCCCACTGCCATGATCAGTTTTGACACGCAGATGAAAGACAAGGACATAGGCATTGATGAGGATTAGTTTATTTTTCTTTCTTTCTTCATTTTTGTTTTCTTTTTAGTTTAGGTTGTGTCATACCCCAAAATTTTCCATACTTTTTTCTTTCAATTCTCTGGCTTATAGTTTTGTTCATTTGCATACATTTGTTTATTTAATCATGCATTTAGGTCATTTATCAGCTTTTGCATATCGTAACAATTTTAAGCCAAAGGTTCGGTAATAACGAATTTATTTGGTAAGTGGTTTTTCAAGGCGTATATTATTTAGTAACTATTCGGGTTTATTTTCCATATTGTTGTGGATCATCTCTTTATTTGAGATTCATGGTTAGCTAGGAGATTGAAATGATTGTCACTTAATTCAAAAGTGCTTATATTCAACAAAAAATTACTTCTCAAAGGCACTTAAAATCAAGGGATGATTCACTAAAATTCAAGGCAAAGTGGTAGAAAAATCAAGACAAAAGCATTCAAGTTCAAGTTAATTACTAGTGACCATTTGCCTTACATCCTAACTTAGTACTACCAAACTAACACAAAACTTCCAAACAAACACAAATCTCAACTTCCATTTTTTCATTCAATCCTAACCCTTCTTAACAATTAATCCTATGGTTGAAATTGGTGATCCTCAACTAATGATTAAATTAATTTCTAACCATTGATAAAACCATTACTTGGATCACTATCTAAGGGTGATTATTTATCTACCAAGTATATATAAACATGTTATTTCTCACATTTTTTGGGTTAGCTAACATGACTAACCTAACTTAGAAAATTCACAATTAACCATTATTTTCTTCCACCATTTTTTCTTCTCAATTTATCTTCTCCCTCACTATCACCAAAGTTCATATTCATCACTATTTAGAACTTCACATTGAAGTTCTAAAATTGTGGAACTTAGCCACAATCTAATTTACACAAATTATCAATCAACAATTTCTACATTATCATCAACAATCTTCATCTAAAGTTCATCAAGATTCAAGCACAATCAGCATCCAAAGTTCATCGATTCAAACTTATTCATCAATATTCTACATTCAAGATTCATCTTCTACATTCATTCATCATCAAAAATCATCATCAAGCTTGGAATTTAATTGGATTAAAAGAGCTTATTCTTGAAGTTTTTCTTATTACACTTCGACACGCCGAATTTCAACACTAACCGGAGCAAACATCCACTCCGTCGGTAATTCCTTATCTCTTAAATATTCTTGCCATGAATTATTTGATGCTTGATGCTTGATTTAACTTAAGCTATTGTTTTAGAATTGCTTTTTGGATAATCACTTATTTTTGCATAAAACACATAATCTTAAAAATAGTAATTTTTAATTTTTAATCGTTAATTACAAGCCATATACCATTGATCGTGAATATGTAATTAACTTTTCATTCCGATACATATTTTATCTGAACCATCACATCTTTTAATCGAATTTTTTGTCCATTTTTTATTTTTTCGGTATAATTCATAGCTTGTTTTGTAATTTATAATATATATTTGATTTCTTTATAAAATTCCGATTCTAACAATATATTAACTCGCCGATTTCGATTCTGTTGACCGTAGCTGAAAATTTATTCAATACTTGCCTCCCGAGTTTATGCTATTATTGCTACAGCTACCTCCTATTTTCTTATCTTTTTTTTTACTATTCTATTGTATACATATATATTACATTGTTAGTATATTATAATAATTATAATTAATAATACCACATCTTATTTTACATTATATTATATAGTTACTGATATATGCATAAGGATCCAATGCACAGTGGCTATGTTGATTCCATTTTCCAACTTTACAACACACGCCATGAAGTCTCGGCTGCTATTTCCTTTTAGTTTCTAATATATTAATATGTTAGTTGTATCTAGTTTAACATATAATTTACAACACTTTAAACTTTACCAATATATTAGTTCTATCTATCCTAGTTTAAAAAATCACATTCTGTAGCTTTGTTTCTATTTTTTTTCCTTCTAGTGTAGTCTTTATAATTCAGTAGCCACTTAGAAAACATACAATAATAGCTTTAGTTAGTTAAATAATACAGTAGGCTAGCTTTAGCTTAGACATACATTAGCCTTAGATTAAAAAAAATAATACATTAATTCATTTAGTTTAATTAAAATTTTATTCACTTTTCTTAAAAAATTAATACACTAGCTTAGGTAGAAAATAATTCACCTTAGTCTTTAATTAGCATTTTAGTTAGAAATCTATTTTTAGGATTAATTTGTGATTAATTTTCTAACATTACCATGATCCCACAGTCTTAGGGTTTTAATTTTCATTCAAAATTCATTAGAATTAATTCTTTCATATTCATTATTGATTACACTTTAGTGCATGATCATAATTGTGAATATGTTTGATTTCTACCATGGCCACTTGATTGATTTTAGGGCATGGTTAACTATTATGTGTTTGTATGATTCTTTTTTCATTCTTGTATGGTGTATGGAGATTCATCCACCCATTGTGGATAATATGTCCCCCATTCCCATGAGCATGTAATAGCTTAGACTTTGCTTTTCTTTGTTGTTTACTTTACATATTAATAAATAAGATAAAATCAAAATGAAAAAAAGAATCTTTTCAAGAGAATAAAACACACTTGATCCAATGTCAAGTGATTTTCAAAATCAAATAAAACCAAAAGCAATGTGAGTGCTTAATCCAATGTCAAACATCTCAATCTATTCCATTCTCACCCATGCTAACTCTATTCCATCTTCATAATTCTCATACCTTATATCTTCTTATCATTCTTTCCATCTAATCTCTATCTCATTCCATTCTAATCACATCTTTGATCCATTCAAAACTTTCAAACATTTTCGCAATAAATTGGAAGAAAAAGGATGGCGTGCACGTACTTGTGCACACCATTTCTCAAGTACTTGAGTTGTTAGCCTTGATTGGCTTGTGACCCGATGTTTGTCTTCCATTCAAAATACTTAATAATAAAACGAGTTTAATTCGGTCCTCTTAGGACGAAAAAGAGAGGTTGTGATACCATTTCCCCTTCATCTCTCGAGTATCTAATTGTAGGTCATACTTAGTCTGTGGTTAAGATACTTGTCTCCCTCTAAGTACCAATAATTAAACTCGTCAAACAAAATTCACAATTACAAAACAATCAAACATATTCTTTTGCCTTAGAGCAACATCCAAGTCTTTCATAATTTAACAATATTCAACACCATCCGATCCTTTCAACACACTTTCTCTTCGGATCAAGTATCATACTTTCATTGATATCCACACATCCTTTGGATTAATCACCTAGTGGTTAAACCACCATCTTTAATCAATTTCCTGTAGAGTTACAGACTCTGGCAAGCATTCCTTCTGCATATAGAGTTACAGACTCTAGTAAACACTTCTTTTCCTATAGATTTACAGACTCTGACTATCCTTCCTTTTGCCTTGTTGAGTTACAGACTCTAGAAAATCCTTTTTTCTCATCTTGCCTTGTAGACTTACAGACTCTGGAAATAATTCCATTCTTCCCTGTGGAGTTACAGACTCTAGAAGCGTTTCACCGCCATATAGAGTTACATACTTTGGCATTCATGCATCTTACCTTGTAGAGTTATAGACTTTGGTAATCACGTCATTCTGCCTTGTATAGTTACATACTATGGCACACAAACATTTATCTTGCCCTTTAGAGTTACAGACTCTGGCCACCCCTTTCTTCCTGCCTTGTAGATTTACAAACTCTGATAATACTTCATAGAGTTACTGACTCTGATAAGACCTCTTTTCTTTCACCTGTAGAGTTACAGACTCTGGTATACCTTCTTGACATGCCTTATTGAGTTACAGACTTTGACAACGATCTCTTTCTTCCTATAAGTTTACTGACCTTGGTAAACATCTTTTTCTATCTTATAGAGTTACAAACTCTGGCAAAATCATACATCCTTGTATTAACACCTTTTGGTTCAGACCATACTTTCACTATTCAAACAATACTCCTTTGTTTCTCTTTTGGCCACACCATTTATTGGTCAACACCACACCTTTATTTTGATCTTTGGCTAAATCACCATATATTGGTTAACGCCGCACGCTTTCGCATTTAATAAATCAATCATTTCTTTTTGGTTTCCGTCTTAGTTCCATGAACTACGAAGTGAAGGTGAGATAATACTTAGAAGGGGGGTTGAATAAGTATGAAAGATTAAATCTTAGAAATAAAAACACAATTATTTTTTATCCTGGTTCGTTGAACTCAACTACTCCAGTCCACCCTTCCTAGAGTGATTTGCCTTTCTCAACAAGGACTTAATTCACTATTTAATCAAACAGATTACAATAGTAACACCTAAGGACAACTGTTCTTAGTCTTCTCAAGAGCTACTGATTCCAACTGAATCCTCTTAAGGAAAACCTTTACAATCAATGTAAATTAAATACAAGAGTATTAATGCTTCTAAAAAGCTTTTATCACAACAGTGATTTTTCTCTTAAGTTTAAGTACAAGAAATTCTAAGAAGAATATGAAAGAATGAGAGCTTAGAATAATATGATTTCTTTTCAGCAAATTGTTTGTCACTGAAGAATTTGGTGGAGTCTTCCTTTTATAGGCAGCTGATCCAAGGATGCTGAGCGTTGAGAAGAGTGTCCCAAAAGGTCTGAGCCTTTTTGTCTTCACATCAAGTGACCTTTCCTAGAAGTATAAGGCACAGAAAAATCCTTTTTGTCTGTGTTCTTGTGTCTAGCACAAATGAGGAAAGAGACGTTTGATTTACTCCAACGGATATAATCTTTGAATATTTCTTCTTCAGTTTTCAGCAAGTTCTTCAGAATTTGAATGAGTCAGAGTCTTCTAATGATGTTCAGAACTTTGTTGTATCAGAGTCTTCTGCAACATGTGTGCTTTCAGCGTGTTGATCATCAGAGCATATTTGACACAGAACTTCAGTACTTGGCAGCGTTAGTACTTTCAGAAACTTCTGTAGAAACTATGCTTTGAGAAACTCTTCATACAATATTCTTCTTTGCTTCAGATGCTTCTGACTAGCTTCAGAATCTTCTGGAGCTTCTTGCTTCAGATCCTTCTGGAGACTACGCTCAGGATCTTCTATAAACAGCAATCAGAATCTTCTAATGAGTGCATCTGGCGCTTCAGAGTCTAGATAACATCTTGTATACAATTCAGATT
This sequence comes from Lathyrus sativus, assembly GCA_963859935.3. NCBI lineage: Eukaryota > Viridiplantae > Streptophyta > Magnoliopsida > Fabales > Fabaceae > Lathyrus > Lathyrus sativus. Next base: position 619,390,127 of record OZ012739.1, on the reverse strand, counting down.
TGCTTCTAGAGAGTTAATTTCATTTCAATCTGCAGTAAAACTCACAAGCAAATTTTAGAGTATATAATTCTTAAATATAAAATTTCCTAACAGTTATCATCAAAACAAAGAGATATTATTAAAAACCAATCTGTGTTCTAACAATCTCCCCCTTTTTGATGATGACAAAAAGTATCATAAATTTTATTTAACTGAACATATAGAATTATAACTCCCCCTGAGATGATGAATCTCCCCCTGAGTTAAATACAAATAAGGAATAGAAACTTCCCTTTTGTCTTGAGTAAACTTCAGAGTTAGATCTTGTTTGTTCTTATAACATTTAAAGGTCAGAATGTCTTGCAGATTTAAGATTCAGAGTTTGATAAATAGACAAATGATCTGAGAGACTCAGAGTTTCTTTTATAGAATGTACTTATCAAATGTTCTGAAATAGTCCGTTTAAATGTTAGATAGAATAGATATGTCTGAAGTTTCATTCTGGTGAAGTTATATTAAACAGTTCAGATCTATATTTTCTCCCCCTTTTTTGTCATAAGCAAAAAGTAAAAAACGTTTAAAAAGACAAATAAAAGGAAACAGTAAATAAGATAATTCAATGGAGAAAACTTTGATTCATTCAAAAGATCAGATCAAGAGTACATAGGCAAACATCAGAAGATATAGCAATAAAGTACAGATGCAAACAACAGATGCAAAAACATTAGAATGAAAAAAAATCTAAGAGTGTTTGGACAAAAGCATCTTCAATAGATCCGTAATCTCAGAGGATGATTGCTCTTGCTTGGACATCCACTTAGTCATAGTTTCATTCTTTTCATCTTGCTTTGACATCCATTCTGTCATATCCTCATACTTCTTATCCTGCTTAGCCATCCAGGATTTGATCTCTGACTGTCCAGCTTCCAGAGCAGCAATCTTATCTTCAAAATCTGGGTGTTCTTTCTTTATCTCAGATGAAGAATTAAGATGAGGTTCTGTAGCCTGAACAGAGTCAATTTCCATTGGTTTTGTAGATCCTGGAGAAGGGTCTACCAGAGTCATAGCCAATGCATTATCAGTAGATTCTGTTGATGGTGGAGGCGCATCTAAACGAAGCAGAGGTTCAGTTTTGTTGACAGTCCAGAATATAGCTCTTGCAGCCTCAGCAAATTTGAGCTTTGCATCATCAGAACAGACGTTCTTCAGATTTGAAGCAACAGTGTTGAATCTGTTGATGAATCCGTTCCAGATGATGTCAGATTCTTTGGCATCCATTGTTGTTGAGCATTTCTTCTGAACAGTACCTAAATACATCTGTATTTCTTGCAAAAAAGTTTGAAATAAATGATCAACATTAAGTCTGTGCTTTGGACGTAACAAGGTTACCCAAGTTTTAGGTTGGGGAGTTGGTGGAAAAAGTGATTTGTGGATGGAAATCAGAGGAGGAGGATAATATGGAATGAAGGGTATCTCAGAAGCTTTTTCTTTAGATCTGACTAAAGCATTGAGCAAATGAGGTTTTGCTCTTCTGTGAGGGGTAACTACATCAAAAGGTGCATTTGAGTAGGGTTTGAAAGCAGATTTTGGTGGTTCAACAGATGCAACAGTGTTATCAGATGCAATTTGCAGAGCTGAAACAACAGCTTTATCAGATTTTGCAGAGTGTGATATGGTTGCTAAAGGTTCTACATCTGTCATAGATTTAATGTAATCAAGAATCACAGATGGAAGGATCATTGTGGATTTTGGTTTCAGAGGGTTAAAGGGTTCAGAAGGTTCAACTCTGTCATAAAAATCTTTCAGTTTGAAACCATAAGACAGATTATGAAATAGAGAAGAAACTTGGGCACAAGATATAGAAGATGTTGGATTGGAATTAGGGATTAATATCTCATATGATGGTGCAGGTGGAGGAATAGGATCTGGAACGGAAGTTTTAGAAGGTATGGTAGATTCAGGTTGGTTTATCTCAGAGTATTTTTCAGATGGAGAGATTAGAAAATCTGGGTGGATTTCTGATTCTGAGGAGTTAGAGGATGTGGTTGGTGTACAAGAGGTAGAAGATACTTGAAACACCGTTTTTAGTGGTGTGACATCAAGAACTTCTGTCTCAGGGATGTGAGGTTCAGAAGTATTGGTAGGTTCTGAAGGAATGTCAGATGGTTTGGATGGTTGTTCTGAGATGGGTGAATTAGAAGGAATAGTTATTGGTTCTGATGAAACTGGAGCAGAAGTTACTTTTGTAGGTTCAGAAGTAACAGGTGCAATGGGTTCAGAAGGTGGATTAATTTATGGTGGATTGTCAGAAGCTTTTTCTGGTTGAGTTTCTTTTTGTTTTTCTGGTTGTTCAGATGATTGTTGTTGATCTGATGGTTGTTGTTCTGATGGTTGTTGTTCTGATGGTTGAGGTCGTGGAACAAATTGTTTGATATGAATTTTGGGTTGAAATGGTTTTGGTACAGAAATTGTTGGTGTTGTTGTTTGTGTTGTTGTTTGAGTTGGAATAGGTGATTGTTTTTGTGGAGAAATGGAGCTGGGAGCAGTAACAGAAGTGGTTTGTGTAGAAGGTGGTTTAGGAACAGACTTAACATTAGAATCATTAATAACAAGTTTTGCAGAAGATACAGAAGATTTAGTACCTTTTATTTTGATCCTCTTGGTAGGTACAGAAGCAGCTTCTTCAGATTCTTTTCTCTTCAAGAGCTTCTTGGGCTTCTCAGCAATCTTGACCTTCTTCTGAGCAGGTTCAGATTCTTCTACAGGCTGAGTTCTTTTCCTCTGGAGTTGTGCTTCTTCTTCTCCTGCATCTGGTAGTGGTTGTCTAGCTAGCTGAATCACATTAGCAGGAACAGGTTTTCCTTCCTTCTTGCATTCATCAATATACATAACCACTATATGTCTGGGCTCTTCAGCAAAGAATAAAGGAAAGTCATCTACAGGAACCCTCTTATTCAATTCTGACATATTCAGCTTCTTGGGAGCTGTTGTGAGTTCATCAACAATTTTGAGTCTCTGAAGACTTTTAGCATTCAGAGGCTTTCCCATTATAAATTCTAATTCCTCTGTAACTCCAGCAGCATACAGAGCAGTTACTAAACCATTCTCAGTAAGAAGATCTGAGATCAACCTTCCAAAGGGCATCCAAGTTCTGATCTTCTGTCCTTTCTCTTTCACATATTCTCTAGATGCATTAATATGGTTCCACAGATGCATAAACAGAATGTATGGAAGATCTACCTTGGTGCTCTGACTAAGGCAATACATGAAATAGAGTTGTTCATTATTGACATAGTCTGGAGAATTGGTTGACTTCCTGTGGTGGATGCATCCCATGAAGATCTTGGCCCAGATCTTGTAATCAGGCTTCAGATCTTTGAATTTGTTAGAAGCTTGACCAGCAGTCATTACTTCTTCATATACCTCATCCATGTCCACACGCCCAGCTGGCAAGTGGGAAACACCATCTGTTTCTTCATATCCTATTAATTTTCTTATCAGATCTTCTGTGATAATAATTTCTTTTCCCAGCACAGAAGATAAGATGAACTTGGGGTAAACTGATGCATGAATCCAAAATTCTTTCACAAGGAGAGGGTAAACTGGTCCAAAGAGCCTATCAAAATACTTAACCCATCCTTGAGCTCCAATGATGGAACGAAACTCAAACCCATTTTCTGCAAGAGAGTCAAACTCTACCATGGATTCACATAGAACTTCCAACTTATCAACAGGTGTTAGAAGAGTTCTTTTGGGAGGAGAATAAGGAGCAACACCCATGTTTTCTGAAGTTACAGCAGCCATACAAGATTGGAATTGAGCAGCTGTTGATGATGAAGTTGCCATTGAAGAATGCTTTGTCAAACGCTTAGGTAAAGGATTTTTATGCAGAGAAAAGAGGAGATGAAAACGCATGTAATTTCTGAGAGTGTGAAAAGTGTGAAAGTGAATACAAGTCAAGTATTTATACTAACACTTAGGCATATCAACAGTTAGAAATTGCATGTTTTAACAAGCATTAAATGAAGAAAATAATAATCATTTCAAAACATTAATTGCTTCTGACGATATGGGGGGAAAACCAAGATTCTCACTATTCAAACTTCACCTCAAATGTCTCTTCAGTTATGTACACGCCACCTCTTCAGATTTGGTGTGACACGTGTTTGCTTGCATGTGTTCTGAATTCTCTTAAGAAATGAAACGTTAGCCAACGTTCAGATTTTCTAAAGATTGTTAGTTCAAAGTTTCACAAAAGAAATATTGATCAGAATAAAATAAGTAATCAGAAGAAATACTTCAGAGCATTAAGCATTTTTGCATCTGTAAAAGTTTGCTTCTGATAAATATTATTCTGGACAAAAATCCATACCAATATTTTTCAGAATAAAATTGAATCTATCTTCAACAAGGGGTTTTGTAAAAATATCTGCCCATTGATGATCTGTATCAACAAAGGCTAAATTTATGATTCCCTTCTGAACATAGCCTCTGATGAAATGATGCTTAATTTCTATATGTTTTGCCTTAGAATGTAAAATGGGATTCTTGGACAAACATATAGCAGAAGTATTATCACAAAAGATAGAAATGTTACTTTCAAAAATTTGATAATCTTCTAGTTGACTTTTCATCCAGAGCATCTGCGTGCTACATCCAGCAGCATCAATGTATTCAGCCTCTGTGGTTGAAAGTGCAATTGTGGGTTGCTTCTTGCTGTACCAGGAGATTAGATTTCTTCCTAGAAATTGACAACTTCCAGAAGTACTTTTTCTTTCCACTCTGTCTCCAGCGTAGTCAGCATCACAGAATCCAACTAATTTGAAATCATCAGATTTTCTGTAACACAAACCTACATTAGAAGTACCTTTCAGATACCTTAGAATCCTCTTGACAGTTGTCAAGTGTGATTCTCTAGGATCTGATTGGAATCTAGCACACAGACAAACACTGAACAATATGTCAGGTCTAGAAGCAGTAAGATAAAGAAGAGAGCCAATCATACCTCTGTAGAGCTTCTGGTCTACTTTCTTACTTACCTCTTCCTTGCCAAGTGAGCTAGTAGGATGCATTGGAGTCTTTGCCAGCTTGCTGTCAGACATGTTAAATTTCTTCAGAAGTTCTTTAACATATTTTGTTTGATGAATGTAGGTGCACTCTGGAGTTTGATTAACTTGGATTCCTAGAAAGAATCTGAGTTCTCCCATCATACTCATTTCAAATTCTGCCTGCATACATGTAGCAAACTTCTTTCCAAGCATAATATTTGTTGATCCAAAAATAATATCATCTACATAAATTTGGCAAATTAGAAGATCTTTCTTAATTGATTTACAAAAGAGTGTTGTATCCACTTTGCCTCTGATGAAATTCTTCTCCAGAAGAAAATTGCTCAATCTCTCATACCAAGCTCTGGGAGCTTGTTTTAATCCGTATAGAGATTTCTTTAATTTGAAAACATGATCTGGAAATTTTTCATTTTCAAAACCAGGAGGTTGGTGGACATAAACTTCTTCTTCTATAATACCATTAAGAAAGACACTTTTAACATCCATCTGATACAGAGTGATGTTATTTTGTGCAGCAAAGGAAATAAAAAGGCGTATAGATTCTAACCTTGCCACTGGAGCATATGTCTCAGTGTAATCAATACCTTCTTGCTGACTGTACTCTTGAGCAACCAGCCTTGCCTTATTCCTCTCAACTTCTCCTTTCTCATTTAGCTTATTTCTGAAGACCCATTTTGTACCAATTATATTGAATCCTTGAGGTCTCTGAACTAGATCCCATACATCATTTCTGCTGAATTGATTTAGCTCTTCTTGCATGGCAATAATCCAATCATTGTCTTGCAAAGCTTCATCTACAGAAGATGGTTCAATTTCTGACACTAGTCCAAATAGTGATGCTTCAGATGATCTTAGAAAGGATCTTGTTTTGATGGGATCATCCTTCTTTCCAATAATGACATCCTCTGGATGAGAAGCTTTAATTCTGGATGATGATTAGATTATTCATTTGAGAAGTTAAAGGAGTAGCATCTGGAGTTGCTTCTGGTTCCTTCACTTGAATTTTGTCTGCTTCTGGAACTTCAGAGTCAATAAAGACTACTTCCCTATCTGCAGAGTTATCAACCTGCTTTGGCTTTTCAGAGCCAAGCTTATCATCAAATCTGACATGAATGGATTCTTCCACAATCTGTGTCTCTGTGTTGTATACTCTGTAGCCTTTAGAGCGTTCAGAATATCCAAGCATGAAACACTTCTGTGCTTTGGAATCAAACTTGCTCAGATTTTCTTTAGTGTTTAACATATAGCAAATACATCCAAAAGGATGAAAATATGAAATGTTGGGCTTTTTGTTCTTCCACAGTTCATAAGGAGTCTTCTTCAGAAGAGGTCTAACAGACACTCTGTTCTGAATGTAACAGGTTGTGTTGATTGCTTCTGCCCAAAAATGTTTTGCTAGATTTGTCTCATTGATCATGGTTCTGGCCATTTCTTGCAAAGTTCTGTTTTTCCTTTCTACAACCCCATTCTGTTGTGGAGTTCTAGGACAGGAAAAATCATGAGCAATGCCATTTTCAGAAAAATATTTTTCAAAGTATTTATTTTCAAATTCACCACCATGATCACTTCTGACTTTTATAATTTTGAAATTCTTTTCATTCTGGACTTGCTTGCAGAAGTCAAAGAACACAGAATGTGACTCATCCTTGTGTTTTAAGAACTTTATCCATGTCCATCTACTAAAGTCATCAACAATGACTAATCCATACTTCTTGCCTCTGATGGATGCAGTTTTCACTGGTCCAAACAGATCAATATGAAGTAATTCTAGTGGTTTAGAAGTAGAAACAACATTTTTTAATTTGAAAGATGTTTTTGAAAACTTCCCTTTCTGGCATGCTTCACAAAGAGCATCTGAAGTGAACTTCAGATTAGGGAGTCCGCTGACAAGATTAAGTTTATTAATCTGAGATATACGTCTCATATTAATATGGCCCAATCTTCTGTGCCAGACCCATTGCTCTTCATTAACAGACAAGAGGCATTTAACATTTTGAACATTAAGTTCTGAAAGATTTATTTTATAAATGTTGTTTTTCCTCTTACCACTAAATAGGATAGAGCCATCCTTTTGACTAATAGCTTTACAACATTTTTGATCAAAGGTAATATCATAACCATTGTCACTTAATTGACTTATGGACAATAAGTTATGCTTTAACCCTTCAACAAGTAAAACATTAGTGATAGAGGGAAGTTTACCATTTCCAATAGTGCCAGATCCAATGATCTTGCCCTTCTGGTTCCCTCCAAACTTCACGTCACCTCCAGATCTAAGTTCCAGGCTTTGGAACATAGACTTTTCTCCTGTCATGTGTCGTGAGCATCCAGAGTCCAGGTACCATGATTGGCGTCCTGACCTTGCTGCTAAGAACATCTGCAACAGGAATTATTTTGTTTTTAGGTACCCAGATCTTCTTGGGTCCTTTGGGGTTAGTTGGTTTGTAGGTTTGTCTAAACTTCTGTTTTTCAACATAGTGTTTATTCTGACTTGCCTTGGGTTTAAACACATAAGTATTCTTCTCAGAGCTTGTGTGTTTAATGTCATTTAAGTGACCAAATTTAAATTGAGAATACAGAGGTGTCTTCTTGATGAAAAGTTTGTCAACAGGTTTTGGATTGCTTCCAGATGAAGATTCATATCCAATACCTCTTCTGTTGTTTCCACTAACACCATAGATCATGGAAGCCATCTTGCTTCTGTCTATGCTCTTAGTAAGAAATCTCTGAAAGCTAGAGTCATATTTTTCTAAAATGTTTTCACATGACTTAGTCTCAGATTCAGATTCTTGTTGAGTTATTTCAAAGTCATTTTTGATTTTCAAATTAATTTCTTTTTGCTCAGCAAGTTCTGTCTTCAGAAGATCAATCTCAGATTCAAGATTGCTTTTCAGCTTCTTGTATTTGAGTTTGATATTGTTATAACTTTTAAGAACTTCTGTTAAAACTTTTATAAGTTCTTCTTTGGTAAGTTTAGCCATTACCTCTTCTGCGTCATCATCAGATTCAGAATCTGATTCATATCCTGAGGTACCTTCCTCTTGATCCTCTGTGCTGGCCATCAGTGCAACATTAGCACATTCTTCTTCTGATTCAGAAGATGATTCAGATTCATCTGAGTCATCCCATGTTGCCATCAGAACCTTCTTCTTTTTGTTAAACTTCTTCTTGGGTTTTTCTTTTTGAAGTTTGGGGCAATCATTCTTGTAATGCCCAGGTTCTTTGCATTCATAGCACACAACTTCTTTCTTGCCAGATCTTCTGTGCCCAGAAGATTCCTTTCTATTATCAGATCTTCTGAAGTTGTTGAACTTCTTTCCCTTGTGCTTCCAGAGTCTGTTGATCCTTCTGGACAGCATAGATAATTCATCTTCTTCTTCAGAAGAAGATTCTTCAGAGCTTTCTTGAATAACCTGCAAAGCTTTAGCAGTTTTGTTAGATTTTAAGGCAACAGATTTACCTTTTTCTTTCTTCAGAGGTTCATCTTCCTCAAGCTCAATTTCATGGCTCCTCAGTGAGCTGATGAGTTCTTCTAGAGAGATCTTGTTCAGATCTTTGGCCATCTTTAAGGCAGTCACCATTGGTCTCCATCTGGTAGGCAGACTTCTGATGATTTTCTTTACGTGATCAGATGTAGAGTATCCCTTGTCCAGAACTTTCAGCCCAGCTGTGAGGATCTGAAATCTGGAGAACATGGCTTCAACAGATTCAGAGTCTTCCATCTTGAAAGCCTCATACTTCTGGATCAGAGCCAGAGCTTTTGTCTCCTTAACTTGAGAATTTCCCTCATGAGTCATTTTTAGGGATTCAAACATATCAAAAGCAGTTTCCCTGTTTGTAACTTTTTCATACTCAGTATGTGAAATTGCATTCAATAATATAGTCCTGGCTTTGTGATGATTTCTAAAATCTTTCTTCTGAGCATCTGTCATAGATTTTCTGTCAATCTTCTTGCCATTCCCATCTGTGGGATGGACATATCCATCTATGACTAGATCCCATAGATCAGCATCATATCCTAGGAAAAAACTCTCAATTCTATCTTTCCAGTAGTCAAATTTCTCCCCATCAAACATAGGGGGTTTGGTGTTGATCCTGTCCCTTTCTTCATAATTATTGTTAATATTGGATATTGAATTATTAGCCATTGTAACAAATAAATATATATATCAAAGTATTTCTCTCTGGATTTTTACTGACACTGCTAAGTGGTAGCACACACAGAACCGGAGCTCTGATACCAACTGAAGGTGAGATAATACTTAGAAGGGGGGTTGAATAAGTATGAAAGATTAAATCTTAGAAATAAAAACACAATTATTTTTATCTTGGTTCGTTGAACTCAACTACTCCAGTCCACCCTTCCTAGAGTGATTTGCCTTTCTCAACAAGGACTTAATCCACTATTTAATCAAACAGATTACAATAGTAACACCTAAGAACAACTGTTCTTAGTCTTCTCAAGAGCTACTGATTCCAACTGAATCCTCTTAAGGAAAACCTTTACAATCAATGTAAATTAAATACAAGAGTATTAATGCTTCTAAAAAGCTTTTATCACAACAGTGATTTTTCTCTTAAGTTTAAGTACAAGAAATTCTAAGAAGAATATGAAAGAATGAGAGCTTAGAATTATATGATTTCTTTTCAGCAAATTGTTTGTCACTGAAGAATTTGGTGGAGTCTTCCTTTTATAGGCAGCTGATCCAAGGATGCTGAGCGTTGAGAAGAGTGTCCCAAAAGGTTTGAGCCTTTTTGTCTTCACATCAAGTGACCTTTCCTAGAAGTAGAAGGCACAGAAAAATCCTTTTTGTCTGTGTTCTTGTGTCTAGCACAAATGAGGAAAGAGACGTTTGATTTACTCCAACGGATATAATCTTTGAATATTTCTTCTTCAGTTTTCAGCAAGTTCTTCAGAATCTGAATGAGTCAGAGTCTTCTAATGATGTTCAGAACTTTGCTGTATCAGAGTCTTCTGCAACATGTGTGCTTTCAGCGTGTTGATCATCAGAGCATATTTGACACAGAACTTCAGTACTTGGCAGCGTTAGTACTTTCAGAAACTTCTGTAGAAACTATGCTTTGAGAAACTCTTCATACAATATTCTTCTTTGCTTCAGATGCTTCTGGCTAGCTTCAGATGCTTCTGACTAGCTTCAGAATCTTCTGGAGCTTCTTGCTTCAGATCCTTCTGGAGACTACGCTCAGGATCTTCTGTAAACAGCAATCAGAATCTTCTAATGAGTGCATCTGGCGCTTCAGAGTCTAGATAACATCTTGTATACAATTCAGATTTGCTTCTAGAGAGTTAATTTCATTTCAATCTGCAGTAAAACTCACAAGCAAATTTTAGAGTATATAATTCTTAAATATAAAATTTCCTAACAGTTATCATCAAAACAAAGAGATATTATTAAGAACCAATCTGTGTTCTAACACGAAGCTCTGACTTCCTCATTGCACCATGAGGATACGTATGCACAGGATTGCGAGATCCTGGTGAGCAACCTTCCGCCTTTTTCCCTTAGTTCTACGAACTATGGAGCTCTGATCTCCTCACTGCAATATGAGAATACGTAGGCACAAGGCTTCCAATCCTCCATGAGCACTTTAATTATAAATCATTTTTCTCCCTTTCACAAGTAACCTTTAGATCGTAACACCCATCCAAGCAAAGAACAAGCAAAATGATTCCCGTCAAGTACGACGGATGTGAGGGATTCTAATACCTTCCCCTCGCATAACCGACTCCCTTACTGGTTTCTCTTTCCCTGGGTTTTATCAATATTTTCCCTTTCCTTTTGGAATTAAAAAAGTTCGATGGTGACTCTTTTGTATCATCGAGTGTGTGATGCGCTCGAGTATTTTTTACGCCGCGACAGGTTGATGTTTTATTATTTTTATTCAAATGTACTACCGCAAACTTTGAATTGAATATTATAGAATTTTTATTTCATTTAATTCATTTTATCTTTCTGTTATTTAAGTAATGATTGCTAGAATTAGTGGTTGACTCCGAGCACCCAAATGAGAGTTTGATGCCATATCCATGTCAATACCAATCAATTATAATATCTCTAAAACGATTTGATGTGGTTTTCTAGATGTTATACTGGAAGGGGTGCATGATCATTATAAATGAGTGTGAAGTTGCATCACACGAGAGGCGCTATGGACATTGATAGCTCTTACCAACATGGTGAGAACAAAAAAAGCTAAACACAATATTCATCATATGAGAGAGCATTCAGGTATGATTTTATCATCTAGAACTCGTGTCATATCTTTTTTTATATCTATTGGATGACTACACACATTGAGGCACGTTGTTTATGTTAGCGCTGAGCCTTTGTAACCATCCCATATATTATTGTATCCTTCGGTAACCCATTTTGAGCCTATACCCCCATTGTTTGTAATTTCATCACGTCATGAGCCCTTGGCACAAACACTTATATACCTTGTTTAGAGTTTTGGTATATTATTTTTGGATATTTGTTTCATTATAAGTTTTGGTTTACTGTTGGAATAGAAACCTTTAAGTTTGGGGTAGCTATGCAACATTGATAAAGGTGAGTGCATGTGGAAAAAAAAAGGGAAAAGTTGAAAAATCATCTTAAATGAAAAAGAATGAAAAACAAAAGGTAATAAACAGAAACACTCATCGAAAGGAAAACTTAGTTGGATACCAATAATCAAGAAAAACACTGAGTACTCCAAGCTATCTAACTAAAGAATAAGCACCATCTAAGAGATTCCAGCAGTGATACTTTGGAATGAACATGACGAAAATAATGGTTACAGTTAGTCTAAACCATTAACCTACTTATCCATATAGTATCCACCTATAGTCGAAGCCACATTACAACCTGAAAAGACTTGAAAAAGTGTATGTAGTGTGTATCTGATAATTAATAGAAAGCTTATGCAAGCCTATGGTATGGTAAGTCATACTGTTAATTTTGAGTGTATATGCATTAACACCTTAGAGAACTAGTGAGATTATGAGTAGGGCTGACAGGAGAAACAATTTCATCAAGTGTTGGTGTGACAGATCATTCAACCTTGATGATCAGGTCAAATGGAAGGTAGGAACAAAAGAGAACCATGGAAGATCTTAGAGGTATGTGTTTACAATCTTGTGTTTAGTTGATGATTGGTGACATGATATTTTTATGCTAAAAGTTTCTTGAGGGAAAGCAACAAGATAAGTTTGAGGTTGTGATGTTTTCATCATTTGTGTTAGTTTTGTTGTCGTTTGAATGCCAAAAGCAGGTGAATTGTTGTGAGTTTGGGTACTAGTTTAAGCTTATTTTAGAAGATTTTTATCATGTCTTGATCTTCTGAGGTTTATTGATTCTGAGCTATTCTACGCACTTGAGGTAGTGTTTCATGTGTTTACAGGTCTAAAGAGTCAATAGGAAGTTGATCAGAGAAGAAACCAGATAAAAATGAATGAGTAGGAGAAAAAGAAAAGATTTTGTGCATCTCCTTCCCATACGCGTATGGCCACTCAGTCCCACCTGCCAGCATATGCGCACCACCAGGGAGGGGGGAAAATCATGCCTCTGCTCATACGTACGTGTATGAGATGGTCCATACATGTATGAGGCTATACATCCAGGGCCCTCCTATGTAGACCAAAGCCTTATGCGAATGGCTCTAGGTGGTCCATATGCCCTACCATGGGCCATATGCGTATGAAGCAGTGCAAAAATGTACAATACACGTATAGGATAAGGCCATACGTGTACGACACGACCCAGATCTGAAAAGCCCAAATTTACCTACTTAGCCGAAAAAACGCAAATTTCCAAGGGTTGAACGATTTGTCAGTGCAAAGAACACATTTTGAAGGATGGAAAACTCAAGAATTCGTGGTGGATCAAGGACTTCATGAACTTTTAGTGATTGCAGTCCTATTTTCTTCCATTAATTTATAATATCTACACTTCCCATTTTGTTTTTCTTTACTATTATGAGTAGCAAAAGCCCCCAGTGCTAGGGGTGTCCCTGATTCAGATTTACGAGACAATTTTGATTGAACCTTGTAATAACTTTAATTTGATGATATTTGATTTGCTTGCTATTTGTTCTTAATGCTTTCTCTCTCTCTCTCTCTCTCTCTCTCTCTCTCTCTCTGCCAAATTGAGTTTGATTTACAATTAATATTTAGGTTGGACCGCTATTGTTAACGCTTAATTGTGAGCATTTCATAGTAGATATCACCTAGGACTAGGGATACCCTGTGGAAACTGGAATATTCTTGATTAAAATAATGTTTAATTTCATATGTAATTCACTATGTACAAATTGGTTAATTTGGATGATTAAAGGTTTTCTCACTAAGGACTTAGGAGTAACTACCCTTAAGGACTGGTAACCAGTGTTTATGAATTAAGTTGTTGCAAGGCCAGGTCATTATTGTTGATGAATCCAATCATACACCTTCCCTAGCATGTTCACTCATAATCTCTTTTAAACCGTTAAACTGCTTTATTTACTTTCAATTGTATTTTATTTTCTATTTGTAAAACCAACAATATAAAACCCCCAAGGCTTTTGTTTAACTAATTTAGAACCAGAACTCTGTATCGTTAAGAAGTCCTTGAGATCGATATTTGGGGAATTTCCCTTATTACTACATTGGAAGATTAGTGCACTTGCTAATTTACCGATCACACGGTTGTCCTCATCATAAATACGACACTTTTTAACTTGCACTAGAAATTTGCACATCTCCTGATATCTGATAAACTACTTAATCTCTGGGCGAAGTTCACTCTCAAACTTAATACATTTGGATTCTTCAGTATCAAATCCATTGTAATTTAGGAAGAATCTGATCAATTCTTAAAATTTGGCAACATAGTCTGCGACCGACATATTCTTCTATTTTAGATTCATAAACTTAATTACCTTCTTGTTACAAACATCTGCATGAAAGTATTTCTCCATAAATGCAGTTCTGAATACATCCAAATTAATAGTGGTACCTGAAACCCTAAACCTCTATCGTACATCATCCCGCCAGTACTCTGCTTCCCCAGTTAACATACGAGTCCAATAAAGAACCTGTTGAACATTATTAGAAGCCATAACCCTTAATATCTTTTCAATTTTTTGTAACAAAGTTTGTACGTCTTCTGGATCGTATCTTCCTATAAAGGTCAGAGGATTATTTCTCTGGAATCTGCTTAGCCCACGACCTTCACCACCTTCAGCCTGATGGTTCTGTTGAGCCTACAAAGCCTGTTGTGCCCTCCCCATCAACTAAGCCATAGCTTTTAGAGTCTCAGCAATAGAACAATCATTTCTCCCAGCCATTACTTTGTATATTAACAAACAAATGTTAAAAGAAATATTATATCGACAATGTTCAAACACTTGTCTCACACTATGAAGTAACATAATCAACAAAACCTAGTCAGATGGCCTGACCTGTTCTGGTACCACTATGTAACACCCTAAACCCCAGACTTTATTTTTGATGAAAAACCATGCATAGGATGCTATTTCATCAAAACTCTCATACATAAACATGCAACTAAATAATTCACAGCGGAAGATAAAAGAAAACATATCATAAGTATGAATAAAACATCTCAGAAAAAACTCCATAAAAGAGAGTTACAACTCAATACATGAAAATACTAGCGTCTAAATCCCCGATGTTATAGAACTGAGCATCTATTCGACTAAACGAAAAGAAGAAAAAAAGAGTAAATGCTAATAGGGTGTCACAACCATCTCACGATCATTATAATCTATCACTCCTGCTGATTACATGTACAACACTGCACAAAGTCAACCCAACAAAATAAAAAAGGGGTGAGAATACACTTACAAGTAATAAAGGTGAAATTTAGCAACAAGATGATAAACGAATATAACAATGATACTAGTACACAAATACAAAAACATATACCATTCTCAACATAGGCAATGTTATTATGCACCAACTCCTTAAGTTATATGCATGTGGTACCAAGTTTTCGTAGATATCAGAGGTATCCTACTGATTTCTTCCACGGTCTCTGGTCCCTCACCTGAATCGACGATCCCCACTAAATAGATATGAGACCCGCCTCTGGTCTCTCAACTAGGCCAACAATCCCACCAAATAGATCTGATGCCACCAAATAGACCGAAGTCCCACCTAACTCCAATATATATATATATATATATATATATATATATATATATATATATATATATATATATATATATATATATATATATATATATATATATATATATATATATATATATATATATATATATATATATATATATATATATATATATATATATATATATATATATATATATATATATATATATATATATATATATATATATATATATATGTGTGTATGTGTGTGTGTGTGTGTGAGAGAGAGAGAGAGAGAGAGAGAATGTGTGAATGCTAATATTCAAACAATATAGTTTATCCAAAAACGTATAAATCACCCAAAATAGGTTCTGAGCATGAACCATATATCACCAATAAAGGCCACCAAAAAGAATCACCGTTTGAGTAAGATGTCAATTTTATTACTTCCAAAATCATTCATTTCCCTCTTTCTATCATATTTTTAAAACAAAAACTATATTAACATTAAAATATTTTATTTTATTTAAAAATATATTTAATAATAAAAGGGGTTGCAACCGTTTCAACAATTACACGAAAGTCAAATAAGAGGTTTCAAAACTCGAAAAATATCAAAACATGATCGAAAATGCCAAACACTTCCTGGACTCGTCGAACGAACGCAGCCACCCGCCAAACCTCTGCCACCGCCGATTGCCGCCCTCTGTCCGACTTCTGATTTTTCGACTTTTCCCGATTTTTTTCTGAACTTTCATACAGCCGTGCAATTCCGTTCAAAAAATGAGCATTTTTACAAAAACCTGATTTTTACAAAAAAATACGTGATTCCACACAACCAGCGTTTGGTATTTTTACAAAAAAAAAATCCTATAATTATCAATAATTTACAGCAATGTTAACATCAATTTCGTTGCATATTGACCAAAAGAGATTTTCTCAAATTATATATCGATATTCGATCACCAAACAATGACCAAATGAGACTTATCCTAGTTGGTCACAGATCATAATAACGATCTGTGCCAAAAACAATCACAATCATACATATATATATATTGCACCAAATTCACAATTTTAACACTTAAATAGGTTAAGCAAACCCCATTTTGGCAAAAATACAAACATATCAACGTAATTATATAGTATATAGGAACAATCAATATACAATAGGGTTAACAAACCAAAATCCTGACGTTGATGAGAGGGTAAGGGAATCCTCATCATCCTGTTTCTAACTATAAGTTAGGAGTGTGCCTAAGAGGAGGAGGGTGAATTAGGACAAAGAAAAATTATTCAATTTTTATGAATCTTTGTTCTTTCTTTTATGGTTAAGTTAGGCTATGAAAATGGTAAATTGCGGAAAGATAAATGACACAGCAATATATTATGGTTTCCCTCACAATCTGAGAGCACTTCGGTCCTCTTACGCAGTAAGAGATTTTGTTATTGTTAGATCTTATGGACAAGAAAATCCTAGTCTTCCTATGCAAGACTCTAACCAAGTTATCAAGAACCAACCTCTTTAAACTTGAACACCAGGAAAAGAGAACAATCCTCCCTTTTATAATAATCTTATTTCCAACAATCCTGGATGATAAGTCACACCTAATATCAAACAATCCTTGATAATTAGGAATTTACAACAAAGTAATGTATAAAGAAGTAGATGAAGTTTATAGAATTCTTTAATACTTATAACAAAGCCTTCTTCTCTTTCAAGTATGAAGATTCAATAGCATAAATTCTCTAAGTGCTCAATTGATGCTTTTATGAATGTGATATGAAAATGGATTTAAAAAAGTATATTGTATGAAAATTTCTATTATGGAAAAATATGCAGAGAGATTGTAGAGAATATTGAAAGAGGTGAACGAAAAATGAAACTTTGAAATGAATTTATAATGATAGAAACACCCATTCAAAAATTATGACAATGGTTGAAGAAAATAGGTTGAAAATAAATTGTACCCCATGGTGAAAAGATGTTATGAAAATGAGTCAAGACATAATGTATATGTTAAATATTTTTTCTAAATATGTACATGATCAATCGATTGACCGGAAACACCAATCTAAAATAAGGCGAAATTTGAAAAAATAACACAAACCAATCGATTGACTCACCACAGAAAATAAAATTTTTAGAAACAGAAGCCACAATCAATCAATTGACCCCAAACATCAATCGATTGACATAAGGAAATTTTATAAAAAAGTTTCTAAGTTAAACTATAAAAATGATGTCATCAACAACCTTTCAACCAAGGCCATAAAAAATTTGCTATGAAAAGGATTTAATGTATGATCAAGACTTTGAGCACTTAAGATTATTTATGTTAAGAAATATTCATATACCTTAAAATTTGATTTGATAAGTCTTGAACAAAGTCATTATAAGATCCTTCTTTTTCCTTGTTCTTTGAAATGAAAGTTTGCACTTGAGATATTGTCTTCATCAAAACATGTTGGAAGCTTGTCTTCACAATCTCCCCCTTTTTGATGATGACAACCAATCTTCATGAGTGATATCAAAACTCCCCCTTTCTCTTGTCATCTATGCTTGGATAACTCCCTATATTTATACTATGATTTTCTTTGAATTTTTCTACATGAAAGTTAGAGATAGAAAAACATATATCCATATATCCAAACAAGCATGGATTCATACAAGCATCATATCCATCTCCCCCCCTCCCCCATTGGCATTATAAAAAAGAACGAAAAAGAGAGTGCATAAAAAAAAGTCAAACATAAACATGGAGCATAAACAAGGATTATATAACATAAACGTGAAACTTTGCATACATTACATAACATTGGAAACAAGAGATAACATTAGACAACTACAAAGTACTTAAAATTTAAACCTTACATAACCAAAACACATTGTCTTAAACATAGAATAAACTTAAACATAATAAAGGATAAGATTAAAAAAAAGAACTACAAAGCAACATAAAACATGATTCAATCATATATCATTCCCATCAGCATTGGAACCATCTCCTTGATAACCACCTCTTGAAAGTTATCATTGATCCATTCTAGAGTTTAAACACTCAACTTCTGATATCACATCAGTCTTGAACTCATAAAGAAAATCCATAATCATTTGGGTTGAAGGTTCAGCTACTGGTGCTTCTGGAGGAGGGTTTATCTCTTCGTCACTATGAACTTCTGGATGGTTTTCAACATCCTCATCGTCTAATATATGATCTCATTGGTTCTTAAGTTAAAATGGGCTCCCATTTTCCGGTTGATTCTCTTAATGCTGATGCAGTAAGATAGTTTGTTCATTGAAATACAAACTTCATTCTCTAGATTGACATTAAAGTGATGAAGCATTCTAGTTATGAAGTGAGTATAAGGTAGAGCATCTGCATGTTCATTATGTGCCAACATGTGACATAAAATGACATGTCCTCAATTTATCTGAATGTTGTTCTTGATTGCATGCAACAGGTGCATTTCAAGATCACTAATAGATCAGTGATTAGAATATCTAGGAACAAGAACATATACTATGGAATACTTAAGCATTTTGTCATCTAAGGTGAACTTTTCCGGAAACCAATACACACATTATGGAAGTCCTCCTTGATTCTTCTTCCTTTTGTTGTAAAATTGTTCTTCAGTTAACCTATTTAAGCTATAATAAAAAAACATGTTTGTTATAGCCATCCCAAGAGGGTTTACCACTAAGCTCAAAACCTTCTGTGGGAATATCTAGGATAGTGTTCATCTCTTTTGCATCAATGGAGATTGGTGCACCTTTCACTACAAAAGTTGGTTTACCCTTCTTCAAAACCATGTTGGAGTAGAAAACATTTACCAATTCTGGATAGAAATCAACATGTTCACAAATTAAAATTTGTAAACCCAAATTCTAATAAGTAGAGGGAAAATAAATACTTCATTTGGAAATGATTCAAAAATCTCCATACTTAGGTTTCATGATTTTATTTTGGTAAAAGTAAGTTTCATACCTCTTTTGTTGTTTTGTTGTGATAAGAAGCCTTGAGAAATCTAAGGTTCCTCTAGAACTTGATGCCTTTCCTTTTCCTTTTGCTCTAAGTTTATAAGTCATGGTTGTTTTTTAGAGGATAAAATTTTGGAACAATGGAGTAGGATGGAAAAGAAAAAACAAGGTGCACTAGGGGAGAGAGAATAGCATAATTCTGTTGTAAAAAATAGGGTTTACTTTCCAAAGATTAGCTTAAAAGGATGTGTGTTGGGTCAATGTGATGGAACCATTAAAATAATAAATATTTAAAAAGCAATAAAAGAATTAAAAGAGAATAAATTAAATTAATGGAATTTAACCAAGTAATAGAAGAAGTTTTGGATGTACATGCATTATGAAATCGCGTAGCATAGGAGAAAAATAAAAAAGAATCTTGACCATATGACAAGCATTAAATGACAACAAGGAAGGATTGAATATTGCGTACAAAATAAGGCAAGTAAACGTGTAGCAGTATCCAATCTAAAAGGAATATATTCTTAAAGTATAACAAGACAAAATGAAAACAAGTACAGTCTGCTACAACAAAAGCACACGCATGAGCTAGGAAAACAAAAAGCCAATCGATTGGCATTTGGACAGCAATCGATTGTTGAAGCTTTGTGTAAAAAAAATTAAAAATTAATGTTGTGCAAATCGATTGATAATAAAGGTCAATTAATTGCTCGTAGTACAACTTTGAAAAAATACCACAAGCAGCACACTGTCTCACGAAAATTTATAAAAAATTGTTTCTTGACCTGAACACATTATATATTAAATAGTACACATAAACACATATTATATAATATTTTTCTAACATGAACACATATCATATTATATTAATATGAAAAATATCAATAGTTTCACAAATGTAATTGTGAAATTCATGAAGAAAAAAATTATAAAATGGATAACATGTCATGTGCCTTTGAATATGCTTAGAAAAAATTCATCATATGTCTCATTCATCTAAGGTTCCCAATTCTCTTCTGATTTTATAAAAAGCGTCTCAAGGAAGCGGTTTTGTTCTGCTAGTTAATTTTGGGTATCAATGAAGGAAATTTCAATGTCACTTTTCAGAATATGATCCCTTAAGAAGTGATGTTGAATATCAACGTGTTTGATTCTTGAATGCATGATTAGATTCTTTAAAATATTGATTTCACTAGTGTTGTCGCGTTTGAGAGAGATGCTTCCTAGAAGCACACCATAGTCATGAAGTTGTTGTTTTAACCAAAGTATATGAGCACAACAACTAGCGACAACAATATATTCTACTTCAGCAGTGCTAAGAGCCACACTTGCTTGCTTTTTGCATGACCAAGAGACTAAGGCATTTCCAACAATGTGACATGTTCCACTTGTGTTTTTCTGTCCATCTTACATCTTGCATAATCTGCATCAGAGAAACCAACAAGACTACATACACTACCTTTGGGGTGCCATAAGCCGAGATTGGATGTTCCTTTGAGATACTTCATTATTCTCTTCACGCCTGTGAGATCAGATTCCTTTTGGACAAGCTTGAAATCATGCACATAAACATACGCTAAACATAATATCTGGTAGTTGTTAGATATGATAAAGAACTGATCATACCTCGATATTTAGTGATATCAATTAGAGTTACAGATTCATCATGATCAAGATATGTGTCAGATCCTATTGGATTGCTATATCTTTGCAAGTATCTATGTAAAATATTTTAAGAAGCTCTTTGCAATACTTAGATTGATTGATGACTATCCCATTCTTTCTTTGTTTGATTTGTAACCCAAGGAAGTAGTTCAACTTACCCATCATGGACATTTCAATTTCTCGTTGCATTATTGTTGAGAATTCTTCACATAAGGATTCATTTGTGGATCCAAATATGATGTCATCTACTGATAACACGAAATCATATAGATATTTTCATGCATAATTCAACTAAAGTCTAATCGTTTTCGATCCGATTTCGGGTTATTTCCGTGTATTTGTCTGATGTTTTGCAGGTATTCAACGATCACGTCTAAACAAGGCAACATGAAGAAAAGAAGCAATCTCAGATGAAATATGGACGAAAAAGGAGTGAAGACACAATGAAAAGCGCAGCAAGCTGTTTTTGCTGATGTGACGACCGTCACAGCTTCATGACGACCGTCACACGGGTGACGACCGTCACACCTTGTGACGACTGTCATGCAGGCAAAAACGCCCCACTCAGATTACACGTCAAAGGATCAGTTCCAATTCCCACAGAGTGGACCACTACTCCCTAAATTATCTGCCTCAAGGTCCATCATCTTCAGAGATAACCGTTGGGATTCCACTTCTATAAAAAGGGAAGCAGGGGACTTCAGAAAGGGGGCTGCATTCATACCACGAAGTGCTGCCGAATTTACTTTCCAGAGCATTATTTTCCAGCAATATTCTTATTTGTTTCTCTTTACCTTTCCTGTATTGCCTTTTCCATTCTTCTATAACTTCTATTTTATTGTACGATCAATTTGGCATTAAAGACCAGAATCCTGCCAACATCTGTGGAGGATCTTCCCAAAGGCCAATTGGAATATTTACAGGTTTTCATTTTGATCGATTTCAGTTATTATTATAATGCAAATCATTATTTATTGTTTTTATTTATATTTTATCTTTCCCAAATCCATGTCTAGCTAAATTTAGGTAATTGATATGTAGTAATAATTCGAAGGGGATTTGATAACAACTGGTTGAAAAACTTTCTTTTCATAAAAGTAATCTATGGTCTGAGTGTTTAAAATTGATTCACTGAATAAACTTCGTCGCGAAAGCGAGAACTTATTTAAAAGTAGTTTTGCCACGAAAGTGGGAAATTAATTAAGATACGAACCAACAAGCGAAAGTTGCGGTAAGGTCAGATAGTAAACACTAGGAATTTGTTTTAATAACAGCGAAAGCACTTTAAAATGAATTAGAACTTAGAGATTTCCAAAAAATAATTTGAACCCCGAACGGGATACGAAAGTGTACGTTTGGCCCTTAGGATTATGATTAGCGTCAATAACCATCGTGAGGCGAGAGTCTTCAAATCTCCATTTTCTGCTTAAATAAACTTTGAAAATTATTTCATACACCAGTAACTTATCAAATCCCTGAAGAACACAATTACTACGTATCGATTTAATCAATTATAATCTAAATAGTATTCTTAGTTCCCTTTTAGTGACAATCTTATTCCCTTAAACATATTCTACCTAGCTAAACATAGTAACTCCCGAGAACACTAGTTTGATTACGAGTCCCTGTGGGATCGATATCTATTATTACTACGTGATAGACTGTGCACTTGCAGTTAGATTGTATTAGACATAGAAAGTCGCGATCAAGTTTTTGGCGCCGTTGCCGGGGACCCGTTTAGTCAATAGTGTAACCTTCTGTTACGCTGTATAGACTAGGTTAACAATTTTCATTTTCCCTACACTATTTCTGTTGATTGTATGCCAAGAAATCGCCCGCAAAGCGATATCGTAAAACCTTCAGTCGCAGAACTAGAACGCTTCTTACATTTAAGAAGTAGAATCATTGAGTACCAACTCAAACAACTCAAACATAACACTCCCGAACCTCTCACTCCCATTCCCAAATCAGAAGAAGAAGAACCAGAGATGGCTGAAGGACCTCCAAACAAACCACTGAAGGCATACGCTACACCATCTCAGATGGAGCCTAGAAGTAGCATTGCTGCCCCAGCTATTACCCGAAACGATTTTGAGCTGAAACCTTCATTGTTGTCGGCTGTGCAACAAAACCAATTCTCAGGAAACACAACTGAGGATCTGAACGAACATCTAACAAAGTTTGTACAATACGCAGACACAGTGAAAGCAAATGGAGTAACTCCAGACGCGATAAGACTTCGTCTTTTCCCATTCTCTCTTAGAGACAGAGCGTGGACATGGTTACAATCATTACCATCCAACTCCGTTACGACGTGGGAGCAATTGAAAAACGTCTTCTTAGCGAGATATTTTCCGCCAAGCAAAACTGCTATGCTTAGAGCTCAAATCAACGGATTTCGACAGAAAGATACTGAATCTCTTTACGAAGCATGGGAACGATTCAAAGATATGATGAGAACATGTCCTTACCACGGTCTAGAAGACTGGGTGACAATCCATACTTTCTATAATGGGCTTCTATACAATACTAGATTGACAATAGACGCTGCCGCGGGCGGTGCACTTATGGATAAGCCATACGATGAAGCCTATCAACTGATAGAAAACATGTCACAAAACCATTGCCAATGGGGAGGTGAACGCACTCCAACTGAGAAAACCACAGCGAAAGGTGGGATGTACGAAATCAGCAGCCTTGAAAAGTTCAATGCTAAAGTAGATGCTCTAGCACAGAAAATCGATAGTCTGACCGTTAACCCCACTGCAACTGTCGCTGCAGTAACTCCAAATTGCGAGTTATGCGGAAGCACCACTCATAATGCACCCGAATGCCCATTGCTAGCCGGAATCCCACCAGACCAGGTAAATTATGCTCAAGGAAACCCCTACGCAAACACCTACAACCCAGGTTGGCAAAATCATCCAAACTTTTCTTACAAAAGCGAAAATGCATTGTAAATGCCTACTGCTCCGCCAGGATATCAGAAACCAGCTGTTCAGAATGCACCTAGGAAATCGAACCTCGAATTGATGATGGAAAAGTTCATAGCTACTCAAGCTCAAACAAACAAAGAGTTCCTGAATCAAAACGTACACACTAGCGAGCAAATTAAACAGTTGACAGGAAAAGTAGACGCTTTAGCCACCCACAACAAAATGTTAGAAACTCAGATATCACAAGTGGCTCAACAACAAGCCTCTGCTGCTGCACCTGCTGGTACATTTCCTGGACAACCCGAACAAAATCCAAAAGGCCAAGCAAATGCTGTAATACTAAGAAGTGGAAAAGAATTGGACGAACCGATCGATCCGAGGACCGAAAACTCAGCCATGCAACAAAAACCAACTGAACAAGCATAAAAGGAATCCGAGTTAAAGAAGAAGGAGGACAACGAGAAGGAGGATACCGCAAGTGAAAAAACTCAAGCACCTCCAGCGCCATATAAACCACCTATTCCTTATCCGCAAAGACTAATAAAATCCAAAACTTCAGGACAGTTTAAGAAATTTGTAGAGCTCCTTAAACAGCTGAATATTACTATTCCTTTTACAGAAGCGATAACTCAAATGCCGTCATACGCTAAATTTCTCAAAGAAATCATGTCGAATAAGAGAAAGATCGAGGATAACGAAACAGTTACACTTACTGCAAAGTGTAGCGCTATTATTCAAAACCGCATGCCTCCTAAATTAAAAGACCCAGGTAGTTTCTCCATACCCTGCGTCATAGGAAAGTTCGTAATAGACAAAGCTCTATGCGATTTAGGAGCCAGTATCAGTGTTATGCCTTTATCTATATGCAAAAAGCTGAATATGGGAGACCTCAGACCAACCAAAATGTCCGTACAATTAGCTGACAGATCAGTAAAATACCCAGTCGGAATACTGGAAAACGTTCCAGTACGCATAGGACAATTTTACATTCCAACCGACTTCATAATCATGGACATCAAGGAAGATACTGTAACCCCAATTATCCTAGGAAGATCATTCCTAGATACAGCTGGAGCTATTATAGACGTGAAGAAAGGAAGGCTAACATTCGAAGTAGGAGAAGAAAAGATAGAGTTCATTCTCACCAAGTTTTTACAAGCACCAGCAATAGACGATACCTGCTATTTAGTAGACAAAATCGACGAATGCATAAGAGAACTTGAAAATGAAGAGACCACGTATTCAGAAATAATAAAGATTCAAATACCTGATATTTCTGAAGACGATAATTGGCGTAAACCGTATAAAGACGACAGCCTAAGCGAAAGCTTAGCACTGACACTAAACCATATGCCAGGTTCGAAGAACCCATCTTTAGAACTCAAAACACTACCCAAAAACCTCAGATATGAATTTCTAGATGACGAACTAAAAAGACCAGTGATAGTCAACGCCGACTTAGGACAACCAGAAACCGAAAAGCTATTAGAAGTCCTAAAGAAGTACCCCACCACGTTAGGCTATAACATAAGCGATTTAAAAGGTATAAGCCCTTCGATCTGTATGCATCGAATTACAATAGAGGAAGACTCTAAAACCTCTCGAGAGCATCAGAGAAGACTGAACCCCATCCTGAGCACTGTAGTCAGAGATGAAGTAAAGAAATTGCTAGATGCAGGAATCATCTATCCGATCTCCGATAGTGAATGGGTTAGCCCAGTTCACGTCGTACCAAAGAAAGGAGGAGTCACAGTAGTTAAAAACGAAAAAGGCGAATCAATAACAAAAAGAGTCGTGACTGGAAGCAGGATGTGCATTGACTATAGAAAGCTTAACAAGGCTACGCGCAAGGATCACTTCCCGTTACCCTTCATAGACCAAATGTTGGAAAGATTAGCCAAACATTCATATTTCTGCTATCTAGATGGTTACTCAGGATTCTTCCAAATTCCCATCCATCCTGATGACCAAGAAAAGACTACATTCACCTGTCCTTATGGTACTTTTGCTTACCGCCGAATGCCGTTCGGACTCTGTAACGCTCCAGCAACCTTCCAAAGATGCATGATGGCAATCTTCGTAGATTTCATAGACGACATTATGGAAGTATTTATGGACGATTTCTCGGTATGTGGACAAAGTTTCGAAGGATGCTTACAAAACTTAGAAATGGTATTAGAACGTTGCGTAAAAGTAAACCTCGTCCTAAATTGGGAAAAATGCCATTTTATGGTCCGACAAGGAATAGTTCTAGGACACGTCATATCAGATAGAGGAATCGAGGTAGACAAAGCTAAAATAGAGATTATAAAAGATCTCCAACCTCCGAAATTCGTACGAGAAATATGGAGTTTTCTAGGACACGCCGGTTTCTACAGAAGATTTATAAAAGATTTCTCGAAAATCACAAAACCTTTGACCGGCTTGTTGATGAAAGATGCTGAGTTCGTCTTCGACGACGACTGTCTAAAAGCATTCGAAACATTGAAATCAGCCCTTATCACCGCACCAATCATGCAACCACCCGATTGGCGACTACCGTTTAAAATCATGTGCGACGCGAGTGATTACGTTGTAGGCGCAGTTCTAGGACAAAGGAAGGACAAGAAACTCCATGCCATCTACTATGCCAGTAGAACCTTAGATCCTGCCCAAATGAACTACGCTACCACAGAAAAGGAACTTCTAGCAGTTATATTTGCGCTTGACAAATTTCGTTCTTACTTAGTAGGAGCAAAAATTATCATATACACAGACCACGCGGCCATAAGGTACCTAATAAGCAAAAAGGATGCCAAACCAAGATTATTGAGATGGATCCTGTTATTACAAGAGTTTGACTTAGAAATCAAAGATAAGAAAGGAACCGAGAACGTTGTTGCAGATCACTTATCCTGAATAGAAGGCATCAAACATGAACCAGTACCGATAAATGACGATTTCCCGTACGAACGTCTGATAGCCAAACTAGAAAGTGACACACCCAATTCAATCTCGGAAGATCCAGAATTCGAAAAAGCCGTAGAAGCCGTCTATGCCCAAGTCACATTACCTTGGTATGCTGACATCGTTAATTACCTCGCTGCGGGCGTGCTTCCACCGGATCTTACTTATCAGCAAAAGAAGAAATTCTTCCACGATCTGAAACACTATTATTGGGACGAACCTCTACTCTTCAAGAGAGGGGCCGACAACATATATCGTCGTTGTGTCCCAGAGGAAGAAATAGAAAATATTATTTCCCAATGCCACTCAGCACCATACGGTGGTCATGCTAGTACATCTAAGACGTGCGCTAAGATTCTCCAAGCCGGCTTATTCTGGCCTAATCTCTGGAAAGACGTTCACATCGCTGTGCAAAATTGCGATCGATGCCAACGAACTGGCAACATCTCACGACGCGATGAAATGCCTCAGAAAGGAATCTTAGAGGTAGAAATCTTCGACGTCTGGGGAATAGATTTCATGGGACCATTCCCATCCTCTTTTGGTAATAACTACATATCGTCGCTGTCGATTACGTGTCTAAATGGATAGAAGCCATAGCTGCTCCAACAAACGACGCACGAGTAGTAATCAAACTCTTTAAAAACACAATCTTTCCTAGATTCGGTGTACCAAGACTCGTCATTAGTGACGGAGGATCTCACTTCATATCGCGAATATTCGATAAACTTCTCTCTAAATATGGAGTCCGCCACCGAGTAGCTACACCCTATCATCCGCAAACTAGCGGACAAGTAGAGGTCTCGAACAGAGAAATAAAACAGATCTTGGAAAAGACTGTCGCTACCTCAAGGAAAGATTGGTCGTCGAAGCTACAAGAAGCTTTATGGGCTTATATGACCGCATTTAAGACACCAATAGGTACTACCCCCTATAAATTGGTTTACGGTAAATCCTGCCACCTCCCTGTAGAGTTAGAGCATAAGGCCTTTTGGGCCATTAAGACACTCAATTTCAACTACACCGAGGCAGGAGAAAAGCGAATCTTGAACTTACATGAGTTGGAAGAACTTCGATTAGACGCTTACGAAAATGCCCGTATCTACAAAGAACGAACTAAAAAGTGGCATGATAAACGTTCAATCAGGAAACAATTTAGTGTGGGAGACATCGTATTTCTCTTTAATTCACGATTAAAACTCTTCCCAGGTAAACTAAAATCTAGGTGGTCTGGACCCTATGAAGTGACTAAAGTACTTCAGAGTGGAGCTGTCGAAATTACCGATAAGACGAATGCACCATTTATCGTAAACGGGCAACGTCTAAAACATTATAATAAGAACGACAACAGTCCTCAAGTCAGCAATATAACATTGCTTGAGCTTCCAGCTCAGACACCCGAATAGCTTCTCACCAAGCTATCGTCTGGCTTTAGACGTTAAAAACAGCGCTTACTGGGAGGCAACCCAAATTTCCCTCGTTATTGCATTTCATTTTTCTTTAAAATTCTACTTTGAAAATCCAACAAAAATTCTAAACTTATAATTACTACTACTTTCTACTTTCGTTCATTTTCGTACTTTTATTCCTATTTTATTTTTCCTCTTTTGTCTTTTGTTTCTACCGCTTTTCGTTTCTAAAAATCCTGAATTCAATTTCCTGTTTCAAACTTTTCAGGATTTTTAAAGTCTTCAAAACATTCCTTCTGTTTTCTCCGAATTACCTGCGAGTATGGCCGAGTACGACTTCACAAAGGTTCACTTCCGAGGACTCGCTCAAAAGGCAAGATTTGCAGCACTGACCGAAAGAGAATTCGCCTTAACGTTGTATTATGATAAGGATACTATGGATAAACTAGGGATCACAGATAGCATTCAATACCTGTTCAATCAACTGGGTTGGGAGAACACTGCTCTGAAAACACGTTTCGCTACCTACAAGGATCTTACCTATGAATTCCTTAGTTCTTTCAGATACACACCCAACTATGGCTTTGGATCTAACACAGAGTTGATTACCTTCCGATTGTTTGGAATGGACCAAACCCATAGCCGGATGTCACTAGCTAACCTCCTAGGATTCCCTAGCGGACCGCATGTGTTCATCAGTGCAGAAGATGACGATATTGATTTTCAACTCGATCAATTCTGGGGTAGAATCACTGGCGACTATCACCCTGAACTAGACAGAATGTATAATGATGACATACACAACTCAGCCTTCAGATACTTCCATAAGATACTAGCTCACACCTTGTTTGGAAAAGAAGAAAATATTACTGCAGTATCTAAAGAGGAGTTATTCATCATGTTCTGTGCTTCTCAGGGACGGACAGTAAATGCAGTGCCTTTCATGATGAGATCTTTCAAACGCCTAACGCAGGAACCACAGACACCTATCCTTATAGGAGGCCTAGTAACAATGATTGCCCACGAGCTTGGCCTTAGATTCCATTTAAATGCCAGCACTCGTTTTGGCACTATCCGACCCATGAACATACAATTCTGCTTTAACAGGCGCATCTTAGGAACTATGGGACCTGGACCGTATGAGTACCTTATTAACGAAAAACCAGTACAGCTATTCACACTGCCTGATCATCTGATGACAAGCATCCACAACAAGGATAACTGGCTCTACGAATTGGATGAGCCTATGGGACCTCCTTCACCACAGTCAACACCCCAGAACTATATGTATGACAGTGACCACATCTCTGAGGCACACGACTATATGTACTATGAGGACGTTGTATCTGAAACTGAAGTAGACCCTACGACTCCTCCACACTATAATACTTATCCTGAGGCTATCCTTGAGGAGACCACTGACAAAATGGATGCCGTGTTACTCATATTGGACAACATCGATACAGCTCTGACTAATGTAAAAGCTGACATCGCAGGCATGCACAGCGAACTGGTAGGCTTCATGGATCTAGTCTGCGACCAACTCGACTACTATTCACAGAAATTCGATGAGTTGAAGACACGAAAAGATTAGTTATTAGTTCTTAGCAGTAGTTTCAGTTTAGTTTAGTCTAGCTTAGTTTCATTTAATCATTTGGATTTTTCGCATTGTTAGTTTTGTTTATGTACTACATACAATTGTTTCAATTTTATGTTATTTCAATTCTAGTTTTTATTCAATTATTCTGTTTTCGCATTATTTGTTGTTTGTCGGCTGTTATATTACATCACCGTATCAATACTAAGCCTTAAAGTCACTACGAGTACGCCCTCAGAGCAAAATTCTGCGTTCTGCAGATTTTGCTGCTGTGACGACCGTCACAGGACCCTGACGAGCATCACGCGGGTGACGACCGTCACGCAGTCAAAAACTGATATCTGATAAAACAGGGTTCGTGTTCTCTTCCACTTCCCCCCATTATCACTTTCAATCATCCTAACTCCTACCCCACTACGAATTTTCGTCCTCCCCACATTGAACTATAAATTTCAACTCCAAATTCAACCTCCAAACCACACTTCTGTCAGTTTTTCCCTCTCTGTAGAAAACCCCCAAACCTCAGAAACCTCTCCACCTTTCAACAATGGCAAGGAATGCAGAAACCCCAGATATCAGCAACATTACCTTCAGTGAAGGAGACTTAGGCGAAAGACAACGAGCAAACTACATTGCATTTCATCAGAGGTCGCTCCAGCCGACTCATTATCCGCACCTTCCATCGCTTACGGAGCTCGGACTCCTTGAAGGTGTAACCTGGATGCTTCAAAGAGCAGGCATCTGGAACCTCTGCACCAACCCACAGCAAACGTACGAACAACTCACTCTTGAGTTCTTGAGTTCTTTCACTTACGTCACAAGCAGCGGCGAACTTAACCAGCACACAGGTGCCGCATGCTTCCGGATGTTTGGCACCAACTATCAGGTTAACCAAAATCAGATTGCCAGCATCCTGCAGCTACCTCGCGGCGACAACGCTCATCGCCGCATCACCGATCAGTTCCAGCACGAAGCTTTCGCGCTGTGGTATCAGTTGACCGGCCTCAATGCCGATGGTTGGGACTCCCTGCACGCCACTCATATCCATAACCCAACCATCAGGTACTTTCACAGAGCGTTGAGCAACACTATTTTCGCCAGAGACAGCAACCACAAAGTGAACTCGAAAGAGCTCTTCTTAACAGAATTATGAACAATATGCAAAAAGAACCAATTAAAATCATGCATTTTTCTATTTTTTAGGATTTTTCAAAGAATTAAAATAAAATGAAAGAAATAAAATGAGTTAATTAAGCTGAGGGGGTGCAGCAAGCAATAAAACCAATTGAAATAAGAGAATGGGCCCAGACTGGGGGGCACGCATAGCAAGCGCATCTGGGTCCAATGCATGCTCAGAAAAACAAATGAAAAGAAAAAACATAAGGACGGTGCAAATAGTAAGATTTTAGTTGAAATCTCATTGGGCCTGGTGACTAGGGGGTGGCATTAGCAAAGAATCACAAAGCCCAGTCAGAATTATTAATGAAACGGTGCGTATAGCCTTTTGAATCTCCCTCCGTTTTTCATTTTAAACCACAGCCATTGGATTAGTCTCAGAGTCAAGGTCAATAGATGGATCCAACGGTTGTCCATCATCTTCAACCTCAAGAAACCCTAGATTCAGAAAGAAACCTCACCATGCACGAGTTTTCCAGTTCTCTGTTCTCCCTTGATTCTCCATGGATTCACACGATGTAAAGAGCAAAGTTGCTCTATTTTCTTCCCTCTACACAGCCATATCATTATTTCCTTCTAAAACTCAACCAAACTCCAAACCCGATAGGTGTAACATTCTGAATCCATCATTATGCACTGTCATCAACCATGAGAATTCTCACTAATTCTTACCCTAACCTAACCTACACTTCATGCTGATTACTCTGAGCTATTTATTCAAGATTGTAGTGCCATATCCTTGATGTTATAAACCCTAACAGAATTAGTGCACCATTGGCAAACCTCATGAAACTTCCTCAAACTTTGTGAAATCCATCATCTAACCTATCCTAACAGTTCTAACCCTAGAATTCTCTAACATACTAACTAATTCAAGCAATTCGAGGAGAAAACCAACCTGGTGTAAATGGTGAAAACAGCTATGGAATTCTCTTGATCCAATGCTTTCAATGCTCTGAACTTGATCCACACACTCAATCCTTTGTTCTGTATGCAAAGATTCTGGCTCAAACCTCTTGGATCTTGTAATTGAAACTTTCTTGCACTTTGGATGATGAAGTTGTATGGCACAAGTTCTCTTCAATTCAACCAAGTTCTTGTGTGAATTGTGATCTATGAATGATGTTGATGATGATCAGATCAAGAAAAATGGAAATTGAGAGAGATTTGATGGAGTTTGAAGTGATTTTGCAAATTGGAAGAATGATGTAAAACTTGGTATTATGAACACAATGAAGCACCAACCATGGCATGAAGCTATTCAATTCAATATATAGATGTCATTGGAAAGTCCTAGAACCTTGGAGAAACTTCCCATGCACACTTTCCCTTGGGTTTGGATTATGTAACTTCCTTTGTAAGTAACCAAGTATAACTTTCAAATCTTGAACCAAACTCAAAATTCTACTTTTCCCAATGTTCTTAAAACATTTTTTCCAATCAAAATGACCTATAATTTCACCCCATTTGGCCAAATTATGAAAAATCTCAATTTTAGGTCATTTTTCATTCATTAAATTCACCAATTTTGAAACCTTGAGCTATGAGTCTTTCCAATCTTTCATGGTCACTTTTCTAGACTCAAAATGTCATTTGGAGCAAGTTTGATGTTGTGAAGTTTTCCATTTGAAGCTTCCTTGTATGAGTTTTGAGCATAGGCTTGAAATGACCTGTAATTCTCAGATGACCAAAATACCCTTTTCTTGCCAAGACCATAAGTAGAGTTCCACAAATCATATGAAGGAATATCATACCATTCTAGAAAGCTAAGACAATGAGGAACAACTCTTATGTTGACCAGAAATTCATTTGAAATCTCCTTGAAGGGTAAAAGTTGCTTGGAAGACAAGTAACTTTCACAGACAAAATTTCAGATACCTCAGATGACCTGTAACTTGCAAGGACCATAACTTGAGTTCTATAAATCTCCTTTATTTCTTCCACCACTCAAATTAAAGGTCTTGAGATCCTATACAAGTTTCATGTTGGCCAAGGATCCATTTGAAGCTTGAATTTTGACTTATATTGCTTGGAAGTTTGACCTAAATCAGGGGATTTTACACAGAAACCCTAATTTAGAAACTCCTCTTCTTCTTGATTTCTCTTGAATTCTTCTTGGCATATCACCCTATCCTTCTCTACATGCCAAATGATGAACCCCACATCTCTCCAATAGACCTTGATACCTTTCAATCAGTCAATTGACCTAGGGTTGACCTAGAGTTGACCTAGATGAAACCCTAGTTGACTGTCTTCAACTGCAACTCTTGTGACCATATCAATGACTTGTCTTCTCCTCCAAATGAATTTCTAAGTCTTCCATGATGTCTACATACTCTCCATGCTCAATTCACAGCTCACAACTTCTTTGATGATCCTCAGATACCCTCAAATAGGAGATAGATTCACTGCTTGATCCACTGACTTCTTAGGTTTCAATTTCCTCTCTGATGACTTGAATATGCTTGAATTTGAACAACAACCTCTTGATAGGCTCATAGAGATGAGAATAATGCTTGGTCCCTTGTTGGATGATTGGCTATGCTATGCTATGCAGATGATTAGACTATGTACATGACTCTATATGCAAATGCTAATGCAATTGAAACATAAACCAAGTGAAATAGGTTGAGCAAATTTTAGGGTGCAACAGCTGCCCCTATTAAAGCGACTTGGACCCGATTGGGTGAAGCGCGAATGGCCTTCAACATTCGAGGTACGAGACGGTTGAATACTAAGAACCCGGAAATTTGCCAACCGCAGAAATAAACTGCACCACTGCTTGGGGAACGACATTCGTCAACTGAATCTGACTGTTACGGCAACCAACTGATCCATTAGCGACCGTGCTGGGGATTATTTTCATCAGCCTGAAAAAGATTCTATCGTCGAAAAACTTGTCCACGTTAGGACGCCCATTTCGTCAACACAAAGAAACCTCAGCTAAAACTCGTCCACGTTAGGACTCCATCTGTCGTCAACTCGGAAAAACTTCGACAACCTCGCTGGGGATAATTCGTCTGCCTTTCATCAGAAATAAATCGTCCACGTTAGGAATAAACTCTTCCACGTTAGGAATAACACCGTCTGGACCTGTCCACGTCAGGACTATACTCTTTCATGCCAGTAATACATTGTCCACGTTAGGACTCACCTTTCCACGTTAGGAATAAACTGTCTGTCTTCGTTAAACTCTTCCACGTAAGGAATACATCTTCGTCCATGTCAGGAGTAAAATTTCCGCGTCAGGAGTAAACTTCGTCCACGTTAGGACCCACCTCTCCACGTAAGGAATGCATCTTTCCACGCTAGGAATAACTCTTCTTTCCACGTAAGGAATGCCATCTTCTTTCCACGTAAGGAAACCATCTTTTTTCCACGTAAGGAATCAATCCTCTTTCCACGTAAGGAATAAATCTTTCCACGTAAGGAGTCAATCTTCTTTCCACGTAAGGAATTCCATCTTTCCACGTAAGGAATACAATCTTTCCACGTAAGGAATGCATCTTCTTTCCACGTAAGGAATGCGTCTTCTTTCCATGTAAGGAATGCGTCTTCTTTCCACGTAAGGAATGTGTCTTCTTTCCACGTAAGGAATCACATCTTTCCACGTAAGGAATCACATCTTGATTTGTCCACGTCAGGACTCACCTCTTGACTTGCTGAGGAAATAAAATTTGTCCCCGTCAGGACTCACCTCTCGACCTGCTGAAGAAAAAAACTTGTCCACGTCAGGACTCATGCTGCGTCAACACGAAGGAAGATAAATCTGTCCACGTCAGGACTTGCGCACCTTCGACTTGCTGGGGAAATAAAACTCGTCCACGTCAGGACACACACTTCGCCAACAACACGAAGAAGGATAAATTTGTCCACATCAGGACTCTCGTATCTTGTCATCACGAAGAACTATAAGCTTGTCCACGTCAGGACACACATTTCACCATTACGAATAAAGATGTCTGCTGGAATACATGGTCCACGTCAGGACACCAATACGAAGAGTAATCAACTTTGTCCATGTAAGGACTTCTCATTCAATCAATATCCAGAAATCAAACCTGTCCACGTTAGGACTAGCGCATATCGTCAATTTGAGGAAATCAATCTGTCCACGTCAGGACTTCACATTCCATCAATTCTGAGAAGTCGAACCTGTCCACGTTAGGACCAACACCTCTTATCAGCCCGGGGAAATAAATCTGTCCACGTTAGGACACCCATTTCTCTAGCACGAAGAAAACCCGTCAATAAAGGAACAGATTGTCCACGTCATGACTCATCTCTCCATTGGTTCCAACCCACAAACTTCTTAATACTGACGTGACAGCAACTTTGGGGGCGGACTCTACTGGGGATATCTGGAGACCAAACTACCGGAAGCTTGCTCTGATAGCGGGCGACAGCCTCTGAAATCCTGATTCATGAAACCCTTTTGATGATAAATAACTCTGCTCGGGGACAAGGAGAGATTTTGCCTACTAACTCTGGCGGGGAAAACAAGAGAAATTCACAAATAACTCTGTTCGGAGACAAAGAGAACCTCATCATGATAACCCTGTGGGGAATAATGCCAAAGCTGACACTTCATTGAATGTCTCACGTCGAGACCTCGAATGTTTAGTGATTTATTGGAGCAAGAGCTCTCTCCACCTGCAAGATAACAATACTTGAAACAAACGGTTAGCCAACCTGGTTTATGCTTCAAAAATGCGTATGTTTGATAATGACGCGATGCTCCATTCGACATGGAAATGCTGCGCGTTTTTATTTGGTGGATGCAAATATGACACTATATGCCGATGCAAATGCAGACTCGAACTGCTGGGATACAGCAACCGCTTCAGCAAAATAAATGCTGAAGACAACGCCAACTCCGCTGGGGATAGCCAGGTGCTACAGAATTATTCCAGCAAAATAAATGCTGGAAGAGTACAGTCGACTCAGCTGGGAAATTGGGAACTTAAACCAAGCACCTCATTGAAGTAACACCCTGCTGGGGAATCTAACTCTGCTGGAGAATAGCAGATGCGCCTGGTATAATTGGACTTCTGCTGGAGAGTGAACCGGGTGTCACACGGTATTCTGACAAAATAAATGTCGGGACCCACAACCAACTCTGCCGGGGAGCGTCTTAATCTTCGAGTTCCACTGGGAGGAATGAAAACACTTGCTGAAAAGAGATCTCCGCTGGAGACGAAACGATTCTCTTGGGGAAAATCAGCTGATTCCGCTGGGGGAGAGTAAATGACCCTGCGGGGAAAGGTAAACTGCCTGAATACAGCTCACCAATTGGAAATATTAATCTTCTGAGGCTTAAACCACTCTGCTTGAGATAGAGGAATCCTTCTTGGGGGACACCACACTGTCTGAACACAGCCTACAATCTTGGAATCGCCAAACTCTGCTGAAGATAAACGACTTTGCTGGAGAACGTCCTTTGAATAAGCTGCGACTAGCTGGGGGGATTCGATCCTTCTTCAGGAAGAACATTGCTATCTTGGGAACGCGACCTGCGTGGGGGTCGAGTCTTTCGTTACTGCAATCTTCCGATCGTCCATTTTGTACGGCTATGAACCCTGCAACACCACAAACAAGACAAGACAAGTCTATACAACCAAATCTATTTAGGTTAGCGTTAGTGACATCATTTTCAGTTAATTCAAAGTTTTAGCAATTATTGGCAAGGGCCAGTGATGTTATGCACATGCTAGTTTCATCAAACCTAGGCGTTTTATCATGCACAAAACAGTAAAGAACCAGCATCAAATACTGAATAACATATTTTATTGATTAGGCCCCTGAATGGGCGGAGTTTTTGTACACGGGATGTACCTGAAAAGAGGAAGCTACGCACAACAAATATACAAGTATGCACAAGAAGCATAAATATATTGACAAATTAAAGTTGTACACATGTCGGCAACGGGATGCAGATGATCACCACGAACTGATCCTCCTATGACTCGCCCGACTCTAATGCTTTTCCCGGTATCCACACTTCCGAAGAGATTGTATCTGATAATCGACCTCTCGAGTATATTCTCCCGCACCAATGCTCACTGCAGTATCAAATTCGGACTGCAGTCATTTGCTTTTCAAATCCCTAACTTTTGCGTCAACCGCCCTTTACGGGTTTTCAGTTCACCGGGATACCCTTTTTTGCCGAAGTCGCCCAGTGTAGGTTTTCAACTTCGCAGGTGTACATTTTTTCCAATTTTATCCCTAACTTTTGCCCAAACCTTTCATTCTGTTTTTGGTTTGCCAGGATGCCCCATTTTTGCCTGGACTCTCTTTTTTCTGTCCAGCAGGTCAATTTTAAGCAAAGTATTTTTTAATTGCGTCCGAATTCACAGGCGACGTAAAGTCTTCACCGTCCATGGTGGACAACAACAACGCTCCTCCTGAAAAGACCTTTCTGACAACGTATAGCCCTTCGTAGTTGGGGGTTCACTTGCCCCTGTGATCTGCCTGCGGCGGGAGAATCCTTTTCAGCACAAGGTCGCCCGTCTGAAAGCTCCGAGGATGTATCTTCTTATCATATGATTTCTTCATTCGGCTCTGGTACAAACGACCGTATGCTAGAGAAGCAAGCCTCTTCTCGTCCATTAAACTCAGCTGGTTCAACCTGTCTTTCACCCATTCTGCCTCATCTAATTGGACATCTCGCAATACTCTCAAAGAAGGAATCTCGACTTCCAGTGGTAGCACTGCCTCCATTCCGTATACCAACGAGAATGGGGTTGCCCCGGTTGATGTGCGTACCGTCGTACGATAACCGTGCAAAGCGAAAGGTAGCATCTCATGCCAATCCTTATAGGTCACCACCATCTTTTGAACGATCTTCTTGATATTCTTATTGGCCGCTTCAACAACGCCATTCATCTTGGGTCGGTAAGGGGAGGAGTTGTGATGTTCGATCTTGAAATTCTGACAGAGCTCCTTCATCATTTTGTTATTCAGGTTTGAACCGTTGTTAGTGATTATCCGTTCGGGGATCCCATATCTGCAAATGATATCTCTCTTGATGAATCTGGCCACCACCTGCTTAGTTACATTAGCGTAAGACGCCGCTTCCACCCACTTGGTGAAATAATCGATTGCTACTAGAATGAACCGATGCCCGTTAGAAGCTGTCGGCTCGATCTTTCCAATCATATCAATTCCCCACATCGAGAATGGCCATGGCGATGACATCACATTCAAAGGACTCAGAGGCACATGGATCTTATCAACATAGATTTGGCACTTGTGGCACTTCCTCGCAAACTTGAAACAATCAGTCTCCATAGTTAGCCAAAAGTAACCTGCCCGCAGCAGCTTCCTCGTCATAGCATGCCCGCCAGCATGCGTACCAAATGTACCTTCATGTATTTCCTCCATGAGCAACTTCGCCTCTTTTTCGTCTACACAACGTAGCAGCACCAAGTCGTGATTTCTTCTGTATAAGACATCAT
This sequence comes from Lathyrus sativus, assembly GCA_963859935.3. NCBI lineage: Eukaryota > Viridiplantae > Streptophyta > Magnoliopsida > Fabales > Fabaceae > Lathyrus > Lathyrus sativus. The sequence goes on along the minus strand of OZ012739.1, from coordinate 619,351,797 downwards.
CCGGATTCAAATAGAAATTACCCGCCAATCTCCTGAGAGTCTTCTGATCTTGACTGGATGCCCCAGTCGGATACTCTTTGTTCTTCAGGAAATTAAGGATATCAAAATACCACGGTTTATCGTCAGATGCTTCGTCAATAGCAAACACGAAGGCAGGTCTGTCAAGTCGAGAGATAACAATGCTGGGAGCCTCGTTCCAGAAGTTGACTTTGTACATGGAAGACAAAGTGGCCAGGGCGTCAGCCATCTGATTTTCCGCTCGCGGTACATGATGCAATTCAACCTTGTCAAAGAAAGGCAACAATCTCCTCGCATAGTTCATGTACGGTATCAAGTTGGGCTGACGTGTCTCCCATTCTCCTTTGATTTGATTTATCACCAGAGCTGAGTCTCCGTATACGTCCAGACTTTTGATTCGCAAATCAATGGCTTCTTCAAGCCCCATGATACAAGCTTCGTATTCGGCTTCATTGTTGGTAACTGAAAAGGTCAATCGAGCAGTAAACGGGATGTGCGACCCGTGTGGAGTAGTGATGATTGCCCCTATTCCGCTACCGTAAGCGTTCACAGCTCCGTCAAAGATCAACTTCCATTTGGAACCCAACTCTGGTCCTTCGTCTGGCAACGGCTCTTCACAATCTTTCATCTTTAGGTACATGATATCCTCGTCAGGAAAATCAAACCTCATCGATTGGTAATCTTCAATAGGCTGCTCAGCCAAGTACTCAGACAGTACACTCCCCTTTATAGCCTTCTGCGAGACATATTGGATGTCATATTCAGTCAAGACCATCTGCCAACGGGAAATTCTCCCCGATAACGCCTGCTTTTCGAATACATATTTGATAGGATCCATCTTCGAGATGAGCATGGTTGTATGATTCAGCATGTATTGCCTCAAACGCTTGGCGGCCCAGGCTAGCGCGCAACAAGTTTTTTCAAGCATTGAATATCGAGATTCACATTCAGTAAATTTCTTACTCAAGTAGTAGATCGCATGCTCTTTTCTTCCTGTCTCGTCGTGTTGACCGAGAACACAACCCATACTTCCCTCAAGAACTGTCAAATACATAATCAAGGGTCTCCCTGCCACTGGAGGTATCAAAATAGGAGGTTCCTGCAAATACTGCTTTATTTTATCGAACGCCTTTTGACAATTTTCGTTCCACGTTACAGCTTGATCTTTTTTCAACAGCTTGAATAATGGTTCACACGTAGCAGTTAGGTGAGATATGAACCGAGCGATGTAGTTCAACCTCCCTAAAAACCCGCGCACCTCTTTCTCTGTTTTAGGCGTCGGCATATCTTGTATTGCTTTTATTTTTGCAGGATCAACCTCTATTCCTCTTTCGCTCACGATAAACCCCAGCAGTTTACCCGATCTCACCCCGAAGGTGCACTTGTTAGGGTTCAGTCTCAGCCTGAACTTCCTAAGCCTTTTGAATAACTTCAGCAGATTCACCAAATGCTCTTCCTCCGTCTGGGATTTGGCAATCATATCGTCGACGTAAACTTCGATCTCCTTATGCATCATATCATGGAAAAGAGTCGTCATTGCACGCTGATACGTTGCCCCAGCATTCTTCAGTCCGAAGGGCATCACTTTATAACAAAATGTTCCCCAAGGCGTAATGAAAGTAGTCTTCTCCATGTCCTCTGGCGCCATTTTAATCTGATTATAGCCCGAGAAGTCATCCATGAAGGAGAACACGGAGTATTGAGCAGTGTTGTCAACTAGCATGTCGATATGAGGAAGCGGAAAATCATCTTTCGGGCTCGCTTTGTTCAAGTCACGGTAATCGACGCACATTCTCACTTTACCGTCTTTCTTTGGCACTGGTACGATGTTAGCGACCCATGAGGGATATTTTGTCACAGCTAGGAAACCAGCATCCCACTGTTTTTGAACCTCTTCTTTAATCTTCACTGCCATATCGGGTCTAGTTCTGCGAAGCTTCTGCTTGACCGGAGGGCATTCTTCTTTCAGCGGCAGACGGTGCACAACCATATCTGTATCAAGCCCTGGCATATCTTCATACGACCAAGCGAACACATCATTATACTCTCTGAGCATTTCAACCAGTCTTCGCTTGACGTCGCTCTGCAGCGCGGCTCCTATACGAATATTCTTTTCAACCCCTTCCGACCCCAGGTTAATGATTTCGATGACCTCTTTGTGAGGCAGAATGACACGCTCTTCTTGCTTCACCAACCAAGTCAATTCTTCAGGAATGTCACCATCTTCAACAATTTCTTCTTCGGCCTGAAATACCGGGTGCTCAAAGTCGGGACGAGTCATAGGTGGTTCAAGGATGCCATCTGAAAATGTTATCCTGCAAAAGGAACGGTTAAATGCTTCAAAATGCGTATAAAGCGAATAACCACGTTGCCATTTTATTGAAAAATGCAAAACAAGAAAAACAGAGATCGCAATATTTGCACATGAAAAACGCCTTTTATTTAATGATAAACACGCAATGTTCATAACAGCACAGCCCTAAGCGAATCATGATGCCTCAGGCAAGACACCAGATTGTTCAACAATTAAAAAAACAAAGCATTACTGTTTAAGAGTCACAGGAACAATCTCCTGAATAGACCAATTGCACAATCCTTGTCCTGGTACGCTCGGCTGAATCCAGGCGTCCATATCGCAATCGCTGTCTCCTTCGTCAGACTCTGAAGCGGCGTTAATGGTCTCGTGACACACTCCACTAGCAGTGATGGTTATTGGTCCTCTGAAACGGGGTGCCCCCACAGCAGGTGTTGATGACGACGGTTGGTATCCCAGCCCGAATCGGTCCATCTTCACAGGAATATCCAGCACTTTGCCCCAGCCCTTTGTCTCACCAGTCTCTACTAGAGCTTGAGCTTCTTTATATGACGAGACGGCTATCTCCGACACTTTGCTCGGCCCGGGACCTTTGTCCTTGATGCGCAACCCTTCAAATGCTTGGCAGGGTGTTTCGTGAATCTCTCCATCGACCTCCACATACTTAAATGACGACAGATGGCTGACCAGGATGTCCTCTTCCCCACAGACTGTAACCACGATGTCTCCTACCATATATTTCAACTTTTGATGCAAGGTAGACGTGACTGCCCCAGCCCCATGGATCCAGGGTCTCCCGAGAAGGCAGCTATATGCAGGCTGGATGTCCATGATATAAAATTCAGTCGCGAAAACCTCCGGCCCCACCTGTAGAGGTAATGTTATCGATCCAAAAACTGTTCTTCGCGTACCATCGAATGCCCTGACTACCAAGTCACTGGGCGTGCACAGGATTCCTCTGACATCTAGCTTCATCATTGCTTTCTTGGGCAGCACGTTCAAAGACGATCCGGTGTCTACCAGTACATGAGACATGACTGATCCTCTACACTCGACAGATACGTGCAGCGCCATATTATGCTCCCTCCCTTTCGGGGTCAAATCGAAGTCGGTAAAGCCCAAGCTGTGGCCTGCATTCACATGCGCCAACACTCCCTCCAGCTGATTTACGGAAACATCTTGGGGTACGAAGGAAGTATCCAGGACTTTCAACAAAGCATTTCTGTGAGCTTCAGAGCACAATAGCAACGATAGTATAGATATCTTTGAAGGCGTCTGTTGCAGATGCTCAACAATCTTATAATCACTTTTACGAATCAAGCGCATGAACTCTTCCCCATCTTTCGATGTCGTCTCTTTTCCATTCCCCTGCACTGGGACATTCTCAATCATCTTTCCTTTCCCCTTCGCCAGTCTTTCGGCCTCTACCTCAGGCGATATGAAGATCCTACCACTCCTTGTCATACCTTCGGTACCAACAACGTTATCTACAGTCTCAGCTGGCTGCTTATTAACATCAATTTTTACTCCACTACAATACACTTCCAACCCATAGGACCATGGGACTGCCTTTGTGCTCTCGTACGGGATTGGTCCGGCCTTAGTGATAGTGATCGGTGGTCGCTGAGCTGATGTCGTTATAGTGATTGTCTTTCAAGGAATCGTTACAGTAGCCACATCACTCTGTTTATCTGCTAATGCCCCTGCAGGTTCTTCAATTGCTGCTCGGTCAAACTGCAACGTGCCGCCGTCTATTAAAGCCTGAATACCTTTCTTTAAATCATCACAACCCCCAGCTAGGGTCCAGCACTCTAAGCAATACTCGTCACAACCTGGATACACACCACCCCGCAATAATCGGCTCTTTATTTCGCACAACGGCGTCTTTAAATTGTCGACATTCATAATCAGATTCAACCCTTCCTCAGTTAAAACGGTGTTTGCCCCATGGTTGGGCATGGGCTTCTGCACTATGTTCGGACCCGCCGTTCCAAAATTGATAGCCTTACTATCCAATAGATCCTGCACAACGTGCTTAAACGCATGGCAACCCTCTACATCGTGGCCCGGGGCCCCAGAGTGGAATTCACAGTGCCTTCTTGCATCATAACCATACGGAGGAGTGCCTGTTATTGGTGCCAGAGTTCTCTTCTCTACCAAGTTCAACCCCAGCAACGTCTGTAACAAATCTGCGTACGTTGAAGGAGGCTTCTCAAATACCCTCCTTGGCTTACCCCCCTGAAATCTGTGCTGGGCAGGTTGTGCCCCCTGTTGTGGCTGCTGCTGCTGCTGTTGTTGTTGTTGTAATGGTTGTTGCTGAAACGGAATAGTAACGCTTGCCACCTGTTGCGGCTGATTATACTGGTTTCGACCTCTGCCCCGGCCTAGGCCTCGGCCCCCAAACACTGCGCTTGCATCGCCCTGACGACGTCCACCAAAAGCCTTTATGTTACTGCCAGATGCAGTAGATTCCTCAGCTTGGAATTTTCCCTGTTTAATGTTACTTTCAATCTTTTCTCCCATCAGGATTAAGTCTGAGAAACTGCCCAAAGATGTGTGAAACAACTTGTCATAAAACATGTCGGTGAATGTTCCTATGAACATGTCATTCATTTCCTTGTCCTCTAGAGGAGGATGGACTCTAGCAGCCATGTCGCGCCATCTCTGCGCATACTCTTTAAAGCTCTCACCCTTCTTCTGGGATAACCCCTGCAATTGGACCCGATTGGGTGCCAAGTCGCTGTTATACTTGTAGTGAGCTACAAAGGCCTCTGCCAGCTGCTTCCATGTCTTTATATGAGTTGGTTCCAGTCCCATATACCACTCGAGGGAAGGACCTGACAAGCTATCCTGAAAGAAATGCATTAGCATCCTCTCATCAGTTGAATACGCAGACATTCTTCTGTAATATGACCGCACGTGCACTTTTGGACAAGTGTCCCCTTTATACTTATCAAATGTGGGAGCTTTGAATTTGATTGGCACCCTCAAGCCAGGCACTAGACCCATTGTTGACATGTCTAAGCCCACAGCACTTTGGTTCACGACCCCCTTCATCTGCTCTTCTAGCATTCTGATCCTCTGGGAGTCATCCATCGGTCCTTCGAAACCTCCACCGGAGAAAGCATCCTCTTGCTGGTCCTCTTGCCAGTTGCCATTACCGGCTCCATACCCATCGTATCCATTGTTACGGCCAGCTCTAATCTGATTCATCACCGGGCCTCGCCCTCTGTTACCGTATCCCGGAGCGACTCCAGCCGGTCCAAAGGCCATTAACCCAGCGCCATTTCCATTCCCGAATCCACCGTAACCCTGATTAGTCATGCCAAACCCGTCCTGCCCGAAGCCTTGAGTATTGAAACCATATTTCCCAGCATTATCGAATCCCTGGTCATTGAAACCGAATCCAGCATTATCGAAGCCGTTGCCTCCCATATTATCACCCAAGTTGACATCACCGAGCCCAACGTTATGGACAACAGTATCGTTCCCAATTCCAACGTTACCGTTCCCAGCAGCAGTACTGTTGTTGACATTAACAGCAGGTATGTTGACTACAGGCGGAGCCACTGGCGTGGGAGTACCATCCCCATGAACAGTGTCGACTCGCACAGACTGATGATCCTCATTTCCATGCCCAGCATTCTTTGCCAACAGAGGCTGCACCATAGCTTGCAAATTCTCCTGACCTTTTGCAATAGTCTCCATTGTCTGCATAAAGAGCGCTAGCTTCTCGCGCATATCTTGCATCTCGTTCTGCATTTGATCCATGATTCTTCGACAGTTGGTGCGAGTGGAGTATCGGTGCGGGCGCTGATCTGCAATCCTGAAAAGACCTGGTACAGAGCAGGAAATAAGATACCATCCAATGATTACCTGTAATGCAATATGAATATGAATGCAATGCAATGTGTGTCTGTGCATTAGGGAAATTCATTCCCCGATTCTAGTGCGAAGGTGCCAGTGCAGTGACAGTGCTAGCAATACGAAGATTGGAGCCGAATCAAAGAAAACCTCATATATTGCAGAGAAAACCAATAAGCCAGGAATACAATATCACTGAGTATAATAAGAAGGCATGACCTCAACCAACAATCCTGGTGATGGCCAGCACTATGCAAATAAAGCATACAAGTCAATACATGCAACAGTCAAATACACTCATAAGCCTGATACTCTTCTAGCAACTTCTTGGTCTCTGGATGGCTTGGTCGGGTAAGCATACCCTCGACAAGCTGGTTTCTTCTCTTGAGAACATGTCGCACGTCACCAGCGGTTTCCTCCCATGCCCCTTCTCCGAAGCGATCCTCTAGCTTCCGCTTCTGAGACACAGCTTCGTTCCTGCCTTCGATGGCCTTGTTCAACGCATTCTGGAGACTATACCGGGTCATCACTTCTTCTTCATACTTCTTAATGCTAGCCTTCAACTGCTCTTCGAGGTCAGAAATTTGCTGCTTCAACTTATCTTCCCTCTTTTTGTTGTTGGTCAGCGTAGCATTCCAAGTCTTGTTACAAGAAGAGATTTCTCGGTGAGCTGCGTCGAGTGCTTTCTTTTTGGATTCCAACATGTCATGGGAGCTTCTGAACTCTTGACCCAGACGTTTGCGCTTCTTTTTCTCCTCAGTCAACTCAGCCCCTAGTCTGTTTACTAGTTCGATCTGCTGTTGGAAAGCATGCACTGCCTTGTTTTTCTCACTGCGTATCTGGGCTAGCTCCTTCTCTAGCCCTTCATTGATCTTCATCAAGGCTTCCTTTTCTTTAACAACTTGCTCGTAGGCCTCCCTAGTAACAGTAGTTGGCTCTTCCACCGGAGTATGAACAGGGACTGGTGCAGCTGGAAATGGCATCAGTAACTGTCTTGCTCTCTCCTGGATCCAAACTTTGTAGGGTGTATATGCCTGACAATCATTCTTCCCCAACAGTGGTTTCCCTTTTCTGTTAATACGCGTCCAGGCATGTTGCAGCTTGGCTAGTAACTCTCCCTTCAAATCGCCGGTGAAGTACAGAGATTCCTGTACTTCTTCCTCCTTTGGTGGGTTCTTCAACGCATATCCGAACTGGCGAATAAACAGAGAAGGGTTGTAATTGATACACCCTTTTCTTCTTATCAGCGGAACATTAGGATACCCAGAACAACTGAAGATGAGCTCAGACCCCAGCAAGTCTCGGTCAAACCACTCAATGTCTTCGGAAGATAGCCTCGTCATGCGCTCTGGCCCGCTAGTTGTAGTTGCACTTCCACAAAAGGTCCCTTCAGAGGAAGATGGCTCTTAAACCACATGTTCAACAGCGGCGCACAACAGTAAACAGTCTTTCCCCTTCTGTTTTCATTTTTATAGTGCAATGAATGATAGAAGTCTCCGATCAAGGTGGGCACCGGGTTGCCAGCAGCAAACTGATGGAAAGCGTCCAAGTCCACAAAGTTGGGTAAGTTGGGAAACAGCACTATTCCGTAGATACATAGAGCCAAGATAGCATTAAAAACCACCCAACATCCGTTCCTGGCGTACTCTTGAGCTTTGCCAACTAGAAAATCAAGGGAGAAACCTGGAACCCCAAGCCAAGAAGTCACTAGCAGTTCAGCAGCGTTCATGTGCAAGGCCTTAGCTAAGTCTTCCATTTTGGGCTCAGCAGCAGAGTGAATAAAGGGAACCTTGTTCTGTACCGGTAGCTCAGTAAACTCCACATACTCTTCAATGGTAGGCCCGAGAATAAAGTCAGCAAACGTGAAACATCTCAATGCAGGATCATAGAATTGCATCAAGGTGTACATCCCATTCATCTCATCAGCAGTTGGCTTGCAGACTAATCTCAGCAATCTTCCATGACTCATTCTGAAGCTTCTCCTAACCTCCTCATCAGCAAGAGACATCAGACCAAGTAAGGGAGTAATGTCAGGTGTCGGCAGCTTATACGCAACTGTCTTCCTCAAACCAGCCATGATCAAAGCTCAGAAGTCCGGGCACTAGAACCAGGGAATATGCAAATGCACCTGCAGCACAGACACACGTTAATGGGATGCAATGATAATGGGTATGCAAACAATGCAATGCAAGTAACATGCAACAGGGACCAAATGCCATAGCTGAAGAGCCTGAACCATATCAAAAGTCTCAGATAGACCCTTCAGAAGTCCTCAAACTCTGGTCTCAGATAGACCCAAAACAAAGCTCCAACTCTGGTCTCTGATAGACCCCATATCATAACTCTTACTGGTCTCTGATAGACCTCATATCGTAACTCCAACTGGTCTCTGACAGACCTCAAATCATACCTCCAACTGGTCTCTGACAGACCTCATGACTCTCCATAAACACCCAGGATCTCAGATCAAGAAATAACCGGTGTCTGAAGGTCTAGTTACCTGCATAACCCCAAACCCTCTCACAGGTAGGTGTCCTAGTAACTGACAAAGGTATGGCATCCTATGCGGTCGTCGGTGTCACAGACTTTCAGGGTTGATGATACGATTCCCAGAAGGAGTGGCATCATCAAATCCTGAAGAGGCCTCACTTAGCCAACTTCCAAATGATCGGTTCCCGGAGTCGACAATTCAGCTGACCAACAACCCCTTCGACCCAAAGGGTAGAAAAAGAAGCCAACCAGAAGAACCTCGTCCGAGTGTAGATTTCATGGGACACTAATGCAAGCAAAGCCGGCACGCGCCTACTACTTTCTACTCTAATTCTAGGTGCACTCAAGCCCAGGTCCGGCTTATCTCTCAATCATAGAACACCCGTCACACCCCAATACAGCAATAATAATCATATATATAATGTTGGAAGTAAATGACGAAAATATAAATCCATACAAAATCCTCGACGGGAAAACAAGCGCTAGGATTGACTCTCTTAAGGGACGTTGGATCCCAAATGCATAAGGAACTATCGCAGTCCTTAGCAGCCAGGGGACGTTGGATCCCCAGCAGAGTCGCCAGCTGTCGCTACTGCGAAAATTGGCGCCGGCTCCCCAGTAGAGTCTCCAGCTGTCGCTACTGCGAAAATCGGCGCCGGCTGAACAGAAGAGTCGCCACCGTGCGTTATTTATCCCCAAGGAGGGAAAGGAAACGCTCGAGGTAAACCTAACGCAAAACGGGGAAAGGAATGGTCATCGCAACCAAATCTTGAATTCGGGAGTCGGTTACGCAAGGGGAAGGTATTAGCACCCCTCACGTCCGTCGTACTCGACGGGATCCACGCTTGTTTTCGGGTATGGATTGTTATTCTATCTACTCTACAGGTCAAGGGTTAAAAGAAAAGAAAATGACTCGGCAAAGTACCGCACTTTATGCCTACGTATTCCCGTCTGGAACGAGAAATCAGAGTCAACGTAGTTCGCCTACCTACTGGAAAGGAGGGGAAGGTTGCTCGCTAGGATATCGCATCCTATGCCTACGTACTTTCATACAGCATGAAAGATCAGAGCAAACGTAGTTCGGGCCACGTACGACACAAGTCTGTCTTGATTATTTTTATTCCTTATGAAAAAGGGTTTTCTGATTACTGGTCCAAGCGGACAAAAAATGACGTTTTGATGAGTTCACATTCTTTTACGGAAGGAGTGTCTTTTATTGTGTTTGAAATCTTTATTGTGTTTTCCTATTTGTTTTGAGAAAGAAGAGACAGAACTCTAACCTACGGTTGCGAAGGGGATCAAACTAACCTAATGTTATCATGCATGGGTTAAGACCTAATGTCTATCATGCTCCTCTCTTGCACAGAGAGAAACAGAGATCCTAAGGGAATAGACGGAAACAACAACAATAGCATATATATAAGAAAACAGTAAAATGCATGGATGCAGCAATACAAGCGAGGCAAGGGAGTCCCACTCAACCTCGAACCTAGAAAACAATAGGCAAAAGTGAACAGAATTCACTTCCAACCTAACAGGTTAAACAGCAAACAATACAGCCAGGGAAAACCAAACAATACATCAGAAATAAACAGCAAAAAATAAACAGCCATAGCAGCTCTGCATCAACATCTGTCTTCAAGTCATCATCAATCAGCTACAAGCTTCAGCAAGCATCAATCTCCATCTCCACAGCCTTCAAGCAAGGTCTTTGATTATCAGTCTTCCATCTGCAATGGCTTTTCTTCAAGTCTCAAACTCCAAGAGGAATATCAGTCAACAAGATGAACTGCATGAATGTTAAACAGTCAACTGCCTACCAAGGGTGGCTCCTTAACTGTTAACATTATACAGACAGGTTTCTCTCAAAAGTTCTATCTTTCAAATACATTCACTGATCCTTCCAAAGGAAGGAGGTGGATATTTGAAAGAGACTTTGAATCATAGAGAAAGGATGGAGGCAGACAAGGCCTTCCATGTTTGTGAATCAAGTGTTCTACTCTAGAGCTCTGCCTAGCTCCTAAACCCTATGCTCCTCAACAGCTGCCAGCAAAGGATGCTCCTCATCAACTCTGGAAGTTGGTCTTCAATCTCTTGATCTCCAATGGGCTTCATCATCACAAGTCTTCAGCTCTCCCAATCCCCAAGCAAACCCAATACCCCACACAGATAAATGAAATAACCCTAGAGAGGGCACACCACACAGTCAAGCAAATATAAGTTGTATACTATTAGTAATAGCTTAATAGGGGAAACCTAGCAATTTCTAAGGGATCTATTAGATACCCATATCCCTATAGTCCCATACCCCAAAGATTCAATCTACAACTCCTAAGGGAAATGATTTAATTCTCCTATGTTATCTCCTAAACCCTAGTTTTGATCATGCTAATCACACCTAAACAAATCACCTAAAATTAAGTTCTAAAAATATGAACTAAATTTTATATACAATCTAACATTCTATACTAATCAACCTAAAAAGAATGGATCAAAAATAGTAAAGCATCTAGCTAAACTAAAATTAACAATTTCATGTATCAAACTAAGCATTATTTAAACCTATTTAAAAGAAAAATATACTAAAAATATGAAAATAAAATGAAATGCCATTTTTAATATTTGATATTTTTTTTAACATAATTATGAACAATATGCAAAAAGAACCAATTAAAATCATGCATTTTTCTATTTTTTAGGATTTTTCAAAGAATTAAAATAAAATGAAAGAAATAAAATGAGTTAATTGAGCTGAGGGGGTGCAGCAAGCAATAAAACCAATTGAAATAAGAGAATGGGCCCAGACTGGGGGGCGCGCATAGCAAGCGCGTCTGGGCCCAATGCATTCTCAGAAAAACAAATGAAAAGAAAAAACATAAGGACGGTGCAAATAGTAAGATTTTAGTTGAAATCTCATTGGGCCTGGTGACTAGGGGGTGGCATTAGCAAAGAATCACAAAGCCCAGTCAGAATTATTAATGAAACGGTGCGTATAGCCTTTTGAATCTCCCTCCGTTTTTCATTTTAAACCACAACCATTGGATTAGTCTCAGAGTCAAGGTCAACAGATGGATCCAACGGCTGTCCATCATCTTCAACCTCAAGAAACCCTAGATTCAGAAAGAAACCTCACCATGCACGAGTTTTCCAGTTCTCTGTTCTCCCTTGATTCTCCATGGATTCACACGATGTAAAGAGCAAAGTTGCTCTATTTTCTTCCCTCTACACAGCCATATCATTATTTCCTTCTAAAACTCAACCAAACTCCAAACCCGATAGGTGTAACATTCTGAATCCATCATTATGCACTGTCATCAACCATGAGAATTCTCACTAATTCTTACCCTAACCTAACCTACACTTCATGCTGATTACTCTGAGCTATTTATTCAAGATTGTAGTGCCATATCCTTGATGTTATAAACCCTAACAGAATTAGTGCACCATTGGCAAACCTCATGAAACTTCCTCAAACTTTGTGAAATCCATCATCTAACCTATCCTAACAGTTCTAACCCTAGAATTCTCTAACATACTAACTAATTCAAGCAATTCGAGGAGAAAACCAACCTGGTGTAAATGGTGAAAACAGCTATGGAATTCTCTTGATCCAATGCTTTCAATGCTCTGAACTTGATCCACACACTCAATCCTTTGTTCTGTATGCAAAGATTCTGGCTCAAACCTCTTGGATCTTGTAATTGAAACTTTCTTGCACTTTGGATGATGAAGTTGTATGGCACAAGTTCTCTTCAATTCAACCAAGTTCTTGTGTGAATTGTGATCTATGAATGATGTTGATGATGATCAGATCAAGAAAAATGGAAATTGAGAGAGATTTGATGGAGTTTGAAGTGATTTTGCAAATTGGAAGAATGATGTAAAACTTGGTATTATGAACACAATGAAGCACCAACCATGGCATGAAGCTATTCAATTCAATATATAGATGTCATTGGAAAGTCCTAGAACCTTGGAGAAACTTCCCATGCACACTTTCCCTTGGGTTTGGATTATGTAACTTCCTTTGTAAGTAACCAAGTATAACTTTCAAATCTTGAACCAAACTCAAAATTCTACTTTTTCCAATGTTCTTAAAACATTTTTTCCAATCAAAATGACCTATAATTTCACCCCATTTGGCCAAATTATGAAAAATCTCAATTTTAGGTCATTTTTCATTCATTAAATTCACCAATTTTGAAACCTTGAGCTATGAGTCTTTCCAATCTTTCATGGTCACTTTTCTAGACTCAAAATATCATTTTGAGCAAGTTTGATGTTGTGAAGTTTTCCATTTGAAGCTTCCTTGTATGAGTTTTGAGCATAGGCTTGAAATGACCTGTAATTCTCAGATGACCAAAATACCTTTTGCTTGCCAAGACCATAAGTAGAGTTCCACAAATCATATGAAGGCATACAATACCATTCAGGAAATCTAATACAATGAGGAACAACTCTTATGTTGACCAGAAATTCATTTGAAATCTCCTTGAAGGGTAAAAGTTGCTTGTAAGACAAGTAACTTTCACAGACAAAATTTCAGATACCTCAGATGACCTGTAACTTGCAAGGACCATAACTTGAGTTATATAAATCTCCTTGATGTCTTCCACCACTCAAATTAAAGGTCTTGAGATCCTCTACAAGTTTCATGTTGGCCAAGGATCCATTTGAAGCTTTCATTTTGACTTATCTTGCTTGGAAGTTTGACCTAAATCAGGGGATTTTACACAGAAACCCTAATTTAGAAACTCCTCTTCTTCTTGATTTCTCTTGAATTCTTCTTGGCATATCACCCTATCCTTCTCTACATGCCAAATGATGAACCCCACATCTCTCCAATAGACCTTGATACCTTTCAATCAGTCAATTGACCTAGGGTTGACCTAGAGTTGACCCAGATGAAACCCTAGTTGACTGTCTTCAACTGCAACTCTTGTGACCATATCAATGACTTGTTTTCTCCTCCAAATGACTTTTTAAGTCTTCCATGATGCCTACATACTCTCCATGCTCAATTCACAGCTCACAACTTCTTTGATGATCCTCAGATACCCTCAAATAGGAGATAGATTCACTGCTTGATCCACTGACTTCTTAGGTTTCAATTTCTTCTCTGATGACTTGAATATGCTTGAATTTGAACAACAACCTCTTGATAGGCTCATAGAGATGAGAATAATGCTTGGTCCCTTGTTGGATGATTGGCTATGCTATGTTATGCAGATGATTAGACTATGTACATGACTCTATATGCAAATGCTAATGCAATTGAAACATAAACCAAGTGAAATAGGTTGAGCAAATTTTAGGGTGCAACATTTGGCACCAACTATCAGGTGAACCAAAATCAGATTGCCAGCATCCTGCAGCTACCTCGCGGCGACAACGCTCATCGCCGCATCACCGATCAGTTCCAGCACGAAGCTTTCGCGTTGTGGTATCAGTTGACCGGCCTCAATGCCGATGGTTGGGACTCCCTGCACGCCACTCATATCCATAACCCAACCATCAGGTACTTTCACAGAGCGTTGAGCAACACTATTTTCGCCAGAGACAGCAACCACAAAGTGAACTCGAAAGAGCTCTTCTTTCTCCATTGCGTCTTCAACAATGAACCTGTCAACGCTGCCCCGTTTCTGCTGGCTCACATTCAGGCCAACTGCAACCGTGGCTCGAAGCCATTCTACTTTGGCGGGATTGTCACCGCTATTGCACTTGGGATGAACCTTGGCGACCGCCTCCAGCACCTCCATTCCATCCCCTCGGTGTTCCTAGACACCGACCACTGCAGAGCCTCTCATCTTATCCGCTCCAGAGCTGACGGCAAATACCATCTGGTAGTGCGTAGAAAGACCGTCTGAAGCATCATCCTTCCGTCCCGCACCCGCATCCATCCAGAGGACCGTACCAACTGGTTGTTCGACCTCACTGCCCTCTTGCTGCTGTTGTTCCTACTCAGGACCACACTAACGGTTCCGACGATGAAATCCAAGCTGAGTTGGACAGGTCCGAGCAGCCATAGGCATCGCAGCCTCCTCCTCCCGTAGGTACATCCTCCCGCCGCCGCCGCCATCATCCCGTGCCAGACTACACAGAAGAGGACCTTCGTCGCTCCCTAGACCAGCAGGCACAGATACTCGCGATGCTGCAGCAGCAGAATCAGCGAGCTGACCAGTTTGAAGCTTGACACCGGACTCAAATGCAACAACTTCACACTGGCCAAGCTACTATCACTGAGAACCTGGAGAATCTGACCTTGCAGGTCGAAGGACTCCGAGACACCGTCTACCACACCGGAGCTATGAGTTATGAGGACAGAGTAGCCCTTGCCAGAGCCAGAGGACGCCAGTGCGGACGTGACAGAGGCCGTGACTAGATTTCCATTTTTCCTTCATTATTTACTATATTTCAGTTATTTGTATTTTCATTTTCAGTTGTATCTCCCTCTCGCACGCTTCAAGTATCAGTGAGGACACTGATCGAGATAGTGTGGGAGCGGAGCCTTTATTTCCATTCCATTATACTCTGAATTTCCTTTATTTCCATTTCACTGCACTTTGAATTTTCGTAATTTCTATTTTAACACTTTCTATTTCTAGAAAATAAAGCTCGTCTATATATTTTTCACGTTACGCAAACAATCCCCACATTATTCAACGTAAACAAAAATTTTCGTTCGTTCCTCAAAAGCAAAAGCATTACGAGAATGCACCTGAGTTCAAAACAAGTTTTGAAACTCTGAGGAAACGACAGTTCTAACAAAACTAGTATCGTCCAGACACCTTAGATCTCTAGTTTATGCGAGTCGGTTTCACCACCTACGTGTACCAAAGTCTCAAGTGTCTGCGCAAACTCAACCCCAAGTAGTTTATACTAGCAGTCAGCACCATCCTAAAAACACTTCTAAGCGAGCGACCGATGCAAATAAGTGTATGATCTCCAAAAAGATGAAAAATCATGAAAAGAGAGCTAAAAAGCCCAAGAATATAAGATACGTTTCCTTCTAAGTTAGGTGCTCCTCACCCGAGCATTTAGCCCAACGGCACGAAAAACTCATTGAAAATCAATGACATAAAATTATGATCAATGAAGAAGATCAAAAACAAAAATGAGATCATATTCACTAACAGGTCGACTTGCCATGAAAGTGTACGGACAACGGGCTTAATGTGATTGCGCTAGAACAAACAGGGTGAACTTGCCGCGAGAACCTTGACGCCAAGCTACAGTAGCATGACTGAGACCGATTTGCATAAAAAGGAGACCTCCGAAGACTTGTAGTCCAGTGTCGTCATGATACTCGTCTTGTTCCTACCAAGAATCCCGGTTTTTCCAAACTCTGCGAACGAAGAAGCTGCCTCATGCTTGCCGACTTTTCCATGTTTTACTTGAGGACAAGCAAAGATTCAAGCTTAGGGGAGTTTGATAACACGAAATCATATAGATATTTTCATGCATAATTCAACTAAAGTCTAACCGTTTTCGATCCGATTTCGGGTTATTTCCGTGTATTTGTCTGATGTTTTGCATGTATTCAACGATCACGTCTAAACAAGGCAACATGAAGAAAAGAAGCAATCTCAGATGAAATATGGACGAAAAAGGAGTGAAAACACAATGAAAAGCGCAACAAGTTGTTTTTGCTGATGTGACGACCGTCACAGCTTCATGACGACCGTCACACGGGTGACGACCGTCACACCTTGTGACGACCGTCATGCAGGCAAAAACGCCCCACTCAGATTACACGTCAAAGGATCAGTTCCAATTCCCACAGAGTGGACCACTACTCCCTAAATTATCTGCCTCAAGGTCCATCATCTTCAGAGATAACCGTTGGGATTCCATTTCTATAAAAAGGGAAGCAGGGGACTTCAGAAAGGGGGCTGCATTCATACCACGAAGTGCTGCCGAATTTACTTTCCAGAGCATTATTTTCCAGCAATATTCTTATTTGTTTCTCTTTACCTTTCCTGTATTACCTTTTCCATTCTTCTATAACTTCTATTTTATTGTACGATCAATTTGGCATTAAAGACCAGAATCCTGCCAACATCTGTGGAGGATCTTCCCAAAGGCCAATTGGAATATTTACAGGTTTTCATTTTGATCGATTTCAGTTATTATTATAATGCAAATCATTATTTATTGTTTTTATTTATATTTTATCTTTCCCAAATCCATGTCTAGCTAAATTTAGGTAATCGGTATGTAGTAATAATTCGAAGGGGATTTGATAACAACTGGTTGAAAAACTTTCTTTTCATAAAAGTAATCTATGGTCTGAGTGTTTAAAATTGATTCACTGAATAAACTTCGTCGCGAAAGCGAGAACTTATTTAAAAGTAGTTTTGCCACGAAAGTGGGAAATTAATTAAGATACGAACCAACAAGCGAAAGCTGCGGTAAGGTCAGATAGTAAACACTAGGCATTTGTTTTAATAACAGCGAAAGCACTTTAAAATGAATTAGAACTTAGAGATTTCCAAAAAATAATTTTAACCCCGAACGGGATACGAAAGTGTACGTTTGGCCCTTAGGATTATGATTAGCGTCAATAACCATCGTGAGGCGAGAGTCTTCAAATCTCCATTTTCTGCTTAAATAAACTTTGAAAATTATTTCATACACCAGTAACTTATCAAATCCCTGAAGAACACAATTACTACGTATCAATTTAATCAATTATAATCTAAATAGTATTCTTAGTTCCCTTTTAGTGACAATCTTATTCCCTTAAACATATTCTACCTAGCTAAACATAGTAACTCCCGAGAACACTAGTTTGATTACGAGTCCATGTGGGATCGATATCTATTATTACTACGTGATAGACTGTGCACTTGCAGTTAGATTGTATTAGACATAGAAAGTCGCGATCATCTACATAAATTTTCACTAAGATAGAATGATGGTTAATTCTTTTGATAAATAGAGTAGTATCAACTTTACCTTTTTCGAAGCCATGTTTGCAAAGAAAAATACTTAACCTATCATACCAAGCTCTTGGTGCTTGCTTTAATCCATACAGGGCTTTTTTGAGTTTGTGCACACGATCAGGATGTTTGAAGTCTTCAAATCCTCGAGGTTGACTTACATAAACTTCTTCAAGTATGTATCCATTTAGCAATGCTCTTTTATCGTCTATTTAGTACAACTGAAAATTCAAAGAATAATCATATGATAACAATAATCTAATTGCTTCTAGTCTAGCAACAGGAGCAAATGTTTCCTCAAAATATATACCTTCCTCTTGATTATAGCCTTTGTCTACTAATCTTGCCTTGTTCCTAATAATGATACCATTTTCATCTAACTTAGTTTTAAAGATTCATTTAGTTCCTATAATATGTTTACCTTTTGGTTTAGGAACTAAATCCCAAACCTGATTTCTTTCAAACTGGTTTAGCTATTCTTGCATGGCTAGAATCCATTGATCATCATCTAGGGAATATTTGACTTTAGAAAGTTCAATTTGTGAGGCAAACGCCATATTGAGACATGCATCTTTAAGATTCAATCTTGTCGCAACGTTTTGACTTATATCACCAATGACTTTATCAATTCGATGATTCTAATGGGTTCTTCATTCCTTATGTAGATCACTATCTTTTTATTATTGTTGAATTTGTTCTTCTTGGTATTTTGGTTGATTATCATTGTTTTCTATTGGAGTATCTCCCTTAGGAACATCTACAAAATCATCATCATCACACAAAATAACATCCTCCTTGGAGGGGTTAGACTCATCAAATGAGACATTCATAGATTCTTCAATTGTTAAAGTTATTTTATTATATATTATATATGCTTTACTAGTAAGAGAATATCCAAGAAAAACTCCTTCATCAGATTCTTCATCGAACTTACCGAGATTATCTTTTTCGTTGTTTAGAACAAAGCATTTACAACCAAATATGTGAAAATGAGAAATGTTTGGTTTCCTAGCCTTGAAGAGTTCGTAGGGGGTATTTTTCAAAATAGGTCTAATAATAACTCTATTACTTACGTAGAATGACGTGTTTACCGCATCCGCCCAAAAGTATTTATAAATATTTGAATCACTAAGCATCATCCTAGCAAGTTCAATAAGAGACCTATTTTTTCTCTCCACCACTCAATTTTGTTGAGGAGCTCTTGGTGTTGAAAAGTTATGTAGGATTCCATGATCTTCACGAAAATCTTCAAAGGAAGCATTTTGGAATTCTCCACCATGATCACTTCTTATGGAGGAAATCTTTATAGATTTTTCATTTTGAATTTTCTTTGCATACTTCTTAAACACCTTGAATGCATCACTTTTCTGCACTAAAAATAATGTCCAAGAATATTTAGAAAATTCGTCAACAATAACTAAAGCATATACATTACCTCTGAAGCTTCTTGTTCTTGATGGACCAAATAAGCCTTGAAGTGGACACCACATTCTTAAGTTTGAAAGTTGATTTGGTATGTTTTCCCTATTGACAAGCATCACATAATTCATCTTTGACAAACTTTATCTTAGGCAATCCAATGACAATATCATGTTTTACTAGTTTATTTAAATGTTCCATATGAATATGAGTAACTTTTTCATGCCAAAGCCACGAGTTATTGTTGTTTACCGTTAGACATTTAACTTTAAAAGATAAATCATCTAGGGAAATCATAAATATATTATTAATTCTTTTACCTTTGAGTTTTACCTCATGTGTGACTTCATCTTCAATCAAGCATTCATTCTTGGTGAACTTGATCTTGAAGCCTTTGTTACAAAGTTGGCTAATACTTAGAAGATTGTGCTTTAGTCCTTCAACATAAAGAACATCTTCAATGGATTTGAAAGGTGGTGTTCCAACTTTGCATATGCCAAGAATTTTTCCTTTGTTGTTGTCTCCATAAGTGACATATCCCTTGGTCTTAAGCACTAGATTTGAAAAAAAAATTATATCTCCTGTCATATGCTTAGAGAAACCACTATCGAGATACCATATATTAGAAGTGGTCTTCAAGTATACCTACAAAACAAACTAATTTTTGTTAGATACCCAAATTGCATTGGGTTCTTCATAATTAGTTTCTTTCTTGACCCACACATCATGCCCACTAACCACATTAAAATTTATAACATATCAAGTATTAGGTGTGTGACCAATTATTCCACAATAAAAACAAGTAGGTACAAAATTACTTCTATATCTAGGAACATATGATTTCTTTTTAACAAATCTTTTCCTTTTAGAATAAGGATGAACAACTTTGGCTTTGTTTGCTTTATCTTTGGTGGATTGATCACTAGTCTTAACAAAGATAGTTTTGCTAGAACTTGGTTTACTAAGTTTTGAATAACCAATACCACTTTTATCATTAGAATATCTTTGTTGACTAAGACACCCTCCAATCCAATTCATCCTTTTTCATATCTTTCAAGAAATCTTTTTAATTGCAAAATTTGAAAATAAAGTGATTTGCATTCTTTGCATACTAAATTTTGTTTTTGTTCACTAATAACTTTTGTTTTTCATCTTCGAAATCTGTTTCCATCGTCTCAATTTTTTCTTCTAAAGATGAAATTTGTTTCTTTTGTTTTGACAATGTTTTGTACAGAATTTTGCATTCATTAAGGAGTTCATCTATAGCACCTTGTGCATCATTGTTATAAATGGAAAATTCATTACTAACCTCTTCATCTTCATCATCGGAACGATGTGAAGCCATCAATGCTAGATTTGCACATTCGTCGCTATTCGAATCGGATGAAGAACTTATCTCATTATCTTCTCATGCAATGTAGGCTCTTTTATTCTTATTCTCTTTTTTACTTTTGAAGCCACTTTTCTTAGAGTGTTTTGGACAACACATTTTTATATGACCTTGCTTACCATATTCATAGCATGTGACATCTTATGTTGAAGTGGAAGCCTCCTTTTTCTGAAATGTTTCTTTCTTTTTGCATAATTAAAGAATTTATCATTTTTACCAAAGAACTCACCAAGCCTTTTCACAAGAAGCATGAAGTTCTCATCTTCTTTCGGAGCATCATCATCTTGTTCATATTTTGACTCGACTTTTAAAGTGATACCTTTGTACTTCTTCTCTTGATTCTCGTATTTTTCAAGTCTTCCAAGTTCAAGTTCATGTTCTTGGAGTTTTCCGAGCAATGATGCAGACATCATAGTAGAAAGGCTTTTCTTTTCCGATATTACCGTCACTTTTGGTTGTCATTTCCTGGTTAAAGATCTAAGAGTTTTAAGATTAAGATCATCATTAGTAAAATTCTTACCAAGAGCAATTAAATGATTTGTCAAGTGTACAAATCTCTTTTGCAACACAGTGATAGATACTTCGGGCTACATTCTGAACATTTCATACTCTTGACTCAAAATATTCAATCTAGATCTTTTTACTCCAGCGGTTCCTTCATGAGTTTCTACCAATGTATCCCAAATTTTCTTTGCTGATTTACATTGAGAGATACGAAAGAATTCATCCATGCTAAGTGCACTTTGAAGTATGTTGATTGCTTTCTTTTCATTAAGGAATTTCTTCTTATCATCTTCATCCCAAGAGCTTTTAATCTTTGGAGTTCCAACACTATTAACAACACTTGTAGGAACATGTGGACCATTTTAGATGGTTTCCCATATTCCTTCTCCTTGTGCTTCCAAATGAGCCCTCATGTGAATTTCAAAAAATCGAAATATTCACCAGAAAATAGAGGAGGTTTATTGCTACTACTACCATCTTTGGAAACCGGATTTATACTTGTGGAAGCCATACTGGATCTTGTAGGAACATGTTACATATAACTCGCTCTAATTCCAATTGTAAGTTAGGAGTTTTCCTAAGAGGGGGTGAATTAGGACTTAGAAAAATTATTCGGTTTTTACTAATCTTTGTTCTTTCTTTTCTGGTTAAGTTGCGCTATGAAAACGGTAAAGTACGGAAAGATAAAAGACACTGTGATATATTATGGTTCCCCTTACAATTCGAGACTACTTCAGTCCCCTTACGCAGTAAGAGATATTATTATTGTTAGATCTTATGGACAAGATAATCCTAGTCTTCCTATACAAGACATTAACCAAGTTATCAAGAACAATCCTCTTGAAACATGAACACCAAGAAACGAGAACAATCCTCCCTTTTCTAATAATCTTATCTCCAACAATCCTGGATAATAAGTCACTCACCTAATATCAAAAAATCCTTGATAATTAGGAATTTACAACAAAGTAATGTATAAAGAAGTAGATGAAGTTTCTATAATTCTTTAAGACTTATAACAAAGTCTTCTTCTCTTTCAAGTATGAAGATTCAATAGCATAAATTCTCTAAGTGCTCAATTGATACTTTTATGAATGTGATATGAAAATGTATTTCAAAAAGTATCTTCTATGAAAATTTCTGTTATGAAAAAATATGCAGAGAGATTGTAGAGATTTGAAAGAGGTGAATGAAAAATGAAACTTTGAGATGAATTTATAATGATAGAAACACTCATTCAAAAATCATGGCAGTGGTTGAAGAAAATAGGTTGAAAATAAATTGTACCCATGGTGAAAAGTTATTATAAATATGAGTCAAGACAGAATAGATATGTTAAAGATTTTTCAAAATAAGTACAGAATCAATCGATTGGCTGGAAAGACCAAACGATTGACATAAGGCAAAATTTGAAAAAATAACACAAACTAATTGATTGACATAAGGAACCAATCGATTGGCTCACCATGAAAAACAAAATTTTTAGAAACAAAAGCCACAGTCAATCAATTGATTGACATAAGGAAATTTTATAAAAAAAATTCTAAGTTAAACTATAAAAATGATTCCATAAACAACCTTTCAACCAAGGCCATAAAAACTTGCTATGAAAAGGATTTAATGTATGATCAAGACTTTGAGCACTTAAGATTATTTATGTTAAGAAATATTCATATACCTTAAATTTTGACTTGAAAAGTCTTGAACAAAGTCATTATAAGATCCTTCTTTTTCCTTCTTCTTTGAAATAAAAGTTTGCACTTGAGATATTGTTTTCATCAAAACATGTTAGAAGTTTGTCTTCACACCAACAATCCACCTTACAGTAAATAATCTCATACTTTAATTGGAGCTTTCACAAAGGTCTTGACGCTTCTCTCTCTCCCTTCCAAAAGCTCCCCTCTTCGTCTCTCAGATGTGCCGCTTCTCACAAAAATTTAGGATTTCTGTCGTGACTTAACTCTCATACTCTTTTTAATATTTATAGTTTTCATTTTAGTATTTCACCCCTACTTACTCCTACACCCCCAAAATTAACGTTATAATTTCTAACGTTATTATGCTCCTTTTTTTATTATTAATAAAAATAATCTCAATTAAATAATTATTTTCAATTAAATAAAATGTTATTGTATCTTATATTTTCAAATAATTATTTTAAAATATTCTAATTAAATAAATATTCTTATTAAATAAATATTTAATTGAAATATTATGATTAATTTCTAAAACTCTAATTATTTCTAATATTACTAAATATCTTAAATTTAACTAATTATCACCAATAACTAAAATAATTCCAATTTTTAAATCTCACGCTCTCAACTCAACTATTTCAGTAATTATTAAATTACCAAAATACCCTTATAACACCAAAATCACCAAAAATAATTTTATTAATCATAATAAATCATATCACACAAACTCAAATATCATAATATTTAATTAAAATATTAAAATAAATTATGGGTGTTACATCTGGGATCTGATACCCAAACCTTGTCAGAAGAACATTATTGAAACAAAATGGGTATTCAGAAATAAGTTTAATGAGTAAGGAAAAATGGTACGAAATAAAGCTAGACTTGTTGCTCAAGGTTACAGTCAGCAAAAAGGTATAAATTTCTCTGAAACCTTTAATCTATTGCAAGGTTAGAGGCAATCAGGTTACTTACCTCTTGTGTTATTAATTATGGCATTATTTTATACCACAACTTAACCTAACTCTACCATAAAAGTAGTGTTGAGAACCGCTGAACTTCCACTCCTACCAGAGTTTGCGTTACCAAATTTCTTAAGCTACATTGGTTGTAGCACTAGGAGGCGCTAGTTCCTAAAAAGTTGTCCAATTGTGCTTCTTGGACATATAATAGGGCGTTCACATCATAAATATCAGTTGGTTCAGTATTACCCTAAACTATCATGGTAAACAGATTGTACTCTTCAAACAATCCTTGGAGAATAACATCAACTTAATCACGCCCAAAAATTGGATCGCCAATAGCCATTAGTGAGCCTGCTATAGAATGAACATGAAACACATATTTAGATATGGAGATATATCCTTTCTTGCTCGTATTTAACTATAACCTTAGTTGATGAACAAGAGATTTCATTTGAGAATTGAAGTGCTTCTGCATCTTATCCCATACCCCATATGCATGCTTGCTTGAGAGTACCTTTGGTATGTTTGATTATGAAATCATGGATAGCATCCATGTAAACAAAGACTAGTCTTGCACTATTCAAGATTCATAAATTTCATATACAATGTTAGTAATGCGGTCATTTTAAAGTTTTAAACATTGGTTGAGTTTGCGGATTAACTACCACTCTGTAGAGTTTATGTGAGAGTATAACATTATCTGTTTGTTGATTCGACAATAAGAAATTGTTTTCTTGGAGCTTAATTGATAGATTTTATGCAAAGGTATTAGTTGCATCTGAGAAAGCAATTAGATTTGAAATTGTTCGGGATGCTTGCACTTCATGATGTAAACCTTGTGGTGAACTCTGGATGTCTGCCATTTTGAGTAGATCAACCTTTGCAAGCAAAAAAAGCTTCTTTGAAGCTTGAACTTTCAACACTCGGTGAAGAAATTAATTATTGGAAGAAATAGGTAAAAAGTTGTTGTAATTTTGTTCCTCAGCCAAAGACTGGTTTATATAATGAGGATACAATAAAAATATTTAATTCTCTCCTTAATGGAGAGTAAAAGAAAATAAATGACAGTAGGGAAATAAAATATTTCCCAACCCCCCCCCCCCCCTTCTCAAATTGGTGCATAGATATCTATTATGCCCAACTTGTCTATCAAATACTGAAAGGTAGGTCTTATCAAACTTTTGGTAAGGATATCTGCAATTTACTGACTTGAAGTCACGAAAGGTAGCCATATGATTCCAGCATCTAACTTCTCCTTTATGAAGTGTTGATCAATCTCAATATGCTTGGTTATGTCATGTTGAATTGGATTATGAGCTATGTTAATAGCAGTTTTACTCTTAAAGTATAATTTCAATTGAAGCTCAACTTTCATATTAAGTTCTTCTAGGACTCTAAGGATCCATAAACATTCACAAATACCTTGAGACATAGCTTTAAACTCGTCTTCTGCGCTACTCTTTGCTACAACTCCTTATTTCTTGCTCATCCATGTCATAAGATTACCCTAAACATAGTACAGCATCCAAAGGTTGATATTCTATCGGTGACTGAACCTACCCAATCAGCAACGGTGAAGATAGACACATTCCTTTCACTAGTCTTCTTAAAAAATAATCCTTTTCCAGGATTTCCCTTCAGATATATCAGTATCCTATAGACTGCCTTAAGATGTTCCTCGAAAGGAGAATGCATAAACTGATTCATTACACTGATTGAAAAAGCAATATCAAGTCGGGTGTGTGACAAATAAATCAGTTTCCCAACCAATCTCTGATATCTTCGAGTATCAACAGGAACATTACCATCTCCCCGAAGTTTAGAATTACAATCCATATGGGTATCTACAGGACGACATCCACTCATTCTTGTTTCTTTCAATAAGTCTGTAATGTACTTCTGATGTGAACCCATAATACCATTCTTTGACCGAGCAACCTCTATGCCTAGAAAATATCTCATGAATCCCAAGTCCTTGATTTCAAAGTCTACTGCCAATTTCTCTTTTACCCTTTCCATTTCCACTATATCGTCTCCAGTAAGGACAATCATCAATATAAGCAATCAGAACAGCAACTTTCCCATTGTTGGAGAATTTTGTGAACAAGGTGTGGTCAGCCTGTCCTTGGATGTACCCTTGATTTTTCATGGACTGAGTAAATTTTTCAAACCAAGCTCTGGGAGACTGCTTTAATCCATACAAAGACTTATTTAATTTGCATACATTTGATCCAAATTTGTTTTCAAAACCAAGAGGAATGTCCATATATACTTCTTCTTCTTCTAGATCACCATTAAGAAATACATTCTTAACATCTAACTAATGTAGGGGTTGTAACACCCCCTTTCTATACCCCCAAATAATTAATTAAAATCATATAAGCAACTAATAAAAGTTTCATCAGAGTATAAATTAAAATATGATATAAAAGAGGCGCATCACATTATCATCGAAACGAAACATAAATAATACCTGCTCATAAAGATATGTAACAAAAGGGGTAAATCTCAACTAAAAACAAAGCATAGCGCTTAAAACCCACATATCAACATTTAGAATAAAGCAGAAACATCTAAACATTGAAATCACTTCATTAACATAAGCATCATATACATCACTCAGATTAATTCAATTCATCAGTTGAGTTTACAAAACATTCAGCAGCAGATACATACACAGATATATCACAAAAGAATCAAAACAATTCCTAACTACCCAGTGTTACATATCAGAGCCATCTGACCAAAAGAAATGAAGACTCGCTTCACAAAAGACCTCCAGCATCCTACTCTGCAATGTCTCATAGAGCATTATAAAACAGCAGAAGGGTGAGAAACATTATCATAACAAACAATGCAAAAAATTATATATATCATAAAACACAATTATAACATACACGCAATTCACATTTCTCACCACAACTTATTACAATACATCACAATGTACACGTACATAATCAATCACAATCACCAATTCATGCTTCACAATTCATAGCATTTCACTTAAACATTTACAATTATGTTCATTTCACCAAAACATCATATAAGATGATAATGCAACTCATAGAGACCGACTCACGACTCTATGCAGATGCAAATGCGGTACTGACTCATTCAGCAGGTTCAATTGAAGAACCAAAATGGAGTCATCGCTCGTTACCAAAGTAACTCCCCGTCGGGCCTATGATGTTCACCCATCGCTCACATCCCACATGGGCACACGATGTTTCAGGGTTGCTCACACCCCACACGGGCACATAATCCGGTTGCTCACACCCCACAAGGGCACACAACTATTCTGCAGATTCTCCATGGAATCAAAAATAAACCATCGCTCACACCCGACAAGGGCACACGATCGTTTCTGCAGATCCTCCTAGGGATCAAAGTAACTAAACTATTGCTCACACCCCACAAGGGCACACGAGGTTTCTGCAGATCCTACGCGGGATCAGACACACAAGAATGCAATTATGATGCTACACATGCAACACGACTCAATACACTCTTAGAATCCACACATGTTTACAAACATATTCATGCATTCTTCATATTATACAAGTATATACAAATATACGCATTCACATTAATATCACCATGCATTCCCATTTAATCCAAACAAATGCACGAAATTGCCAAACGGCCACATCACACAATCTAGGATTCACGTCATACGGCTACCCACAACACAATATAACTCGGCATGATCGATGCCTCAAGCAAGGAAATAATCAAAGTTAAGTCGGAAATCCAACCACGGATGGAAACATTAAAGAAAACATAATCTGTCACGTTCGCTACCCTGCTCGCTTAGTGAGCTCCTAGCGAGTATTCGCTACTTGTTCGCCTAACGAACAAGCTCGCGAAGGAAAACAGAAGCCTCTGACTTCGTTCGCTACCTCGCTCGCTCAGCAAACCCCTAGCGAACCTTCGCTACCCCCATTCACTATCAGCGAACACCACAACATGTATTATGTCCAAGTCTGGGACCGTTCGCTACCTATTCGTTATTGCTCGCTTAGCGAACGTTCGTGACCAGCTCGCCTAGCGAACGTGCTAGCGAGTGTCTGCGAACTCAGAATTTCCCCACTTTTCTTCCACTCCAAAACTCTTTGATTCACCCGATTAAGTCCCAACTCATTACAGCACTTATCCTAACATCACCCGACATAAATGCTACTACTTAATCTCACTTTCACCAACGGAAACTCGGGTTCTATCGATTAAATCCGTATTATGCCCTAGAATGAAAAATGAGTAAAACTCTCCCCAATCCAAAACAAAACCAACAAGAACACACATAACCATACACATTGCAAGAATAATAAAGTTTCACACCCTTACCCGATCAATTGAAAGCTTAGAAGTTGATTCTTGGTGATTCTAGGTTTTTCTCCTTTTCCTTCTCTTTTCTCTTTTCTTCCTTTCTTTCTCTTCTTTTTCTTTCCTTTTGGTTTCTATTCTCCATATTCTTTCTCTTTTCCACTTATACTCTTTCTATTCTATTTCTCTCAAAATAACTACTAATCAAGGATTATCTAAAACACCCTCTAATTAATTCCCAAAACTCTCCAAATAATAAAATACCACAACATACACACATAACATATTATCATATAATTCCACAATAAAATAAAAATTAACCAAATAAATTAAAAGACACAACAAAATAATGGGAAATTCAAAATCGGGGCGTTACAACTCTCCCCCACTTTAGAAATTTTCGTCCTCGAAAATATTACCTGATCCAAACAACTCTGGATGCGACTCTCGCATCTTACTTTCCAATTCCCAAGTCATATCGCCTTCTGCAGCACCTCCCCATGCTACTTTCACAAGCGCAATATCCTTGCCTCTTAACTTCTTAATCTCACGGTCCAAAATTCTAATCGGCAAAGCTTCCACTGTAAAGTTATCTCTTACTTCAACCTCGTCCATATGGATAACATGTGACGGATCCGGAACATACTTCCAAAGTTGCGAAACATGAAACACATAATGCAAATTCGAAAGATTCGGAGGCAACGCCACACGATAAGCCACAGCACCAACTCGTGCAATAATCTGATACGGACCGATGAAACGAGAAGTCAACTTCCTCGACTTCAAAGCACGACCCACACTCGTAACCGGCGTAACTCTAAAAAACACATGGTTGCCCTCTTGAAATTCAAGATCCTTCCTTCTCTTATCATGATAACTTTTCTGCTTACTCTGAGAAGCTCTCAACTTTTCTCGAATCAATCTCACCTTCTCCGTCGTCTGCTGTACCATCTCCGGTCCAACCACCGACCTCTCACCAGTCTCATGCCAACACAAAGGTGTTCGACATTTTCTACCATATAAAGCTTCAAATGGAGCCATACCAATACTCGAATGAAAACTGTTATTATAGGTGAATTCAATCAGCGCTAAATAACTATCCCACGCACCACCTTGCTCTAGCACACAAGCTCGTAACAAATCCTCCAACGATTGACTTGTCCTTTCGGTTTGACCATCTGTTTGCGGATGATAAGCCGAACTCAATCTCAACTGCGAACCCAAAGCCTTTTGCAAACTTTCCCAAAACCTTGAAGTAAACCTTGGATCTCTATCTGATACAATGCTCTTGGGAACTCCATGCAACTTCATAATCACCCGAACATAGATCTCAGCTAACTTCTCCAAAGGATAACTAATATCAATCGGAATAAAGTGAGCAGATTTAGTAAGTCTATCAACAATCACCCAAATTGCATTGTGACCTCTCTGCGTATTCGGCAACCCCGTAATAAAATCCATCGAGATACCATCCCATTTCCACTTTGGGATATCCAACGGTTGCATTAATCTAATAGGTTTCTGATGTTCCACTTTAGACTTCTGACAAGTCAAACATGCATACACAAACTGAGCCACATCTCTCTTCAACTCAGACCACCAAAAGATCTTCTTCAAGTCTTGGTACATCTTATTTGCTCTCGGATGAATACTCAAATTACTACGGTGTCCTTCCTCCAATATCATTCCTTTCAACTCCGCATCATCGGGAATACAAATACGACCACGAAACCTCAAAACTCCAAAATCATCAACTTTGAAATCTTCATTCTCTTTTGTCATCAAGTCAACAAACTTCAAATCCAACTTTTGCCTTTCGCAAACGGTTGCAAGAAAATCATTCGTGATATGAAGCATACCAAGTCTCACGCTTCTCGGCGTCATATCACAAACCAAACTCAAATCTCTGAAATTCTCCAATAATTCCCATTCTTTTACCATCATTGCGGACACATGCAAAGACTTCCAACTTAAGGCATCGGCCACCACATTTGCCTTACCCGGATGATAATTTAATCCAAAATCATAGTCCTTCAAAAGCTCTAGCCATCTTCTTTGCCTCATATTCAATTCCTTCTGATCAAATAAATACTTCAAACTCTTGTGGTCACTAAAAACTTCAAACCTTGCACCATAAAGATAATGCCTCCAAATTTTTAACACAATACCATGGCCGCTAATTCCAAATCATGAGTAGGGTAATTCTTTTCGTGCACTCTTAACTTCCTAGAAGCATAAGCCACAACCTTCCCATCTTGCATCAAAATACCACCCAAACCAGTAAAAGAAGCATCACAATATACCACAAAAGGTTCTGTAGGATTCGGCAAAATCAAGATCAACGTTGTTGTCAATCTTCTCCTTAACTCCATAAAACTCTCCTCACAATCAACGTCCCAAATAAAAGCCTTTCCCTTACAAGTTAACTGCGTTAATGGAAGTGCCAACTTTGAAAACCCTTCAATAAACCTCCGGTAATAACCTGTCAAGCCCAAGAAGCTTCGAATCTCCGTAACTGTTCTAGGAGTCTCCCATTGCATTACCATATCAATCTTAGACGGATCAACACTAATACCATCCCCTGAAATAACATGCCCAAGAAAGCTCACTTCTGACAACC
Organism: Lathyrus sativus; assembly: GCA_963859935.3. NCBI lineage: Eukaryota > Viridiplantae > Streptophyta > Magnoliopsida > Fabales > Fabaceae > Lathyrus > Lathyrus sativus. The sequence goes on along the minus strand of OZ012739.1, from coordinate 619,321,248 downwards.
AAAACTCACACTTCGACAACTTGGCATACAATTGCTTCTCCCTCAAAATCTGTAACACAATTCTTAAATGTTCCTCATGCTCTTCTTGAGACTTAGAATAAATCAGAATATCGTCAATAAACACAACCACAAAACAATCCAACTGCTCATGAAAAATACGATTCATGTACTCCATAAACACACCTGGCGCATTAGAAACTTCGAATGGCATCACTAAATATTCATAATGTCCATACTGTGTCCTAAAAGCCGTCTTTTGAACATCTCCTTCCTTCACACGAATTTGGTGATAACCTGATCTTAAATCAATCTTGCTAAAAACTCGTGCTCCAACCAATTGGTCCATCAAATCATCAATTCTAGGAAGCGGATACTTATTCTTAATTGTCACTTTGTTCAACTGTCGATAATCAATACATAACCGCATACTTCCATCCTTTTTCTTTACCAACAACACCGGTGCACCCCAAGGAGAAACACTTGGTCTCACAAACCTCTTTTTTAACAAATCATTCAACTGCTTGTTCAACTCTACCAATTTTGATGCTGACATACGATACGGTGCCATCGAAATTGGTCTAGTACCCGGAATTAGATTAATAGAAAATTCAACTTCCCTTTCTGGCGGTACATCCGTAATATCCTCGGGAAACACTTCTGGAAATTTACACACCACTGGAAACACGTCAAGTTCAACCTTATCCTCTACCGACAACGATCCAAATAAACCAAACAACTGAGCTTCGTCCGCCAAAAGTTTCTTCAACTCTTTAGTGGATAGAAAACTCTCACTTTCATCATCTTCCAAAGAAGGAAACCTCACCAACTTATGATACCAATCTAAATGAACTCTATTAAATTGCAACCAATTCATACCCAAAATCACATCCAAGCCTTCCAACGGAAAACACACCAAATCCATAAGAAAGTCTTTACCATACATGGTCAAGGGACAACTTACGCACACCAAAGAAGTAGTTATCGACCCTGAAGCAGGAGTCTCAATAACCATGCCACCACTCAAAGAAACCATGCACAAACCCAAACGCTTAGCACATTCAAGATAAATGAACGAATGAGTCGCTCCAGTATCAATAATAGCAACTAAAGGCATATTATTAATAAAACACTTACCTTTAATCAAGCGATCCGTATTAGTAGTGTCTGAACCGGCTAATGCAAATACTTTTCCACCCGACTGAGCTTTCTTTGGTTTGGTACACTTGGTGCTAATATGACCAACTTCTCCACAGTTAAAACACTTTACCACATTCCTCCTACACTCAGAAGTGGTATGTCCAAAACTTTCACAATTAGCACACTTCTCTGTAGACTTCCCACACTCAAAAGATTTGTGGCCCATCACGCCACACTTGTAACATTTGACTGCACCCGAACTTCCACCTCCAGATTTCCTATCGTAGTTTCCCTTATACTTGCCCTTATCAACAGGCATCACATAAGGTTCACTCCTCACTTGTTGCTTACCTTTCTTCTCACTCAAACTCTTGTAGTGAGTAGAACGAGCTCTACTATCCTCTTCAAAAATCCTACAACATTCGGTCAAGTCCGAAAATCTTCGTATCCTCTGGTAACCCACCGCTTGCTTTATCTCCGGACGCAAGCCATTCTCATACTTAATACACTTAGAGAACTCCGCCGTAACAGCTGCATAATGAGGATGAAACTGCACTAATTCCACAAACTTAGCCGTGTAATCTACCACAGACATGTTGCCTTGCTTCAACTTAAGGAATTCCATTTCCTTTTCACCCTTCACACTCTCAGGATAGTACTTCCTCAAGAATTCAGCGCGGAAGAAATCCCAAGTTATTTCTTCGTCATCCACCTCAAGAACTTGCCTCATATTGACCCACCAGTCATCAGCCTCTTCCCTCAACATATGAGTCCCAAGTCTCACCTTGTTTCCTTCAGCACAGTTCATAACTCTAAAGATTCTCTCAACCTCCTTCAACCAGATCTGAGCACCGTCAGAATCAAACCTTCCTTTGAATACAGGCGGCTGATTCTTTCTAAACTCATCATTCGCATTCACATTCGGTGCACCTTGCACCGCCCTTGCCATAGCCTCCAATGCCGCAGCCATAGCAGTGTCATTACGACCAGCCATATTCTGAGGATTCCCAAAAATAACAACAAGGTCAAACAACCGTTTAACCAACACAACAAGAAGACAGACGCAACTGACTCAACACTGGCTCTGATACCACTTAATGTAACACCCCATTTCTATACCCCCAAATAATCAATTAAAATCATATAAGAAACTAATAAAAGTTTCATCAGAGTATAAATTAAAATATGATATAAAAGAGGCGCATCACATTATCATCGAAACGAAACATAAATAATACCTGCTCATAAAGATATGTAACAAAAGGGGTAAATCTCAATTAAAAACAAAGCATAACGCTTAAAACCCACATATCAACATTTAGAATAAAGCGGAAACATCTAAACATTGAAATCACTTCATTAACATAAGCATCATATACATCATTCAGATTAATTCAATTCATCAGTTGAGTTTACAAAACATTCAGCAGCGGATACATACACAGATGTATCACAAAAGAATCAAAACAATTCCTAACTACCCAATGTTACATATCAGAGCCATCTGACCAAAAGAAATGAAGACTTGCTTCACAAAAGACCTCCAGCATCCTACTCTGCAATGCCTCATAGAGCATTATAAAACAGCAGAAGGGTGAGAAACATTATCATAACAAACAATGCATAAAATTATATATATCATAAAACACAGTTATAACATACACGCAATTTACATTTCTCACCACAACTTATTACAATACATCACAATGTACACGTACATAATCAATCACAATCACCAATTCATGCTTCACAATTCATAGCATTTCACTTAAACATTTACAATTACGTTCATTTCACCAAAACATCATATAAGATGATAATGCAACTCATAGAGACCGACTCACGACTCTATGCAGATGCAAATGCGGTACCAACTCGTTCAGCAGGTTCAATTGAAGAACCAAAATGGAACCATCGCTCGTTACCGAAGTAACTCCCCGTCGGGCCTACGATGTTCACCCATCGCTCACACCCCACATGGGCACATGATATTTCAGGATTGCTCACACCTCACACGGGCACACAATCTGGTTGCTCACACCCCATAAGGGCACACAACTGTTCTGCAGATTCTCCATGAAATCAAAAATAAAGCATCGCTCACACCCCACAAGAGCACACGATCGTTTCTGCAGATCCTCCTAGGGATAAAAGTAACTAAACCATCGCTCACGCCCCATAAAGGCACACGAGGTTTCTGCAAATCCTACGCGGGATCAGACACACAAGAATGCAATCATGATGCTACACATGCAACACGACTCAATACACTCTTAGAATCCACACATGTTTACAAACATATTCATGCATTCTTCATATTATACAAGTATATACAAATATACGCATTCACATTAATATCACCATACATTCCCATTTAATCCAAACAAATGCACGAAATTTCCAAACGGCCACATCACACAATCTAGGATTCACGTCATACGGCTAACCACAGCACAATATAACTCAGCATGATCGATGCCTCGAGCAAGGAAATAATCAAAGTTAAGTCGGAAATCCAACCACGGATGGAAACATTAAAGAAAACACAACTTGTCATGTTTGCTACCCTGCTCGCTTAGCGAGCTCCTAGCGAGTATTCGCTACTTGTTCGCCTAGCGAACAAGCTCGCGAAGGCAAACAGAAGCCTCTGACTTCGTTCACTACCTCGCTCGCTCAGTGAACCCCTAGCGAATCTTCGCTACCCCCATTCGCTACCAGCGAACACCACAACATGCATTTTGTCCAAGTCTGGGACCGTTCGCTACCTATTCGCTACTGCTCGCTTAGCGAACGTCCGCGACCAGCTCGCCTAGCGAACGTGCTAGCGAGTGTCTGCGAACTCAGAATTTCGCCACTGTTCTTCCACTCCAAAACTCTTGGATTCACCCGATTAAGTCCAACCTCATTCCAGCACTTATCCTAACATCACCTGACATAAATGCTACTACTTAATCTCACTTTCACCAACGGAAACTCGGGTTCTATCGATTAAATCCTATTATGCCCTAGAATGAAAAATGAGTAAAACTCTCCCCAATCCAAAACAAAACCAACAAGAACACACATAATCATACACATTGCAAGAAAAATAAAGTTTCACACCTTTACCCGATCAATCGAAAGCTTAGAAGTTGATTCTTGGTGATTCTAGGTTTTTCTCCTTTTCCTTCTCTTTTCTCTTCTCTTCCTTTCTTTCTCTTCTTTTTCTTTCCTTTTGGTTTCTATTCTCCCTATTCTTTCTCTTTTCCACTTATACTCTTTCTATTCTATTTCTCTCAAAATAACTACTAATCAAGGATTATCTAAAACACCCTCTAATTAATTCCCAAAACTCTCCGAATAATAAAATACCACAACATACACACATAACATATTATCATATAATTCCACAATAAAATAAAAATTAACCAAATAAATTAAAAGACTCAACAAAATAATGGGAAATTCAGAATCGGGGTGTTACAGGGGCCAATCCAGGTTAGCAGCAAGAGATAAAAGAATTCTTACAGTGTTCAATTTTGCAACATGAGCAAATGTCTCTGAGTAGTTTATACCATAGGTCTGAGTGAAGCCTTTAGCCACCAAGCGAGTGTTGTACCTTTCAATTGACCCATCTGAATTATACTTCATAGTAAACACCCATTTGCATCCAATTGTCTTCTTGCCATTTGGTAGCAATGTAACACTCCAAGTTTTTCTCTTTTGAAGAGCTTTCATCTCCTCAAGTACAACTTCCCTCCACTTTGGAATTTCTAGAGCAACCTGTACACTTTTTTGGAATTTCTACACTAGACAATTTTGAGGTGAAGGCAGACATAGATGAAGACAAATTTGAATATGAAATAAAATTGGACATGGGGTGTTTAGTGCAAGATTTAACAGGTTTTTTAATGGAAACAGGATCATCTATATCAAGATACAAAATACGACTCTCAGAAATAGATATAGACTTACCTTTCCTTTTGTTAGGAGGTTGATCATTCCCCAGTTCAGATTCCTGGCAGTGTTGAGATTTGGACTCGTCCCTTTGTTTATGGTGCTTTTTAAAAAAAAACCTTCCCTTTCCAAGTCATGTTTCCTAATTCAAATATGTTTTCTTGAAGTGACTCATTATTTTGTGGCATTTCAATTAGATCATCATTATCATCGTTTCCAGGATTCTCATTGTTTTCTACAAGAGAAAATGTAGGCTCGGATTCACAAGGCTCCTTACTCATAACAAGAGTAGGATCAGATACAGAATCATGGCCATTTAATGTTGGTGCAGATGTAAAAGTCTTAGAATTTTGTGGTACAGACAAAGATAAATTTTTCAAAAAAACTCATGTCCTCAATTTGAAACGAGTCTTCCTTTATCTCCCCCCTTGAAGATGAGTGTCATCAAAGAAAAGTTTATTTTCAAAAAAATTAACATCCATAGCGACAAAGTTTTTCTTATTTTTTGGATCAAAACATTTATATCCATTTTGAGTTGGAGAGTATCCAACAAAGACACATTTTATAGCACGTGGCTCAAGTTTTCCAACATTTTTATGTTCATGAACAAAAGTTGTGCAACCAAATATTTTTAAAGTCAAATCAGTTAAAACACGAGTACTAGGAAAACATTATTTGAAGACATTAACTGGAATTTAAAAATTGAGAATTTTTGAAGGCATTCAGTTAATTAAATACGCAGTTGTTAAAACAGCTTCGCCCCACAAATAATTTGGTACATTATTCGAAAAAAGTAGAGCTCTAGCAACCTCCAATAAATGTCTAATTTTCCTTTCGGCCACTCCATTTTGTTGAGGAGTATTAGGACATGAACTTTGATGTACAATCCCATTTTTTAGAGAAAAAAAATCATCCAGGATAGTGTTAAAATATTATTTGCCATTATCACTTCTAAAAACTTGGATATTTGTTTGAAATTGGTTCTGCACCATTGAGAAAAAAAATTCTTTACAGCCTGGAAAATATCTAATTTTCCCTTTAACAAATACACCCAACATACTCTTTTATGGTCACCTATAAATATGATAAACCATTTTTTGAGAGAGAGTGTACTAGTAGGGTTAGGGCCCTAAACATCACTGTGAATAATAGAAAGTGGTTTTGATGGTTTATAAGGTTGTATTGAAATTTGGGAATGATGATGCTTTGCAAACTCACATGCTTCACATTTAAACGATGAAAAATTCTTATTGTGAAATGACTTAGGAAACAAGTGTTTTAAGTAACGAAAACTAGGATGACCTAATCTTAAATGCCATACCATAATGTTGTCATCTTTATTATTCAAAACAGAAAAAGACTCAAAGTAGGAACTTATTGTTAAAGGTAGTTATGATGCATATCCAATGTCAAGATAGTAGAGTCCTTCAGTCTCCTTAGCATTGCCAATCATCTTTCCCGAGTTCAAATCCTGAAAGACACAGTGAAATCGGAAAAATTAGTTTGACAATTTATATCTTGGGCTAATTTACTGACGGACATTAAATTACACGATAAGTTTGGAACATGAAGGATATTTTTAAGAGTTAATATTGGAGACAACACAACTGACCCTTTACCTGCAATGGCTAAAAAAAGAGTCATCTGCAATTTTTATTTTTTTATTACTTACACATGGACTATACGAAAAGAACAAAGTAGATTCACCTGTCATGTGATCAGAGGTAGGGATGGCAACAGGGCGGGGCAGGGGCGGGTTTAACTATACCCGCACCCGCCTCCATGTAACACACCCGCCCCCGCCCCCAAACCCAATCGGGGGTAAAAATTTACCGCCCAGACCCGCCCCCAGTAAAGAATGGGTGCGCACCCGCACCCACCTTGCCCACACCAGCAAAAAATTAATTTTTTTAATTGCAATAAAAATTAATAATTTAATTAAAAAATTGATTATTTTAATAAATTAATTAATTATTTAATTAAAATTTTAATTAGTAAATGAATATTAACTTGATTAATTTAATTATTTTAATTGCAATAATAGCATTAATAATTTAATTAAAAATATAATTAATAAATGAATACTAAAATAAGTAAAATAAGAGAAATAAAGTAAATGCTTTATCCGGGAGCGGAGCGGGGCAGGGCCGGGTGCGGGCGGGTCTCAGTGTCTTCCTGCACCCACACCCGCACCTGTAGTTAAGAATCGGATTTCCCCCGCACCCGCACCAAATTAAATCGGGTTTTCCCCGTTAATTTCGAGGCGGGTCCGGGTTTGTTTGTCATCCCTAATCAGAGGCGCCTGAATCTATTATTCAAGTATGACTAGGACTGACACTAAGAAATGCAAAATTACCTTTTGTTGCTATAGAGCAAGAAGGGGTTGGAGACTCGAGGAGTTTGTACACTCTATCTAGTTGTTCCGTAGTAAGTGGAAGCTGAGTTGTAGGGGATTGCTACCTTTGATCAGAATTACTAGCCTGAAATGCACGACCACCTTTCTTCTTCCAATTCAGAGGTTTGCCTTTGAGCTTCCAACAGGTTTCACGCGTATGTCATTCGCGCTTGCAGTGATCACTCAAAGGAACTTTATTTGACCTTTTTCCCTCGTCAAGGTTCCTAGTAGCCAGAGCTAAACCTTCAGATTCAGAGCTTCGTGGTGTCTTGCCCATCATAATTCCTTGTTGTGCCTCCTCCCTTCTTATTTCTACAAAAGTTTCACGAAGAGTTGGCAATGGTATTTTTCCTAAAACTCTACCTTTTACCTCATCAAGGTCTTTATTAAGCCCAACGAGAAACATGAATACACGATCATTATCATGCCTCTTGAGAAACAAAACATTGTCTTCTGTACATCTCCAATTGTCATCATAACAGAGATCCAACTCTTGCCACAGTGTCAATAGCTCATTGTAATAACCAGTTACACTCTTGTCACCTTGTTTCGTATGCCATAACTTTGATTTTAAACCAAAAATTTGGGAGGAGTTTTGAACATCAGTGTATGTTTCCTTAACAGCTTCCCACACATCCCTTGTGGAAGGAAAAAACATGTAAGGCTTACCTATTCTAGTTTTCATGGAGCTTACCAGCCACGTAATAATCAAAGAGTTTTCAAATTTCCATTGTTTGTAATGAGGATCTCCTGATGTTGGTTCAGCTACTGCTCCTATTAAGAAATCAAATTTTCCTTTGTTATTCAACATTTGTCAAATAGTTTGAGTCCATTCGTTATAGTTATTCCCATTCATTTTAGGGATATTGACCTTGACGGAGTATGAGGAACCATTTTGATCATTACCGCATATGTTGGAATAATTATCACCAAAGACAATGTTCATGTTTCCATTGTTGCCTTCATTACTGCCAAAAACAATGTTGTTAATGTCTTCATTATTGTTGTCACTACTGCCACTATTTGTGACCACTGACGGTTCCTCTCGTTCGCCATCTCCGCGACCACCTCCGTTTCTGCGGTCGCCGCCGTTTCCGCAGCCGACGCTCGACTCAGGTTGCGATTGTTCGCCATGGTTGTATCTGATGTAGGCATGTGATGGGGAAGACCACTTGTTGTTATTCGTCATAAGAGGTTAAACGGGTATGTGAATCGGATCGAGTAAAAAAGCGAGTCAAAAGCTTTACGGTAACCCTAACTTAGAGCTATCGATACCATATCGGAAGAAATAGGTAAAATTTGTTGTAATTTTGTTCCTCAGCCCAAAAGCTGGTTTATATAATAAAAACATTTAATCCTCTCCTTAATAAAGAATAAAAAAAAAATAATGACAATAAACAGGAACAATTAAATAAAGAAATAAAATATTTTCCAACATTGATGATGAAATTAGCTTCTTTGAAACTGAAAATCTGCACTTAAAGACGAAGATGATAATGATGCGGAAGAAGAATACGGTCCCTTAGATATATAATACTATGTTTGATGAATATGTATGCATGATGAAGAGAAGAGAGAATGTGAGAGCAAAATCTTCTTACTCCTTACTTTAGTATATTGAATTCATCATCACTTAGTGAAACTAGTGTTTTCACTTACATAAAAGAACACTCAAGTAATTAAACTCTCTATCTTAAAATTGGTTACATTTTATAACTACTATAAGTAACATTTAACTAACTATCATAACTAATCTCTAATAATAATTTACCAAATTTCAACTTGTCACTATTTAAAAAAGATAAGATATTGATATGCATAGAAGAGTATTAAATTCATATTTGAAATTGGCTACATACTTATGCAATGCAACAACTTTAAGTTTTTTAACAAAATGAAGAAAAAAAAGTAAAAAATAAATTCACCAAAAAGGAACATAAATATGTAAATATTAAGTTATCTCTTTTTGCAGAAATTATACATGTTTGTCGTGCGCTTGCGCTTCCACTTAAGGGTGAAAATAGGCTGGACTGAGTCAGACTTTGTCAAGCCTGAATTTGTCCTGTTAAAAAATTTAAAGTCTAAATATGGCATTTAACCTATCATAGACTTATTTTTAGGCCTAAGTCTGACTTTTTTGAAGGTCTAATTGGCCTACTAACTTACTTAAAAGCCTACTTCATTTGAAAGTTTGTAAATAAGAAATTCTATTAATGTTAAATAGACTAAAAATTAAAAGATCATTAAAACTAAATATTTGTTTTCATTGTCTCATTCAAGTTTGCCTATTAGCATAAGTTTGGTGATACTATTTGTTAGAGAGAACTTATGGAAAAAAAATTATGACAACAACTTATGATATTGTTTATAATATTTTTTCAACTTATTTTCATAAGTTTTTCAAAATAACTACGTTTAATTTTCGTATTTTAATTTAAAATACAAAATACAATATAATAATAATAAATTTATTAAATTTTTTATAAATAGCTCAGTCTGATAGATTTAAAAGACTTTTTATACGTGGTCTAATCTCTTTAGCTAAATAGGCTTATAAAAAAACCTAAGCATTTTCTATTTAAGAAAAAGTCTTTAGACTAGACCGTAGGCCCTGATAGTTAGTTTAGCCTATTTCCACCCCTACTTCCACCTTATCATAATAAACATCCACAATTGACCAATTCACCCTTCGAAGAAAGAAAAAAAAAATATAAAAACATTCACACAAAAAACAAAAATAGAGAGACAGTAAGTGTTCAATTCTAAAAATAAAAAAAATGAACCTTCATATTTTGTTTCTCATAGTGCTTATTATTATTATTATTATTATTATTATTATTATTATTATTATTATTTTTATTTTATTTTTTTTGAATTTCATATGTTCATCATGGATTTACCTCAACAAGTATTCTCAAAATCCAAAACAAAAAATGTTAAAAAATCAGGTATTTTATTTTCTCAAAATTTAAATCTATTCTACACTGTTCCATCCCTTTGTTATTGTTTAAGAATTATGTTTTGTTTGTTCTGTTTCACTAAGATGCAGAGAAAGGGAACACACCGACACCAACACCATTTTTAAGTAAATTCAGTTCAATTGAGTTGGTAGGTATGAAGAATGGAATTGTTCCAATAATTGATTACAAGCAAACAGAAAAATCTACCAATAATTTTCAGGAAAATAACATCTTGGGTATAGGTGGTTTTGGGTGTGTTTACAAGACACAATTTGGATGGTTTTGAGCAACAATGTCTTATACCAGGTCTGTGTTCCAATAATCCCAATAATCCGAGAATAATACAATAGATCTCAAACACTTATACCAGGTCTGTGATCCAAGAATTCAATCTCAGAGAGTTGCATTCAGTACTGAAATAAACAATTGAAGTGGTTTTTGATAGAATGTGCAAATCTTCCATCAACACAGACGAAACATGGATAATCCCATCTCCTAATTATATGATTCTCCCATAATAAAATTTGGGAAGCATAAAAGTAACATGCATAATTCCATCTTCTAATAATAAATTTGGGAAGCATAAAAGTAACATTCAAACAAAAACCTTTAAACCTCTACGCAAGCTCCAATGGCACATGTAAATTAACACACTAATACTGATGTAAAATCCTGTTATTACGATATCACAATGATTACTTAAATATTAAAAAGAAATACTAGCAGATCCCAAAATCTCGTTAGAATTCCAAATCCAATGTAATATTTTGAAACTACACGAGTTCAAAGATTTGTTCCGTATAATAAACCACAATGGGCCAGTCACTATGATAAGCAGGTTTAAATGCAGTATTTGCTAGAAAGATAATAGAAATACTCAATTGCAATAAACACAAGTTGCAAGATAATAACAATCATTTGTAAAACAAACAACATACAAATAACTTTTATGATATGTAGCAATAAACATAACAAGTAAATAGTATTTGATATTGGAAACCCATAAAAACTTAAAAAGACCGATACAAGTACAATTGAATCTAGTAGAAAGTGGTAAATCAGACCAGCAAGTAACAACAAAAATATACATTGAGAATACATGATTCTTGCAGCATAATACACCATACAAAACCAATTTAACATATTGATGAAATTAAAGATCCTAGGTTATATTACATTATTCAAAAGCCACAGTCATAAAGTCCATGAAGTCCATACATGGAATTCTAACTGATGTTTTACTCGACAGAAATGAACAGACTATAAACCGGCAGAAATGATCGAATTATTATTAACGGGAGTCCTCGAATGAGTTCAACTCAAAGGGTTAACTAAAATCCAGTGAGATTTTTCTCTGTTGTGTAACAGAAAAACAGTACTAACCTATATAGCACTATGAATATGTATCTACAAATGTCGAATGCAAATACAACAGAACATAAAGCATGACATAAAACATTAGATTGTATCTCAAATTGGAAGATTATAACAAAACAACAGAGTGCAAACATTCCTAATTGATTAAAAAACAAGTGTTGAACACCATTAATTGACTACAACAAGTTCTGGCATTACAATTCATAACACAAACTGTATCTCAAATTAAAATTAACAAAAAATCCCTAATGAATTTAATTGCATCAAAGCAAGAACCTCAGAATCCAAGCTTGGTGCGGCGCCAGTGACGGCGCTTAGCGTTATACCTGAAAGAGAGAAACACTCCAATCAAAAAAATAACACAATCAAAATCCGAGTAACGACACAGCGACTGAAGATAAACGAACCTGATGGTGTTGTCGGTCCTCATCCGGATCCAGTAAGGGATAGGCCGGTTCTGCCTCATCTTCTTCGCCAATTTCTTCTTGATTACGAAGGTCTTATGTGACGGCTGAACCAAAAACAACAAAATCAGAATTTAAACAGACAATTCTTTACGTAATAGAAATTCACGATGAGGAAGAAGGTTCAAAACTATGATCTGAGAGTGTACCATTTTCGCTTCGGTGAGATGCTCAACTGCTCCGTCGAATGATAAGAACACTAATCCAAAACCCTAACCCTAATTCAGACTCTATTTATAGCTCTTTTTTTTCTTAACCGGTTTTTTGGGCTCGGCCCAATGAGCTGCTTTTTTCTGTCTTGTAATTCAGTCACAATCAGAAATATTCTACTTCATATCTTTTGATTTCTATTCTTAACCCCCTACGTTTTCCAAAAACAAATCATTATTTTTGGAATTGCAATTTATTTTATAACAACTTTTTTTCATGAATAATTTTTGTTCTTAAAAATATAAGGCTTGACTTTTTTATGATACAGAAAAATCATTTATTTAAAATATATTTCTTTTTAATTTCAAATTATTGTGAAAAGCTCGATATTATTTCAAAAAATTTTATATTTAAATTAAAATTATTATTGCAAAAATATCAATAAGTTTGTTGGAACTTAATATTTCAAAATGATATAGTTAACCTCGATACACATGAGAAAATGCTCCTTGTGGTGAGAAGCTTAAATGGCGAGTCTATTGAATATTGATAAAGATATTAGATTTATGTCCGCGCTTAAATCGTATGAGGTTATTGGTTGGGATTTCGACACTCATTAATATTGGAGGTAAGTTAAGGGATTTCAAGATCATATTCTGAAGAAGAACATGATGAATTCGACGACAAATAATGACAAGGGTGTTTCGACGACAGTGAAGAGTTGGAATGGGCGGTTGAAGTTTGAATAATCATTTTTTAGGAATAATGTACGTTTTGACAGGGAAATGGTGAAGATCTGCTCGAAGAAGTCTATGCATAAAAGGTGCTATGATCGAAGACCTAGAAAGATTTTTTGATAAATTGGAGTTTGACAAAGTCCATTAGGGGGAGCGTTCGATGGATGGAGTTTAAATGAGGTTGGTAACCATCTTTTGGCCTTATCTGTGTTCTTGGGACACGTGGAAGATTTTTGGGCAACGAAGTGCATGCCGTGGAGAACGTGACACAGTATGCCGAAATAACCGTTAGATGACGGTTATTCTTGATCTGGTATAAATAGAACATGTAGTATTTATTATTATGGTGTTCAAAAGTTGTACAAAACTCTACATTATACTCCCAGTACCTGTGTGTGTGAGAAAATAATGTTTTAGAGAAAATGTAGGTTTGAATACCTTCTTTTACAATTAAAGCCATTTAAATTCAAGTCATTTATTTTTACTTGCAATTTACTTCTTTGTTATTTATCTTCAAGCCATTTATCTTTCAATTTCTTTCTGCAATCTACATTATTTTCTTTATTTAAGAGAAATCATCACAACGTCCCATTAATAAAACATTGGAAAATATTTGAAGAACAATGTATAAATGTTCATGATCTTTAAAACCAAGGACTAAATTAACAACATATGTCCTAAGATTAATATAATCGATCATGTAAGTGACCAAAGACTTAGCAACTTTGGAAGACTAGTGGTTGTTTGTCATTTTCGACGGTAAATAAATTGGCACGCCTAGTGGGACAGGTGTTGTTAATTAGAATTTGTAAAAATATTTAGAAAGTTCTTCATTTTTTGCTTTTTGTAGTTTCGTTGCATGAGATTAAGAAGTGGTAAAGTAACCACGGATAACAAAGCGGGACCAAGAAGGAGACGTGTACGTGTAACAATCGAATTTTTCAGGTAGTAGTGAACCACCCCCTCCTTCGACGGGGGAAATAATAGTCACGTCGTCTGTGGCTGAAGTGGTTCCATCCACACCAAGTACAACGACAGTATCGTCGAATGCGTATAGTGGACTTGTATTGTCCTCTGTAAGAACTCGGGGGGCAACCATTAACTCCTCCTCCTCTAGTGGGCATTGGTTTATTCAGGTCTTTTGTGTCTGGATTTACAAAGCCCTTAAATGGTAGAGAACAACCATATAGTAAGACAACTTCAATGATGACTAATTTACATAATGCAATTGTAGCGTTCGACTATCTAGTGGTGAATACGTTTTCGCCAATGCAGGGGTCTGGTTCAACTGTAAAAAATATGAGTCAAAATAATTCATCCTCAGGGATGACATTTTCCACCCAGATGCCTAATTTTAAATATGTAATTCATTCAAATTGTAATATGTGTTTTTTATAATGAAATTTTTAAACAAAAAATGACTTCTTTCTAAAATGAATGATTTGGTTTTTTATTTTACATAAACTAAAAAATTGTAGAAAGAAAAAAAAAAGTAATTTTACTAAAATGTATTTACCGCGTATTGATATATTGACTTTTATCATAAATATTGAGTTAAAAGTGATGTAAATAGTGTTAGTTAGAAGTCACAGTTTAAAAAAATAATTGTTGTTTTAAAAATAAAAAAATATTAGAAAGTAATAGGCAAAATATATTAGTTTCCCTATCTAAGAACCCACAGCATCAATCTGAACACCAGGGTACCTATCCTTAATCAACTAAATAGTTGGAGAAAACAACAAATTCTCATAAACACCACCAGGGGTTGTGGTTGCCTATTCTTTAGCTGCTGCCACTTTATCACCAATGTCATAAACTCCGTAACAGGCTTTAGACCATAGTAAGCAACACCAACTCCAATCCCAATAAACCCAGCATGCGTTATATTAAATGATCATTATATTTGAACAAATTGTCTTCGACTGAAGTGCCTATCGATTATTCAAACTTGGGATTTATACAATACAATTTCTATGAATAGAAGCATTAACAACATTTGAATGTGCAGGGGCTAACAAGACAATATGGTTAAATATATTAATCATCAAGGAATGATAAAATAAATTAAGGCTGACTGACAACTAAATTGTATACTATATATCAGCTGCTCTTCTATCATAAGATGTAACTAGAGGAGGTAGTTGCCTACTTCTGACCGAAGTCACATCCTCAACATTAGTAACTCCGCAATGCTTTAGTTTCACCTTTAACTGACGCCACAAATTCAATTAACTGGCATAAACTTAGCGCAATTCAGAATAAATAACTATAAACACAACTCAACTAAAGCTAGCGGAATTATATTTGAATGAGTCGCACACTCAAAGATACATCAGAGTCTCCATGATCTTTATTTAGTCTCAAAGAAAAGAGAAAATATCGATAAAACTCAAGGGAAGAGAAACGGAAAAGGGGGTCGGTTATACAAAAGGAAGGTACTAACACCTTAAGCACCCGTCGTACCTGACGGGAACAATTTCGCTCACTTCTAGACTTGGATGAGTTATCTATCTAAAGGCTTCTAACTAAAAAAAAAAAGGAAAGAGAGGAAAGAAAAAGGAAAAGAATGTGCTCACGGAGGATTGGGGTCCTCGTGCCTACGTACCCTCATAGTGCAATGAGGAAGTCAAGGCTCCGTAGTTCAAGGTACCAAGGAAAAGAAGAAGATCTGGACGACCCAGAGAGACAGAAGATCTGACTCGTCAAGGTTTCACAATCTTGTCCCCTCGTAGTGCAATGAGGAAATCAGAGCCTACGTAGTTCGGGGAACTAACGCTGAAAAAAGAAAGGAAAAGAGACGGCGTCAAAGCCAAGAGCAAAAAGAGACAGAAAACAAGACCTAACTGGAGAATGCAAAGGGAGTGGTGTCAAAATCGAAAAAGAAGATAAAGGAAAACTCTGCTGATGAATGCAAAAGAAAAACAAGAACTCTGCCGGAGAATGTAGGGAGAAAAAAAGATGACTCAACTGGGGAGAAAACAAAAGAATGGCGACGGGGCCGGGAAAAAGAGACAAGCATCAATAAATAACTAGCAGACAGTGATTAACCGAAGAAAAACAAGAGAAAGATTCTATGGGAAAAGTCAAAAGGTTGGTGTCGGCAGACGAGCTGCGAGGGACCGGAAGAAAGAGAGTAATGAACCAAAGACAGGTGCTAACTCTGAGGGGATTGTGGTATATTAACTGATAAATAGTGGTTAACCGAGAAAAAGAGAAAGAAAGTGGTTTTAACCGGAAGACGGTGATCAACCAAAAGAAACGGGTGTGGAATCAAGCAAAGGTTGTGACCCCAAAGAAACGGTACGCTGACTGAATAAACAGTACTCGACCAAAGGAAAGGGTATTCGAACCGATCAAAGGTTACTAACCCCAAGCTGGCAGTATCCAAATCAAAGAAAGGTTACTAACTGTGGGAAATTTGGCGTCTAACAGGCGGACTGTTATAGACCGAAAAGAATTAGTGATTAACCAAAAGAAGGTGATTAAATCGAAAGAAAACGGGTTTTAACAGATGGGCCGTGATCAACCAAAGAATGGGCGATTAACCCAAAGAAAACTCAGTGCTAACAGAAAGACTGTGATTAAGTGAGGAAAGGCAAATGGTGTTTAACTGGAAGGCGGTGATTAACCAAACAGGAAGGAAAGAGAACCAAGAGAAGGTTGCAAATTCTGGTGAGGATTAGGTTTCAATAGAAAGACTGTGTTAAATCCAAGAGAGAAGGTCAACTTCGCTAGGGACCGAATGATTGATCAACCACGCAAGGATTTTGAATAAAAAATCTCAAAGGGAATCAAAGAAGGAATGACCACAAGAGAAAACACAAGGAGAAAACTACTTCCAAAGAGGAGGTAAGGGTGCAAGTGGTCAAGGATCGGCTCGACTGGAGGAACATGGGAAACCATAATAAGGAGATAGAGTCGACTACTCCAGGCACAAGGTCATTCGTCCCCTACCTAAAATAGTCAGAATGAGTGTAGGAATTCTCCACTCTCGTTCCTTCTCTAACACCAAAGTGCGGTGCAAGAAACGAAACGGACAACACAACTGCGCAAAATTTGTACAGTGCTCCAATGAATTGCAAATCTTTAACTCTGCGGGAGAAAGAGAAGACAAAGCTTAAAAAGATCCAAAGGAGGAGAAAAAGGAAGATCGACTAATCGAAATGAAGTTTCGATTAATTAATCAAAAGGCAAAGATGTGCTAACAATTTTCCAAAGGAATGGAAAATCGTTAAAGCAAAAAGAGAAGTTATTGATTAAATAAGATTAAGTTCATTCCAAAGAAGAAGAAATCTTAATGCAAGCAAGATTGGAAGTAAATCAGTACCAAAGTCAATTAGCATGAATCACAAACCAAGTAATCATGTGATCAAAGATTAGACAAAAAATGAACATGTTCATACAATGTCGAAATTCAAATAAATGCGAAATCGATAAAATCGGGCATTGGAAAATGCACAAGCATGCTTTAAATAGAAGTTAAAACATCCATAAAATCAAACATATCAATCCATGGGAGTTGAAAGAGGAAGAAATGTCAAGCATACATGAAAAATACACAAAAATGACCTTCTAGACCAGTGTTAATCGATTAACACTTTTCCTGTGCAAAAATGTTAATTGATTAACCCTTTTAAAACAGACAATTTTGCTGAAAAATGCATGGTTAATCAATTAACACTTGGCCTGTGCAAAAGTGTTAATCGATTAACACTGAGACAAAGCCTTAAAAATGAGTTTTCAAAAGCACTTTTGTCCAATTTTGATTTGTACAATCCCTCACATGTTAGGGAAAACAATTATGCACGAAAATCAAGTCTAAAAACAAAAAATAACCACTTATGTGATCAATTAACACATCAAGATTGAAGATTAAATCATGGTATAATCAATTCACAAACGAGAAAAACGTCGAAACTACATCGCAAACGCTACGGTAACTATCGAAACAGTGAAAAGAGTGAGAATTAACCAACCTACAAGGCTGAGATTTGCCTTGGATGTTGTTGCAAAGAGAATGTGATGAAGTTGCTCAAAGAAATCCAGAGAAAACAGAATTTGCAATCGAACCATAGCCAAACCAAGCAAAATTCGATGAAAACTCCACAATTGAAATTATACCGAATAAGCTTGAAGTAATCACTTGAGATGAATCTGAATGCGATAAAACTCCAGAAAAGCAACAAGAATTTGCAAGATGGTGATGGCTAAGCTCAAGATAAAGCACTTCCAATGAAGAAGTTGCTACTCTTTAATGGAGGTTTTAAGCTCTAGTGAGGTTATGGATGAAGGTGAAGAAGATTATGAGTAGAAGTTGCATAAAATTCAGAGAGAATGTGAGAGAATTGAGATTGATCAAGTGTGAAAATTTGGGAGAATGATTGGATCCTTTGTGAAATGGTGATGATTTGCTTATATAGAGTTTTACTTCGGAGTTGCTAGGTTCAGAGTGAGATTTGGATGTAGTCTTGGAACTAGCCTTGGAGTTAGTTAGCCTCAACTCACTGAGTTGGAGGTTAACTTAGTTAGTTAGGTAGTTGACTCGGTAACCATCTCAATGCAAACTTGAATCTAAGGGCTCATAAGCTTGGAAATGAAGCAACATGGTGGTCTCAATCCTAATTAATGTATTGGAGCAAATGTCTTGAAGTGTGTAGAAATGTCTTGAAGTGTCTAGAGTTGTTTAGAATATTCCACACAATGCTAGAATAATGTAGACCCCAAAAATGAGAAGTGGAAGTTGTTGTCCTAAAAATGCAGCAAATTATACAAATTTTGCAATGGTTAATCGATTAACTCATTTGCACTAGCAAATGGTTAATCGATTAACCAAGCTAAAACTTGCAGAATTTTGCTTGAAAATGATACTATGGTCAGGACTCTGATTTTCGACCTCTTGCTTTGATGAATAGGTATAGAAACATTTATTTTGTGCTTGTTTTGATAATGTAATATCTTTGGGAGGATGTGATTAATCGGACTCGTAAAACCTGAAATTTCCTGCAACAAAGATTATAGAGAGAACATGTGAATGTGTATGCCAGCTATGTGAATGCACATGTTTATGCAAAAGGAAAAAGGGAGGTTAAATTTTAGGTTACGAAAGCTGCCCCTATTTAATCGTGTTAGACCTGAATGTTCGAATTACACTAGCTCTTTGATTGTTCGAGGTGGAAGAGGATTAAATAAAATAGTAGCTCGAAAGATTTGGCCGATGGCGACCGTAGGGAAAAGTAACAAGAGACTTAAGAGAAAAGTTTTGCTGAGATTTGTTGGGGAGATAAATCAGTCAAAGGGAAGTATGTTATGGTGCATATGCTATGATGATGAACAGATCTTATGATGCTTGATATCATGCTATGCAGCGACAAAGGTTAAGATGTTGTATTACAAGCGGGCAGACAGAGCTTGTAGCAAAACGAACTCGACATCTTCTGTTGGGGAACAGAAATCCACAGATGACGACGACGTCGTTGGGGATAGAGATTAGGAATCTCAGGCTTCCAAGCAATTACCAACACTGTTGTGGGAGAGGAAGGAACTTTTTAACTATGGCTGACTCTGGTTGGAGAATGAAGGAATCATGGTTAATCTTCAACTAACCAACTCTTCTTGGGGAAGAATAAAGCCATGATGATCAAAACGAAACGAGACCATCGCTGCTAGGGGATGACAATCTCGATCTGCTGGGGATGTTACGAGAAATTATGCTATTACTAGAGAAAATCAAGCAAGTATCTGCTTAGGGATATGGCTCTCCTGAGGAAATGAATGATAAATCCTTCCAAAGAAACAACTTGGTGCCCGTTGTTGAAATTATGGCTCTGCTGGGGAGAGGAGATGTACATAATCCTTCCAAAGAACCAAACTGGTACCTGCTGGGGAAAACAAACAACCTTCTCAACCAACCATGATATTGTTCACCGAAGATCAAACTTGCAAAGGAAAATTATCAATCTTCCCTTGATGATTTCCGGTAAAAACATACAATGCATAATGTTTTCCTGGTTGATTTTATCCTTTTGCTATTCTCAATGCTTTATAGCATTATGTGATCACAAATAATTGTTCAATTTGCAAACAAAATACTGAAAAGAGACAAATGAGAAATCAGGATGAAAAGTCAAAGGATGAACTTCATTGAATGTAAAATTTTTTGTACATAAGGTGTGTACAAGGCTATAAAAATCCTTGATGGGGAAATTTACAGTAAAATTGAAAAGTAAAGTAAATGGCAATGGGAAATTTGACTTTGCATTATTTACAACATTGGCTACCATCCCCTGTAAGTCTATGCTCCAACATTGTGCGCCAATTGATGATGATTTGATTGATCATTTTCCGTCTGAAGTCTAGCTATGACGAAGAGAGGCTTAAGTGTTCACAGTCAAATGCCTTTATCTCTAATTTTTTCTGGACATTTTCTATTTTTTTCGTCTACCGGGATACCCATTTTTGCCTAAGTCGCCCTTTCGGGTTTTCAACTTAGCGGGTTGTTATTGTTTTTTGTTGTTCCTAACTTTTGCATGAACATTTCTTTTTTTGGTCCATCGGGACGCCCATTCTTGCCTAGATTTCCCTTGCGGATGTCAATCTAGCGGGCTTTTTATTTATCATCATTTTTTTAGGCATAATATTTTTTGACTGTATCGGAGTTCACGGGATGCGGAAACTCCTCCCCATCCATGATGGTGAGGATCAGGGCCCCGCCTGAGAAGGCTTTCTTGACAACAACAGATCCTTCATAATTGGGAGACCATTTGCCACGTGGATCCGAATGAACAGAATAATACCTCTTGAGCACGAGTTCTTCTGCGTGGAACGCTCGAGGGATAACTTTCTTGTCAAAAGCTCGCTTGAGACATCTCTGATACAATTGAACGTGGTAAACGACTGTCAGGCACTTCTCTTCGATGAGATTCAATTGGTTGTATCTGGATTAAACTCATTCAGCTTCATCAAGATCTGCTTCCATGATGACTCTGAGTGAGGGAATCTCGACTTTAATGGGTAGAACAACCTCCATACCATACACAAGCGAATATAGAGTTACCTAGTAGAAGTAAAAATTGAAGTTATGTAGCCATGCAATGCAAAGGGAAGCATTTCATGCCAATCTTTGTAAGTCTTGACCATCTTTTGGACAATTCTCTTGATGTTTTTGTTTGTTGCTTCGACGATGCCATTCATCTTGGGATGATATGGGGAGGAGTTATGAGGCTCGATCTTAAGTTCTTGACACAACTCCTTTATCATCTTATTGTTCAAGTTGCTTGCATTATCAGTGATAATGTTGCTAGGAATACATAGCGACAGATTATCTCTTTCTTGATAAATCTGGCAACCACTTGTCTTGTGACGTTTGCATAAGAAGTAGCTTCAACCCACTTGGTGAAATAATTAATGGCAACTAGAATAAAGTGATGACCATTGGAAGCCTTCGGCTCGACCATTTGAATCATATCAATACCCCATATAGAGAATGGCCAAGGAGAAGTCAGAACATTCAATGGAGTTGGTGGTACGTGGATCTTGCCACCATAATCTACCTCCATTGTTGTCCAGTAATACCCAGCTCGAAGGATCTTCTTATCCATAGCATGACCTTTGGTATGTACACCCTCACAACCTTCATGTATGGACCTTATGATTGTGTCTAGTTCGTGTCTATCCACGCATCTGAGCAACACATAATCATAATTCCTCTTGTACAATACATTATCACTCAAGTAGAACTTGGTGCAGAGCCGTCTGAGAGCTTTCTTATCCGTGATAGTAATACCCTCGGGATATTCCTATTTTTCCAGATATCTTTTGATGTCGTAGAACCAAGGCTTGTCATCAGACTCGTCCTCGATTGCTAAATAGTGTGCTGATTCGTTCAAATGATCAATGCAGATATAAGGAGTTTCATTCTTCCACTTAATTTTGAACATGGATGCTAGGGTGGCAAAAGCATTAACTAGTTGATTTTATTTCCTAGGAATATGATGAAAAGAGATCTCATCAAATTAGGAAATCAATTTCGCGATGTGCTTTTGGTACGGAACCAGCTTGGAATCCCGAGTCACAAAGTTTCCTCTAACCTGGCCAATCACCAAAGCAGAATCTTGTAGACCTCAAGAAACTTGATTTTCATGTCAATTGCCGCTTCAATACCATAGATCCATGCTTCATAATCAGCCATATTGTTGGTGCATTCAAAGCATAATCTGGCGGTGAAGCAAAGATGAAAACCTATCAGAGAGATGAGGATAGCACCAATTCCATGACCATTAGCATTGGTAGCACCATCGAACATGGACATCCATCGCGCCCCTGGTTCTTGTATTATGTCAAGGTCTAGAGTCTCATAATCTCTGATGAACAGAACATCCTCATCGGGAAAGTCAAACTTCATAAGTTGATAATCTTTCACAGGTTGATGAGCAAGGTAGTCAGACAAAACGCTCCCTTTTATTGCTTTTTGGGTAACATGTTGGATATCATACTCAGTCAACAATATTTTCCACCGAGAAATCCATCCAGAGATATCAGGCTTTTTGAAAATGTACTTTATCTTATCCATCTTGGATATCAACAAAGTAGTATGGAAAATCATACATTGTCTCAGGCGTCGAGCAGCCCAAGTTAGAGCACATCAAGTTTTCTCCAAAAGTGAGTATCTGGTCTCACAATCATTGAACTTCTTGCTCAGATAATAAATTGCATGCTCTTTTTTTCTAGTATCGTCATGTTGACCTAATACATATCCCATTGATTCATCGAGAATAGTGAGATACATGATTAGAGGCCTACCAGGAATCAAAGGTACTAAAATCGGTGGTTCTTGCAAATACTTTTTATCTTGTCAAAAGCTTATTGACAATCATTGTTCCATTCAACGGATTATTTTTCTTAGTAATTTGAATATTGGTTCGCAGGTATCCGTCAGATGAGAAATGAATCTGGAAATGTAATTAAGTCGGCTCAGAAAGCCACAAATTTCTTTTTCTATTTTGGGAGGCGGCATGTTTTGAATTACCCAAACCTTGTCAGGATCGACTTCAATACCCTTCTGACTTATAATAAAGCAAAAGTTTGCCCAATTAAACTCCAAAGGTACTCTTTGTTGGATTCAACCATAACCTGAATTTGCGGAGTCTGTCAAACGTCTTCTTCAGATGGTCCAGATGATCATCTTCAGTTCTGGATTTGGCAATCATATCGTCCACATAAACCTCAATCTCTTTATGGATCATATCATGAAAGAGGGTTGTCATGGCACGTTGGTATGTTACCCATGCGTTCTTTGGACCAAATGGCATGACTTTGTAGCAATATGTACCCCAAGGCGTGATGAAAGTAGTCTTCTCCATATCGGTTGGGGACATCTTGATTTGATTATATCTTGAGAAACCGTCCATAAAAGAAAAGGCAGAGAACTGTGCAGTATTGTCTACCAAAACATCAATATGAGGCAGAGGGAAATCATCTTTCAGGCTTACCTTATCGAGATCTCGATAATCCACACACATTCGGACCTTCACATCTTTCTTCAGAACTGGGACGATGCTAGCGATCCATTCAGGATACTCAAAAGTGGCTAAGAACCCAACATCAAATTGTTTCTTTACCTATTCTTTGATTTTAAGTGCCATATCGGGTCTGATCCTTCTGAGCTTCTGCTTGACGGGAGGGCAACCAGACTTGAGTGGTAAGTGATGTTCAACGATGTTGGTATCTAACCTAGGCATATCTTGATAAGACCAGACAAAAATATCAACATACCCTTTCAATAACTTGACCAACTCAGAGTGTACATGCTTAGCGAGGGATGTCCCAATCTTGACTTCCTTCCTGACTTCATTAGTAACAAGATTGATAACCTTCACTGACTCTTTGTGTGACTGAATCTCTTTCTGCTCGTGCTCAAGGAGCCTTGCTAGTTCAGCCGACAATTCACAATCTTCCTCACCATCTTCTTCGGCTTGGTTAATTGGAATCCCAGAATTACAACGAATGTTTGCCAAGTTGTTATCAATGCAATTATTTGTTCTGCATGTTTATGAATATGTTTAGAATGAAGCTATTTAAAAGGTGAAAAATAAAAGAAACTTTGCCATTTATTTATTTGTGAAAAATAAAATAAAGAAAGAAAAAAGAGCATGATTTGAATGCAAAAAAAAAAAAATTATTTATTGATCACATACTATTTCAAAAGCGCGAGACCATTACAAGCTATCCACTCGTCTCGGGCGAGGACGAGGGAACAGGAAACAAAAGACCAGAGTTTATGAGATTTAAAGACAATCATGGGAAAAAGCTTCGTGCAATAGAAATGATGGAGGTGCACAAGCCACTCACGATTCCTTTGGAAAAAAATTCCAATAGATTTAATTTTTTTTTTTAATTTTTTGAAATAAAAAAAAGGAATGTGAATAGAGAAAAAAGAGGAAGAGACAACTTAATAAGGGAGATAATTTAATAATTACATTAATTCTTTAATTGATCTAATGATTATTATTTGTTCTTTTTATCTCTCCTTTTAAAATTTCTTTCATTTGATAAATCACACACGTGCACACACACACACAAAAAAAAAAAATATATATATATATATATATATATATATATATATATATATATATATATATATATATATATATATATATATATATATATATATATATATATATATATATATATATATATATATATATATATATATATATATATATATATATATATATATATATATATATATTCAAACAAGTTTTAACAAAAATATATTTCATTTAATTTTTTTCCCAACTATTTCTATTTTTCATTTATTATTATTGTTTTATATTTTATATTTACAATGTTGATTTGTTATGTAAATATTTATTGCATATTTAATAAATAGTTTATTATATATTTGAAATTTATTACATAATACTTATTATATAATTATTTAAAATATATCTAATACATAATATTTTAAATATATATTTCTTAGATAATGCATAATTAAGTATTATTTTACAAAGAACTAATTTAAAATGAATTATTTTAATAATACATTATAAAAATGTATTAAAATTTAAATAAATTTGAGTATTTATTAGAAATAATAAAATATTTTATTTGAAAAATAATGATTTGTTGAGTTTTGTTTTAACAAGGAAAATTAAAATATATATATATATATATATATATATATATATATATATATATATATATATATATATATATATATATATATATATATATATATATATATATATATATATATATATATATATATATATATATATATATATATATATATATATATATATATATATATATATATATATATATATATATATATATATATATATATATATATATATATATATATATATATATAAATGTTTTAAAAATTTAAACAAATTTTAAATTATAACAAGACACATTTGGATATATTTGAACATATTTTAAGAATATATAAAGACGCCTTAAAATATTCAAACGTATTTCTAAATTTAATTGTGTTTAAATATTTCACAACAACAACAACAGGTTTGCATGGTGGTTAATGTTGGTGCAAAGGTAAATAAATGATGAAAAGAGAAATATTCTATTAAGAGAATGACGGCTACACACTACTACAAAATTAGAATGATTGCTACCCTATTTATAAACTAATACTAGGGTTACTAGAATAAGATAAAAATACTAAAATACCCTCTAACAAACTTAGGGGCTAAGAAAATAGTACAACTAATAAATATGAATTACTTCTAATACCATCCCTTAATTCATATTCCATCAAAACTTGTAACACCAATTCCATCCCTTAGTTTGAGAAATTGATCAGTCTTGATGGCTTTCGTCAGAACATCTGCCAACTGTTTCTGAGTGCTGCAGTGTACAACTTCTAGCACTCCACTATGAACTTGATGTCTCAGAAAATGATACTTGGTCTCAATATGCTTGCGTCTCCCATGCAACACTGGGTTTCTGGCAAGATTGATTGCAGATTTGTTGTCAATCATCAACTTCAGAGGTTTGTTTATTTTAATCTTCAGATCCTGCAACAGATTCAGAATCCACACAGCTTGGCATGCAGTAACAGCACCTGCAATGTATTCAGCTTCACAGGTTGATAACGCCACAATAGGTTGCTTCTTAGAACACCAAGAAATGGGACCTCCCAGAAATTTGAACAAGTACCCAGAGGTACTTCTTCTGTCAACTTTGTCTCCACACCAATCAGAATTTGAATAACTCAGAAGTTCTGACTCATCCTTTCTTTCAGAAGGAAACAACACTCCATACTTCAGAGTTCCCTTGATATACCTCAGAATCTTGACAGCAGCTTGGTAATGGGACCACTTAGGTTTACTCATGAACCTACTAACCATCCCAACAGAATAGCAAATATCAGGTCTGGTATTGCACAGATACCTTAGAGAACCAATCAACTGTTTGAAGGTTGTAGCGTCCACATCCTTTCCATCAGAGTCAGAATCTAGTTTCTGATTTGTATCAGAAGGTGTGACAGCAATCTTACAACTTTTCAGTTCAAATCTCTTCAGAAGTTCTAATTCATACTTGAGCTGATGCAAAATGATACCTTTCTCAGAATATCTGAACTCCATCCCTAGAAAGTATGTCATTTTGCCTAGATCAGTCATTTCAAATTCATTCATCAGAACTTTCTTGAACTTGGCTATCTCCTGTTCAGAACTTCTAGTCAGTAGTATGTCATCAACATATAAACATACCAGAGTCATATTGCCTTCAGAAGTATGTTGAACATAAACACCATACTCCATCTCACATTTCTGAAAGCCTTGCTTCTTGAAAAATGAATCAATCTTCTGATTCCAAGCTCTGGGCGCTTGTTTCAGTCCATATAGAGCTTTGTATAATCTGTACACCATCCCTTCCTGATTCTTTTTCACAAATCCAGGAGGTTGTGACACGTAAACTTCTTCTTCTAATGGACTGTTCAGAAATGTAGATTTTACATCTAAATGCATCAGAGGCCAATTCCTGTTAGCAGCTATTGCAATCACCATTCTGATTGTTTCATGTCTTGCTACATGTGCAAACACTTCAGAATAATCCAACCCAAGTTTCTGTAGAAATCCTCTGGCTACCAACCTTGCTTTATGTTTGCCAATTGAACCATCTGGCTTTAACTTCTGCTTGAAAACCCATCTGACGTTGATGGCTTTCTTGTCTTTTGGAAGTTCTGTCAGCTTCCAAGTCTTGTTTCTCTCTATAACATCAAGTTCTTCTTTCATGGCCTTCAGCCAGAGCTTCTGCTTAAGAGCCTCTTCTGTACTTATGGGTTCAGAGTCTACTATCATGGCACACTGAATAACTTCTCCTTCAGAGTCTACTTCAGTGTCTTGCAGCATGTCAAATTCTGCATATCTTCTGGGGACGTTTCTTATTCTTTGTGGTCTCTGAACTTGTTCAGAGTCTTGAGCTTCAGATGATTGACTTCCTCCAGAGCTTTGACCATCTTCAGGGTCTGGCATATTTCCAGAGTCTTGAACTTCAGAATTTCTAGCTTCAGAGGCTTGACTTCCTCTAGAGCCTTGGCCATCTTCAGAGTCTGAATTGCCACCAGAATCTGGATTACCATCAGAGTCTGGGTCATCAGAGTCACCTTCATCTTCTGAGTCTTCTCTAGAGTCAGAATCACTATCAGAGTCAGAATCAACGTCAGAGTTTATTCCAACTTCAGAAATTCTTAACTCTGACCTTTCTTCAGAAGTTCTAACATCAGAATCAGATTGAGACTTATCCCAATTCCAAACTTCTGATTCCTTCACAATCACATCTCTGTTGAATTCAATTTTATTGGTTTCTGGACAATAGAGCTTGTATGCACCTGTATTGTGGTACCCTATCAGAATCATCACTTTGCTTCTGTCATCCAGCTTTTGTCTTCTGGCTTCTGGAACATGTTTATAGCAAACAGAACCAAACACCTTCAGATGACTAACACTTTGCTTATCTCTAGTCCACTTTTGTATTGGAACTATTTCCTTCAACTTCTTAGTAGGACATCTATTGAGTACATACGTTGCAGTGGCAACAGCTTCTCCCCAGAGCTTCTGAGGAAGCTTCTTCTCCTTTAACATGCTTCTCACCATATCAAGCAAAGTGCGGTTTCTTCTTTCAGCAAGACCATTGTGTTGAGGGGTATGAGGAGCAGTAACCTCATGCTCAATTTCATTCTCCTCACAGGACTTCTGAAACTCTTTGGAGTTATACTCACCTCCACCATCAGTTCTAAGAATCTTCAACTTCTGACCACTCTGATTCTCAGCCTTCATTCTGAACTTCTTGAATTCATCAAACACCTCATGTTTAAATTTAATAAGGGATACCCATGTCATTCTTGTGAACTCATCAACAAACAACACAAAGTATTTATTCCCTCCAATTGATGCTACTGGAAATGGACCACACACATCAGAATGTACAACTCCCAAGGCATGTTTTACTCTTGGAGCAGCTTCTAATGCAAATGGCAATCGTGGTTGTTTTCCTTCCATGCAAACTTTGCATGACTTTTTAGGCTTCTTAATTGCAGGAATTCCATGTACCAACTTCTTTGAATTCAGATGTTTTAAGCTTCTGAAATTCAAATGACAAAATCTTCTGTGCCACAACTCACTCTCCATCTCAGCACTTGTTGCACTAAGACATTCTGAGTCTGCAGTTCTGACATTCACCTTGAATGTTCTATTCCTTCCCTGTTCTGACTCCATAATCAACTTCTGATTGCAGTCATACAGTTTCAGAAGATTGTCCTTCATGGTAACTGAAAAACCTTTCTCAATTAATTATCCCACACTCATCAGATTGTTTCTGATGCCAGGTACATACCACATGTTCTGAATCAATGTTGTTTTCCCATTGTTCAGAATCACTCTGACATTTCCTATACCTTCTGCATTAAGATATTTGTCATCAGCACATCTGATCTTTGTTCTCTTTTTAGAGTCAAAGTCAACCAACCATTTCTTGTTTCCACTAAGATGATTTGAACAGCCAGTGTCCATATACCACCAGTCTATCAGATCCATATTATCAGATTCAGAGGCCATCAATAGCACAAATTCGTCATCAGAACTTCTGGCTATATTTGCTTCTTCTGATTTTCTCTCCTTGTTTGACCAACAATCTCTAGCAAAGTGACCAAACTTCTTACAACAGTAACATTGGATCTTCTTCTTGTCATACTTCTCTTTTCCCTTCTGAGCATTCTTTTGTCTATCAGGGGTTGAGCTTTCTGACTTCTGACCACCATCAGATCTTCTCCTGGCTTCTGACTGCTTCTGATACCTCCTTTCAGAAGTTGCTTTTAGAGCCTGTTGCTCTACTTCCTTTTTAGAGGTTCTCTCAGTCAAACGCAACTCTTGCGCTTCTAGACTGCTCTGCAGCTCTTCAATTCTCATGGTGCTCAGATCTTTGGAATGTTCTATTGCTACCACAATGTAATCAAATTGAGGGGTAAGGGATCTCAATACTTTCTCCATGATTGCTTCTTCAGAAAGAGTTTCTCCACACGCCTTCATCTCATTAGTGATCAGAATCATTCTGGAGATGTATTCAGAGACTTTCTCATTATTCTTCATGTTGAGATTCTCATATTGCTTTCTCAAGGACTGAAGCTT
This sequence comes from Lathyrus sativus, assembly GCA_963859935.3. NCBI lineage: Eukaryota > Viridiplantae > Streptophyta > Magnoliopsida > Fabales > Fabaceae > Lathyrus > Lathyrus sativus. The sequence continues at coordinate 619,291,443 of OZ012739.1, read as the reverse complement.
TACCTTCTTCACTGATGCTTCACCACCATAACATCTCACTAGTGTGTCCCACGCAACCTTTGCTGTTGTTGAATATGCAATCTTCTCAAACACATTTACATCCACACATTGATGAATGAAGAACAATGCTTTCTGATCCTTCTTCCTTACTTCTTTCTGCGTGTTTTTCTGTTCATCTGTTGCATTTGCTGCTACTGGAACATAATCATCAGTAACAAGATCTAGAACATCTTGAGCACCAAACAGTACACGCATTTGGATCATCCAACGATTCCAGTTTTTACCGTCAAATACTGGAAGTTTGGTGTTCATGTTGCCGTTTCCGTTCATCTTCTACCTTTCACAGTACACTCAGATTTCTCACACAGTGTTTCCCAACCCACAGAATTAAAATTTTGATCAGATTTTGTTCAAGATTCAACACGAATCTAAGAATCAAAATCAAACACACAAGACTTTACGTTCACTCGTGTTTCCCGTGTTTCCCAATGAATCTGAACCGAAGCTTTAGATACCAATTGTTGGTGCAAAGGTAAATAAATGATGAAAAGAGAAATATTCTATTAAGAGAATGACGACTACACACTACTACAAAATTAGAATGATTGCTACCCTATTTATAAGCTAAAACTAGGGTTACTAGAATAAGATAAAAATACTAAAATACTCTCTAACAAACTTAGGGGCTAAGAAAATAGTACAACTAATAAATATGAATTACTTCTAATAGTTAAGCGGCATGGTCATTTTGTGAATGTCTCTGAATTCAAACCATAAAGAATATATATTTTTCTTTTTTTATATGTTTTAAAATCTCAAAAGTTTCTATATTTTTATTAGTATTATATAATACATATTTATAAAATAAATTAATATTATTAAATATGAAATAATAAAATAAAATATTTGTGTTTAAGGAAGAGATAGTTGCATAGAAGTGTAATTGAAATAATTAAAATATACAAACAAATTATATAATAAATATATTTCTTGCGATGTGATAACCGATTAAAATGCTTAGCCTAGTGATAGGCTCGTTGGTGGTGAGTTTAAGGTTCTTGGTTTGAACTCCTTGCCACTAAATTTTGATTTTTTTTAGCTTTTCAGTTATCAAAGCCTACAAAAATAAAAGCTAAACAACCAACGTGAATAAAAAATAAAATAAAAAACCAATTAAAGAGTTCCATGTTGTTAAAAAGAATATAAACAAAAAAAAAGTCAGTCACAACAGTTATTTTGATGATTAAATTTCATGAAGGATTGAAAAAGAGAATTTCATCAATCAATAGATGAATCTAACCTTTTTTATATGAGTTTTTCAAAAGACCGTCTATATGGCAGGGTAAAATTTCTGTTAACTCTTATTTTAACTTATACTTATAATTTATTCCCTCTATTAAGTTAAAAATTGATGAGAAAAGCTTTGATTAAGCCTTTTAGAATTCCACTTAACACTCATTTTAGCACCTTTTAATATTATTTTTTTCTTATAACATATCCATTGAGTTGAGCGGACATTGATAGAAAAAGTTTTGATCAATTTTGATGAAGTGTTAATTATAGATTAAATATTAAATTAGAAATAAAATTTATATTATTTGTTATTCTAATTTATAATGTTTTCTAGAATGTTCTTACTTTTTTAGGATCGTACCACATGGAGAATCAATGAATGAAATTAAGTATTGTCTTTTATTATTTTTAGTTTTATTTTGCTTTTCTTTATGTTTCTAGCAATTTAGGTTTAACATTCTATCAATTAGTGTTTTCATTCATGTACTCAAATTCCCGTATGGATTATCCTTATCACACAAACTCACATATTCATGGAGCATTCTTCAAACATCTTTTCTGGCATTGTTGCTGAAAACAACAACAACACTCCTGTCTAAAACAACATCTTTGCCAAAAAAGAAAACAACAACATCTACAAATCTAGTGATATTTTCGATGTCTTACCCGTTAACAATATCAATGATACTTCAGGTGTCTTTGTCAGCGACCTTTTCAGATTCAGTTCTAATGTCTTCTCCGACAGCTCCATCGAGTGTCATCTACTCCAACAAAACAACCAGATCCAAAACTACCAGACAAAATTTCATTTTCACTACTTTTAGATTTGTCCTTATCATTCACCAACCCATACCTATTTTTACAGCTATTAGATTTGAAACGGCCTCTAGGGAAGTCACCATATTAGAAGAAAAAAAAAGGCCGATTTACTACTAGAACCATTACCAGAATAGAAAAAAAAAAGAAAAAAAAGTGTGGAAGAAAATGGAGGAAATGGAAAAAAGAGGAAAAGAGAAAGAAAAGGGAAGAGAGTGGGATTTGTGAGAAAAATGGTTTAAAAAAATGGTTCAACACGCATTTACTACCTCACCTCATGCACCCCAATGTACGACACAAATCAGGACCTTCAGATATTTTTGAGATTTGTATTGTGCTGCCAAAACCTTTTGATAGCCCTTCTTACCATGATCCTTTCATGCACGGTCAGTACAAGATATGTCTACCCACTAAACAAAAATATTTTTCCACACGTAACTCTTGCAAACACATTCTTTCTCCGTATACGATGAATGCAGTACTATCAAATAGTAATATGTGAATTTCTTTTCCCTCAACCACTACCTATGTGACAGCTATTTGTCAATGAGGGGTATTTTCCCGGACTTTCTTACATTAGCCATCTTCCATCATAACACGTGTGATAACAAGCATTAAAGTAGTGGTGTTGCATTCACATACAAATTAAAGTGTCATTTTCATTCTCTTCCCATTCATGTTATGTCCATGTACTTACTTTAAAAAAAATGAATTAGATATCTAGATTTAGTCCATAAGACATTGGATCACAAATAAAATAAAATAGAATACACAAAAACTTGAAGAAAATAAAACTGGATTTAAACTTATAACCATATTTGAGTTTTATAGAAAAATATAAACTTGGATCAATATTTCCTTTGTTCAATGGTCATTATATTAGAACATACCAATCCAAACATGCCAAAATTCTAAAAACATGAGAGTCGGTCTAAAAAAGGAAAGAAATAAAAGGTATTTCACCGTCATGCTACGGCTCGTAGCAGTTATTCTGCTTCTTGTACTAGACTTCAAAAGTGGGGGACTCCTAGGGCCTTGCTGCTATAGTCCGAATCAACTGCTACGGGTGGCTTAGCAGCCTATGGATTTTGTATGAGGATTTTCTGACTTTTGACATTTTTCCAGCTTTGCTCGTTTTCGATCCTTTTTCGCCTCAAACACTCATTAGATCATGAAAACAGTAAAAACACGCAAATCAAACAAATCAGACAAAAAAGATAAAATGTTAAGTAAAAACGACTAGTAAAATGGTACGACAACCACTTATCAAACTCCCCCAAACTTAAATAGTTGCTTCTCCTCAAGCAACAAGGCTTGCTTATGTAAATTTTCGTATCAAGCTGTTCACTACATGAAAAAGCATATGAAATTGAAGTTACCAATACTCATATTTGAGTTTTTGTTCTGAATGGCTAAAGTTTAATTCTATCGATAATCATTTGACACCCAAGGTATTCACCAAAACACTAACCACAGTAAGACCACATACCTAAGTCTCCCTTTCAGACACGTCTCCAAGTATGCTTTGTGCTTAGGTTTCTTTTTTTATTTTTCCTTCCCTTTCATTTGAACAATTAAATTAAAGCAATTGGAATTATTTTTCTATCACATGCACAAGATCGATCAGGAATTTTTGTTTAGACACCATTTTTAATTTATTATTTTTTTTTTGATGAAGTTACAACACTTTTGTGCGTTTATTTGTCCACTATGGGACGATGTTTGGAGTTTAACCATCAGTAGAATAAATAATGAGGTGATGGTTACTCAGTTTAGAAGGTGTAGTTTCCTTTTACCACATCTTTATTATTTTGGTGCTAAAATTATTTGTTTCCTAACCAATCATACATGCATGCGAGTCTAATTTATGTCGTATTGTCATTATAAACTAATCAATGAGTACTTCTCAGAAGTTGGGTGTTATGGAACAAATCTACATGTTGGACTCGTGTCCTACTTCTGGAGACTAAGGGTGTTCGGGTAATACCTAAGTTGTCAAGCTTTCCCAATGTCCCTAGTTTTTAGCTTTTCATCCCTCTAACTCTATATGCTTTCCTAGTTTCCCCATAACCGAAGCTTTTAAATAATATTTTTTGCACCGTCCTAGTTAAGGAAAAGCTATGAAAAAGTGGTATTTTGGAAAGAAAAATACAAAAATAAATAAAGAACAAGAAAAAGCATAAACATAAAAACACAAGAAAAGAAAAGTAAAAAAGTGCCCCCCCCCAAACTTGAACCAAATATTGTCCTCAATGTTTTAGCGCAAGCAAGAGAGAGTGAACTCACAAGAAAATCACTAAGGAGGTGGGAAACACAACATGAGTTATTGCCACATCACTTGGACATCATCCAAGACTACTCCTTGCCTTGTTTTCTCTACTCACCATCCTGACATAGCTTTCTTCTCCGAAGCTAAGTTATCCCTTCATTCATTTAATAGAATTTACCATAATTTTAGTCTCGTTAAGATAATTTCCATGTTGTTAATTGCACAACGACTGGTGGTGGGAAATCTAGTAGCCTCATTCTTATGTAGACCCAGTCTATAAACATCTCTATTTCTTACTATGATACAAATGTAATTGATTTCTGTTTTTCCTTGCTTGATGATGTTATTTCTATTTGACATTATACTAGGGTGTATGGTTGTCCTATTGAAACTAAAAAACATCTCACTTGCTCCATGGTTGCTATCCTTTACAATAAATCTAAAAAACACCAATGATAACTAGATCTTGGGGGGGGGGGGGGGGGGTATTTTAACATTATAAAATCTTTTAAAGAAAAAAAATGTGGCAATCCTATTAATAATTTGATAATGTTGTCAATGACACTCTCTTATCTTATAGACTTAGTGAGAATAAAGGTGGAGGTCAAAACCGTGTGAAACCTTATTGTTGCACCCCAAAATTTGCTCAACCTTTTCTAACCTGGTTTATGTTTCATTTGCATTAACATTTGCATAGTTATATCATTTGTATATCATGGTATCATTCATATAGCAGGGGATCAAGTGTGATTCTTATCAAGAGAAGCCTAGCAAGAGGTTTTATTCAGAATTGAGAAGTTATCAAAGTCATCAGGAGGTGGTTTGAGTGCCTAAGAGTTTAGATTCTTGCATGTGGATTTGTTCCTAATTGGAGGATCAATTAAAGACCATCAGGGGGATGAAAAGTGTTGAATATGAGAAGGGGATGTGTATGAAGCTTATAGAATGCCTAGAGGGCCATGGGAGAGCTCTATCAAGTCATTGTGTCAAATGTAAGAGCCACAGTTGAAGTGCAAGCAATTAGGGTTTCATCTGGTTAATCCTAAGTCAACTGAGCAATTGAAGAGTATTAAGGCCTACTTTTAGGTCATGGAATTCATGAAATGATATGATGAGACATTTGTGGTGTTTTGCCAAGATCAAATCAAGAAGAATCAAGAGTGTGGGAAGTTGCTAAATTAGGGTTTCAGTGCAAAATTCCCTGTTTAGTGCCTAACTTCAAGACCACATAAGTCAAGATACAAGTTTCAAATGGATCTTTGGCCAACATGAAACTTATAGAGTATCTCAATACCTTTAATTTGAGTACTATAAGTCCTCAAGGGGATTTATAGAACTCAAGTTATGACCCAGACAAGTTACAAGTCCTCAAAGGCCACTGAAATTTGTCAGTGAAAATCATCTGACTCCAAAGCTATTTTTGACCTAGAAGGAGGTTTCACCTGAACTTTTGGCCAACATGGAAGTTGTTCCTCATGATCTTAGATTTCTAAATTGTACTAGAAGTCTTCCATCGGATTTGTAGAACTCAAGTTAAGAGGTTTACAAGTCAGGGGTATTTTGGGAAAGTGAGATTATAGGTCATTTTCAATCATAGGTCAAAATCTCCAACTTGCACTTGTCAAATGGATTTTTGTTCAACATGAAAGTTGTTAAAAATGGGGTTTTTAGGCTATATACTAGGTCATGTTGGATTTATTGGGATCATAGAAAGACTTGGTTTGAATAAGGGAGATTTTCAAATGATTAAAGGAGGGAAAATTCACATTTTGAATAGAATGACCAAAACATGTCAAATAAGTGACCATTTTGATTGTAAAGTTCATTTTAGACACATTGACATTGGTAGATTTTGGAGTTTAGGCAAAGTTTCATGAGTTATCATATGGTTGCTTCAAAAGCAAGTTACATAGCCAAACACTTTACCAATGCATTTCAGGCCTCCCTCTTGGTTTAATTTCGTGCACAAGGGAATTTGCAAGCAAAATGAAGCTTCTAGAACAAGTTACAAGTGAGAATTCGTGACTGGTACATTGCACATGTGAAGGAAAATCAGAATTGGCAAATTGATGGATTGGGCTTCAAACACACTTCAAAAGCCCATGAAACCATTCTATATATTGATTGCATTGAATTCAGAGTGGTTTTGGCATTCATTTCGTGAAGAAAACTGAAGTTGCAGTTGAAAAATTCCAAGGAGAAAGTGAAATCGTGTTTTGAGTTCCAGGTTGATTCAGAGCAAATTGAAGCTTACAACATCTTTCTCTTGCATCCTTGAATGATTCTGGAGAGTTTTGAAGGTTGAATCAAGCTCTAGCTACCTCTGTTAGTGGATATACACCAGGTATGTAACCTTCAAATTTCTCACTATTGTAGGAAGATGTAGATCAATTTGCATATGTGGTTAGGATCTAGTTAAGGAGTAGATCATTTCTGGACAGAATTTTGGACAATTAGAGACAAATTTAGGTGATGTGTAATTTCTGTTGAGACACGGTTTAGCTTGATCATGAGGATTTAAGTTGAATTGGATAGATCAATTTGATGTGTGTGACATGAGGATGAATTCTATATCATTAGATTTGCAATTGGTGATGTTTGATCTGGATGACATTTCTGAACTTTGATTCGTGATTTAAAATCTATGGAGATTTAGAACATTTGAGTAGGAGATTTGAGATCTTGATGAAATTTTGGAAAAATTGATGTAAGGATTGTTGATGTTTGATTACCTGCAACCATCCGCTCACCGGAGAAGACGACGGGAGTCTTCTCCGGCCACCACACTGAGTCTCACTCAGGCCAGCCTGTGATTTGGAGAAGATGACTCCTAAGCCATCAGATCTGCCTTTGACCAACGACTAAGCCAATCATCCAACGACCACGACTTAAAGTTTTATTTGACTTTCTGAACATCAAAACGGTGCAGCTTCACTAATGCGTTGGCACGCTCCTGACTCTTGGATTGCTTGACCAGTCTCCTCATCCAAGCGCTGTGGTTTTATTTCAGTTTTATTATTTCTTTTATTTGATTTTGTTTATTTTAAATGCTTTATTGATTCAAAAAATCACAATAAATTTAATTTTGATCCAAAAATTATTTCAAAATATCTCCATGATCTTGAGAGAATTTGTGATTTTCTGAAATCAATAAAATACATTTTCATGCATTTTTCAATTTAATTTGATTTTTCTTATTTTGTTTAATTCTCTTAATTTTGCATATTTGACCATATATTTTGTTGAATTTTGTTCCTCTAATTGGTGATGATTTTGGCTTTGATTTTTTAGTATGTGTTAGGGTAGATATTCATGTTCCCTTAGAATTTTTGTTAGAATTTTAGAACAAATTTAGGTTCTATTTTAGGTGTTGAGATTAGAGCCTTCCCAAACTTGTGGATCACCTTAATACCCTTCAATCTAGAAATTATTTAGGTGACTTAGAAGTTGAATTAGGCTTTAATATTTTAACCCTAGAATGTTCAAACATGTATGTTACCCTAGGAGTTTTATTAGAATTTTACTACTTTGTTTTCTATTTTAGTTGTATTTTGCAAGTGGCTTGTGCTTGTGGTGTTCTATCTTTAGGGCTTTTGTTTGTTTGGTTTTGTTGATGACTTTGGAGCTGGATTTGCTTGGATTCCTTCTTGGGAGGTCTTCTGGACTTGGTGTAGCTGTTGTGGCTTGAAGATTGGAGCTTGGAGTTGAAGGTTTCTTTTCTTTTAGGAGCTTTTTAGGAGCTTAGGAAATTAGGGTTTTAGGAAGAGCCATTGGGACTAGTTTTGATTCTTTCATCAAACATAAAATGCATTGTGTGCTTCTATTCTATCCAATGATGTAAAGTCCTCCTAGGGAAACTCCATCTCTACTTTGGAGGGATGTGTGGTATGCCCATAGTTGAGTAGAACTTTGAGGATGCCCTTCCATTTCAATGTTGGTACTTGATGATTTCCTTTGGTTTTCATTCAGTTCTCAACATTGCAACCTTGATCTTAGTGATTATTCTTCTGCTTGGAGTGTGCTTGCTAGAGCTTGAAGATGAAGTTTGATGAAGGTTAAAGGTAGAAGCTAGCTTGAGGATGAAGCCTTTTGCTGTCAACTTTGCTGTCAAGAGGATTTGCTATCTAGAGCTGTTGTTGTTGAGTACTGAAATTGCTGTCTGCTGAAGACTGTTGTTGCTGCTTGAGCTACTTTTTTCTGTTTCTTTTCTTTTGTGTTATTGTCTATTTGCTTGTGTTGATTACCTCTAGGTTTGAGGTGGAGCTTGTCTCCTCTTGCCTGTTTTTTTCTTAGGTTTGGGATTGAGTCGGACTCCCTTGCCTCGCTTGTACTGTTGCATAGCATGCATTTTACTGTTTACTGTTTACTGCTTGCTTTCTTTTGCTGTTTCCCCTAGGATCTCTGATTTCCTTTGTGCAAGAGGGAATTATGATAGACATTAGGTTTTGACCCATGCATGATAACTGTAGGTAGATTCCCCTTTCATCCATAGTTTTAGGGTGTCTTTCTTTTCTCATCTCCAAAACAATTCAAAAATACAGTAATAAGGTTAATTGAAGTCGTACGTTATGAGCCTTAAGCTATTTGGGAAAAGGTTGGTGGAGGGTCTCTCTCAAGTAATCTGGATGTTAGTGTGGTACCCTTTGGGTGACATACAAAGCGTTCACTCCTGGGTCATAGTTTCTAGTGCAACTGAGATTGCAAACATCCTAAAAAACAGTTCTTTCGTAAAAAAACTCAAACAAACATTCAAACCTTGTTTTTGTCCTCTTGGACCCTTAATCAGGGAAACCCTTTCTTAAGGAGATAAAAAACTGTCAGACAACTTGTGTCTTCCGTAGCCCGAACTACGTTTGCTCTAATCTTTCATGCCGTATGAAAGTACGTAGGCACGAGATGCGACATCTCGGCGAGCAACCTTCCCCCCCATAACTCGTAGTTAGGCGAATGATACGTCCGCAAGTGCACGGAAATATCGAAGTAATATAAAAGATTGTCGAACCCACAGAGACCAATATCAATCTACCGTTATCTATTATTACGGCATAAAGCTAAGGCTAATGGAATTAGGAAGGCTGAATGCGAATGAAATTAAATGCACAAGAAATAAAGATTTTTGGTTTAAAGAAATGCGGTAAAGGAATATCGGTATGTAACGCTTTAGCTATCGAGAATTCGGCAGGTTACCGGTGCCTTTTTGTCTATTGCAAACACCTTTCAGGAGAACTTACTCGTTTAAAGACCTTCGTCTCACGATGGTTGTTGACTCGGGTCATAATTCTAAGGGCCGAATGTATGCTTCCGCTATCCCATTCGGGGTTAAAACTACTTTTTGTAAACAAATAGATTCTAATTTCTTTTAAAGCGCTTTCATTGTGTCTAAAATCAATGCCTAGTTTTTACTATCTGGTTCTAGCCTCAGCTGTCGCTTGTTGGTTCGTACCTTAATATGGTTTCCCACTGTCGTGGCAAAACCACCGTAAATAGCTTCTCACTGTCGTGACAAAGGTTTATTTAGAATTTAGATTAAAAACTACGGCCAGAAAGGTTGTTTGTAAAAAGGGAAGGTGTCGGTTACTATCGAATCCTGTCCTACCAATTCGGTTACATACCGGTAAAACTAATTTAGCTAGACATGATAATTAATGCAAACATAAATAAACAATGGCAGCAGAATAATATAACATGCATACTGACAGAAATAAAATAATAATTCAATTAATAAAAACCTGTAAATCGTACTGATCTCGAATCCTTGAGTAGTCCTCCACAATGTCGGCAGGATTCTACTTTGGCGAGAATTAAAAGGTACAGGAACAAATAAAGCGATACAAATGAAATAAAAGGAAAAGAAATGGAAAATAATGCAGGAAAGTAAAATTGGCTTCAATGGGAATTTTGGCAGTACTTCGATACATTGAAGGTTCCCCTAAAACTATGAATCTAAGGCCTATTTATAGGAGGTAATTCACTCTTCAACTTCCAGATATCATGGGTGAGTTATGGAGGGAGTGGGAGTAACTTCCAGTAGTGGGCAGTGAGTGGATAAAGTGTAGGAAGAAATTAGGTTAAGATTGATCGTGGCTGCTTCTGATTTGAACGTATTGATATTTTGTCTGCGTGACGGTCGTCATGAACCTGTGACGGTCGTCACACGCATGACGGTCGTAATGGACCTGTGACGACCGTCATATCAGCAAAATCCGTATCTGCTGTTTTTTCATCTATTTTTCATCTCTTTTCCTTCCATTTCTTCTCCTTTTCTTTCTTTAGTTTAAATTCTACCAAATCTGCAAAATGAAGTAAATTAATCATATAATAGAACATAAATCAAGATAAATTAATAATAGTCACAAATAAATGCATGTAAATCAAGCCAAATAAACGATATGATTTCGCGTTATCAAACACCCCCACACTTAAACCATTGTTTGTCCTCAAGCAATCAACCAACACGTTAAAAAGAAATAAGCATAGTTCGAAACAAAAACATGATGAGACTCTAATCATAAGTGGTTGCTAGGATAATGTTAGATCGATAGGTACTAAATATCAATACCAAGGATACCCCGTTTCATTATAGTGCAATCACATTAAGCCTGTTATCCATACACATTCATGGCAAGTAAACCTGTTAGTGACTATGATCTCGATGCTATTTCATTTTTTTTTTCTCTGCAAATATGCTTAAGCATCAATTGAACTTAAAGAGTTTGTACCGTTAGGCTAAGTGTTCGGGTGAGGAGCACCTAACTTAGAAGGAACATGTCTTTTTCTTCATGATTTATTTTCTTTCTTAATTTCTCATTTTACACTAGAGATCATACACTTATTTGCATCGGTTTCTTACTTAATGTGTTTAGGATGGTGTTGACTACTTAAATAAACTACTTAGGGATTACTACAAGAACCTGAAGCTTTAAGGTTTCGGCATAATGGGTACTCAAATTGATTTTGCATATTTAGGGGGTTAAGGGTGTCAGGGCGGTATCAATTTTATCAAAACTTTCCCACGTTTTTCTAACATAGCCTGGACAGCCTATATACTTTCATAGAACCATGTCATGAATCGAAGCAAAAATTTGTTGGAGGTTAGAATTTTGAAATTTTGAAATTTTTGGGGAAATTGAATAACAAGCGAAAACCACGCATAAAGACTCGACAGCACATGCAAAGATTTTGGCATAATGTTAAAAACAGATAAAGTTCCTAGAAGCATGAAATAAAATGTAAAACAATAGAGTTCCTCCCCCATGCTTAAACCAAACATTGTCCTCAATGTTTTAGTAAAAGGTGAAAAAGGAAAGATAGAACATGTATGAGTGCTACTGCTCTTACTATCCTTGTCTTTGTTGATCACTTCTACTTCGGCGGTGGGCATTTTGAGATACCTTTGTTTGTGTAATTCTCGAACCAGCTCATCATGTTGTTCGCGTCAAGAGGAAGTACTCATCATCAGTGTTCCCACCAGCAGTGACACTCGTAGGAATGTCCGTGGGTATAGCTCATCTTCTCAAATCGTCATCTAGAGAGTTTTCGCTTAGATATAGCTAAAGAGTAACAAGCGATACATTTCTTTATTTTCTGCAAATGTAAACAAACAAATTAAAATAAAAGCCTTTGTGGGTTGCCTCCCACACAACACTTTGTTTAACGTCGATAGCTCGACGGCTAAGGAGTGCAAGTACTCATGGTGGTTCTTTCGAGAATGGTTCCTCGATCGAACTTTGAATAGTCTTCGGTTTCCATGGCCACTTATCAAGCCATCGCTCATATCCCTCACCTTTTCGTTTCTTTCTTCTGTAGGGTGGTTTCTTGCTTTGAATGCGTGGTGGTGGTTCTGGATCTATCTTGCGTATCAGCTTTTCAAATTTGGGCTTAGTTATTCCATTCACCACCTCAAAAGTTAATCGTACCCTTTTAACAGTAATAATGACCTTAGTTTTACGGTCCTCGAATTTTCTTTTCCTATGAGGGGCCTTAGACAAAGGTACATTGGTGTGGGTATTTTCCAGTACCTCCACATATGTTTTGGATTGGGAGTCTACCTTGGCTTCCACAACCAATTGTGAGAAAGAATTAGGTGGGATATAAGGAGGAGGAGCAACAATGGGTGTTTACTTCTCTACCTCTTCGACAACCTCCCTCTCGGGTGGTGTTGGTGGATTTTTCTCAATAATTATGCTTGTCTCACCAAAACTCTCCTCAGACTCATCATCACTCTCCCTAAGATCTTCTATTTGTTCTTCATTACTAGTGGTTACAACATTCATATGGCTCTCAAGGAAGGGTCCTAAAGATGTTTGTGTAAGCAAAGAGGTTTGAGTCTCCAAAGCCTTGCTGTGAGTCGCGAGGGAATCGACTATAATGCTCATCTGCTTAAGGTCTTCATCAATTTGGAGATGTTGTTTTCTAAAGTCTTCATTTTGGAGAGTTTGTGTCTCCACAAAGCGCTCCATCATAGATTCGATCCTAGAGTGAGTAAACGTCTCTTCGAATTCTTCTAGTAATAGTTCAAGGTTGGATGTGTCAAATTCTTGCGTTTCCTTATAGTATTGGGAGTAGTCATCATAGAGGGAATTTGGTCGAGAATGCGTCGTATTGAAATCTTCTAGTAATATTTCGAGGTCAAATTTAAGCGGAGCTTGTGGTTCCTCAAAATACTGGGGGTGGTAGCTATAATAATGGGGATGGTAGTTATAAGGGAAATTTGGGTTATACATAGTAATTGAGATAAGAGTGCCTTAGTTTATACTATGCAACAACGGAATCACAATATTGACTGTTGGTCCCCGGCAACGGCGCCAAAAACTTGATGCGTCCGCAAGTGCACAGAAATATCGAAGTAATATAAAAGATTGTCGAACCCACAGAGACCAATGCCAATCTACCGTTATCTATTATTACGGTGTAAAGCTAAGGCTAATGGAATTAGGAAGGCTGAATGCGAATGAAATTAAATGCACAAGAAATAAAGATTTTTGGTTTAAAGAAATGCGGTAAAGGAATATCGGTATGTAACGTTTTAGCTATCGGGAATTCGGCAGGTTACCGGTGCCTTTTTGTCTATTGCAAACACCTTTCAGGAGAACTTACTCGTTTAAAGACCTTCGTCTCACGATGGTTGTTGACTCGGGTCATAATTCTAAGGGCCGAATGTATGCTTTCGCTATCCCATTCGGGGTTAAAACTACTTTTTATAAACAAATAGATTCTAATTTCTTTTAAAGCGCTTTCACTGTGTCTAAAATCAATGCCTAGTTTTTACTATCTGGTTCTAGCCTCAGCTGTCGCTTGTTGGTTCGTACCTTAATATGGTTTCCCACTGTCGTGGCAAAACCACCGTAAATAGCTTCTCACTGTCGTGACAAAGGTTTATTTAGAATTTAGATTAAAAACTACGGCCAGAAAGGTTGTTTGTAAAAAGGGAAGGTTCCGGTTACTATCGAATCCTGTCCTACCAATTCGGTTACATACCGATAAAACTAATTTAGCTAGACATGATAATTAATGCAAACATAAATAAACAATGGCAGCAGAATAATATAACATGCATACTGACAGAAATAAAATAATAATTCAATTAATAAAAACCTGTAAATCGTACTGATCTCGAATCCTTGAGTAGTCCTCCACAATGTCGGCAAGATTCTACTTTGGCGAGAATTAAAAGGTACATGAACAAATAAAGCGATACAAATGAAATAAAAGGAAAAGAAATGGAAAATAATGCAGGAAAGTAAAATTGGCTTCAATGGGAATTTTGGCAGTACTTCGATACATCGAAGGTTCCCCTAAAACTATGAATCTAAGGCCTATTTATATGAGGTAATTCACTCTTCAACTTCCAGAGATCATGGGTGAGTTATGGAGGGAGTGGGAGTAACTTCCAGTAGTGGGCAGTGAGTGGAGAAAGTGTAGGAAGAAATTAGGTTGAGATTGATCGTGGCTGCTTTTGATTTGAACGTATTGATATTTTGTCTGCGTGACGGTCGTCATGAACCTGTGACGGTCGTCACACGCATGACGGTCGTAATGGACCTGTGACGACCGTCATATCAGCAAAATCCGTATCTGCTATTTTTTCATCTATTTTTCATCTCTTTTCCTTCCATTTCTTCTCCTTTTCTTTCTTTAGTCTAAATTCTCCCCAATCTGCAAAATGAAGTAAATTAATCATATAATAGAACATAAATCAAGATAAATTAATAATATTCACAAATAAATGCATGTAAATCAAGCCAAATAAACGATATGATTTTGCGTTATCAGCGAACTACGTTGACTCTGATTTCTCGTTCCAGACGGGAATACGTAGGCATAAAGTGTGATACTTTGCCGAGTCGTTTTCTTTTCTTTTTTAACCCAGACCTTTAGAGTAGATAGATAAATATACTCTTAGATAGAAAACAAGTGTGGATCCTGTCGAGTACGACGGACGTGAGGGGTATTAATACCTTCCCCTTGCGTAACCGACTCCCGAATCCAGGATTTAGTTGCGATGACCATTCCTTTCCCTCTTTGCGTTAGGTTTACTCTGAGCGTTTCCTTTCCCTCTTGTGGGATAAATAACGCACGGTGGCGACTCTTCTGTCATAGTCGGCGCCGATTTTCGCAGTAGCGACACTTATAGGGCTCCAGTTGATAAAGGGAAGTGGAAGGCTTTAGGTGAGAAAGAGACAAGTGGGGGAGGAAGTTATGTTCCTCTGAAATGTTTGGGAAAATAGGTAATTGTGCAATGGAAATCTAAGTATTGTTGTTTCCATAAGAGTCATGGCCATAATATGAATGCCTTCATACAATTGAAGGATGCTATTGTAGAGTTGATTAAGAAAGAATTATTTTTCCAAGAATACCCGGGAGGGGGACATGAAAGATAATCGAGGAGGGAGAAGAGGCCCGTATACCATGAATATTCAATGAAGAAGAAGTGGCACCCCTAAAAAAGATGAAACATCCCTAGAAAAGGTCATTGAAGTTATTAAAAAAGACCAAAAGAGGAAGCACCAATACATTGATTATGCCACGAGCGACATACAAAGACCAAATAATCCTTCAAAGAGTGTAGTCGAGATGAGGCTTACCAAGATGATAGCTACCAGTAAGGAACAAGAGAAACCTCGACCAGAAGCTGGAGAGGCCCATCCTAGTATTATTAAACATTGATAAAGTAGGAGAATTTCGAACGGTATGTTCATTCTAGACATAACAGTCACCATGGGCAACTACGATATCTCTAGGGTTCTCATTGATGATGGAATCTCGTGCAATTTTATGTATATTTAACTTTTTGAAAAGCTCACAATGAATAAAGAAAAGTTGTGCTCGTATGAAGGCTTTGATTTACACGCTTTCAGTGGCACGATAACCCTTTTGTTGAGGTATATTGATCTAACTACCGTCTTAGAAGAGGCGTAGGACACCATAACAACTTATCTAAAATTACTAGTGGTCTTATGAAAGAGTGTTTACAACAACATTCTAGGAAGAGCCTTTGAGACCACGTTCGACACAATAGCCTCTCTAGTACATCTCAACCTCAAGTACCACAACGAACACGATGAGCTGGTAACAATCAACACCGATCTAGATGAAGCACGTGTGATTCATATACCTTTGTAGAGTGACTAGAATGACAAAAAAAGATAAATAAATGGAGATCAATGTAGATTCCCTCATAGGACAATTATAGAAAATGGCCATCTAGCCCCCAAGGTAAGAAGCATAACTCCTGATAGGTATATTGATTACAATGCTAATATGAAACTTTGTAGGAAATAACTCTAAGGAATACTAGTACTCGATCTCACTTATCCTAATAAGTGATGGTGAACCCACCTAGTTATTTTCCTTTATCATGAACTGATGTATGAGACGTAAATGTAATACGAACATTTTATTTCCATTAAGAAAATAAATATGTTATTTCTGCTAAAAAATCTTGTTTCCTTTGATCACAAAGAAAATCAATCAGAACATAGGATCAAAGAGCCCTAGAGTGTTGCCAAAAATGCCCAATGCATGTGTTTAAAGCAATTAAGACCAAATAGTGAATAGTTTCAGGGTGTTGTTGCAAACACCTAAAAGCATAGGACCAAAGTAATCAAACTCCTATAAAGGCAACACACTATAGAATGGAAATAAACAAGCTCACCTCCTATTAGTATCTAGCCACTCTAAAGGCTAAGGAGAGTCCCTACCATGTCAACTTGGAACTAGGTTTTCACCTTGGGATAGTGAAGGGGTATCAACTCTGTCGCGCTGAGAATCGGATACGAAAAGCTATCAGATTAGCTTGGCTCACAAAACTATGACATCACCACCGAACTTTTATTTTTCCAAGGGAAGGGAGAAAATATCTAACAAAACCCTAAGTAAACATGCAAAGCAAAAAGAAATTCCTAAAGCTAAGCAAAGAGAGATCAAAGATATGGAGGTTGGTTATACTAAGGGAAGGTACTAACACCCTAAGCATCTGGAGTACTCTACGAGAACCTCTTGAAATATTTGTGTTTTGGCTAAACTTATTTGCTAAAGCTAAGGATGGGAAAAGTAAAAAGAAAAGGGGGGAAAACGAAAAAGGTAGCTCACTAGGATCTCACAATCCTATGCCTACGTATCCTTATAGAAAGTCAGAGCATTCATAGTTAAAAAACTACGTGTAAAAAGAATGGAAAAGGGGAAGAGTGTAGAAAAGGAAAAGAGTGCTCGCTAAGGATTGGGACCTTGTACCTACGTATTCTCAAAAGGAAATGAGAAATCAGAGAGTCCGTTGTTCATGGAACTACGAGTTGTCAGGTTTTAAGAACCAAGAACAACAATAAAGATATGTAAAGTATAAAAACATACAAGAGACATGTGTCGCTTCCGCGAAAATAAGGTGCCGGCAAAACAGAAGAGTCGCCACTTTTCGTTATTTATCCCTCAGAACGGGAAAGGAAACGATCAGAAAAACCTGACGAAAAAGGTATAAGACAAGGTCGTCGCAACCGTTGTTTGGGTTCAGGAGTCGGTTACGCAAGGGGAAGGTATTAGCACCCCTCACGTCCATCGTACTCGATGGGATCCACACTTGTTGTGTTTACTGGACGAGTTGGTATATCTATCTACCTATCAAGGCTGGCTTAAAAAGAAATGAAAATGACTCGGCAAAGCGTCGCACTTTATGCCTACGTATTCTCATCAGAGAATGAGAAATCAGAGTCAATGTAGTTTGACCTACTACGGGTTACGGGGAAGGTGGCTCGCCAATACATCAGTATTGTGCCTACGTACTCTCAACAGGTATGAGAGATCAGAGCTTATGTAGTTCAGGATAATACGGATTACGAGGATTCAGACTCATCTGTTTTATCGAGTAGGGTTAAACAACAATTCCAGCAGTTAGGGACAAACCCTGTTTGCGGTAGAACTGAAGTTTAACGACACTCTTTTCTTCAGAAAAGCTTCCTTTGAATTATGGGCCCCCGGGGCAAAAAGGTTTGAAGTTTGTTTTCTGCCTTTTACGAAAGAAGTGTTTTTTATTGTGTTTGCAATTTCAATCGCACTAAAGACTATGACCTGAGAGTGAATGCGTCGCATGTCACCCAAAGGGTGCCATGCTAAACATCTAGACTGTTGAAAAGAAACTCTCCAACAATCCTTTCTCAGATAGCTTAAGGCTCGTAACGTACGAAAGAAATCATTCATGATTACTGTATTTTAAGCTGTTTTGAGATGAGAAGAGAACAGGCTCAACTAAAGGGAGACTATCAAGTCCTAACAGTTGTCATGCCAAGGATTCATCCTATGGTTGAGGTTTGAAGCAGGGAACTCCTAGAAGTTGTCATGCATAGGCTTCAACCTAAAGTTCTATCATCACTTCCTTATCAAAGGAAGTGAGAGTCCTAAGGGATCATGTCAATGATACACAAAAACAGACAAAGCATCAGCTTAAACAGTAAACAGATAAATAGTAAACGACTGTAAAATGCATGCAATGCAAGTGAGGGAGGAAATGTGTGTGGGGCAGCGGCCTCCACAAGCTCATCTCAACCTCAAGCCAGAATGAATAATTGCAATCATACAGAAAAAACAACATGCTATCAAGCAGAATATAAGAGACTGCAACCATACAGAAAAAATAACAACATGCTATCAAGCAAAATAACCACATGGGCAAGGGAGCAGGGCTCTACCGAATACCCGCAAGCAAAGCCATACAATAACAAAACAAGAAGAGGGAGCAACTCAACCTCTAGTGCAATCATGCTCCTAGATTAAAGTCAGTCTAATCATGGACTTATTCTAATGCATCAAGCAAGTCAAACAAGGCACATCAGCACAGAAAAAGAAAACAGACAAGAAAGCAGATCAACAGCTTCCCACTTTCCACTCCAAGCTTCAGCTCTACTAACAGCAATCCAGTCTTCAGACTTCAATCACCCTTCAAGGCTACCATTTCTCATGACAAATATCAATTTGCTTCTCCAAGGTTTCAATCCATCAAACACAAGTATCAACTTGTTCTCTCTTCTTAAGCTTCAGCTCTCCAGTCAATTCCACCTTCAGGCTTCACTCCTAACCACAAGTATCAACTTGATTCCTTCAGTCTCTCAAAGCATCAATGTAAGTGTCCACTTATCCTCCGTTCCTCAAGCCTCAGCTCTACACTCAATCTCAATTGAATCTTCTTCACAAGTATCAACTCAGTCTTCAAGCTTCAGCTCTCTTTGCTTCACCAGTATCAACTTGGTCTTCTCCTCTTATAAGCTTCAGCTTCTCAGAGTAGCCTTCAATCATCTGGAAGTGTCAACTTCATCCTTCAATTCTTTCTCAGGCCTCAGCTCTACACTCAATCTCAATTGGGTCTTCAAGTATCAACCTGTTCTTCTTGCTCTTCAAGATTCAGCTGCAATGGTAATGCTTAAGGAATCATCCTCTTCCACACTCTTCAATGAAGTCCTCATCTTCAAACTCAAGTCTAACATCTCTCAAGATACTCAAACCAGAAGACAATTGATTTAACAAGATGAGGGGAAATGATAAACAGCTTACTGACAACCAAAGGAAGCCTGTAAGGGTTCATCATTATGAGAGACTGGTTCCCTCAAAGTTCTACTTCCCAGATAAAGCCACTCATCCTTCCAAAGGAGGGATGTGAATATCTGAGAAGGACTTTTAGTCATTGGGAGGAATGGAAGCACAAGATGCTTTCCATGTTTGTGAAAGAAATCATTCTAACTATAAGGCTCTCCCTATGTCTCCTATCTCCTACTCTTCATCAGACACCTTCAGGCACAAACAATTCCAAAGCTCCAAGCAACTTCAAGCAACTTCAAGCATCCTCACCTTGTATTCAACTTGTCTTCAATCTCAACCAAAGGCAAACCAAGCACAAACCCTAATCTAAGGGAACTAAGGAAGTTAAACTAGTTAGATTAGTAAATTAGGATCACCTAAAACCTAGTACTAAAGTTAGTCCTAACTAAAATACTAAAATTAATTGTAAAATCCTACAAAAATTACTATGGGAACCTAGGTCAATCATGACTCTACTACATTAATTCCAAAGATCAAACCATCAAATTAGACCTAGAACTAAATCCTACATTACAAGGTATCAAACCTAAACCCTAAAAGGAAGCACCTAGATATCAATCTAGAAAGTACACCTATTTTCATCACAAAAATGTGAGAAAAATCCTATGGGATCATACATGTCTAACCTAATCACACACAAAAAATTAGGCTCAAAATCATCACCAAGAGATCATACAAAATTCCACAAAAATATGCATCAAACATAATCATTTTAATATCAATAAAAATGTAAAATTCCAATTAAATTAGAAAATGCATGAAATGAAAATATTTTTTCTCTAAAAAATATTAGACTCAATCATGAATAAAATGCATAAAGAATGGGTTTAATTGGATTAATTTTCAGTTTTATATGAATTTTTCAAGAACTATGAATAAAATGAAAATTAAATGAAAATCCAAATAAAACAATAACACGCGCGGTATGGATAGCAATGAAACTCAGTTCAAAACATGGGTTGGGCCATTAGGGGGGTGTGGATAACACTTAATTCATTAAGCCCAGCACAACAGATAAGTGAAACGCGGCGTTTCCTTCAGAACTCTTTCACAAGCTGAGATTAGAACGTGGCCATTGGATCTTGCTCCCAGTCAAAGTCCACCCATCATCCAATGGTCCTGAGGTTGTCTTCAACCTTTCAAACATCTGAACTTCGCGCCCAGCTCCGACCACCACTGGTGGAGCTCCGGTCATCATCTTCAACCCTAGTTCTCTCTAGAGGCCTCCAATCCAAATGGTTAAAACATGAAACTCATCCCAAATCTTGCCACGAACTCAACCATACCCTTAGTTTCCTCTGAAACCTCAAGATTCACCATATCCCAATCTCAACCGAAAATGGCAATCCACCTAATTTGTCTCTAATTCCTCAATTAACTATCTGAAATCCATCCTACACCATTCTACAATAAATCTAACACCTTAATTCAGCTTAATTCTACCTAAATCATGCTATAGGAAGAAAGTTACCAACCTGAAAACCTTGGATGAACAGATGCCCTAAACCTCCAATTCAAGCTCTACAATCTTGCAGACACGATCACTGAACCTTCTTCTTGCTTCTGTATGCAAAAGAACCAGTTGAAAATGCTTGATTCTTGAAACCCGATGGTGAGTTGCAGGTTCTGAAAATCACTTGCTCATACACGATTTAGCCACCAATTCTTCTTGAAAATGATCTGGAATCACTCCTTGACATCCACGGAAGAAGTATCAATCAAGAAAATGGAGAATTTGGTGAAACCGATTGCACTTGCAAGCTATGAAATTTCAATCTCAAACTAAGCTCTCTCCTTCAATGATCACCAACCTCTTCAATGGATCAACTCTATCCAATATATAGATGATGTTTGGATGATCTAGAACCCTCTAGATCTTTCTAATGAGATTTTCCACTTCTCATGTCATGAGTTTTTCAAGCACATCTCATGCTATGCCCAATTCTGTTTGCAGCTTGGAATTCATCCCAATCTCTTTCAATTTCTCCCCTAGTGACATTTTGGAAGAGTTTAGCTTACAAAAGCCCTTGCTCATGCCTTGATTTTGAGTTATACACATGTTACTTAATATGCAAGCAAGTGCTTTCCAAAGCAAGTCCATAAATTGAATCTCAACTCAAAAATGTGGCTAAACCAATGTTCTTAAAATGTTTTCTAGAGTCAAAATGATATATTACATGCCATGTGTAGGTTGAAAATTTCAATTTCCAACTTTGGTTTATTTAACTTATGCCCTTATTTTAGGTCATTTTTGCAACTTTGAGCTACAAGCCTTTCCAACATCTCATTACCTCCTTACTAGCCTTAAAACATCATTTTGAACAAGTTTGATGTTGAATATTTTTCCATTTGAAGCTTGGAAATAGGAGTTATGGCCTTATGCTTGAAATGACCTGTAATCTCCAAATGACCAAAATGCCCTTGACTTGTCAAAGCCATAACTTGAGTTCTATAAATCCTATCAATTACTTCTAGTACTCTATAGAAATCTAAGAAGATAAGGAACAACATTCATGTTGACCAAAAGTTCATAGGAATCATCCTTCTTGGGAAAAAGTTTGATGCAAGTTGGGTAACTTTCAAGGCCCCAGATTCACATACCTCAGATGACCTGTAACTTGTCAAAGTCACAACTTGAATTCTACAAATCCTATCAAGGACTTCTAGTACTCAAATTAAATCTAAGAGCAAGCTCTACAACATTCATGCTGGGGGTGAGATGAGATGACAATCACATCTTGAGCTAAACTGCCCTGAAGATAGGGGTCAAACTAGGGGATTTTACACTGTCAAGCCTTAGCAACCCTAGCTTGAAACTTCTCAAACTCTTCAATCATGATGAGTTGACCTTGGAATCATCCTTATAGCATCTCAATGCATCAATCCATGATCACATGGACTCTGAATTAGGTCTCAACCTTCTCCAAATCATCAGTTGACTTAGGGTTGACCCAGTCAAACCCTAACTGCACCACTCATGGCTGAGTCTTCTTAATTTTGTACAATGACCTATCTAGGCTTTATGATGGCTTTAAAGACATCTCATGAGCTCTCTCAAGGCTTCAAGTCTACATTCATGGCTTCAGAATCATCTGAGGTCTTTCCATAACTCCCAAGTTAGAAGGCACGCCTTCTTGGTTTCAACCACTCTCTCTGAGGATCTTTTAACTTCTCTGACAAGGATATCAACATTTGAACACCTGAATAAGCCTCATTAGCTAGCTTCCAAGTCTTGTGTAGCTCTTGATTGGTAATCATACCTCTTGATCTCCTGTATACATGTCAATGAAATGCAAATGATAATGCTAATGTGAATGAAATGAAACATAAGCTAGGTAAAGAAATGTTGGTCAAATTTTAGGGTGCAACAGTTGCCCCTATTCAAACGCCTTGAACCTGACTGGGTGAGAAGCAACGACTCTCAAACAATCAAGGTGCAAGGCGGTTGAATACCGACAAACCCAGAAATTTACCAACTACACAAATACACGGTACTCTGATGGGAACAAATCACTGAAATATTAGCTGCACGGCAACTAGTTGGGGGATTGGTCACACAGTGACTGGTGATACACGGTCGATCATGTCGTCAGGCATCAAGATTCCTTGGGACTCATCAGGTCAACAGTCCAGTTAATCATGCCGTCGGGCATTCAAAGAAAACTTTCGGGCATCAACCGGACTTCATCAGTAAGTCGGGAGTAGAATTCTCGGTCAATCATGAACCAGTTGGGGATATCCAACTCCTGCCGTCAGGCACTCCGCATCGGCTGAGAGAACCGCTTCGTCAATACAGTTAGACTTCAATCATCAAGTCTTCAGGGGAGGTTTCAACTTCGCTGCTCAGAAACCTGCTGGGGATGGCGCATCTCCGCTGGGGATTCTGGAGAACTATCAAGTAACTCTGCTTCGGGGATCCAGAAATCATTCTGAATGAATCATCTTTGCTGAGGAAATCAAGAATCATCTTGGACAAATAACTCTGCCGGGGACTTCAAGAATCATCTTGAGCAATAACTATGCTGGAGATTTCAGGAATCATCCTGAGCAAACGCTCTGCCGGGGACTCTGAGCGTCAACTTGAGCAACCCACTCTGACGACTGCACTGGGGATTTTAAGAATCATCTTAAGCAAACGACCTTACTGGGGAATTCAAGAATCATCTTGAGCAAATGACTCTGGAGGGGAGAATTCAAGAATCATCTTGAGCAAGCGACTCTGCGGAGGCACACCTGCAAAACAAGAACGGTAACGACCTAGCTCATGTTTAGTATGCATATGCTTTGACAATAGCGCAATGTTCCACACGGTGGAAATGCTACGCGTTTATGATAAATGTCATGCAATCATGCAAAACGCTACGATCCCGTCAGCAAAATAAATGCCGAAGGGAGAATCCTCCTGTCAAGGAGAAAGAACCATTCTGGTGGAGGAAGGAATCATCCTGCCACGGAGAAAAAGTCACACCAATCTTAATCGGGCTCCGCATGGGGAAGCAAACTTCAGTCGGCTGCTGCAGGGGAATGAAGCTCTACGAGAACCTGGACCTGCTGAGGAGAGCGATGTCAATCGCAGAGATAAACTGCACGGCCTTCACGGCTAACCGTCCTGGAGGTAACGACTCCGACGGGGAAATACGGCATCAGCTATTCAACACTCTACTAGGGGAAAACCAATCATGTCCTGAACTGCTTCCAAGGACTCGGCTCTCTTGGGGTTCTGCAAACTCGGCTGGGGAAGAAGGAATCATCCTGCTTCGGGGGAGAGTGCGACTCTGTGGGGAATCTCAATTCCGCTGGGGACTTCAGTCTGGAACTATCAATTGCTGCATACTTCAGCGTATGACTCAGCTGGGGAGGACGACATTCCTTCAGGATGTACTTGGCTGGGGAGAGAATCTTCTCTTCCTGGGGAGACATATCAATGCTCACGGTCTCACGTTCAGACTCTGCAGGGAGAGGCTGCTGGACTCGCTGGAGAGGAAGGAGGAGTCATCCTGCTTGGGGACGCGTACGGCGTACTGCCTAGAACATGCTACACCTGCACCAACACAAACAAACAGACAAGATGCCCTTCTCAAAGGGACCTATCAAGGTTATCATCTTGTGACAATGTTTGAGTAATTCATTGTTTCAACAATCAGTGGCCTAGGCCAGTAAGTTTATGTATGCGCATTTTGTCAAAAACATCGGCGTTCTTTTTCGCAGACAAAACAGATAAATGCTAAACAGACAAACAGAATTGCTGAATAGTGTACATTTTATTGATAACGAACCCCTGAATGGGTAAAAATGTTTTACAACAGATGCAAGCTCCTGGAATGAGGAAGCCGCGCAAAAATAAAACATAAATATACATCAGTATATACAAATGTCGGCAACGAGGCGTAGACGAACACCATGAGTTGATCCCTCTATGACCCACTCGACTTCGATACTTCTCCGACGCTTCAGCTTCAGAAGAGATTGATTCAGATAAATGACCCTCAGGTCTTCCAAACCACTAAACAAATACAGTCCACACGCGGAACGCAGTCATTTGCTTTTTCAAATCCCTAACTTTTTCCTGAATCGCCCTTTCGGGTTTTCGATTCACCGGGATACCCTTTTTTGCCAAAGTCGCCCTTCCAGGTTTTCGACTTTGCGGGTGTACATTCTTTTCATTTATATCCCTAATTTCTGCCCGAACCTTTTTCCCTTTTTTATGGTTCGCCGGGATGCCCCATTTTTGCCTGGATATTCTTTTTCTGTCCAGCGGGTCATTTTTTTAAGCAAAGTATTTTTTAACTGCGTCTGTGTTCACCGGGGATGCAAAATCTTCACCATCCATCGTGAATAACAACAAAGCTCCTCCCGAGAAGACCTTGCTGACGACATACGGACCTTCGTAATTGGGAGTCCACTTGCCCCGGTGATCGGAGTGTGGAGGAAGAATCTTCTTCAGGACGAGATCACCCGTCTGAAAGCTTCTAGGACGCACCTTCTTATCATAAGCTTTCTTCATTCGGCTTTGGTACAGGCGACCATGCGCAATCGATGCTAACCTCTTCTCGTCCATCAAGCTGAGTTGGTTTAGTCGGTTCTTAATCCATTCTGCCTCGTCGAGTTTCACATCAACCAAAACTCGTAAAGAAGGGATCTCCACTTCTAACGGTAGGACAGCTTCCATACCGTACACTAAGGAGAAAGGAGTTGCCCCGGTTGATGTACGTACCGTCGTACGATAACCGTGCAATGCAAACGACAACATCTCGTGCCAATCTTTGTAGGTCACAACCATCTTCTGAACAATCTTCTTGATGTTCTTATTGGCCGCTTCAACGGCGCCATTCATCTTCGGCCGATAAGGAGATGAGTTGTGGTGTTCAATCTTGAAATTCTGGCACAGCTCCTTCATCATCTTGTTATTCAAATTCGAACCATTATCAGTAATGATTCGCTTGGGAATTCCGTAACGACAGATGATATCCCTCTTTATGAATTTAGCCACCACCTGCTTGGTCACATTAGCATACGAGGCTGCCTCCACCCACTTGGTGAAGTAGTCGATGGCTACTAGAATGAAGCGATGACCGTTAGATGCAGTGGGCTCGATCTTGCCTATCATGTCGATGCCCCACATGGAGAACGGCCATGGGGAGGACATGACATTTAATGGGCACGGCGGCACATGAATCTTATCAGCATAAATCTGGCATTTATGACATCTCTTCGCGAATTTGAAGCAATCTGACTCCATCGTCAGCCAGTAATATCCTGCTCTCAGGATCTTTCTTGTCATAGCATGCCCACCGGCGTGCGTACCAAATGTGCCTTCATGGACTTCTTCCATGAGCACACTCGCTTCTTTCTCATCTACACATCTGAGTAGCACGAGATCGTGGTTTCTTTTATACAAAACTCCATCAGGATTGAGATGAAAATTTCCAGACAGCCTCCTCAGAGTCTTCTTATCCTGGGTTGACGCTCCCGCAGGATACTCCTTAGTCATAAGGAAGGTATGGATATCATGGAACCATGGCTTGCCGTCGGCGGCTTCCTCGATCGCAAAGACGAACGCAGGTCTATCAAGACGAGAAAGGACAATTCTCAGAGCTTCATTCCAAAAATTGACTTTATACATCAAAGCCAACGTGGCTAGGGCATCAGCCATCTGATTCTCGGCCCTGGGCACATGGTGGAGTTCCACTCGATCAAAGAACGGAAGCAGCCTTCTGGCATAGTTCATGTACGGCATCAAATTCGATTGACGAGTCTCCCACTCCCCTTTAATTTGGTTGATCACAAGCGCTGAGTCACCATATACATCTAGGTTCTTGATTCTCAAATCAATTGCCTCTTCTAGACCCATGATGCATGCTTCGTACTCCGCTTCGTTATTGGTGACCGGGAACGTCATTCTCGCAGTGAACGGGATGTGGGATCCGTGGGGAGTCGTGATGATTGCCCCAATGCCAGTTCCGTAAGAATTAACCGCCCCGTCAAATATCAATTTCCATTGGGATTTCCTATCCGGCCCCTCATCAGGCAATGGTTCATCACAATCTTTCTCTTTGAGAAACATGATATCCTCATCAGGGAATTCAAATCTCATCGGCTGATAATCCTCGATCGGCTGTTCGGCAAGGTACTCAGACAATACGCTTCCCTTAATGGCCTTCTGGGAAACGTACTGAATGTCATATTCCGTCAACACCATTTGCCATCTGGCAATCCTGCCCGAAAGCGCTTGCTTCTCGAAGACGTACTTGATCGGATTCATCTTCAAAATTAGCATGGTGGTGTGATTGAGCATGTACTGTCGTAAACGTTTGGCAGCCCAGGCTAGTGCACAACACGTCTTCTCCAACATCGAGTAACGAGATTCACAGTCTGTGAACTTTTTGCTCAAGTAGTAAATGGCATGCTCCTTTCTGCCCGTCTCGTCGTGCTGACCGAGAACACACCCCATACTATTCTCAAGAACTGTCAAGTACATGATTAGAGGCCGTCCAGCCACTGGGGGTATCAAGATCAGAGGTTCCTGCAGATACTGTTTTATCTTATCAAATGCCTTCTGGCAATCCTCATTCCAGATAATCGCCTGATCTTTCTTTAATAGTTTGAACATCGGCTCACACGTGGCCGTGAGCTGAGAGATAAACCTTGCAATGTAGTTTATTCTGCCCAAGAAACCACGAACTTCTTTTTCTGTTTTTGGCACTGGCATTTCTTGTATTGCTTTTATCTTCGCAGGATCAACCTCGATGCCTCTTTCGCTCACGATAAACCCCAGTAACTTTCCGGACCGTACTCCGAAAGTACACTTGTTAGGATTCAGCCTCAACTTGAACTTCCTAAGCCTCTCAAAAAGCTTCAGCAAATTGACCAGATGTCCCTCCTCCGTTTGGGACTTCGCAATCATATCATCAACATAGACTTCAATCTCATGATGAATCATGTCATGAAACAAAGTTACCATTGCTCGTTGGTAAGTGGCCCCTGCGTTCTTCAGACCGAAAGGCATTACCTTGTAGCAAAATGTTCCCCAAGGCGTGATAAATGTCGTTTTCTCCGTGTCCTCCGGCACCATCTTGATCTGATTGTAACCGGAGAAGCCATCCATGAACGAAAACACGGAGAACTGAGCTGTATTGTCGACCAACACATCAATATGAGGCAGCGGGAAATCATCTTTAGGGCTCGCCCTATTCAAATCCCGATAATCGACGCACATTCGTACCTTACTGTCCTTCTTCGGTACAGGTACTGTGTTGGCGACCCACAGAGGGTAAGTAGTGACCGCTAAGAAGCCAGCATCAAGCTGTTTCTGCACTTCTTCTTTGATCTTAACGGTCATATCTGGTCGCGTCCTCCTAAGCTTCTGCTTAACGGGAGGACAATCTTCTCGCAGCGGCAAGTGATGGACGACAATGTCAGTGTCAAGTCCGGGCATATCTTCGTATGACCAAGCAAAGACGTCACTATACTCTCTCAGCATCTCGACTAATCTCTGCTTGACATCACTCTGCAGTGCAACCCCTATCCTGACATTCTTGACAAGTTCTTCAAAACCCAGATTCACGATCTCGATCTCCTCTTCATGAGGCAGAATAACTTTCTCTTCTTGTTTCAACAAGCGGGCCAACTCTTAAGAAAGGTCTTCGTCTTCATCAATCTCTTCTTCGGCTTGGTAGATTGGGCAATTGAAGTCGAAGTGAGTCGTAGAAGGTCCAGAGTCGATGTCATCTGTCATGTGGATCCTGCAATAACAAGGGTTAAGCTTAAAACAAGGATATGCAGGTTAGCACAAACCCCATTGCCATTTTATTGTTTTTCAAAACAAATATAAAACAGGAATAACAGAGATCACAATATTTGAATACGAAGAAAGACGCCTTTTGATTTATTGATAAAATGCATGTACATAATTAAACGAGGCCCTGACAATAAAACCACTATGCCCCGGGTAGGACATAGGGTTGTACAATGATTGGAAAAAGTAAATCATTACTCTTTGCTCGTCATCTGGATGATATCCTTGACGGACCAATTGTTGAGGCCCTCGCCTGGCTTGCTTGGCTGGATCCAAGAGTCGAGGTCATAGTCGCTATCTTCGCTGTCCTCAGACACCGCGTTGACGCTTTCAAAAATCACCCCGCCACTGGTAAACTGGATCGGCCCTTTACCTCGCGACGCACTGCTAGAAGAAGAGGCTTCAGCTCCAGGAGAATATCCCAACCCAAACTTGTCTTGCTTGTTAGGTATCTCCAAAATTCGCCCCCAGCCTGGGGTAGATCCGGCTTGGACAACAGCCCGGGCTTCCTTGAAGGAGGAGAGAGTCATCTCTGGCTTTTCAGTGACTACAGGAGCTACGTCCTTGACTTTAACAGCTTCGAATGCTTGGCATAGGGTTTCGTGGATTTCCCCATCCATATCGACATACTTGAAGGACGACAAATGGCTTACCATTATGTCTTCCTCGCCACACACAGTCACGATGCTACCTCCGACAGCATACTTGAGTTTCTGGTGCAATGTGGAGGTCACGACTCCAGCAGCATGGATCCACGGCTGGCCCAAGAGACAGCTGTAGGCGGGCATGATGTCCATAATGTAAAAGATTGCGTCGAACGTTTCCGGCCCGACTTGGATTGGCAGGGTCACCTCCCCGAAAACATGGCGTTTGGTTCCATCGAACGCCTTCACAACCAGATCACTAGGTGTGCAAATCACTCTGCGAGTATCTAAATTCATTAATGCCTTCTTCGGAAGAACATTGAGTGACGACCCTGTGTCTACCAACACGTGGGACATAATCGTTCCCCTACACTCTATCGAGATGTGCAGGGCGCTATTGTGGTTCCTCCCCTTCGGCGTTAGCTCTAGGTCAGTGAAACCTAACCCATTTCCAGCATTCATATGGGCTACGACCTCTTCTAGCTGGTTTATCGATGTTTCCTGTGGTACATATGCGGCGTTCAACACCTTCAGCAGCGCGTTGCGGTGTGCTTCTGAACACAGCAACAAGTTCAGGATGGAAATTTTCGAGGGTGTCTGATGGAGATGATCCACAATCTTGTAGTCACTCTTTTTAATCAACCGCATAAACTCCTCGGCGTCTTTAACAAGTAAGTCTTTGTCTACCCCATGAGGGATCTCTTCAACGACTTTACTTTTCCCTTTATCGGTTGCATCAGCTCTGTCCGCTTTATCCGCCACGACCTCAGGTGGTGCAAACACTCCCCTGCTACGAGTAATACCACTGATTCCCGCAAGGTTTTCCACAGACGACCCAAACGGTTCTAGCTCCAACTTCTGGCCGTTGCAGTAGACTTCAGCCTCATAATGCCATGGGACAACATTAGTGCTTTCGAAGGGTATCGGCCCAGCTTTGGTGATGGTGATCGTGGGCGGTCTGGGTGAAGAAATAGTTATCGTCTGGCGAGGGATGGTGATGGTGGCAACCTTATCATCTTGCTTCAGCACTACCTCTCCCGATCCACTTTCAGCCCTCCGGCTAAACTGTAAAATCCATTCAGTCATCAGACTTTGAATTCCTTCTATCAGCTGTTCACATCCATCAGGACTAGTCGCACAGCCCATACACAGCTCTCCGCAACCTGGAAAGAAACCTCTTTTCATCAACTTAGCTTTAACGAAGCTAAGCGGTGTCTTCAGATCTTTGACGTCAGTCAACACATCCAAGTTCTCGTCTTCAATAATGGCGTTTACTCCACCTCCCCTATGATTCGGCATAGGGTTCTTCGTGACGTTTGGCACATTATCCGAGAAGTTGATGATCTTAGCGTCCACCATGTCCTGCACCTTATGCTTGAAGGCTTTGCAGTTCTCTACTGTGTGGCCTGGTGCCCCTGAGTGAAACTCACAAGTTGCATTTGCGTCATAACCTGGCGGAGGTGCCCCTGTCAAGGGAGCAAGGTTCTCTTCTGGATCAACTGTAGCTGAAGCAAAGTCTGCAATAATTGCGCGTACGACATGGGCGGTGTCTCGAGGTGACGACTCGACATAGGTGCCCGATTCTGATACTTTCTATACCCTTGTTGATTCGGTTGCTGCTGCTGCTGCTGTGGCTGTTGAACTGCCGGGATAGTTATGCTGGCCACCTATTGGTGAGGGCCTTTACCCTTCCTTCGAGCGTTGGTCACAGCGCTCGTTTCTCCTTCCCGTCTTTTGCCACTATAAGACTTCTTTCCACCTCCTCCAGCGGAGGATCAATCGCCTTGAATTTTCCCGAGCTTGATCCCATCTTCAATGTGCTCACCCGTGATAATGAGATTTGAGAAGGTTCCAGACATACCGCTGACCAATTTCTCATAGTAAACCCCTGGGAGGGTGGCTACAAACATCTGCACAAGCTCACGTTCAACCATCGGCGGCTGAACCCTGGCTGCCAATTCATGCCACCGCTGGGCGTATTCCTTAAACCCTTCATTGTTCTTTTGCGACAGATTCTGCAGTTGGACTCGGTTCGGGGCCAAGTCGCTATTGTATTGGTAGTGGTGCACGAATGCTTCAGCAAGGTCCTTCCACGTGCGCACACTGGTAGGCTCCAGACTCATGTACCATTCGAGGGAGGGCCCGGACAAACTGTCTTGAAAGAAGTGCATCAGCAACTTCTCGTCCTCAGAATGAGCTGACATTTTCCTGTAATACAATCTCAGGTGGACGTGAGGGCAAGTGGTGCCCTTGTACTTTTCAAAGTCAGGTACCTTGAACTTGGGAGGTACCTTGAAATCAGCAATCAGTCCCAACTTGGACATATCAACGCCCAGGGTGTTCTGGTTCTCGATATTTCTCATCTTATCCTCGAGTGCCTTGAACCTTAGCCGTGCTTCAGCAGTCAGCTCCCCTTCAGCACCTCTCTGAGAGAACACATCATCTTGGCGGTCTTCTAACCACGGCTGAGGCCCATACAGATTCCCAACACCTGCGTTGCCGTTGCCCAGCCCAACATTGACATTAGCTTCCAGACTCCCATTACCGACGCCCGTCGTATTGCCGTTGAGTCCCATGTTAGCTATCACATTGCCGTTGGCACTGCCATTCCCCACGGTCACGGGGACGCCATTCTGAGGAGTTTCAAATGGTGGAGGAGTAGGCACAGTCCCGCCATGGAGTACGCCATTGCTATCGACCCTTGAAATCAGAGGCTGAACCAAGGTTCTGAGCTGATCCTGGCCATTGACGACCGCTTGCATGAGCTCCATGAAGCAGTCCATTCTTTCGCGGAGTTCCTGAACATCAGTTTGCACCTGCTCCATGATTCTGGTTTGATTTGCTCTGGTCGGATAGCGGTGGATAGGTCTCTGATCAATCCTGGAACAACCTGAAATAACCTGTAAACACAAAAGGGTTAGGAAAAACGACAAAGTGCTCGTTATGCAAATGCTTCATGCAAATGCAAACATGTGTCTGTGCGTTAGGGAGATTTCCCCCGATCCTAGTGCCTGAGTGCCAGTGCTGATAATAAGAAGTCCGAGTCCAGTCATGGAAATAACATCTCATATATAAAGAAAGCCCATCAAGGCAGTACACGACATCAGTGAGTACAAGAAGAATCAATAGCATGACCCTAGCCAACAAGCCTGGTGATGATCAACATACAACGATGATCACACAAAAGGAATACAAATATAGTCAAGTACGGCCACGGGCGTGAAACTCTTCTAACAACCCCTTCGTTTCCGGATGATCAGGACGAGTGAGTAACCCTTCGACGAGTAGCTCCCTCTGCATAATGGTGTACTGAAGACCTTCGACCGAATCTTCCCATGCTCCTTTGCCGAAACAATCTTCTAACTTCCGCTTCTTGGATTCAAACGTCAGTTTGCGCTCCTTCAGGTTAGCAAGAGCTCTGTTGAGTTGGCCTTCGACGGCATATCTGCGAGCGGTTTCTTCATCAAACCTCTTCTCACTAGCCTTCACCTGGGCTTTTAGCTTGGAGATCTGTTGCATCAGCTTATCCTCCCGCTCTTTCCTATTGGCTAGGGAGGCCTTCCAGTGCTGGTTAAACTTGGATATCCTCTGATATGCTTCGTCCAAGTGCTGCTTCTTCGTAGCCAGTACATCATTGACAGCTTTGAAGTCTCTACCCATGCGTTCACGCTCGACTATCTGCTTAGTCAAATCTGTCCCCAGCTGGTTCACCAGCTCTGTCTGCCTTTTGAAGGAATGAATGGCTTCGTTTCTCTCGCTCCTAAGCTGCGCCAATTCTTTCTCCAGTTCTTCATTTGCCCTCTTCAATTCATATCGCTCAGCTAACACCTGATTATGCTGCTGAATGGGCACGGTAGTAGGCTCTTCAATCATTGGAGGGCTTTCTGGCTTGGCAGGAAGAAACGGCATCCCTATAGCATCGGCTCTGGCTCTGATCCACGTCACATACGGAGGGTAGGCTTGATTATTGCTTCTCCCCAGCAATGGTTTTCCCTTCTTACTGATACCATTCCAAGCGCGCTGAAGCTTAGATAACAGATCCCCCTCTAGAAGACCAGTGAGGTACAGAGATTCCTGCACCTCTTCCTCCTTCGGCGGAGCTTTCAAAGCATAAGCAAACTGTCGGACCAGCAAAGACGGATTATAGTTTATACAGCCCTTCCTGCCTATCAAAGGCACGTTTGGAAACCCGCTGCAGCTGAAGATAATCTCAGTACCCAACCTATCTTTGTCAAACTAGTCAATATCCTCTACAGATAGACCCATCAAACGCTCGGGCCACTCAGCTGTGGCGGCAGACGAAGCAAAGGGACCCCTCTTGGGCAGATGACTATCAAGCCATTTATAAAGCAGGGGCACACAGCACGAGACATTCTTGCCCCTTCTGTTCTCGTTTTTGTAGTGGCCGGAATGGTAGACATCTCCTATCAAGGTAGGGACCGGATTCCCTGAAGCAAAGATGCGAAATGCATCGAAGTCTACAAAGTCGGGCATATTGGGGAACATAATGATGCCATATATGCACAGGGCGAGAATGGCGTTGAACACGACCCAACATCCGTCTTTGGTGCACTGCTGAGCCTTTCCCCCTAAGAACTGCAAGGAGAAACCAGGAACCTTGTTCCAATTAGACAACACCAACTTGGAGGCATCCAGATGAAGTGAAGGGGCTAGACTAGCCAGATTAGGCTCAGCATCCATATGAACAAAAGGCATCTGCCTCTTGATAGGCACACCTAACAAATCAGCATATTCCTCTAGTGTGGGTGCGAGAACAAAGTCCTGGAAAGTAAAGCATCTCAACGGAGGATCGTAGAACTGCAGCAGAGCGTGCAACCCATTCAACTCAAACGCGGAAGGTTTACGAACCAAACTGAGCAATTTGCCGTAAGATTTTCTAAACTCATCTCTCACAGAATCATCTGCTAAAACAATCAAACCAGTCAGCTGAACCACATCAGGGGCAGGGAGCTTGTAAGCCGCAGTCTTCCTCAGAGAACCCATAACAATACAATAGGAGGCCAGAAATCCTGAACCGGGGAAAACGGTACCTGCAACACAGACACACGTTAATGAAATGCAAATGGGTATGCAAAGCAATGTAAAATGCAATCATGCAGCAG
Organism: Lathyrus sativus; assembly: GCA_963859935.3. Taxonomy (NCBI): domain Eukaryota; kingdom Viridiplantae; phylum Streptophyta; class Magnoliopsida; order Fabales; family Fabaceae; genus Lathyrus; species Lathyrus sativus. The sequence continues at coordinate 619,256,922 of OZ012739.1, read as the reverse complement.
GAGATCAAGGCAACTGTGCTGTGGAGATTCTGCATCAACAAAACCATAATCCTGCTCTATCAAGAACAACCACTTTCTCTGATAAGAAGGAAACCCTGGTATCGGACCACAAATCTGCTCTGTCAAGAACACACACACATAGGACCATAAATCTGCTCTATCAAGAACAAACATCTGATACAGGACCTCTGCTACAGGACCAAAAACTCTGTTCTGTCAAGAACAAACATCTGATACAGGACCTCTGACACAAGACCAAAAACTCTGCTCTATCAAGAACAAACATACATCTGTTGATGAGATCCTCAGACCCCAATCATAAATCTGCTCTGTCAAGAACACACATATATCTGAAGACAAGGACCTCTGATACAGGACCAAAAACTCTGTTCTGTCAAGAACAAACATCTGATACAGGACCTCTGACACAGAACCAAAAACTCTGCTCTGTCAAGAACAAACATACATCTGCTGATGAGATCCTCAGACCCCAATCATAAATCTGCTCTGTCAAGAACACACATATATCTGAAGACAAGGACCTCTGATACAGGACCAAAAACTCTGCTTTGTCAAGAACAAACATATATCTGATGATGAGAACCTCCAGTACCAACAAAACTGATTCACTATCAAGAAAACCAGGTAGTTTGAAGGTCAAAGTTTCCTGCAACAAACCCAACCCTGCTCACAGGTATGGACCTAAACTGACTCAAGTTCGGCATCCTATGCGGTCATCAGCGTCACAGACATTCAAGAGGGGTGATACGATACCCAGAAGGTGTGGCATCACCAGCTCATGAAGCGGCCTCACTCGGCTGAATCCCAAATGATCGTTCCCCAGAGTCGACAATCCTCCAAACCAACAACCCCCTTAACCCAAAGGGTTGAAAAAGAAGTCAACCGGGAGAACCTCGTCTGAGCGTGGATTTCATGAGACACTAGTGCCTGCCAAGCAAGCACGCGCCCACTAATTTCCACAACTAATGCTAAGTACACTCAAGCCTGGGTCTGGCTTCTCACTCATCAGAATGCCCCTCCCACAACAGCATAGATAATCATATCATACTGAAAATAAAGTGCGGGAAATAAAAATGCGATAAATAAACACAACCTAACAAGTAATCATACAAGCGCTAGGATTGACTCTCGCAGGGGACGTCGGATCCCCAAACTGACTCGCATATGAGACGTTGGATCCCAGGAAACTATCAAGTCCCCAACAGAGTCGCCAGCTGTCGCTTCCGCGAAAATAAGGTGCCGACAAAACAGAAGAGTCGCCACCTTTCGTTATTTATCCCTCAGAACGAGAAAGGAAACGATCGGAAAAACCTGACGAAAAAGGTATAAGACAAGGTCGTCGCAACCGTTGTCTGGGTTCAGGAGTCGGTTACGCAAGGGGAAGGTATTAACACCCTTCACGTCCATCGTACTCGATGGGATCCACACTTGTTGTGTTTACTGGACGAGTTGGTTTATCTATCTACCTATCAAGGCTGGCTTAAAAAGAAATGAAAATGACTCGGCAAAGCGTCGCACTTTATGCCTATGTATTCTCATCAGAGAATGAGAAATCAGAGTCAATGTAGTTCGACCTACTACGGGTTACGGGGAAGGTGGCTCGCCAATACATCAGTATTGTGCCTACGTACTCTCAACAGGTATGAGAGATCAGAGATTACGTAGTTCGGGATAATACGGATTACGGGAATTCAGACTCATCTGTTTTATCAAGTAGGGTTAAACAGCAATTCCAGCAGTTAGGGACAAAGCCTGTTTGCGGTAGAACTGAAGTTTAACGACACTCTTTTCTTCAGAAAAGCTTCCTTTGAATTATGTGCCCCCGGGGCAAAAAGGGTTGAAGTTTGTTTTCTGTCTTTTACGAAAGAAGTGTTTTTTATTGTGTTTGCAATTTCAATCGCACTAAAGACTATGACCTGAGAGTGAATGCGTCGGATGTCACCCAAAGGGTGCCATACTAAACATCTAGACTGTTGAAAAGAAACTCTCCAACAATCCTTTCTCAGATAGCTTAAGGCTCGTAACGTACGAAAGAAATCATTCATGATTACTGTATTTTAAGCTGTTTTGAGATGAGAAGAGAACAGGCTCAACTAAAGGGAGACTATCAAGTCCTAACAGTTGTCATGCCAAGGATTCATCCTATGGTTGAGGTTTGAAGCAGGGAACTCCTAGAAGTTGTCATGCATAGGTTTCAACCTAAAGTTCTATCATCACTTCCTTATCAAAGGAAGTGAGAGTCCTAAGGGATCATGTCAATGATACACAGAAACAGACAAAGCATCAGCTTAAACAGTAAACAGATAAACAGTAAACGACTGTAAAATGCATGCAATGCAAGTGAGGGAGGAAATGTGTGTGAGGCAGCGGCCTCCACAAACCCATCTCAACCTCAATCCAGAATGAATAACTGCAATCATACAGAAAAAACAACATGCTATCAAGCAGAATATAAGAGACTGCAATCATACATAAAAAATAACAACATGCTATCAAGCAAAATAACCACATGGGCAAGGGAGCAGGGCTCTACCGAATACCCGCAAGCAAAGCCATACAGTAACAAAACAAGAAGAGGGAGCAACTCAACCTCTAGTGCAATCATGCTCCTAGATTAAAGTCAGTCTAATCATGGACTTATTCTAATGCATCAAGCAAGTCAAACAAGGCACATCAGCACAGAAAAAGAAAACAGACAAGAAAGCAGATCAACAGCTTCCCACTTTCCACTCCAAGCTTCATCTCTTCTAACAGCAATCCAGTCTTCAGACTTCAATCACCCTTCAAGGCTACCATTTCTCATGACAAATATCAATTTGCTTCTCCAAGGTTTCAATCCATCAAACACAAGTATCAACTTGTTCTCTCTTCTTAAGCTTCAGCTCTCCAGTCAATTCCACTTTCAGGCTTCACTCCTAACCACAAGTATCAACTTGATTCCTTCAGTCTCTCAAAGCATCAATGTAAGTGTCCACTTATCCTCCGTTCCTCAAGCCTCAGCTCTACACTCAATCTCAATTGAATCTCCTTCACAAGTATCAACTCAGTCTTCAAGCTTCAGCTCTCTTTGCTTCACCAGTATCAACTTGGTCTTCTCCTCTTACAAGCTTCAGCTTCTCAGAGTAGCCTTCAATCATCTGGAAGTGTCAACTTCATCCTTCAATTCTTTCTCAGGCCTCAGCTCTACACTCAATCTCAATTGGGTCTTCAAGTATCAACCTGTTCTTCTTGCTCTTCAAGCTTCAGCTGCAATGGTAATGCTTAAGGAATCATCCTCTTCCACACTCTTCAATGAAGTCCTCATCTTCAAACTCAAGTCTAACATCTCTCAAGATACTCAAACCAGAAGACAATTGATTTAACAAGATGAGGGGAAATGATAAACAGCTTACTAACAACCAAAGGAAGCCTGTAAGGGTTCATCATTATGAGAGACTGGTTCCCTCAAAGTTCTACTTCCCAGATAAAGCCACTCATCCTTCCAAAGGAGGGATGTGAATATCTGAGAAGGACTTTTAGTCATTGGGAGGAATGGAAGCACAAGATGCTTTCCATGTTTGTGAAAGAAATCATTATAACTATAAGGCTCTCCCTATGTCTCCTATCTCCTACTCTTCATCAGACACCTTCAGGCACAAACAATTACAAAGCTCCAAGCAACTTCAAGCAACTTCAAGCATCCTCGCCTTGTCTTCAACTTGTCTTCAATCTCAACCAAAGGCAAACCAAGCACAAACCCTAATCTAAGGGAACTAAGGAAGTTAAACTAGTTAGATTAGTAAATTAGGATCACCTAAAACCTAGTACTAAAGTTAGTCCTAACTAAAATACTAAAATTAATTGTAAAATCCTACAAAAATTACTATGGGAACCTAGGTCAATATGACTCTACTACATTAATTCCAAAGATCAAATCATCAAATTAGACCTAGAACTAAATCCTACATTACAAGGTATCAAACCTAAACCCTAAAAGGAAGCACATAGATATCAATCTAGAAAGCACACCTATTTTCATCACAAAAATGTGAGAAACATCCTATGGGATCATACATGTCTAACCTAATCACACACAAAAAATTAGGCTCAAAATCATCACCAAGAGATCATACAAAATTCCATAAAAATATGCATCAAACATAATCATTTTAATATCAATAAAAATGTAAAATTCCAATTAAATCATAAAATGCATGAAATGAAAATATTTTTTCTCTACAAAATACTAGACTCAATCATGAGTAAAATGCAAAAAGAATGGGTTTAATTGGATTAATTTTCAATTTTATATGAATTTTTCAAGAACTATGAATAAAATGAAAATTAAATGAAAATCCAAATAAAACAATAACACGTGCGGTGTGGATAGCAATGAAACTCAGTTCAAAACATGGGTTGGGCCATCAGGGGGTGTGGATAACACTTAATTCATTAAGCCCAGCACAACAAATAAATGAAACGCGGCGTTTCCTTCAGAACTCTTTCACAAGCTGAGATTAGAACGTGGCCATTGGATCTTGCTCCCAGTCAAAGTCCACCCATCATCCAATGGTCCTGAGGTCGTCTTCAACCTTTCAAACATCTGAACTTTGCGCCCAGCTCCGGCCACCACCGGTGGAGCTCCGGTCATCACCTTCAACCCTAGTTCTCTCTAGAGGCCTCCAATCCAAATGGTTAAAACATGAAACTCATCCCAAATCTTGCCACGAACTCAACCATACCCTTAGTTTCCTCTGAAACCTCAAGATTCACCATATCTCAATCTCAACCGAAAATGGCAATTCACCTAATTTGTCTCTAATTCCTCAATTAACTATCTGAAATCCATCCTACACCATTCTACAATAAATCTAACACCTTAATCAGCTTAATTCTACCTAAATCATGCTATAGGAAGAAAGTTACCAACCTGAAAACCTTGGATGAAAAGATGCCCTAAACCTCCAATTCAAGCTCTACAATCTTGCAGACACGATCACTGAACCTTCTTCTTGCTTCTGTATGCAAAAGAACCAGTTGAAAATGCTTGATTCTTGAAACCCGATGGTGAGTTGCAGGTTCTGAAAATCACTTGCTCATACACGATTTAGCCACCAATTCTTCTTGAAAATGATCTGGAATCACTCCTTGACATCCACGGAAGAAGTATCAATCAAGAAAATGGAAGGAAAATGGAGAATTTGGTGAAACCGATTGCACTTGCAAGCTATGAAATTTCAATCTCAAACTAAGCTCTCTCCTTCAATGATCACCAACCTCTTCAATGGATCAACTCTATCCAATATATAGATGATGTTTGGATGATCTAGAACCCTCTAGATCTTTCTAATGAGATTTTCCACTTCTCATGTCATGAGTTTTTCAAGCACATCTCATGCTATGCCCAATTCTGTTTGCAGCTTGGAATTCATCCCAATCTCTTTCAATTTCTCCCCTAGTGACATTTTGGAAGAGTTTAGCTTGCAAAAGCCCTTGCTCATGCCTTGATTTTGAGTTATGCACATGTTACTTAATATGCAAGCAAGTGCTTTCCAAAGCAAGTCCATAAATTGAATCTCAACTCAAAAATGTGGCTAAACCAATGTTCTTAAAATGTTTTCTAGAGTCAAAATGATATATTACATGCCATGGTTTGGATGTGTAGGTTGAAAATTTCAATTTCCAACTTTGGTTTATTTAACTTATGCCCTTATTTTAGGTCATTTTTGCAACTTTGAGCTACAAGCCTTTACAACATCTCATGACCTCCTTAATTGCCTTAAAACATCATTTTGAACAAGTTTGATGTTGAATATTTTTCCATTTGAAGCTTGGAAATAGGAGTTATGGCCTTATGCTTGAAATGACCTGTAATCTCCAAATGACCAAAATGCCTTTGACTTGTCAAAGCCATAACTTGAGTTCTATAAATCCTATCAAGGACTTATAGTACTATATAGAAAGCTAAGAAGATAAGGAACAACATTCATGTTGACCAAAAGTTCATAGGAATCATCCTTCTTGGGAAAAAGTTTGATGCAAGTTGGGTAACTTTCAAGGCCCCAGATTCACATACCTCAGATGACCTGTAACTTGTCAAAGTCACAACTTGAATTCTACAAATCCTATCAAGGACTTCTAGTACTCAAATTAAATCTAAGATCAAGCTCTACAACATTCATGCTAGGGGTGAGATGAGATGACAATCACATCTTGAGCTAAACTACCCTGAAGATAGGGGTCAAACTAGGGGATTTTACACTGTCAAGCCTTAGCAACCCTAGCTTGAAACTTCTCAAACTCTTCAATCATGATGAGTTGACCTTGGAATCATACTTATAGCATCTCAATACATCAATACATGATAACATAGCCTCTGAATTAGGTATCAACCTTCTCCAAATCATCAGTTGACTTAGGGTTGACCCAGTCAAACCCTAACTGCACCACTCATGGCTGAGTCTTCTTAATCTTGTACAATGACCTATCTAGGATTTATGATGGCTTTCAAGACATCTCATGAGCTCTCTCAAGGCTTCAAGTCTACATTCATGGCTTCATAATCATTTGAGGTCTTTCCACAACTCTCAAGTCAGGAGGCACACCTTCTTGGTTTCAACCACTCTCTCTGAGGATCTTTTAACTTCTCTGACAAGGATATCAACCTTTGAACACATGAATAACCCTCCTTAGCTAGCTTCCAAGTCTTGTGTAGCTCTTGATTGGTAATCATACCTCTTGATCTCCTGTATACATGTCAATGAAATGCAAATGATAATGCTAATGTGAATGAAATGAAACATAAGCTAGGTAAAGAAATGTTGGTCAAATTTTGGGGTGCAACAACATGCACAATGATAATTGTCACAACTGTGAAAAAGGGTCGACGGAAATAAACAGAAGAGTTACCACCAAACGTTATTTATCTCAAAGAGAGGGAAAGGGAACGATAGAAGAAAACCTAAAAGAAGGGGAAAGACAAGGTCATCACAACCAAATCTTAGGTTCGAGAGTCGGTTACGCAAGGGGAAGGTATGAGCACCCCTCACATCCGTTGTACTCAATGGGATCCATGCTTATTGTTTAATCTATGAGTGTAAGTTATCTGCAAAGCTACTGTTAAACGGGGTAAGGGAAGGAAGAGAAGAGACTCGATAGGTGTTGCAGTGAGAATCGTGATACCAAGCTATTGATTAACTTGAATCTTAATTCTTAAAATTCACAATTGGACTTTTATTTATCCAAAGGAAAGGTTAAAGAAAGAAAAACCCTTTGCGCGATGTAAGAACAACGCTAAGAGATTCGGGGATCAGGGTTTGGTTATGCCTAGGGTAGGTATTTCACATCCTAAATATCTGTAGTACTCTACAGGAACCTTTTGTTTGGTTGCATGATAATACTGCTAAATATTTTCTATGGTTTGGGATTGGGTAAAAAGTGTAGGTAAAGATCTAGGGATAGTTTCTAAGTTTGCTCGTGATAACACGAAATCATATAGATATTTTCATGCATAATTCGACTAAAAGCTAACCGTTTTCGATCCGATTTCGGGTTATTTCCGTGTATTTGTCTGATGTTTTTACAGGTATTCAACGATCACGTCTAAACAAGGCAACATGAAGAAAAGAAGCAATCCCAGATGAAATATGGACGAAAAAGGAGTGAAAACACAATGAAAAGCGTAGCAGACAGTTTTTGCTGATGTGACGACCGTCACAGATGCATGACGACCGTCACACGGGTGACGAGCGTCACACCCTGTGACGACCGTCATGCAGGCAAAAACGCCCCACTCAGGTTACACGTCAAAAGAGCAGTTCCAATTCCCATTAAATAGTCCACTACTCCCTAAATTATCTGCCTCAAGGTCCATCATCCTCAGAGATAACCGTTGAGATTCCACTTCTATAAAAAGGGAAGCAGGGGACTTCAAAAAGGGAGCTGCATTCATACCATGAAGTGCTGCCGAATTTAATTTCCAGAGCAAATTTACTTTCCAGTTTTTATTTGTATTCCTTTCCTTTATTCCCTTTTTCAATTCCTCATTCCCATTTCCGATCTTCTGTAATACCTATTGCACTGTACGATCAATTTGGAACTAAAGATCAGAATCCTGCCAACATCTGTGGAGGATCTGCCCAAAGGCCAATTGACATTATTTACAGGTTTTCATTTTGATCGACTTCTGTTTTATCATAATGCAATTTATTATTTATTATTATTATTTATGTTTTGTTTTTCTCAATTTCATGTCTAGCTAAACTTAGGTAATCGATATGTAGTAATAATTCGAATGGGATTTGATAACTCTTGTTTTAAAACTTTCTTTTCACAAAAATAACCTATGGTCTAAGTGTTTAAAAATTGATTCACGAAATAAACTTCGTCGCGAAAGCGAGAACTTATTTAAAAGTAGTTTTGCCACGAAAGTGGGAAATTAATTAAGATACGAACCAACAAGCGAAAGCTGCGGTAAGGTCAGATAGTAAACACTAGGCATTTGTTTTAATAACAGCGAAAGCACTTTAAAACGAATTAGAACTTAGAGATTTCCAAAAAATAGTTTTAACCCCGAACGGGATACGAAAGTGTACGTTTGGCCCTTAGGATTATGATTAACGTCAATAACCATCGTGAGGCGAGAGTCTTCAAATCTCCATTTTCTGCTTAAATAAACTGTGAAAACTATTTCATACACCAGTAACTTGTCAAATCCCTGAAGAACACAATTACTACGTATCAATTCAATTAATTAAAATATAAACAGTAATTTTAGTTCCCCCTTTTAGTGACAATCTTATCCCCTTAAAACATATTCTACCTAGCTAAACATAGTAACTCCCGAGAACACTAGTTTGATTACGAGTCCCTGTGGGATCGATATCTTTTATTACTACGCGATAGACTGTGCACTTGCAGTTAGTTGTATTAGACATAGAAAGTCGTGATCAAGTTTTTGGCGCCGTTGCCGGGGACCCGTTTAGTCAATAGTGTAACCTTCTGTTACGCCGTATAGACTAGGTAAACAATTTTCATTTTTCCTTTACTAGTGCTGTCGATTGTATGCCAAGTGATCGCCCATAAAGCGATATCTTGAAACCTTCAGTCGCAGAACTAGAACGCTTCTTACATCTAAGAAGCCGAATCATTGAGTACCAACTCAAACATAACATTCCCGATCCTCTCACTCCCATTCCCAAATCCGAAGAAGAACCGACGATGGCTGAAGGACCTCCGAACAAACCGCTGAAGGCATACGCTACACCATCTCAGATGGAGCCTAGAAGTAGCATTGCTGCCCCAGCTATTACCCGAAATGATTTTGAGCTGAAACCATCACTGCTGTCGGCTGTACAACAAAACCAATTCTCAGGAAACACAACTGAGGATCCGAACGAACATCTAACGAAGTTTGTACAATACGCAGACACAGTGAAAGCAAATGGAGTAACTCCAGACGCGATAAGACTTCGTCTTTTCCCATTCTCTCTTAGAGACAGAGCGTGGACATGGTTACAATCGTTACCATCCAACTCCGTTACGACGTGGGAGCAATTGAAGAACGTCTTCTTGGCGAGATATTTTCCACCAAGCAAAACTGCTATGCTTAGAGCTTAAATCAACGGATTTCGATAGAAAGATACTGAATCTCTCTACGAAGCATGGGAACGATTCAAAGATATGATGAGAACATGTCCTCACCACGGTCTAGAAGACTGGGTGACAATCCATACTTTCTATAATGGGCTTCTATACAATACTAGATTGACAATAGACGCTGCCGCGGGCGGTGCACTTATGGATAAGCCATATGATGAAGCCTATCAATTAATAGAAAACATGTCACAAAACCATTGCCAATGGGGAGGTGAACGCACTCCAAATGAGAAAACCTCAGCGAAAGGTGGGATGTACGAAATCAGCAGCCTTGAAAAAGTTCAATGCTAAAGTAGATGCTCTAGCACAAAAGATCGATAGTCTGACCGTTAACCCCACTGCAACTGTCGCTGCAGTAACTCCAAATTGCGAGTTATGCGGAAGTACCACTCATAATGCACCCGAATGCCCATTGCTAGCCGGAATCCCGCCAGACCAGGTAAATTATGCTCAAGGAAATCCCTACGCAAATACCTACAACCCAGATTGGCGAAATCATCCAAACTTTTCTTACAAAAGCGAAAATGCATTGCAAATGCCTACTGCTCCGCAAGGATATCAAAAACCAGCTGCTCAGAATGCACCTAGGAAATCGAACCTCGAATTGATGATGGAAAAGTTCATAGCTACTCAAGCTCAGACGAACAAAGAGTTCCTGAATCAAAACATACACACTAGCGAGCAAATTAAACAGTTGACAGGAAAAGTAGACGCTTTAGCCACCCACAACAAAATGTTAGAAACTCAGATATCACAAGTGGCTCAACATCAAGCATCTGCTTCCGCACCTGCTGGCACATTTCCTGGACAACCCGCACAGAATCCCAAAGGCCAAGCAAATGCTGTGATACTAAGAAGTGGAAAAGAATTGGACGAACCGATCGATCCGAGGACCGAAAACTCAGCCATGCAACAGAAACCAACTGAACAAGCAGAAAAGGAATCTGAGTTAGAGAAGAAGGAGGACAACGAGAAGGAGGATACCGCAAGTGAAAAAACTCAAGCACCTCCAGCGCCATATAAACCACCTATTCCTTATCCGCAAAGACTAATAAACTCTAAAACTTCAGGACAGTTTAAGAAATTTGTAGAGCTCCTTAAACAGTTAAATATTACTATTCCTTTTACAGAAGCGATAACTCAAATGCCGTCATACGCCAAATTTCTCAAAGAGATCCTGTCAAATAAGAGAAAGATCGAGGATTGTTGCACCCCAAAATTTGCCCTCACAATACAAGACTTTGTGTTCCAAGAAGGTTCACAAGGTTCACAAAATTCATAATTGGTCAGAAGAGTTGACAATTCCCTCAGACAATGCACCTCCTAAGCAGTGCATCCAAAACTAGGGTTTTGACTTTAATCAGGCTAAATGGACTTCCAAGACTTCAAGTGAGCTTCATAACATCTTATATGTGTATAAGAACCCCCATGTCAAGTTTCAAGACTTTTCTCAAAAGTTTGCTCAGTCAGATGATCAGATAAGTCAAAAGCAGTCAATGCAGTTAAAAGGTCAAACTGAGGTCAACTGTGGTCAAACCAAAGTCAAACTTCATGATTTTTTTTGCCAACATCAAAGAGAGGTTGGGTGAGAAATATTATCATAATAACTGTAATACCCCAAATTTTGCCCTAAGATTTGTCGTCGCATTTCATTGCATTTAATCAATTACTAACAAATTTGTGTAGTCGTTTGACTTTTTGCAGGTAAATATCATATGGCATGCACTTTTTTTTTCTAAAAAGTAAAAATGGCACAATTGGCAGGAGGACATGTGTAAGGAGTTATGAGTGTGAGAGGTTGAGAGTTCGAATCTCACCTTTGGCACTTTTTGTTGTTTTTATTATTTTTACTCTAAATTTTTCTATCTTTCATTAAAAAAAATAACAAAAATAGTTTTTTATTATTATTTAATTATTATTTTCGTATTTTAATTAAATCATTTTTTAAAATATTATTTTTTTCACTTTTTTCTAAATTATTCATAAAAATATCCAAAAAATCATAAAATAAAAAAATATTGAAAAAAATTTTGTTCTTTTTATAATATTTTTTATTTTAGGAATCAATAGGATTATTAGTTTTTATTTTAAGTTTATTTTAATTATTTTAAATTATTTAAATTTTATTTTTTCTTAACTAATTATTTAGTTTGGGCTTTAAAATGGGCTTTAGGGACATTATTGACAATTTGGTGTTAACCCTAATTTGTTCCCTATATATACATGTGTTGCCTTGTTGGAAAAGAGGAGAGAATGAAAAAAACCTAAGAGGAGTGAGTGCCGTTGGCCGTTATTTAGTTTTCTTCTTCATCCATTACTATTGTTTCTTTTTCTTCATCGTTTACCGTTATTTCTTTTCCTTCATCTATTACTGTTGTTTCTTTTTCTTCATCTTTTACCGTTATTTCTTTTTCTTCATCTATTACCGTTATTTCTTTTTCTTTATCTATTACTGTTGCGTTTATATATATATATATAATTTTTAAATTGTTAGAGTTTATATATATAAGATTTTTGATCGAATTATGTCGATACGATGTTTGCACATTTGTGTGCATGACGCGTGACATTTGTGTTAGTTCGATCTGGTTGCGATGATCGCATTTTTGTGTGAGCAATAATACTATTTTTTGCTTAATTTCTTTTTCTTTGCGATAAATTTTGTTTCGTCCGATTTAGATCTGGTTGCGATGAGCGCATTTCTGCGTTAGCAACATTGTTGGGTTATTTGGCACATTTAAAATTCATTATTGCTTTATTATTATTATTATTATTATTATTATTATTATTATTATTATTATTATTATTATTATTATTATTATTATTATTATTATTATTATTATTATTATTATCATTATTTATTATTATTATCATTATTATCATTATTATTATTATTGTTATCATTAATTTATTAAAATTTGTTGTAATATAAAAATCTGTTTTTTTTTAAAATAAATGACATTAACATCTTTTTTCCAAATTAATATGAAAACCTAATTTTTATTTTCTATATGATTCTATGTATATATTTATTATAATTCTTGTAAATTTTTGTAAATAAAATTAAACCTTATAAACACTTAATGTAAAATTTTGGTGAATGTGATTATTGATTAGTTAAAATTTGTTTTCATCATAATGTGTAAATATTTTTCTTAATAATTGTTAATATATAATTAGAGATAATTAAATTTTTGTAAATGATTAAGAAATTTATAATTATGTTATATTTAGAACTTTATATTATAGTAATTATTTAATCATTTATGTTTCTAAATAAAAATCAAATCTCATGATATTTAGAACTTTATATTATAGTAATTATTTAATCATTTATGTTTCTAAATAAAAATCAAATCTTATGATATTTAGAACTTTATATAATAGTAATTATTTAATCATTTATGTTTCTAAATAAAAATCAAATCTTATGTTTAATCACGTTATTAATTAATTATTATTGCTAATCATATTTTGTTGCTTATTATTATTTTGAAATTTCTATCTTATTATTTTTTCTAACTTTGTCTATTTTTCTCATTATTATTGTTTCAACTAATTATTTTCACTAACTTTATATTTATACTAACCTTATTTAAATTTTCTTATTATTTACTAACCCTAATATTTTATTTGCTTATTTGTTATTTTTTTAATTTTGTAATTGCCTCTTGGATGTAAATTGTAATTACTTAATTATTATTATCATTATGGTTAGTAATTAGGGAGTGCTAATATGTATGATATTTAAAAAAATAAATTAGATCATTTTAATATAAGATAATTAAATTAAACATTTCACACACGTAAGTCGATTTTAATCGCCGTCTCACTTCTTAAGGATATCCCTCAAGTTGCCTATGAATATTGGTTAAGTGGGGTGTATAAAGCAAGTCCCTCAAAAAGAAAATCATCAAAGTCCCTTATGGTTGCCTTTACGAATCAAGTCCCTTTCGAAAAATGATGATGGTCCCTTATATGTGCTTATTACATCCCACAATGGCCTTCAAAGTCAAATTGTCCCTCACATGTCCCTTAACATCCAAAGTAAGGACTACCTACTCCATTATAGTAGGGATAGTCTTACTAAAGGAAAGAATAAAGAATAAGAAAGACCTTTAAACATTAGGGTAGGTTACTCCTAGGTATCTGCTCACTTCAAAACTTTTTCACACTTAAACAAATTTCCAACAAAGTTTTCAAACAAGTTCTTAACACATCCTTACATGGATTATTTATTAACTATTCTGAAAATTTTCTATTCACACACGACACTTTCAAAACAATTCAAAAGTGAGCTTAAGTACCTAAGAGCCCATGGATAACCATGGATGAAAAGGGTGCTAACACCTTCCCTTTTCATAACCTACCCCCCGGACCCAAAATATTCTCTAAGGTCTTTCCTGTTCTTTTATAACCTTTCCTTATGGATAAAATAAAAGTCGGTGGCGACTCTTGCTATCCGCAACATTGTTTAAAGTCAGTTCACCGGGTTACAGAACTGGCGACTCTGCTGGGGATCTATTTAAGAGGGGTACCCTTAGGAATTAAGATCACTTTAAATTGTTTGCCTTGTTTGCTTTATTATTATATTGTTGGGGTGCTCTTATGTGTGAAAGGTCCTAACCCGGATCTAGTGTACCTTAGGTAAATGGCAATAGACCAAGGAAACTGTACGACGTATATCGATACGGTTGATCTGGTGGCCATAGTTAGTGCGACTTCTTGGTTGGTGCTTATATTCCTTAAGTCAAGTTGAGGATAATATTGAGGCTGCCATATGTTGTCAATGCACTAACTGACTTTTAGAACCCTAGTTAACTCATCTTGGCCTTTAGAAAGTAGTGAGGTAACCGGCTTTGGTGCAGACTGAAGTTGGTTGACACTCGATACTACGCTCACTGAGATCTTAAACTTGGAGGGTTTTGGTTGGCAAGTAAGTTGCCTTCTGAACAACCACCCTTGTGAAGGATCAATGATATTGAGATCCCTTAGAACCTGGTTACTTTTGTAGGACAGGATGAACCATCTAACTTCAGGGGAGGGTACTTGCCTTTGAACCTCATGCAAGCCTTTAAACCTAGGGCTATGGTGTGACTTGTTTGTGTGTGCCACATGTTTGTGATTGAGCATGACATCATGACATCATCATGCATCATAAGCATATCATTTTCCCTAACCATTTCAAGGACCAAAGGATTTATCTTTGTTCTTTGTTGCAGGTCATGGCTTCTGCTCGTAGAAACACCATCAGGATCAACTTTGTAGGGATACCTGCTAAGCTCAAGGAGTTGGTTTCCCTAGTGCCTGATCATTCCCAGTTCAACAAGAGACATGGTCACTTATTGGATCTAGTTACTTCAGGGTTCAGTGAAGACATGATGAGTGTGCTGTTCCAGTTCTTTGACCCTAAGCACCATTGCTTTACATTTCCTGATTATCAGCTGGTTCCAACCATGGAGGAGTTCTCTAAACTTCTGGGTATACCTGTTCTTGATCAGAAGCCATTCACAGGCTTAGAGAAGGAGCTTAAACCAGAAATTATTGCTGCAGCTCTACATCTGAAGAAGTCTGACATTGTTTTAGAGACGAGAAGTGGAGTTAAAGGTATTCTTGCCAAGGTATTAGTGGATAAAGCTCAAATGTTCTTGAAGGCTATGAGCTACGATGCCTTTGAGGAGATCTTAGCCTTATTGATTTATGGCTTAGTGTTGTTCCCCAATCCTGATCAGTTCATAGACATTCATGCCATCAACATATTCCTGAGTCACAATCCAGTGCCTACCTTACTTGGAGACATCCTACATTCTCTTCACACCCGTACTACAAGGGCAAGAGGAACTTTGATGTGCTGCATACCTTTACTTTCTAGGTGGTTTATTTCTCACCTTCCTCGCTCAGTAATGAAGAATGAGCAAGGGTTCAGATGGTCCAAGAGGATCATGTCACTTTCTCACTCAGACATCCATTGGTGCTCCAGATCTATGGAGAATGTCACCATCATTGACCGTTGTGGGGAGTTTCCTAATGTACCACTTCTAGGCATAAGAGGAGGCATCACCTACAACCCATCTCTAGCTTTACGACAGTTTGGTTACGCCCGGAGCGATGGTCCACATGACATGTTGATTCAGGGCATTGTGTTTGACTACGACAACGATCTTCAGGGTTACCGTCAGAGATTCATACGAGCTTGGGGAAAGGTAAACAGGATTGACAGCAAGACACTGGAGCCTAAGTACACTATTCCTATGGAGGCTTATCTCAGATGGGTACGATCTCGTGCTCAGACACTCATGATGCCATATCCTGCCGTCCTACCAGTTACCATGGAACCTGTTGCTGAAGGAGACACAGCTTATACCATCCTTCACCCAGACATGCCTACTGATATGGAAGACTTGCAGAGATCATGGATCCAACTGAAAGAGAAAAAGGATACTTTCGAGGCTCATTACAAAGCAAGCCAAGCAAGGATTCTAGAGCTAACAAAGCTACTTCATGAGGAACGAAACCTCAACTCATACCTCAACACAAAGAGGAAACGTCCATGGGAGACTTAAAACCCCATCTTTTGTACTTATTTCGTTTTCATTTTTTGTAAGCCTAAAAGGCAAAACAAGTTATTACTAATAAAAAGTTACTTTCTTGTTTGTTTAAGCAAATTTAAATCCTGCGGTCCTTGAAAACATTGCATATGCATTCCCATATCATTGCGTCACAGGTTTATAATTGTGCACAGGTTTCTCATCTTCTCGCTGTTTATGGAGTTGAGCACACCATTGTCTGTTATCAAAAAGAGGTTAGTACAAGCTGGGATCTTTTCAGGTTGTCATGAAGATTGTCTATATTGTACCTATAAGCCGGATAGTTGCTTCATTTTGAGAGATAGGATTCAACGTCTCATGGATAAATATACTATAGTGTTTGAAAGAAGACCAGCATCTGTAGAAAGTATGGTGGATCATCTGACTCAGGGTAAGAAGGTTGAAAAGGTTGACATGGTTGACAAAGTACCACTAAGAATCACTTCAAAGGGTCCCATTAAAATCACTCATCAGGGCCCAATCAAGATTACTGCTGAAGGTCCTGTGAAAGTTGTTGCTGAAGCCAGAGTAGCTCCTCTGATCATTACCACTCCTGGTCCTATTCCTTATACATCTGACAAAGCTGTGCCTTGGCACTATGGGTCTGATGTTTACATCCATGGTGTCAAACAGGAGCCTTTACCTGATATGCCTGTTGACATTGATAATATTGCCGGATCTAGCAAGATCACTCGTAGTGGAAGAGTCTTCTCTCCTCCAGTTGCTTCTAAGAGTGCGGTTACTCCTGCTGTTACTTCCACCACTGATGCTCGGGGCAAGGGTCCTGTTATTGAGCCTGTATCTACTGATGTGCCAGCTGCTGATGACCTCTCTAAGCAGATGGAAGAAGTATTGAAAATCATTCGCAAGAGTGATTATGATATTGTTGATCAGCTGGGGCATACTCCCTCAAAGATTTCTATGCTCTCTCTGTTATTATGGTCTGAGGCTCATGCCAAGTCATTGATCAAGTTTCTAAAGATGGCTCATGTACCCAGTGCAATTTCTGTGGACCAGTTTGAGAATTGTGTTGCTCACCTGACCTATGACAACGGGTTAGGATTTTCTGATGCTGACTTGACCCCTGCCAAGAGGGATCATAACAGGGCCTTGCATATTTCAATTGAATGCAGGGGCACTACCCTGTCTCATGTGCTGATAGACAATGGTTCCTCTCTGAATGTGTTGCCTAAGGAAGTCCTGAAGATACGGTATTGAAGCCCAGTAATATTGTGGTAAAGGCTTTTGATGGTTCTAGAAGAGTAGTGCATGGGGAAATTGATCTTCCAATCAAGGTTGGCTCTCAGGTGTTTACTGCTACATTCTATGTGATGGATATTCGTCCTTCGTACTCATGTCTGCTTGGTCGTCCCTGGATCCATGGGGCAGGTGCTGTGACCTCCACATTACATCAAAAGTTGAGATATCCGGTGAATGGAAAAGTTGTTACTGTCTTTGGAGAGGAAGAATACTTTGTCAGCCATGTAAACACTTTCAACTTGGAGGCATGGATTTTTCCTACTGTGGGTGCTGGACTCAATAATTGGACAGCTGAAGATGTTATCCCTATCTCCTTTAGTCAGGAGTAAATACTATTACTGTGTAATGTTTTTAAATTTGCAATTTTTGGAACAATTAAAACTTTCAAGCCATGTGCCTTACCCGGGGCACAATGGTGTGCTTGTTACGGGTTGTCATCTCATTTGCATACTTCATTCGATAAAATCAGTGGACGTTTCGTTTTCGTAAATATTGTGTTCCTTGTCTTTCTTTTTCTTTTATTTTTGCTTTATCAGCTATGTGTTCTTACACACACCCACGTCACTAAAATGCCGATCCTCATCCACTCTGGATCCAATTGATAACAGTTCTACTATTGCCAATTACAATTTCGAGGATCCGATCTATCAAACTGAAGACGGAAACGAGGACGATTGTGAAATATCTGTAGGGCTTGCTAGGTTGTTACAACAAGAAGAGAAAGCTATACAGCCACCTGAAGAGCCAGTCGAAGTTGTGAATCTGGGAACTGAAGAAAACAGAAAAGAGGTCCAGATAGGGGCTGATTTAGACAACACTGCTCAGCATAAGAATGCAGGGGCAACATATCAGCGTGCTATGGTGGCTTTGTTTCATGATATGATTCATCATGAGATAGAGGTATATGTGGATGATATGATAGCCAGGTCTCAGAATGAAGAACAACATCTTGATCATCTGCACAGGTTGTTTGAGAGGTTGAAGAAATACAGGTTGAGATTAAATCCAAACAAGTGTACTTTTGGAGTTAGATCTGGAAAGCTCCTGGGTTTCATTGTCAGTGGAAAAGGTATTGAAGTGGATCCTGCAAAAGTGAAAGCTATACGAGAGATGCCAGCTCCCCGTACTGAGAAGGAGGTTAGAGGTTTCTTGGGACGATTGAACTACATTGTAAGATTTATTTCCCAATTAACTACCATCTGTGAGCCAATCTTCAAGTTGTTGAAGAAAGATCAGGTGATGGAATGGAATGATGAGTGCCAGACTGCCTTTGATGAAATCAAGAGATATTTGCTAGAACCTCCAATTTTAATGCCACCAGTTGATGGAAGACCCTTGATTATGTATTTAACAGTATTAGACAACTCAATGGGGTGTGTATTGGGGCAACATGACGAGTCTGGTCGAAAAGAGCAGGCAATATACTACCTTAGCAAAAAGTTTACCGACTGTGAAACAAAATACTCACTGCTCGAGAAAACTTGCTGCGCTTTGGCATGGGCTGCTCGCCGACTAAGACAGTATATGTTGACCCATACTACCTTGTTGATTTCAAAGATGAATGAGGCAGTTGAAGCTGCTAATAAGAACATTAAGAAGATTGTACAGAAGATGACTGTTACTTACAAGGATTGGCACGAGATGTTACCATTTGCTCTGCATGGTTATCGTACTACAATACGTACTTCAACCGGGGCAACCCCATTCTCCTTGGTCTATGGTATGGAAGCAGTTCTGCCTATTGAAGTTCAGATCCCCTCCTTGAGAATTATGAAGGATGCAGGCTTGGATGAAGATGAGCGGATTCAGACTCGACTTGACCAGATAAATTTGATTGATGAGAAAAGGTTAGCAGCAGTTTGTCATGGCCAGATGTACCAGAAACGGATGATCAAAGCTTTTAACAAGAAGGTTAAGCCAAAGGTATATCAGGCTGGTGACTTGGTAATCAAGCGTATCATATTACCACAGGGTGATCCTAGGGGCAAGTGGACTCCAACATATGAGGGACCATTTGTAGTCAAGACAGTGTTCTCAGGAGGTGCCATGATATTGACTACAATGGATGGTGAAGACTTCCCACAACCTGTAAACGCAGACATAGTTAAAAAAATACTACGCATAAAAAGAGACCCGCTAGGTTGACAGGCCTAGGCAAAAATAAGGGCATCCCGGCAAACCAAAAGGGTTTGGGCAAAAATTAGGGATATATATATAAAAAGATGTACACCCGGCAAGTCGAAAACCTGAAAAGGCGGCTTGGGCAAAAAAGGGTATCCCGGTGGATTGAAAACCTGAAAGGGCAATCCAGGCAAAAGTTAGGGATTAAAGCGTATGACTATGTCTCGTTTGAATCACTCATGAAACTGCAACCAGTTGTACTACTTACCCAAGCTCAAACAGATAAAGCTCAATCCAATCGTTTCCGTCTCAACAGCAAGAAGATGAGATACTTGAGTGGCAATAGTAGAATTGAAACTCAATAGGATTATTTCCCACATAGCTGATTCTTTTTGTAAAACTTCATGACAAAATTCTCTTACTAGGGTTTATGTCTCCTTGTACAAACTTATCCGTGTATGGGTCACTTTTGATATAAATAAACCCCATCTTTTGAATCCAGATTTACTTTTACCCTATTTACATAAGCGAAACGTCCATTGGTTGTGTTTGAATGTATGTATGCCTTTGAATATGATTGATGTTTACCAGAAATGCATGTATGCTTTTAATATGATTGATGTTTACCAGAAATGCATGAAAATGCAGTAATAGTATTTACTAAGGACGAACGAGGGAAGGATTTCAACGAAGCTTCGCCGGTTCATCTTTACAAGACAGTTACAAACCATCAGTAGGACTAATCCATTTTCACAAAGTCTAATCTCCCCTGGAATTTATATCCATCTCTTTTATCCTCATACGGATATACGGGAAATTACTTTCCAATAAGGGCACGATGAACGAAGACGGGATGTTATACTTATCCTACTATCAAACGAAAACGAAGGTTATCTATACCTTGTTATCCCCAACAACGGGAGGTTATCTATACCTTGTTATCCCCAACAACGGGAGGTTATCTATACCTTGTTATCCCCAACAACGGGAGGTTATCTATACCTTGTTATCCCCAGCAGACGGAGGGTTATATATTCTTCAACAACGAATCGGGATTTATTTTTCTTGGCCAGCAGTTGTTATACAAGGATATCCAGACACTTCCAGCAGTGTCATATCGTACATACATCATTTACATCATACCATAACGTTAATTATCCAACAAACAATCTTATGATCTTTGGGACTGCTTTATTGTAACCTCAGGGTTACTTTATCCTCCTGATGAGCTTCTTATTACTTGGGGACTGCTTTATTGTAACCTCAGGGTTATTTTATCCTCCTGATAGCCTCTCATGACTTCAAGACTGCTTTAGAGCTACTGATTGCTCTATCCTCCTGAAATCATCCTATTACTTCAAGACTGCTTTAGAGCTATTCATTGCTCTATCCTCCTGAAGCCATCTAATTATTTCAAGACTGCTTTAGAGCTATTCATTGCTCTATCCTCCTGAAGCCATCTAATTATTTCAAGACTGCTTTAGAGCTATTCATTGCTCTATCCTCCTGAAGCCATCTAATTATTTCAAGACTGCTTTAGAGCTATTGATTGCTCTATCCTCCTGAAATCATTACTTCAAGACTGCTTTAGAGCTATCCATTGCTCTATCCTCCTGAAATCATTACTTCAAGACTGCTTTAGAGCTATTGATTGCTCTATCCTCCTGAAGACATATCACATTATTACTTCAAGACTGCTTTAGAGCTATTGATTGCTCTATCCTCCTGAAGACATATCACGTTATTATTTCAAGACTGCTTTAGAGCTATTCATTGCTCTATCCTCCTGAAATCATTACTTCAAGACTGCTTTAGAGCTATTGATTGCTCTATCCTCCTGAAGACATATCACGTTATTATTTCAAGACTGCTTTAGAGCTATTGATTGCTCTATCCTCCTGAAATCATTACTTCAAGACTGCTTTAGAGCTATTGATTGCTCTATCCTCCTGAAGACATATCACATTATTACTTCAAGACTGCTTTAGAGCTATTGATTGCTCTATCCTCCTGAAGACATATCACGTTATTATTTCAAGACTGCTTTAGAGCTATTCATTGCTCTATCCTCCTGAAATCATTACTTCAAGACTGCTTTAGAGCTATTGATTGCTCTATCCCCCTGAAGACATATCACGTTATTATTTCAAGACTGCTTTAGAGCTATTCATTGCTCTATCCTCCTGAAATCATTACTTCAAGACTGCTTTAGAGCTATTGATTGCTCTATCCTCCTGAAGACATATCACGTTATTATTTCAAGACTGCTTTAGAGCTATTCATTGCTCTATCCTCCTGAAATCATTACTTCAAGACTACTTTAGAGATGTTGATTGCTCTATCCTCCTGAAATCATTACTTCAAGACTGCTTTAGAGTATTCATTGCTCTATCCTCCTGAAATTACATTATTATTTCAAGACTGCTTTAGAGCTATTCATTGCTCTATCCTCCTGAAATCATTACTTCAAGACTGCTTTAGAGCTATTGATTGCTCTATCCTCCTGAAGACATATCACGTTATTATTTCAAGACTGCTTTAGAGCTATTGATTGCTCTATCCTCCTGAAGACATATCACGTTATTATTTCAAGACTGCTTTAGAGCTATTCATTGCTCTATCCTCCTGAAATCATTACTTCAAGACTACTTTAGAGCTGTTGATTGCTCTATCCTCCTGAAGCCATTCTATTACTTCAAGACTGCTTTAGAGCTATTGATTGCTCTATCCTCCTGAAGCCATTATTACTTCAAGACTGCTTTAGAGCTATTGATTGCTCTATCCTCCTGAGGTCCGATTTATCACTTCAAGACTGCTTTAGGGTTATCATTATTGATCGCTCTATCCTCATGAAGACATGCTGTTACATCAGTATTACTCCAGACTCCTGACAGCTCTCATTATACTACTGAAGAACTTTCCCCTAGTGGCATCTTTAAGCCCACTCAATCATGTTCAACCAACCATCAATATCACTCCTTGCACTGGTGAGTGCAAATTTTTGGGCTTTTGTGTTCAATCCCCTTCAACCTTCCAGGTTACGACTGGCAAATATACCAATCTAACCCCTCAGGTTTCAGAAAATTGAACAGGGGCAGCTGTTGCACCCCAAAATTTGCCCTCACAATACAAGACTTTGTGTTCCAAGAAGGTTCACAAGGTTCACAAAATTCATAATTGGTCAGAAGAGTTGACAATTCCCTCAGACAATGCACCTCCTAAGCAGTGCATCCAAAACTAGGGTTTTGACTTTAATCAGGCTAAATGGACTTCCAAGACTTCAAGTGAGCTTCATAACATCTTATATGTGTATAAGAACCCCCATGTCAAGTTTCAAGACTTTTCTCAAAAGTTTGCTCAGTCAGATGATCAGATAAGTCAAAAGCAGTCAATGCAGTTAAAAGGTCAAACTGAGGTCAACTGTGGTCAAACCAAAGTCAAACTTCATGATTTTTTTTGCCAACATCAAAGAGAGGTTGGGTGAGAAATATTATCATAATAACTGTAATACCCCAAATTTTGCCCTAAGATTTGTCGTCGCATTTCATTGCATTTAATCAATTACTAACAAATTTGTGTAGTCGTTTGACTTTTTGCAGGTAAATATCATATGGCATGCACTTTTTTTTTCTAAAAAGTAAAAATGGCACAATTGGCAGGAGGACATGTGTAAGGAGTTATGAGTGTGAGAGGTTGAGAGTTCGAATCTCACCTTTGGCACTTTTTGTTGTTTTTATTATTTTTACTCTAAATTTTTCTATCTTTCATTAAAAAAAATAACAAAAATAGTTTTTTATTATTATTTAATTATTATTTTCGTATTTTAATTAAATCATTTTTTAAAATATTATTTTTTTCACTTTTTTCTAAATTATTCATAAAAATATCCAAAAAATCATAAAATAAAAAAATATTGAAAAAAATTTTGTTCTTTTTATAATATTTTTTATTTTAGGAATCAATAGGATTATTAGTTTTTATTTTAAGTTTATTTTAATTATTTTAAATTATTTAAATTTTATTTTTTCTTAACTAATTATTTAGTTTGGGCTTTAAAATGGGCTTTAGGGACATTATTGACAATTTGGTGTTAACCCTAATTTGTTCCCTATATATACATGTGTTGCCTTGTTGGAAAAGAGGAGAGAATGAAAAAAACGTAAGAGGAGTGAGTGCCGTTGGCCGTTATTTAGTTTTCTTCTTCATCCATTACTATTGTTTCTTTTTCTTCATCGTTTACCGTTATTTCTTTTCCTTCATCTATTACTGTTGTTTCTTTTTCTTCATCTTTTACCGTTATTTCTTTTTCTTCATCTATTACCGTTATTTCTTTTTCTTTATCTATTACTGTTGCGTTTATATATATATATATAATTTTTAAATTGTTAGAGTTTATATATATAAGATTTTTGATCGAATTATGTCGATACGATGTTTGCACATTTGTGTGCATGACGCGTGACATTTGTGTTAGTTCGATCTGGTTGCGATGATCGCATTTTTGTGTGAGCAATAATACTATTTTTTGCTTAATTTCTTTTTCTTTGCGATAAATTTTGTTTCGTCCGATTTAGATCTGGTTGCGATGAGCGCATTTCTGCGTTAGCAACATTGTTGGGTTATTTGGCACATTTAAAATTCATTATTGCTTTATTATTATTATTATTATTATTATTATTATTATTATTATTATTATTATTATTATTATTATTATTATTATTATTATTATTATTATTATTATTATTATTATCATTATTTATTATTATTATCATTATTATCATTATTATTATTATTGTTATCATTAATTTATTAAAATTTGTTGTAATATAAAAATCTGTTTTTTTTAAAAATAAATGACATTAACATCTTTTTTCCAAATTAATATGAAAACCTAATTTTTATTTTCTATATGATTCTATGTATATATTTATTATAATTCTTGTAAATTTTTGTAAATAAAATTAAACCTTATAAACACTTAATGTAAAATTTTGGTGAATGTGATTATTGATTAGTTAAAATTTGTTTTCATCATAATGTGTAAATATTTTTCTTAATAATTGTTAATATATAATTAGAGATAATTAAATTTTTGTAAATGATTAAGAAATTTATAATTATGTTATATTTAGAACTTTATATTATAGTAATTATTTAATCATTTATGTTTCTAAATAAAAATCAAATCTCATGATATTTAGAACTTTATATTATAGTAATTATTTAATCATTTATGTTTCTAAATAAAAATCAAATCTTATGATATTTAGAACTTTATATAATAGTAATTATTTAATCATTTATGTTTCTAAATAAAAATCAAATCTTATGTTTAATCACGTTATTAATTAATTATTATTGCTAATCATATTTTGTTGCTTATTATTATTTTGAAATTTCTATCTTATTATTTTTTCTAACTTTGTCTATTTTTCTCATTATTATTGTTTCAACTAATTATTTTCACTAACTTTATATTTATACTAACCTTATTTAATTTTTCTTATTATTTACTAACCCTAATATTTTATTTGCTTATTTGTTATTTTTTTAATTTTGTAATTGCCTCTTGGATGTAAATTGTAATTACTTAATTATTATTATCATTATGGTTAGTAATTAGGGAGTGCTAATATGTATGATATTTAAAAAAATAAATTAGATCATTTTAATATAAGATAATTAAATTAAACATTTCACACACGTAAGTCGATTTTAATCGCCGTCTCACTTCTTAAGGATATCCCTCAAGTTGCCTATGAATATTGGTTAAGTGGGGTGTATAAAGCAAGTCCCTCAAAAAGAAAATCATCAAAGTCCCTTATGGTTGCCTTTACGAATCAAGTCCCTTTCGAAAAATGATGATGGTCCCTTATATGTGCTTATTACATCCCACAATGGCCTTCAAAGTCAAATTGTCCCTCACATGTCCCTTAACATCCAAAGTAAGGACTACCTACTCCATTATAGTAGGGATAGTCTTACTAAAGGAAAGAATAAAGAATAAGAAAGACCTTTAAACATTAGGGTAGGTTACTCCTAGGTATCTGCTCACTTCAAAACTTTTTCACACTTAAACAAATTTCCAACAAAGTTTTCAAACAAGTTCTTAACACATCCTTACATGGATTATTTATTAACTATTCTGAAAATTTTCTATTCACACACGACACTTTCAAAACAATTCAAAAGTGAGCTTAAGTACCTAAGAGCCCATGGATAACCATGGATGAAAAGGGTGCTAACACCTTCCCTTTTCATAACCTACCCCCCGGACCCAAAATATTCTCTAAGGTCTTTCCTGTTCTTTTATAACCTTTCCTTATGGATAAAATAAAAGTCGGTGGCGACTCTTGCTATCCGCAACATTGTTTAAAGTCAGTTCACCGGGTTACAAGGATAACGAAACAGTTACACTTACGGCAGAGTGTAGCGCCATTATTCAGAACCGCATGCCTCCTAAATTAAAAGACCCAGGTAGTTTCTCCATACCCTGCGTCATAGGAAAGTTCGTAATAGACAAAGCTCTATGCGATTTAGGAGCTAGTATCAGTGTTATGCCCTTATCTATATGCAAAAAGCTGAATATGGGAGACCTCAGACCAACCAAAATGTCCGTACAATTAGCTGACAGATCAGTAAAATACCCCGTCGGAATACTGGAAAACGTTCCAGTACGCATAGGACAATTCTACATTCCAACCGACTTCATAATCATGGACATCAAGGAGGACACTGTAACCCTAATTATCCTAGGAAGACCATTCCTAGCTACAGCCGGAGCGATTATAGACGTAAAGAAAGGAAGGCTAACATTCGAAGTAGGAGAAGAAAAGATAGAGTTCATTCTCACCAAGTTCTTACAAGCACCAGCAATAGACGATACCTGCTATTTAGTAGACGAAATTGACGAATGCATAAGAGAACTTGAAAATAAAGAGACCACGTATTCAGAAATAATAAAGATTCAAATACCCGACATTTCTGAAGACGACAATTGGCGTAAACCATATAAAGACGACAACCTAAGCGAAAGCTTAGCACTGACACCAAATCATATGCCGGGTCCGAAGAACCCATCTTTAGAACTTAAAACACTACCCAAAAACCTCAGATATGAATTTCTAGACGTTGAACTAAAAAGACCAGTGATAGTCAACGCCGACTTAGGACAACCAGAAACCGAAAAGTTATTAGAAGTCCTAAAGAAGTACCCCACTGCGTTAGGCTATAACATAAGCGATCTAAAAGGTATAAGCCCTTCGATCTGTATGCATCGAATTACAATAGAGGAAGACTCTAAAACCTCTCGAGAGCATCAGAGAAGACTAAACCCCATCCTGAGCACTGTAGTCAGAGATGAAGTAAAGAAATTACTAGATGCAGGAATCATCTATCCGATCTCCGATAGTGAATGGGTTAGCCCAGTTCATGTCGTACCAAAGAAAGGAGGAGTCACAGTCATTAAAAACGAAAAAGGCGAATCGATAACAAAAAGAGTCGTGACTGGAAGTAGGATGTGTATTGATTATAGGAAGCTTAACAAGGCTACGCGCAAAGATCAATTCCCGCTACCCTTCATAGACCAAATGTTAGAAAGACTAGCCAAACATTCATATTTCTGCTATCTAGATGGTTACTCAGGATTCTTCCAAATTCCCATCCATCCTGATGACCAAGAAAAGACTACATTCACCTGTCCTTACGGTACTTTTGCTTACCGCCGAATGCCGTTCGGACTCTGTAACGCTCCAGCAACCTTCCAAAGATGCATGATGGCAATCTTCGCAGATTTCATAGACGACATTATGGAAGTGTTTATGGACGATTTCTCAGTATGTGGACAAAGTTTCGAAGGATGCTTAAAAAACTTAGAAATGGTACTAGAACGTTGCGTAAAAGTAAACCTCGTCCTAAATTGGGAGAAATGCCATTTTATGGTCCGACAAGGAATAGTTCTAGGACATGTCATATCAGATAGAGGGATTGAGGTAGACAAAGCTAAAATAGAGATTATAAAAGATCTCCAACCTCCAAAATCCGTACGTGAAATACAGAGTTTTCTAGGACATGCCGGTTTCTACAGAAGATTTATAAAAGATTTCTCGAAAATCACAAAACCTTTGACCGGCCTGTTAATGAAAGATGTTGAGTTCATCTTTGACGACGAATGTTTAAAAGTATTCGAAACATTAAAATCAGCCCTTATCACCGCACCAATCATGCAACCACCCGATTGGAGACTACCGTTTGAAATCATGTGCGACGCGAGTGATTACGCTGTAGGCGCAGTTCTAGGACAAAGGAAGGAAAAGAAACTCCATGCTATCTACTATGCCAGTAGAACCTTAGATCCTGCCCAAATGAACTACGCTACCACAGAAAAGGAACTTCTAGCAGTTATATTTGCGCTTGACAAATTCCGTTCCTACTTAGTAGGAGCAAAAATTATAATATACACAGACCACGCTGCCATAAGGTACCTAATAAGCAAAAAGGATGCCAAACCAAGACTATTGAGATGGATCCTGTTATTACAAGAGTTTGATTTAGAAATCAAAGATAAGAAAGGAACCGAGAACATTGTTGCGGATCACTTATCCCGAATAGAAGGCATCAGACACGAACCAATACCGATAAATGATGATTTCCCGTACGAACGTCTGATAGCCAAATTAGAAAGTGACACACCCAATGCAATCTCGGAAGATCCAGAATTCGAAAAAGCCGTAAAAGCCGTCTATGCCCAAGTCACATTACCTTGGTATGCAGACATCGTTAATTACCTCGCTGCGGGCGTGCTTCCACCGGATCTTACTTATCAGTAAAAGAAGAAATTCTTCCATGATCTGAAACACTATTATTGGGACGAACCCCTACTCTTCAAGAGAGGGGCCAACAACATATATCGTCGCTGTGTCCCAGAGGAAGAAATAGAAAATATTATTTCCCAATGCCATTCAGCACCATATGGTGGTCATGCTAGTACGTCCAAGACGTGCGCTAAGATTCTCCAAGTCGGCCTATTCTGGCCTAATCTCTGGAAAGACGTTCACATCGCTGTGCAAAAGTGCGATAGATGCCAACGAACTGGCAACATCTCACGACGCGATGAAATGCCTCAGAAAGGAATCTTAGAGGTAGAAATATTCGACGTTTGGGGAATAGATTTCATGGGACCTTTCCCTCCTTCTTTTGGTAATAATTACATACTCGTCGTTGTCGATTACGTGTCTAAATGGATAGAAGCCATAGCTGCTCCAACAAATGACGCACACGTAGTAATCAAACTCTTCAAGAACACAATCTTTCCTAGATTCGGTGTACCCAGACTCGTCATTAGTGACGGAGGATCTCACTTCATATCACGAATATTCGATAAACTTCTTTCTAGATATGGAGTCAGGCACCGAGTAGCTACACCCTATCATCCGCAAACTAGTGGACAAGTAGAGGTCTCGAACAGAGAAATAAAATAGATCTTGGAAAAGACTGTCGCTACCTCGAGAAAAGATTGGTCATCAAAGCTACAAGAAGCTTTATGGGCTTATAGGACCGCATTTAAGACACCAATAGGTACTACCCCCTATAAATTAGTTTACGGTAAATCCTTCCATCTCCCTGTAGAGTTAGAGCACAAGGCTTTTTGGGCCATCAAGACACTCAACTTCAACTACACCGAGGCAGGAGAAAAACGAATCTTGAACTTACACGAGTTGGAAGAACTTCGATTAGACGCTTACGAAAATGCCTGTATCTACAAAGAACGAACTAAAAAGTGGCATGATAAACGTTCAATCAGGAAACAATTCAATGTGGGAGACATCGTATTGCTCTTCAATTCACGATTAAAACTCTTCCCAGGAAAACTAAAATCTAGGTGGTCTGGACCCTATGAAGTGACTAAAGTACTTCAGAGTGGAGCTGTCGAAATTACCGATAAGACGAATGCACCATTCATCGTAAACGGGCAACGTCTAAAACATTACAATAAGAACGACAACAGTCCTCAAGTCAGCAATATAACATTGCTTGAGCTTCCAGCTCAGACACCCGAATAGCTTCTCACCAAGCTATCGTCAGGCTTTAGACGTTAAAAACAGCGCTTACTGGGAGGCAACCCAAATTTCCCTCGCTATTGCATTTCATTTTTCCTTAAAATTCTACTTTGAAAAATCCAACAAAAATTCTAAAATTACTACTACTTTTTACTTTCGTTCATTTTCGCACTTTTATTCTTATTTTATTTTTTCTCTTTTTTTTGTCTTTTGTTTCTACCACTTTTCGTTTTTAAAAATCCTGACTTCAATTTCTTGTTTCAAACTTTTCAGGATTTTTAAAGCCTTCAAAACATTCCTTCTGTTTTCTCCGAATTATCTGCGAATATGGCCGAGTACGATTTCACAAAGGTTCACTTCAGAGGACTCGCTCAAAAGGCAAGATTTGCAGCACTGACCGAAAGAGAATTTGCCTTAACGCTGTATTATGACAAGGCTACTATGGATAAACTAGGGATCATAGATAGCATTCAATACCTGTTCAATCAACTGGGTTGGGAGAACACTGCTCTGAAAACACGTTTCGCTACCTACAAGGATCTTACCTATGAATTCCTTAGTTCTTTCAGATACACACCCAACTATGGCTTTGGATCCAACACAGAGCTGATTACCTTCCGATTGTTTGGAATGGACCAAACCCATAGCAGGATGTCACTAGCTAACCTCCTAGGATTCCCTAGCGGACCGCATGTGTTCATCAGTGCAGAAGATGACGATATTGATTTGCAACTCGATCACTTCTGGGGTAAAATCACAGGCGACTATCACCCTGAACCAGACAAAATGTAAAATGATGACATTCATAACCCCGCCTTCAGATACTTCCACAAGATACTAGCTCACACCTTGTTTGGAAAAGAAGAAAATATTACCACAGTGTCTAAGGAAGAGTTATTCATCATGTTCTGTGCTTCTCAGGGACGGACAGTAAACGCAGTGCCTTTCATGATGAGATCCTTCAAACGCCTCACGCTGGAACCTCAGACACCTATTCTTATAGGAGGACTAGTAACAATGATTTCCCACGAGCTTGGCCTTAGATTCCATTTAAATGCCAGCACTCGTTTCGGTACCATCAGACCCATGAACATACAATTCTGCTTTAACAGGCGCATCTTAGGGATTATGGGACCTGGATCGTATGAGTACCTTATTAACGAAAAACCAGTACAACTATTCACACTGCCTGATCATCTGATGACAAGCATCCACAACAAGGATAACTGGCTCTACGAATTGGATGAGCCTATGGGACCTCCTTCACCACAGTCAACACGCCAGGACTATATGTATGACAGTGACCACATCTCTGAGGCACACGACTACATGTACTATGAGGACGCCGCCTCTGAAACTGAAGTAGACCCTATGACTCCTCCACACTACAATACTTACCCTGAGCCTATCCCTGAGGAAACCACCGACAAAATGGATGTCGTGTTACTCAAATTGGACAACGTTGATAAAGCTCTGACTAATGTAAAAGCTGATATCGCAGGCATGCACAGCGAACTGGTAGGCTTCATGGATCTAGTCTGCGACCAACTCGACTACTATTCACAAAAATTCGATGAGTTGAAGGCACAAAAAGATTAGTTATTAGCTCGTAGCAGTAGTTTCAGTTTAGTCTAGTCTAGTTTAGTTTAATTTCATCATTTGAATTTTTTGTATTGTTAGTTTTCATTATGTACTACATACAATTGTTTCCATTTTATGTTATTTCAATTCTAGTTTTATTCAATTATTCTGTTTTCGCATTATTTGTTGTTGGTTGGCTGTTATATTACGTCACCGTATCAATACTAAGCTTTAAAATCACCACGAGTACGCCCTCAGAGCAAAATTCTGCATTCTGCAGATTTTGCTGCTATGACGATCGTCACAGCCCCATGACGAGCGTCACGCGGGTGACGACCGTCACGCATCCCAGAACTGCTATATGATAAAACAGGGTTCGTGTTCCCTTCCACTCCCCCCATTATCACTTTCAAACTTCCAAAATTCATACCCCACTACGATTTTCGTCCTCCCCACATTGAACTATAAACCTCAACTCCAAATTCAACCTCCAAACCACCGTTCTGTCATTTTTCCCTCTTTAACGAAAAACCCCAAAACCTCCGAAACCTCTCCATCTTCAACAATGGCCGGAAACGCAGATGTCAGCAACATTTCCTTCCCTGAAGGCGAGCTAGGCGACAGACAACGCGCACAGTACATTGCATTTCATCAGAGGTCACTCCAGCCAACTCACTACCCGCACCTTCCATCGCTTACAGAGCTCGGACTCCTTGAAGGTGTAACCTGGATGCTTCAACGAGCAGGCATCTGGAACCTCTGCACCAACCCCCAGCCGACCTACGAACAACTCACTCTTGAGTTCTTGAGTTCGTTCACATACGTCACCAGCAGCGGCGAACTCAACCAGCACACAGGTGCCGCTTGTTTCCGGATGTTTGGCGTCAACTATCAGGTGAATCAGAATCAGATCGCCAGCATCCTACAGCTACCCCGCGGCGACAACTCTCATCGCCGCATCACTGACCAGTTCCAGCACGAAGCCTTCGCGTTGTGGTATCAGTTGACCGGCCTAAATGCCGATGGTTGGGACTCCCTGCACGCCACTCACATCCATAACCCAGCCATCAGGTACTTTCATAGAGCGTTGAGCAACACCATCTTCGCCAGAGACAACAACCACAAAGTGAACTCCAAGGAGCTCTTCTTTCTGCATTGCGTCTTCAACAATGAACCTGTCAACGCTGCCCCGTTCCTGCTGGCTCACATTCAGGCCAACTGCAACCGTGGCTCGAAGCCATTCTACTTTGGCGGGATTGTCACGGCTATTGCACTTGGGCTGAACCTTGGCGACCGCCTTCAGCACCTCCATTCCATCCCCTCGGTGTTCCTTGACACCGACCACTGCAGGGCCTCCCATCTCATCCGCTCCCGAGCTGACGGGAAATACCATCCGGTTGTGCGTGGCAAGACCGTCAGAAGCATCATCCTTCCGTCCCGCACCCGCATCCATCCAGAGGACCGTACCAACTGGTTGTTCGACCTCACTGCCCCTCCTGCTGCCGCTGTTCCTACTCAGGATCCCACTCATGATTCCGACGATGAAATCCAAGCTGAGTTGGACAGGTCCGAGCAGCCAGAGGCATCGCAGCCTCCTCCTCCAGTAGGTACATCTTCTCGCCGCCGCCGTCACCATCCCGTGCCCGACTAAACCGAAGAGGACCTCCGTCGCTCCCTAGACCAGCAGGCACAGATACTCACGATGCTGCAGCAGCAGAACCAGCGAGCTGACCAGTTCGAAGCTTGGCACCGGACTCAAATGCAACAACTTCACACCGGCCAAGCTACGATCACTGAGAGTCTAGCGAATCTGACCCTGCAGGTCGAAGGACTCCGAGACACGGTCTACCACACCGGAGCCATGAGCTATGAGGATAGAGTAGCCCTTGCTAAAGCCAGAGGACGCCAGCACGGACGTGACAGAGGCCGGGACTAGATTTTCATTTTTTTTCCTTTATTGTTTACTATATTTCAGTTCTTTGTATTCTCATTTTCAGTTGTATCTCCCTCTCGCATGCTTCAAGAATCAGTGAGGACACTGATCGAGATAGTGTGGGAGCGAAACCTTATTTCCACTGTACTCTGAACTTCCCTTATCTACTGTATTTCCATTTCACTGCACTTTTGAATTTTAGTAATTTCTATTTTTACACTTTCTATTTCTAGCAAATAAAGCTCGTCTATATATTTTTCACGTTACGCAAACAATCCCCACATCATTTGTTCCTACAAAAACTTTCATTTGTTCCTCAAAAGCAAAAGCATCACGAGAATGCACCTGAGTTCAAAACAAGTTTCGAAACCCCGAGGAAACGACAGTTCTAACAAAACCAGTATCGTCCAGACACCTTAGATCTCTAGTTTATGCGAGTCGATTTCACCACCTACGTGTACCAAAGTCTCAAGTGTCTACGCAAACTCAACCCCAAGTAGTTTATACTAGCAGTCAGCACCATCCTAAAAACACTTCTAAGCGAGCGACCGATGCAAATAAGTGTATGATCTCCAAAAAGATGAAAAATCATGAAAAGAGAGCTAAAAAGCCCAAGAATATAAGATACGTTTCCTTCTAAGTTAGGTGCTCCTCACCCGAGCATTTAGCCCAACGGCACGAAAATCTCATTGAAAAATCAATGACACCAAATTATGATCAATGAAGAAGATCAAAAACAAAAACGAGATCATATTCACTAACAGGTCGACTTGCCATGAAAGTGTGCGGACAACGGGCTTAATGTGATTGCGCTAGAACAAACAGGGTGAACTTGCCACGAGAACCTTGACACCAAGATACGGTAGCATGACTGAGACCGATTTGCATAAAAAGGAGACCTCCGGAGACTCGTAGTCCAGTGTCGTCGTGATACTCGCCTTGTTCCTACCAAGAATCCCGGTTTTTCCAAACTCTGCGAACGAAGGAGCAGCCTCGTGATTGCCGACTTTTCCACGTTTTACTTGAGGACAAGCAAAGATTCAAGCTTAGGGGAGTTTGATAACACGAAATCATATAGATATTTTCATGTATAATTCGACTAAAAGCTAACCGTTTTCGATCCGATTTCGGGTTATTTCCGTGTATTTGTCTGATGTTTTTGCAGGTATTCAACGATCACGTCTAAACAAGGCAACATGAAGAAAAGAAGCAATCCCAGATGAAATATGGACGAAAAAGGAGTGAAAACACAATGAAAAGCGCAGTAGACAGTTTTTGCTGATGTGACGACCGTCACAGATGCATGACGACCGTCACACGGGTGACGACCGTCACACCCTGTGACGACCGTCATGCAGGCAAAAACGCCCCACTCAGATTACACGTCAAAAGAGCAGTTCCAATTCCCATTAAATGGTCCACTACTCCCTAAATTATCTGCCTCAAGGTCCATCATCCTCAGAGATAACCGTTGGGATTCCACTTCTATAAAAAGGGAAGCAGGGGACTTCAAAAAGGGAGCTGCATTCATACCACGAAGTGCTGCCGAATTTAATTTCCAGAGCAAATTTACTTTCCAGTTTTTATTTGTATTCCTTTCCTTTATTCCCTTTTTCAATTCCTCATTCCCATTTCCGCTCTTCTGTAATACCTATTGCACTGTACGATCAATTTGGAACTAAAGATCAGAATCCTGCCAACATCTGTGGAGGATCTGTCCAAAGGCCAATTGGCATTATTTACAGGTTTTCATTTTGATCGACTTCTGTTTTATCATAATGCAATTTATTATTTATTATTATTATTTATGTTTTGTTTTTCTCAATTCCATGTCTAACTAAACTTAGGTAATCGATATGTAGTAATAATTCGAATGGGATTTGATAACTCTTGTTTGAAAACTTTCTTTTCACAAAAATAACCTATGGTCTAAGTGTTTAAAAATTGATTCACGAAATAAACTTCGTCGCGAAAGCGAGAACTTATTTAAAAGTAGTTTTGCCACGAAAGTGGGAAATTAATTAAGATACGAACCAACAAGCGAAAGCTGGGGTAAGGTCAGATAGTAAACACTAGGCATTTGTTTTAATAACAGCGAAAGCACTTTAAAACGAATTAGAACTTAGAGATTTCCAAAAAATAGTTTAAACCCCGAACGGGATACGAAAATGTATGTTTGGCCCTTAGGATTATGATTAACGTCAATAACCATCGTGAGGCGAGAGTCTTCAAATCTCCATTTTCTGCTTAAATAAACTGTGAAAACTATTTCATACACCAGTAACTTATCAAATCCCTGAAGAACACAATTACTACGTATCGATTCAATTAATTAAAATCTAAACAGTAATCTTAGTTCCCCCTTTTAGTGACAATCTTATCCCCTTAAAACATATTCTACCTAGCTAAACATAGTAACTCCCGAGAACACTAGTTTGATTACGAGTCCCTGTGGGATCGATATCTTTTATTACTACGCGATAGACTGTGCACTTGCAGTTAGTTGTATTAGACATAGAAAGTCGCGATCAGCTCGCAAAGATATCACATCCTCTTCCTACGTATCCTAACTAGGATAGAATCAGAGCAATCATAGTTCACCTCACCGAGGATAAAGAACTCTTGATTATGATCAAGATTCAAAGGGGAACAAACATAACAATACTTGCATAGAGTTTAACAAAACTCTCTAATCTAAGTTGTACACTCAAGAGAATTGGGAGTAAGTAATCATTACTATGATTCTTACATAGAGTTAACAAACTCTATCTTAAAGTTCTAGTTGAAAGATACTCCTAACAAGGGGTAGTCCTTTTAGACTTAAAGCAAAGTCTAATGGACGTAATTTCTAACTTAACTAAGATGGAGATGACTTAAAAAAGTCAAAGGGAGTGTTATGAGCTATCTATGACCATGAAGTCAATAGAGAGACTTTCCTTTGGAAGGGGAAAAGAATTAGACAACTTGGATGAGAACTAAAGAGTTTCATCACTTGGGGAAATAAACTTAACAAAGTAATAATCATTCAAACATGATGAATATAAGAGATATGATTACAACCAAGAACATGCAAACATATTACAATATCAAGCAATGGTTTCAATCAAGATAAATTGTTACAACCAATGCAAACATCAAGATATTACAAGATCATGAAGGGTAAGTTCTTACAAGACTCAATGATGAAAGGTAAAAACCAAAGGCATATCTTAACAAAGACGGGGATATTTCTTAACAAATATGGAAGGGATCTTGATAAAGATTGGTTTTCTAAAGATTGATAAATGACATATTCCTATCACATAAACACATTTTATATTTTTGATAACTTGAAATCAAACATGATGAATGCATAATTTCATATGTTAAAAATGATAACCTAAATCAGTTAAAGGAAAAAAATAATGAAATGCTCATACCTCATATGACTCAATGGAATCATAATCAAGAATAATTTCGGTTAAATTTCTTGTAAAACAGAATCAAAAAGATAATCTTAAATGTAGTACATTATACCAAAGATAACTCAGAATTGAAGCAATAGACTATACCAAAGATAACTCATGTAATAATCCCAATCTAACAACTAATCTCTCCAAATGATATATTCCTATAACATAAAACATTTCATATTTTTGATAACTTTAAATCAAACTTGATGAATGCATAATTTTCTCTGTTAAAAATGATAACCTAAATCAGTTAAAGAAAAAAATACCAAGAACAAAATCGGTTAAATTTCTTGTAAAAATGAATCAAAAAGATAATTTTAAATATAGTAGATTATACAAAAGATAGCTCAGAATCAGAATTGAAATGAAACAAAACAAACCATGTTGATCAGTTCAGATTCCTTCAATCATATCTTTAAGGGGCTGCATCAACCCAAACCAAAGATTAATAGTGAATGTGATATATATAATATAAAAATTAGCACACTTATTAAATATTTGATAACTTTACCCCAACCTGCCAACAACAATATATGAAATACTGAAATAGTAAAGATTTAATGAGTGTCGTGATCCTTCATGATATGTGCAATACTAACCATAATCATCACGCTTTTCTTGAAAAACTTCTTCGAGGAAAACACCCAAAATAGGTCATAAAGGAGGGTACCTCATGAGAAGAACCGTGTCAACCTATTTTGCAAAATAAACATAAATTAGCATCTTATTTTTTCACTAAGAACAACACCACCGTCACTTCTATCAACAAGAAGAATAAGACCCGGAGCAAATCAAACAAAATGAACTAAACACCAGTAAAACATAAAGGTCACAACACATAAAAAAAAACCTAACAAAGAAACCCAAAATTTTAAATAAAATATGAAAGAACCCTAAAAAACTGCTTGAAAATTAACACTGAGAAGATTCAATTTAACCCTTCTGATTTCATATCTTGAACTAACACATCATCTTTTAGCAAGGTATCATTACAATCTGTAAAGAAGAGGAAGAAGGAAGAAGAAGATGGAGAGGGAAGAAGTAGAAGAAGACGGAAGAAGAAGAAGAAGAAGGAGAGAGAGAGAGAGAGAGAGAGAGAGAGAGAGAGAGAGAGAGAGAGAGAGAGAGAGAGAGAGAGAGAGAGAGGATATTTGAGCTTTCAAATTTAAAATTTGAATTGGTTCTTGGATAAAGGGAAAAAAGGAAAAAACAATTGTAATAAAACAATAACTATATAGTTATAATTGAACCAAATGACATCATTGATTCCAAAAGTAATTTTAAGGCACAAAATACTCTTAAATTGATGAAGTGACATGTTTTTAACAAAGGATAAAAAATGTTTTTTTAGAACTCTTTTCTTTTTTATATGGTAGATGATTATTATGATAAAAGCAATAAAAAGAGACGTTGTTGATATGATTATAAGAAATATATTGAATGCAGATATTAGGATACGACAAGTTAGATTAATTGTTGATTGAAAAAAATATTTGTTATGATAAATTTAATTAAAAATGGATATTGTTGAATTAATAAAAAAAAATAGAATAGGAATAAAAAAGACTTATGATTTGATTAAAACAAGATATTGATTGCAAAAATTAAAATTGATGGATTTGTATTATTTTGATTTTGATTGACTTATTAGAGTTTATGATTGTACAAAATAAAAATTTAGAACGAGCAACTTGTATTCTAACAATTCAAGGATAAAAAATTGTTCCTCAAATTGATCCTTTTAAAATAATTGGTTTTTCTTAGTTTTCTCATTTTAAAGACGAAAGTTGGAACAATCAAGTTGTTGCAACATATGCCCTAAAATTTCAATAATTAAAAAGGTGTTCACCTAGCTAATTAATCCCTTTTAAAATAATTTTAATTCACAGCATGTACCCTAAAATTTCAATAATTAAAAGATGTTCACCTAGCTAATTAACTCCTTTTAAAATAATTTTTAATTTATTTATTTTGAAGATAAATTTTTGAACAACCAAATTGTCTCATTCTAAAGACCCGGGAATTAATATGATGTTAATATAATTAATCTCTTTTAAAATGATTTTAAATTTTAAAATTAATTTTATTATAGAATTGGGATTTATAATAATCAAACAATCAAACTTTGATTCTTAAAACTCAAATATTTTATAAAAAAAATTACATCTAAAATTAACGTTAAAATTTAATTTATTTTGTAGAATTTTATTTGAATTGCTTTTCTTTAAAGATTTCACATTTTATAAAAAGGGATGAAATTCAAATTTTTAATAGGATGAAGTAAAATGGTATTGGGTCTATAAAAGACTTTTTTATTTATTAAAAAAAAAAGAATGGGCTTGGTGCTAATTTTGAAAAATGGCCTTTTGTTCAAGGCATATCCTATGTTCTTGATTTAGTGAGGGAATAAAGAATCAACAAATTCAAACTTTTGAAAGAATATAAAAGTAAATATGAGTAGATAAAATCTTTAGCTATTAATTTATTTGATTAAAGGAAATGAGGGATATATAATTTACTTATATAATATATTACCCAATGGCAGATTTCATGCTTTATTTCTGCATTCAGTTGTCTCAATAACTCATAAAATAGACGTAAAACCAAAAAAAAATAAAATTGCCAAAGTTAAGTGAGGAAAAAGAAGAGACAAAACATACCTAAGGCATTGTAAGACAAGAAATTTACCTTCAAAATGATTTTGACAAGAATGCAATTGATTAGAAGCTCATGATAAGAGATAGTTTACAAGGAAGATAGTTTACAAAGTATCAGGTTGGCAGTTTATAAAACTAATCAATGAAGAGACTCACAAATGATAATTGAGCAAAAAATCTATTTATCAAGCAAGGATACATAAACTCACAACCAAGAAATTTTGGTAACATGAAATTACATACTTATAAGAAGATTAGGGATTCCAATTGAAAGAAACCACACTACTTATTAACTAATAACAGAAAGTTAGTTGGAAATTAGTTAATAGTTAGAAAGTTAGTTAACTTGCATTTCAAGTTTCTATATTATACATGTGATACATAGTAGTTTATTATAAGCCATCACATTCATGTATATAAGTTGCAACTTTCAGTTATTTGACTCAATGAGAAACTAATTTCTTCCACTCTTTTGATGTTCATCATTGTTGAATTCTCTCATCATAATATGATATCATCGAGTTACACTATAGTTTCTCTTCATTCTCTTTCTTTCTTACAATTTTCAAATTCTTATCACTACTTTCTTGACTATATTTCTCTTTTCCTTCTTCGATTCAATCATCATGCCTCCTCGTCTTCAACCTCCAGTTTTTGTCTCCAATGGAGATATTAAATCTATCTACTACATCCATACGAGTGAAGGTCCCAATTACATAAAGCTCGTGCCTCCTTTGAATGATTTTAAATATCTAGCTTGGTCAAGATCTATGCAGCGAGCACTAGGTGCCAAGAACAAGTTATCTTTCATCGATGGATCCATTGAAGTTCCAGATCATCTTGATCTGAATTAAGCAGCATGGGAACAATGCAACTATCTGGTTCACTCATGGATTCTAAATTCAGTTTTTGAGCCAATTGCTTAAACCGTCGTCTTCATGGAAAATGCTCTAGATGTTTGGATAGATCTCAAAGAATGAGTTACAAAAGCTGATCAAATTCGTGTTTCAAATCTTCAAGCTGAGATCAACAATATAAAACAAGGTTCCAAGTCAATTTTTGATTATTATACTGAAATGTGTGGCTTATGGGGAAAATTGAATTCACATAGATCAATGCCAACCTTTATCCGCAATCAACAATTAAGATGTGAAGTAATGCGTTCTGCAAGGAACTTTTGCATAGAGACCAAATCATTCAGTTTCTCCCAGATTTGAATGACAATATTTCAATTATCAAAACTCAAGTCTTCTTATGGAACCATTACCTTCTATCAACAAAAGATGTTCGATGGTCATTCAAGAAGAAAACAATAACATTTCTCTTTTACCAAAACCTGAGAACAACCTTCAAACTGAAGAATCTAACACCTTGATTAATGCATATAATGCAAGTAAATCTCAAGATCATGGCAAGAATCATATGCATTCAAGATATAAAAAGGACCTCAAAATTTGCACTTATTACAATAGAATTGGTCATACTATTAAGGTATGCTAGAGAAAAGTTATTATCACATAACATTCATACAATTCTCTCTTAATTTAACAATAAAATTTCATCACACTAGTTTTATTTTTATTCACCAAAACATAATTATATCCAAACATAATATCCATACATTTCATTTTTAACCAAACAAATAAAAAATATTGTGATTGTGAGTTATGATGAAAGAGCGGACGATAGAGGAGTAGAAAGGGAGACACTGGTTTGACAGAGGAATGACGACACTAGTTGGTTGGACTGTAAAATTGTTAAAATGAGGTATGAAGTATTGAAGAATTTAAAAATGAAATGGCTAATAAAGTTTGACTGAAATGTGAAAGATTTTCTTCAAAGAAAATTTTAAAAAAAATAAAAAGAAATAAATATAAGGAAACTAAATTTTTTAGAAGATGAAAAAATAAGGTATAATAAACTAATGATATTTAAATGATTTTTATAATTTATTAACAAATATGGATATCCGCGGGCATGAATATTATTAAACCCGTATCTATATCTATTAACAAACTGGTATCTAAATATCCATTTATTTTATCCGTGAATATCCATTTAAGCAATCTGCCCCATATCCGTGACGAATTTTATCCACGGATATCCGCGGGTACGAATTTTTTTTCCATCCCTACTCTCAAGTGATTATCTTACTTCAACATTCAAATTTAAATTCTGTTGAATACCAATTATGACTTAAATTGAACTAACTTTCTAAGCAATTTTTAACTCTTTAATTGTGTTTTAGATGATTTATTCCATGATATTGTGTGAATTTCTAGCATAATCGCATTGTCCTTTAGATTCCTTTATTTGTGTGTTAATGTGCAGGAATTAGGCATGAATCTAAAAGAAAGATGCACAAAAGGGTGGAAAAGGAAACCAAAGAAAAGAAGAGAAAATTCAGCTAGCTCGTTGTGCGAGCTCTCAGCGAAGGGAAAGCGAGGCCGCTGTGC
Source organism: Lathyrus sativus (assembly GCA_963859935.3). Classification (NCBI taxonomy): domain Eukaryota; kingdom Viridiplantae; phylum Streptophyta; class Magnoliopsida; order Fabales; family Fabaceae; genus Lathyrus; species Lathyrus sativus. The sequence goes on along the minus strand of OZ012739.1, from coordinate 619,215,160 downwards.
GACCTCTGGCGAAGTGAAAGTGAGGCAAAACAGAGAGATGACGGTAGATAAATTGCGTTGTGGCCGCTGTGCGACACCTGGGCGAGATAACTCACAGTGCAAGCTCATATTTTTCTTGAAGGGCGATTTAACTATTCTGAGGCACTTAAATTCCTAAAAGTGGAGCTCGATGTGCGAGTGAGAGCTTGATGTGCAAGCTAGCACAGACTTGGAATGTTATTTATGTACTTTTTCTTGCTTTTTAGAGAGACTTCTTACACACAACATTTCCTTAGAGCACAAAAACCCTAAAACCATCATTTCTTCATCCAAGAGGTGATCTTCATCAAATAGGATCTGGATTCGCATCCATTATCGATTATTTATCTTAGATGCACATTCATGTCCTTCCTTTCCTTGTGAAGCAAGCTACCGTGGTTTTTGGTAGCTAAATCCTTTGTATCAAGGGTAGATGTAGTCTTCCTTAAGCTTGTATGTATTTTCTTTAATCTTTTGCATGTCAACAAGTTGATGATCAATGTATGATGAATACCTTTGTTATTAATGATATATTTATGATTTGAATCACTATTGAAAGGTATTTTTCAAACCTTGACCTAAGTTATTCATCTATCAATGAACAAACTCTAGACATAGATTTGTGCGTTGATATTCACTTTGTATCAATCTTTAAGTTTATTGTGTTGATTATTAGCATGAGACATCATCTAGTAATTAATATGATAATACTCACGAAATCGCTTTAGACATAAACGATATTAAGATGATACATGATTATATTGATTAAAAATAAATTCACATGCTTGATTGAGAGAATAAATGCAAGTTAGGTTGATGAAATCTATTCTTTATATGTCTTTTTAAACAAACATCTTTCAAACTTTAATCTTTGCTACAAAACACTTGTGAAACTTATGATACCAAACAAAAATCTTTTGAAACTCTCACTTAAAACTCTTTAAATTATAGAACAGCATTATTATTACCCATCTAAAATACATTCAAAAATTCCTCACACCACACCCTCTAATACCATACCTAGCTCAAACCAAATCTCCACACACTCTAATCACAAACCCAATGAAACTTCATGTATTTTTTATGTCTCTAGCCTAGCATGCTCAAGTTATTTTGACTCCAAATTTTGGATTCTCGATTCAGGAGGAAATGACCAGGTATGTTCCTCTTTACACTTTTTCCATTCATATTACCAAATTAACCATATTAGTGTATTTTCAACAAATGGATCTTCTATATTGGCTAAGTATGCAAGCACTGTTATATTCTCCCCTCATATATACATTACAAATGTCCTTTTCACTCTTGAATTTTCACTCAATTTTATTTCAGATTCAAAACTATACAATCCCTCAATTGCTCAACTTAATTTGATGAAAAATGTGTCTTGCAGAACCTGAAATCCCAACATATGATTGGTTTGGCTAGTGAGATGAATGGTCTCTACAAACTCTTGATTGATGGTGATGCTCAACTAAATGACCCTTCCTTTCTGACCAAGACACAAATTCCTCATATCTCACACCAAGCACATTCAAATTAAAGTATTAACAAAGTGTGTAATATACATATACAAGCCATTTGGCACTTTAGATTAGGCCATTTATCTCATGAAAGACTAACTAGAATGTCTCAATTATATTCCAATATCCATCATGATAATAAAGTTATTTATGATACTTTCCATTTTGCTCGACGCAAGAAATTACCCTATCATGCTAGAATTTCTAAAGCTTCTTCTTGTTTTGAATTAATACATTTTGACATTTGGAGACCTCTAGTTGTTAATTTAATTCATGGTCATGAATATTCTTTGATCTTCCTTGATGATTTTAGTTTATATGTATGGATCATACTTCTCAAATTCAAGGCTGAAGTTTCTTATCATGTCCAAAATTTCATTGCCCTCATTGAAAACCAATTCAAAACTTGTCCCAAATATATTAGAACTTATAATGGCCTAGAATTCCTAATTCCACAATTCTACATGACCAAAGGTATCATACACCAAAGATCATGTGTAGAATCTCCTCAACAAAATGGAAGAGTTGAAATAAAACATCAACATCTCCTCAATATAGGAAGAGCTTTTATTTATTAATCCAAACTTCACAAGTAGAATTTCCACATTTATAGGAAGAGCTTTTATTTATTAATCCAACACAATTATCTCCCTCACATTGTCATTATAGTCTTTCCACCAACACTCACACTGAATCAAAATCATACCATGAGGCATGTAAGTTTGAATTTTGGAAACAAAAGCCATGAAAGTTGAGTTGGAAGCTCTTCATAAAACTAGTACTTGGAAAAATTTTGGTCTTACACACAACATAAACCCATAGGATGCAGATGAGTTTACAAGATCAAACATAATTTACGGAAATATTTATCATAGTAAATTCATTTCATTTTACTAGAATATTATGCAACAGTTTGATAGTTTTTGAAATATATTTTATGAATCTTCTATAGAATTCAGCATACCGTAAAAAACTTCTAATACCGTTTACGCTAATTGGAGGGGCAACTTTTCTATTTCCTAAACATAAAGCATATTAAGGCCATTAAGCTCTTAATTTTTGATCCAACTATCTTAGGTAAGAATAGGTTATTTAAGTTAAACAAACTAGTGGAAATGTGGTTGCAAGCATATGAAAATGCAGTAATATGCAAGATGATAACAAAAAACTACAATGAAAAAATTCTAGTTAAGAAAGAAATTTTCATAGGCAAAAAGTATTACTGTTCAATTTGAGTTTGAGCATTTTTTCAGGAAAACTCAAATCCAAATGGCCAGGTTCGTTTATGGTAAAAGCTATATTACCACATGGAGCAGTTGAATTGCAAGATCTAGAAACATATACAATTTTTTTAAAGCAAATGGACATAGGATAAAACCATGTCAGGGAGGAAAAATCATGTAGACAAGGTAGTATTGGAATTAACTATGATTGATATGGGTCCTTAATCGTCCAACTAATGATATTAAACGAGTGCCAGATGGGAGGCAAACCATCAAAACCAAGTTCTATCGTTTATTTATACTTTTATCTTTACGATCTTTTTTATAGAGCTAGGTTAAGACAACTTGCTAAGAGAAAAATAATTAATTAAGTTTGAGGTCGATAAGTGAAAAATTGAGATAAGGGAAATTTTTTGTTAAAAATTAAGAAAACAAGGCAAAAAGCACCACTTAACTTTGATAAGTGTGTGTTTTTAAAATTATGTTTGAAAAATAGTATCGCTTCAAGTCCTTATAGCGGTGTGATATTATTGTTTATAGGTGTTGTTGTTTTTTGAAATTTAAAATCGGAGCGCATTTACATCATAATTTTTCCCAAGTCTATATATAGTTCTCAATTTCTTAATTTTTTTATAAGGCTTTTCATCATCAATTCTTCACCTCTAAGTATACTAATTCAAAAATCATTGGCTATAAGTTGTGTTATGAAAAAAGCTAAAAGTAGAGCTATCATCGACTTATAGAGATTTTATTTCTTTCCACCGGTGCATCAATGTTATTCTCTAGATCGAATGTGATCCGAGCGTTTTGCATGGATATTCATCTCTCCCTTTTATTTTCTTTATTGCATGTTTCGGTCTTTCTTTATTCAGGTTTTTATTTCCTTATCGTTTGTGATAGTCCTAGCACTTGTTTAATTTTTTGTTTTTACTTTTTATTTTTCTCGTAATGTTATCGTATTTTACATTACATATCTAGTTTAATATTTTCCTAAAGTTTATGAGTAGTACTCATAACATCAAATTTGTAATGATTTCCATTCTCCTATTAATAAAAATGTTTGAATTTTGAGATTTAATCATGTTCTTAAAATTTTTAGTTTGCAATGTTATTGATAAATACTGATTGTGAAATAAACCAAGAATCTAATGCGGGCGTTTTAAGATCCATAGAAGTTCAAAAAGACTAATGGAAGGATAACAATTAAAGATGGAAGTCTAACTAAAAAATCTTTTAATTTTTCAAGACACCTAAACAAGTAAAGTTTGAGCCATATGATCATTGTATACTATCTTTTGTCTGAATATAAGTATATCCATATGTAGTGAAAATTTCCAAACTCCAAGAATTAGATCATTTTGACTAAATTTATCTCACCATAATTCAAGTCACGTTACAACCCATAGGACCTCAAATATGTGTTTTTGACAATAATTTGATAGTTTGTTTAGATACTCTTCAAACCTATGGTAAAATGATATATACTTGTTGATTGAGTGAACAATTTTCATTTCAGTGAACTGGTAAGAAGAGAAAAAAAGTCGAATAGATATGATGCACTTCTATTAAGTTATTCATCTTGAGGTGTGAGAATAGAAGTGGAAATTGAACACAAACACAATACTTGTGTAAGTAGCATCAACTTAGAAATCATCATCAAAGTAGCTAAATTTTTGTATTTTCTTAAAATCTCATTTTTCCTTTATTTCCTCGAGCACAAAGAAATTTTCAAGTTTGAAGTTGTAACGATAATCTGTCATACTATTATTTTAGTAGTTAGCTTTGTTATTTTAAATTTATTATTAATGCATCTCTGTTTTATAAATTTTTGTTAGAAATTTAATTAATTAGAGTGGGAATTGGAAACATTTGTTGACAATTAATGAGCAATAAATGAACACAAGTTAGAACTAATATAGAAGTGAATTTGAAAAGATTCATTTTAGTCCCACATTGAAGGGAATGGAAATATTAGTAGTGTTTATATATTCCAACTTTATCAATTGGGTTGGGCCTTAAAGGGCACCCAATTTTGTGAAAGGAGTGAGGACACACCCATGACCAAAAAAGACACACGCGCGCCGCCGTCCGTCTGTCCGGCCGACTCGGCTCGGTCCGGTCCGGTTTAGATGAATTATTTTTTGGACCCGAATTTATATATTTTAATTATCACTAATTAATTAATATAATTCGGTGGAAAATTAATTAATAATAAATATTAATTAAGTAAGAAAATAATTGGTCAGTAACTGTCAGATCCAGTCCTCCACGAATTTCTCATTCTCCCACCATTTTCTCCACTCACCACGAATTTCTCCCCACTCAGGTGCAGGTAGCTGCCTATAAATACAGGGTAGAAATTCAGAAGTGGGTACATCGGATTTCACAAGTTCACACGAATTTTGATTTCCTTCTTCTCTCCCTTTATTCTCTTCATCTAAATTTTTTTCTTTTCTTGACTGGTTATTTGCGCCAGATACTAATTTAGAAAGGTGTTTTTCTAGAGCGATTTATCAGTGTGCAACTGATAATCGTAAGTTTTAAGAACGGGCTGTTTTATCCTGGAGGCGTCGTCGTAAATCGACTGCTTTGCATAATTTGGCAGTACGGCGAAACGTCTTAAAGAAAGCGACCTAGTACGTGACTCGTCCCGATAATTTCCTTGTGCCAAACTCAATTTTTAAAATCCGAAAACAACAATTTTAAGACGTTTTAATAACTGCCATGGCAACTGAGGAAATTATCGGTTCTACTGCGGTTGCTTCGGTCTCTAACAAACCTTTCAGGTTTGAGGGTTCCAATTTCAAACGTTGGCAAGCTAAGATGAAGTTTTTCTTAACTCTGAAAAAGGTTGCCCACGTTCTGACTGAGGATATCCCGGTTGTCCCTTTTGCATCATCTGAACTACCTAATGGTAACTCACTTGCAGATTCAGACGGGACTTCCAAAATGTCTGACTCAGATGCTGCAAAAGCTAAGGCTGCAGCAGATGCTGTAAAAGCTAAGGCTGCAGCAGATGATTTGCAGCTCCGAAAAGAAATTGTCTTATGGCACGAGAATGATTATCTGTGCAAAAATCACATTCTGAACAGCCTTGCTGATGATCTGTACGACTACTACAGTAGCTACAGGACTGCTAAACAGGTATTGGAGGCTCTGCAAAGAAAATATGATACTGAAGAAGCAGGTGCGAAGAAATTTGCTGTCAACCGCTACTTGAACTACAAGATGGTGGATGAGAAGTCAGTGGAAGCTCAAAGCCACGAAATTCAGAAGATTGCTCATGAGATCATTATAGAAGGTATGTCCCTCAATGAACAATTTCAAATTGCTGTAATTATTGACAAACTGCCCCCTGGTTGGAAAGATTTCAAAAATGTGCTTCGTCACAAAACAAAATAATTTTCAATCAAGAGTCTGATAACTCGCCTCCGAATTGAAGAGGAGGCTCGAAAACAAGATCAGAAAGAAGAAGTCTTAGTTGTGTCTAACAAAAAAAAGAAATTCGGTGCGGTTCTGAAGCCTACGAGCAAACCTTTAAAGAATCAGAACCGCAATGCTATGAACTGAACTAAGAATGGGAATCCCTCTAGGGCCCCATCGGCTCCATTTGCTAAGCAACAACCACCACCTCAAAGAAATGATGCTCCGGTTTTTTCTTGCTACAACTGTGGGAAACCGGGCCATATGGCAAAGAAATGTAGGAGCAGGCCTAAACCTGCAGCTGGCTCAAATGCTCAGGTCAACCTGACTGATGAGCAACTCATTGCCATGATCACTGAAATCAACATGGTTGGTGGAAGTGATGGTTGGTGGATAGACACTGGCGCCACTCGTCATGTTTGTTATGCTCGTCTATGTTCAAGACATACATGAATGCTGAAGATAAGAAAGTGTTGTTGGGAGATGCTTACACCACTAATGTTGCTGGAATTGGAGATCTTGAGCTGAAGTTCACTTCAGGAAAGACTTTGATCTTGAAGGACGTCATGCATGTTCCTGAAATTAGGAAGAATCTTGTTTCTGGTTTTCTTTTGATTAAGGCTGGGTTTAGTCAAACTTTAGGGGCAGATTTGTACACCATCACTAAGAATGGTATTTTTGTTGGAAAAGGGTACGCCACTGATGGCATGTTTAAGTTGAATGTTGATTTGAATAAAATTTCTCCTTCTGTTTACTTTGTGTGTGACTTTAATATTTGGCATGGTAGACTTTGTCACGTTAATAAACGAATCATTTCTAATGCAAGCAACATAGGCCTAATCCCTAAACTAAATGTTAATGATTCCAATAAATGTGAATTTTGCAGTCAAGCTAAAATAACAAAAACTTCACATAAATCAATTATAAAAGAATCTGACCCCCTAGATCTTATACACTCTGATATATGTGAATTAGATGGAAGTTTAACTAGAAATAATAAACACTATTTTATCACTTTTATTGACGATTGCTCTGATTATACTTATGTATATCTAATGAAGAATAAAAGTGAAGTGCTTGACATGTTTAAAGTGTATGTAACTGAAATTGAGAATCAATTTAACAAGAAGATTAAGAGACTTCGCAGTGATAGGGGAACTGAATATGACTCTAGCTTGTTTAATGAATTTTATGCTGAACATGGTATTATACATGAAACGACTGCTCCATACTCTCCTGAAATGAATGGTAAAGCAGAAAGAAAGAATAGGACTCTTACTGAACTTGTAGTTGCAATCATGTTAAATTCTGGTGCTGCACCTCACTGGTGGGGGGAAATTTTATTGACTGTTTGCTATGTCCTGAATAAAGTTCCCAAGTCAAAAAGTAAGATCTCACCTTATGAGATATTAAAGAAAAGACAACCAAATTTGTCTTATTTAAGAACTTGGGGCTGTCTGGCTTATGTCAGAATTCCGGATCCAAAACGAGTTAAACTCGCTAGTAGAGCCTACGAATGCGTATTCATTGGGTATGCAGCAAACAGTAAGGCATACAGGTTTTATGACCTAAATGCCAAAGTAATTATAGAATCAAACGATGTTGAATTCTTTGAAGACAAATTTCCTTTCAAATCGAGAAATAGTGGGGGCACACAATCGAGTCACATTCCTATGATAAAAAGCACTGAAAGCAGCGACAATGTAGAAACAGAACTTCGAAGAAGTAAAAGAGCAAGAGTTTCTAAAGACTATGGGCCCGATTATGCGGCCTATAATGTAGAAGAAGATCCAATAAATCTTCAAGAAGCACTGTCATCTATGGATGCAGACTTATGGCAAGAAGCCATTAATGATGAGATAGATTCTCTAGAATCTAACAAGACCTGGCACTTAGTAGACTTACCCCCGGGTTGCAAACCAATTGGTTGTAAATGGGTTTTGAAAAAGAAACTAAAACCTGATGGAACGATTGAGAAATACAAGGCTCGCCTTGTAGCCAAGGGTTTTAGACAAAGAGAAAACATAGATTTCTTCGACACCTTTTCTCCGGTCACTAGAATTACATCCATTAGGGTACTCATTTCAATAGCAGCCATTTATAACTAAATAGTACACCAAATGGATGTTAAAACAACGTTTTTAAACGGTGACTTAGAAGAAGAAATCTATATGGAACAAGCAGAAGGGTTTGTAATCCAAGGACAAGAAACCAAGGTCTGTAAGTTAGATAAGCCTCTGTATGGACTAAAATAAGCCCCTAAACAATGGCATGAAAAGTTTGATAACTTAATGATAATTAATGGGTACAAAGTGAATGAAAGTGACAAGTGCGTTTATTACAAATCTGAGAATCACATTTGTACTATCATATGTCTATATGTAGACGATCTACTTATATTTGGATCAAACATTCAGGCCATTAATGATATGAAATCATTGTTATGCAATAACTTTGATATGAAAGACCTCGGAGAAGCAAGCGTGATCCTGGGTATCAAGATCACGAGTACCGACCAAGGAATTTCTTTGGATCAATCTCACTATGTGGAGAAGATCTTAAAGAAATATAAATACTTTGATTGTAAACCTGCATGCACTCCGTATGATCCAAGTGTGAAACTGTTTAAGAACACTGGAGAAAGTGTCAAACAAGCAGAATATGCGAGCATCATTGGCAGTCTTAGGTATGTCATTGATTGTACTAGACCCGACATTGCATATGTCGTAGGATTGTTGTGCAGATTTACAAGTAGGCCGAGTAACGAACATTGGCAAGCTATTGAGCGAGTAATGAGGTACCTTAAAAGGACTATGGACCTCGGCCTACACTATCAGAAATTTCCTGCTGTACTAGAAGGGTATAGTGATGCAGATTGGAACACCTTATCGGATGATTCCAAAACTACTAGTGGTTATATATTTAGTATAGCCGGAGGAGCTGTATCTTGGAAATCAAAGAAACAGACCATTCTGGCACAGTCCACAATGGAGTCTGAGATGATAGCATTAGCTACAGCTAGTGAAGAAGCAAGTTGGTTAAGATGCTTGCTAGCTGATATTCCTTTATGGGAAAAACCTATACCAGCTGTGTTGATCCACTACGATAGTACCGCGGCTATTGCAAAAGTTGAGAACCATTATTATAATGGTAAAAGACGTCAAATTAGAAGAAAACATAGCACTGTTAGAGATTGTATCTCTAAAGGAGCTGTGAGAGTGGATCATGTACGCACTGATGAGAACTTAGCAGATCCTTTGACGAAAGGATTAGCTAGAGAGAAAGTCCATAATACTTCCAAAAAGATGGGACTAATGCCTATAAAGCAATTTGTTACTCATGATGGTAACCCGACCTAAATGACTGGAGATCCCAAGACTTAGGTTCAATGGGTAATAACAAATTTTGAGCAATATGAAAATGATCATGCAAGTAAAGCATGAATCCTGAAGTAATGAGAGGATGAGATAATAGAAACTCTTAATGAGATCTATACTAGGAGTACCTAGGCTACAAGAGTACTCTTGATAGATTCACCTATGTGACTGAATTGAGGCTGGTTCCTATGGAATTTCGAGGCAGAATTCCTAGAGCATTCACTAAACCGGGATACACGTGCAGGGCCACTAAAGCACGGGCTACAAGAATACACCTTACGGAAAGGTTGTGTGCGGGTCTGATGTCCGAGATAGAGTTCAAGACAATGGTGTCACTCTTGTTGAATCAGAATCCTACTCGCTACGCTAAGGTTTAAGTCGTAGACACCTTTGCTTATGCTCAACCTTAGAAACGTCTGACGTACTTCTAAAATCTCTTTTAAATTCAAGTGGGGGAATGTTGGAAATTTAATTAATTAGAGTGGGAATTGGAAACATTTGTTGACAATTAACGAGCAATAAATGAACACAAGTTAGAACTAATATAGAAGTGAATTTGAAAAGATTCATTTTAGTCCCACATTGAAGGGAATGGAAATATTAGTAGTGTTTATATATTCCAACTTTATCAATTGGGTTGGACCCTAAAGGGCACCCAATTTTGTGAAAGGAGTGAGGACACACCCATGACCAACAAGACACACACGCGCGTACGCCGCCGCCGCCGTCCGGCCGGCCGGCTCGGCTCGGCTTGGTTCGGTTCGGTCCGGTTTAGATGAATTATTTTTTGGACCCGAATTTATATATTTTAATTATCACTAATTAATTAATATAATTCGGTGGAAAATTAATTAATAATAAATATTAATTAATTAAGAAAATAATTGGTCAGTAACTGCCAGATCCAGTCCTCCACGAATTTCTCATTCTCCCACCATTTTCTTCACTCACCACGAATTTCTCCCCACTCAGGTGCAGGTAGCTGCCTATAAATACAGGGTAGAAATTCAGAAGTGGGTACATCGGATTTCACAAGTTCACACGAATTTTGATTTCCTTCTTCTCTCCCTTTATTCTCTTCATCTAAATTTTTTTCTTTTCTTGACTGGTTATTTGCGCCAGATACTAATTTAGAAAGGTGTTTTTCTAGAGTGATTTATCAGTGTACAACTGATAATCGTAAGTTTTAAGAATGGACTGTTTTATCTTGGAGGCGTCGTCGTAAATTGACTGTTTTGCATAATTTGGCAGTACGGCGAAACGTCTTAAAGAAAGCGACTTAGTACGCGACTCGTCCCAATAATTTCCTTGTGCCAAACTCAATTTTTAAAATCCGAAAACAACAATTTTTATTAAAGATTCTAAAGATTCATGGAAAAGAACAAACCAAGTCAAAATCATTATAACCAGAGAAATTTCATTGTATTTTAGTGTAAAAGTACGATGAAAAAGCATTGAGAGGACTAGCACACTTAGAACATAATAAAAACATAGAATAATTGAAAAATACAACCAATAATGGCATGCATATACCATACAATGACGCTATCCAACTATAAATGTCAAAAGCAGCGCTTACAACATAGTGATGATATTCAAACAGTCTGGCAATGTATTGTAAAATTTCCAAAATAGAAATCGAACAATAATGGTGGAACAAGATCTAATAGTGGCATAATTTCTTATTTTAAGGATTTTTTCAATAAATTTTAAACATGTTTAGTCATTAGGATTTCAAAATTTTAAGATGCAACAACATATTTTAGTACTATTGAGAAGGTAAAACAAAGACAATCATTAGGAAATTATTACTATTTATTACAAGTCTTATTTTTGGTTTTTTTTTACATGTAATATCTATGAATCCCTTAAGAATGTGTGGATAGTTCTCTTATATTGAGTTTCTTTGATATTGTTCATCTAAAACAGAAAAGATAAGTCACACTAGAACATACCTAAATGGAGCAGAGTGTCCAATCGGATGCCAATTGAGATTCCATTTGATTAGAGACAAAATGTCACACATAATGTTGAAGATATGTGAGACAATATGACTTAAATTGATCGACGAACATTTAAATAGAATAATAAATAAAAGACACAAATAATTTTTAACTCATTTCACTATAATTATCACCTATGTTTTGAGAGTATTAGTCCAGTGAAAATAAAATTCACTAATAAAATAGTTAATAGTACATGATGGTCTTGTCTTATAAATTCTCAATTCATAGTCTTTTTTCTTTTAATATCCATGGATTTCAACTCAGATTCCCCCTAAATCTGAGAGTCTCTAACTTCCACTTAAACACTCCTCAAATGTTTGTAAGTCTCAATAATAAGAACATGAAAAATTTCCCGAACGCAAACCAAATAACTTTATCTCTCAATGAATGGTGGTAAATAACACAGGACAAAGTTTTAACAAAACCAACACATCTCTACCATTAGGGTTTCCAACTATCTCTTTATCTAGTAGTCAATCCAACTAGAAGGTCCATTAGGGTTTCCAAAACAAATCCACAGAAAATCCAATATGTTCTTAATAAAATCATGCAAAATTTGGAACAAAAGAGAATACAATTTGTTCTCAATAAGATCGTGTAAAATATGCACCAAAATAAATCTTTTCAAAAATATCACACTAGTAAAATTCAAATAGAGGATCCAAAATGTCTTCCCAAGTTACATGACAAAACAAGAGATATCTTGATTAATATTTTGTTGATAAAAATAAGTTAATCCATATATAAAAACAATCTTCAAGTACACCATTTGTATTCCATAATGACCATCTGTATAATAAGTCTCAACTGGGCTAGCAATAAAAACTAGCAGGAAATTTAGATCCATCTAGACATCAAGACTTCCGAAATTATCGCCACAAAACCTCTTAAATTTATTTGCCAGTTATGTAAAGCCAAATTTTCAGAAGCTGTCTCCAAACACAACAATAATAGGTAAGTTGAAACTATGTCTCATTGTTTCTGTTACCAAAATCTACTTTGGATATTTGAATAGACCGTTTTCTCATGCAATTCAAACCCTTGTCGATTAATCTACTTTATACTGATCTTGACATGGATTAAGAAAGGGTTAGAAACACAACAGTGAAAGCAAAATATAATATATTATTTAATACACAAAACAAACCAAACCACAAGTCTTGTCAATTTGAAGTTTTGTACTGTATTGCATGTGCATAATTTTGACTAACTTCTGTGGGGACAAAATCAACATTCAATGTCTAACTCACATTTCTAATGAAATTGATTAATTAATCTTTTAACATTTGTGCAAGAGAATTTAGTCCAGTAGTTTTTCTTTTTTTTTAGGTTTTGTAAAATAATTATAAATAAGTTATTAATCGGTTATATCCATAACTAATTTTATAATTAATTTTGATTTAATTTTATTTTAAAATAATTTTTTTTAGAGAAACTATTATTTTAAAAAATTAAATTTTTTTGAGAATTTTTTTAAATCATTTTTTATTTTTAAAAAATCATTTTTTTATTTAAAAAAATATTTTTTTTATTTTAAAAAATCATTTTTTTATTTTAAAAAATCATTTTTTTATTTTTAAAAAAATAATTTTTTTATTTTAAAAAAAATATGTTTTTATTAAAAAAAATCATTTTTTTAATTTTAAAAAAAATCATTTTTTTTTATTTTAAAAAAAACATTTTTTTTATTTAAAAAAACATTTTGTTTATTTAAAAAAAACATTTTTTTTAATTTTAAAAAAAATCATTTTTTTTTAGTTTTTGAAAATTTAAATAAATAATAATTTTTTTTTAAAAAAAATTGACTAATTTAGTTTGGATATGGATATCCAATATATGAATTTAGTTAAAATTATATTAATAATATATCTAAAATTTAAATTTGGTTAAAATTATACTAATATTTAACTAATTTTTAATAATCGAATTTGAGTATGAATATAGATAATTTAAATAACTAATTTATTTGAGCACTCTTAATTTTTGTACGATGCATATATTGGAGTTGTTGGAGTTAAGTTTTAATAAGATTGTTAATGAATTGTTCAGAACATAATAGTTATAACATGCATGTGGTAAGTTGCATATGCCTATTCATACTTATCACTAATTTACAAAATAATTCATCTATATGTAGAAAAGTATTGTTTGCATTATCTCTTTCAACTTTTTTTTTTCATTTTGATTAAAACTCATAATTGATATAATTTGTTCACTTGTAATTTACTATATTTCACATTATATTTATAATAAAGTTAAATATATCAATATATAATAAGAAAAAATTGATAAAAATAACTTTTTCCCTTCCATTTATGCATGTTTTTTATTTTGTATATTTTATGGACTAGTCAGAGACCTAATAATGAAAAGGCTTAATCATCGATCAAAAGATATAAGGTGTTAGAGGCAGTGTGCACACACGACCTCCAGACCCGCATTCGATCCACACCACAAACAATCATTCATCGTTGAATATCATCGAACGATTTTCCGCATACCGTTCCGAAAAGCAAGGGCATCTCTAACCGATCCTTAATATATAAGGGATCTCATGCAAGATCTAAGGTAGATTTAATTTACCCACACAATACTAATTTTCACTTAGTAACTGACTTTGGCGTTGTAGTGTATACTTTACAGGTCTATTCCCTCTTCATCGTACCAGAAGGTTACTCCAACATGTCAAGACTTTATTAGACATTTATAGTTCCACAAAGGAAACAATGGCACTGTCTATGAGAATCGAACTTTGATTCCTATAAATCCATAATCAAATCCATCTCATTCAAAAATCACGAACTAATACAGTGAGCTTAATTGAAGAAGAAGAGGACAATAGATTCATTTTCAGAAAACACAACATATTTCCTAGCCTCAATATCTTTCCCTTTCTTCTCTTTTTTATTTAATAGATGACAGTTTAACCATTGAGGAAAAACCTTCATCACGAAACACAATGGTGGAAAATGAATGCTAGAAAGGTGACATATTTATCTTAGGGTTTCTAGATAGCGAGAAAGTAGATGAAACTCCTTATGATACACTTCCACTAGTAATCATTGCCACCATAATGAATAATTCAATATCAAGAACCCTCATTGATGATGAGAAATTCTCTTATCTACTATACATTGAGATCTTTTAGAAATTAAGATTACACAATAAATATCTGAATTCGTATGAAGGCGATAGTCTCTTAGACTTCAATGAGTCCTCGACCTATCCAAGTGAAACAATTGAGCTGTCGATCTCTTTCAAGGAAAGAAAAAAAGAAAGGACCTTGAGTGTGTGTTTTCTCATGATCCCATGTGAAAGCACCTACAATGATATCCTTGGAAGGTCATTCCTCACAACATTGATCAGGATGACTTCCCCAATCCATTTAAAGATGAAATACCATAATGGTGTCGGCAAGTCAGTTATTATTTTGATAAATTAGTATTGAGCTTGCCTCATACACTAGGTCGTACTGAAGAACCTCCCATCATAAAATTTATCACCTCTAAGAGATGTGGAAAGAAGACTCGTCAAACCATTAGTAAGGTCAACAACAACATGCGAGAATATCAAAACTATAAGAAGGCAAACTCAAGTTTTGGTCAAGAAAGCTTCAAAAAAGGGGAAAATATGTGTCAATCACACCAATCTCAACCAGGTTTTCCCTAAAGGTTCCTACCCCTTCCGAACATAGACAAGTTGCTGGACAATTTTTTCGGTTATAATATGTTATCACTCGTGAGTATATACTCTAACTACAACCAAATACCTATCTACGAGACAAATATATGCAAGACAACCTTTATGGTTAAAGGAGCCAACCATCGGCAGAACGTCATGCCTTTTGGCCTAAAGAGTGTGAGGGAAACATATTAGATAAAGATGAATAAAATCTTCATGAAAGAGATAGACAGAAAAATTATAAGTCTACATGGATGACATGATCGGTAAGTCCGACAATAAGGAGATGCACGACAAGCACCTAACTTGTGTGTTTTGGAGGATCTAATAGTATAATATGAGGCTCAACCCGGAGAAGTGTACCTTCGGGATCAGAGCTGATAAATTCCTAGGATTCTATGTAATAGAGGGAGGCATAGAGGTGAACCCAAATAAGTGTGTAGAAGTCGTCAAAATGGAAGCTCCAACAATGAAGGAAATCATTTAAATTAAAAATCAACTGTTAGATTTGCCTCAAAAGTACCATAGTGCTCGAGTACACTTGAGCATTCTAGAGGGGAGAGCTACACCCTACCCTAGGAACTTAAGGCCATGTGAAAGGGAAATCCTACAAAGCGTCACAATGATGGGACTAGCATTTAATGTGCCTATTCCTAAGGCCACTCAATCTATCTATTTGGATATTTTCCACTACAACAAACAAAGGACTTGCCTTAATGATCATAGCCTAGAGAAAAACCCACCTGATATTTTCGAAGATTTTCCATTACTATGTTATGTCAAGTCTTGGGGGAAACTGTCATTGGCCAACTAGAAGCCTAATAACGGAATGGGAAACTCATTGGTCCAAATTCATAACGTGTTAGAGGCACACTGCACACGCGACCTCTAGGTCTGTACTAATCTACACCATGTACGGTCATTCAATGTTGGATATCATCCAACATTTTTCCGCATACCACTCTAGAAAGCAAAGGGATCTGTAACCGCCCTTCATATATAAGAGATCCCATGTAAGACCTGAGATATATTCTAACCATAATTTACTCACGCACCACTTTTCTCTCAATAACCGACTTAAACGTTGAAGTGTTAACATTGCAAGTTCATGTAACACCCCAACTTTTAAATAGAATATCTTATTTAATTGTTAGTGTATTTATTCATTATATTTTAATTTTGGTGTTTTTTTGGAGTGTATGTGTATTTTGGTAATTTACTAACTATCGGAGTTATAGGAATTGGAGTGAAGAAGAATAAAATGTTATTGGAATTATTACAAATAAATATATATAATTAATTATTTTGTAATGGGTTGAAATAAAAGAAAATATAGAAAATCTTAAATTAAATAATTATTTGAATTAAATATTTTTTTAAAAATAAATAATTATTTAATTTAAATAATAATTTATAAAAAAATTGAATAATAGGGAGAGAAGTTGGAAGGTTGAGTTGGAATAATGAGATATTGTGGATAAAAATTATGAATTAGTAAAATCCATGAGGATTTATAAATAACACAACTGAGAATTGATAAAAAAGTGTTACGTAAACTTGAGAATAATTGGAGAGCAACTACAAGGAATCCTAAAGGAGAGTGTTAGAAAGGAAAAATTTAACTTCACCAAAAGACTCTGTAATTTCAAGGTAAAAGGGAGAATTATCTTCTTATGGATGATTAAGGCATGCAGAATAGTGAAGGTTCCTTACCCTCCTATTAGTGTCTTGGGGTTTAGGTTGTTTTCCCCTAATTTTCTATAATTTGTATGATCTGTGTGATTATGCCAAATAGGGTTTAGGCAAAACCATATGGGCATCAATGAAATTTTTTGTTCGTATGATTGCTCTGAGACCTAAAAAGGGGATTTGGATAAATCCTTTATGGTCTCTATCTTTCTATTATTTGTAGGTTTACATTGATGTTATTGTTTGTGATTATCTGTATAAATTCAATACCATGTTGTTTGAGTTGGGATTTTGCCCTATAAATTTGAGCGACTCTATTTGGGTCGTTTAATTTCCCAAGTTTGTGATGTTTGATGAACAGTATTTTTTGAATATGGCTAATATTGTTGAGATAACTATGAGTTATTGAGATAACTATAGGTTTTTGAGAGAATAGCTCATATTTTTGAGATAATTATGGGTAGACATAATTGTTTGTTGAGGAAAACTAGGGATTAGGGTTTTAGATAAACTAAAACCTCGTATTATATGTATGAATTGTAACAATGTAATCTATATGCAATTTACAAGACATAAATAAAAGAAACTATAACTACTCTATAGTCACAGACGTATGTAATTTTGCCGAACTGCGTGAACAAATTTTAAATATGTTAAATAGGGAGAAAAACGCACAAAAATCGCAGGTAGACATAAAAAAGGATTTACCACCTTATTTCAAGCATAACTTGAGTTTCGTAAGTCGGTTTGAGATGCTGTCAGTTACTTGGAAAGCTAACACGATAATATTTCTTTTGAAGTAGAGATATTATGCTTAGGGGCGCTACAATAGTAGCAGTTCATTTGTTTTTATACTATAGGCGTAGTCAATTTTAGTCATGCGTTGGTCGTCATGTTTCAAGCGTAACTTGAGTTTCATAAGTCTTTTTGGGGTTTCTTCAGTTGCATTAGAAAGAGAACTAAATGATATTTAAAATTGTCGAGGTTTGTAATTTTATCATGAATATATAATTTTTCGTATTACTTTGAAGTCTGACATTTTGTTTTAGAGTTTATGCAGAAAGTGTCGCGATAATGCTAAACTGAAATGAATAGAACTGGAGTTTCTAACTCCGCTTAATGTGAGGTTAAGTTCATTTGAAATAGAGTTTAAAGAACTTTCAAACTAGAGAGTTTCATAATTTTATCATAAGTCTATAAAATTTGATGTTATTTGAGGTGAGACACTTTTAGAATTAGGTCCATAGTTTTGAGCAATTTTGAGTGTGGTGACCTTTCGCTGCCTTTTTGATGAATTTAAGGGTCCTATTTTATTTGGTTAGATTTATCATAGAGTTGTTAGAGTAGCTTTTTATTTGTTTAGAATTGGAGATCACAATGCAGGATACACTTGAGTTGAGTTTGAAGTGTTGTTGACATTATAAGGTTACCTTTTGAGTAATATTTTTATTTGTTGAAGGATGTTAAGCCAAATGAGTTAAAAATTGAGTTAAACTGTCAGCCCTTAGAGTTAGTAGAGTTATCATTTGTGAAAGGTTGTCCTTAGAGCATGTTTGAATACTTTAGAATATCTTTGGGTTACTATAGAGTTATTTTTTAGAACTGACAGGTGTAGTAGATATTTGAGTTTCTATGGGTAATTTCAATGAGTTGTGGGTTTGGGGGAATAACATAAATTTTCCCTTTTTGATGAAAAATAATTAAAATTGTTTTCAACCATAATTTTGATATAGTAATCCAGAGGATTATAATGACTATCTTATTGGCGATTTTTTATGACTAGTAATATGGAAGGATTAAAGTGACAACCTTAATTGGCGATTTATGATGATTAGTAATCCAAAGGGATTATAGTGACGACCTTAATTTGCGATTTATGATGAATAATAGTCCAAAGGGATTACAATGATGACTTTAATTGGAGATTCAAGTATAATAATTCTGTGAGATTACAGTGACGATCTTAATTGGTGATTTGAGTATAGTAATCCAGAGGGATTATAGTAATGGTCTGTAATTGGTGACATATAGGTTCAAGAGTGGAACCTTTTTATGATGTTTTGATGTTTGTGATTTTGTTATGCTATGATGTTCCATGTTTACATTGTTCATGACCATGCATGAATTTATTTCAGAGTTAGGTAGAACTTCGGTCCAGTGATGGTCTGGTTCAGAGAGGAACTATAGCAGTTTCACATCCAGAGAAAGACACAATTTAGAGAGGAACTAAAGACATAGCAAAATCAAAAATATACCTATGATACTAGAGACTTGATACCACATGCATCTTGAGGAGGAGTTTGTGGCATTACCATTTACATTTTCATTATTATTTATTTCTTTGTGCTTTTAGGTGTGAATGATTTATTTGTGAACTCGTGATTATTATCATGTTGATGAATTTCACTGTTAACATTTGTAATATGTATTCTCACCCCCTTTCTTATTTGTTTTGTTGGCTGTGTGCAAATTGATATACAAATACTCAGCAGGAGTAGTCACTTGTGAGTTGGAGACTACTTTGGAGCTTTCTTCTTCTTCTTCTTCTTCTTCTTCTTCTTCTTCTTCTTCTTCTTCTTCTTCTTCTTCTTCTTCTTCTTCTTCTTCTTCTTCTTCTTTCCTTTATCGCTTTTAGTTGGATGTCACTTACTGTAATCTGTATAACTGGGAACGAGCGTGTTATTTATTTTGGAGTTTTGTTGTGTTGTGAATTAGGATGCCTTAAAACAAAATATACTCGGTTTCTTTGTGATCAAGAAACACACAAGGGTTGGGGTTAAGGAAAAAATAAGGAGAACAACAAGGATCAGTTATAACTGATATTCTTTACTTTCTCTATAAAACAGATTACAAGTACTCAAGAATAACAAATAACCCTCTCACTGTAATTAGGTTTTGTTACACCACCCATAAGATGCGATACTAGTATGCTATTTATAATAAAACCTAACATACTAAACTAATGGACTTTTAAACAATTATCCATTACAAGCTAACTTAGGGTACAAGCTAACTTAAACAATTGGATCCTTAACACAAAGCTCAATTTGACAACTACATACTAGAACACAATTCGACTACAACATGTAGGTCTTTGACAACAGCATGTAAGAAAACTTCGACGGCATGCTGACTAGAGTTCAATCCAATATCTCCAAAAATCTGCACCTTGGATCTAACTCTACCATCAAGAAACAAACTAGCTTTCTTCATGCAGCCTTATCAACTACATACAGTGGAAAAACTTACAACTGGGCAACGTTTTGGTGATCATATCAGCAGCATTATGATTTGTCAAAATATTTAGCACTTAGACTTCCCCACGCTCGATTTTCCCTCTGACAAAATGCAGCCTCACATCAATGTGCTTAGTTTGCTCATGATAGGTTGAATTCTTCGACATGTGTATTGCACTTTGACTATCACATTTAACAGTGACAACTTAACCTTGAAGTTTCAACTCCATTGCAAAACCTTCAAGCCACAATGCTTCCTTCACAGCTTCAGTTAGGGCGATATATTTCGCTTCATTGGTTGATAAGGCAAAAACCTTCTGAAGTGTTGCTTTCCAACTAATTGTTGTGCCAAACATAATGAACACATATCCAGAAATAGATTTTCTAGAATCCATACAACCTACATAATCTGAGTCGACATATCCTTCGGTTACTATTTTATTATCTTCACCCAAGGCTCCACGATAAATTAGGACTTTGTTTAGAGACCCATTTATGTACCTTAGAATCCACTTCAATGCTTTCTACTGAGCCTTTCCAGGATTTGCCATGTACCCGCTTACAAGACTTACTGCATATGATATGTCGGGTCGAGTACATACCATAACATACATCAAAGAACCCACTATATTAGCATATGGAATGTTATTCATATAAACTCTTTCGACATCAGTACTGGGACACTGATCTATACTCAACTTGAATTGAGAGTTTGTCGGAGTCACAACATGCTTTGAATTTGACATACCAAACTTTTTTAGAATCTTTTGTAACACCCCACTTCCCAAATTAAATAAAATATAAACATTATAAATAAACATCAGAGTTTTCCCCAAAATAGTGGGATATCACATCACCAAATTTTTATAAAAATACTTTATTAATTATTCTCAAAAATAATACAGCGGAAAACATTATTCCAACATTCTCGGCCATCCGCCAAATTTCGTAAAATCTTTATTATTATAATTCACAAAAAAAAAGTGATACGTCACAGGATTACAATAAGTTTGACATAAAACAATTAAAACACCCATATCCCGTGTTACGTATCAGAGCATCCTAGACTCGACTGGCACACCACCATCCAAGCTATCTAAGTACCTGGATTATCTGTACTTCCGGAGAAGCACAGACACAACAACAACCAAGGGGTGAGAAAACATGATCAAAAATATATTGGTAATGTAATACATGTAAACAAGGTAGTAAAACACACCAACACACCAATATTCACCCCAACAACTCCATATAACGAACCTACTGTTCAAATTACAATATAACATATTATAATGCAAATATGCAACTCAACACCATGCATGCGGTACCGACTCATTGGTTCATTCAATCGAACCTGGATAGATCACTTACGCTCCTCCTGAGACATGATCTATCCCCCACCATTCTCCACCAAGGAGTACGGATGAATCACTTACGCTCCTCCTGAGACATGATTCATCCCACCAAAACACCATGATATGCACACACCAATGCATAACTATCATATTTAGGCACACTAAGTGCACACGATCCTCCTGATCATATCATCATACATCAATGCATATATGTGTAGATATATTACACCAACACCATATAAATCAATCGGATAGTAAATAAATTCATACTATAACACCATATATAACCACATCCCAACACCCGGGAACACACGATCCTACTGATCACTACATACATATACGTTAACCAATTGTTCACCAACAATATCAAGGAAAACGAGTACCATCACCAAGTAAACAAGTTCATACTTTATCACCAAGATATAAACACGTCCCACCACTCGGGAATACACGATCCTACTGATCACTACACCATGCTCCGCATGATTCATACACCAACTAATTATCCATTTAAATAATTAGTAACGGAAATCACATACTATCACCGAGTACTCACTCTATAACACTCAATCATCTCCCCTATAATCAACAAAGTCCAAGGGCACTACACTCTTAGCGCACACAATATAACAGCATAGAAAAAACCCCATTCTGCTACGCTCGCTACACCCTCGCTAGGCAAGCTCCCAGCGAATGCTCGCTACCTGTTCGCTTAGCGAACCTCCTCGCGAAGGCAAACAGAACCTACTAGACTCACTCGCTACCTCACTCGCTAGGCGAGCACCTAGCGAACGCTCGCTGCCTTCTCGCTAAGCGAAGTGCTAGCGAGTTGCCTGCGACTTCTCAAGTTCTCACAGTTCAGAATTCTCACTCTTCTCTGATTCAAGCCTATTCTATAACATCCACTTCCTATACTATCCGTATTACGACCAATGCATATTAGGCTTATCAATCTTCCTATAATTCTACTCCAGATCAACATTACGGCACACTACCGACACTTTAGAGTTACTCTGAACCTTACTCAAACCAAACCAACACCAACAGTCAATCAACAATGGCAACATCAAACATTCGTACATCATCATATACATATTATTCCAAAGTCATCACTTAAACAATCTATCGACACATCAAAAAGGTCACACAGAACTTCCCTAAAACCGTAAACCCAACCTATACGCCAAATTAACCAAAAACAACAATTCACCAACACTCAACATATTTCAATCCATCAACATCAACATAACTCAACAATCAATAGCATGTCAATATAAAACTTCATCAACGATACATTCCTACGGGGTTAAGGAATCCCCACTACCCTATACATGTATATACCATTCCCAATCAAGTTTCTCCCCCCTTACCTTGTTAATCGGTTGATCGATGAAATTCTTCCTGGATTTGGTCTCTTGGCCTCCTCTTTTCTTTCCGTTCTTCGTTCCCTTTTTCCTTCGTTCTTCTCACTTCTCTCGTTCTTTCCTCTTCTCTCTTTCTATCGCTCTATCGTGTTATTTTCTCTAATACTTCCCCATCCCTTCATATTCTATTTTCCTTTTTATTTCCTATCCCAATAATAATAATAACTAATAAAAATAATATAATAATAATAATAATAATAATAATAATAATAATAATAACTAATAAAAATAACATAATAATAATAATAATAATAATAATAATAATAATAATAATAATAATAATAATAATAATAATATTATTATTATTATTATTATTATTATTATTATTATTATTATTATTATTATTATCACACCAATTTCCCACGATCGATGGTAATCCCTTTTCTCTCTATTCCAACTTTTCTAATATCTCCTTGCTACCCCTTCATATTTCCTTTCTCACGGTTTCTATCATGACTTTTCATATTTCCATTCTAACTTCCCAATAACCCTTCCACCTCTTATTTTACTTATTTCAACCACTAATATTCCCAATAATAATTCTAATATAATAATTATAATAATCATTATAATAATAATAATAATAATAATAATATAATATAATACTATTATAATATTATAGTAATATTCAACATAATAATAATAATAGTAATACACCCAACAATAATTATAATTATAATAATAATAATACTAATGATAATAATAACAATTATATTAATACTAATAATAAAATAATATGAATAATAATAATCTTAATATTAATAATACTAATATAATATTACTAATATTAATAATACTAATCATAATAATACTATTAATAATAATAATAATAATATTATTATTATTATCTCACCAAAATAATAATAATAATAATAATAATAATAGTAGTAATAATATTATTATCTCACCAAAATAATAATAATATTAATAATACTAATAAATATAATAATATATAATAATAATACCCCCACCAATATTACTATTATTCATTATATTATCATATTCACACCAAAAATCATAATAATATAATAACTATATTAATAATAATATTATATTCTCCATATTAATAATATTACTACAAATATTAATAATAATCATAAATATAATAATAATAATAATAATAATAATAATAATAATAATAATATTAATACCACCACCAATATTACTATTATTTCTTATATTATTATAAACTCACCAAATTACCACCAATGATCTCCCATCTCAGGGACACCCACCAAACATCATCAAATACACCCTACCAAAGGGCACATCAACATATAATATTTAAAATAATAATAAAATGACTAAATAATTAAAATGGGTGTTACAACTCTCCCCCACTTTAATTATTTTCGTCCTCGAAAATTATCTGATGGAAATAATTCTGGATACGCTCCCCGCATCTTTTATTCCAATTCTCAGGTCACACTGCCTTCTGCAGCACCTCCTCATACTACTTTCACCAAAGATATCTCCTCCCTTCGGAGTTGTTCCTCGCTCGCCAAAACGAACTAGCAATGCCTCAACAATCGGAATATTTTTCACTTGTACATCATCCACCTGGTTCAATGTACTTTCTCGACTAAGACACATGAAACATATCATGCCAATTCACAGCGACAACAGAAAAACAGTCTAACATGTTACTCCTCCCATGCCTCCGCTACGCCACTCTGATATAACTACAGCACACGTGCGAACTTCTGAGATTTCGAAGCTCGACCAACACCAGTCACCGGCGTGACCCTCAAAATACATATTGCCTCGGATCCTCTCGATCTTCTTAGCCATCTCAAGCATAATCTTCAAGTCTGAGTACAACACTCTCACTCGATTTATTTCAACACAGGAGAGTCCTACACTCCCTATCTCACCAAGCCACATATAGTGCCATTCCGACACTAGGATGGTAACCGTTATTATAGGTAACTCAATCAACGATAATTAATCATCCCACGCTCCACCTTGATCCGACACCCAAGCTCTCACCAATTCTCTACAGACTCAATAGTCCTCTCTGACTGACCATCAGTTTGCGGATGATAGGTCGAACTCAGCTTCCTGTAAGCCCCTCCAAAATCTCAATATAAACCTCAAATTTCCATCTGACACAATATTCGTCAGTATCTCATCCAACTTCACCACTTTCTCAATATGCATCTCGTATATCCTCAACACGGAATAGTTAATCCACTCCTAACAATTCAAATTAAAATTATGTCTTTACAAATTCTTTGGAAATCTCAACACCAATTTCGTGAAAATACTACCTGATTTCCACTCTAGAATATTTAACGACTACATCAGACTCAACAGTCTCTGATGTTCACTCTTCGAATTCCGACAATTCTAACTAGCATATTCCACCTCTCCTTATCCATGGTCTCAAAAACCATCTACTCAAGTTCGGTTACTTCTTCATAGCACCGAGATGGATACTCCATCTACCTCAATGTATTTCTTCACGAGTACTCCTACTCCATTCAACAACATCTGATATACATACTCTATCATAACACCTCGTGGTATTATTTCCACAAACCCGACAATCCACTCTTCGACTCTAATTTATCAATTTCAACTAATTCACTATTCAATCCAGATTTCTGACTTTCTCGATTCTTCTCAAGGATATCACTAGTCAGATCTTAATAATAAAAGCTTAACTCCATAAGAAGTATCCTTACTCACAAAACGCATATTATGAAATTTCTCAATCAGTTCTAACTCTTTTCACCATCATCTTCGGTATATGCAAATATTTCTAACTCACTGCATCATCTACCATGTCCGCTTTACTCGAATGGTAATTCAACTCGAAGTCGTACTCTTTTCAAAGTCCCGATTATTTCCTATGCCTCATATTTGTCTTATTCAAATTAAACAAACACCTTAAACTCTTAAGATCACCAAACATCTCCGATCTCAGTCTGAACTTTTGAAGACTCCGACTCCAGTACAATCACAATAGTAACCAACTCTAAATCACTGGTCGGATGATTTCTCTTATACACTTCAAGTTGCCTTTTGCATAATTGAAACTCGCTGAAGTCGTCTTTATCAAATCCCCTAATTATATCAACAAGCATCACAAACACCACAATTAGTTCTATCGGATTCGGCAGAACTTTCCTTACGGAAGTATATCACCGCTCTTTTTCCAACACTGATAACTCCAGTTCCTTATGCTCAACATAATCCTCTATACGCTTCGAATACCTTAAAATATCATTTATTAACACAACCATTGCCTTATATAAATAATTAAAGAAGATCCCATGCCAAGTGGACAAACAAGTTGTGAGTTATAGCGGGAACACATACCGTACCGCCTGTCCTTACCACAAAATTCAAACACACTTCATCAATAAATAGCTTAAATCTATGTCAATACTTCACCATCTCATAGATAATTTGAATAGCTTTCCAACGCTTCGAACCGCGCGTCATTCCGAGTTACGGTTCTCCCGTTACGGCAAAAACACCAGAATAACATTTTCTGCCCAGGACCCCTTCGCCAGGCGAACACCGCAGCGAATATGGACGTTCGCCAGTATGCTCGCCAGGCGAACATGACAGTCCCAAAATCCTCTTTTCGACCGTTACCCGACTTTCGAGTGTCCGATTTCGATTCCGTAAAAAGCTGCGATCTCGGAATTTAACGTACAACAACAATTTTATACTTAGGAAGCCATCCAACACATTTTAAATCCATGAATAATTTAAAACTCAATTACTTCCAATCTCAACAGCAGATCTTTGAGCCTCCTAATACGATAGAACTTTTGACCTTCGTCCCATCCACCACAAGAACTCTACTCGAGATCACATGACCAAGGGACTCACATCCCTCGATCAATTGTTCCATCAAATCATTAACTCTTGGAAGCGAACACCTATCCTTGATAGTCACCCTGTTCACTTATCTATAGTTCACCCAAAGCTTCACAAAACCTTCTATCTGTCTAACCAACAAAATTGGTGCACATTACGGTAGCACACTCAAACAAAAGAACCTCTCTCCTAGAAGGTCTTCAAGTTGACTCTTCAACTTCTCCAATCCCAACGAAAACACACCATATGGAGTCACTAATATCGGACTCGTTCCAACAACAAAGTCAACGTGTGAGCTTTACTTCACACTCCGATAGTAAATCACCTACCTCATCCGGAAACCTCCGGCAATCGCAATTAATTGACAAATCCCAATTTTTCTCACTTTCCTTCTCATTCCAAGTTTCAGTCAAAATAGACACTTCAACACCGTCTTACGCCAAATTCCTCAAAATAATCCCTTAAGCACTTAGCTTAACTCAAGACTATACACTGCTCACGCCACCCAAGCTTGCAAGATACGTTTATCCCATCCAACACAATCCCGTCCACTATTAACAAGAGATTAAGGGTGATCAGTTCCTCAATTTGTTAATAGACAGCCGAAATCATGATGGGGTACAAACCATCTTTACCAAACTATAATATCCCTCCTCAACACACTAAGCCACCACACTGTAGCTTTTCGGAGAAATACAACTTCTCCCCCACTGGAATCATTCCACTTCTACCAATGAAGTTAACCAACAACATGTACCAACAGTGTTTTTACACACATGTCGCTTACCAGGAAACAATAACACTAGACAACATTGGCCGGACGGACCGACCTGCTCTGATACCAATTGTAACACCCCACTTCCCAAATTAAATAAAATATAAACATTATAAATAAACATCAGAGTTTTCCCCAAAATAGTGGGATATCACATCACCAAATTTTTATAAAAATACTTTATTAATTATTCTCAAAAATAATACAGCGGAAAACATTATTCCAACATTCTCGGCCATCCGCCAAATTTCGTAAAATCTTTATTATTATAATTCACAAAAAAAAAGTGATACGTCACAGGATTACAATAAGTTTGACATAAAACAATTAAAACACCCATATCCCGTGTTACGTATCAGAGCATCCTAGACTCGACTGGCACACCACCATCCAAGCTATCTAAGTACCTGGATTATCTGTACTTCCGGAGAAGCACAGACACAACAACAACCAAGGGGTGAGAAAACATGATCAAAAATATATTGGTAATGTAATACATGTAAACAAGGTAGTAAAACACACCAACACACCAATATTCACCCCAACAACTCCATATAACGAACCTACTGTTCAAATTACAATATAACATATTATAATGCAAATATGCAACTCAACACCATGCATGCGGTACCGACTCATTGGTTCATTCAATCGAACCTGGATAGATCACTTACGCTCCTCCTGAGACATGATCTATCCCCCACCATTCTCCACCAAGGAGTACGGATGAATCACTTACGCTCCTCCTGAGACATGATTCATCCCACCAAAACACCATGATATGCACACACCAATGCATAACTATCATATTTAGGCACACTAAGTGCACACGATCCTCCTGATCATATCATCATACATCAATGCATATATGTGTAGATATATTACACCAACACCATATAAATCAATCGGATAGTAAATAAATTCATACTATAACACCATATATAACCACATCCCAACACCCGGGAACACACGATCCTACTGATCACTACATACATATACGTTAACCAATTGTTCACCAACAATATCAAGGAAAACGAGTACCATCACCAAGTAAACAAGTTCATACTTTATCACCAAGATATAAACACGTCCCACCACTCGGGAATACACGATCCTACTGATCACTACACCATGCTCCGCATGATTCATACACCAACTAATTATCCATTTAAATAATTAGTAACGGAAATCACATACTATCACCGAGTACTCACTCTATAACACTCAATCATCTCCCCTATAATCAACAAAGTCCAAGGGCACTACACTCTTAGCGCACACAGTATAACAGCATAGAAAAAACCCCATTCTGCTACGCTCGCTACACCCTCGCTAGGCAAGCTCCCAGCGAATGCTCGCTACCTGTTCGCTTAGCGAACCTCCTCGCGAAGGCAAACAGAACCTACTAGACTCACTCGCTACCTCACTCGCTAGGCGAGCACCTAGCGAACGCTCGCTGCCTTCTCGCTAAGCGAAGTGCTAGCGAGTTGCCTGCGACTTCTCAAGTTCTCACAGTTCAGAATTCTCACTCTTCTCTGATTCAAGCCTATTCTATAACATCCACTTCCTATACTATCCGTATTACGACCAATGCATATTAGGCTTATCAATCTTCCTATAATTCTACTCCAGATCAACATTACGGCACACTACCGACACTTTAGAGTTACTCTGAACCTTACTCAAACCAAACCAACACCAACAGTCAATCAACAATGGCAACATCAAACATTCGTACATCATCATATACATATTATTCCAAAGTCATCACTTAAACAATCTATCGACACATCAAAAAGGTCACACAGAACTTCCCTAAAACCCTAAACCCAACCTATACGCCAAATTAACCAAAAACAACAATTCACCAACACTCAACATATTTCAATCCATCAACATCAACATAACTCAACAATCAATAGCATGTCAATATAAAACTTCATCAACGATACATTCCTACGGGGTTAAGGAATCCCCACTACCCTATACATGTATATACCATTCCCAATCAAGTTTCTCCCCCCTTACCTTGTTAATCGGTTGATCGATGAAATTCTTCCTGGATTTGGTCTCTTGGCCTCCTCTTTTCTTTCCGTTCTTCGTTCCCTTTTTCCTTCGTTCTTCTCACTTCTCTCGTTCTTTCCTCTTCTCTCTTTCTATCGCTCTATCGTGTTATTTTCTCTAATACTTCCCCATCCCTTCATATTCTATTTTCCTTTTTATTTCCTATCCCAATAATAATAATAACTAATAAAAATAATATAATAATAATAATAATAATAATAATAATAATAATAATAACTAATAAAAATAACATAATAATAATAATAATAATAATAATAATAATAATAATAATAATAATAATAATAATAATAATAATAATAATAATAATAATAATAATAATATTATTATTATTATTATTATTATTATTATTATTATCACACCAATTTCCCACGATCGATGGTAATCCCTTTTCTCTCTATTCCAACTTTTCTAATATCTCCTTGCTACCCCTTCATATTTCCTTTCTCACGGTTTCTATCATGACTTTTCATATTTCCATTCTAACTTCCCAATAACCCTTCCACCTCTTATTTTACTTATTTCAACCACTAATATTCCCAATAATAATTCTAATATAATAATTATAATAATCATTATAATAATAATAATAATAATAATAATAATATAATATAATACTATTATAATATTATAGTAATATTCAACATAATAATAATAATAGTAATACACCCAACAATAATTATAATTATAATAATAATAATACTAATGATAATAATAACAATTATATTAATACTAATAATAAAATAATATGAATAATAATAATCTTAATATTAATAATACTAATATAATATTACTAATATTAATAATACTAATCATAATAATACTATTAATAATAATAATAATAATATTATTATTATTATCTCACCAAAATAATAATAATAATAATAATAATAGTAGTAATAATATTATTATCTCACCAAAATAATAATAATATTAATAATACTAATAAATATAATAATATATAATAATAATACCCCCACCAATATTACTATTATTCATTATATTATCATATTCACACCAAAAATCATAATAATATAATAACTATATTAATAATAATATTATATTCTCCATATTAATAATATTACTACAAATATTAATAATAATCATAAATATAATAATAATAATAATAATAATAATAATAATAATAATAATAATATTAATACCACCACCAATATTACTATTATTTCTTATATTATTATAAACTCACCAAATTACCACCAATGATCTCCCATCTCAGGGACACCCACCAAACATCATCAAATACACCCTACCAAAGGGCACATCAACATATAATATTTAAAATAATAATAAAATGACTAAATAATTAAAATGGGTGTTACATCTTTCGTAGGCATGTCTCTTGAGATAAGCATAATTTTGACTACTTTCTATCTCTTCGGATGTCAATCCCAAGAATCATGGACGCAGCTCCCAGATCCTTTATGTCGAACTCCTTATTGAGTTCAGCCTTCACTCTCATTACATCTTCTACGTTGTTGCTTACTATTAGAATATCATCCATATAAAGTAAAAAAAATAATAAATGAATTACCAGGTTGAAATCTGAAGTAAACACAGTGGTCGAACTGACTTCTAATGAAACTTATGCGTCTCATGAACTTGTCGAATCTCTTGTTCCACTGTTGAGGAGATTGTTTAAGTCCATATAAGGCTCTCTTCAGCTTGCACACATAATATTCCTTTCTCTTTTCGACATACCCTTCAAGTTTCCTCATCAGGATTGTTTCATCTAGATCACCATACAAGAACGCAGTCTTCACATCCATTTGTTCCAATTCAAAGTCGAACTGTGCGATGGTGGCAAGCAACATTCGAATAGATTTTTACTTCACAACAAGAGAGAACACATTATTGAGGTCGACATCTTCTTTTTTAGTGAAAGCCCTTAGCGATCAATCTTGCCTTATATCTTTTCGACGCCATTCCTTTGATTCCTTCCTTAACTTTGAAAATCTATTTACAACTGACTAACCTGACTCCAGCAGGTTTCTTGATCAATTCTCAGGTATTGTTATCATGAAGAGATTTCATCTCATCATCCATGGCCTTCAGCCATTCAGTCTTCTTTTGAATCCTCATAACTTCCTTATAGTCTCTAGGTTCTTCGTCGAGAACCTCACTTGCACAAATTAAGGCATAAGCTATAAGATCTGCATACCCAAGTCTCTGAGGTGGCTTGATGACTCTTATCGAACTGTCTCTTGCCAGCAGGTAGTCATTATTAGTCTCCTCATCTTTGACATCAGCTTCTGCTTCTTCTTTGACTTTATCTGGGGTACGCAATTCAACATCAATATGCTCTACCTCAATAGGAATCTCTCCCTATTCCATCTCTTCGTCACCATCATCGATTTTCTTGAAAACCATCTCTGATTCATTGAAAACTATATCTCGACTGGTGATACAACTCCTGTAACCTGGCTCTAGCCATCATAGCCTATAAGCTTTGACTTCTTCAGGGTATCCGATGAACATGCACTTCAGGGCTCTAGGTTCGACCTTCTCTTGCCTAATGTGAGCATAGGCCACGCAACCAAATACTCTCAGTTTGTCGAGACTAGGTGGATGTCTCGACCTTCTTCAGGTGTCTTCATATCTAACGCAGACAAATGACATATGTTTATCAGATATGTTGTTGTCGAAACAACCTCAACCCAAAACACCTTTAACCCAACACTAGTCAACATGCATCTAACTCTTTCCAAAATAGTTCGATTAAACCTTTCTGCCAAACCATTTTCTTGTGGAGTCCCTGCAGTAGTTTTATGCCTTGCAATACCTAAGGCAACACAAAAACTGTCGAACGCCTCATTGCAAAATTCAAGGCTATTTTCGGTTCTCAACCTCTTGACCTTTTTGCCAGTCTGATTTTCGGCCAGAGTCTTCCAACCTTTGAAATTCGCAAAAGTTTCATCCTTATTCTTCTGGATGAATATCCATAACTTCCTGGAATAATTACCAACTATGGATAGAAAATACCTTGCTCCTGAATGTGATGGACACCTTGCAGACCCCCAAAGATCAACATGATGTAATCAAGGGATCCATGAGTTCTTTGTTTTCCTTTGTTGAACTTCACTCTACAAGATTTTCCAAGTACACAAGGTTCACAAAATTTCAGCTTTTCGACTTTGTCTCCTCCAAGCAGGTTTTGTTTACCTAGTTCTACCAGACGCCTTTCACTGACGTGGCTCAATCTCATGTGCCAAATTTCTGTTTTCGACAACAGTTTCGTGAATGCAACATTTGTCGAACCACTTATAACTTCAGCCTCAAGGGTATACAAGTCTTGTTTCTTCATGCCTCTCAAGACTTCCTTCGACCCCTTCATGACTCTTAGGATACTTTTCTCTCCTTGAAAAACATATCCCTTCTTGTCGAATTCACCAAGAGAAATCAAAATTCTCTTCAAATCAGGTACATACCTAACTTCAGTCAATAACCTTATTGACTCATCATGGAGCTTGAATCTCATAGATCCAATACCTGCAATTTTGCAAGATTTGTTGTTTCCCAGCAACATTGATCCATCATCTTGATCACATAGCTCCTCGAACAATTCTCTGTTTTGAGTCATGTACCAAGTGCAACCTGAATCCATATTCCACTCGTTTCTTTAGTCGCCGCTTGAAACCACAAGAAGATCAGATGATTCGAAGTCATCTTGAACAATGGTTGTGTTGCCATTATCTTTACCTCCAAGATCTTTCAGGCTTTCAGGATACACTTTTCTTGTGTGACCCTCCTTCTTACAGTGATAGCATCGAATACCAGATGCCTCGCCACTATAAGACTTATGCTGACTTTTACCTTTCTTCTTGTCAAACTTATAATCCTTTCGCAAGAATTTTCCCTTAACGGTCAAACCTCCACCAACCGTCAAAGGTTTATGCTCCTTTCGTTTGTTTAAGTCCTTACAATACAAGGTTGCTTGAAATTCTTCAAAGCTCAGGGACTCTCTTCCATACATGAAAGTTTCTTTGAAGTGAGCATGTGTTATGGGCAAAGCGCACAACATCAATAATGCTTGATCTTCATCATCAATATTTTCAAGATCAAGGATCAGCTTGTTGAACATACCCAACTGCTCAACCAACACTTTGTCTTCACTCATCTTGAATGAATACAAAGCTTGCTTCAGGTAGAGTCGATTCACCAGAGATTTGGTCATGTACAAGCTTTCAAGCTTCAACCATAACCCCGATGTCATCGTCTCCTTTGATACCTGTCAGAAAACCTTATAACCAAGGCTCAACAATATTGTGTTGTGAGCTTTCTCTATCATGACTGTCTTTTCTTTTTCCGTTAATGCAACGTCCATGGCTGCCTCTCCCTTCAACGCTTCCAAACAACTCTGCTGAACTAGTAGGACTTTTATCTTCAAGCGCCACAGACTGAAGTCGTTCACTCCAGTGAACTTTTCAATCTCATACTTTGTTGAAGGCATCTCCTCCACACTCACTGCACCAATTTGTTATGAATTAGGATGCCTTAAAACAAAATATACTCGGTTTCTTTGTTATCAAGAAACACACAAGGGTTTTAGGGTTAAAGAAAAAATAAGGAGAACAACAAAGATTAATTATAACTGATATTCTTTACTTTCT
This sequence comes from Lathyrus sativus, assembly GCA_963859935.3. Taxonomy (NCBI): domain Eukaryota; kingdom Viridiplantae; phylum Streptophyta; class Magnoliopsida; order Fabales; family Fabaceae; genus Lathyrus; species Lathyrus sativus. The sequence goes on along the minus strand of OZ012739.1, from coordinate 619,180,886 downwards.
CTATAAAACATATTACAAGTACTCAAGAATAACAAATAACCCTCTCACCGTAATTAGGTTTTGTCACACCACCCATAAGATGAAAAACTAGTATGTTATTTATAATAAAATCTAACATACTGAGTTAATGAGCTTTTTAACAATTACCCATTACAAGTTAACTTAACATACAAGCTAACTTAAACAATTGGATCTTTAACAAACCCAACTCGACAACTACATACTAGAATACAGTTCGACTACAGCATGTAGGTCTTCGACAACAACATGTGAGCAAACTTCGACGACATGCTAACTAGAGTTCAATCCAATATCTCACATGTTGAATTTTTATTTTTGTTATTTAATGGTTTATTATATTATTGATACTTCTGAGAATTATTTGATTTTCCACTGCAGATTTAAAACTATTTTCATGAATAATTTGTGTGAAATAATATTTTTAAACATATAATGTTTTCTCTTATATATTAATAATCGATGTTTAAAGTGTTACAATTCACTCCTTCTCAACCGTATTTAAATCTTACTCCACTATATTAAGACTTCATTACATATTTTTTATTACATAATAAAATAATATAGAATCACCAACATCATCGATAAAATCAATGACTAGAGAGTGAAAAAAAAAAGAATAGTTTTATAAAAATTGAAAAAGATAGTTAGAAACAATATTTAAAATCACAATCGATTGTTAGGGCATCTCTATTCATCTCTACTCCAATTTTTTTTCCAACTATTCAATTTTAAAGAATTTATATTGACCATCATAAATTCAAATAAAATGTTAATATATTATTTATATTTTATTTTATTGAAATTTAAAATATTAATTTAAATATTTTATTTTATTATAATTTAAAGTATTAATTTGAATATTTTAATTAATATTAATAAAAAAACATTTTTTTAATTTTAAATAAATAAACCAAAATTAAATTTTTATAATCATAATTTAATTAACGTTAAATACATTACATATACAAGATAAAATAACTCTCAATAGAGCTACTCTTAGAAGTAGAACATGATTGAACCAAAATTTAATTTAACTGTAGTTGGTTCAACATGTTCATATTTTTAAATTATATTTTAAATATTTATTTATTATTCAATGTAGTGGTGAGGGTGGGAAAAGGGTCACATCATCTCTTAATTAATCGTCACGGTTCATTCTTCATTTTCTAACTCGCTTATTTACAAAAGCGCGTCAACATTAATTCACGGATCAATATTTATCATATGCATTTGTTTGTGCACACCAAGTTGAACAATTGGACAAGTTATGTCTTTGACTAATAAATTGTCAAGTAGAACAGAACAATTTATGTATTTGATTTACAGCTGTTAAATTTGCTGAATGTAAATTGTTCCAAGAAATTCATAGTAGGAAACAGTTGTGAATTTCATCTAGATTCAATGCAAGATATTCAAAATATGAGACTAAAATTTCGCCCTAATTATTGGACAAAGCCCAATTCCATAACATGACACTAGTGAGAGGAAATTTTGCAGGCCAACCAAACATACTTTTAGTCTGTAGCCAACTTTTAGACGACTCATTGTTCAAGCTAATACTTGTAAAAGAAAACGCAGGGATTGATCTGTTAACAAGTATGAATAATATGAATAATAATTTTATATTAGATAGAAATAGAGTGATTTGAGCATTTATAAGTGAGAGAACTCATATATCTATTATCTTAAGATTTTGGGTGAGTATGTAGTGTGTCTCTTACAAAAGGTGTTGCTCCAAACAGGTAGTCTCACAATGTTCAATGCTCCCTAGTGAAAATCTCCCCTAACATGATCATCGCACATATTCTGGAGTGAAATTACAAAAATATATCTAAATTCAAAATTTTAAAATTTGAAAGCTCTAATTATACACGACATATCTAGAAACACGGTAAAATAAATGTTAAAAATGTTTGGATTTTAATATCCGATTCTTTCTTAATATTGATACTAGGGGTGGTAAAATGGGCCGCCTGCCCCACCCCACCTTAAGCCCGTAAAAAAAGTGGCATGGCGGGAAAGACTGCCAAGTGAAATTGGGGTTAAAATCTTTGCTGGAACTTTAGCTTGTTACTTTCGGTCGGCATCTAGAAAATACGAGTAAGAACAATTGCCACAAATAGAAAAAAATGCCAAGAAAAACTGTTAGAAAAGAAAGTAAACTAAAAATAAATTCTTCTATTTCACACCTTTAAGTATGTGAGAAAGTATTTGGACACCCTCTATGCCAATATGAAGACGCCCTTTGAAACTGTCCAAAGTGTGCTTAGTCAGAACCATTTGTTTCGCTAGCTTTTGAGATTCTTTTCGAAGGATTTTCACAAAGTCCCCACAGATAAATAAGAGCGGAATGCTCTAAGAGCAAGACTCATGTAATATAATTTTATGGTGTTTTCTTCAGGCTCAGTCGAAGATGTGACTTGGGTTTCAGTTCCCTTTTGTGGATCAAGAGTTTTGGTTCTAGTTGCAGATTTAGGTTTTTTCCTACTTGCCATAGGTCTATATCTATGATAAGTTGGGAAGAAGTTCCCAAGCTTCACATGATTAGTATCAAGTTCTGGTAAAGGGCCAGGAAGAACATGTACTCTTCCAGCAATAGAGATGGGAACGAGTACCCGAGATTTGTAGATTTGCCTCTTTTCCTCCTCTAGAGGAGGCTCTAGTATGTATTGTTAATTGCTCATCATGGTAGGGCTGGAGATTGTATAAACAGGACGGAGAACCGATTTCCTCTTAGCATCTTTAACAGGAGTTGATGATTTTTGGGATGCCATTGATGATTAAAGTTGAGAGTATTTTGAGTTTTGTTTAGTGTAATGGTGAAGAAGATGAAGAATTATTCTTGTGCTTAGGAAGAGAAAAGAAAAGCTCAGAAAGGTAAAAAGTGAAAAAAGAGATGAAATAACGTATTTATAGGGGAAAGAGGAGATACTTTAACCATCATAAGTAATGGTTAGGGTAATGGGTCACGTGTTGACCCGTTGTGGTTTACTGAAGCGGTTGTAGAGTGTAGCCCACTACTTTCTAGTAAGTAGAGGAGTGATAATGGTATTTTGGGTTTCTACATGTCTTGATTAGACCATTGGAACGGCGTGGTCATGATGACCATGGTATCATAGCAGTAACGGTATAATGGTTTCAAATAAGCTTCAAAATATGTCCTTTTCTCTTGGCAATTAAAAATGACATTTTTTGGGGGAAATTTGATGGTTGGGATTTCGACACTCATTAATGTCGGGGTTAAGTTGAGAGGTTTCAAAGTCATATTCTGGAAAAGAACATGATGAATTCGATGATAGCAAATAGTTGAGTGAGTTGTGGAAGTTTGAAGACTGGTTTTTAAGGAGCAATGTACATTTCGACAAGGACATGGTGAAGAGCTGGTCGAAGAAGTCTGTGCTTTGGAGGCGATGTGGTCTAAGACTTAGAAAGATTTTGCATAAAATTGGAATTCCACGAAGGCCATTGGAGGAAGCGTTCGATGGATGGAGTTCAATTGAGGCTGCTAACCACCATTTGGCCTTATCCATTTCGTGGGACACGTGGAAGACTTTTAGGCAGCGAACTTAGACCTTTAGCATTCAGAAATAGGGTGTTCAAAAATTGTACAAACTCTACATTATACTCTCAGTACCTGTATGTGTGAGAAAAGAATGTTTTTGAGAGAATGTAAGTTTGAATAACTCTTTTACAATCAAAGCCATTTAAATTCAAGTCATTTATCTTTACTTGCAGTTTACTTCCTTGTTATTTATCTTCAAACCCTTTTATTTTTCAATTTTTTTTCCTGCAATCTACATCCCTTTCTCTTTACTTACAAGAAATCATCACGATATCCCATTAACAAATATTTGAAGAACATTGCACAAATGTTCGTGATCATTAAAACCAAGAACTAAATTAACAACACATTTTCTAGGATCAATCTAGTTGATCTTATAAGTGACCAAAGACTTAGCAACTTTGGAGACTAACGGTTGTTTGCCATTTTCAACGGTAAACACTCACTAACCATGAAAAAAGATGATCCACACCACAAGTAATATGAGAAATAAACTCGAACAATTACCAAATAATATCCACCTCGAAAATCCACTTAAACTAAATGAATCCATTATTGCCGAACCTTTGGCCTAAATTTGTACAATATGCAAATGCCGATGAATGACCTAAATGCATGATCAAATAGACAAATGTACGTAAATGAACAAAACCATAAGGCTGGTGAATTGAATGAGGAGGTATGACAAATTTTGGGTATGAGAACTATCTATATTGATTCTCCAAATTCCACTTATGTGAACACAAATAACATTGTATAATAAGAAGATTATCATTACATAGAGAAAATCTAAATAAATCACATGGTTCACATAATTGGGAAAAAAACATCTAAGAGGGATCTAATCTATGAGAACTAACCACTCATTCTTAAGGAATTAATGAAAATTACAACATAAAGAAATAAATTCACCTTACAAAAGATTAAGGATGATTATCTAATGACATTGTGCATTTTCTTTTCACCATTTCTTCAAAATAATCCTCCTTGTTCATATAATTTCAGGACCCTAAACAAGTTTTACATTATATAAAAAATTTCAGGAGCGTAGAATTGTGTCTTATTGCCCTAAGATGGTCATGATTTTGCCTTTTAAATGATGCAACAATTTGTGATCATATAAAGCAACAACTCTTGCACTTGGGAGCCACTATTTTCTTTCAATAGTCAAATATAATACCACTTTACTTTAGACACGTCTCTATGTCAAATGTTGGGTTTTTTCTTTTCATTCTCAAATAGTGTCGCTCTGATTCATAGGTGTGACACAATTCTTACTTCTTTTGTAATTTCTCTTCTTTTTCTTTCGTTTCTTGTGTGTTATTATTCTACTTAGTTTGTCATCATAACTTCTATAGTAAACAACTATAAAATTGATCTATTTAGGATGATTTTTATTGATTTAGTCTTTTCTCTGTTTCATCGAAATATTTATTAAACCTTACAAAATAAAAAACAAATTAAAATTAAAAAACACTTAGGATTATAAATCATAGTGAGAACATACTATGACAAACTATCACCAATACCTCTTCTTTTTTTATGGGTATATTTTTTAAAACATTTTTCTAACCCCAAGTTTAGAATTATGCCAAATATATAGTGTATAATAGAAAGAAATAGATCAGGTTCAAAAAAGACTGCCATAGATAATCATTTTAACAAATATGTATTCATGTGTCTATAATATGACAACTAACTGTACAAAAGATATCAAATTATAGAAAATAGATAAGTAGATAAATACTCTTTTATCCAACAAATAAGTAAAAATTAAATTTTTTAACTCAACTCTCATTGGCTTATGTATATGATAGTTGAACAAATTTTGAGATCAAATTTATTCTCTCATTATCATACAATAAATTATCTTGAACTTTCTTAAAGATTTGAACATTCACATTAATATATTTGATTTCTTTAGTGTTGTTACACAACTTTGTAACACCATAAAACAAATAAGTTTATTAAGAAAACAAAATAAAAAAATACAAGGGCTTAGTGTTGTGTACTTAGAGCATCTTTAGTGCAAGTTCTATAGGATTAAATTCTTTAATAGTAACAGAAGTTATAAATAATTTGCATTGGAATAAAAATGACATGACACTAAATGAATAACAATTAGTTTTCGGCAACTATATAACCAACGCACACTATTAAATTTCAATGACTCTGATTATTATTTTATATTATTAAATTAATGATAACTTCAATAAAAAATATAAAATATGGGATCAAGTTTTGATTTTTTACAAGCAACCATCATTAAAGTAAAAATAACTCAAATCAACTATAAATATTTTAAATCCTACAAATCACTTTGAGCTCACAAAAAGTATCTTAGTTTACCCATTTAGTTTACTCCCACTAAAAATGCTCTAAGTCCTTTATTCAATCGACTATCATTTTAACAAAATATAAGAAAAATTCATCAAACTAAGATTTAGATAAACCTAATTACTACTATTGAGTTACCTTTTAAACAACGTTGGTTTAACGTTATAGGATCAACGTTGGTTTAACGTTATAGGATCAATGTTTTATCATCAAAGTTAAGGATTTCTTTCTTCGATCTAATGAAATATGATAACTTGATCCAAGATGATCTGTATTAATTTATATTCATGAGTTATTTCTTGGTTCTCTTGATCCTTGTCGTGTCATCTATCAATTTCTCTTCTTCCTTGAATGCACCTATTGGACTTCCACCATCTTAAGATATAACTCCATAATTTTGATGAAATTATTGATGGGTCATCAATGAGTGGAAAACATTCATATTTGGTTAAACATTCTCCTAAAGGTCAAAAACTCACTAAAACAAGTGAGAGAAACACCACATGTTATCCAAAATCTTAAGTTGATGGGTGTATGAGTTCTCTTACTTATAAAGTGTTCAACTTCCACTTTTTTAAACAATATGGAACTTAGAACTCACACTTGTTTCTCAATACAACTCACTTGTTTCTCAACAATCTCCCTCTAAAATGTGAGTTTATCCACTATACTCCCCTCAAGCAGAAACTCTTTCATCCACATGCTTGTACCGCCGGTGACAGACATCCTTATCTCTTTATGGATACCATGTCAGAAAAACTTTCGACACAAGAAACCGATTTCTTATTCAAACCAGACTCTGATACCACTTATGGCTCATCAATGAAGGGAAAACATTCACATTGGGTTAAACACTCGCCTAAAGGTCAAAAACTCACGCAAACAAGTGAGAGAGACACAATATATTCACCAAAAACCTTAAGATGTGTTTAATCTCTACTTTTCTAAATAATGTATAATTTAAAACTTACATTTATTTAAAATAAAAACTCACTTGTTACCCAACCATTATAATTCATCACTTGCAAGGATTATTTGTGTTGCGAATTAGCTACTTGCAACACAAGTTAGGTAGTTAAAATGTTATTATCTTTTTAAGTTAGTTAAAGTTGGTTAGACATTAAACCTTGACTCATATATAAGCTGCAAAATGGGTCCTTGTAACGAGTTCAATTACTTTCAATCAAAACTAGTTTACATTACCTCTAACTACATTTTAAGTTTTCCTTTTATTATTATTATTATTATTATTATTATTAATTATTATTATTATTATTATTATTATTATTATTATTATTATTATTATTATTATTATTATTATTATTATTATTATTATTATTATTATTATTATTATTATTATTATTATTATTATTATTATTATTATTATTATTCATCGAGGGAGGGGTATTCAAGGGCAGTTTACATATAAATGTTAGCATATTCATTTAACAATCCTTAGAAAGACGACAAACAAACCAAATAAAAGACAAAACAACATAGAGGAATGTCGTATATGTACATGCATGTGTTGGTTCAATTTAAGACTCATAAAAAAATACACAATACATACTAATTTATTATTACTTTTTTATATATAGGAAATCCCATGTTATGTAGTTATATCCACAAGCCACACCTTTGTCATATATACTTTGTTAGATTCAATGGATTAAGAACATTGTTTGCATGTGAAGGGAAATATAGTCCACACATGATGACAAAGACACGATGGGTCTCAAAACCATGGCAAGTTTATACTTTTTTTTGCTTAAGAGAGAATTAATAAGTTTGTAATACAAATTAAATTAGTTAAATTAATCAAATAGATAAACATAGCTTTTGCTCCCATCACCCATGTTATTTAATGGGACCCATTTCACGCGTATGAGTCCTAAACAAGTTTATATATTTATTCCACTTTCTTGACCTTTTCTGCATACAAATTTCATGTTAGCTGGAAACCAAATTAAATCTCCAATTTAGGAAAAAAGTTTAGAACAGAGAGAGACATAGATAAGATTATTTAAAAAAAATTTAATTGTCGGCAAATCTTAGGTCAATCGACAGAAACCGAAATTATTAAGTTGAATAATATTTTTAACTCTGATATTTAGAGTTAAAGTCGTTAGAAGTCGCGAAAAAAAGACTGTCATACATTAACTAAAATTTGTCACAGTTAAACAGTAACAAAATTGTATTTTATAAAATGTTCATCTCAGTTAAAAATTAGAGAAATTTTTTATTTATTTATTTATAATTAAATTGAAACTAATTTACATATGATTAAGACAATTCTGACCGACCAAAAAATAAATAAATTTTCTAATTTTTAAAACCTTGGCTTACATGTTACTTGTTCTTTTTTGTCTCCCTTTCTATAATTTTTCTGTCTCTTTTTTTCTTTCCCTAATTAGGTTTAGAAAGAAACAAAAAGTAAATGCTGAATAGTTTTACCTTCCAATTCTTTATAGACAGTTATGTAAGCCAACAAAAACTGTGCTAAAAGGTTGTTGAACACTAGTGATTAGTCATGAAGAAAATAACAGCATAACATTGACCCTATCATTGTTTTTATTCAAACAAATAACAAGGTATTAATAGTACTTTAATTTAATATATGAGACTGATCATAGATGGGATGGAAGTGACAAAAATTACCAACAAATTTTGTTGTAAATTAATTATTCACATAGAATGAGGATCTTATGTGGCTTCATGACAAAAAAAAATCATGTAATATATAGTAATTCTCATAATTAACTGCTTCGTTTTTAAAATAGTTGATGTTTTATTTTTGTTGTCTAGTATTTTTTTTTCTCTTTGAATGTTTTTAGGACTATATTGATATTTAATTTTTTTTTTATCATTTAGCATTTATGGTGATGAACTACTGGCACATGGATGTATAGTGACTACCAGAATTATTAAGAATTTGAATTTTTTAGATCAACACAGTCGCATAATATTAGTCTAACTCATAAGAAATTGAAAAACAGTAGAAACAATGACACAAGATGTAGAGACGGTTGAAAATTCAACATTTAAATTAATTTCATTTGCATTTGTTTTTAATTGAATTTGAGTATTATTTAATTTTTTTATATAAAAATTCAAATGAAGTTGTATTTGTAATAGATTTAACAAAAATTTTAAATTGAGATAGTTAGTTAGAAAATTCGTAAATTCGTTCTCTCTCTCTGTGCAATTGTTCATCATTTTCTTCCTTTTGTACATTGTTAATAGAGGTTCATTGTTGAATTCCAATAATTGGTATCCAGATCTCCGGTTCGATTCACAGGAAAATATGAGTGTAATGAGGTGTGTGATTGATTTTGTTTCTGAAACTCACGTTGAATTGAAGTTTGAAATCGAAGAGAATCACATATTTTGGTTCACAAGGTTTGGGAAACACGAGTGTTGGTGAGAACAAAGTGATTTGCACAAGAATGAAAATGAATGAGGAAACGGTAGCTTGAACACACAACTTTCAGTATTTAACGGAAAGAACTGGGGATCAGTGGTTGATTCAGATGCGTGTGTTGTTTGGAGCTCAAGATGTTTTCGATCTCGTCAATGACGGTTACACGTCGATTGTAGAAAATGCAACAAAAGTGCAAATAATTGCCCAACCTGAAACGAGGAAGAAGGATTAGAAATTGTTGTTCTATATCCATCAATGTGTGGATACGAAACTGTTTGAGAAAATTGCTTATTCAACGAAGGCGAAGGCGACATGGGATACACTAGTGCAATGCTATGGTGGTGATGCATCAGTGAAGAAGATCAAGTTGTAGTCCCTATGCAAGAAATATGAGAATCTCAACATGAAGAATAATGAAAAAGTGCCTGATTACATCTCCAGAGTGATTATGGTCACCAATGAGATGAAGTCTTGTGAATAAACGATCTCTGAACAAGTAATCATTGAAAAGGTAATGAGATCACTTACTCCTCAGTTTGATTACATAGTTTTAGACATAGAACACTCTACAGACAGTAACACCATGAGAATTGAAGAGTTTTAGAGTAGTTTAGAGGCACAAGAGTTGCGTATGATTGAAAGAAACTCTGAAAAAGACTTAGAACATGCTCAGAAAGCACAAACTCTGAAAGCTTCTTCTGACAAGAAGAACCAAAAACCAGGATGGCTAGAGAACATGAAGAAGTATGGTGGTGGTGTTCATAAGCCAGAACTCTCCAATTCTGATAACAAACATCAGAATGTTTAGAAAGGAAAGGAGAATTTTAACAAGAGAAAGGTTCAGTGCTACAATTGCAAAAAGTTTGGCCATTTTGTTGCTGATTGTTGGTCTAACAAGGTTAGTAAGGGTGAAGAACCCAACATAGCCAGAGAAGATTATGATGATGAACCTGTGCTATTGATGAAATCTGAGAATTTTGGCGGATCAATGGTAGACTGGTGGTACATGAACATTGGCTGCTCAAATAACTTAACTAGGAACAAGCAATGGCAGATTGATTTCGACTCTGGTAAAATGACCAAGATCAGATGTGTTGATGATGAGTATCTGAATACTAAAGGAATGTTAAATGTCAGAGTTAAGTTGAACAGAGGAAAAATTGTACTTATCAAGGATGTACGGTATGTTCTTGACATGAATGGCAATCTGATGAGTCTAGGTTAGCTGGTTGAAAAAGGATTTTTAGTAACCATGAAGGACAATCTCTTGAAGTTATATGGCTATAATCAGAAGTTGATTATGCAATCTGGATTGGGAAGAAACGAGACATTCAAGGTGAATGTTGCAACAACATACACTCAATGCCTTAGTGCAAGTAATGTTGAAGGGGAAAGTGAGGCGTGACACAAGAGATTGGGGAATTTGAACTACAGAAGCTTAGGGCATCTGATTTCAAAGAGTCTGGTACATAGAATTCCTAAGATTGTCGTACCATAGAAATCGTGTAATATATGCATGAGAGGCAAGCAATCGAAATTTCCATTCTAATTAGAAATGTTTCCAAGAGCAACTCATGTTTTGGTGTGGTGCATTCTATTGTATGTGGTCCATTTGAGGTACCTTCACTAGGAGGGAACAAGTAATTTGTGTCATTTGTGGATGAGTTCACAAGAATGACATAGATAACACTTATTAAGTTAAAACATGAAGTTTTTGTTGAGTTCCAAAAGTTCAAAGTGAAGGATGAAAATCAAAGTGGAAAAAGGTTGAAGATCCTCAGAACTGATGGTGGATGTGAGTTAAACTTAATAGAGTTCAAGAAGTTTTGTGAGGAACATTGTATTGAGCATGAAGTGACTTCTCCATAGACTCCATAACATAATGGTTTAGTTGAAAGGAGACATAGAACTCTGCTTGACATGACAAGGAGCATGATGAAGAAGGAGAATCTACCTAAGCAATTATAAGGTGAAGGAATTTCCACATCAGTATATATGCTCATCAGATGTCCAGCAAAGAAGTTAAATGAAGTAATCCCCATTGAGAAGTGGACTGAAAGAAATAAAAATTTCATCCATTTCAAGGTGTTTGGTCCAGTATGTTACAAACATATACCAGATGCTACTAGAAAGAAATTTGATGACAAAATAAAAGTCATGTTGCTTATAGGATACCACATTACATGTGCTTATAAGCTCTATTGTCCAATCACCAACAAAGTTGAAGTCAATATAGATGTCATAGTGAAATAATCAGAAACTTAGGATTGGACGAAGTCTTAATCCAACTCTATTGCAGTCTCAACACTAGAGTATGATTCTGCCTCTGAAGGAGATTCTGACTATAAAGGAGGGTCTGAATCTGAATATTACTTTGACTCTAAAGGTCAGTCTGACTCTGAATGTGAGTCTGATTCTGATGGAGATTCTGACTCTGAAGGAGAGTCTGAGTCTGAAAATGAGTTTAACTCTGATGGTGGATCTGACTCTGAAGGTAACCTAGCCTGTGAATGTGGAACTTGTGAAGGTGAACTTGCACATTTCCAGAGGCCACAGAGAGTTAGACAGATACCAAGGAGACTTACAAACTTTTAGTTGCTGCAAGATACCGAGATTGACTCTGAAGGGGAAATCATATAGAATGTCGTGATGGTGGACTCTTAACGTGCCAACATCATGATCCTCTCTAAAAGAACGTGTGGGTGAATGCTATAAAGGAAGATATTGAGGACATTGAAAGAAACAAGACATGAGAATTGATTGTTCTACCTCCGAAGCAAAAAAGCCATTAGTGTGAGATGGGCTTTCAAGATAAAGATGAAGCCAGATGGTTCACTTGCTAAGCATAAAGAAAGGTTAATAGCTATAGCATTCCTACAGAAGTATGGTTTAAACTACTTTGAAGTGTTTGCACCTGTAGCTAGACATGAAACTATAAGATTTGTTATTGCTATAGTTACAAATAGGAATTGGCCTCTGATACATTTAAATGTAAAGTCAGTTTTTCTAAATGGTCCATTGCAAGAAGAAATTTATGAGTTACAACCTTTTATATTTATCAAATAGAACAAAGAAATGGTGGTGTACAAGTTACATAAAGCATTGTACGAGCTAAAACAAGCTCTAAATGGTTGGAATCTGAAATTGATTCATTTTTCAAGCAGTTGGGATTCAAGAAATATGAAATGAAATATGATGTGTGTGTGCAACATGCTTTTGAGGAAATTTGATTATGTCATGTCTTTATGTGGATGACATACTTCTATCAGGGATTTGTACTTATGAGATAACCAAGTTCAAGAAGGTGCTAATGGATGCATTTGATATGACTGACCTTGGAAATATGGTATATTTTCTAGGGATGAAGATTTTACATTCTGATAAGGAAATTATTGTGCACCAACTAAAGTATGAACTTGAGTTATGTTAAGTGCAAATTTCGAGTTAAAATGAACCATCTTTCTTGGCACTTTTAAACTCATTTCTCATGTTTTAATAGATTTACTTCTTGTTCTTGTGTGATTCTTCGATTATATTACAAATACCTTTGGATTCTTTGATGTGTGTGTTATTGTGCAGGAAATAGGCATAAAATATCAATGATTAAGAAACAGAGGATTGGAAAAGGAAGCCAAATAAATGAATAGGAATCAGCATGTTCGCTGTAACACCCCCTTCTATACCCCCAAATAAATGCATATACAAATTTATCAGAGTGAAAATTTTAGAATAAGGTATAAAGGAAGAATGTCACAATTTCACCAATGAAACACTTTAACATTTGCTCCATAAGATATGTAACATTTTCATGGTTTTAGAAATCACATTTCAACATCTAAATTTAAGCGGAAGATAAAATCATTTAATCATTTCCAAAATAGTAATTCACGTACACATAAGATATCCAGATTAATACATCATGTCAGGTAATTACAAAACCACATTAGCTGATACATCGCAATATATCACAAAAGAATAACTATCCTAGTCTAACTACCCGGCGTTACATATCAGAGCAGCCGACTCAAAAGAATAAAGATAACTTCACAAAAAAAGACTCCAGCATTCTAATCTGCAATGCCTCGTAGAGCATTATAAAACAGTAGAAGGGTGAGAAATATAACCATAATAATCAAAGCATAAGATTATATATATATATATATATATATATATATATATATATATATATATATATATATATATATATATATATATATATATATATATATATATATATATATATATATATATATATATATATATATATATATATATATATATATATATATATATATATATATATATATATATATATATATATATATATATATATATATATATATATATATATATATATATATATATATATATATATATATATATATATATATATATATAGGTAATCATATAATTCAACTCCATATTTCTCACCACAATTCACCCTCTTAGTCATATATATTTACCACACATATATAGACAACATAAATATTCACAAAGCATTCCCACATCATGCATACACTCACATTTCCACAGTCATATCATTCACACATAAGCATCTCTTCATGCATATGTCATATCTCAATGTGACTCAACAACTCAATGCAACTCATGCAATGCGGTACCGACTCTCGTTATCATTTTTCGGTTTTTACATTAAATCGGGTCCACTCTTCTAGACTGATAACCCGTTATCATTTTTCGGTTTTTACATTAAACCGGGTCCACTCTTCTAGACCGATAACAACAAAGGCCCGTCCTCTAAGCCTTCAAACTCACTCTTCTAGGTTTGGGACAAGCCACTAGTTTCCACGAAACTAACAGACATTGCCTCTTGACTAAATTATGCATATGCAATCAACCACAACAATGCACTTAAGACCGTTCTCGCATCTTAATCTCATGCATTTAATAATTCATCTCTTCAAGAATTACACAATGATTGCACATACAACATATATCACAACAATCAAGGTATTCACATCACAGTACCAATCATACAATTACAAGTTATGCACACATATTCACAATGTTCTCATGCATACTCATCGCATAATTATATACACATCAAGCATATACAAGTTCATTAAATAGTACACACATAATCACCTATTATGTTCACATGTATTTATACTTGATGCAATTAACATTCAAATCACAATTCTAGGATTCACGCCCGTAGGCTACCCACAACACATATCATCACAATAGATCACATACATACTCAAAATGTAGAGGTATTAGTCTATGTGAAACAACTAAATCATCAACACATAGAAACCACAACAAAGAAAAGATGCTGTCAAATTTGCCCATATTCGCCTGGCGAACCCTCTCAGCGAACACTCGCTAGGCCTTCGCCTGGCGAGACTCCCCAACGAGCCAAAGTCAGTAGCTACTGACTTTGTTCGCCACAATTCGCCAGCACCTTCACTGGGCGAACCTTCGCTGGGCGAACTCGCCAGCGAAGTCCACTGGGACTTAATCATAATTATTCGCCAGCGTTCGCTAGGCTTCGCCCGGCGAAGCTTCGCCTTCGCTCGCCTGGCGAGAGCCAGCGAACCTGCGCAGAACAGAATTTTGTTCTGTCTTCTCCTTCTCAAACCACCACCAACCAACTCCCAAACATCAAAACCAGCTCAAACAACATCACTACATGTTACCCGACTATTCTACGACATTATTACTCAATTCCAACCGATTAAATCACAGTTCTACCAATTATTCCAACTTTTGCCCTAAATGGAAAAGGATGGAAACTACACCAAAACCCCAACCCAACATATATAACATCATGCAATGATCAAATAGAAACATTTCTCACCCTTACCTCTATTAATCGGAGCTTTGATGTTGGCTCTTGATGATTTTCCACTTTTCTCTTCTTCTCTTCTCTTTCTCTTCTTCTTTCTTTCCAAATGTTTCTCTCTAACTTTCTTTTCTTTTCCTTTTCTATTATATATTTCCTTTATTTTCCTTCCTTCCAATTTCCTTCTCAATTCTCTATTAATTCCCATTAATAAAAATTAATTTCCAACATTAATAAAAATCCCACTAAATCAATTAATTACTATAATTAATTATTTAATGAAATTCGGGTTGTTACAACCCTCCCCCACTTTAGGAATTTTCGTCCTCGAAAATGTTACCCGGTTCAAACAGTTCTGGATAAGACTCTTTCATCTGGCTCTCAAGCTCCCAAGTAACGTTCCCACCAGCCGGTCCTCCCCAAGCGACCTTCACTAAAGCAATCTCTTTACCTCGAAGCTGCTTCAATTTCCGATCCTCTATCCGCATAGGTGATGTCTCAACAGTCAGGTTATCTCTCACCTGCACATCATCTAATTGGACTACATGAGACAAATCCGCAATGTATTTCCTCAACTGAGATACATGGAATACGTCATGAAGATTAGCAAGCGACGGTGGTAAAGCCACACGATAGGCCACTTCTCCTATCCTCTGCAAAATCTGATAAGGACCAATGAAACGCGGCGACAACTTGCGCGACTTTAATGCCCTACCAACACCTGTCATCGGAGTGACTCGAAGAAACACATGATCTCCCTCTTGAAATTCGAGTGCCTTCCTCCTCTTGTCATAATAACTCTTCTGACGACTCTGACCAACTCTCATTTTCTCTTGAATCATCTTGATCTTATCAGTAGTCTGTTGAACCAACTCGGGTCCAACAACAGAACTCTCTCCGGACTTAAACCAACACAATGGTGTCCTACACCACCTACCATACAACGCCTCAAATGGTGCCATATCGATACTCGAATGAAAACTGTTGTTGTAGGTAAACTCAATCAAAGGCAAGTAACTATCCCAAGCTCCTCCTTTTTCCAATACACAAGCTCTCAAAAGATCTTCAAGCGACTGAATTGTCCTCTCCGTCTGACCATCTGTCTGAGGATGATACGCTAAACTCAAACGCAACTTAGTACCCAAAGCACTCTGTAAGCTCTCCCAAAATCTCGAAGTGAACCTCGGATCTCTATCCGAAACAATACTCAACGGAATACCATGCAAACACACAATCCTCTCAATATACAATTTAGCCAACTTCTCCAACGGGTAATCCATAAGCATAGGGATAAAGTGAGCAGATTTAGTCAATCTATCCACGATAACCCAAATAGCCTCAAAATTACTCAGCGTCCTCGGCAAACCCGATACAAAATCCATGGAGATACTATCCCATTTCCACTCAGGAATAAACAACGGCTTCATCAAACCCGATGGCTTCTGATGCTCAATCTTTGACTTCTAGCAATTCAAACAAGAATACACAAATTCCGCAATATCCTTCTTCATACTAGGCCACCAAAACACTTTTCTCAAATCCTGATACATCTTAGTAGCACCTGGATGAATACTCAATCCGCTACTATGTCCTTCCTCAAGGATACTCTTTTTAAGCTCAACAACATTCGAAACACAAACTCGATCACGACATCTCATAATCCCATTCTCATCAATCCGAAAATCACCACCTTGGCCTTGGTTGATTAAAGTCAACCGATCAACTAAACTCAAATCCGATTTCTGTCCTTCTCGAATTTCATCCAAAATACCACTTGTAAGCTTTAACATACCCAACTTAAATCCAAAAGAAGCTCTCTCACATACTAAACTCAAATCCCGAAATTGCTCGACTAATTCTAACTCTTTCACCATCAACACCGACATATGCAATGATTTCCGGCTCAATGCATCCGCTACTACATTTGCTTTACCCGGATGGTAATTCAAACCAAAATCATAATCCTTCAAAAGTTCAAGCCATCTTCTTTGTCTTGCATTCAATTCCTTTTGATCAAAAAGATATTTCAAAATCTTGTGGTCACTAAACACTTCAAATCTTGCACCAAATAGATAATGCCTCCAAAGTTTCAACACGAACACAATGGCGGCCAACTCTAAGTCATGCGTCGGATAATTCTTCTCATGCACTTTGAGTTGCCTCGAAGCATAAGCCACAACTTGGTTATTCTGCATCAACACACCTCCTAAACCCATCAAAGAAGCATCACAATACACAACGAACGGCTCTTCCGGATTTGGCAAAATCAAAACAGGGGCTGTCGTCAACCTTTTCTTAAGTTCTTGGAAACTCGCTTCACACTTGGCATCCCAAACAAAAGCTTGACCCTTCCTAGTCAACTGCGTCAATGACAACGATAACTTAGCGAATCCTTCAATAAACTTCCGATAATAACCGGCTAAACCAAGGAAACTTCTAATCTCAAAAACTGACTTCGAAGTCTCCCATTGCGATACCGCTTCAACCTTCGACGGATCAACCGCAATACCATTACTCAAAATCACATGACCAAGGAAACTAACTTCCTTCAACCAAAACTCACACTTAGAAAGCTTTGCAAACAACTGCTTCTCTCTCAACACAGATAACACAATCTTCAGATGCTCGGCATGCTCTTCTTCGCTCTTCGAATAAACCAAGATGTCGTCGATAAACACAACCACAAACTTATCCAAATAAGGATGGAAAATACTATTCATGTACTCCATAAATACACCTGGTGCATTAGTCACACCAAATGGCATCACAGAATACTCATAGTGTCCATACCTCGTCCTAAAGGCCGTCTTCTGAATATCCTCAGCTTTCACGCGAATCTGATGATACCCAGATCTCAAATCAATCTTGATGAACACACTTGCACCAACCAACTGATCCATCAGATCATCAATCCTCGGAAGTGGATACTTATTCTTAATAGTCACCTTGTTCAACTGTCTGTAATCCACACAGAGCCTCATAGAACCCTCTTTCTTCTTAACCAACAACACTGGTGCACCCCACGGCGACACACTCGGACGAATAAACCTCTTTTCAAGCAAATCCTCAAGTTGACTCTTCAACTCTTTCAATTCTGATGCCGACATACGATAAGGAGCCACCGATATCAGACTAGTTCCAGGAATCAAATCTATTGAAAACTCTACTTCTCACTCCGGTGGTAAATCCTTTATCTCTTCAGGGAAAACTTCCGGAAAATCTCTAACAATTGGTAAAGCACCAATCTCTTCACTTCCACCAATTCTCAAAGTTGCCATAAGCATAAATACCTTAGCTCCATCTTGCACTGATTCTTTCACTTGTCTCGCTGTCATAAACAAATCTCCTGCAACGTCCGATTCCGGAAAAATAACCGTCTTGTCAAAACAGTTAATATATACCCGGTTGAATTCCAACCAATTCATCCCAAGGATGACATCGAGTTGGTCTAGGTGAAGACACACTAAATCAATTCCAAAATCTTTACCGAAGATACTCAACGGACAATTCAAACAAACATACGGTGTAGTTACCGAACCCATAGCAGGAGTATCAATAACCATACCGCCACCAATCACAGACAACTCAAGATTCAACCTTCTAACACAATCCAAAGAAATAAAAGAATGCGTAGCTCCGATATCAATTATAGCAATCAAAGGTGTACCATTAATGAAGCACGTACCTCGGATCAATCGATCGTCGCTAGCAGTCTCCGATCCAGATAGAGCGAACACTTTTCCGCCCCCTTGATTCTTCTTAGGCTTATCACACTTGGTACTAATGTGCCCTCGCTTACCACAGTTGTAGCAAGTCACACCGGTACCGCTTCTACACTCAAGAGCCTTGTGGCCTGGCTTGCCACACTTGAAACACTTCTGTTCAACACTTTTGCATTCGGGAGCATGATGTCCCGCTTCACCACAGTTATAGCATCTAACTGGAGTAGAAACTCCCCCACTTGGCCTCTTGCCATAACTCATTCTCTGCTTCCCTTTGTCTGCAGGAGTCACATAAGGTTTTCCTCGGAATTGACCTTTTCCTTTCTTATCACTTAAACTCTTGTAGTGGCTAGACCGAGCCCTACTGTCTTCATCATAGATTCTGCTCTTGTTCACTAACTCAGAAAACTGCCTGATTTCCTGATATCCAATAGCTTGCCTAATCTCGGGTCTCAAACCGTTCACAAACTTGAGGCACTTAGACCTCTCGACATTAGCAGTATTGTAATAAGGACAAAATTTGATCAACTCTTCAAATCTTTCCGCATACTCCACTACCGTCGAATTACCTTGTTTTAACTCAAGAAATTCAATCTCTTTCTTCCCTCGCACATCCTCTGGAAAATACTTCTCCAGAAAAGTCTCTCTGAACAGATCCCAAGTGATTATAATATCATCCTCCTCAAACATTTGGCGAGTATTACCCCACCAATCTTCAGCTTCTTCTTCGAGCATGTGAGTCCCAAACTGCACCTTTTGTGCATCTGAGCAATTCATAACCCAAAAAATCTTCTCCACAGCTTTCAACCAAATCTGTGCTTTGTCAGGCTCATGGGTTCCCTTGAAAATCGGAGGATTGTTCCTTTGAAACCTCCCCAAAGCACGAAATTCATCTTCAACAACATTCCCCGGATTCACATTGGCCGGAGGATTCTGCCCAATCGCTCCCGCCAACCTTGTCAAAGCTTCTGCAATCGCTTCATCGTTCCTCCCTACAACCATCTTACTAATTCCAACAACAGAACCACGTAAGAACAACCAATATTGATAACGCAACACACGCATATCAATAACACACAGGGAAAAACACTCTAACAACTTGGCCGGACGGACCGACCTGCTCTGATACCACTATTGTAACACCCCCTTCTATACCCCCAAATAAATGCATATACAAATTTATCAGAGTGAAAATTTTAGAATAAGGTATAATGGAAGAATGTCACAATTTCACCAATGAAACACTTTAACATTTGCTCCATAAGATATGTAACATTTTCATGGTTTTAGAAATCACATTTCAACATCTAAATTTAAGCGGAAGATAAAATCATTTAATCATTTCCAAAATATTAATTCACATACACATAAGATATCCAGATTAATACATCATGTCAGGTAATTACAAAACCACATCAGCTGATACATCGCAATGTATCACAAAAGAATAACTATACTAGTCTAACTACCCGGCGTTACATATCAGAGCAGCCGACTCAAAAGAATGAAGATAACTTCACAAAAAAAGACTCCAGCATCCTAATCTGTAATGCCTCGTAGAGCATTATAAAACAACAGAAGGGTGAGAAATATAACCATAATAATCAAAGCATAAGATTATATATATATATATATATATATATATATATATATATATATATATATATATATATATATATATATATATATATATATATATATATATATATATATATATATATATATATATATATATATATATATATATATATATATATATATATATATATATATATATATATATATAGGTAATCATATAATTCAACTTCATATTTCTCACCACAATTCACCCTCTTAGTCATATATATTTACCACACATATATAGACAACATGAATATTCACAAAGCATTCCCACATCATGCATACACTCACATTTCCACAGTCATATCATTCACACATAAGCATCTCTTCATGCATATGTCATATCTCAATGTGACTCAACAACTCAATGCAACTCATGCAATGCGGTACCGACTCTCGTTATCATTTTTCGGTTTTTACATTAAACCGGGTCCACTCTTCTAGACCGATAACCCGTTATCATTTTTTGGTTTTTACATTAAACCGGGTCCACTCTTCTAGACCGATAACAACAAAGGCCCGTCCTCTAAGCCTTCAAACCCACTCTTCTAGGTTTGGGACAAGCCACTAGTTTCCACGAAACTAACAGACATTGCCTCTTGACTAAATGATGCATATGCAATCAACCACAACAATGCACTTAAGACCGTTCTCGCATCTTAATCTCATGCATTTAATAATTCATCTCTTCAAGAATTACACAATGATTGCACATACAACATATATCACAACAATCAAGGTATTCACATCACAATACTAATCATACAATTACAAGTTATGGACACATATTCACAATGTTCTCATGCATACTCATCGCATAATTGTATACACATCAAGCATATACAAGCTCATTAAATAGTACACACATAATCACCTATTATGTTCACATGTATTTATACTTGATGCAATTAACATTCAAATCACAATTCTAGGATTCACGCCCGTAGGCTACCCACAGCACATATCATCATAATAGATCACATACATACTCAAAATGTAGAGGTATTAGTCCATGTGAAACAACTAAATCATCAACACATAGAAACCACAACAAAGAAAAGATGCTGTCAAATTCGCCCATATTCGCCTGGCGAACCCTCTCAGCGAACACTCGCTAGGCCTTCGCCTGGCGAGACTCCCCAACGAGCCAAAGTCAGTAGTTACTGACTTTGTTCGCCACCATTCGTCAGCACCTTCGCTAACCAACCTTCGCTGGGCGAACTCGCCAGCAAAGTCCACTGGGACTTAATCATAATTATTTGCCAGCGTTCGCTAGGCTTCGCCCGGCGAAGCTTCGCCTTCGCTCGCCTGGCGAGAGCCAGCGAACCTGCGCAGAACAAAATTTTGTTCTGTCTTCTCCTTCTCAAACCACCACCAACCAACTCCCAAACATCAAAACCAGCTCAAACAACATCACTACATGTTACCCGACTATTCTACGGCATTATTACTCAATTCCAACCGATTAAATCACAGTTCTACCGATTATTCCAACTTTTGCCCTAAATGGAAAAGGATGGAAACTACACCAAAACCCCAACCCAACATATATAACATCATGCAATGATCAAATAGAAACATTTCTCACCCTTACCTCTATTAATCGGAGCTTTGATGTTGGCTCTTGATGATTTTCCACTTTCCTCTTCTTCTCTTCTCTTTCTCTTCTTCTTTCTTTCCAAATGTTTCTCTCTAACTTTCTTTTCTTTTCCTTTTCTATTATATATTTCCTTTATTTTCCTTCCTTCCAATTTCCTTCTCAATTCTCTATTAATTCCCATTAATAAAAATTAATTTCCAACATTAATAAAAATCGCACTAAATCAATTAATTACTATAATTAATTATTTAATGAAATTCGGGCTGTTACATTCGCTGTATGAACAACTGCGAGCAGCCAGCGAATATTCATTGGGCGAAGTCCTGGCGAAGCCTCAACAAACCATCTCAGATTAGAGGCAGTAGGAAAAGGACCCAAAGTTTGCTGGACGAAGTTGAAGCGAAGCAGTTCGCTATGCAAAGAAGTGTTCATACGACAAACTCAGATATTTTCCAAGGGTGATTTAACTGTTTCTGGGGTACTTCAAGTGCCTCAAAGTAGACTTCGCTGGGCGAATAGATTGTTCGCTAGGCGAACATGACAAATTTTATAAATACTATATAAGTACTTTTTCTTGTTTTTTAGAGATATAACTCAAATAACTTGTACTTTTTAGGATCATAACTTTTCTCTCTTCATTTCAAAGCATATTTTAGAGAGAGAAACACAAATCATAATGGGGAGAAGGTAAAATCTTCAATCTCTTGTTGGGTATTGGATGTAATCTTTTGACACCTTATGTATTTCATCTAATGTATGTATTGTGAACTAGTTTTGATTCATTATTGATGTTGTCTTTGATTTCTTATTTGTGGGTCTTGACAAAACCTTTTTCAAATCTTTGATCTAATATACTCATCTATCAATGGGAATTTTTTTGACATAATCTTGTAAGTTGATATTCACTAGTACCACTTTTATTTTATTATGTTGATTAGTAGCATGAGTAGGATCAATATGGTAAAGACCACCGATAAGTGCTAAAATGTACTGATTTTGAGTGTAAGTAATTGGCACTTATTGGCTTAATTCAACCAATAAACCTCAATTTTTGTGCATATGTTGTATAATTTACATTATAGTGTATATATTGTGTATCGCGTAAATATCATTTGAGTTTAATTTTTTTCTCTCATTTTTGTAGGTATATAAGTAATGATATTATGTCATTGTCTTATAGAGCATTGAATAAGTTTTCCAACGCTTCTGACCGCACGTAAAACATAGTTACGGTTTAAAAGTTATGGTCAAAATAAGGGCTGGTTTTGCTATCATGTTCGCTAAGCGAACAAAAATTTCTAAAACGCGCGAAAACACTATTTTGGCAGTAGAAAAAGAGACATAAGTTCGTTGTGCGAACGGGACTTCGCTAGGCGAACACTGGGACCCATTTTTGTATATTTAAGTGATTTTTCAGCATTTTTTAGGTGATGTTGTTTGAGAACTTTTTACCCCAACTTCATCAAACACATTCTTGAGTAGATTTAGCTTAGAAACAACATTGGAGGGTGCATCTTGATGATCCGGAGTCGAATCCACTTCAATCGGAGTTGACAGGCCGTGAGATTTGTGTTTTTCTTCCTTCCTCTCTATGTATTTTTCATTTGTTGGAGTTTTGTATGTAAGTTTATCTTGATTGTATGTATATTTATGGATCTTTGTATAAAATATCTTTTACAACTCTTTATCGATGGTTATCTTGATTTTTTACTTAATGGGTTTGGATTTCTATAGACATATACGGTTCAAACTCGATCTAAGATGAACATCTTTTAGATTCTAAATGCTAGACATAAATTTAGGACTAATATTCACGTGAGTATCGATTCTTAATGCTCCGTGTTGTCGAGTTGTGTGAGACATCAACGATGAGACGATACGGTTGATCTCTCGACTTTGCGTTAGACATAACCTCTATTGTGAATGATACATGATGATATTTACGAGTGAATTAGGTTGTGTGCATTTGATCCATATATTTTTTAGTACATGATGGGTAGAACGAAATACAACTCCTGACGAGTTTTCTCATTTCTTAAGAATATATTTATTTTCTTGTTTTATATTTTATTTCTTTTGCATTTTTATCCCAAACCATTCAAACCCAAGCTTAGAGACGTAGAGATTGTCGAACGATATTCTTTCCCTCACACTGATCCCTGTGGAGAGATATAAATCCCAAAGGAAATTCTTCCGAAAATAATATTTTTGTTTGCTGCTTTACCGCTCCAACAACCATGATAACATTTTTGACGCGAACGGTATTGTGAGAATGCATGATAATAATGATGAAGAACTATGTTCACATACATTTGGCAAATTAGTTGAATACATGTAAAAGGGGTTATCTTGGTGTTATATATGAATCAAATCATTAATTTGATATGAATTTTATTTAAATATCTGTTAGGTCTAAACTCTAGACATAGATTTAGGTTTAACATTCACGTGAGTATTAGTTCTTAATGCTCTGTGTTGGTTTTGTTGTGTGAGACATCACTGGTGAGA
Source organism: Lathyrus sativus (assembly GCA_963859935.3). Classification (NCBI taxonomy): domain Eukaryota; kingdom Viridiplantae; phylum Streptophyta; class Magnoliopsida; order Fabales; family Fabaceae; genus Lathyrus; species Lathyrus sativus. The sequence continues at coordinate 619,156,289 of OZ012739.1, read as the reverse complement.
CACTACGGTTGGCCTCTCGACCGTGCGTTAGACATAACCTCTGTTGTGGGTGATACACGATGGTATTAGACAAAAGTTTGAGTTTTGTATAACATGATTAGAAGAATGCATGTGTTATTAATTGATGAGATCCAATCCCAACAAGGCTCCGTTTATATTTCAGTCTTTACTTTATATTTCCAGTCTTTATATTTTCAACTTTTATCTATTGTACCTTAAATATTTTAACCAAAATTTTCATAACAAGCTTAGAAATGTAGAGAATGTTGAACGATATTCTTTCCTTCGCACCGGTCTTTGTGAAGATGATATAAATCCCGAAGAGAATCCTTCCAAAACTAAATTTTTGCTTCTTGCCGCTTTACTACAGTTCGAACAAGCTACTGAAGAGATTTGAGCTGGTGAATTGTAAGTCAACAGTCACACCTGCTGAGACAAATCATAAGCTAGACTCTGATTCTGATGAGGAGGATTTAGATGTTACAACCTTCAAACAGTTGTTGGTTGTGTGAGATATATGTGTAACACTAGGCCTGATATATGTTATGCAGTTGGAATCGTGAGTAAGTTTATGAGTAAACTAAAGTGGTCACATTACCAAGCTGCAGTCAGGATTCTATTGCATGTAAAAGGAACTATGAAGCATGAAATTTTGTTTCCATCTGGAGTATCAGATGATGTTGAGCTAGTATGCTACTCAGGCTCTGACTAGTGTGGTGACAAAGTGGATAGAAGAAACACTACATGATACATATTTATGTATTTGGGAGCTCTTATATCTTGGTGTTCCAAGAAGCAACTAGTGATTGCATTGTCAACCTGTGAAGCCGAAAACATAGTTGGTGTTTTGCCAGCTTGTTAGGTTGTTTGACTGCTGAATTTGCTGCAAAAACGGACGTTCAAAGTGACCAAACTAGTCAAGTTGATGATTGACAACAAATCTTCCATAAATTTGGCTAAGAATCCAGTGCTTCATAGAAGAAGCAGACACATTGATACTAAGTATCATTTTCTACGCAATCAGGTTTAGAATGGAGTACTTGAGGTTGTTTATGTCAGCACCCAGAAGCAACTTGCAGATGTGCTGACCAAGACAGTAAAAACTGAACACTTCATCAATTTGAGGAATGAAATTTGTGTTATGAATTTATAACTTGAATGTGAATTAAGGGATGATGTGAAAATAATTCAACATTCAAAATTAGTTTATTTTGCATTTACATCTACATTTGCATCTGAATTTGAGTTATATTTGAGTTTTTGTATATTAACTTAAATGAAATTGCATTTGTAACAGATTTAACAAATTTTCTGATATGAGAAAGTTAGTTAAAAAAATCATTTTAATTCTTTCTCTTTCTCTCTCTCTGCAACTGTTCATCATCTTCTTCCTCTTATGCATTGTTACTGGAAGTTCATTGTTGAACTCCAACAGAAACACAAAATGACGGCCCAACTGATAATAAGTTAACAGGAGCCCGTGACTAACATTTGAATATAAAAATAGTTATAAAGTGTCAACATAAAATTCTAGAATTAAAAAAAAAAAATTAATAAATGACATTGACAAACAAACAATTTTCGAATTAGTTAAAAAATTTTCAACTAAAATAAAGTCATACGAATGCAAACACAACTAAATAAATTTAATTTTTTTCCAAATCTATTAAGACTTATTGTGATCGTCAAGACTCTAAACTTAGACAAAACATAACATAAATGAATAGTTAATAATACCGCTAACTAACTGAAAATGATAAAACTTGTAAAATCACAAATTTAGGGGTTGAAATTCATTGACTTTGGGTGCCAAAGTCACGGTAACTTTGTCTCTTCCTCCGACTACAAAACATTCTCTCTATCCAATTTCTCTCTCTTTTTCACTTTCTCTTTTATAAGAAAAAAAAAAACTAAAGTTATCCAAAGTCACAAATTTGAAAGTCAAGGAATCCCTATCCCCAAACTTAGAGGTTGTGCACACAACAAAATCAATAGATAAGACAACAAATTGAGACATCAACAAATAGATTTTAATCTTTTAAGTATTAGTAAAATATACATTACAAGTAAACAAAACTCCCTAAAACTCAATAAATGCAAACAAAAACTCTAAACCTCAATTGCTGATCAACCTCTATATGTTTTACTTCTACAATATGACTATATAAGTGAAGAAAGTCTCCATTTGATACCTCCATGACCCACATAGGAGAGTGTTTTGTTTCTCTCATATTTTTGTTGAGTACACATGTGACAATAATGAAGAAACTTTGATCAAATGATTTAATAGGCTAGGGTAATTATATATGATGGTCCAAGAATCTTTGATCTTAAATCAATGTGCCCCTACTTGCAATTGACTCAGTTATAAAATTCAAACTGATACAGTGACATACAAAAACATATTGGTTAAGCAAATCCAACCGTAAACAGTATGTTTAAACAGAGAATTATTGCAACATAGGATCTTGGTCTCAACCAAAGTCTAAAACATGATATTGTCTGTTAAAAAGTAACAAGAAGCTCAAAATCAACTTGGTCTATAAAAATAATTTCATCAAGAAAATTTATAATTTATATATTTGAGATGGATTTGTTCAAAGATCTTTCACACATGACACATATATATACAAAAAGAAAGCTACAAACCAGTCATTATCCATAAATTGCTTCCCAAAGATCAGTTTTTACATGAGAAGAATCTATGACCCATCTTAATTTTAAGTGTCTCAGATAATTCGAGTGAGCAAAATAACTCAACTAGTATATTTGTTGGTCCAGAGTTCAATGCGGGTGAATGGATGTTCTGATTCATTCGTATTTCTACATATAGATGTTCTGATTCATATGAAGATATCAACTGAATTGAATTAATCGTTGTGATAGCGCAAAATTATAATAGCAAAGAAAAATAAAAAAGACTAAAAAAAATATCCTATGTGGGACCATTCTCCCTTAATAAATTGTTGCCAGATCCATTAGAAAAAGTGCCACAATTGAAACAAACCCAACTACAAAAACCCATCACTCCTCCTTCTCCATCACCTCCTCTCCATTTCAAAACTCTCTAACAATCACTCAAAAACACATTTGTTTCCCTAACATGGCCAGACCACAACAGCGTTACCGCGGCGTCCGACAAAGGCATTGGGGCTCTTGGGTCTCCGAAATCCGCCACCCCATTTTGTAAGTCTACAAATCATTCATAGTCATCGTGATTCTGTCAAACTCACCGCAGATCAAAATATACATAATTTATTTTCACACTCTTAAGTCTACACACATTTCACATTTCTTTGTAAAAAAACCTAATGAAACATGTTTCATTTTCTTATTTTGTTCAGAAAAACAAGAATCTGGCTCGGAACTTTCGAAACCGCCGAGGATGCGGCACGAGCCTACGACGAAGCAGCGAGACTAATGTGCGGAACAAGAGCAAGAACAAATTTTCCTTACAATCCAAACATGTCACAGTCCTCATCTTCCAAGCTTCTCTCAGCAACATTAACTGCTAAACTCCATAGATGCTACATGGCATCATTGCAAATCACTCGACCAATATCTCATCAACAACCTCAGAGAGAATCTGCACAAGCTCTCACCATCTCCACAACAGACAATGTTCCAGTAAAAAACAGTGAAGAAACTGACACTCACACTATTATCCCACATGATGAAGAGGAGAAAAATTCAGAGGGAAATTGGGTTTTCAAGAAAGTTAAAGTGGAAAATTCTCAGCAATTTTTCAAGCCTCTTGAAGAAGACCACATTGAACAAATGATTGAGGAGTTGCTTCATTATGGATCAATTGAGCTTTGTTCTGTTATTCCACCACAGTCTCATTGACTTTTGAGTACTACTATTTCACATTCTTGTTAAGCTAATTTTTAACTAAATTAATATTATTAGTGTTCATTTTTGGTCCTAGATTTTTTTATCTAAGTGACCTATTGGACAGTGTTGTTATTATTATTATTACTATTATTATGTACATTCAATTATGTTGTCATGTTTATGATATTATGTTTTTTTTTTTGGTTTTTGTTCTAAGATTGTGAACACTGCAATTTGCATTCCTAGTTGCAGAATCAGTCTCTTGTCCAGTTGTTTTCTGTAATGTAAGAGCGTTTTGTCAAAAGAAACGGCTACAGCACTTTTTTTTCTTCAAAGGTTGGGGAGTTTTATGCACTGACACAGCTCTTCATTCTGACACAATGTTTGAAAAACTGAAATTTTACCTTTGAATTTCATTGCTACAGTCTTTAACAAAAAATATTACTACTATATATATATTACCTCCCTCCCATTTTATAATCTCCATTTGTAATTCTTTTAGATATTTGAAAAGTATATAATGGACATTTATTTATTGTGTTATTTTGTAAGTAAATGTTCAAAAAATACTCTTTTATATAAAAATTAGTTTAAAATCATTTCTTATCTTGCAAAACTTAAGTAGAAATATATTTAATAATAAAATAAAAATGTTCGAATCATGCTAATCCGTGTTTTAAATTGACTGTATGACTGTTATTAAAAAGTTTTTATTTGAGGTTTTTTTACATATGTTTTTAGTATTTTTTTTTTCTCTACATCACTATTGGAATGTAGAGAAAAAATATTTTCTCATATTTTTGTGAAGTTTAAAAAATTAGTTTATGAAAGGATATTTCGTTTTGAAACATGGTATATAATTACTTTTACAAGAAAATCTATAGAATAAACGAACACTATAGTTAGGAGAAAGATCAATTTTATGTGTCTATGTTGAAGAGTTCAATGGCAAGAAAAAAGTAATATTGTGAGAACGAGAGAGTTTCTTGCAAATCAAGAAACCTTTAAACTCAAGAAGAGAGGAGACTGAAGAGATAACAAAGATGGTTAAAACAAGATTTTCATTCACTTTCACAAAGAACATTATTTGTTTACAAGTGAAATACGAACCATCTCTCCTTACAAAGTGAAAGAGCACAACCTATTTATAGACTATTAACATATGCATCTAATTGTCATACCCTAATTTTTGACTCTAAGATCTCATGTCTTTTTGTATCATCTGTATAATTTATTACGTAATTCATCTTGCATAAGACCTAATTTTTCATCTGAAATAAACTTGTTGGATTTACAGCCGAATCCATCAAATTAAAAGTCAACTGTGCGTAAAATCAGTGGACGGAAAATTTTAAAATCAAGCCTCCAAATGCCAGTCATACGTTTTGCATTGTTTAGCTTGGTGCGCTCATTTTAATTATTTTTAACTGCTTTTCGGTCGCATTTTTGGACAGTTTAAGTCGTTTAACTGGGTAAAATTTATTTTGAAATTTGACCAAATGTTGTATTTTTCCAGTACGTATATTTCACACTAATCATTTTGGCGTATTCATTATGTTTTTCTGAGCGTTTCGATATTGACCCGTTTTTTCCGTTTTACCCCGACTTTATTTTATTTTTAGTTAAATAATACTTTTATTTAATCATATATTTATTTTAGTTTTAATTAATGGTTTTCATTTTTATTTTTTCTATTTTTTAATTTATTTATCTTTTTTATTTGTTAATATTTAAAATTTTGATTTTTATAGAACAACTTGTCCATTAAATTTAGAATAAGTTTTTTTTTTGTTTTATTACATTTTTGTGAAACAACACAGCATGCATGCTACATGTACAGTGTAGGACACCTTGATAACGTTGTTAATGACTCTTCATACTTCTTTCTCTTTTCCATGTTTTAAATTAAAAAACTATAAGAAACAATAAAGAAATAAACACACGCATACCAAAGATACCATATTAGTACACACCCTTCTAACGTTATACTGAACGACTCACCACACGACCATATACTAACCTCCTTCCATACAACATGAAGAACTCCCTTTCACTTTTCTCCTCATCATTCTTCTACCTTCAACCTCTTCCTACTCATAACAACAACTTAAAACCATTATACACATACATAAATGTTACCTCACTCTCACACATAAAGAAAAACAAAAGTTGCTAGTTTCAAAAAAAGAAAGAAAACCTCATTCTCACATAACTTTCTTAACATAGCCCACCTTACCTTCCAACAACTTTCACTCTTATCACAATCATCTCACAAAAACTTCAACACCACACTCTCATTTTCATATAGGAAGGCTTCTTGCTATCATCCTCAAGGACCACAACTCAACTTGGAGCTTGGAGCATTTTCACCATTGTTGCACTCTTCCTAAGGACTAACAAGGCTTAAGAAACATCTCTTTCATTTCTGTAGCTCCATTTGAAGAAGCATTGGACTTTCTCCAATAGGTAATATTTTCACACTTTGATACCTTTGTTTATGCAGCATTCTTGAGTACTTACTGAAGAAAAAATGTAGTCCATATTGTGTTAGTTATATTCTTGCTACTGTAGCATTATACCATATTGTTAGAAATCTTATGGTTCAGATCTGGTTTTTACCTTGGTATGCCTTAACCATTGAGTTTTAGGACGTGAGAATAATATCATTGGATTCTTGAGATTTTTTCAAGAAATTTTCTTTTTTATATCTTTAAATTTCATCGAAAAATGAAGAAGTTATAGTATGAGGAAGTTTGGTAGAAACTTTAAGGCGCATTTCTGGTTTCTTCGTGTCCTTCTGATGTTTTTCAAGAAAACTCCTCGTGTCTTTCTGATGCTCTTCCAGAAACGAATTTTCTTATGATGTTGTTCCATAAGCCATTTTGTGTCTTTCTGATGTTCTTCTAGAAACAACTTTGTTTTCTGATGTTTTTCCAGAAACCTTTTTGTGTCTTTATGATGTTTTTCCAGAAACCTTTTTGTGTCTTTATGATGTTTTTCCATAAACGACTTTGCTTCTAATGTTCTTTCAGAAGCCTCTTCCTGTCTTTCTGATGTTCTTCTAGAAACGAATTTGCTTTCTGATGTTTTTCCAGAAACCTCTTTGTGTCTTTGTGATGTTCTTCCAAAAATGACTTTGCTTTCTGATGTTTTTCCTAAAAACGTTTTGTGTCTTTCTGATGTTCTTCTAGAAATGACTTTGTTTTCTGATGTTTTTCCATAAGCGTCTTCTTGTCTTTCTAATGTTCTTCCAGAAACGACTTTTACTTCTGATGTTCTTCTAGAAGCCTCTTCTTGTCTTTCTGATGTTCTTCCAAAAACGACTTTACTTCTGATGTTCTTCTAGAAGCCTCTTCCTGTCTTTCTAATGTTCTTCTAGAAACAACTTTTTCAAAAACCCTTTTATTTTTTCATTTTTTCTTCACAACTTTGAAAGGTCATAACTTTGTGCTCCCTAAGCCTTTTTGAACTACTCTTTTTCAATATGTTCATGATTTTGCATATTTTATGATGGTATGAAGAAATTCCATATTTGATTAATTTTTCATGCACTTATGCTTATTCAAAGTAGACATCTTTTTAGGTTTATTTTGAGTTAGTTCCTCGACTAATTCTTGATGTACTCCCTTGATTAATTGATGATTCTCACGATGCTTTGCCGTGAATGTTTTTATCTTTTTGAGATGCTTTGCAGTGAATGTTTTTATCTTTCTGCGATGCTTTGTCGCATATCTTTGTTTGTTTACCATGATATTTTTCCATGCTTATTTTGTGTTATTTTGTCTGTTTGACCATGCATGATGCTTTTTCCGTGTATTGTGTCTGTGTCTTATCTGCTTGTCATTTGCATGATGTTTTTCTAAGTATTTGTTGCTTTCTTTTGATCATTGTTGACTAATCCAAGGGGAGGGATTGCATGTTGACTTATCATCATTGTGCATATCCTTGGCGAGCACATTTTTCTTTTTTACACACTTTTCTTTTTTCCGCACGTTGTTTTTGAATTACGATTGCTCTGACTTCCTATTAAGGATACGTATGCATAGGATTGCGAGATCCTAGCAAGTTAACTTTTTTATTTTTCTACCTTTTTCTTTTTCCTCCTTTTCTTTACTTTACCCATCTTTACCTTTATCAAACAATTTTAGGCAAAACGCAAATATTTCAAGAGGTTCCTGTAGAGTAATACAAATGCTTAGGGTGCTAGTACCTTCCCTTAGTATAACCAACCCCCGTCCCTTACTTCGGGTTTTTGTTCGATCTTTTCTCCCTTCCCTTGGATAAAATAAAATTTTGGTGGTGATATATTGTTTTGTGAGCCAAGCTAATCCCATAAAATTGGTATCTGATGCTCACTGCGACAAAAAATGGCGGCTTCACTAGGAATCTCATTATTCAGAGGGTTAATCCTATCTTATTTGTATTTGTGTTATTTTTTCTTAATTGTATATTTGTATTTGTGTTATTTTTTCTTATTTGTGTATTTGTATATATTTGTATTTTTGTACCGCTTGTTTTTTTTTTCCTGTTTGTAGAGTTGTAACCTTTTGAGTGGTGAGATAAGTCTTAACCCAGACTTGAGTGCACTTACGATAGGAAGGTGGTACATTCAAGAAGGCTTATAGGGAGTTGATTTCCGACCAAGTTAACTTGAGAAATCACCACTTAGTTGAGGCTCTCCTAAGGGTAGTATTGTTGAACGAGTAGTCATGAATGCATTACTACTTTCGACCTAGGAGCCTGTGACACTAAAGACTTTTAGTTTCCTTTTACCCCACATTTCCTTTTAGGATGTAGTGCGTGCCTATGAGGGTGTAGACCCGAAGTAGTTGATACGCGATGCTACACTCAGACGAGGTTCTCTTGAGAATATTACTGATTTTTGAGTAATTAGTGTGTCGGTAATATCTGAAAGATGGATCGATGACTCTTGGAACCATTGTTAGAACTCTTTGTTCAAGTGCTTTAACCCTAGTACACACCACGTGGTTAGTTCTTTACCCAGATTCCATGCTTGTGGATCCTGACCTTTGACCTTGCTATGAGTGATTTGCATCCTATTTTGCATCACATTGCATATCATTTGCATATTTGTATGATTAATTGCATGTGTCCGTTTGTCCAGCCACTCATTCCAGTTGTCTCTATCTTCCAGTGTCACCTGTCAGTCGTCAAGCTGATTCCTTGACACAGATACAAGCCTAAAGCTAACTACAAACACAAAATGTCAGAGCAACAACAATCCTCTACCAGAGCATCAGAAATGAAGCTTCAGTTGACTTCATCCAATGATCCTCTTAAAAGCCAGTGTTTTAGACATGCCAGCTCACCCCTGTTGCTGATTAGTCACTAGGCCATGTTTCTTGTTGTTTGCATTTTCCTTTATTTGTACTAGCTGTTAATTTTTTCAGAAAAACTTACAGTGTTAATCGGTTAACCCATATGGTTAATCGGTTAACACATTAAAAAAATTCAATCAGAACTGAAAAACTTACAGTGTTAATCGGTTAACCCATATGGTTAATCGATTAACACATGCGAATTTTGGAAAAATGCTTAAAAACAGAATGAAAACATATTGAGAACATACATAATATCATGCATACATAAAATAGCAAAAGGTTAGATGTCACCTTCATCAAGAATCCCAAGTTCTCGCCGAATTTTGTAGAATGGTTCTTTCGCCAATGGTTTGGTAAAGATGTCAGCGAGTTGGTTGTGCGTGTCGACGAAAGTAACATCTACATCTCCATTCAATACGTGATCTCGAAGGAAGTGATGCCGGATATCTATATGCTTTGTCCTCGAATGCATGACCGGATTCTTTGTGATGTTGATGGCACTTGTGTTATCACATCGAAGAGGAATGCAACCGAGGTCTACACCGTAATCGAGGAGTTGTTGCTTGAGCCACAGAATTTGTGCATAGCAACTTCCTGTTGCAATATATTCCGCTTCGGCTGTACTGAGTGCCACACACACTTGCTTCTTACAGGACCATGACACTAATGCATTCCCGAGAATGTGACACGTACCACTTGTACTTTTTCTATCGGTCTTACATCCTGCATAGTCAGCGTCAGAGTAACCAACTAAAGAACAAGTACTACCTTTAGGATACCATAATCCGACGTTCGTTGTTCCTTTGAGATACTTTATGATTCTCTTTACGGTGGTGAGATGTGATTCCTTCGGACTTGCTTGAAAGCGTGCACACAAACAAACGCTAAACATAATGTCAGGACGACTTGCCGTCAAATATGGTAATGAACCAATCATACCTCGATATTTTATTATATCAATTGAAGTACCGGATTCATCTTGATTAACGTACATTCCGGATCCCATAGGGGTGGACATCACCTTGCAATTATCCATATCGAATTTCTTCAACAGTTCCTTGCAATATTTGGATTGGTTGAGGAAGATGCCATCCTTTGTTTGCTTGATTTGTAGTCCAAGAAAATAGTTCAACTTTCCCATCATGGACATCTCGAATTCTCCTTGCATCATAAGTGAAAATTCTTCGCAAAGCTCTTTGTTTGTTGATCCGAAGATGATGTCGTCGACATAGACTTGAACCAATAGGGTGTTTCCTTTGATCTTCTTTATGAACAACGTCTTGTCAACCTTTCCTTTTGTAAATCCCTTTTCACATAAGAAATTGCTAAGGCGGTCATACCATGCTCTTGGTGCTTGTTTTAACCCGTAGAGTGACTTTTTCAGTTTGTAAACATGCGAGGGATTCTTGAAGTCTTCAAAACCCGGAGGTTGTTTGACGTAGACTTCTTCATTGATGTAGCCATTCAGGAAAGCGCTTTTGACATCCATCTGGAACAACTGAAAATTCATAGAACACGCGTAAGCAAGTAATAATCTAATTGCTTCTAACCTTGCTATCGGAGCGAACGTTTCATCAAAATCAATTCCTTCCTCCTGGTTGTAGCCTTGTGCGACCAATCTTGCTTTGTTACGAACTATGATCCCATTCTCGTCAAGTTTGTTCTTGAACACCCATCTTGTTCCTATGATGTGCTTATGGTCTGGTCTTGGTACAAGACTCCAAACTTGATTCCTTTCGAATTGATTGAGTTCTTCTTGCATTACTACAATCCATTGGTCGTCGCTTAAGGCTTCATCAATCTTGGTTGGTTCAATTTGAGACACAAAAGCCATGTTGAGACAAGCATCCTTAAGATTTAGTCGAGTTGCAACGCCTTGGCTAATATCACAAATAACTTTATCTATCGGGTGATCTCTATGAGTTTTCCATTCCTTCGGAAGATCTTGATGTTCTTGAGTGACATCTTCTTGTAATATTGCTTGATCCTTTGAATTATTTTCTTCATGTTGTGAAGTATCTACAATGTCATCATCATCATCCAAAATAATATTATCCTCTTTCGAGGGGTTAGTCTCATCAAAAGAAACATGAATGGATTCTTCAATAGTAAGAGTTCTTTTATTAAAAATTCTAAAAGCTCTACTAGAAAGAGAGTAACCAAGGAATATACCTTCGTCGGACTTCTCATCAAACTTACCGAGATTGTCCTTATTGTTGTTGAGAACGAAACATTTGCAACCAAATATGTGGAAGAATGCGATGTTTGGTTTCCTATCCTTGAACAACTCATACGGAGTCTTTTTTAGAATTGGTCGAATATTCACATGATTGCTTACGAAACATGCCGTGCTTACTGCCTCTGCCTAGAAATATTTAGGAAGATTTGAGTCGCTGAGCATTGTTCTTGCAAGCTCCATCATTGACCTATTCTTCCGTTCTACGACGCCGTTCTGTTGAGGAGTCCTTGGTGCAGAAAAATTATGAGAAATTCCATGCTCTTCGCAGAAAACTTCAAAATATGAATTTTGGAATTCTCCACCATGGTCGCTTCTTATGGAGGCTATAGTGAGTGACTTCTCGTTTTGAATTTGATTAGCATATTTTTTGAATGCTTTGAAAGCATCATTTTTCTGCACTAAAAACATTGTCCATGTGTATCGAGAGAAATCATCAACAATAACTAAAGCATAAATACTACCTCCGAAACTTTTCGTTCTTGATGGACCAAAAAGATCCATATGCAACAATTGAAGTGGTCTTGATGTAGAAACCACTTGCTTGGATTTGAAAGATGTCTTGGTCTGTTTCCCTTTTTGACATGCATCGCATAATTTATCCTTGATGAATTTTATCTTTGGGAGTCCAACAACTAGATCATGCTTTATCAATTTTTTTAGATGCTCCATGTGGATGTGAGCAAATCTTTTATGCCAAAGCCATGCCTCGTTGTTGTTTTCCATAAGACACTTTACCTTCAAGAAAGAGTCATCAAAAGAAATCATAAAAAATGTTATTATATGTTTTACCTTTTAGCAAAATGTCATGAGTGACTTCGTGTTCTATCAAACATTCCTCCTTTGTGAAGTTGATTCGGAACCCTTTGTCACACAATTGACTTATGCTAAGTAGGTTGTGTTTAAGGCCTTCCACATAAATAACGTCTTCGATGATTGTACATGGAGGTGCACCAACGGTTCCAACTCCAAGAATTTTTCCTTTATTATCATCACCGTAAGTAACGTATCCTTTGGCCTTTAATGATAGACTTGAAAATTTGTTTAAATCTCCCGTCATATGCTTCGAACAACCGCTATCAAGATACCATTGATTAGAAGTTGTCTTCAAGCATACCTACAACACAAAATCAAGTAGTGTTAGGTACCCAAATTGCTTTGGGTCCTTGATAGTTAGTACCTTTTTCAACACACACATAATGCCCTTTAGCAACACCAATGTTGCGCGCATAGCAAGCATTAGGTGTATGGCCTTTGATTCCACAATAAAAACATGTAGGCTGAAAATGACTTCGATATCTAGGAACATAATTCTTTTTCTTAACAATTCTTTTCTTTTTATGAATTTGATGCATAGTATTAGAATTGTTTGTCTTTTCTTTAACAACTTGTTCACTTGCTTTCACAAAAATGGTTTCATTGGTACTTGGTTTGGAAAACTTAGAATATCCTAAACCACTTTTATCATTAGGATATCTTTGGTGCCTAAGAATTTCCTCCAAGCCAACCCGACCTTTTTCGTATCTTTCTAAAATTCTTTTAAGTTGAACAATTTGAAAAGATAAGGATTCACAATTTTTGCATACAAGACTTTGTTTTTCATCAATCCATTTTTGTTTTTCATTTTCAATATTTTTTATAAAAACAGTATTTTGTTCTTCCAAAAATGAAATTCTTTTCTTTTGAGATGATATGCTTTTATACAAAGTCTTGCACTCTTTTAGAAGTTCATCTATGACTTCTTGTGCATTATTTTCATAAATAGAAAAATTGTTACTAACCTCATCAATTTCTTCATCGGAATGATGTGATGCCATGAGAGCCATATTTTCACATTTGTTGCTATCCGATCCCGATGATGAGCTTATCTCGTTATCGTCCCATGCAACATAGGCCTTCTTAGTTTTGAAATCCTTCTTGCCTTTGAATTTTCCTTTATTTGCGAGTTTCGGGCAATTAGGCTTTATGTGACCTTGTTTCCCACATTTGTAACATGTAACTTCCTGATTTGATGTGGATGCCTCCTTTTTCCTGAAATGTCAATTCTTTTTAGAAAAAGAGGAATTTTTATTATTATTAAAGAACTTACCAAGCTTCTTTACTAGAAGCATGAAATTTTCGTCTACGGAAGATTCGTCATTTTTGTCATCCTTTGTGTCAATCTTCAAGGCAATTCCTTTGAACTTCTTGTCTTGACTTTCATGCTTCTCAAGCCTTCCAAGTTCCAGTTCATGCTCTTGAAGTTTGCCAAATAGGGAAGCGGATGTCATCGTTGAAAGACTCTTCTTTTCCGAAATAGCGGTCACCTTCGGTTGCCATTCTCTTGTTAAGGATCTTAGGACTTTCAAGTTGAGATCATCATTGGTGAAAGTCTTCTCGAGAGCAATCAAATGATTTGTTAGATGAACGAATCTCTTTTGTAGGGCAACAATAGATTCACCAGGCTGCATACGGAATATTTCATATTCTTGACTTAAAGTATTAAGTCTTGATATTTTTACTTCGGCTGTTCCTTCATGCGTTTCTACCAAGGTGTCCCAAATCTCCTTTGCCGATTTACACTGTGATATACGGAAGAATTCGTCCATACTGAGAGCACTTTGAAGTATGTTGATTGCTTTCTTTTCATTTAAGATTCTCTTCTTGTCATCTTCATCATAAGAGGATTTTATCTTTGGAGTGCCTACGTTATTTATGACGCTCATAGGAACATGCAGACCATTTTCCACGGTTTCCCATATGCCGTCTCCTTGAGCCTCAAGATGTGCTTTCATATGGATTTTCCAAAAATCGAAATATTCTCCAGAAAAGAGTGGTGGCTTGTTACTACTTCCACCATCTTTGAAAACCCGGTTGGTACTTGCGGAAGCCATACTGAATCGTTAGGATCAGGTTACCTTAACCTGCTCTGATGCCAATTGTAAGTTCAGAGTATACCTAAGAGAGGGGTGAATTAGGCTTTTAGAAACTTTTTCTGATTTTTGGTATTCTTTAATTTTACTTCGGTTATGTTCTTGGTGGTGGATGCAGTAGAAAGCATAAAGAAAGTGGACACCAAGATTTATAGTGGTTCCCCTCACAATCCGAGAGTACTCCACTCCCCTTTCAACACGAAAGAGAGTTTCACTATTGTTTAAGAAAGTACAACCTATCACACCATCAACCGGTGAGGCCTACTAGCAAACAATTTCAACAACTTAGGATGCAAGAACAATCCTCTTGCAACACTCACCCTTGTGTCCAACAATCCTGGATCACAAGTCAAATACAAGTAATTCTAATGATTTGATGAGAGTAATAATAGTGATATCAATACAAAGATTGATCTTCTCCTTTTGATCAGAATTCACTCTTTTGATCTCAATACAAGTGTTCAATGCTATGCATATGAAAACAGGAACAATATGAACACTTTGAAAATATTTGAAAATATTTGAATTTTAGTGAATTTGATTCAATGAATAATTTGAAAATTGTAGGAGGTTATTTGTCAATTTGAATTTTACAGAATTTATATCAGTCAAAACACCATTTTAAAAGGGTATATGAAAGTACAAAACAATGGATGAAAGGGTATAACATTTGAGCACATTTTGAACTTGAAAGGAAATAATTTTTCAGAAAACATTCAGTGTTAATCGGTTAACCATATAGGTTAATCGGTTAACACTGTAACGTTGGCCCAAAGAATTTAAAATTTGAGGGCGTTAACCGATTAACCCATATGGTTAATCGGTTAACACTGTAAAAACTTTGAAAAATAATTAAGTTAAAAGTGTTATACCAATTCCAAATGATTTTAAAACATGTTAATGCATTATGCAAAAAATAGTTTACAGTATTGAACACTTGTATATCAATTTAGAGAGAGAATGTTGATATACCAGCCTTGTGTCCAAGTCTTGACAGATGAATAAAACTTTGCATAACAGCTTGACTTATAAGTTGTAATTGCATAGACTTGATCAATTTGAACGCCTTTACTTTTTGCAGTCATGAAGTGATCTTGAGTTGAGTTGACATCATCAAAACTTGAGATTGAAGTATGCTTGCTTCTACACATACTACAACAAGGTTGTGTAAACTGAATCCAAAAGATCTTTTGCAGATCATTCGTTTTGGCATCACACCCTTTGCTTTACTTTCCACTTTGAGTGTTTTGAACTGTCGTGTTCTGACCAATGACTTATATGTTTTGCATCATTCCAAAAATGATTTGATTTCAAAGGTTGAATGAACTTTGCATTTACCATGTTTGTACGAATACTTTGTTTGTAAATTGGCTTTCCTCTAAAGGAATTTTCAAACAGTTGAGAAACTTGGTTAGTGATTCTATTAGGGGCAAGTTCCTTCCAAAAATCAGTTCAAGGTTTGTTGCTCAGTGCAAGTCCTCCTCACAATTGGTTTATTCAAAAGACCTTTCAAGATTCATACTGAGGCAAGTTTTCCAAGCGCAATAAAGCAGTCGTTCCAGCATCATACAAGCTGAAGCAATTATCAGTTCATCTACAACAGACAACTAATATGGGGCAGTTTACTTGAAGAATCCCCAAGCAGCTCTTCATCCTTCCTACAAGGATCATAAACTTGATACAGCTTACCAGTGTGGCAGAGATGTGTTCAGCAGTGGCATCTTTGGTCCCCAAGCAGAATGGAAGTGATCTCCGTGTTAAGGAATCAGTATTCCAGTCTTGTCTTCTCTCTAAAAGAGTTGAGCTATGTCGTCAACGTCTGCATGACGTTTGCATTTGCATTTGGTCATAGATCATTTGCATAATTCATTACATATGCTTAGAAAGAGTGTTTCATTCTCATTTGCATTTCCATAGGTCGTGTTATTGTTCACGTCTTACCTTGTGGTCAAAGTCCAACTTACTTGGCATCTACCCAACATATATTGTTGTGTATATCCAATGCCTTCTTGGGTATCACCTTGTTCACATTCATTCAATGCTTTCTTGGATGTTGTGATTCCTTTGTATCCAATGCCTTCTTGGGTATCACCCTGTTCACATTCATTCAATGCTTTCTTGGATGTTTTGATTCCTTTGTATCCAATGCCTTCTTAGGTATTATAACACCCAAAATTTATCGGAGTATTTATTTAATTTATTTAAATATGAATATTCGTATTTTTGGTGATTTTCGGTGGTTGGTGTGAATATTGAGAATTATGGATTTTGAGTTATTTATTTAAATAATAGTATATAATATGAATATATTGGTATTATTATTAATTTAAATGAATGTAAGTGAATTGAGGAAAAAGTGGACCTTTGAGGAGGAGTTAGCGAGGGGTGAAATTGGAAAGCCCATTTTAAGGCCCAAAGTTAGGTTTAACAAAAAGGAATTTTGAGAGAATTAGGATTCATTCTTGTTAGACCGTGAAAAGAGAAGAAATAGAGGCCAGAGCTCTGAGGGAAGAGGGTTGAGGCAAAGCTTCGCGAGGTTTCCAAGAATCAAAGAAGAAAGGTTTAGAGTCGGCAAATTAAGGTATGAGAATATTACCTTCATTGTTTTCAATACATGATTCAATGTATTTAAAGTCGATTTAAGGGTTTAGGAGGTTTTTGAGTTTGAGGAAATTAGGCCTTCGTGGCCAAATATGCTTTTGAGGTTGTTTAAGTATGGGGAGTATTACCTTCATTTTTTTCAATATATGATTCAATGTATTTAAAGCCGATTTAAGGATTTATGAGGTTTTTGAGGAAATTAGGCCTTCGTGGCCAAATCTGTTTTTGAGGTTGTTTAAGTATAGGGAGTATTGTCTTCATTGTTTTCAATATGCGATTCAATGTGTTTAAAGCCAATTTAAGGGTTTAGGGATTTTGAGTATCGAATTGTTATTTCCTTTCTGGTGAGTTTAATGAGTTTGAGGGATTTGAACTGATGATCTGATAGGTTTGAGGCTGATTTGGGAGTAAGGGAAATTAGGCCTTCATGGCCAAATTTGTTGTTGAGGTTTTAACCGTATAGGATAATTGATTATGAGAACTCTAATGAATATGGTGAATTTGCAAGGATTTATGGGAATTGGAGGCGTAAATATGATACGGGATTGAACTTATATCCATTAATTTTAAAGGTTTTAGGCATAATTTTAAAACGATGATTAGATGGTTTAATTGTGTTAAAATTATAAATTTACTTAAGATAATTACAGTATTGGATGAGTTGTAATTTTCTGAGAGTTTGGGTTTTTACGGAATCGAAATTGGAGGTCTGGAAGGCCTCAAACGGTGAAAAACACAGAAAATTCTGCATGTTGTCCATCACGGCTGTTCATGTTTTCGGTCGAAATCGTTTTGGACGTAACTTTTGATCCGTGAGTCTATTTTGGTCTTTGTTCGAAGCGTTGGAAAGCTAATGAACATGGCTATAACATAATATAGATAAGAGAATTAGTTTCCCAGTATTTTTATATCTAATATGTTTGAGAAGTCAATTATGTATATGTTCTATTAATGAATTGTTGCACTGTTTGATGCCGGTTGTGAAATTGTTTGTGTATAATTTATCGAATACTTGTGTGTATGCTTGTGCAGTGCTATTTTGATGCTTTGATGTTGTGATTTTCTTGATGAATTACCAGAAGTATGACTGTGATTCCTATGTGATTAATACATGATTGTATGATGATTCCTATGAGTAATGATGATGAGTTATGATGTTGATTCTATGAGTTTTGATGATTATATGCTGACATGATTATTATGATGATTTTTATGAATGATGATGCATCTAATGATTTTATTATGATGATGATGTTGACGTGTGCATCATGCATTCATATGCATTTCGGACTTCGATCTAGTGTTTGATTCTTGTGGCTTCAGTCCCATTGTGCGGATGTGAAGTAATTTATTGTGCTTCAGTTCTTGTATAGAATCGATCCTATTGATGGGGATCTATGGAGGGTTGATAGCCCAGTGTCTATCGAATTTTGATGAATTGGTACCACATGCATGAGTCTTGTTGCATTTGCATTTATGTGACAATTTGGTGTAATTTATGATATTATGGCTTTTTGATGTTTCCTTGATGATTATGATGATTTTGAATATGAAAATGACACTATTTTATATATTTATTCCTATATTGATTATTATGAATTGTTTTACTCACCCTGCCTGTTTAAATGTTGCCTCAAAGTGGATAACATGCAGATGACCAGGTTTAGCCGTGGATGCTGTCGAGGACTTTTTGGAGTTCTTGACTTTTGGTTGACTTAGAGGGTCTTGCTCTGATAGTGTAACATCGGGTTGGGGTCTTTGAGTTAAACCATGTTTTATTGATTTTTATTATTTTGATTATGTTGTTGTGCAAGGAAAACTTTGGATTTGCCTTTTTGAGTTCTGTTGCCATTTGAGCGATTTTTGAGTAATTTTGGGAAAACCCGTTGTTTATAGAGCATTGACTTTGATTTGAATTATTGAGAAATTTACGCCCTTTGAGGTTATTTTTATTATGTTTACAATATTACTCTGATAAATGTGATTAATTTGCCATTATATTTTTGGGGTAGAAAAGGGTGTTACAGGTATCACCTTGTTCACATTCATTCAATGCTTTCTTGGATGTTTTGATTCCTTTGTATCCAATGCCTTCTTAGGTATCACCTTGTTCACATTCATTCAATGCTTTCTTGGATGTTGTGATTCCTTTCTATCTAATGCCTTCTTGGATTTCACTTTTTATCTCATTTACATCTGATGCCTTCTCGGATATTATGAGTTTGCCTTTCATTCAAAGCCATTATAGGATGTCTAGTGTCTTTCTGTTCAATGCCTTCTTGGATGACCCTTTTTATCTCATTCTCATCTGATGCCTTCTCAGATATTATGAGTTTGCCTTTCATTCAAAGCCATTATTGGATGTCTGGTGTCTTTTTCATCCAATTCCATTCTTGGATGTCATATATGTTTGTCTCTCTCTGATGTTTTTCTAGATTGAGTCTTTTGTTCTGATGTTTTTCCAGAACCTATCTGATGTTTTTCCATATATTCCTTTAATTTTGATGCTTTTCTAGAATCTATCCGAGGTTTTACTAGATATGTTTATCTCTCTTATGTTTTCCCAGATTGAGTCTTTTGTTTTGATGTTCTTCCAGAACCTATATGATGTTTTTCCAGATATTTCCATTATGATTCTGTTACCCTTCCAGAATTTATTTCACTCCCCAATGAGTTTATAGATATATACCTTTGTAGTTTTGATGCTTTTCTAGAATGTCGTTCTTTTACCGTCTGATGTTTTCCTAGATGTGTCTTTTGTTTTGATGTTTTCCCAGAACCCTTCGTAGTGTCTATTTGACGTTCTTCCAGATACGACGTTGTTTATCTTATGTTTTTTCGGATGTGCTATTGCTTATCTAATGTTCTTCCAGATATGTCTTCAAAATATTTTCTCGTATATTTAATGCTTTTCTAAATGTTTCGGATGTATTTTCAGAATCTTTGTTTTCATCTAATGCTCTTCTAGATGTCTACTATTTATTTCTGGCTTTGGTTAACAACTGCTGAATGTTTTCAAGTCTGTTTCCATGCTCCATCCAATGCTTTTTTAGATGTGTTACAGAGTCTATTCGATGTTTTTTCTGAATATCTCTGGTGTTTTTCAAAGTCTATTCATTGCTTTTCTGGACGTCTTTGATGTTTTTATATATTCCAGAGTTTATTCAACGCTTTTCTGAATACCTTTGATGTTTGTTTCAATGTTCCTAATGTATTTCTCTGAATTCTCCTCACCTTATTCAATGATCTTTTGAATATTGTGACTCTTTTCCATCCAATTCCATTCACAGATGATGACTGTTGATTTCCCAGTGGAGCTTATTCAATGTTATTCTAAATATCTCTGATGGTTCCCCGTTTATCTCTGATGTCTGTGACCCTTTCCCCAGTAAAGTTGTTTATGCTGTCTGGATGTTCCTGTCCTTTTTTTAGTGAAGTTGAATTCTTTCTTGGAAGTCTCTGTTATATTCTCAAATTTCTGGTACCATTCCACATCTAATGCTTTTCTAGATGTTTCTATTTTGTTTTCCAGATCTGTCTTATTTTTAGCATCTGATGCGTTCCCGGATGTTTGTATCTCCATTCAGGGTTTGTCCTTCTTTTTTTCCAAACTCTTTGTCACCTTGGAAGATGTCCATAATATCTTGTATTCCTTAATTGTGTCCTCTTGAGACATTTTCCCGTGAACTTGTCAGTCTTTCCCTAGTCATCTTCATCATAAGAGGATTTTATCTTTGGAGTGCCTACGTTATTTATGACGTTCATAGGAACATGCAGACCATTTTCCACGGTTTCCCATTTTACACGATTTATCCAAAGGATATGCTGATGTAACCGTACCTCACAAGGAAGAGATTCATGAAGCCTTCGCCTCGATCATTCGATAGGACCGCATGGAACGCCATCCATCAAGTCCACTTAAAGTTGATTCCCAACGCACAAACTCTTTAGCCTGATTGGAAAACGAGATCACTGTTTGGTCTTCTAATATAATGACTTGGTGCCTTGCAATGTTTTCTCCACTTGAAATAGTATTCAGACTTCGAACTCAGCGGTAGCGTCGCATCCTATTAATAATAGCAAGCAATGTTATCATTCTGAAAAGAAATCATCAGTATTCTATTTGACATAATATGGCCATATTGAAACAACATTGTCATCACAAACGAAGAAGAACTCTTTCATAACTGATGGAAGGGCATGGCAGGAAACCAAAATAGTGGTCACAACAGAGTTTTTTTACATAGAATATAAACAGATTCACATACATACACCTTCAACTCATCACAAAGCACCATAAGAAAAGAGGGCATCAAAGGATAAAGGGAGTTAGAAGTACTCATCTTTGGGGTAGCGTCGATACTGATTTATCGCCGAAAACCTCAAAACTTCATCAAAAGGAAGCATATATTCAGAGCACAATCCAGAGTTACAATGACTGGTATTCAAAAGAAATCCTGAACCTATTAATACGCTACAAAGGACAACCTCCCATGTCCCTCGAACTCCCGCTTTACAACCCAAACTACCTTTCACACCTGGCACGATTGAAGCTGGAAATCAAATTGCAACCTTTAGTATCAACTGTTAAAGAATTATTGAATCAATACTTTGAAGGAGAAGCTGCTGTCAAACTGAGCTGAACTTACGAGCCGAGCGCCCTCAGAATTCCTGCAAAACAACCAAAGCCGGTACAAATATCTCACGCAGCCAGGCCTTGTTTCCTCATATTGCTACGTGTTAAAACTAGAGGTCAAAGTTTTTCCTCATATGACAGGAGTTCGAATTCATTGAGAAATTAAGTACCTTCAATACCATCAAACAAAGACCTGCAAAATAAATCGCAAGTAGGATTAAATGGCGAATTACAACATTGTTCATAATGAAAGGAAAAAGCCAATCACAACTTCGAAGTCCAATTCAGAATGCCATCAAGCTTTTTGTCAGAACCAGTTCAAAGCAGCCTCATAATAGGATAATGTAGAGAAGACCAGAGATACTTATCTTTAGACCATTGGGACCAATCTCTTTTGGAAGTGATTTTGTCGTGGTCTTCGTAATCTTCTCATCAACCTTTCGTTGGGTAGACTGAAGGATTTGAGACATGGAAGTATCAACCACGCACCCGCAACCCCTGTTTTAGGCAAGAGCATTGAAGCGCATTAGAACTTAAAAGTGCAATCAGCTGGTAAACGAGTAAAACACGGTAGATTTGCTTCCAAAGCAAACCCCAAACATCATCATCAAACCCCTGAAAAGAAAATGTTCAGACACATATCAGTTTGAAGGAGAAACCATACGAACAAAGATTGGATTGAAAAGAAAATATATCCTGCGTCCAGCTTGCAGTTCTACTCTTCATCACCAACCTTTCCATGGAAACCCTCACCAGACGCACCAGACACGAACACTCTTTCTTCTGGGCTGCTATTTCTTCTGGCCCAAAACCGTTGCTATCTACACCTGCCATGTCATGTTCAGAGTCAGCAAGAATCATTGAAGAATATCCACTGGAGGAAATAAAGATTCGGTTCAAAAAAATCAAATCCGATTTCAATTAAATCACAAAATCAGAGATTGATAAGTCATCATAGCAATCAGACGAATTAGGAATGTTTTCAAATCTAATTCACCCTAATTTGGAAAACATCAATCAGCATTCAACACAACAATTAAACTCATTCAAAGACATTATCAACCTGAGACCTATAAAAGGAGGATGGTAGAAGGAGAAAAATCACACACGAAAAACCCTATCATACAAAACCGAAGCTACAAAAAAAAACCCTAAGGCGAAAAACGGAATTCCGAGTAAGAAAGTGACTTATCTCAACCGGCGAAGTCATCTCCGGCCACTACGAGACATCATCTCGCCGCAGATTCGACGAATACAACTCTCTCGCCGTGTAAGTCCACCAGCCACGCCCCCAATTCTCGGTAAAGAACTTCATTCATGTTAAGATCTCTTATGCTATTAATGTTTTGCTGAAATGTTGCAGGTTAAGATGAAAACGAACAAGAAAGAGAGGCGAAGCAGAGAGAGTGAAAGAGGATGCGATCGAAACGAAAGGGAGATGGGTAGAGAGATGAACGGAAAGGAACGATTTGGGGCTAGGGTTCATCCTTTTTTTTTTCTTTTTTGTCTTTAGCTTCTAATTGTAATTAATTGTATCCATACACACACTACACACATACAATACACCACTAATCACTCGTTAACTCCACTAATCTGCCACCTAAACTTTTTAAAAAACTAATTTTAATTAGTTAATAATTAATAACCTTATAATCAGTTTTTTTAATAAAATAAATTAGAACATTTGATAAACCTAAAAAAATAAATAATAATAAACACCCTTTTTTTAACTTATCAAGAATCTTGATCTCTAATAATATAAATGATAAACATTTTTTTTAAGTTAATTAATCTTTTGTCTAATAACCAACTTTTATTTTAAAATAAATCATTTCATGTTTAAATTAATTCTTTAAAATAATGTAAATGAAGACCATTTATGTAATATATTAAAACATTTTATTTAAAACCTTACCCTTTTAGAAAAATCTACTTAATTTATAATAATCTAATTTATATTTTAATTTAATCATTTCACATTTAAAACACTTTTTTTAATAATAAAATAAATTATAACAAACTTTTTATTATCTAAATTAATCTTGTTAATAATTATTAATTTCCCCTAAAATCAAATCATAACCAAACTTCTTTTAAACTTTTATTCAAATCAAATAATTCAATACTTTTCTTAAATCAAATAATATTAACCTTTTTTCACATATAAAACTATCTCACCTCAACCAATCAACTTATGGATTCGAACTCATAATTTAAAATTAACACTTTTTCTTAAAATCAATCTCAAGTTAATATCACTCAAAATAATAATAATAATCAAATACTTTTTCTCATAAGTGTCTAACCTTTTAAAATCAACTCAACTCTTTATAAAACTCATCTAAGTTAATCAACATTTTCTTGAAAACATAATTGACTATTTCCTCAAATTAATTCAAATGAACTAATATAACTTCTTAAAATCAATTCCAAGTTCCTCCTTGAAAATCAACTCAAATAAAATCGAATCAATCGTGCACATTCACATCCACGACACGACTCACTCTCACCCACCTCAGCGCTTTCATGCGTATGTGCATGCTTTACTAATTTACCCTTTATTATTTCCGCAATTTATTTTACAGCAATTTACATTATCGCAATTTATCTTTCTCGCATTTCATTCCGTCCAAAGGAAAAACCTACACATAAGTCAACACTTGTGTGTAGTGCATATCATTCACACCATACTCCCACTTGATCCTTGATCCCATTCAAATTGATCAATTAAGATAGATCCTACCCACAGGAAGGACCTTTCTCCTACAACATAGAAATAAACACAATTCAAACAACTCAAATCAATACAATATTCAAACACATGAGAGAAATATGTTAATCATCTTAAGCGAGATAGAATTTCCACCCCACAACAATACAATTAATATCGTAGGAGCTTTGCCTTAAGAGAGGCGTACCTCGTCGATCCCTATCCGAGTACTTGAGTCCTTCTCTTAAGACGATGCAAAGACTATTTTCCTACAAATTGTGGTGGTTAAATCTCTCTTAAAATGACAACTCACATTTTTCTCCTAAAATCAATCAATCAACTATCCTAAACCCGTAGGAACTTTGACCACAGTCAAAGAACTCCTCAAACCCTTTACGGGAACTACAAATACTCTGATTCCACTCCCGTAAGGATATGTAGGCATAAGATTTGACATCTTATCGAGTATACTTAGATAATAAACCCCTAGGTCTTTCAACCATTAAGCAGATAAACCTTAGCAATAAACAAACATAAAACAAGAGGTTCCTGTAGAGTACTACAAAAACTTAGGATGCTAGCACCTTCCCTAAGTTTAACCAACCCCCGAACCTATAACTCTCTAGCTTGCATTTGCATTGCATTGTGGGTATTTCAATCTTTATCCCTTCCTTTGGACAAATCAAAGTTCGGTTGCAAAAATGAATTAAAGATTCAAACTAATCAATAGTTTGGTATCCAAATTTCACCGCGACACTTGGCAAGCACATTTTTCTTTTTTGCACACTTTTCTTTTTTCCACACGTAGTTTTTGAACTACGATTGCTCTGACTTCCTTTTAAGGATACGTAGGCATAAGACTGCGAGAGACTAGCGAGCTACCTTTTTATTTTTCTACCTTTTTGTTTTTACTTATTTTCTTTACTTTACTCATCTTTACCTTTAGCAAACAATTTTATCCAAAACACAAATATTTCAAGACGTTCCTATAGAGTATTACAGATGCTTAGGATGCTAGTACCTTCCCTTAGTATAACCAACCTCCTTACCTTTGATCTCTCTTTGCTTAGCTTTAGGCCTTTCTTTTTTGATTTGCATTTTACTTAGGGGTTTTGTTAGATCTTTTCTCTCTTCCCTTGGATAAAATAAAATTTTGGTGGTGATATATTGTTTTGTGAGCCAAGTTGATCCCATAAATTTGGTATTCGATTCTAACCATGACACTAATATATGAAGATTAAACAATTTATTGACATGCATGATTATTACATACACGTCGAATGCTACAATACACATGAAAAAACTTAGACTACAACACTCCCCCATATTTTGACATTCTCGAAATCTCCATTCTTCGACTTTGTTGAAGAACTACAACCACATCCAATGCGTTTGAGTTTGATCCAACAAGCTTCTAACAACAAAGCTACAAATCTCCACCTTAGAACTAACTCCAGACCATGAAGCATAATAGCTATGATCATGCAGTTTTATCAACTGCATAAAATGGAAGAACTTGTAAATTGGAAATGACTTGGTGATCATATGAGCAACACAGTGATCGGTTGACATCTTCATCACATTTACTTCTCCGCTTTCAATTTTCTCTCTGAAAAAATGCAACATAACATCAATACGTTTTGTCCTTTCGTGATTGGCTGGATTATTTGAAAAATGTATGACACTTTTACTATCACGTTTAAAAAAGATTGCTTGAGCTTGAAGTTTCAGCTCCTTGGCAGAAACTTCTAGCCACAACACTTCTTTTTACAACTTCAGTAAGGGCAATGTATTCCAACTATTTGATGTGTCGAAAATAGTGAAAACATATCCAGGCAGAGATTTTCTAGTGTCCATACATCTAGCATAGTCAGAGTTCACAAGTCTTTTGACTTCACTTTGGTTATCTCGCCCTCTAGCATCACCATAAATTAGGACCCTTCTCTGGGACCCTTTTATGTATCAGGATCCATTTCAAATCTTGCCAATGAAATTTTCTATGGTTAACCACGTACCTACTTACAAGCCTTACTACATAGTACAAGTTATAACATACATCAAAGAACGCATTATACTAGCATATGAAATGTTATCCACATAGGCCCTTTTAACTTCAATATTAGGAATTTGAGTTATAATCATTTTGAGTTGAGCGTACTGGGTCATGCTAACTTGTGTTCTAAGTTGAGTGCGAGAGTGTTATTAAAAAGTTTTTATTTTATGTTTTTTGACACATGTCTTTAGTATTGTTTTCTCTAGATCACTAATAGAATCTAGAGAAAAATAAACAAGAATTCTCACATTTTTGTGAACTGGTGAAGTTAAAAAGTTAGTTTATAAGAGTATGATTCGTTTTGGAAAGTATTATATAGATACATTTATAAGAAAATATATAGAATAAGTGAACACTGTGGTTAGGAGGAAGATCGACTTTAAGTGTCTATGTTGAGGAATCCAATGACAAGAACAAAATAATACTGTGAGAAAGAGAGAGTTTCTTGCAAACCAATAAACTTTTAGATTCAAGAAAAGAGGAGAGTGATGAGATAACAAATATGGTTAAAACAAGATTTTCATTTGCTTTCACAAAAATTGTCATTTGTTTACAAGTGAACCACAAACCATCTCTCCTTAGAAAGTGATAGAGCACAACCTTAGATCTTAGATCTTAGATATTCATCTATCAATGAGCAAACTTTTGACATAGTCTTGTAAGTTGATATTCACTAGTATCTTTGATTTTATTGTGTTGAGTATTAGATGAGTAACATGAGTAGCGATCAATATGGTATTGTGAGGATGTGTGATAATAGAGATGAGAAATTATGTTCACTTACATTTGGAAAATTAGTTGAATGCAAGTTAAATGGGTTAAGCGTATGTACGTATTCTGATCATGGCGTTTTATATGAAAAAATCATGGATCTGATATGGATGTTATCTTTGTTTACCTGTTTATCTTTGATTTGAACAATTATAGAAATATACTCTTCATAGGATGAATATATGTTAGGTTTTAGACTCTAGACATATATTTAGGCTTAACATTTTTTTTGAGTATCAGTTATTAATGCTCTGTGTTGTTGAGTTGTGTGAAACATCATCAATGAGACAATGCAGTTGTTATCTCGATGTTGCGTTAGACATAACCTCTGTTGTGGGTGATACATGAGAATATTAGACAAATGATTGATTTGTGTTTAATTGGGTAAAAGAATGCATGTGTTATCAATTGATAAAATCCAATCCCAACAAGGCTCCATTTATATTTAAAGTCTTTAATTTACATTTTCAATCTTTAAATTTTCTGCCTTTATTTATGATACCTTTGATCTACCAACAAAATTTCACAACAATCTTAGAAATGTAGAGACCGTTGAACAACATTCTATCCCTTGCACTGATCCCTATGGAGACGATATAAATCCCACTGGAAATCCTTCCAAATCAAAATATTTGCTTCTTGCCGCTTTACTGCCGTTTGAACACACTCTCCTAATTTGGACTCTGTAAAAATATCCAATGTTTGACTTTGTCAAATTCTCCAGTCTTAGACTTTGTCGAAGAACTACAGCTACATTCAATGCGTTTGAGTTTGATCCAACTATCTTCTAACAACAAAGCTACAAATTTCCATATTGGAACTAACTCCAAACCATGTAACATACTAGCATCATTGTCGCTACGCAAAAAATGACACAGAGTCGCCACCATATTTTATTTATCCCAAGGAGGGAAAGGGAGATAATGATAAAACCTTTAGGAAAAGAACATGGTCATCGCAACCATGTTTTAGGGTTTGGGAGTTGGTTATGCGAGGGGAAGGTGTTAGCACCCACTCACATCCATCGTACTCGATGGGAACCTTCTAGGTTGTTTAGCTTGAATGAGTATTTTAATCTAAAAGTATTCTTGCTTAAAAGAAAAGAGGGGTTGGTTTTTTTATTAGAGTGCTCGCCAAGGATTGTGGCCCTTGTGCCTACGTATCCTCACTTAAAAGAAGTGAAGAATCAGAGCTCCGTAGTTCGGAGGCTTGTGAAATGGTTGTTTGTTGGTTGATTTTATACCTTGAAAAAGGGTTTTCGGATTAATGCCCTAAGGTGAAAAGAAGTTTGATTAGTTGATATTATTTTTAGGTTTTTGAGAGGAAATCGTTCTTGATTAGGATCACACTAAATACTTTAGATAAAGATGAATGTTTCGAATAACCAAGTCAAGCGCCGTATATTCAAAACATTCGAAACGAGTTTAGGAGGGTTCCATTCGCATTCCCTCTCCACCACTTTAAAGCTTATGGAATATAACCCCAATCGTATCTTTATTGTTTTTTTTGGATTTTTTATGAGAAAAATACCACTTGATGTTGGATTAAGGGTTTTATTGCTTGTAAAAATATTTGAAGTGATGCGAACAAGGTCGATGGCGACGCACAAGGAAATCGACTCACAAGGTTGAAAATCGCTCGATAAAATCGAGAGTTTATTTTTGAAAATAGTTTCCGGAACCAAAAGTAAAAGAATATCGTAATAACATCCACATACAATGGTCGTACAACCACATCGGGTTAGTCGGCTTGAAAAAAACAAGTCATGAAAAAAAACAACATGAAAAGTCCGTTGTGCGAACCTTGCAGCGAAGCTGCCCAAAAAAAACAACAAGAAGTTCGTTGTGCGAACATGCACTATTCACAAATAGAGGCGAAAGGCACTAAAGTTCGTTGTGCGAATCTTGCAGCAAAGCTGCCCAGAAAAAACAACAAGAAGTTTGTTGTGCGAACTTCCTAGCGAACGCAAACAGAGGCAAAAGGTGCCAAAGTTCGCAGTGTGAAGGTGCCAGCTAACAACTCGCTGGCTAAAACAAGGAAAAACTGGCTGTCCAGTGGCACTTTAAGTACCACAAAAAGTTTTTCACTAGGCGAAGGGGATGTTCGCATTGTGTACATGACAGTAAAGATGAGTATTTTTCAACTCATCTCACTATGAAAACTACACTATGTTCTTCATTTTTCTTATTTTTTACAATAGTTCTTGGTCACTCTTGGGACATTATTACAGTATGAACAACATAAATATCATTTAAGAGAGAAAAAATAAAAACATGCAAATATGTAAAGAGAGAAGAGTTTGAAAGAAAGGATACTCAAGAGCTATTCTTCTCCTTCTAATCACCAATGGCTTTTGCTGGATGTGCTCTATGATTCACTTCCTTCTTCTGGTTTTCTAACACTCTCTTATTTTCTCAATGGTTTTTTCTTTCTTAATTTCTCTTCTTGATGATATTCTTAATGTTTCTTTTAACTCTCTTGATTTTTCTAGTTTTTTCTCCCATATCTCTTGCTCTCCCCCTCCTCCTTGTTTGCTGCCGCTCCCTCCCCTTTTAAGCTCAACACATTAGGGATTCCACTTGTTTCAAAACTTCAGATTTTTCATTGAGAAATGCCTCTTACCACTTTCTTGATGTCACTCTCTTTCTTTCCATTTTCATGTATGCTGCCTTGCTGTATTTTTGCTGCTACACTTTGTATTGCTCTCAAATATTGTACCCATTTGTTGGCTTGTGCTTGGATTGCCCTTGTGGTCAATGTTACTACCTTTGACAGAATTTTAAAATTCTGATATTTGATGTGTAGATGCATCACCATGAGTTTATTCCTTTGGTTTTGTGACATGAATTGTTTGGTTATGAGGCAATTTGTCACTTCTTGCATGGGACTGTTTTGGATCACATTAAAAATGCCCATGACTAAGCATGCATAGTCTTGATCTTGACATGTTCCATTGTTAAGTTGTATCTTAATTATTTTCCTTGGATGTTTGTAAGCATAATGAGGAACATGTGGACTTGATGGGGGCATGAAGGGTACCATAGCATGAAGTTGATTAGAAACTTGAATTAAGATTAGAAATAGCTTAATTTTCTAAGCATTACTTAGAGTTAGAAACTTTGTAACAAATGTGACATTCTTACAGTGTCATGAAATTTCCCTTTGTAATGTTCTTGAATCTAATCTTGAATTCATGAATCTTGAATTTGGAATGATGGATCTCCCTTATGCCATTGAATTTGAAATGAATGAAGTCTTGAATTATGAACTTGTGATCTTGACTTATGCCTTGCAAATTTGAATTCCACTTGAACATAGAATTTGAACTAAAGTTGGATGAAGAAATCTTGAATTAGGCTTTGCACTTCATGTTCATTAGGAATATTGATCTTGAATATCCTAATATTTTTCAAGTAACCTTCTCCTTGAAGGAATCTACATGAGTAGACTTTCCAATTTGAACCAAACCTTAGATGATGAACCTTTTCTTCCATGTAGCTCATGATAAGCAATTTATCTTATTTGGAATGGAAAACAACAAACTGACCCAATCCTTACCTTGTGAACCCACATGCTCGATATGCAATAGAATGATGTATGATATGACGAACGCAGAGTATGAAAAGCTAAAGGTGAAAATGAGGGTGTGACAATCATCATGTAGTTTTATCAACTACTTACAATGGAATAACTTGTAACTTGAAAATGAAGTGGTGATCATATCAGCAATATAGTGATCAGTCAAAACCTTTATCACATTTACTTCCCCCCTTTCAATGTTTTCTCTGACAAAATGCAGCCTAACATCAATATGTTTTATCCTTCATGATAAGTTGAATTCTTTGACAAATGTATTAAACTTTGACTATCACATTTAAAAATGATTGTTTGACCTTGAAGTTTAAGCTCTTTGGCAAAAACTTCTAGCCACAAGGCTTCTTTTACAACTTTAGTGTGGGTAATGTATTATGCTTCAATGGTTGGTAAGTATACAACCTTCTGAATTATTACGTTTCAATTAATTGATGCATCGAACATAGTGAAAACATATCCAGATAGAGACTTTCTCGTGTCCATACATCCTGCATAATCAGAGTTCACAAATCCTTCAAATTTCCTTTGGTCATCTTGACGTCTGGCTCCATTAATAATCAGGACTCTGATCAGGGATCCTTTTATGTATCTTAGGATCCAATTCTAAGCTTGCCAATGAGATTTTCTAGGGTTAACCATGTACCTACTTATAAGGCTTGTTGCATAAGCTATGTCTGGCCTGGTACATATCATAACATACATCAAATAATCCTCTATACTAGCATATGGGTTGCTATCCACATAGGCCCTTTCAATTTCAGTATTAGGTATTTCATTCATAATCGACTTAATTTAAGTGTACGGGGTCTTGTTAATGTGTGTTCCAAATTAAGTGCATGATTGTCATTAAAAAGTTTCTATTTTAGTTTTTTTTGACACATGTCTTTAGTATTTTTTTCTCTGCATCACTATCGGATTATAGAGAAAAATAAACAAGAATTCTCACATTTTTGTGAACGAGTGATGTTAAGAAATTTGTTTAGGAGAGTATGATTCATTTTGGAACATGGTATATGGATACATTTACAAGAAAATCTATAGAATAAGTGAACATTGTAGTTAGAAGGAAGATCAATTTTATGTATCTACGTTGAAGAATTCAATGACAAGAACAAAGTAATACTGTGAGAATGAGAAAGTTTCTTGCAAACCAATAAACCTTTAGATTCAGGAAGAGAGAAGAAATAAGAGATAACAAAGATGGTTAAAACAAGATTTGCATTCACTTTCACAAAAAAGTGTTATTTTCTTACAAGTGAATCACCAACCATCTCTCCTTACAAAGTTATAGAGCACAACCTATTTATAGACTACAAACATGTGTATCTAATATATAGAGATTAAACAATTTTATGACATACATAAATATTGCATACATGATGAATGCTACAATACACATGAACAAACTTCGACTACAACGCTCTCCTGATTTTGATTCTATCAAATCTCCAACCTTCGACTCTGTTGAAGAACTACAGCTACATCCAATGCATTTGAGTTTGATGCAACTAACTTCTAACAACAAAGCTACAAATCTCCACCTTGGAACTAAATCCAAACCATGAAACATACTAGCTATCATCATACAGTTTTATCAACTACATATAATTGAATAACTTGTAACTTGGTAATGATTGGTGATCATATCAACAACATAGTCATTACTCAAAAACTTTATCATACTTACTTCTCCTCTTTCACTTTTCTCTCTAACAAAATGCAGCAAAACATCAATATGTTTTGTCCTTTCAAGATAAGCTGAATTCTTTGACAAATGTATGGCACTTTGACTATCACATTTAAAAATGATTGTTTGACCTTGAAGTTTTAGCTTCTTGGAAAAAACTTCTAGCCACAATGCCTCTTTTACAACTTCAGTGAGGGAAATGTATTTCGCTTCAATGGTTGATATGGATAAAACCTTTTGAAATTTTTCTTTCTAACTAATTAATGCGTCCAACATAGTGAAAACGTATCCAGACAAAGATTTTTTGGTTCCATACATCCTGCACAGTAAGAGTCCACAAATCCTTCAATTTTCCTTTAGTTATCTTGACCTCTGGCTCCACCATGAATCAGAACCCTGCTCATGTATCCCTTTATTTATATTAGGATCCATTTCAAAGCTTACCAATGAGCTTTTCTAGGGTTAACCACGTACCTACTTACAAGGCTTACTGCATAAGCTATGTCTGGCCTACTACAAATCATAGCATACATCAAAGAACCCATTATACTAGCATATGGACTGATATCCACATAGGATCTTTTGACTTCAGTATTAGAAATTTGAGTTATAATTAGCTTTAATTGAGTGCACAAGGTCATGCTAACCTGTGTTCTAAATATAATGCATGACTGTTATTAAAAAGTTTCTAATTTATATTTATTACATGTCTTTAGTATTTTTTTTCCTCTACATCAATATCAGAATAGAGAGAAAATACACAAGAGTTCTCACATTTTTATGAACAAGTGATGTTAAGAAATTAGTTTAAGAGAGTGTGATTCTTTTTGGAACATGTTATATAGATACATTTACAAGAAAATCTATAGAATAAGTGAATATTATGGTTAATAGGAAGATCAATTTTATGTGTCTATGTTGAGGAAATCAATGACAAGAACAAAGTAATACTGTAAGAACGAGAGAGTTTCTTGCAAACTTATAAACCTTTAGAATCAAGAATAAAGGAGAGAGAAGAGATATCAAATATGGTTAAAACAAGATTTTCATTCACTTTTTCAAAGAGCGTTATTTGTTTACAGGGGAATCACCAACCATATCCCCTTATAACATGAGAGAGCACAAACTATTTATAGACTACTAAAATATATATCTACTTTATGGAGATTAAACAATTTTAGGACATACATAACTATTACATACATGGTGAATACTACATTACACATGAATAGACTTCGACTACAACATTCTCCTAATTTTGACTATGTCAAAATCTCCAATCTTTGATTCTGTCGAAGAACTACGACTACATCCAATGAGTTTGAGTTTGATCCAACTAGCTTCTAACAATAAAGCTACAAATATACACCTTGGAACTAACTCAAAACCATGTAATAGACTAGATATCATAATGCAGTTTTATGAACTGCATACAATGGAAGAACTTGTAACTAGGCAATGACTTGGTGATAATATCCACAACATTGTGATTGGTTGAAACCTTTATCACCTTTAGTTTTTTCCTTTCAGTTTTCCCTCTGACAAAATACAGCCTAACATCAATATGTTTTGTCCTTACATGATAAGCTGGATTCTTAGACAAATGTATGGCACTTTGAATATCATATTTAATAGTGATTGCTTGAACTTGAAGTTTCAGGTCCTTGCACTACTACAAAAAACACATCTAACCTCAGATACGAAGTTGATTTAACCTGGTTACAGAGGCGAGTAATGAAGGACGTCATGAAAAGTTGTCAGTTTATCCATCAGTTTTATAATAACAAAGGGGATAAATTAAATGGTTATTGGTTTGATCCTCAACAATACAATTTTTTTTCTTTCAAAACTAGCTCCATATACCTCTCAGTTTATTAACAAAATTGAGGGGAAAGATATATTCTTTTTTTAAATACTCATTACATTATTTACACAAAATATTAACAAACTATTTTTTTTATAAACTACATTATTTACATGGAATATTACATTGTTTACACAAAATATTACATTCTTCATTGTCATCATTGTTGGAGAAGAACAAATGTTAGATATCTTTGGAAAGAAAAAATATTGGGAATCCTTGTTTCATTGATTTTGAGGAAGATCAAATGTCTGATATAAAACAAAAAAATGTTAGATAAATAAAATAAATATTCAATTATAAGATAATTTAAGAACATAAACCTGAAACCAAATAATTTTCTGCTCTTGCAATCCATCATAGAGAAAAATTTCCAAGTAAAATAAACACTTTATTAAGTTGCAAAGTTTTTATGTCAAATGTTTCATTATCAAATTTTAATATTCATAATGTTTTTATAATGAGAGTTTTAGGTTTCACGCTGATCACTAATGACAGCGTGTTGAGCGTTGATACTCATTAAATGGACGATAAATATTTGTTTAAGGACAACGAAGACACTTATATTTTACCTCAATTATTACTCAAAACTGAGGTAAAATGTGTTTCTTGTTAAATAAGAAATACAATAAAGCATGTTCCATCTTAAGTGCCACATACCTCTCAGTTTCTATAAAAAATCGAGGGGAAAAAGTTTTTTTTTAATTACAATATTTACACATAATATTAAAATAAATTTTCTAAACAAATCTAAATTTTAACAATGAATTTTTGGAGAACAACAAATCTTTTTAAATTTCCGATAAGTTATCTATTCCAATTAATAGAATTTTTTTCTGTACTTTTAATCCATACTAGAGAGATTTCATTATCTTGAGCAAATGTTTTCAAGACAAACACTTTCACGTGAAAGAGAACAAAATAATTGTGTTTATGTATAAATTTCTCAATGTTGTCAACTTAGGAAAGCAATCAAATTTCTCAATGTTTTCTTTGATATGGCATAGGAAGATTATTCTAAAAATATAACAACAATAGCAACACCATTATGTTGGGATAAATTGCAAGAGCATAAAAATTGTTTTGTTCAAGATAGAAGAACATTGAAGATTTTTTTCTGTCTTACAATCCATCCTAAAGAATGACGTGTGTCGCTACTGCGAAAATCGGCGCCGGCTGAACAGAAGAGTCGCCACCGTGCGTTATTTATCCCAAAGAGGGGAAAGGAAACGCTCAGAGTAAACCTAACGCAAAACAGGGAAAGGAATGGTCATCGCAACCAAATCTTAGATTCGGGAGTCGGTTACGCAAGGGGAAGGTATTAGCACCCCTCACGTCCGTCGTACTCGACGGGATCCACGCTTGTTTTCTAGTACGGATTGTTATTCTATCTACTCTACAGGTCAAGGGTTAAAAGAAAAGAAAATGACTCGGCAAAGTATCGCACTTTATGCCTACGTATTCCCGTCTGGAACGAGGAATCAGAGTCAACGTAGTTCGCCTACCTACGGGAAAGGAGGGGAAGGTTGCTCGCTAGGATATCGCATCCTATGCCTACGTACTTTCACACGGCATGAAAGATCATAGCAAACGTAGTTCGGGCCACGTACGACGCAAATCTGTCTTGATTGATTTTATTCCTTCTGAAAAAGGTTTTTCTGATTAACAGTCCAAGCAGACAAAAATGACGTCTTGATGAGTTCACATTCTTTTACGGAAGAAGTGTCTTTTATTGGGTTTGAGAAAGAAGAGGCAGAACTCTAACCTACAGTTGCGAAGGGAATCAAACTAACCTAATGTTATCATGCATGGGTTAAGACCTAGTGTCTATCATGCTCCTCTCTTGCGCAGAGAGAAACAGAGATCCTAAGGGGATAGACGAAAACAGCAACAATAGCATATATACAATAAAGCAGTAAAATGCATGGATGCAACAATACAAGCGAGGCAAGGGAGTCCCACTCAACCTCGAACCTAGAAAACAATAGGAAAAAGTGAACAGGATTCACTTTCAACCCAACAGGTTAAACAGCAAGCAATACAGTCAAGAAAACCAATCAATACATCAGAAATGAATAACAGCAGGAAAATAAACAGCCACAGCAGCTCTGCATCAACACCTATCTTCAAGTCCTCATCAATAAGCTTCAGCAAGCATCAATCTCCATCTCCACAGCCTTCAAGCAAGGTCTTTGTCATCAATCTTTAGTCTACAATGGCTTTTCTTCAAATCTCCATCTCCCAGCTGAGGAATCAATCACAAGAGTGAATTGGGTGTTAAGCAATTAGTTGACCACCAAAGGTGGCAAACAGACTGCTAAAAAACACATAGGATATTTTCTCTCAAGAGTTCTATCCCTTAGACAGTAGCACTAAGCCTTCCAAAGGAAGGGGGTGAGTGTCTCAGAGAGACTCTGCATCACAGAGAAGAATGGAGGCAGTCAAGACCTTCCATGTTTGAGAATCAAGTTGACTACCCTAGGGCTCTGCCTAACTCCTAGATCCTACAGACCTCAACAACTGCCAACAAGAGATACTCCTCATCAACTCTGGAATTTGGTCTTCAGTCTCTTGATCTCCAATGGCTTCATCATCACCAGGTCTTCAGCTCTCCCAATCCCCAAGGCAATTCCAACACCCACACAGACAAATCATAATCCCCAGAGAGGGCACACCACACCAACCAAGCAAATATAGCCAGTATACTAATAACAGTAGGGGAATCCTAATATTCTCTAAGGGATCTATCCTATACCCATAACCCCTATAGTCCCATACCCCAAAATCAACTCAAAAATTCCTAGAAGAATTAATCTATCTCACATATGCTCACCTGAAACCCTAATTTTGATCATGTTATTCACACCTAATCAAACCACCTAAGATTAAATTCTAAAAATATGAATTAAATCCTATGCACAAGTTGAAGTTCTAAACTAAACAACCTAAAAAGAATGGATTAAAAATACTAAAGCATCTATTCAAACTAAAATCACCAAATTTGAGTATCAAGCAAAACTCATTAAAATGCTATTTACAAGAAAAATGCATGAAAAATATTAAAACAAAATAAAATGCCAATTTTATTATTTAATATTTTTCTAGACAGAATTATAAACCTAGAGAAAAAAGAACCAATTAAAACTAAGCTATTTTCATTTTTTTTTATGATTTTTAAAAGATGAGAAAAATATTAAAGAAAATAAAATCACAAAATAGGAATAAAATGGGGAGGGGGTGTTGTCAGCAATGGTGCCCAGTTATTATTCACCATTGGGCCATGAAAGTGGGGTGCAGATATCAATTGCACTAAGGCCCAGCGCGCTTCAGAAAACAATTGAAAAATAAGAGAAAAAAACATTAAATTCATGGTGCAAATAGCAGCGAAATTAAGTTCATTTTATTGGGCTTCTCAAAATGGGGGTGGGGATAGAACAAACTGGACCAGGCCCATGGGTACGTTTAGTGAAACGCTGCGTTTCACGCTGAGTCAAATCCCTCCGTTCTCAACTTCAAATGCCAGCCACACGATCGAATGAAAATGTCAAAAATAAAAGGCAATCCAACGGCTATTGGTCATCGTCCCCAATGACATTAGGGTTTTGCAGAATTTCTTCCCCCATGCAGCCATGTTCAAGTCCTTCGTTCTCCTTCATCTCTCAACGAAAATCTCTCATCCAAAGACCAAAAGTGGTCTACTCCTCACCCTCTACACGATCCCATATCTGGATTCTTCTAGAACTCATTAGACAGTCAAGCTCGATAGCTGGAAGTTCATGGTACCACTGAATTACACCTGGTGTGCATGATCATCAAACTTGTTCAAACTACCCTAGAACAATCTAGGGACTATGCTGAGTATTCTGAACCAAAAATCTACCATTATCTTTCAATATTCCAAGAGTACAAGCTCCAACAGTTTTGGTGCATCATGATCAACATCCATGAAACTTGCTCAAACTTGGTGAAATCCATCATCTAACTTAACTTAACCATTCTATGCTAACAAATCACTAACATGCTGGCTAAATCATGCAATTCGAAGGAAGATACCAACCTGGTGTGATGGTGAAAACAGGTGCTGAATCCTCTTGATCCAATGCTTGCAATGATTGGAACTTGATCCACACTACCAATTCTTGGTTATGTATGCAGAAAATCTGACTCAAACCTCTTGGATCTTGTGATTGGAAAGTTCTTGCTTCTTGGATGATTCACTTGTATGGCACAAGTTCTCCTTCAATCAACCAAATACTTGTGTGAATTATGATCTATGAATGATGGTGATGAAGATCCAATCAAGAATTGTGAAAATTGGTGAAGATTTGAGGTAGTTTGAATTGATTTTGCAAATTGGAAGAAAGGTATGAAACTTGGTGTTATGAGCAATGTGATTCACCAACCATGGCATGAAGTTCTTCATATCAATATATAGATGAGATTGGAAAGTCCTAGAAGCTTCTAGATTGATCTAGGAAAGTATGGAATGTGGTGGAAAGTTATGGAAGTTCTCATGTGATGATACTTTGAATCATCTCATATCATGCTTGCATCCTTTGTATATTTGTGTCAAAATATCCTATCATGAGTTATTGACATGGTGTGTGTGAAAAAACCAATCTCCTTGCCTTGAAATTTCACTTATGCCAAGTTTTCCATACTTGCCTTATGATGCAAGTAACAAAAATACAAAGCAAGTCCAAACTTTAACCCCTAAATCAAAAAAGTGGATGAACCAATGTCTCTAAAATGATGTTTGGAATCAATTTGGTATATTGGATGACCAATTTTGGATTTGTAGATCTCTCAAACCAATTTTCCATTTCAACTTTTTCAACTTATATGCCTTTTTTAGGTCATTTTCCACCAACTTTGGTCAAGTCTCATTCTATGCATTTCCAAACTTCCATGACTTCTTTTCTAGACTTAAAATGGCATTTTGAGCAACTTTGATGTTGTGAAGTTTTTCATTTGAAGCTTCCTTGTATGAGTTTTAGGCATAGGCTAAGAATGACCTATAATCCTCAGATGACCAAAATACCCTTTGCTTGTCAAGACCATAAGTAGAGTTCCACAAATAATATGAAGGCATACCATACCATTCTAGAAAGATACGACAATAAGGAACAACTCTTATGTTTACCAGAAATTCATTTGAAATCTCCTTGAGGGGTAAAAATTGCTTGGAATACAAGTCACTTTCACAGACAACATTTCAGATACCTCAGATGACCTGTAACTTGCAAGGACCATAACTTGAGTTCTATAAATCTCCTTAATGTCTTCCACAACTCAAATTAAAGGTATTGAGATCCTCTACAAGTTTCACGTTGGCCAAGGATCCATTTGAAGCTTGAATTTTGACTTATCTTGCTTGGAAATTTGACCTAAATGAGGGGATTTTACACAGAAACCCTAATTTAGAAACTCCTCTTCTCCTTGATTTCTCTTGAATTCTTCTTAGCACAACAACATATCCTTCTCTATATGTAAAACGATGAACCTCACATCTCTCCAATAGCCCTTAAAGCCTTTCAATCAATTAATTGACCTAGAGTTGACCCAGGGTTGACCCAGATGAAACCCTAGTTGACTGTCTTCAACTGCCATTCTTGTGACTACACCAATGACTTGCCTCCTTCTCCAAATGACTTTCTAAGTCTTCCATGATGCCCACATACTCTCCATGCTCATCCCACAGCTCACAATTTCTTTGATGATCCCCAGATACCCTCAGATAGGAGATAGATGCACTGATTGATCCATTGACTTCCTAGCTTTCAAATTCTTTCTGATGACTTGAATGAGATTGAATTAGAATAATAACCTCTTGATAGGCTTATAGAGATGAGAATAATGATGGGTCCCTGTTGGATGATTTGCTATGCTATGCTATGCAAATGGTTAGACTATGTACATGACTCTATATGCAAATGCTAATGATATTGAAACATAAACCAAGTGAATAAAGGTGAAGCAAATTTTAGGGTGC
The DNA here is from genome assembly GCA_963859935.3 of Lathyrus sativus. Lineage (NCBI taxonomy): Eukaryota > Viridiplantae > Streptophyta > Magnoliopsida > Fabales > Fabaceae > Lathyrus > Lathyrus sativus. The sequence continues at coordinate 619,116,057 of OZ012739.1, read as the reverse complement.
AACAGCTGCCCCTATTCAAGCGACTTGGACCCGATTGGGTGAAGAGCGAACGACCTTCAAACATTCGAGGTACGAGACGGTTGAATACTAAGAACCCGAAAATTTGCCAACCGCAGAAATAAACTGCGCCACTGCTTGGGGAACGATATTCATCAACTGAATCTAGCTGTTTACAGCAACCCACTGATCTCGTGCTGGGGATTATTTTCATCAGCCTGAAAAAGATTTTATCATTGCAGAGATAGAATTTTGTCCACGTTAGGACTCCTCCTGCCGTCAACTCGGAAAAACTTCAACAATTTTGCTGGGGATGGCTCGTCTGCCTTATCGTCAGAAATAAATCGTCCACGTTAGGAATAAACTCTTTCACGTTAGGAATAACACCTCTCCTCTTTCCACGTAAGGAATACTATCTTTCCACGTAAGGAATCACATTTTGATTCGTCCACGTAAGGACTCCAACTTGTTCCACGTAAGGAATCATATCTTTCCACGTAAGGAAACCACAATCTTTCCACGTAAGGAAACCACAATCTTTCCACGTAAGGAAACCACTCTTTCTGATTTGTCCACGTAAGGACTCCCATCTTTCCCCGTAAGGAATCCGTCTTCTTTCCACGTAAGGAAACCAAATTTCTTCCACGTAAGGAATAAAATTCTTGATCTGTCCACGTAAGGACCTCCCTCTTGATATGTCCATGTAAGGACTCAATCTTTCCACGTAAGGAATAAACTCATCTTGAATGGTCCACGTAAGGACTCCAATCTTTCCACGTAAGGAATACAATCTTTCTGATTTGTCCACGTAAGGAATCCCATCTTTCCCCGTAAGGAACACCTCTTTCCACGTAAGGAACTAAAACTTCTCTTTCCACGTAAGGAATAAACTTCTTTCCACGTAAGGGACAAACTTGTCCACGTCAGGACTCACGTTTCGTCTTGATTCGTCCACGTAAGGACTCGCCTCTTGACTTGCTGAGGAAATAAAACCTTGTCCGCGTCAGGACTCATGCACCTTCGACCCACTGGGGAAGTGAGACTTGTCCATGTCAGGACTCACATCTCAACCTGCTGAAGTAGTAGAACCTGTCCACGTCAGGACTTGCGCGTATTCGACTTGCTGGGGAAGTGAGACTCGTCCACGTCAGGACTCCCACTTTGCCAATAACACGAAGAAGGATAAATTTGTCCACGTCAGGACTCTCGCATCTTGTCATCACGAAGAACTAAAAACTTGTCCACGTCAGGACGCACATTTCACCATTACGAATAAAGATATCTGCTGGAAATAAATGGTCCACATCAGGACACCAACATGAAGAGTAACCAACTTTGTCCACGTCAGGACTTCACATTCGATCAATACCAAGAAATCAAATTTGTCCACGCTAGGACTGGCACCTATCGTCACCTGGAAGAAATGTCCACGTCAGGACTCCACATTCCCACAATTCTGAAAAATCGAACCTGTCCACGTTAGGACTAGCACCTCTTATCAACCATGAGGAAATAAATCTATCCACGTTAGGACCCCCACTTTTCTAGCACAAAGAAAACCTGTCAATAAAATTGTCCACGTCAGGACTCATCCTTCCATTGGTCCTGAACCACAAACTTCTTAGCACTGACGTGACAGCGACTTTGAAGCGGACTCTCCTGGGGATATTTGGAAACCCAAACTACTGGATGCCCGTTGATGACAAATAACTCTGCTTGGGAATGAGGAGAAATTTATCCTGGTGACTCTGGCGGGGAAAACAAGAGAAATTCACACAAACAACTCCGCTCGGAGGCAAAGAGAACTTCATCATGATAACCCTGTGGGGAATAATGCCAAAGCTGACACTTCATTGAATGTCTCACGTCGAGAGATCTTGAATGTCTAAGTAATTCGTTTGAGCAAGAGCTCTCTCTACCTGCAAGAGAAATAATACTTGAAACAAATGGTTAGCCAACCCGGTTTATGCTTCAAAATGCATGTTTGACAATGACGCAATGCTCCATTCGCCATGGAAATGCTACGTGCTTTATTTGGTAGATGCAAGCATGACACTATATGCCCATGCACATGCAGACTTGAACTGCTAGGATACAGAAACCTCTTCAGCAAAATAAATGCTGAAGACAATGCCAACTCCGTTGGGGATAGCCAGGTACTACAGAATTATTCCAGCAAATAAATGCTTGAAGAGTGAAGTCGACTCAGCTAGGAAATTGGGAACTTAAACCAAGCACCTCATTGAAGTAACACCCTGCTGGGGAATATAACTCTGCGGGAGAATAGCAGATGCGCTTGGTATGATTGGATTTCTGCTGGAGAGTGAACGGATATCACACGGTATAAATGCCGGGACACACAACCAACTCTACCGGGGAGAGTCTTAATCTTCGAGTTCCACTGGGAGGAATAAAAATACTGGCTGAAAAGAGAACTCCGCTGAGGACGGACTGATTCTTTTGGGGAAAATCGACTGACTCTGCTGGGGGAGCGCAAATGACCCTGCGGGGAAAGGGGAACTGCCTGAATACAGCTTACCAATTGGAAATATTAATCTTCTGAGGCTAAACCACTCTGCTTGATACACACTGTCCGGATACAGCTTTCGATCTAGGAATCATCCAAACGTTGCTGAGGGTAGACGACTTTGTTGGAGAATGCCCTCTGAATAAGCTACGGCTAGCTGGGGAATTTGATCCTTCTTCAGGAAGAACATGCATGCCCTGCGTGGGGAGCGAGTCTTTCGTTACTGCAGTCTTTTGACCGTCCTCTTCACACGGCTATGAACCCTGCAACAACACAAACAAGACAAGACAAGTCTATGCAACCAAATCTATTCGGGTTGGCATTATTTTCAGTTAATTCGAAGTTTTAGCAATTGTTGGCAAGGGCCAGTGACGTTATATACATGCTAGTTTTGTTAAACTCAGGCGTTTATCATGCACAAAACAGTAAAGAGCCAGCATCGAATACTGAATAACATATTTTATTGATTGGGCCCCTGAACGGGCGGAGTTTCGTACACGGGATGTAACTCCTGAAAAGAGGAAGCTACGCAAAGCAAATATACAAGTATGCACAAGAAGCATAAATATGTTGACAAATTAAATTTGTACACATGTCGGCAACGGGATGCAGACGAACATCACGAACTGATCCTCCTATGACTCGCCCGACTCTAATGCTTTCCCAGTATCCACACTTCCGAAGAGATTGCATCCGATAATCGACCTCTCGAGTATATTCTCCCGCACCAATGCTCAATGCAGTACCAAATTCGGACCACAGTCGTTTGCCTTTCAAATCCCTAACTTTTGCGTGAACCGCCCTTTATGGGTTTTCAGTTCACCGGGATACCCTTTTTTGCCGAAGCCGCCCAGTGTAGGTTTTCAACTTCGCGGGTGTACATTTTTCCATTTTATCCCTAATTTTTTCCCGAACCTTTCATTCTGTTTTTGGTTCGCCAGGATGCCCCATTTTTGCCTGGACTCTCTTTTTTCTGTCCAGCGGGTCAATTTTAAGCAAAGTATTTTTTAACTGCGTCCGAATTTACAGGCGACGTAAAGTTTTCACCGTCCATGGTGGACAACAACAACGCTCCTCCTGAAAAGACCTTTCTAACAACGTATGGCCCTTCGTAGTTGGGGGTCCACTTGCCCCTGTGATCTGCCTGTGGCGGGAGAATCCTTTTCAGCACAAGGTCGCCCGTCTGAAAGCTTCGCGGATGTATCTTCTTATCATACGCTTTCTTCATTCGGCTCTGGTACAGACGACCGTATGCTAGAGAAGCTAGCCTCTTCTCATCCATCAAACTCAGCTGATTCAACCTGTCTTTCACCCATTCTGCCTCATCTAGCTGAACATCTCGCAATACCCTCAGAGAAGGGATCTCAACTTCCAATGGTAGCACAGCTTCCATTCCGTATACTAACGAGAACGGAATTGCCCCAGTTGATGTGCGTATCGTCGTACGATAACCGTGCAAAGCAAAAGGTAGCATCTCATGCCAATCCTTATAGGTCACCACCATCTTCTGAACGATCTTCTTTATATTCTTGTTGGCCGCTTCAACAGCGCCATTCATCTTGGGTCGGTAAGGGGAGGAGTTGTGATGTTCGATCTTGAAATTCTGACAGAGCTCCTTCATCATTTTGTTGTTCAGGTTTGAACCGTTGTCAGTGATTATCCGCTCAGGGATCCCGTATCGGCAAATGATATCTCTCTTGATGAACCTGGCCACCACCTGCTTAGTCACATTTGCATAAGACGCCGCTTCTACCCACTTGGTGAAATAATCGATTGTTACTAGAATGAACCGATGTCCATTAGAAGTCGTCGGCTCGATCTTTCCAATCATATCGATTCCCCACATCGAGAATGGCCATGGTGACAACATCACATTCAGAGGACTCGGAGGCACATGGATCTTATCAGCATAGATTTGGCACTTGTGGCACTTCCTCGCGAACTTGAAACAATCAGTTTCCATAGTCAGCCAAAAATAACCTGCTCGCAGCAGCTTCCTCGTCATAGCATGCCCACCAGCATGCGTACCAAATGTACCTTCATGTATTTCCTCCATGAGCAGCTTCGCCTCTTTTTCGTCTACGCAACGCAACAACACCAAATCGTGGTTTCTTCTGTATAAGACGCCATCCGGATTCAAATAGAAATTACCCGCTAATCTCCTGAGAGTCTTCTGATCTTGACTGGATGCCCCAGCCGGATACTCTTTGTTCCTCAGGAAATTAAGGATATCAAAATACCACGGTTTATCATCGGATGCCTCGTCAATGGCAAACACAAAGGCAGGCCTGTCAAGCCGAGAGATAATGATTCTGGGAGCTTCGTTCCAGAAGTTGACTTTGTACATGGAAGACAAAGTGGCCAGGGCGTCAGCCATCTGATTTTCTGCCCGCGGTACATGATGCAATTCAACCTTGTCGAAGAAAGGCAACAATCTCCTTGCATAGTTCATGTAATGTATCAAGTTGGGCTGACGTGTCTCCCATTCCCCTTTGATCTGATTCACCACCAGAGCTGAGTCTCCGTATACGTCCAGATTCTTGATTCGCAAATCAATGGCTTCTTCAAGCCCCATTATACAAGCTTCGTATTCGGCTTCATTATTGGTAACTGCAAAGGTCAATCGAGCAGTAAACGGGATGTGCGACCCGTGTGGAGTAGTGATGATTACCCCTATTCCGCTACCGTAAGCGTTCACAGCTCCGTCAAAAATCATCTTCCATGTAGAACCCAATTCTGGTCCCTCGTCTGGCAACGACTCTTCACAATCTTTCATCTTTAGGTACATGATATCCTCGTCGGGAAAATCAAACCTCATCGATTGGTAATCTTCAATAGGCTGCTCTGCCAGGTACTCAGACAGCACACTCCCCTTTATAGCCTTTTGCGAGACATATTGGATGTCGTATTCAGTCAAGACCATCTGCCAACGGGCAATTCTTCCTGACAACGCCTGCTTTTCGAATACATATTTGATAGGATCCATCTTCGAGATGAGCATGGTTGTATGATTCAGCATGTATTGCCTCAAACGCTTGGCGGCCCAGGCTAGCGCGCAACAAGTTTTTTCAAGCATTGAATATCGAGATTCACAATCTGTAAATTTCTTACTCAAGTAATAGATCGCATGCTCTTTTCTCCCTGTCTCGTCGTGTTGACCGAGGATACAACCCATGCTTCCCTCAAGAACTGTCAAATACATAATCAAGGGTCTCCCTGCTACTGGAGGTATCAAAATAGGAGGCTCCTGCAAATACTGCTTTATTTTATCGAACGCCTTTTGACAATTTTCGTTTCACGTTACAGCTTGATCTTTCTTCAATAGCTTGAATAATGGTTCACACGTGGCAGTTAGGTGAGATATGAACCGGGCGATGTAGTTCAACCTCCCTAAAAACCCGCGCACCTCTTTTTCTGTTTTAGGCGTCGACATTTCTTGAATTGCTTTTATTTTAGCAGGATCGACCTCTATTCCTCTTTCACTTACGATAAACCCCAGCAGTTTACCCGATCTCACCCCGAAGGTGCACTTGCTAGGGTTCAGTCTCAGCCTGAACTTCCTAAGCCTTTTGAACAGCTTCAGCAGATTTACCAGATGCTCTTCCTCCGTCTGGGATTTGGCAATCATATCGTCAACATAAACTTCGATCTCTTTATGCATCATATCATGAAAAAGAGTCGTCATTGCACGCTGATACGTTGCCCCAGCATTCTTCAAACCGAAGGGCATCACTTTATAACAAAATGTTCCCCAAGGCGTTATGAAAGTAGTCTTCTCCATATCCTTTGGCGCCATTTTAATCTGATTATAGCCTGAGAAGCCATCCATGAAGGAGAATACGGAGTATTGAGCGGTATTATCAACTAGCACATCGATATGAGGAAGTGGAAAATCGTCCTTTGGGCTTGCTTTATTTAAGTCCCTATAATCCACACACATTCGAACCTTGCCATCTTTCTTCGGCACTGGTACGATGTTAGCAACCCATGAGGGATATTTTGTCACAGCCAGGAAACCAGCATCCCACTGTTTTTGAACTTCCTCTTTGATCTTCACTGCCATATCTGGTCTAGTTCTGCGAAGCTTTTGTTTGACCGGCGGGCATTCTTCTTTCAATGGCAGACGGTGCACAACCATATCTGTATCGAGCCCTGGCATGTCTTCATACAACCAAGCGAATACATCAATATACTCTCTGAGCATTGCAACCAGTCTTCGCTTGATATCGCTCTGCAGCGCGGCTCCGATACGAATATTCTTCTCAACCCCTTCCGACCCCAGATTAATGATTTCGATGACCTCTTCGTGAGGCAGAATGACTCTTTCCTCTTGTTTCACCAACCAAGACAGTTCTTCAGGAACGTCACTATCTTCGACAACCTCTTCTTCGGCCTGAAATACCGGGTGTTCAAAGTCGGGACGAGTCATAGGTGGTTCAAGGATGTCATCTGAAAATGTTATCCTGCAAAAAGAATGGTTAAATGCTTCAAAACGCGTATAAAGCGAATAACCACGTTGCCATTTTACAAAACAAGAAAAACAGAGATCTCAATATTTGCACATGAAAAACGCCTTTTATTTAATGATAAACACGCAATGTTCATAACAGCACAGCCCTAAGCAAATCATGATGCCCCGGGCAAGACACCAGATTGTTCAACAATTAATAAAACAAAGCATTACTGTTTAAGAGTCACAGGAACAAGCTCCTGAATAGACCAGTTGCACAACCCCTGTCCTGGCGTGCTTGGCTGAATCCAGGCATCCATATCACAGTCGTTGTCTCCTTCGTCAGACTCTGAAGCAGCGTTGACGATCTCACGACATACTCCACTGGCAGAGATGGTTATTGGCCCTTTGAAACGGGGTGCCCCCACAGCAGGTGTTGATGACGACGGTTGATACCCTAGCCCGAACCGGTCCATCTTTACAGGGATATCCAGCACTTTGCCCCAGCCCTTTGTCTCACCAGCCTCTACTAGAGCTTGAGCTTCCTTATACGACGAGACGGCTACCTCCGACACTTTGCTCGGCCCGGGACCTTTGTCCTTGATACGCAACCCTTCAAATGCCTGGCAGGGTGTTTCGTGGATCTCTCCATCGACCTCCACATATTTAAATGACGACAGATGGCTGACCAGGATGTCCTCTTCTCCGCACACTGTGACCACGCTGTCTCCGACCATATATTTCAACTTTTGATGCAGGGTAGACGTGACTGCCCCAGCCCCATGAATCCAGGGTCTCCCGAGCAGGCAGCTATATGCAGGCTGGATGTCCATGATATAAAATTCAGTTGCAAACACCTCCGGCCCCACCTGTAGAGGCAATGTTATCGATCCGAAGACTGTTCTTCGTGTGCCATCAAACGCTCTGACTACCAAGTCACTGGGCGTACACAGGATTCCTCTGACATCTAGCTTCATCATCGCTTTCTTGGGCAGCACATTCAAAGACGATCCGGTATCGACCAGTACATGCGACATGACTGATCCTCTACACTCGACAGATACGTGCAACGCCATATTATGATCCCTCCCCTTAGGGGTCAAATCGAAGTCGGTAAAGCCCAAGCTGTGGCCTGCATTTACATGCGCTAACACTCCTTCCAGCTGATTCACGGAGACGTCTTGGGGTACGAAGGAAGTATCTTGGACTTTCAACAGTGCATTCCTGTGAGCTTCAGAGCACAATAGCAATGACAGGATAGATATCTTGGACAGCGTCTGTTGCAGATGCTCCACAATCTTATAATCACTTTTTCGAATCAAGCGCATGAACTCTTCTACATCTTTCGATGCCGTTGCTTTATCGCTTGCCTGTACAGGGACGTTCTCAATCATCTTTCCCTTCCCCTTTGCCAGTCTTTCGGCCTCTACCTCAGGCGAGATGAAGATCCTACCACTCCTTGTCATACCTCCTGTACCAACAACGTTATCTACAGTCTCAGCTGGCTGCTTGTTAACATCAATCTTTATTCCGTCACAATACACTTCCAACCCATATGACCATGGGACTGCCTTTGTGCTCTCGTACGGGATTGGTCCGGCCTTAGTTATGGTAATCGGCGGTCGTTGGGCCGGTGCCGTTATAGTGATTGTTTTTCGAGGAATCGTCACAGTGGCCACATCACTCTGATTATCTGCTACTGCCCCTGCAGGCTCTTCAATTGCTGCTCGGTCAAACTGCAACATGCCGTCATCTATTAAAGCCTGAATACCTTTCTTTAAATCATCACACCCGCCAGCTAGGGTCCAGCATTCTAAACAATACTCGTCACACCCTGGGTAGACACCCCCTTGCAATAATCTAATTTTTATCTCGCTCAACGACGTCTTTAAATCATCGATATTCGTAATCAGATTCAAACCCTCTTCAGTTAAAATGGCGTTTGCCCCATGATTAGGCATGGGCTTCTGCACTATATTCGGCCCCGCTGTTCCGAAATTGATAGCTTTATTATCCAAAAGATCCTGCACAACATGCTTAAAAGCATGGCAACCCTTTACATCGTGGCCCGGAGCCCCAGAGTGGAACTCACAGTGCCTGCTTGCATCATAACCATACGGAGGAGTTCCCGTTATCGGTGCCAGAGTTCTCTTCTCTACCAAATTTAGACTCAACAGCGTCTGTAACAAATCTGCATAGGTTGAGGGAGGCTTCTCAAATACTCTCCTTGGTTTACCACCCTGGAATCTTCGCTGAGCAGGCTGTGCCCCCTGCTGCGGCTGCTGCTGCTGTTGTTGTTGCATTGGTTGTTGCTGAAACGGTTGTTATTGATACGGGATAGTAACACTCGCCACCTGCTGCGGCTGATTATACTGGTTACGACCTCTACCTCGGCCTCTACCTCGGCCTCCAAACATTGCGCTTGCATCGCCCTGACGGCGCCCACCAAAAGCCTTTCTATTACTGCCAGATGCAGTTGATTCCTCAGCTTAGAATCTTCCTTGTTTAATGTTGTTTTCAATCTTTTCTCCCATCAGAATTAAGTCTGAGAAACTGGCCAAAGATGTGTGAAACAACTTGTCATAAAACATGCCTGTGAATGTTCCAATGAACATGTCATTCATTTCCTTGTCTTCTAAAGTAGGACGGACCCTGGCAGCCATGTCGCGCCATCTTTGCGCATACTCTTTAAAGCTCTCACCCTTCTTCTGGGACAGCCCTTGCAATTGGACCCGATTGGGTGCCAAGTCGCTGTTATACTTATAGTGAGCTACAAATGCCTCTGCTAGCTGTTTCCATGTCTTTATATTAGTTGGCTCCAACCCCATGTACCACTCTAGGGAAGGGCCTGACAAGCTATCTTGAAAGAAATGCATTAGCATCCTCTCATCAGTTGAATATGCAGACATCTTTCTGTAATAAGCCCGCACGTGTACTTTCGGACAAGTGTCCCCTTTATACTTATCAAACGTGGGAGCTTTGAATTTGATTGGCACCCTCAAGCCAGGTACCAGGCCCATTGTGGACATGTCTAAGCCCACATCACTTTGGTTCAGGACCCCCCTCATCTGCTCTTCTAGCATTCTGATCTTCTGGGAGTCATCCATCGGTCCCTCGAAACCTCCACTGGAGAAAGCGTCCTCCTGCTGATCCTCCTGCCAGTTACCATTCCCAGCTCCATACCCATCGTATCCATTATTACGGCCAGCCCTGATCTGATTCATCACCGGGCCTCGCCCTCTGTTGCCGTACCCCTGAGCAACACCACCAGGTCCAAAAGCCATTAACCCAGCGCCGTTTCCATTTTCGAAACCTCCGTAACCCTGATTGGTCATACCATATCCGTCCTGCCCAAAGCCTTGAGCATTGAAACCATATTTCCCAGTATTATCGAATCCCTGATCATTGAACCTGAATCCAGCATTACCGAAGCCGTTACCTCCCATATTATCACCCAAGTTGATATCACCAAGCCCAACGTTATGGACAACAGTCTCGTTCCCAACTCCGACGTTACCGTTCCCAGCAGCGGTAGAGTTGTTGACATTAGCAGCCGGTATGTTGACTACAGGTGGAGCCACTGGCGTGGGAGTGCCATCCCCATGAACAGTGTCGACTCGCACGGACTGATGATCCTCATTACCGTGACCAGCATTTCTGACCAACAGAGGCTGCACCATGGCTTGCAAATTCTCCTGGCCTTTTGCAATAGTCTCCATGGTCTGCATGAAGAGCGCTAGCTTCTCGCGCATATCTTGCATCTCGTTCTGCATTTGATCCATGATTCTTCGACAGTTGGTGCGAGTGGAATATCTGTGCGGGCGCTGATCTGCAATCCTGAAAATACCTGGTACAGAGCAGGAAATAAGATACCATGCAATAATTACCTGTAATGCAATGTGAATATGAATGCAATGCAAGGTGTGTCTGTGCATTAGGGAAATTCATTCCCCGATTCTAATGCGAAGGTGCCAGTGCGATGACAGTGCTAGCAATATAAAGATCGGAGTTGAATCATAGAAAGCCTCATATATTGCAGAGAAAACCAATAAGCCAAGAATACAATGTCAGAGTACAAAGAGAAGGCATGACCTCAACCAACAATCCTGGTGATGGTCAGCACTATGCAAATAAAGCATACAAGTTAATACATGAAATGATCAAACACTCCCATAAGCCCGATACTCTTCTATTAACTTCTTGGTCTCTGGATGACCTGGTCGGGTAAGCAGCCCTTCAACAAGTTGGTTCCTTCGTTTGAGCACACGTTGTACGTCTCCGACAGTTTCCTCCCATGCCTCTTCTCCGAAGCGATCTTCTAACTTCCGCTTCTGAGACACGGCTTCGTTCCTGCCTTCGATAGCCTTGTTCAACGCCTTCTGGAGACTATACCTGGACATCACCTCTTCTTCATACTTATTGATGCTAGCCTTCAACTGCTCTTCGAGGTTAGAAATTTGCTGCTTCAACTTATCTTCCCTCTTCTTATTGTTGGTGAGCGTAGCATTCCAAGTCTTATTGCAAGAAGAGATCTCTCGGTGCGCTGCGTCGAGTGCTTTCTTTTTGGATTCCAGCATGTCATGGGAGCTTCTGAACTCTTGCCCCAGACGTTCGCGCTTCTTTTTCTCCTCATTCAACTCAGCCCCTAGTCTGTTTACTAGCTCGATCTGCTGTTGGAAAGCATGCACGGCCTTGTTTTTCTCACTGCGTATCTGAGCTAGCTCTTGCTCTAGCCCTTCATTGATCTTCATCAAGGCTTCTTTTTCTTTCACAACTTGCTCGTAGGCCTCCCTAGAAACAGTAGTTGGCTCCGCTACCTGAATAGGAACAAGGACTGGTGCATCTGGAAATGGCATCCGCAACTGACTTGCTCTCTCCTGGATCCAAACTCTGTATGGTGCATAAGCCTGACAGACATTTTTCCCTAACAACGGCTTCCCTCTTCGGTTAATACGCGTCCAGGCATGCTGCAGCTTGGCTAATAACTCTCCCTTCAAATCACCGGTGAAGTACAGAGATTCCTGTACTTCTTCCTCCTTTGGTGGGTCCTTCAGCGCATATCCGAACTGACAGACAAACAGAGATGGGTTGTAGTTGATACACCCTTTTCTTCCTATCAACGGAACATTAGGGTACCCAGAACAACTGAAGATAAGCTCAGACCCCAGCAAGTCTTGATCAAACCACTTTATGTCTTCAGAAGATAGCCTCATCATACGCTCTGGCCAGTCAGATGTGGTTGCACTATCCACGAAAGGTCCCTTCAGGGGAAGATGGCTCTTAAACCACATGTACAACAAAGGTACGCAACAAGAGACATTCTTGCCCCTCCTGTTCTCATTCCTATAGTGCATCGAATGGTAGAAGTCTCCGATCAGTGTTGGCACTGGGTTACCAGCAGCGAATAGATGAAATGCATCCATGTCCACGAAGTTTGGGAAGTTGGGAAACAGCATTATCCCATAAATGCATAGGGCCAAAATAGCGTTAAAGACCACCCAACACCCATTCTTGGCGTACTCTTGAGCCTTACCAACCAGAAACTGGAGAGAGAAACCCGGAACCCCTCGCCACGAAGTCATCAACAACTCAGAAGCATTCATATGCAAGGCCTTGGCTAAATCCTCCAACTTGGGCTCAGCGGCAGAATGAATAAAGGGAACTGCATTCTGTACTGGCAGCTCAGTAAACTCTACATACTCCTCCATGGTAGGCCCCAAGATAAAATCCGCAAACGTGAAACATCTCAAAGTCGGGTCATAGAATTGCATTAAGGTGTACATCCCATTCAATTCATCATCAGTGGATTTGCGAACTAAACCCAACAACCGTCCGTAACTCTGCCTGAAGCTTCTACGGACATCCTCATCAGCAAGAGAAATCAGACCCAGGAGGGGAGCAATATCAGGGATAAGTAGCTTATAAGCAACTGTCATCCTCAAACCGGCCATGATCAAAACTCAGAAGTCCAGACACTAAAACCGGGGAATATGCAAATGTACCTGCAGCACAGACACACGTTAATGAGATGTAATGATAATGGGTATGCAAACGATGCAATGCAGGTAACATGCAACAGGGACCAAATGTCGTGGCTGAGAAGCCTGAACCATATCAAGAAGTCTCAGATAGACCCTCCAAAAGTCCTCAAACATTGGTCTCAGATAGACCTCATACACAGCTCCAATACTGGTCTCTGATAGACCCCATAATCATAACTTTGAATGGTCTCTGGCAGACCTCAAATCATATCTCCAACTGGTCTCTGACAGACCTCAGAACTCTCCAACTGGTCTCTGACAGACCTCAGAACTCTCCATAAATACCCAGGATCTCAGATCAACAAACAAACCGGTAGTCTGAAAGTCTAGTTACCTGCATAACCCAAACCCTCTCACAGGTGGATGTCCTAGTAACTGACAAAGGTATGGCATCCTATGCGGTCGTCGGCGTCACAGACTTTCAGGGTTGATGATACGATTCCCAGGAGGAGTGGCATCATCAAATCCTGAAGAGGCCTCACTTAGCCAACTTCCAAATGATCGGTCCCCAGAGTCGACAGTCCAACTAACCAGCAACCCGAGCCACCCAAAGGGCAGGACAGGAGGCCAACCAGAGGAACCTCGTCTGAGTGTAGATTTCGCGGGACACTAGGACATGCAAAGCACGTGCGCGCCCACTAATTTCTACTCTAAGTCTAGGTGCACTCAAGCCCAGGTCCGGCTTATCTCTCAATCAAAGAACACCCGTCACACCTCACAATACAGCAATAATAACCAATATATATATAATGCTGAAAATAAAGGTCCGTAATATAAATCCATACAAAATCCTCGACGGGAAAACAAGCGTTAGGATTGACTCTCTTAAGGGACGTTGGATCCCAAATGCATAAGGAACTATCGCAGTCCTTAGCAGCCAGGGGACGTTGGGTCCCCAGCAGAGTCGCCAGCTGTCGCTACTGCGAAAATCGGCGCCGGCTGAACAGAAGAGTCGCCACCGTGCGTTATTTATCCCAAAGAGGGGAAAGGAAACGCTCAGAGTAAACCTAACACAAAACGGGGAAAGGAATGGTCATCGCAACCAAATCCTGGATTCGGGAGTCGGTTACGCAAGGGGAAGGTATTAGCACCCCTCACGTCCGTCGTACTCGACGGGATCCACGCTTGTTTTCTAGTACGGATTGTTATTCTATCTACTCTACAGGTCAAGGGTTAAAAGAAAAGAAAATGACTCGGCAAAGTATCGCACTTTATGCCTACGTATTCCCGTCTGGAACGAGAAATCAGAGTCAACGTAGTTCACCTACCTACGGGAAAGGAGGGGAAGGTTGCTCGCTAGGATATCGCATCCTATGCCTACGTACTTTCACACGGCATGAAAGATCAGAGCAAACGTAGTTCGGGCCACGTACGACGCAAATCTGTCTTGATTGATTTTATTCCTTCTGAAAAAGGTTTTTCTGATTAACAGTCCAAGCGGAAAAAAATGAAGTCTTGATGAGTTCACATTCTTTTACGGAAGAAGTGTCTTTTATTGGGTTTGAAATATTTATAATATTTTTCTGTTTGTTTTGAGAAAGAAGAGGCAGAACTCTAACCTACAGTTGCGAAGGGAATCAAACTAACCTAATGTTATCATGCATGGGTTAAGACCTAGTGTCTATCATGCTCCTCTCTTGCGCAGAGAGAAACAGAGATCCTAAGGGGATAGATGAAAACATCAACAATAGCATATATACAATAAAGCAGTAAAATGCATGGATGCAACAATACAAGCGAGGCAAGGGAGTCCCACTCAACCTCGAACCTAGAAAACAATAGGAAAAAGTGAACAGGATTCACTTTCAACCCAACAGGTTAAACAGCAAGCAATACAGTCAAGAAAACCAATCAATACATCAGAAATGAATAACAGCAGGAAAATAAACAGCCACAGCAGCTCTGCATCAACACCTATCTTCAAGTCCTCATCAATAAGCTTCAGCAAGCATCAATCTCCATCTCCACATCCTTCAAGCAAGGTCTTTGTCATCAATCTTTAGTCTACAATGGCTTTTCTTCAAGTCTCCATCTCCCAGCTGAGGAATCAATCACAAGAGTGAATTGGGTGTTAAGCAATTAGTTGACCACCAAAGGTGGCAAACAGACTGCTAAAAAACACATAGGATATTTTCTCTAAAGAGTTTTATTCCGTAGACAGTAGCACTAAGCCTTCCAAAGGAAGGGGGTGAGTCTCTCAGAGAGACTCTGCATCACAGAGAAGAATGGAGGCAGTCAAGACCTTCCATGTTTGAGAATCAAGTTGACTACCCTAGGGCTCTGCCTAACTCCTAGATCCTACAGACCTCAACAGCTGCCAGCAAGAGATACTCCTCATCAACTCTGGAAGTTGGTCTTCAGTCTCTTGATCTCCAATGGCTTCATCATCACCAGGTCTTCAGCTCTCCCAATCCCCAAGGCAATCCCAACACCCACACAGACAAATCATAATCCCCAGAGAGGGCACACCACACCAACCAAGCAAATATAGCCAGTATACTAATAGCAGTAGGGGAATCCTAATATTCTCTAAGGGATCTATCCTATACCCATAACCCCTATAGTCCCATACCCCAAAATCAACTCAAAAATTCCTAGAAGAATTAATCTATCTCACATATGCTCACCTGAAACCCTAATTTTGATCATGTTATTCACACCTAATCAAACCACCTAAGATTAAATTCTAAAAATATGAATTAAATCCTATGCACAAGTTGAAGTTCTAAACTAAACAACCTAAAAAGAATGGATTAAAAATACTAAAGCATCTATTCAAACTAAAATCACCAAATTTGAGTATCAAGCAAAACTCATTAAAATGCTATTTACAAGAAAAATGCATGAAAAATATTAAAACAAAATAAAATGCCAATTTTATTATTTAATATTTTTCTAGACAAAATTATAAACCTAGAGAAAAAAGAACCAATTAAAACTAAGCTATTTTCATTTTTTTATGATTTTTAAAAGATGAGAAAAATATTAAAGAAAATAAAATCACAAAATAGGAATAAAATGGGGAGGGGGTGTTGTCAGCAATGGTGCCCAGTTATTATTCACCATTGGGCCATGAAAGTGGGGTGCAGATATCAATTGCACTAAGGCCCAGCGCGCTTCAGAAAACAATTGAAAAATAAGAGAAAAAAACATTAAATTCACGGTGCAAATAGCAGCGAAATTAAGTTCATTTTATTGGGCTTCTCAAAATGGGGGTGGGGATAGAACAAACTGGACCAGGCCCATGGGTACGTTTAGTGAAACGCTGCGTTTCACGCTGAGTCAAATCCCTCCGTTTTCAACTTCAAATGCCAGCCACACGATCGAATGAAAATGTCAAAAATAAAAGGCAATCCAACGGCTATTGGTCATCGTCCCCAATGACATTAGGGTTTTGTAGAATTTCTTCCCCCATGCAGCCATGTTCAAGTCCTTCGTTCTCCTTCATCTCTCAACGAAAATCTCTCATCCAAAGACCAAAAGTGGTCTACTCCTCACCCTCTACACGATCCCATATCTGGATTCTTCTAGAACTCATTAGACAGTCAAGCTCGATAGCTGGAAGTTCATGGTACCACTGAATTACACCTGGTGTGCATAATCATCAAACTTGTTCAAACTACCCTAGAACGATCTAGGGACTATGCTGAGTATTCTGAACCAAAAATCTACCATTATCTTGCAATATTCCAAGAGTTACAAGCTCCAACAGTTTTGGTGCATCATGATCAACATCCATGAAACTTGCTCAAACTTGGTGAAATCCATCATCTAACTTAACTTAACCATTCTATGCTAACAAATCACTAACATGCTGGCTAAATCATGCAATTCGAAGGAAGATACCAACCTGGTGTGATGGTGAAAACAGGTGCTGAATCCTCTTGATCCAATGCTTGCAATGATTGGAACTTGATCCACACTACCAATTCTTGGTTCTGTATGCAGAAAATCTGACTCAAACCTCTTGGATCTTGTGATTGGAAAGTTCTTGCTTCTTGGATGATTCACTTGTATGGCACGAGTTCTCCTTCAATCAACCAAATGCTTGTGTGAGTTATGATCTATGAATGATGGTGATGAAGATCCAATCAAGAATTATGAAAATTGGTGAAGATTTGAGGTAGTTTGAATTGATTTTGCAAATTGGAAGAAAGGTATGAAACTTGGTGTTATGAGCAATGTGATTCACCAACCATGGCATGAAGTTCTTCATATCAATATATAGATGAGATTGGAAAGTCCTAGAAGCTTCTAGATTGATCTAGGAAAGTATGGAATGTGGTGGAAAGTTATGGAAGTTCTCATGTGATGATACTTTGAATCATCTCATATCATGCTTGCATCCTTTGTATATTTGTGTCAAAATATCCTCTCATGAGTTATTGACATGGTGTGTGTGAAAAAACCAATCTCCTTGCCTTGAAATTTCACTTATGCCAAGTTTTCCATACTTGCCTTATGATGCAAGTAACAAAAATACAAAGCAAGTCCAAAATTTAACCCCTAACTCAAAAAAGTGGCTGAACCAATGTCTCTAAAATGATGTTTGGAATCAACTTGGTATATTGGATGACCCATTTTGGATTTGTAGATATCTCAAACTAATTTTCCATTTCAACTTTTTCAACTTATATGCCTTTTTTAGGTCATTTTCCACCAACTTTGGTCAAGTCTCATTCTATGCATTTCCAAACTTCCATGACTTCTTTTCTAGACTTAAAATGGAATTTTGAGCAACTTTGATATTGTGAAGTTTTTCATTTGAAGCTTCCTTGTATGAGGTTTAGGCATAGGCTAAGAATGACCTGTAATCCTCAGATGACCAAAATACCCTTTGCTTGTCAAGAGCATAAGTAGAGTTACAAAAATCATATGAAGGCATACCATACCATTCTAGAAATATAAGACAATAAGGAACAACTCTTATGTTGACCATAAATTCATTTGAAATCTCCTTGAGGGGTAAAAATTGCTTGGAAGACAAGTCACTTTCACAGACAACATTTCAGATACCTCAGATGACCTGTAACTTGCAAGGACCATAACTTGAGTTCTATAAATCTCCTTAATGTCTTCCACCACTCAAATTAAAGGTCTTGAGATCCTCTACAAGTTTAATGTTGGCCAAGGATCCATTTGAAGCTTTCATTTTGACTTATCTTGCTTGGAAATTTGACCTAAATTAGGGGATTTTACACAGAAACCCTAATTTAGAAACTCCTCTTCTCCTTGATTTCTCTTGAATTCTTCTTAGCACAACAACATATCCTTCTCTATATGTCAAATGATGAACCCCACATCTCTCCAATAGCTCCTAAAGCCTTTCAATCAATTAATTGACCTAGAGTTGGCCCAGGGTTGACCCAGATGAAACCCTAGTTGACTGTCTTCAACTGCCATTCTTGTGACTACACCAATGACTTGCCTCCTTCCCCAAATGACTTTCTAAGTCTTCCATGATGCCCACATACTCTCCATGATCAGCCCACAGCTCACAATTTCTTTGATGATCCCCAGATACCCTCAGATAGGAGATAGATGCACTGATTGATCCATTGACTTCCTAGCTTTCAAATTCTTTCTGATGACTTGAATGAGATTGAATTAGAATAATAACCTCTTGATAGGCTTATAGAGATGAGAATAATGATGGGTCCCTGTTGGATGATTTGCTATGCTATGCTATGCAAATGGTTAGACTATGTACATGACTCTATATGCAAATGCTAATGATATTGAAACATAAACCAAGTGAATAAAGGTGAAGCAAATTTTAGGGTGCAACAACGTGTAAAAGTTTGGAGCGGCTACATTATAGGTTAAATTTGATTGATGAGTGTTTTTATAGTAAAATTTGATAATCTAATCGCTCGGTTATTAAATATAACCGAAGGAGTAAATTATTAATTTAAAAATTAAAAATTAAATAAAAAGAAAGACACAACTTTTAATGAAATAAAAACATAAACTATTGTTGTTGAGATTCGAAGCACGTCCTGAATTATTTTCTCCCTCGGTTATATTTAGAAATTGAGAAAATATGTGGTATTTATTAAAAACTAAAAATAAAACATGGCGCGCCTTGACATTTTACCTTGGTTTTTGGTTGGGTGAGGTGAAAGCTTTGTCATGAAATATATTATTTGTAGTAGTGTTGAAAAAATCTTCAAGGCATAATGCTTCTTTTAATGCTTCAGTGAGGGCAATTTATTCCACTTTAGTAGTTGATAAGGCTACAACATTTTGAAGTATTTTTTTCCAACTAAATGATGTGTCGAACATAGTGAAAACATATCCAGGTAAAGATTTTCTTGTGTCCCTATACATCCTTCATAATTAGAGTCCACAAATCCTTCGATTTTCCTTTGGTCATCTCGACCTCTAGCTCTATCATAAATGAAGACCCTGCTCAGGGATCCTTTTATGTATTTTATGATCCATTTCAAAGCTTCCTAATGAGCTTTTCCAGGGTTAGCCATGTACCTACTTACATTGCTTACTGCATAATATATGTTGGGCATGGTATATGTCATAACATACATCAATGAACCAAATATATTAGCTCATTGAATTCTATCCATATAGGCCCTTTCGACTTTAATATTAAAAATTTGAGTTATACTCAACTTGAATTATTGAGTTGTAGGTGTTATAACAGGTTTTGTTCGACATACCAAACTTGTCGAGAATCTTATTTAGATATGTTCTTGAGATAAGCATAATTTCAACTAATTTTTATCTCTCTTGATGTCAATACCCAGAATCCTGGTTGTAGTTAGCCTTCACCCCCTCTTACTTCTTCGAAGAGGTTTCTTTCTATGAGGATGTAATCTATATATAGCAAGTTGCTGTAGAAAGAGAAAGAAAGAAAAAAAAAATCTTAGATCAAATGAAGTGGATTTAAGATAAATTAGGAAAAGTTTTGGTTCTAGAAAAAGATATTAAGGATAACTGGGAGAAGTATTTACATAATATATTTAATGAGAGATATGAAACTTTACCTGACTCTAACATGCTAGACATTAGAAAAGAGAATAATAAAAATATAAGTATGATCATCAAATTCAAAAAAACAAGGTGGAATGAGTGTAAACAATGATGGATAATAGTAAGCCAACTGGGCTAGAAAACATACCTGTCGAATGTGGAAATTGGGCATTGGGTGAATCAACAACATTTATAAAAAAAATTATGAGGTCAAATCAAATATTGGATGAATGGAAAAAAAAAACTTTAATCGTGATCTATAGGAACAATGGGGATATATAAAATTGTACAAATTATAAGGGGATTAAACTTATAAGTCATAGCAAAAATTACTAGAAGTGGTGACTAAACAAAGACTAATAAAAATTATCAAGTTACTAATAACTAATTAGGTTTTATGCTTGAGAGTTTGATCATGGAATCGATCAATTTACCATAATATGTGATGGAGTATTATTAGATGGGTTAATAATACTTGCATTTAGCTTTCATGGTGTGAGATATTGGATCGAACTCTAGTGTGCTTGCCGTCGAAGTTTGCTCACATGCTGTTGTCGAAGACCTACATGCTGTAGTCAAATTATGTTCTAGTATATAGTTGTCGAATTGGGTCTTGTGTTAAGGATTCAATTGTTTAAGTTAGCTTATACCCTAAGTTAGCTTGTAATGGATAATTGTTAAAAAGCCCATTAGTTTAGTATGTTAGTTTTTATTATAAATAGCATACTAGTCTCTCATCTTAGGTGTGGTGTGACAAAACCTAATTAGGGTGAGAGGGTTATTTGTTATTCTTAAGTACTTGTAATTTGTTTTATAGAGAAAGTAAAGAATAAAAATTATAACCAATCCTTGTTGTTCTCTTTGTTTATCCTTAACTCTAACCCTTGTGTGTTTCTTGATCATAAAGAAACCTAGTATATTTTGTTTTAAGGCATCCTAGTTCACAACAAATTGGTGTGGTGAGCACGCGGAGAAGATTCCTTCAAAAAAGTATGAGATTGAAAAGTTCCCCAGAGTGAACGACTTTGGTCTGTGGTGCTTGAAGATGAAAGCCTTACTGGTTCAGCAGGGTTGTTTGGAAGCGTTGAAGGGAGAGGCAACCATGGACGCTATGTTAAAGGGAAAAAAAAGACGGTCGCCATAGAGAAAGCTCACAACGCAATATTGTTGAGCCTTGGTGATAAGGTTCTTCGACATGTATCAAAGGAGACTACGCCATCGAAGTTATGGTTGAAACTTGAAAGTTTGTACATGACTAAATCTCTGGTGAATCGACTTTACATATAGCAAGCTTTGTATTCATTCAAGATGAGTGAAGACAAAGTGTTGGTTGAGCAATTGGATATGTTCAACAAGCTGATTCTTGATCTTGAAAATACTGATGTGAAGATTGATGATGAAGATAAAGCACTATTGTTGTTGTGTGCTTTGCCCAGAACACATGCTCATTTCAAAGAAACTCTCATGTATTGAAGGGAGTCCCTGAGCTTTGAAGAAGTTCAATCAACCTTGTATTCTAAGGACTTGAATGAATGAAAGGAGCATAAACCTTCGACAGTTGGTGAAGGTTTGACTGTTAAGGGAAAATTCTTGCGAAAGGATTTTAAGTTCGACATGAAGAAAGGTAAAAGTCAGCAGAAGTCTTATAGTGGCAAGGCATCTAGTATTCGATGCTATCATTGTAATGTTGTAATTGCGAAAAAAACTGGCGAAAACAAACAGAAGAGTCGCCACCGAACATTATTCATCCCAAAGGAGGGAAAGGAAACGATTGAAGAAAACCTGAAGAACGGGTAAAGATAAGGTCATCGCAACCAAATCTTGGGTTCAGGAGTCGGTTCCGTAAGGGGAAGGTATGAGCACTCCTCACGTCTGTTATACTCAATGGGATCCACACTTATTGTCTAATCAAAGGGTGTGTCATCTAAAAGCTACTGCTAAATGGAAATGAGAACAAAGAAAAAGAAAGTGACTCGATAGGACATTGTCGCCCTATGCCTACGTATTCCCTCGTGCAATTGGAAAGTCAGAGTCAGTGTAGTTCAAAAAACTACGGGTGATGGGGGAAGGCTGCTCGCCAAGACATCGCCGTCTTGTGCCTACGTATCCTCATCTGGTATGAGAAATCAGAGCAAACATAGTTCGGGTAATGAAACCTCAGGTTGGTTAAGTGTTTTTTAGGATTGACGTTAAATTCCCGTTCCAACAGTTAGGGTTGATGTCTGTTTGCGATAGAATAGAAAAGTAACATACTCTTTCTGAAAATGAGTTTGAAACACAAATTCTGAAGGATAAAAATGTTTGAATTTTGTTTATGAGTTATAGTAAAGCGAATTAGTTTTCTTTGTGATTTACATTGCACTAAAGACTATGATATAGGAACGAATGTGTCGCATATCTCCCCCAGACGGGACATATGCTAAACACTCTAGACAAGCGAGAGAAGACCCCTCCTTTGTCATTTCCCATATGCTTAAGACTCGTGGCGCACAATTTTCATCGTCTTTATTAAGTGTGTTTTGAGATGAGAAGGGAGACACACGAAAGGTCTAAGGAAAAAATTGGTCCTAACGTTGTCATGCAAAGTGGCCCTAAGGTCAGGATGTAAAAGGAACTTCTATCCTAATGTTAGCATGCAAAAGATGAACCTAAGGTTGAGGTTAAAAAGGACTAACCTACTTGTTATCATGCATGGATTACACTCCTAATGTCTATCCTAATCCAAACTTTAATCGGAAATTAAGTTGGACTAGGAGTCTTAAGGGAGCATGCAAAAAGCAAGGCAAAAACAAGAGAAAACAAGGAAAAACAATAGCTACAACAACGCTTCCTGCACAAAACAACAATAAAATCTAGCAAGGCAGCTCAACAGCATTTAACAGCTACTAATTCAACATAAAGAGTAGGTGTAAAAGGCAGGCAGCAAGCAAGCATAACATAGACATCATGTAAATTCAGAACAGAACAGTTGTAGAAAGCAGGGCAACAAGCATGTTTCAACACACGCAACATGAATAAACATCAATCATGAATACGTATCAAGCAAAGATGGACATGTATCAACAATCAAACACAAGTGTTCAACAAGATTGCATCATCAAGAATCAACAAGAACAACATGCTTTTCAAATCAATTTAAGCAATTAAACAATCAAGCAACAAACGGAATCAGAAGCAAATACTAACATGCATCACAAGTCCAACAAGATAATCATCAACAATTAGCAATTAACATGATACAAACAAGCAAAGCATATGATCATCACATAAAGCTAGCATCATGAACATGTTAAGCATTTCAAATGGAAACCAAAAGTCACGCGTCAAAGAATCACAATCAAACAATCAAGCATGATGAAACAGGTCAAAAACAGTCCACACAAATGTATCATATCAATCATGAAGGTTAAAGGTGGAAAGAAATCAAAACATGCTTGAAAACAACCAAAAATCACATTCTGGTCTAGTGTTAATCGATTAACCATTTGCAGTACAAATGTGATTAATCGATTAACCACTTAAAAAAGTCCAAAATTACACTGGTTAATCGATTAACCAGTTTTGTACTACAACAAGTTAATCGATTAACACTACACCAGAAGCAGAAAAATAACAATTCAAAAGCACTTTCAGCAATTAATCCATTATGCAATCATCCAAATGATCATATAATCAATTACGCACGAATTTAACACCAAAAACCAGTGATCAAACATCAATCAAACTTAGCCAAGCATTGAGGTCACAGATCACATAGATCAAATCATCAAAATCAATTAAAATTGAAGATCTACATTGTGATTATCCAAATAAGCTCAAAACAGACGTGGATCTAGAATTAACCAACCATTAAAGCTGAGATTTGCTTTGGTAATTGTTGTTCTACTTCAAATTGATAAATCCAAGCTAGAAACCTAAGAAAAATTCAAGGTCCAAGAGATTTCTTGCAAGAGAAGTGAAAAATGAGCAAAATAGGCCAAAGTTGATCCAAGAATCACTTAAAAGCTTGCTTCCAAAATCAGATCCAAATCCAAACGAAAATTAAATGATGAACTGAAGATGATGGAGATGAATGGTGGAGGTTTAGCTCTAGAATTCAAGGATTCCAATGAAGAATCAAAGAATTCAAGTGAAAAAGCTCTAATGGAGTTTTGGAGTGTAGAAAAGTTGAGAGAATTTGAGAGCAAAATTTGAAGAATTAGAATGAACGAGTGTGAAAATCTAAAATTATGAGGGTTCCTCCTTTTGAGGTTTGGAGAAAATTCACTTAAATAAGCTCTTGGTTAGGCGTAGAATTGGGGTTTGGAGTGAGGGTTTTAAAATTGAAATGGGATTAGGAATTGAAATTTGGAGGCAATTGGATTGGTTTTGAAAGTTTAGAGTGATTCTAGATCCTTCTGCTGATGCAAAAACCAATTTACAAGTGATCAAAATGGACCCCAAAAGCGGCAACAGTGAAAATGCACGTATCTGGGCAAATTTTCCTTCGGTTAATCGATTAACCATTTTCTAGTGCAAATTGGTTAACCACTCACAAATTTTGAAAAATGCGCCATTTGGAGGGAAACTTGCATATTTGTCTGTTTCCACCCGTTCTGACCCACATTAAGCCTTTGAAACTTTCCTTTTGATATCATAACTATGAAAATGCTTGAGATAACCTGTGGCCTGTCTCCTGTGCTGAAAGTAACCTGCTGAATAAAATAAAATCGGCCACTCGATTGCTGGGCAAAATAAATGCCAAAGCCTCTGACACTTGCTGCTTAAACTCTGCAATTAAAGGAGAACCCTGAGCCATAGAAACACCTTGAACCCATGTCTCAAGAACCAATGCCATGATATACAGAAATACAAAATGCAGAGAAATACAAGCCAGTAGATTAAGAAACAATGAGGAAAATTTTGGGGCGCTACATGTAAGAAGGAGGGTCACACAAGAAAAGTGTGCCCTGAACGCCTGAAAGATCACGAAGGTAACGATAATGGCAACACAATCATTGTTCAAGATGACTTTGAATCATCTGATGTTCTTATGGTTTCAAGCGGCGACTCAAGAAAGAGTGGATTATAGATTCAGGTTGCACTTGACATATGACTCCAAACAGAGAATTATTCGAGGAGCTATGTGATCAAGATGGTGGATCAGTGGTGCTGGGAAACAATAAATCTTGTAAAATTATAGATATTGGATCTATGAGATTCAAGCTCCATGATGAGTCAATAAGGTTATTGACTGAAGTCAGGTATGTACCTGATTTGAAGAGAATTTTGATTTCTCTTTGTGAAATTTGACATGAAGGGATATATTTTTCAAGGACAGAAAAATATCCTAAGAGTCATGAAGGGGTCGAAGGAAGTCTTGAGAGGCGTGAAGAAACAAGACTTGTATACCCTTGAGGTTGAAGTTGTAAGTGGTTTGACAAATGTTGCATCCACGAAACCGTTGTCGAAAACAGAAATTTGGCACATGAGATTGGGCCATGTCAGTGAAAGGGGTCTAATCGAATTAGGGAAACAAAATCTGCTTGGAGGAGACAAAGTCGAAAAGCTAAAATTTTGTGAACCCTGTGTACTTGGAAAATCTTGCAGAGTGAAGTTCAACAAAGGCAAACAAGGAACACATGGATCCCTTGATTACATCCATGCTAATCTTTGGGGGTTTGCAAGGTGTTCAACATATTCAGGAGCAAGGTATTTTCTATCCATAGTTGATGATTATTCTAGGAAGTTATGGGTATTTATCCATAAGACTAAGGATGAAAATTTACAGAATTTCAAAGGTTGGAAGACTCTGGTCAAAAATCAGACTGGCAGAAAGGTCAAGAGGTTGAGAATCGATAATGGCCTTGAATTTTTAAATGAGGCGTTAGACAGTTGTGTTGCCTCACATATTGCAAGGCACAAAACTACTGCAGGTACTACACAAAAAAATGGTTTGGCAGAAAGGTCTAATTGAACTATTTTAGAAAGAGTTAGATGCATGTTGACTAGTGCTGGATTAAAGAAGGTGTTTTGGGTTGAGACTATTTCGATAACAATATATATGATAAACAAATGTCCTTCGACTATGTTAGATATGAAGACACCTGAAGAAGTGTGGTCGAGACATCCACCTAGTCTCAACAGATTGAGAGTATTTGGTTGCGTGGCCTATGCTTACATTAGGCAAGCAAGGTCGAACCTAGAGCTCTGAAATGCATGTTCATGGGATACCCTGAAGGAGTCAAAGCTTATAGGCTATGGTGCCTAGAACCAGGTCATAAGATGTGTATAACCATTCGAGATGTAGTTTTCAATGAAGTTGAGATGACTTTCAAGAAAACTGATGATGCTGACAAAGAGCTGGAACAAGGAGAAATCCCTGTTAAGGTGGAGCATGTTAATACTGAATTGCGTACCCCAGATGAAGTCGAAGAAGAAAGGTTGCTATCGAAGATGAAGAGACTGATAATGACTACCTACTAGGAAGAGACAGGTCGAGGAGAGTCATCAAGTCACCTCAGAGACTTGGGTATGCAGATCTTATTGCTTATGCCTTAATCTCTACAAGTGAGGTTCTCGACAAAGAACCTAAAGACTATAAGGAATTTATGAGGAGTCAAAAAAAGACTGAATGGATGAAGGCCATGATGCGGTGAAATCTCTTCATCATAACAACATCTGAGAACTGATTAAAAAACCTGCTAGAGCCATGTTAGTCAGCTGTAAATGGATTTTCAAAGTTAAGGAAGGAATCAAAGGAGTGGCGTCAAAAAGATACAAGGCAAGATTGGTCTCTAGGGGTTTCAATCAAAAAGAAGGTGTCAACTTTAATGATGTGTTCTCTCCTGTTGTGAAGCACAGATCCATTTGAATTTTGCTTTCCACGGTGGCACAGTTCGACCTTGAACTGGAACAGATGGCTGTGAAGACCGCATTCATGTACGGTGATCTAGATGAAATAATCCGAAGAGATAGAAAGATGTCAAAATTATGCTTATTTCAAGAGGCATACCTACGGAAGATTCTCGAGAAGTTTGGCATGTCGAATTCAAAGCATGTTGTGACTCCGACAAACCCTCAATTCAAGCTAAGTATAGATCAGTGTCCCAGTACTGATGTCGAAAGAGCTTATATGAATAGAATTCCATATGCTAATATATTGGGTTCTTTGATGTATGCTATGGTCTGTACTAGACTCGACATAACATATGCAGTAAGTCTTGTAAGCAGGTACATGGCGAATCCTGGAAAGGCTCACTGGAAAGCATTGAAGTGGATTTTAAGGCACATAAATGGGTATCTGAACAGGGTCCTAATTTATGGTGGATCCTTGGGTGAAGATAGTAAAGTAGAAATCGAAGAATATGTCGACTCTGATTATGCAGGTTGTATGGATTCCAGAAAATCTACTTTTGGATATGTGTTCACTATGTTTGGCACAACAATTAGTTGGAAAGCAACACTTTAGAAAGTTGTTGCCCTATCAACCACTGAAGTAGAATATATCACCATAATTGAAGCTGTGAAGGAAGCATTGTGGCTTGAAGGTTTTTCAAAGGAGTTGAAACTTCAAAGTCGAGTTGTCACTGTTAAATCTGATAGTCAAAGTGCAATACACCCGTCGAAGAATTTAGCTTATCATGAGCAAACCAAGCACATTGATGTAAGGCTGAATTCTGTTAGAGGGGTAATCGAGTATGGAGAAGTCCAAGTGATGAAGATTTCGATAGATCATAATAATGTTGATATGATCATCAAGACGTTGCCCAGTTGCAAGTTTTTCCACTGTATGCAGTTGATAAAGTTGCATGAAGAAAGCTAGTTTGTTTTTTAATGGTAGAGTTAGATCCAAGGTGGAGATTTGTGAGATATTGGATCGAACTCTAGTTAGCATGTCGTCGAAGTTTGCTCACATGTTGTTGTTGAAGACCTACATGTTGTAGTCGAATTTATAGAAGCAAGCTTCAAGCATATTAATGTTTTGATGAAGGCAACAAGCTTTCTACACAACATGTATCTGCAAAAAGCAAGAGATTCAAGTAAACCATCAAGGATCAAGATAATGCTTTAGCATCAGACAATTGGATCAAAGCTTCACATACAAGTTTCAAGTGTTGAAGATGGAATATTGAACATCAACTCAAAGGTATACCAAATATCACTTAAAATACTTATACAAGTGTTCAAATTTTCATATCTCACTACACACTTATCACAAGTATTTTTAAAACAGTTTTTAGTTGCTCACTCATTTTAAAATTAATTCTGTTTTAAAAATCTTCCAGTGTTAACCGATTAACCCTTTTGGTTAACCGGTTAACAAATTTCAAAATTAATTTTCTGGTGAAATACTTACAGTGTTAACCGATGAACATATATGGTTAACCAGTTAACAGTTGTTATTTTTGAATATTTTTAAACGTTAAAGGGGTGTTAACCGATTAACCTATATGGTTAACCGATTAACACTGAAGCAGTAAGCAAAAATGGCAGCTTTTCATGAAAATATGTATTGCTATCGAGACTAGCTAGGTGTCTCAACCAAACTTCTTCATGTGTCTTCATCCCAAGGCAGTCGAGGGACATCTATTTATCAGATAAGCTGTTGTCGAAACAGCCTTCGCCCAAAACACCTTCTTCAATCCAACACTAACCAACATGCATCTAACCCTTTCAAAGATTGTTCGATTTAATCTCTCAGCCAAGCCATTTTGTTGAGGAGTACCTGCTACAATCTTATGCCTTGTAATCCCAGACTCAACACAGTAATTGTCGAATGCTTCATAGTAGAACTCAAGGCCATTGTCAGTTCTCAACCTCTTGACCTTTCTGCCAGTTTGAGTTTCGACCAGAACCTTCCAACTTTTGAAATTCTCAAAAGTTTCATCCTTCGTCTTCTGAATGAATACCCATAGCTTTCTAAAATATTCATCAATGATGGATAAAAATTAACTTGCATCAGAGTGTAAAGGATTCCTTGTTGGCTCCCAAAGATCAGCATGAATGTAATCTAGGGATCCATTGTTCTTTGCTTTCCTTTGTTAAACTTTGCCCTACATGATTGACCAAATACACAAGATTCATAAAACTCAAACTTTTCGACTTTTTCACCTCCTAGCAGGTTCTGCTTCCCCAATTTGACCAGACCTCATCCGCTGACATGGCCCAATCTCATGTGCCATAATTCTATCTTCGACACCGGTTTCGTGGATGCAACATTTTTCGAACCACGTACAACCTCAGCCTCAATGGTATACAAGCCTTGTTTCTTCACGCCTCTTAAGACTTCCTTCGACCCCTTCATGACTCTTAGGATACTTTTCTCTCATTGAAAAACATATCCCTTTCTGTCGAATTCACCAAGAGAAATCAAATTTCTCTACAAGTCAGGTACATACCTGACTTTAGTCAATAACTTTATTGACTTGTCATGGAGCTTGAATCTCACAGATCCAATACCTGCAACTTTGCAAGATTTTTTGTTTCCCAGCAGCACCGATCCACCATCTTGATCACATAGCTCCTTGAACAATTCTCTGTTTTGATTCATATGCCAAGTGCAACCTGAATCCATAATATACTATTTTCTTGAGTCGCTACTTTAAACCACAAGAACATCAAATGAGTCGAAGTCATCTTGAACAATGGCTGCATTTCCATTACCTCCATGATCTTTCAGACGTTCAGGGCACACCTTTCTTGTGTGACCCTCCTTGTTACGATGATAACATCGAATACCAGATGTTTCGCCACTATAAGACTTCTGCTGACTTTTACCTTTCTTCTTATTGAACTTACCATCCTTTCGCAAGAATTTTCCCTTAACGGCCAAACCTTTGTCCACCGTCGAAGGTTTATGCTCCTTTCGTTCGTTTAAGTACTTAGAATATAAGACTGATTAAACTTCTTCAAATCTCAGGGACTCCCTTCCATACAAGAGAGTTTCTTTGAAGTGAGCATGTGTTCTGGGCAAAGCACACAACAGAAACAGTGCTTGATCTTCATCATCGATCTTCACATCAATATTTTCAGGATCAAGAATCAGCTTGTTAAACATATCCATCTGCTCAGCCAACACTTTGTCTTCACTCATCTTGAATAAATACAAAGCTTGCTTCAGGTAGAGTCGATTCACCAGAGATTTGGTCATGTACAAACTTTCAAGTTTCACCCATAATCCTAATGTTGTGGCCTCTTTTGATACCTGTCGAAGAACCTTATCACCAAGGCTTAACAATATTGCGTTGTGGGCTTTCTCAATCATGGCTGTCTTTTCTTT
This sequence comes from Lathyrus sativus, assembly GCA_963859935.3. Taxonomy (NCBI): domain Eukaryota; kingdom Viridiplantae; phylum Streptophyta; class Magnoliopsida; order Fabales; family Fabaceae; genus Lathyrus; species Lathyrus sativus. Next base: position 619,085,791 of record OZ012739.1, on the reverse strand, counting down.
TGCCGTTAATGCAGCGTCCATGGCTGCCTCTCCCTTCAACGCTTCCAAACAACTCTGCTGAACCAGTAGGGCTTTCATCTTCAAGCGCCACAGATCGAAGTCGTTCACTCCGGTGAACTTTTCAATCTCATACTTTGTTGAAGGCATCTTCTCCACGCTTGTTACACCCTAATTTTTACCCTGAATTGCTGGACCATACTTATCATTTCACTTTCATCATCTGTGCATCATATCCATTATTCATGTCATCTAACCTTTGTGCATACAAAATGTGTACCTTTTATTTTCATGTTACCTAAGCTCAGGTTTTGCAAGATTGAATTAAGGTTCATCCCAGGTTGTCAGATCAAGTTTGTGTGCGGTGCAGTTTAAAATTCAATGGGAGTTTGACCAAATCTTGGTCAAATTGTTACTTCTTTATTAAATGGTCGTCATTGTCATGGTTTTCTTTGAAGGCAAGAGTGTGATACAATCTCAAGAGTTTCATCAAGGACAAGATTTATTTCAAGTATTTTTAAGTTATGACCATTCATGCCTCAAGGAAAGGATAATTCGTTCTTAGACACAATTTAACGAGGGGAGATCAGGGTCAAATCTTCAAGACATGCTCACTTGGACAATACCTCCCTAAGACGTGCCTAAGATTATTTTGAGACTGGACGTGAATCGTTTGTTTATTCATTTTTTAAAACAACATCCACGAGGGTCAAATTAAATCACAATTGAGAGAGATGCAATCCAGGATTCGAAATATCTACGCATGAATAGGAGTTATGGTTAGTAAATTGGCAAGCCATGGCTAGAAATTATCTTCAAAGTATGATGAGTTTTTTGCAAAATCATGGATAGAGTTTTTTTTTCTCTCATAGATATGACAAGGTTTTTATTTGCAAGATATGGATTATGAAATCAAATATGTGAGTCATTGTGAATGGAATCATGTCATTAAAAAATTCTCATAAGAAATCCAAGCCTATGTTACAATTGAAAAGCCCATTTAAGTTTTAAAAAAAAGAACAAACAAGAAAAGTCCATTGGTTTTTTTTACAAGCCCATGTACATCACACAAGCAATACAAGCAACCTATACAGAAATCATGTTCCACAACACCAGTTGCCCAGCATACTATCATAGTGCAAAGCCATTTTTTCCTCAGCCAACAGATTTTATGCTGCTACAAAAAACTGTAGCTACCTTCACAATAACACAGATTTTAAGCCATCACAAAATTTTCATTAAGCCATATGAAAACTCAAGCCGAGACATATACTGCGAAAATCGGCGCCGGCTGAACAGAAGAGTCGCCACCGTGCGTTATTTATCCCACGGGAGGGAAAGGAAACGCTCAGAGTAAACCTCGCACAACACGGGAAAGGTATGGTCGTCGCAACCAAAACCTGGATTCGGGAGTCGGTTACGCAAGGGGAAGGTATTAACACCCCTCACGTCCGTCGTACTCGACGGGATCCACGCTTGTTTTCGGGTATGGATTGTTATTCTATCTACGCTAAAGGTCAGGGGTTAAAAGAAAATAAAATGAAAATAAAAATGACTCGGCAAAGTATCGCACTTTATGCCTACGTATTCCCGTCTGGAACGAGAAATCAGAGTCAACGTAGTTCGCCTACCTACGGGAAAGGAGGGGAAGGTTGCTCGCTAGGATATCGCATCCTATGCCTACGTACTTCCATACAGCATGAAAGATCAGAGCAAACGTAGTTCGGGCCACGTACGACACAAGTCTGTCTTGATTGATTTTATTCCTTCTGAAAAAGGTTTCTTGATTAGCAGTCCAAGCGGACAAAAATGACATTTTGATGAGTTCACATTCTTTTACGGAAGAAGTGTCTTTTATTGTGTTTGAAATTTTATTGTATTTTTCTGTTTGTTTTGAGAAAGAAGAGACAGAACTCTAATCTACGGTTGCGAAGGGAAACAAACTAACCTAATGTTATCATGCATGGGTTAAGACCTAGTGTCTATCATGCTCCTCTCTTGCACAGAGAGAAACAGAGATCCTACGGGATAGGCAGAAACAGAAACAATATCAGATATAATAAAGCAGTAAAATGCATGGATGCAACAGTACAAGCGAGGCAAGGGAGTCCCACTCAACCTCGAACCTAGAAAACAATAGGCAAAAGTGAACAGGCTTCACTTTCAACCCAACAGGGTAAACAGCAAACAATACAGTCCAGAAAACCAATCAATACATCAGCAAATGAAAAACAACAGCAAAAGAAACAGCATCAGCAGCTCTGAATCAACATCTGGCTTCAACTAATCTCCAATCAGCTACAGGCTTCAACAAGCATCAATCTCCATCTTCATGGCCTTCAGGCAAGGGCTTTGATCATCAGTCTTCCATCTGCAATGGCTTTTCTTCATGCTCAAACCTCCAGGATGAGGGATTAGTCACAAGAGTGAATTGGGTGTTAAGCAACCAGTTGACTACCAAAGGTGGTGAACAGACTGCTTCTAACACAAGAGACATTTTCTCTCAAGAGCTCTATCTCATAGACCCCGTCACCAAGCATTCCAAAGGAAGGGGGTGAGTGTCTTAGAGAGACTCTAAATCACAGAGAAGAATGGATGCAGACAAGGCAATCCATGTTTGAGAAACAAGCATTCTAATCTAGAGCTCTGCCTAGCTCCTAAACCCTAGTCTCCTCAGCAGCTGCTAGCAAGAACCTCCTCTTCAACTCTGGCATTTGATCTTCAATCTTTGGATCTCCAATGGTCTTCATCTTCACAAATTCTCAGCTCCCCCAGGCCCAGACAAACCCAATACCCAAGCAAGCAAGCAATAATCCCCAGAGGGCACACCACACCAGTCAATCAGATATACAGACAATATTAATAGCAGTAGAGGAATCCTAACTTTTTTCTAAGGGATCTAATAGCTACCCATAGCCCCTATAGTCCCATAACTAATCTAGTTAAACCCTAAGTCCTAAGGGAAAGAATCAAACCTCCTAAGTCATCACCTAAAAAACCCTAGTTTTATCCATGATGTTCAAACCTATATTAATCACCTAAAACTAATTCCTAAAAATGGGAACTAAATGGGATCTACAAATTTAATGTCTAATCTAAACAATATAAAAAGAATGAACAAAAAATATAGAAGCATGTAATAGAACAAAAATTATTAAAATGATGCATGAAATGAACTATTTAAAAATGACATTTATTTAGAAAATATGGAAAAAATATGAAATAAAAATAAAAATGCAATTTTATTTTTCTATAATTTTCTACACATCCTAAAGAAAATGATGTAAAAAGAATGAATTAAAATGCATTTTCTATGAATTTATTATGAATTTCTAAAATGAATGAAAAATTAAGATGAATTAAAAACAATTGGAATTAAAATGAGAGGGAGGGGGTATGAATAGAAATCACGCCCAGTTAATTATTTGGATGGGCCAGCAGCCAGGGGGTGTGGGTAGCGTTTGGTTAAGGCCCAGCTTCACTTCAGAATTAGAGTAACAATAAAAGAGCGCTGGGGGTGAAAATAGCATCAGATTTATGTTCAAAATTGATTTGGGCTTGGCATAGGGGGGGGGGGGGGATTAGCAATACCACTCAGGCCCGCCCGTTTCAATTAATGAAACGGTGCGTTTGGCACCCAGGTCAATTCCCTCCAAAACTCAGCTTAAATCTCAGCCCTAGGATGGCTTTCCCAGTCAAAGGTCCAAGGCAAAACGAATGGACACGATTGTGTCTTCTTCCTTGCATCTGTTAGAAACTAGGGTTTCACCATGAATGTCCATGCACGAGCTCCATTCCACCAATCGGTTCTCCCTCTACAGGCCATGAATCATCACGCTATAAACATGAAAGATGCTCAGAATTCTTCCCTCTACAATCCTATGGTTTTAGATTACTCTGAAATTCAACAAATCATTCAACCCGAGCACAACAAGATCTGGTCACCATGAACATACTCTGAGATGCATCCTCACAATTCTCCATCAAACTTACACTAACCTAATCTATGCACAATGGTGATTAACCTGCGCTATCAAGCTAAGATTATGATGCATTAACCTAAGAGTTTCAAGCCCTAACAGTTTATTGCACCTGCTAACAATTGTCTCTATACCACTCCAAATTCACCCTAACTGCTCTACTAACCTTCTACATTACATCTAAACTAACAAAGCTATGCCTAACTAACTGAATCAAGCAATTTGAATGAAAACATACCTGGTGCAATAGCTTGAAGACAGCTATGGAAACTTGTGGATCTGAGGCTTTTGAGGCTTGGATCTTGATCTACACACTCAATACTCAATTCTGTATGCAACACTTGAGTGAGATTTGGCTTGAATTGTGCTATCCACTTGCAACTTCAATTTTGATGTTGATGATGGAAGTGCTCGAAAATGGATGATTCACACTTGATTCTTGATTGAATTATGATCTATGATGATGAAACAGTATGATGAAGTTGATTTTGATGATGATTTGGTGGAGAATTTGAGGAATTAGAGTGAAACTTCAAAGAGAAAGAATGAGAAAGTTTATGAAATTCTTGGTGAAAATGAAGCCAACCCTTGATCAATCCTCATCTCATGAATATATAGTGTGCAAATGAACATTCTAGATCCCTCTTTCACATTCCCTTGCCTTCCAACTTTGATCCATTTTTGGTCATGTTTCTTCAATTACAAGTAACCAAAGATAACTTTCTTTTTTCCTTCTAAACTCAAAAAAGTGTTTGAACCATTGTTCTTAGAATTGCTTTTCCATTCAAAATCATATATTGGAAGTCTCCATTTGGACTCATAAATCTCCCAAACCATTTTTCACTTTGAATTTATTCACTTTATAAGCCATTTTAGTTCAACTTTGGACCAATCATGCAACTTCATGCTATGAGCTTTTCCAACAATTTGTGACCTTTTTTCTAGACTTAAAATCCAATTTGGAGCAAGTTTGATGTTGTAAGTTTTTCCATTTGAGGCCTCCTTGTATGAGTTTTGGACATAGGTTAAAATGACCTGTAATTCACAAATGCCCAAAATACCCTTTGCTTGCCAAGACCATAAGTTGAGTTCCACACATCATATGAAGGCATACTATACCATTCTAGAAAGCTAAGACAATGAGGAACAATTCTTATGTTGACCAAGAATTCATTTGAAATCTCCTTGAGGGGCAAAACTAGCTTGGAAGTAAGTCACTTTCACAGACAAAAATTCAGATACCTCAGATGACCTGTAACTTGCAAGGACCATAACTTGAGTTCTATAAATCTCCTTGATGCCTTCCACCACTCAAATTAAAGGTCTTGAGATCCTCTACAAGTTTCATGTTGGCCAAGAAGCCATTTGAAGCTAGCATTTTGACTTATCTTGCTTGGAAATTTGACCTAAACTAGGGGATTTTACACAGAAACCCTAATTTAGAAACTCCTCTTCTCCTTGATTTCTCTTGAATTCTCCTTGGCATATCTCCATATCCTTCTTTATATGTCCAATTATGAACCCCACATCTCTCCAATAGCCTTGAATACCCCTTAAATCAGTCAATTAACCTAGGGTTGACCTAGGGTTGACCCAGATGAAACCCTAGTTGACTGTCTTCAACTGTAGCTCTTGTGCTCTCATCAATGACTTGTCTCCTTCTCCAAATGACTTTCTAAACCTCTCATAATGCCTAGATACTTTCCATGCCTTCAACTCACAGCTCACAACCCTCTTGTTGACCCTCAGATACCCTCAGCTAGGAGATGGACTCAAGGCTTGATCTGCTGAACTCTTTGCTTTCAAATTCTCTTCTGATGACTTGAATGAGATTAAATTGGGATGATAACCTCTTGATAGGCCTCTAGAGATGAGAATCATAATTGGTCCCCTGTTGAATGACTTGCTATGCTTATGCTATGCAGATGGTTAGTCTATGTACATGACTCTATATGCAAATGCTAATGATAATGAAACATAAACCAAGGAATGAGGTTGGGCAAATTTTAGGGTGCAACAGTTGCCCCTATTCAAGCGACTTGGACCCGATTGGGTGAAGAGCCCGGAGCCTTCAGACATTCGCGGTACGAGACGGTTGAATACTAGTGAAACCAGAAATTTGCCAACCGCAAAACTAAATTGCGCTCCTGCTTGGGGAACGACATTCATCAGCTGAATTTAACTGTTACAGCAACCCACTGATCTCGTACGACTGTGCTGGGGATTGTCTTCATTGTTCTGAAGAGGATTCTGTCATAACAGATTGCTTGCTTGTCCACGTAAGGACGCCGTCTGTCATCAATACAAAGAAATCTCAACTAACCTGTCCACGTTAGGACTCCACTTGCTGTTAACCCAGAAAAATCTCGGCAACTCCGCTGGGGATAATTCGTCTGTATTTCCATAAACTGAATCGTCCACGTTAGGAATAACATACTTCCACGTTAGGAGTAACACTTGCGTCTTTCCACGTCAGGAATACAAACCTCTTTCCACGTAAGGAGAACTATATCAATCTGTCCACATAAGGACTCCAATACCACTTGACATGTCCGCGTCGGGACTCCAATCTTTCCACGTAAGGAATAAACTCGTCTTTCCACGTAAGGAAACCATTTTTCTTCCACGTAAGGAATGCTCTTGATATGTCCACGTAAGGACTCTGATCTTTCCACGTAAGGAATACCAACTTCTTTCCGATTTGTCCGCGTCAGGACTCGTTTCTCCACGTAAGGAATACCATCTTACTCTGTCCACGTAAGGACTACAACCTTTCCACGTTAGGAATCACCTCTTTCCACGTAAGGAATCCTCTTCTGATACGTCCGCGTAAGGACTACATTGTCCACGTTAGGACCCACTTCTCCACGTTAGGAATAATAATTTCTTTGATTTGTCCACGTCAGGACACTGATCTCGTCTTGATTTGTCCACGTTAGGACTCAGGCATCTTCGACCCGCTGAGGAAATAAGACTTGTCCACGTAAGGACTCACACCCTTGTCTGACCTGTCCACGTCAGGACCCATGCTTTGCCAACACGAAAAAGGATAACTGCTGAGAGTAACTGGTCCACGTCAGGACACCAACACAAAGAGTAATCACTTTTGTCAACGCCATGACCTCCCATTCCACTAATTTCGAGAACTCGAATCTGTCCACGATAGGACTAACACGCTTCACCAATCCAGGGAAATAACCTGCCCACGTTAGGACGCCCACTTCTGAAGAAATCCCGTCCATATAGGAGTAAATGGTCCACGTCAGGACTTAGTTCTCCAATGATCCTCACCCACAAACTTCTTAGCACTGACGTAACAGCGACTTTGAGGCGGACTCTACTGGGGATGTCTAGAACCCAAACTATCGGACGCCTGTTCTGATAACCGGCGGTGGCCTCTGAAATTCTGATTCATGGAAACCCTTTTAATGTTGATGTAACAACAACTTTGCAGGAAACAATCCGCTGATCGGACTAGAGAACTTCAACAAAACTCTGGCGGGGACATAAGTAACTCTGCTTGGGGACAAAGAGAAACTTATCCTGCAGACTCTGGTGGGGAATAATGCCAAAGCTGACATTTTCGTCGAATGTCTCATGCCGAGATCTTGAATGTTTGGTAATTCATTTGAGCGAGAGCTCTCTCCACTTGAACCGCTAGAATACAGGAACTGCTTCAGCAAAATAAATGCTGGAAGGATAACGCCAACTCAGCGGGGATAGCCAGATGCTACAGAATTATTCCAGCAAAATAAATGCTGGAAGGGTGAGGTCGACCCTGCTGGGAAATTGGGAACTCAATCCACACCCTATTGAGGTAACCCCCAGCTGGGGAACAGCAGATGTGCATAGTACGATCGGACTTTCTGCTGGAACGTGACCTGATATCACCAGTATCTCTGACAAAATAAATGATAGGACCCACCATCAACTCTGCTTGGGAGAGTATTAATCTTCGAGTTCCACTGGAAGGAATGAAAACACTTGCAAAGAGAATCCCGCTGGGGATGGGATGATTCTCTTAGGGAAAATTAACTGACTCCGCTGGGGGAGAGTGCACGACCCTGCGGGGAAAGATGAACCTGTCTGAATACAGCCTCATGATCTTGGAATCGCCAAACTCCGCTGAGGACGAATAACTTTTCTGCTCCCTTTGAGTAAGCTACGGCTAGCTGGGAAACTCTATCCTTCTTCAGGAAGAACATGCGTGACCTGCGTGGGGAGCAAGTCTTTCGTTATCGCACTCTTTCGATCATCTTCCTCGTATGGTTAGGAAACCTGCAACAACACAAACAAGACACGACAAGCCTATGCAATCAAATCAATTCAGGTTAGTGACGTTACACTCAGTTAATTCAAAGCTTTAACAATTGTTGGCAAGGGCCAGTGATGTTATACTCATGCTAGCTTCAATAAACTTAGGCGTTTTATCATGCACAAAACAGTAAAGAACGACGTCAAGTACTGAATAACGTATTTTCATTGATCGGGCCCCTGAATGGGCGGAGTTTTTGTACACGGGATGTAACTCCTGAAAAGAGGAAGCTACGTAAAGCAAATATACAAGTATGCACCAGAAGCATAAATATATTGACAAATTAAGTTTTGTACACATGTCGGCAACGGGATGCAGATGAACACCACGAAATGATCCTCCCATGACTCGTCCGACTCTAATGCTTTCCCGATATCCCCACTTCTGAAGAGACTGTATCCGATAGTCAACCCCTCAAGTATATTCTCCCGCATTGATGCTCATTGCAGTGTCAAATTCGGACCGCAGTCATTTGCTTTTCACATCCCTAACTTTTGCGTGAACCGCCCTTTACGGGTTTTCAGTTCACCGGGATACCCTTTTTTTGCCGAAGCCGCCCAGTGTAGGTTTTCAACTTCGCGGGCGTACATTTTTTCAATTTTATCCCTAACTTTTGCCCGAACCTTTCATTCTGTTTTTGGTTCGCCAGGATGCCCCCTTTTTGCCTGGACTCTCTTTTTTCTGTCCAGCGGGTCTATTTTAAGCAAAGTATTTTTTAACTGCGTCCGAATTCACAGGTGACGCAAAGTCTTCCCCGTCCATGGTGGACAACAACAACGCTCCTCCTGAAAAGACCTTACTGACAACGTATGGCCCTTCGTAATTGGGGGTCCACTTGCCCCTGTGATCTGCTTGCGGCGGGAGAATCCTTTTCAGCACAAGGTCGCCCGTCTGAAAGCTTCGCGGAAGTATCTTCTTGTCGTACGCTTTCTTCATTCGTCTTTGGTACAAACGACCGTATGCTAGAGAAGCTAGCCTCTTCTCATCCATCAAGCTCAGTTGGTTTAATCTATTCGTTACCCATTCTGCCTCGTCCAGCTGAACATCTCGCAATACCCTCAGAGAAGGGATCTCAACTTCTAATGGTAATACCGCTTCCATTCCGTATACCAACGAGAACGGAGTTGCCCCGGTTGATGTGCGTACCGTCGTACGATAACCGTGCAAAGCAAAAGGTAGCATTTCATGCCAGTCCTTATAGGTCACCACCATTTTCTGGACAATTTTCTTGATATTCTTATTGGCCGCTTCGACAGCGCCATTCATCTTGGGTCGGTAAGGGGAGGAGTTGTGATGTTCGATCTTGAAATTCTGACAGAGCTCCTTCATCATTTTGTTGTTCAGATTTGAACCATTATCCGTGATTATCCGCTCGGGGATCCCATATCGGCAAATGATATCTCTCTTGATGAATCTAGCCACCACTTGCTTCGTTACATTTGCGTAAGACGCCGCTTCCACCCACTTGGTGAAATAATCGATTGCTACTAGGATGAACCGATGCCCGTTAGAAGCCGTCGGCTCAATCTTTCCAATCATATCGATTCCCCACATCGAGAATGGCCATGGAGATGACATCACATTTAGCGGACTCGGAGGCACGTGTATCTTGTCAGCATAGATTTGGCACTTGTGGCACTTCCTCGCGAACTTGAAACAATCGGTTTCCATCGTTAACCAAAAGTAACCTGCCCGCAGCAGCTTTCTTGTCATAGCATGTCCACCAGCATGCGTACCAAAGGCACCTTCGTGAATTTCCTCCATGAGAAGCTTTGCTTCTTTCTCGTCCACACAACGCAACAACACCAAATCGTGGTTTCTTCTATACAAGACGCCATCCGGGTTCAAGTAGAAATTGCCCGCTAATCTCCTGAGAGTCTTCTGATCTTGACTGGATGCCCCAGCCGGATACTCTTTATTCTTCAGGAAATTACGGATATCAAAATACCACGGTTTGTCGTCGGATGCTTCATCGATAGCAAATACATAAGCTGGCCTGTCCAACCGAGAGATAGTAATTTGGGGAGCTTCGTTCCAGAAGTTGACCTTGTACATGGAAGACAAAGTGGCAAGGGCGTCAGCCATTTGATTTTCCGCCCGCGGCACGTGATGCAATTCAACCTTGTCGAAGAAAGGCAACAATCTCCTTGCATAATTCATGTAATGTATCAAGTTAGGCTGACGTGTCTCCCATTCCCCTTTGATCTGATTCACCACCAGAGCTGAGTCTCCGTATACGTCTAGATGTTTGATTCGCAAATCAATGGCTTCTTCAAGCCCCATTATACAAGCTTCGTATTCGGCCTCATTGTTGGTAACGGCAAAGGTCAATCGGGCAGTAAACGGGATGTGCGACCCGTGCGGCGTAGTGATGATTGCCCCTATCCCGCTACCATAAGCATTCACAGCTCCGTCAAATATCATCTTCCATTGGGACCCCAACTCTGGTCCTTCGTCTGGCAACGGCTCCTCGCAGTCCTTCATCTTTAAGTACATGATATCCTCGTCAGGAAAATCAAATCTCATCGATTGGTACTCTTCAATAGGCTGCTCCGCCAGATACTCAGACAGCACACTCCCCTTTATAGCCTTTTGCGAGACGTATTGGATGTCATATTCAGTCAAGACCATCTGCCAACGGGCAATTCTACCTGACAACGCCTGCTTTTCGAATATATATTTGATCGGATCCATCTTCGAGATGAGCATGGTTGTATGATTCAGCATGTACTGCCTCAAACGCTTGGCGGCCCAGGCTAGCGCGCAACAAGTTTTCTCCAGCATTGAATATCGAGATTCACAGTCTGTAAATTTCTTACTCAAGTAATAGATTGCATGCTCTTTTCTCCCTGTCTCGTCGTGTTGACCGAGAACACAACCCATGCTTCCCTCAAGAACCGTCAAATACATTATCAAGGGTCTCCCTGCCACCGGGGGTATCAAAATAGGAGGTTCCTGCAGATACTTCTTTATTTTATCGAACGCCTTTTGACAATTTTCGTTCCACGTTACAGCTTGATCTTTCTTTAACAGCTTGAATAATGGTTCGCACGTAGCAGTTAGGTGAGATATGAACCGAGCGATGTAGTTCAATCTCCCTAAAAACCCGCGCACCTCTTTCTCTGTTTTAGGCGTCGGCATTTCTTGAATCGCTTTTATTTTAGCAGGATCGACCTCTATTCCTCTTTCGCTTACGATAAACCCCAGCAGTTTACCCGACCTCACCCCGAAGGTGCATTTATTAGGGTTCAGCCTCAGCCTGAACTTCCTAAGTCTTTTAAACAACTTCAACAGATTCACCAGATGCTCTTCCTCCGTCTGGGATTTGGCAATCATATCGTCAACATAAACTTCGATCTCTTTATGCATCATGTCATGAAAAAGAGTCGTCATCGCACGCTGATACGTTGCCCCAGCATTTTTCAAACCAAAGGGCATCACTTTGTAGCAAAATGTTCCCCACGGCGTTATGAAAGTAGTCTTCTCCATATCCTCTGGCGCCATTTTAATTTGATTATAGCCTGAAAAGCCATCCATGAAGGAGAATACGGAGTACTGAGCAGTATTATCAACTAACACGTCAATGTGAGGAAGTGGAAAACCGTCTTTTGGGCTTGCTTTATTCAAATCTCTATAATCCACGCACATTCGAACCTTGCCATCTTTCTTTGGCACTGGTACGATGTTGGCAACCCATGAGGGATACTTCGTCACAGCCAGAAAACCAGCGTCCCACTGTTTCTGAACCTCCTCTTTGATCTTCATTGCCATATCTGGTCGAGTTCTGCGAAGTTTTTGTTTGACAGGCGGGCAGTCTTCTTTCAGTGGCAGGCGATGCACAACCATATCTGTATCGAGCCCTGGCATATCTTCATATGACCAAGCGAATACATCACTATACTCTCGGAGCATTTCAACCAGTCTTCGCTTGATATCACTCTGCAATGCGGCTCCGATACGAATATTCTTCTCAACCCCTTCCGACCCCAAATTGATAATTTCGATAACCTCGTCGTGAGGCAGAATGGCTCTTTCCTCTTGCTTCACCAACCAAGACAGTTCTTCAGGAACGTCGCTATCTTCGACAACCTCTTCTTCGGTCTGGAATACCGGGTGCTCAAAGTCGGGACGAGTCATAGGTGGTGCAAGGATGTCATCTGAAAATGTTATCCTGCAAAAGGAATGGTTAAGTGCTTCAAAATGCGTATAAAGCGAATAACCACATTGCCATTTTGTTGAAAAATATAAAACAAGAAAGACAGGGATTACGGTATTTGCACATGAAAAAACGCCATTTATTTAATGATTAACACGCAATGTTTATAACAACACAGCCCTAAGCAAATCCTGATGCCCCGGGCAAGACATCAGATTATTCAACAATTAATAAAGCAAAGCATTACTGTTTAAAAGTCACAGGAACAAGCTCCTGAATAGACCAGTTGCACAGTCCTTGTCCTGGCGTGCTTGGCTGAATCCAGGCATCCATATCACAGTCGCTGTCCCCTTCATCAGACTCTGAAGCAGCATTGACAGTTTCATGACATACTCCACTGGCAGAGATGGTAATTGACTTTCTGAAATGGGGGGCCCCCACGGAAGGAGTTGATGTCGACGGTCGGTACCCCAGTCCGAACCGGTCCATCTTCACCGGAATGTCCAATACTTTGCCCCAGCCCTTGGCTTCTCCTGCTTCCACTAGCGCTTGAGCTTCTTTATACGATGAGACAGCTATCTCTGGCACTTTGCTCGGCCCGGGACCCTTGTCCTTGATGCGCAAACCTTCGAATGCCTGGCATGGTGTCTCGTGGATCTCCCCGTCGACTTCCACATACTTAAACGAAGATAGATGGCTGACCAGGATGTCTTCTTCTCCGCACACGGTGACTACGCTGTCTCCGACCATATACTTTAACTTCTGATGCAGGGTAGACGTGACAGCCCCTGCCCCATGAATTCAGGGTCTTCCAAGCAAGCAGCTGTACGCAGGCTGTATATCCATGATATAAAACTCCGTTGCAAACACTTCCGGCCCCACTTGCAGAGGCAAGGTAATCGATCCGAAGACCGTTCTCCGCGTGCCGTCAAATGCTCTGACTACCAAATCACTGGGAGTACACAAAATCCCTCGAACATCCAGCTTCATCATCGCCTTCTTAGGCAGCACATTCAGAGATGATCCGGTGTCAACCAATACGTGCGACATTACTGACCCTCTACACTCAACAGATACGTGTAATGCCATATTATGGTCCCTCCCTTTCGGAGTCAAGTCAAAATCGGTAAAACCCAGACTGTGGCCCGCATTCACATGTGCCAATACTCCTTCTAACTGATTTACGGAGACGTCCTGGGGTACAAAAGAAGTGTCCAGGACTTTCAGCAAAGCGTTTCTATGAGCTTCCGAACACAACAGCAATGACAGGATAGATATTTTGGACGGTGTCTGCTGCAGATGCTCCACAATTTTATAATCACTTTTCCGAATTAAGCGCATGAATTCTTCCACATCTTTCGATGCTGCTTCTTTTTCACTTGCTTGTACCGGGACATTTTCAACCGCTTTCCCCTTTCCTTTCGCTAGCCTTTCAGCCTCCACTTCAGGAGATATAAAGATCCTGCCGCTCCTCGTCATGCCTCCTGAACCAACAACATTATCCACAACCTCCACTGGCTGCTTGCTAACATCGATCTTTATCCCGTCACAATACACCTCTAACCCATATGACCATGGGACTGCTTTCGTGTTCTCATACGGGATTGGCCCGGCTTTAGTTATGGTGATCGGTGGGCGCTGGGCTGGTGCTGCAATAGTGATCGTCTTCCGCGGAATCGTTACCGTGGCCACATCACTCCGATTATCCACTACTGCCCCTGCAGGCTCGTCAGTTGCTGCTCGATCAAACTGCAACATACCATCATCAATTAAGGCCTGAATGCCTTTCTTCAAATCCTCACACCCCCCAGCTAGGGTCCAACAGTCTAAGCAGTACTCATTACATCCTGGGTAAACACCTCCCTGCAACAGTCGGCTCTTTATTTCGCTCAGCGGCGTCTTCAAATCTTCAACATTCATAATCAGATTCAACCCTTCCTCGGTCAGAATGGCGTTCGCCCCATGATTAGGCATGGGTTTCTGGACTATATTCGGACCTGCCGTTCCGAAGTTGATAGTCTTGTTGTCTAAGAGATCCTGCACAACGTGCTTAAAAGCATGACAACCTTCTATATCGTGGCCCGGGGCCCCAGAATGAAACTCGCAGTGTCTATTTGCATCGTAGCCGAACGGGGGAGTTCCCGTTATCGGTGCCAGGGTTCTTTTCTCTACCAGATTCAATCCCAACAATGTCTGCAATAAATCGGCATAGGTTGAGGGCGGTTTCTCAAACACCCTTCTCGGCTTACTACCCTGGAATCTTCGTTGAGCCTGCTGTGCCCCCTGCTGAGGCTGCTGCTGCTGTGGCATTGGTTGCTGCTGAACCGGTTGTTGTTGCTGGATTGGTTGTTGCTGATAAGGAATAGTAACACTCGACACTTGCTGCGGCTGACGATATTGACCTCTTCCCCTGCCTCGGCCTCGGCCTCAGCCTCCAAATACTGCGCTAGCTTCGCCCTGCCAGCGCCCACCATAAGCTTTCCTATTACTGCCAGATGCAGTTGATTCCTCGACTTGGAACTTTCCTTGCTTAATATTACGCTCAATCTTTTCCCCCATCAAAATCAGGTCTGAAAAACTGGCCAGAGACGTGTGAAACAGCATATCATGAAACAGCCCTGTGAATGTGCCAACAAACATATCATTCATTTCCTTATCGTCTACAGGAGGACGGACCCTGGCAGCCATATCGCGCCACCTTTGCGCGTACTCTTTAAAACTCTCCCCCTTCTTCTGCGAAAGCCCGGCCAACTGGACCCGATTGGGTGCCAGGTCGCTGTTATACTTGTAATGGGCTACAAATGCCTCCGCTAATTGCTTCCATGTCTTGATATCAGTTGGCTCCAACCCCATGTACCACTCTAAGGAAGGGCCCGATAGACTATCCTGAAAGAAATGCATTAGCATTCTTTCGTCGGTGGAGTATGCAGACATCTTTCTGTAATAAGCTCGTACATGCACTTTCGGACACGTATCTCCTTTGTACTTATCGAACGCAGGCGCTTTGAACTTAATTGGCACCCTCAAGCCAGGTACCAAACCCATTGTTGCCATGTCCAATCCCACAGCACTTTGGTTTAGGACTCCCTTCATCTGCTCTTCCAACATTCTAATCTTTTGGGAATCATCCATCGGTCCTTCAAAACCTCCTCCGGAGAAGGCATCCTCCTGCTGATCCTCTTGCCACATACCGTTTCCAGCCCCGTACCCATCATACGCATTATTACGTCCAGCTCTGATCTGATTCATCCCCGGACCTCGGCCTCTGTTGCCGTACCCTTGAACACCTCCAGCAGGACCAACAGCCATAAATCCAGCACCGTTTCCGTTTCCAAAGCCTCCGTAACCCTGATTGACCATACCATAACCATCTTGCCCAAAGCCTTGAGCATTAAAGCCATACTTGCCAGTGTTGTCGAATCCCTGATCATTGAATCCGAACCCAGTATTGACAAAGCCATTGCCTCCGAGATTATCTCCCACATTGACATCGCCCAGCCCAACATTATGGACAGCAGTATCATTTCCAACTCCGACGTTACCATTCACAGCAGTGGTAGTGTTGTTGACGTTAGCAGCAGTCATATTGATTACGGGCGGAGCCACTGGCGTGGGAGTGCCGTCTCCATGAGCAGTATCAACCCGGACAGACTGATGATCTTCGTTACCATGACCAGCGTTGCGAGCCAACAGAGGCTGGACCATGGCCTGCAAATTCTCTTGCCCTTTTGCTATAGCTTCCATGGTCTGCATGAAGAGGGCGAGCTTCTCGCGCACGTCCTGCATCTCGTTCTGAATCTGGTCCATGACTTTCCGACAGTTGGAGCGTGTAGAATAGCGGTGCGGATGTTGATCTGGAATCCTGTTAAGTACCTGGTACAGAGCAGGAAATAAGACACCATTCAAAGATTACCTGTAATGCAATATGAATATGAATGCAATGCAATGTGTCTGTGCATTAGGGAAGTTCATTCCCCCAGTTCTAGTGCGAAGGTGCCGGTGCAGTGACAGTGCTGACAATAGGAATATTGGAGCTGAATCATAGAAAGCCTCGTATATTGCCGAAAGAATCAATAAGCCCAGGGTACAATATCACTGAGAGTACAAAGAAGGCATGACCTCAACCAACAATCCTGGTGATGGTCAGCGCTATGCAAATAAAGCATACAAGTTACTATATGAAATGATCAAATCCTCCCAAAAGTCTGGTACTCCTCTATCAACTTCTTGGTCTCCGGATGGCTTGGTCGATCAAGCAGCCCTTCAACAAGCTGGTTTCTCCTCTTAAGGACACGGCGTACGTCTTCAGCAGTTTCTTCCCAGGTTGCTTCTCCGAAGCAATCTTCTAACTTTCGCTTATGAGACACCGCTTCATCTCTGGACTTGATTGCCTTGTTCAGAGCATGCTGGACACTATACAGGGTCATCACTTCTTCCTCACACTTCTTGATGCTAGACTTCAACTTCTCTTCGAGGTCGGAAATTTGCTGCTTCATCTTATCTTCCCTCTTCTTATTGTTAGTGAGTGTAGCATTCCAAGTCTTATTGCAAGAGGATATCTCTCGGTGTGCTGCGTCGAGCGCCTTCTTTTTGGCCTCCAGCATGTCATGGGAGCTTCTGAACTCTTGCCCCAGACGTTCGCGCTTCTTCTTTTCCTCGGTCAACTCAGCCCCTAGTCTGTTTACTAGCTCGATCTGTTGCTGGAAAGCATATACGGCCTTGTTTTTCTCGCTGCGTGCCTGGGCTAACTCTTGCTCTAACCCTTCATTAATCTTCATCAAGGCTTCTTTTTCCTTCACAACTTGCTCATATACTTCTCTAGAAACAGTAGTTGGCTCTTCTGCCGGAATAAGAGCGAGGATTGGTGCGTCTGGAAATGGCATCTTCAACTGACTTGCTCGTTCCTGGATCCAGACCCTGTAAGGTGCATAGGCCTGACAGTCATTCTTTCCTAACAAAGGCTTCCCTCGGCGGTTAATACGCGTCCAGGCATGCTGCAACTTGGCTAACAATTCCCCCTTCACGTCACCTGTGAAGTACAGAGATTCCTGTACTTCTTCCTCCTGAGGTGGATTCTTCAGCGCATATCCGAACTGACGAATGAATAGAGAGGGGTTGTAGTTGATACACCCTTTTCTTCCTATCAGCGGCACATTAGGGTACCCAGAACAACTGAAGATGAGCTCAGATCCCAACAGGTCTCGATCAAACCATACAACGTCTTCGGAAGATAGCCTCATCAGGCGTTCTGACCAACCCACTGGAACTGTGGTCTCTGCAGCAGATCTTCTCTTAGGAAGGTGACTCTCAAACCACATACTCAACAAGGGCACACACAGATGAACATTCTTCCCTCTTCCCTTCTCATTCTTGTAATGCAGTGAGTGGTAGAGATCTCCGAGTAGGGTAGGTACAGGATTACCAGCGGCAAACAAGTAGAAGGCGTCGAAGTCCACAAAATCCGGTATATTGGGGAACAATACTATGCCATAAATGCACAAGGCCAACACAGCATTGAAAGCAACCCAGCATCCGCTCTTGGCATACTCCTGGGCTTTACCAACTAAGAACTGAAATGAGAAGCCTGGAACTCCACGGGAGATAGTAGTCACAAGTTCAAAAGCATCAACATGCAAGGCTTTTGCCAATTCCTCCGGCTTGGGCTTGGCGTCATAATGAATGAATGGAACCTGGTTCTGCACGGGCAGCTCAACATACTCAGCGTATTCCTCCAGGGTTGGTCCCATAATAAAGTCAGAGAACGTAAAGCACCTCAAAGCAGGGTCATAGAATTGCATCAAAGCATACAGCCCATCTAACTCTACCTCTGTAGGTCTACGCACCAATCTCAGTAGTCTACCATAACTCATCCGGAAACTCCTACGAACACCCTCATCAGCAAGAGAGATCAACCCAAGTAAAGGAACAATATCAGGCGCAGGCAATTTGTAAGCAACCGTTCTCCTTAAGCTAGTCATGATCAAACACTCAGAAGTCTGGGCACTAGAACTAGGGAAATGCAAATGCACCTGCAGCACAGACACACGTTAGTGAAATGCAAATGATAATGGATATGCAGGCAATGCAATGCAAGTATCATGCAACAGGGACCAAAACTGTAGCTGAATAGCCTGAACCCAATCAAGAAAGGTCTCAGATAGGCCATCCGGAAGTCATCAAACCCTGGTCTCAGATAGACCTAAAATAAAATCCCAATACTGGTCTCTGACAGACCTCAAACCATAACTCCAACTGGTCTCTGATAGACCTCACATCCCATCTCTAATTGGTCTCTGACAGACCTCAGAACTCATCTCTAATTGGTCTCTGACAGACCTCAGAACACATCTCCAAATGGTCTCTGACAGACCTCAGAACACATCTCCAAATGACCAGGATCTCTGATCAAGAAATAACCGGTAGTCTGGAGGTCTAGTTACCTGCATAACCCTGAATCCCCTCACAGGTGGGTGGCCCTATAACTGGCACAAGGTACGGCATCCTATGCGGTCGTTGGCGTCACAGACTTTCAGGGTTGACGATACGATTCCCAGAAGGAGTGACATCATCAATCCCTGAAGAGGCCTCACTTAGCCAACTTCCAAATGATCGGTCCCCAGAGTCGACAATCCAACTAACCAGCAACCCACGCCAACCAAAGGAAGGGGCAGGAGGCCAACCAGAGGAACCTCGTCTGAGTGTAGATTTCATGGGACACCAAAGCAAGCAAAGCAAGCGGGCGCCCACTAATTTCTACTATAATTCTAGGTGCACTCAAGCCCAGGTCCGGCTTCTCACTCAATATCAGAACACCCGTCACACCCCAAAATACAGCAATAATAATCAATATACAAAGCTGAAAATACAAGGTTAGAAATATACAATAACTCCATACAAAATCCTCGACGGGAAAACAAGCGCTAGGATTGACTCTCTCAAGGGACGTTGGATCCCAAATGCATAAGAACTATCGCAGTCCTTAGCAGCCAGGGGACGTTGGATCCCCAGCAGAGTCGCCAGCTGTCGCTACTGCGAAAATCGGCGCCGGCTGAACAGAAGAGTCGCCACCGTGCGTTATTTATCCCACGGGAGGGAAAGGAAACGCTCAGAGTAAACCTTGCACAACACGGGAAAGGTATGGTCGTCGCAACCAAAACCTGGATTCGGGAGTCGGTTACGCAAGGGGAAGGTATTAGCACCCCTCACGTCCGTCGTACTCGACGGGATCCACGCTTGTTTTCGGGTATGGATTGTTATTCTATCTACGCTAAAGGTCAGGGGTTAAAAGAAAATAAAATGAAAATAAAAATGACTCGGCAAAGTATCGCACTTTATGCCTACGTATTCCCGTCTGGAACGAGAAATCAGAGTCAACGTAGTTCGCCTACCTACGGGAAAGGAGGGGAAGGTTGCTCGCTAGGATATCGCATCCTATGCCTACGTACTTCCATACAGCATGAAAGATCAGAGCAAACGTAGTTCGGGCCACGTACGACACAAGTCTGTCTTGATTGATTTTATTCCTTCTGAAAAAGGTTTCTTGATTAGCAGTCCAAGCGGACAAAAATGACATTTTGATGAGTTCACATTCTTTTACGGAAGAAGTGTCTTTTATTGTGTTTGAAATTTTATTGTATTTTTCTGTTTGTTTTGAGAAAGAAGAGACAGAACTCTAATCTACGGTTGCGAAGGGAAACAAACTAACCTAATGTTATCATGCATGGGTTAAGACCTAGTGTCTATCATGCTCCTCTCTTGCACAGAGAGAAACAGAGATCCTACGGGATAGGCAGAAACAGAAACAATATCAGATATAATAAAGCAGTAAAATGCATGGATGCAACAGTACAAGCGAGGCAAGGGAGTCCCACTCAACCTCGAACCTAGAAAACAATAGGCAAAAGTGAACAGGCTTCACTTTCAACCCAACAGGGTAAACAGCAAACAATACAGTCCAGAAAACCAATCAATACATCAGCAAATGAAAAACAACAGCAAAAGAAACAGCATCAGCAGCTCTGAATCAACATCTGGCTTCAACTAATCTCCAATCAGCTACAGGCTTCAACAAGCATCAATCTCCATCTTCATGGCCTTCAGGCAAGGGCTTTGATCATCAGTCTTCCATCTGCAATGGCTTTTCTTCATGCTCAAACCTCCAGGATGAGGGATTAGTCACAAGAGTGAATTGGGTGTTAAGCAACCAGTTGACTACCAAAGGTGGTGAACAGACTGCTTCTAACACAAGAGACATTTTCTCTCAAGAGCTCTATCTCATAGACCCCGTCACCAAGCATTCCAAAGGAAGGGGGTGAGTGTCTTAGAGAGACTCTAAATCACAGAGAAGAATGGATGCAGACAAGGCAATCCATGTTTGAGAAACAAGCATTCTAATCTAGAGCTCTGCCTAGCTCCTAAACCCTAGTCTCCTCAGCAGCTGCTAGCAAGAACCTCCTCTTCAACTCTGGCATTTGATCTTCAATCTTTGGATCTCCAATGGTCTTCATCTTCACAAATTCTCAGCTCCCCCAGGCCCAGACAAACCCAATACCCAAGCAAGCAAGCAATAATCCCCAGAGGGCACACCACACCAGTCAATCAGATATACAGACAATATTAATAGCAGTAGAGGAATCCTAACTTTTTTCTAAGGGATCTAATAGCTACCCATAGCCCCTATAGTCCCATAACTAATCTAGTTAAACCCTAAGTCCTAAGGGAAAGAATCAAACCTCCTAAGTCATCACCTAAAAAACCCTAGTTTTATCCATGATGTTCAAACCTATATTAATCACCTAAAACTAATTCCTAAAAATGGGAACTAAATGGGATCTACAAATTTAATGTCTAATCTAAACAATATAAAAAGAATGAACAAAAAATATAGAAGCATGTAATAGAACAAAAATTATTAAAATGATGCATGAAATGAACTATTTAAAAATGACATTTATTTAGAAAATATGGAAAAAATATGAAATAAAAATAAAAATGCAATTTTATTTTTCTATAATTTTCTACACATCCTAAAGAAAATGATGTAAAAAGAATGAATTAAAATGCATTTTCTATGAATTTATTATGAATTTCTAAAATGAATGAAAAATTAAGATGAATTAAAAACAATTGGAATTAAAATGAGAGGGAGGGGGTATGAATAGAAATCACGCCCAGTTAATTATTTGGATGGGCCAGCAGCCAGGGGGTGTGGGTAGCGTTTGGTTAAGGCCCAGCTTCACTTCAGAATTAGAGTAACAATAAAAGAGCGCTGGGGGTGAAAATAGCATCAGATTTATGTTCAGAATTGATTTGGGCTTGGCATAGGGGGGGGGGGGATTAGCAATACCACTCAGGCCCGCCCGTTTCAATTAATGAAACGGTGCGTTTGGCACCCAGGTCAATTCCCTCCAAAACTCAGCTTAAATCTCAGCCCTAGGATGGCTTTCCCAGTCAAAGGTCCAAGGCAAAACGAATGGACACGATTGTGTCTTCTTCCTTGCATCTGTTAGAAACTAGGGTTTCACCATGAATGTCCATGCACGAGCTCCATTCCACCAATCGGTTCTCCCTCTACAGGCCATGAATCATCACGCTATAAACATGAAAGATGCTCAGAATTCTTCCCTCTACAATCCTATGGTTTTAGATTACTCTGAAATTCAACAAATCATTCAACCCGAGCACAACAAGATCTGGTCACCATGAACATACTCTGAGATGCATCCTCACAATTCTCCATCAAACTTACACTAACCTAATCTATGCACAATGGTGATTAACCTGCGCTATCAAGCTAAGATTATGATGCATTAACCTAAGAGTTTCAAGCCCTAACAGTTTATTGCACCTGCTAACAATTGTCTCTATACCACTCCAAATTCACCCTAACTGCTCTACTAACCTTCTACATTACATCTAAACTAACAAAGCTATGCCTAACTAACTGAATCAAGCAATTTGAATGAAAACATACCTGGTGCAATAGCTTGAAGATAGCTATGGAAACTTGTGGATCTGAGGCTTTTGAGGCTTGGATCTTGATCTACACACTCAATACTCAATTCTGTATGCAACACTTGAGTGAGATTTGGCTTGAATTGTGCTATCCACTTGCAACTTCAATTTTGATGTTGATGATGGAAGTGCTCGAAAATGGATGATTCACACTTGATTCTTGATTGAATTATGATCTATGATGATGAAACAGTATGATGAAGTTGATTTTGATGATGATTTGGTGGAGAATTTGAGGAATTAGAGTGAAACTTCAAAGAGAAAGAATGAGAAAGTTTATGAAATTCTTGGTGAAAATGAAGCCAACCCTTGATCAATCCTCATCTCATGAATATATAGTGTGCAAATGAACATTCTAGATCCCTCTTTCACATTCCCTTGCCTTCCAACTTTGATCCATTTTTGGTCATGTTTCTTCAATTACAAGTAACCAAAGATAACTTTCTTTTTTCCTTCTAAACTCAAAAAAGTGTTTGAACCATTGTTCTTAGAATTGCTTTTCCATTCAAAATCATATATTGGAAGTCTCCATTTGGACTCATAAATCTCCCAAACCATTTTTCACTTTGAATTTATTCACTTTATAAGCCATTTTAGTTCAACTTTGGACCAATCATGCAACTTCATGCTATGAGCTTTTCCAACAATTTGTGACCTTTTTTCTAGACTTAAAATCCCATTTGGAGCAAGTTTGATGTTGTAAGTTTTTCCATTTGAGGCCTCCTTGTATGAGTTTTGGACATAGGTTAAAATGACCTGTAATTCACAAATGCCCAAAATACCCTTTGCTTGCCAAGACCATAAGTTGAGTTCCACACATCATATGAAGGCATACTATACCATTCTAGAAAGCTAAGACAATGAGGAACAATTCTTATGTTGACCAAGAATTCATTTGAAATCTCCTTGAGGGGCAAAACTAGCTTGGAAGTCAAGTCACTTTCACAGACAAAAATTCAGATACCTCAGATGACCTGTAACTTGCAAGGACCATAACTTGAGTTCTATAAATCTCCTTGATGCCTTCCACCACTCAAATTAAAGGTCTTGAGATCCTCTACAAGTTTCATGTTGGCCAAGAAGCCATTTGAAGCTAGCATTTTGACTTATCTTGCTTGGAAATTTGACCTAAACTAGGGGATTTTACACAGAAACCCTAATTTAGAAACTCCTCTTCTCCTTGATTTCTCTTGAATTCTCCTTGGCATATCTCCATATCCTTCTTTATATGTCCAATGATGAACCCCACATCTCTCCAATAGCCTTGAATACCCCTTAAATCAGTCAATTAACCTAGGGTTGACCTAGGGTTGACCCAGATGAAACCCTAGTTGACTGTCTTCAACTGTAGCTCTTGTGCTCTCATCAATGACTTGTCTCCTTCTCCAAATGACTTTCTAAACCTCTCATAATGCCTAGATACTTTCCATGCCTTCAACTCACAGCTCACAACCCTCTTGTTGACCCTCAGATACCCTCAGCTAGGAGATGGACTCAAGGCTTGATCTGCTGAACTCTTTGCTTTCAAATTCTCTTCTGATGACTTGAATGAGATTAAATTGGGATGATAACCTCTTGATAGGCCTCTAGAGATGAGAATCATAATTGGTCCCCTGTTGAATGACTTGCTATGCTTATGCTATGCAGATGGTTAGTCTATGTACATGACTCTATATGCAAATGCTAATGATAATGAAACATAAACCAAGGAATGAGGTTGGGCAAATTTTAGGGTGCAACATATACCACATGCGGTAACAAGCAAATCTGACACAACTCGTATTAAACCAAGAGCCAAAGCAGAAGCAAATTTAATTTGACGGCGATAAGCTTCAAGTCTAAGACATCACAATTACCTACATTTGTTATTGCAAAGTTCCTAAGTTGTGAAGCCAAAACTCCAAATATTGGAGTAATACACAAACCAACCCAGCTGCAGAAGTTGCCATGGATTGGATACGTCGACATTGAATGTAACTGGTTTTCTTAAAGGTGATGTTCTTGCTGTGATTAAACCCATATTTTTTGCCTGCATCATTCCAAAAAACCACAAATTATTACAGAAGTCAAATTCATTTCCAACCCAAAATTCAAAATACCAAGATCATTTAAAGCATATGGTATGCATTTTTAAAGCTGTGACACAAGAAAGAAGAAAAACATATTTATATGGGACCACACACATGTTTCACTACAGACAAAATGTTTGAGCCAAATCTACCTCCGTACGAGCACATTGCGTAGCACTCACAGAAATACAGAGTTAAGGCTACTCCACTACTAAGGGATGGGATTTAACAGCTCAACAACAATATTGCACGACTTCCCAGTCACCAACAGAATCAAATCACAACCAAAACCCTAATTTATATCGTGTATATATATATATATATATATATATATATATATATATATATATATATATATATATATATATATATATATATATATATATATATATATATATATATATATATATATATATATATATATATATATATATATATATATATATATATATATATATATATATATATATATATATATATATATATATATATATATATATATATATATATATATATATATATATATATATATATATATATATATATATATATATTCGTTACTATTCATCCTAAAAAGAGAGGACAAAAAACAAAACATAAGAAAAAACCCTAAAGAAAAAATGCTACAAGAAATTCCCAAACCTTAGAAAAGCTCTCTATTTTCCTATGCTCAGTGAAGCTTCAAATTGAAACACACATTGAGTATGATTTAAACCCTATCATAAGCATACAACAAATATTGAAGAAGGAGAAGAAGAGTAAGGCGAAGGTCATACATACAGAAGAACAAGTTTACCCGATTACTCCTCTTCATCGCATCTGAGATCGGTATACTCCTTACTTTCCTTGAAATTTTTACTCGGTTTCCTTATTGTGCACTACTTTGTATGTTGTAATATCCATGAATAATGAAAAGGGGTATCAAGTTGTTTGGGGTGGGGTTTCATGTTGATCGGTTTTGATTGTTCTGTGTGATCTGGTTCATACTTGAGGTTGTTGGTTTTGCTTTTTAATTTAATTCATGGCATGTCGGTCTAGGTTTTCCAAGGTGTGATTGTGTCTGAACTTGAACAATTTAAATCTCATATATGATTCTCATTGTGTGTGTACCAATGTTTTGTTTTTGTGTGTAATGTTTATCATGTGTTTAGAGGGGTGAGAACGGTCAAGCAGAGAGGGTTGGACGATTTTGTTTGGATAAGAGAGAGTAGTAATATGTGGTAGCATTAAAATTGATTCATTTTTAATTTTTTTTGTTGCTTTAACTGGTGTTAATAATTTCCAATGTGCTGTCATTTGGGTCTGGATTCACGCGCCACTTTCCCACTGCCCAACGTTTCTCTTCATTTTTTTTCTCATATTCATTAATTGCTTAGTCAGTACCAATGATGATTTATTTGCTTTGTGTTGACCGAGGGATTTTAGTTAGGATGGCTGGTGTTGCACCCCAAAATTTGCCTAACCTTTTTCTTGCTTGGTTTATGTTTCATTGCATTAGCATTGCATTGGTCTAGCATTTGCATAGCATATCATTGTTCATTTAGCAGGGGATCAAGTGTGGTTTATATCAAGAGCATCCTATCTAGAGGATTTACTCAAGCTTGTAAGGTCACCAAAGTCATCAAGAAGAGGGTTGTGTTCTTGAGAAGTTTGGTTGCTTGTATGTAGTTCATCTCCTAACCTGAGGACCAATGGAAGACCATCAGTGGGTTGTGAGGCCTTGATCATGGATAGGGTATATGGATAGAGCTCATGGAGTGCCTTGAGGGTCATGAGAGAGCTCAGTTAAGTCATTATGCCAAGTGTGAAGAGCCACAGTTGAGGGTGTTACAATTAGGGTTTTCATCTGAGTAACCCTAAGTCAACTGTGCAATTGAAGAGGATCAGAGCCTATTTCTAAGTCTTTGTGATCATGGAAAGTTGGGTTGAGATACATGAGGTGATATTCCAAGATCAATCCAAGAAGAATTCAAAGTGTGAGAAGCTGCTAAACTAGGGTTCTCAGGGTAAAATCCCCTATTTAGTGCCTGACTTCAAGACCACTTATCTCAAGATGCAAGTTTCATTTCAACTTTTGGCTAACATGGAACTTGTAGAGAATGTTCTTAGCTTTAATTTGAGTACTATAAGTCCTCCATTGGATTTATAGAACTCAAGTTATGATCCAGACAAGTTACAGGTCATCAGATGAATGTGAAATTTGTCTGCAAAAGTCCGCCAACTTCCAAGGAACTTTTGACCTAGAAGGATGTTTCTCATCAACTTTTGTCTAACATGAAAGTTGTAGGTCTTGATCTTAGATTTCGAAATTGTACTAGAAGTCTTCCATCTGATTTGTAGAACTCAAGTTATGAGGTTTACAAGTCAGAGGCCATTTGGGAAAGTAAGATTATAGGTCATTTGGCATTATAGGTCATTTTCTCTATCTTGCACATCTCAAATGAAGTTTTGTCCAACACAAAACTTGCTCAAAATGGGATTTTAAGTTCAACCATGTATTCATGAGGCTTTGATTTGGCTTAGGGCGAGACTTGGTTTGAAGAAATTTGAAAAAGGGGAAATTAAAAGGCACTTAAGTGAAAAAAATTCAAATTTAATCATGAGTAATCAAGGAATGGCAAATGAGTACTCATTTTGATCAGAAATATCATTTTGAACATAATGGTAATATTATAAAGTCATTTTGAAGCATAATTCATGACTTTTCACTTTGTTACTTCATGAATAAGTAACACATCAATGGTTGGTCATATGATGCAAACAAGGATTCAATTTGATTCATACACTCTCCACAGTCCACAAGCAAAGAAAATGAGACTTCTTGGAGAAGGAATTGACTCAGATTCGTGTACACCATGATTGAACTTTCAAGCTAAAATTGATTTTTGGATATCATTGTTTGGGCTTTCCATGGGCCTGTAGAATCTTCCAATCCACTCTATATAAGTTCAGAAAGAGCTTAGGATCAAGGTTGGTGGTTATTTTGAGCTAGAGCCATAGATTGCAGAGGGAATTTTCAAGCTTCAAGTGAAAATCGTATTTCCAGATTGGGTGCATTTCAGAGCAAATTGAAGTTTCTAACAGCTTTATCCTTCATCAAAGAACGATTCTGCACCATTTAGAAGCAGGAATCACAGTGAAAGTGCCTCAATTCGAAGCTACAAACCAGGTATGTACATTTCAAAATTGAACTGATTCTAGGATGATCTAGCTTGATTTGATATGTGGTTAAGCTTTAGGAAGATGCTTGGAACGTTTTAGGATAGGAATTGTAGAGTTTGATGATGATTCAAGGTGTGAGCAACTTTCTGTTTGGATGCTAATCTCTCTGATCTTGAGGTGTTAGCTTAATCTAGATAGTTTAGGATGATCTATGATGGATGAGGAGAAGATCTACGGCCTTAATTATGAGTTTGGTGATGATCATTGATTTGGCATATTTTCTGGTAGCTATCGTGTTTGAGATTTTAGTGAGAATTAGGAGAGGTGGAGATGAGATTTGGAACCATCATGAAAAATGGAAGAGAACGGTATAGGTTTTGGTCATTTTGGTGGTGATTCCATAACCTGCAACTTTGGAGCTCACCGGAGAAGACGGTGGCGCAGCCACCGGACCACCGTCTGAGAACTTCCCTCCAATTCCAGTTCAAACGAGAACGATGACCATCAGCCCTTGGATGAGTGGAAATATTTGACTTAGTCTCTCCATCCAACGCTTGTGATTTAACCTCAGACTTGGACTTTGACTCCTCAAAACGCCGCGTTTCATTTATTCGCTGGCATCATCTAGATCGTTGGATGTGAATACGAAGTCTCTAGATCTAGCGCCTCTCATTATTTCTCAGCTTTTATTTTGTTAATTCATTTTTGGTTTATTTTAATTGCTTTTTCCAATTTTAATTCATAATAATTCCATCTTTGATCAAAAAAATATAATAAAAATATGTGCATGATCTAGATTTTATTTCTGATTTTCTGGTACTTTTAGATTTTATTTTCATGCAATTTTCATTTTAATATGATATTTTGCATTTTCTTTCATTCTTTAATTTTGGCATATTTCCTCATTTTTTTGCTGATTTTTGTTTGAGTGGTTGGTATAGAATTTAAGTGAGATTTTTGGCTGGCTATTAGTGTAGATATGCATGATCCCTTAGGATTCATTTCATAATTATTAGATAAATTTAGGTTCTTTAGGGTTTCCATTTGACACTTGGTGATTTAGGAATTCTTTAGTGGCTTTCCCCTTAGTTTTAGTCCCTGGTTTTTCTACTATAGATACCTAACACATGTAGGTTCCCTTAGAAAATTTTATAGGATTTTAGAAGTAGTTTTGGCATTTTAAATAGATTTAAAACATAGGCTAGTTTTAATATGCTTCTAACATGACTTATCCTTTAGAATAACCTCAATGGTAGCCCATAGCATAAGATCAATTTTCTATTCCTTTTGGATAATTCTTTAGACATAGAGAGGCTTTTGTTTGCTTGATTGTGGTGTTTGGTTTTGGTGTTTAGACCTCCTTTTAGTAGTTTTCTTGTAGCTTAATCAATTAGGGTTTAGGAAGAGTTTTAGTTTTGATTTCTCTTTCTTCAAACAAACATGGATTGCCTTGATTGCTTTCCATTCTCATCCCATGATTCAAGGTCCCTATGTGGAAGCCTCATCCCTCCTTTGGAAGGATGTGTGGCATTTCACATAAGGCAGAACCTTTGAGGATGCCTATCTCAGATGTATGGTTGAGTGCCATGATGGATTCCCTTGGTTTCCATCATGCTTCCCATCATCATGCAATCATCTTGATGTTGATTATCATCTCTCTTGGTGGATCCTTTGAAGCTTGAAGTGAAGTCTTCTCTTGAAGATAGCTTGGGCATGGAGATCAAACTGCCGACTGTGGATTTGTTTTACTGCTAGAAGTTTGCTTTGTTGTTGAGCTGCTTGTTTGCTGTTTTGCTTGCTGTATTTTCTGATTGCTTTGCTGCACTTGTGTGACTGCTTGGTGTGTTGCATTAGACTAGGCCTCATGTAGTTTGTTTAGGCCTAAGAGCATCCTAAAGGTTGAATTTCTCCCTTTGCTTGTCTGCATTAGAGGTTGAGCCTGTCTCCCTCTGCTTGACTATTATTGTTTGGCTTTGCTTGCTGGCTTAAGGTTGAGTCTGTCTCCCTTGCCTGTGTTTTGTGTGGCTTGCTCTAGAAGTTGAGTTTGGCTCCTTCTGCTTGTATTGTTGCATTGCATGCATTTTACTTACAGTTATTTCTTTACAGTTTATTTTGTTGCTGTTGTTTTCCTTTGCCATGTTCCCCTAGGAACTCTGACTTCTCTTGTTCAAGAGAAGTTATGACAGACATTAGGGTTCTAACCATGCATGATAACATTAGGTAGCTTCCTCCTAACCTCAACCATAGGATCAACTTTGCATGACAACTTTAGGATTGGATCAGTTCCCCTTTAGTGCGTCCTTTCTCTTCTCATCTTCAAACAACTCGAAATACAATAATAAAGGTTAATTGATGTCGTACGCTACGAGCCTTAAGCTACTTGAGAAAGGGTTGTTGGAGAGTTTCTTTTCAACAGCTTGGATGTTTAGTATGGTACCCTTTGGGTGACATGAGACGCATTCACTCTCAGGTCATAGTCTCTAGTGCGATATTAGTTGCAAACATCCATAAAAAGCACTTCTTCTAAAGAACAAAAAACAAAGATCAAACTCTTTTTTTCCTCTGGGACCTTTAATCTTTGGAAACCCTTTTCATAAGGAGAGTTTTGTTAACTCCCGGTTCTACCACAAACGGTAAACGCCTAAGTCTCCGTCGAGCGAGCTGCATACATCAACTGTTGGAATCATTTGTTAACCTTACTCGGGTAAAACTTTTGAACCAAACCTGTGGTCTCGTTGTCCCAAACTACGTTTGCTCTGATCTTTCGCGCCGTGTGAAAGTACGTAGGCACGAGATGCGATATCTCGGCGAGCAACCTTCCCCCGTAACTCGTAGTTAGGCGAACTACGTTGACTCTGATTTCTCGTTCCAGACGGGAATACGTAGGCATAGAACTGCTGTGTTCTACTAAGTCATTTTCTTTTCTTTTCATACCAGACTCTTAGCGTAGATAGATAAAACCAACCCGTCAGATAAACAAACAAGCGTGGATCCCATCGAGTATGATGGACGTGAGGGGTGCTAATACCTTCCCCTTGCGTAACCAACTCCCGAACCCAGACATGGTTGTGATGACCTTGTCTTATACCTTTTCGTCAGGTTTTTCCGATCGTTTTCTTTCCCGTTCTGTGGGATAAATAACGAAAGGTGGCGACTCTTCTGTTTTTCTGGCACCTTATTTTCGCGGTAGCGACAGCTGGCCGATTTTGTTTTATTTATTTCTCTTCCATTTCTTCATTCTCATGATAGGGTTTACAAGTGCCCGGGTTTAAGGGCCCATTATAATTTTTTTTAGCTTGTTAGTGGACAATCCACTGTTCTTATCCCCCCTCCTCAACTAGCTCATGTTGTTTTTTAGTTTAGTTAAGAATAAAATAATATACGTTTAAAAAAAGAAGAAGTAGGTTTTGGGATCAACTAAAATTATAATAGTTTTTTTTAGTATATAATACTTCTCATTGTTGTTTATAAAAAGAATT
Source organism: Lathyrus sativus (assembly GCA_963859935.3). Classification (NCBI taxonomy): domain Eukaryota; kingdom Viridiplantae; phylum Streptophyta; class Magnoliopsida; order Fabales; family Fabaceae; genus Lathyrus; species Lathyrus sativus. The sequence goes on along the minus strand of OZ012739.1, from coordinate 619,054,619 downwards.
ATTAAAAATTTGCATTTAGATGAATGACACAAATTTTTTGGAATCATCCATGTCTTTTAGAGTCCAATAATTGCATTTTAGAGTTTAGGACTTAGAAATTAGGTTGCTTCTTAGTTTTGCCTTACTTGTTTAATCTTTGATTAAAAAGTTGTAACTACTTGCATGTTTGTGTTGTTGCTTACGTGAATGATGTATATCTTATCTTGATTGCATGTTATATTCTTGTGTGATGACCTTTAAATGTTAAACTAGAAATGAATATGTACCTTAAAACCAACCAAACCTCTTTAAAAATTCGCAAATAAGCTTGATCCAACGTCAAGCATTTTCACAATAAATCGATTCAATAGAATTTCCATCACCATCAACTCTTGTCCATTACACTCCATTTCACATTTTATAAGTCGACTGCCTTGTGCATCGCCATCGAACACGCCCTTACACATTAAGACCTCCTTACCGTTTAGATCAAACCATTAACTTTTCTGTATATAAATTTAAAACTCGATCAACATCGAATATTTTCTCAAATTCAAATCAATTAACTTAATTATACTTATATTTCAACAAAGGATGAAAAAGAGAAAGAATCAGATCTTCAATTCACTTTCCCAATTGGTTGGGCCCGAGGAGCCTTTCTTACGCTTGAACAATTATCTTCTCCAAGATTTATAACCCGATTCACATTAAATTATTTTCTTAATCACTTAGATGAAAAAGAGAGAGAGAGAGAGTCAAGTCTTTGACTCATTCTCCCGATTACTTGGGTCCGAGAAGCCTTTCTTAAGCTTCGAGTAATCGTCATTCCCAACTTACTCTAGCTTTATCAAAACATTTTCATAATATAAGATGAGAGAGAGAGAGAGAGAGAGAGAGTCAAGCCTTTGACTCATTCTCCTTATTACTTGGGCCCGATGAGCCTTTCTTAAGCTTCAAGTAATCCTCATCCGTTAAATACTTTAACTATCTTCCATCAATCAAAACACTTTCCAAACACAATCTTTTTTTGAGATGGAAAAGAGAGAGAGTCAAGTTTTTGACTCACTCTCCCGATTACCTGGACCCGAGGAGCCTTTCTTAAGCTTCAAGTAATCGTCATCCAAACAAAACATCAACACATTTAATTCAACTTCTCGCTGTCGTGCGAACCATCAAACCTTTTCATAAACGTGAGATACAATGTCTTGAGACAACACAAAAATATTGCTTCGTCCATAACCTATTTGAGTCGAGATAAGCGGCATGTTTCCCATGAATGTTGATATATGAAAATCCATTCAAAGTGATGCAAGCATCCTCTCCTCATCCGTTTGGATAAAGCAATATTTTATGTCGAATGCGACTAAGTATCTTTCTATAAATCAAACCAACATTCGTAGTCCGAACTACGGACGCTCTGATTTCTCATTTGTCAATGAGAATACGTACGCATAGGGTTGCGAGATCCTAGAGAGCAACCTCCTCTCTTTTCTACATAGTCCCGCGAACTACGGACGCTCTGATTCTTCACTTCTTTCAAGTGAAAATACGTAAGCACAAGGGCCCCAATCCTTGGCGAGCACCCTATCTAAAACCAATTCCTTTTCCCTTAGCAATCTAAACCCCTTTATCTTACCTTTTCACTTTATTTCTTTAGAAGAAAACAAAAAATCTGACCTAACATTTCTCACGAATCGAATCAAGAGGTTTCCGTTGAGTACAACGGACGTGAGGGGTGTTAATACCTTCCCCTCATGTAACCGACTCCCGAACCTAGAACTTGGTTGCGATGACCATATTCTTTCCCTAAAGGTTTTATCGATATTTTCCTTTCCCTCTTTGGGATGAATAAAGTTCGGTGGCGACTCTGTTTTTCGTGACCATTCGCGAAGGATCGTGCTTTTTTCGAGGTACGACAATGCTTACCGCACAAATTTTTTGTGAAGCGGATGCCTTTAAATAAAATATAAATAGTTTCTTTATGATCAAAAAACACACAAAGGTTAGGATTAATAAAGAAAACAAAATAAAACAAGAAGTATTGGTTAACTTTGTGACTTTGAAGCTAAAAGAAGGTAGAATCTTTCACCTTATAAAAAAAAAAGAATGCAATGTTCAAGATGTATATTCAACTCGTCCTAAGAAATTTGAAAATTATGAATTCCTTTTTCAAGATGTGAGATATGTTCCGAAACTTAATAGAAATTTATTATCGTTAAGTATATTTGATGGCTTGAAATATTTCACTAGAACTCACCATGACGTGATGAAAATTTAACATGGTGCATTAGTAATAGCTAAAAGTATCAAAATTATGGTTCATACATAATAAACCTTCAAGTGTTATTGCTCATGCATGATTGGGTAGTCTAATGTTGCATGTTAAAGTATTTAAGATTGGGGAATTTTAGTGAAATGGTTTTAGTTAAAATAGCTAAATAAGATTTACTTAGTGATAAATTGGATAAATTAGAATTTTGTGATAACTGCATATTAGAAAAAATTTATATAGTTAATTTTAAGAGCAAAATGCATAATTCTCAAAAACTTTTAAAGTATGTTCACCTGAATAGTTAGAATTCAATTAGAGTAACTACTAATGCAGAGTGGTTCTTATTTTCTACTGCAATTTATGATTTTTCTAGAATAATATGTGTTCACATTTTGAAAAGTAAAAGTGACACTTTTAGAAAGTTCTAGGAATGACATAATTTTGTAAGAAACAAAATGAGAAATAAAACAAAAGTTAATAGGACAAAAATGTATTGGAGTTTTATTAAGAACAGTTTAATAAATTTTGCAATTAACAAGATATTAAGAGGCACAAGACTTTGGCATGAATACCATAACAAAATGACTTAATTTAATGCATGAATAAAACTATCTTGGAGAGCGTTAGATGCATGTTTTCGCAAATTAGGTTTCCCAAGAGTTTTTGGGAACAACTTATGAGTACTACAACATACTTGATCTGTCAATAAAACTAAATTTTAAGATAACTATGAAGGCTCAAGTGAAAAATAGACAAACTACTTTTTAAAATTTTTCGAATCTTTGATGTTTATGCATATCAAGAAAGAAGAAATTCATGTTTATCCATAAGTTGTGGAAGATGGATGTTAGGCAAGAATACGAGAATGCAACGGTTTAAAAGGAGAGTTAATAGACCTCTCAAATAAAACAAGATTGATATGTAAATTAGTTTAGTTTAAAAAAATTATCAGAGTTTAAAAAATAATTGGCATAGTGAAAGTAAAGTTGGTAAGAGATTGACTATGCTTACCAGTCAATATATAGCCAAGTCCCTTTATCCGCATACGAAAATTACAAATTGAATCAAATAGTTAACCAAAAGCTAATCAAAGTAGTATATTGAATTAATATCAATTTACACAAGACATGCAAATATACATAATAAAAAAAAACAGAATTATATGATCACAATATTCAGCCTTAATCAATAACAAGATAATTTATAGTGCCAATCTAACAAAACCTACCCTTAATTGATAAATCGCTACCAAGGCTATAACCTAACACCATACGATTACAGGAAAATAGTAAAAATACCTAAAAATGCAATTCTAAAAAATCACACACACACACAAGCACGCGCGCGCAGAGAGAGAGAGAGAGAGAGAGAGAGAGAGAGAGAGAGAGAGAGAGAGAGAGAGAGAGAGAGAGAGAGATGAGAGAGAGAGAGAGAGAGAGAGAGAGAGAGAGAGAGAGGAGAGAGAGAGAGAGAGAGAGAGAGAGGAGAGAGAGAGAGAGAGAGAGAGAGAGAGAGAGAGAGAGAGAGAGAGAGAGAGAGAGAGAGAGAGAGAGAGAGAGAGAGAGAGAGAGAGAATTTGAATATATAGTGGTTCAACTATCATTGTCATTAATCCTAATTCACTATCCAATGGTTTTCCATTGAATTTTTTGTCTCCCACTATAGTTTGTAACAAACTACAAGATGTTCAGTAAAATCACAATCCAAATAATATTGGAAATATAAAATCTTTGAACTGGACTCTCGTTGAATTGTACATAGTACCCAAGCTAAATCCTTGCAAAATCTTTTGTATCTTTCAGACCCGACAATTGTGCTTCAAAGTCTCTATTATGGAGCATTATTTCCTCGATCATATCAGTATCTTAAAGGTTGGTACGCCCTAATATTGAGAAGAACTTCCACTTTTCCCATAAACTTCCACACTCCATTACCAAAGTAATTATGGAGAGAATAACCTCTTTTTATTTCTGCTGAACTTGTCAAAACCAACTTCAACGTCACACACTTTTCAAACCTCTGAAATCTAAAAAAAATATTCAAAGAAATATTAAATACAACAATAAAATATCCTTAAAAAATCACACATATCTAAAGATGATATTTAGATCCACATATAAAAGGAAAAAGAATGAGGTAGATGATGAAAAAAAATTGTTTGCAAGACCTTCAAAACATATTCAAAATTCTTTTGAAATTGAGAGAACAAGTGTGTTGTGAAGTTTCAAATCAATAGTGGAAGTTTTTTTTAAAAACATTTTGAAATATTTTGACCAAAAAATATTTTATATGTGATGGAGATCTAGCACAAAAAATAAGTGAAATGGTGTATGGTTTGAGTCATAAGCAAAAGATATGATTCAAATAAAAGGATAAAGTGATTTGAATCAAGAAGCAAAAACACATGAGAATCCATTTGTGTGATTATAGTCAACCATTCTATGATTTGAATAATGAAACTAGTGATTCGAATCAGATTTTCAAAAGCAAAATAAAGGAAATTCCAATTCATTCTTATTCGAATCAGACATCCTTGCGATTGGAATCAAAGTGATGTGACTCGAATCATGAATCATGTGGTTCAAATAATGACAAATAGAAATCAGTCTGAGCTCTATGCAATCTTAATTCGAGTCATATAATAGTGTGATTCGAATCACACTTCTATAATCTTAATTTATGCAAAATTAAATTATTTTTTTGAGATTCTAATATTGTCATGACTGAATCATTATGAAATATAGTTCTTTATCCAAAACTCAACAAATTGACTTGAAGCATATTGGTTAAACTATAACCAAATCTTTTGATTTATGCATGCATAAAAATCAGTTTAAAAATCATATTGATATGCACAATCTGTGAGGAAACTCAATAATGATATAAACAAAACCAAGATCTAATATAGAAGTGATCAAAATATTAAAATCTATGTGTTAGAACAAGATTTGTTCATGACATATATCCTTTGGGTTTTGATAATAACAAAGTATTGAAATAAAAATAGTGTTATCTAATGTGTGTTCCATGTATGCAAGTTCTAAAGCTTAAAGAGAATACTTTCAAAATCTAATATAAGGACGCATTTGAGAGAAACTGGGTTACTAGCCTCTGGTGGTTCCGAATCTGAAGAGAACTCTCTAAGTGATGTCTAGCATAGACTCTAAAGCTAAAAGCCTTAACATTAGAAGAGAAACATATTGTCTCTATACTTATTAGATGTATCAGCTTCTGGTGAACATTCAGAGTTAGTAATAAAACTAAAGTTATTCGTACTGTAGAAAGCAAGTTGCATTATCAAATCAGCTTCTGGTGAACATTCAGAGTTAGTAATAATCCCAGATAATGAAATCAAAGACTTTGCTAAGGACAAGATTTTGTTAATGCCATTACTCATCCTAGACTCATACTCTAGAATGAATTATGGTGTTGCTATCAGGTTAAGGCATAAAGCAAAAGAAAATCTGTCAAGACTAACATTTATAGACTCATAGAAATACGAGTACCAATATCCAAAGTTGTATTTGCTGCAGATATTACAGAAGAAAGGAGAAAGGCATCTTCCATGGTACTTGATCAAAGGTTGTTTACAACATTTGATGGAAGAAGAGCCTGCATCCCAGACTCAAGAGCTAAAAGCATGAAGTTTGGTGAAGAAAGTGGAATCATTGGTTTAAAGGCCAGTGAATCAGAATCTACTCAAGACAATATTCATATTCCATGGTCAGATCTGAATACTCATCTGAAGCATGACCAAGAAAAAAAAGGTACGTTTTGTCCTTTCCTTGAAAACTTCTTGACTCAATGAAATATTTATGTGTGAGTAAATACAAAGTCTCTATTAGATCTCTATAGAAATTCTTTTAAGAATCTTCAGAAATATTTGAAAAGAAACTATGTTGTATTTGTCTATACTGAATATGTCATTAACTAGATGATGATCATATTTATGGAATCATTACCTTCACCTTTTGTGATGATACTACTGCTAGTTATTTGTCAAAGAAACCAATACAATATTTATTAATCAATCATGACTCTAGTTCCAAGAGAAAAAGCTTGATTCTGAATAGAATATCAATGACTGATGACTAACAAAAGATGTCTCACTCGAAGTCTAACCTTACTAGACTCTGATGACATATAACTTTTAAAAATTGTCAGTCTTTGAGATTCAGAAAAGGAATCTCTACTTTTAATAAAATAGTTTAATTAAAAATCATTTAAAACAACTCAATTTACTTAAAACTCCATAAAGTTGAAAATCATGTGGTGGATTCAAGAAATCTGCTGGGTAAGAACCTTAGGGTAATGTTGTTTTATTTTTTATATACTTCTACTGTCTATATCCCCTGTATTTGTGAAACATCATTTCATGTCTTCTTTCTGTTCTTCTGACAAGATTCTTATTCCTTTAGAGTCTTGTTTAGTTCGTTTTTTTTTATTGTTTTCTTCTATGTTGTTCAAACCAAACTTGAGATGAATTCTCTAGTTAATTCTCCTTTGAATCAACTAGTTGTCATCAATGAAACGTTTATGGATCTTAATGAGCTGTTAAAGCTTGGTTTTAACTTTTGGAAGATTGTGTCTAAACCGGGTCGGAATGGATACTTTGATATGCTTTGTGGTTTCACTTATCCAAGACTTGTCAAAGAGTTTTTGATTAATGTTTCCATTGTTGAGCTATATTCTGAGTGTGCTATTATTTTCAAGGTTTCTGGTGTTTCTATAAAAGTAACCTCTAAGATGATTGCTAATGTAATCAACTGTGAGGAGTTCTTTCAGAACTGCTGATCCAACTGGGAGTTATTATAAGTTCAAAGGATGATTCTTCTAAAATCTGGAGAGAAAAGCTTGAAGCTATCTATGAGAGATTATGATGTTAGATTTCTGCAAATATATGCCTTGTAATTGTTAAACATCTTGTATTAAATAGTCTTTTTATAAAATATTGTTCATGTTCTTGTGTGTCTTAACTGTTTATATATACACATTTATTTATGTTGTTCAAGAGAATAATAAATAGGATAAAAACTCAAAAAACTTGCAACATTCTCATTGACAGACTGGAAGATATTACATATTATTAAAAATAAACTTTTTAGACATTTGGATATGTCCTAAGATAATCACTAGGCTCATCTGACAATTCTAGACTGTTTAAATAATCTTCCCAATCTTCCCTTGCAAATTCAACAACCTACTTCCTCAGAAGATTCTTGTGTTTTGACCTAGAAGTTTTATTTCTTTTTTGTGTCTCAATAAAGGTTGTTGTAGAAGTATGTGCCTCTAAAGTTATCTACTTGCTTGTAGATCCTTCAGTTGATGCATTCTTCTTATTTGCTTGAGTTGTTACATTTAGCATTGTTGTCTTTGTAAGATCTCTCTTTGGAACCTAAATTTGTTTCTGCTTATACAATTTTGTGCTCAAAAGATTAAGTGATTAAGAAATTCAGTCTGCTAAGGGTTTTATAGAGTCTATTCATCTGATTACCTTGAGTATTTTTTTTTTAATATTGATTAGTCAAATTAATTTTTAATGTATGACTATTGGGAAATGATGTCTAGTGTTTAGTCCTATTAAGATTCTCTTAACAACTGTATATGTTATGTTAACTAGTTAATTGTTGGTTTTGTTCATCTTCTTACTTCATTTATTCATTTATTAGAAAATCATAGAGAAAAGTAAAAGATTGCACATGCAAAATAAGAAATGGTCATAACAAATCTTCAGTAATCAACTTAAGGGATTACAAAACGAGACTAGAAAGTAATAAGAGTATAACTAATCTAATTCCTCTATTTCCTTATGAGCCATCCAGTTTCCCCAATCGATGTCAGGTTCATCGTCATCCACATCCTCATCCTCTAGTTCTGAGACAACCAGCTGATTAAATATTTCATCTTTGATCTTCTTCTTGTTTTTCTTCTTCATTGGTTTCTTATTTGGTTTCAAATCAGTAGCTGATGGACCTTTTTCAGTAGGTTTCTGAGCAGTTGAGGATAAACCCTCGTCAGAAGATTTCGATGTAGTGGACAAAGGACCAGTCATAGATGCTTCAGAACCTACTAGCTTCTGAAGATCTTGAGTCTCCAGACTAGTATCACTCTTTGAAACTTCTGTTATAATGGAGATGTTGGTGCTCTTAGATGTTGTCTCCATATTATGTTGTAGGATGTTGATGAAAATGACCTATACTTCTGTCGTTTTATAGTGGAGTCTGGATGACCCAAACAACGGAATAAAATCCTTTCTTGATTCTTGGAATGGTTACGACCAATATATAATAAAAATGCATTGTACAACTCTTTAATGATCTCTTTTACTTGATTGTTTTCTCTTCATTGGGAACTGGTCACGTAATGATGCCCTGTTACACATTTATGACTATAGTTGGTTTCCTTTTATTTTTATTCTTTTAGATGTGACAAAGGCGAGAGAAAGAAAGGGTAGTATTTAATAAAGAATATGAACCCTTGAGATTTAATATTGTTCATTTATAATATAATATACTTTTAAATTTCTATTATTTTGGTTTTTTTTCCGAGTGGTATATTTTAGTTTTCTTGAACATATAACTAAAAGGGAGCTTACAAACCACAACCTTGGACTATTAGACTCAGAGGGAGCTTACAAACCTTAGACTCTGATGTTGCTAAAAAATTAAAATATTTTTTCTTGAATATAATACTTAGGGGAAATTTACAGAACTTAACCTTGAACTATTAGACTCAGGGGGAACTTATAAACCTCATACCCTGATGTTGTTATGAAAATTATAATTGCCCAACATTATTCTTTAAATACTTATGTTTTTCATCATAAAAAAGGGAGAAATTGTTAGAACAAGATTTGTTCATGACATATATCCTTTGAGTTTTGATGATAACAAAGTATTGAAAGAAGAATGGTGTTGTCTAATGTGTGTTCCATGTATGCATGCTCTAAAGCTTAAAGAGAATACTTTTAGAATCTAATATAAGGACACATTAGAGAAAATTTGAGTTACTAGCCTCTGGTGGTTCAGACTCTGAAGAACACTCTCTAAGTGATATCTGACGTAGACTCTAAACTTGAAGGCCTCGACATTAGAAGAGCAACATGTTATCTCTACACTTAGTAAATGTATAAGATTTTTCCAAAGCTAAAATTATCCGTACTGCAGAAAGAAAGTTGTATTATCAAACCATTTTGTCAGCTAAAGTCTATGTTCACAAGGCTCAAGAAGAGTTGACATGCTTTACGGATATATACTCTCAATGGAGCTAGAGTCTATGTTTTACGAAAGTGGTACAATTATATATACCTTATGTGTTATGCTTTAATTATGCTTGAAAAGATGCAATAATCAAAATGAAGGATATTTTAAGTGATTACGAAGAGGGTAAGTAATGACTAAAGATAGTTAATGAGAAAAAGAACTCATTGAAGATGAAACATCCTTGAAAACATGTGGCGAGCTTTGAGGCCAATTGTTAGGCAAAAATATGAGATGCAATAGTCTAGAGGGGGAGGGTAAGTAGACCTCCCAAATAAAACTTGAGCGATTTGAAAATTAGTTTAGTTTAAAAACCTTATCATTGTTCAAAAATTGTTTACGTAGTAGAAGAAAAGTGTATAAGATATTGATTATGCTTATTGGACTGTATATGCACAAGTGATTTAATATTGCTCTTTTATGTAAGTAGAAATAGAGAATTTCGAACAATGTTAGCGCGCCTTTGTTTAACCTTTTGTAGTATAGGTACGAAAATATAAAGAGATTTATGATTTTTGATCCTTGTCCTTCGTTGGGGAGTAAAGTTTCAATTTGGTGGAAAGACGTTTTTGTAGTGGGATCGTCGTTTGGGCATAGCAATTGGTTTATTGATTCTATTTCTTGTGAAGTTGGTAATGGTGACATTTTATATTTTTGGCGCGAAAAATAGTTGGGTCTAGAGCCGCTGTGCAGAATTTTATTTCTCTTTTTGTTTTGGTTAATTTGGACAAGTGCAACATTGCTCATAACGAAGTTTGGACAAACGAAGGGTGGTGGTGGCAGCTTGCTCTGTTGCACAGTTCTGTTCAGCAGTAGGAGGATTTACTACTGTATGAACTGCTATTGCTACTGTTGTAGTTAGTTTTGTTGGACCAGCAGTCGTTCAACTATAGTGTGTGGTGGTGTGATAATTCAAGTTTTTTGGTAAAAAGTTGCTATGTCAAGATTGCGGAGTTGGTTAACTCGGATTCAAGGTTGGATGGGTCTATTTTGGTTGCTTTGGAAGAGTTGTGGAGGACAAAAGCGTTGAGTAAATTCTTGGTCTTTGGTTGGAGATTAATATTGGATCGGCTTCCTACTCGTGTAAATTTGGAGCGTCATAGTGTTTTGAGTGGTCTTCGCAATGTTATGTATCCTTTGTGTGGGGGAGCAATTAAGACTCAGATCATCTTTTTGGTAGTTGTCTGATATCAGAGGTTTGGTGGAATCTTTCGTATGAGAGGATGCGGATTAGGAAACCTTCTGGTTTGGTTTCTCCACATCAGCATATCAAAGCTTTGGAGGTTTCGACAAATTCTTGTCTTGAGCTGGATATTGGTTGGATCTTCAGATTGGCTATTTGTTGGACTATATGAGCTTGTCAAAATTCTATCATTTTTTAGGGGGATTCGTTGGTCAATTTTGATGGGTTGGGTATGATCAAATATTTGTCGTGAGAATGGTATATATTGGTGCTAAAACTGAATTGTGTTATTTCTTGGTCGGAGTGGTGTGTCACCCTGAATTTAGGTTTAAATTATTTTTGTTTGGTCGCCCGTTTTTTGTGTTCTATTAGTTTTTTGTGATTGCGTATCCTCAGATTGCACCTTTTATATGTTTTAATCCATTTGCTTATTTAAAAAAAAAAGTAAAAATCTAAACTTTATCTATTGTATTCTTAAATAAAAATCATTAAGAGTTAGAGAGAAAGAAAGTGATAAAAATTATCAGAGTGTGTTTAATTAGAACACTTTTGTATATCTTGTGAGAAGTCGATGATAATTAATCGGACATAACCTCTCTCCTTCATGCATAAGTCAATTTAAATCAAACTTAAAACAACATTTATGTGTCAATAATCTACTCTATTTATTTTTATTCATTAATAATTGGTTTAGACTACACATAATTTCAAAATTTTATAGTTTGAATTTGATTTTCTTGGTTTGTTTGATTTTAATTGCCAATGTAACTTCTTTCTCATTGTTGAATTTCAAACATTATGTAATATGTAACATGATAAAGAACTTTGCTACTTGGTACAAAGACTTTTCTCTAAAAACCTAAAGAACAAAGGAAATGGCCTACCATAGGAAATTATTCTAAGCACCCTTTGAGGATCATAACACATGATAAAGTCAATTATTTTCAAAGTGAATGGCCATGAATTAAACAGCATAGTATTGACTTGCTGCACGAAACATATGATTATAGTTACAATGTAGCATGAAAATTTGAGAGAAAAAAAGAATGTCTTTTTGCTTTGTTGGCCATTGTTGCTTAAAAGAGAGAAAGAATGGACACTGAATAAGATTGAGTGGATATTCCAATGATTATATAAGGGCCCATTTGTATCAAGAAAGAGGCTTTTTAAGGTTCATTTTTTGCAAATTCTCTTTTCTCCAAATCATACCTCTCTGCCTCTCTCATGCACGCTTCCTTTTCATTTTTTTCCTCTCCCACTACTGCATTAAAGTTCAAACCACATTACTTTTATTAAAAGAAACACAAAAATATTAAGGTCAAATAAGTTAAATATTGTTTGTTTGAATGTGCTCTAACATATCAAATATTCTTTTTAGTCTTTCATTATAGTTGTACTAAAAATAATGGCTCAGAAGTAAACCCTTTTGATGAAAAACTAAAATATTGTTGTCCCTTTTTATAATTAATTTTAATAAAAAATAAATATTTGTACATAATCGTTATTTATTTTTAAAAATATTTCTCATTATTTTTAATTAAAATTTAAGCTACAATGTTATTAAGCAAATTTAAATTCAATTTATTTTATTTTGTATAAAATAATATATTTGAGAGGGAATATTTCTCTCACAAAATTATGTAACACATTTATGAGAGAATTTGTTACGAAAATATTGCTGAAGAATAATATCCAACTCAAATTTCTTTACTATATTTGCTTCGTGAGGGATTTTTTGTGACAAAAATTTACCTCACAAATTGCGCCACTAATTTATATTTATTTATGATTTATCAACTATTAGATTTTTCTTCACTAAGTTCATCGCAATTAGTGAAGGATTTAATTTCCTCACAAATTTTTGTCTCTAATTTATATTCTTTTAACAATGTTGTTTATTTTTTATCAGCATAATATATTCCTATTTTTTTTTTCGATCTGCCATCTACTAACCATGGTGTTCACTTGTCAACAATATCTTTTTGCTCCACGCTCACCGCACCACTTGTTGTGAATCTTGTTGTGAATTACGACAAAATTTAATATCAATTTGTGAGGAAAAGAATAATAGCAACCAAAATAAATGGTTTTCAACAATAATAATTTGTACACGGATAATATAACAGAATAAGATAATAAAAAATCGAAGGTTTGTTTACCCAGTTCGATCAAACGATCTACACTGGGGAGAGAGCAACTCTCTAATTCACTATACTCAGAAAGCTGTTACAAGAGATTACAGATGAGTTACAAGAAAATATTCTTTGCCTTCAAATTTTCAAGAACAACCTTATTTTCTACCCAAGTGTTTCCCAACCTCTCCAACTCTTAATATATGAATCACTCAAATCCAAGATTTAATAGTGTTTCACAATAACCTTAAACAACTTCAAAGTTTTATCTAAACCTTTGCTTTTCTAAGATTTTCCTTGTGAATAGCTGAAACTTTATGTTATGCCTTTAAACCTCTGCCCTCCCTTGCTGGTGTAAGATCTAAGATTGTCATACACCAACCATATAAGAGATACATATTTATAATAGCAAATATCTAACAAACAAAGTCCAAAACCACATTGATCCATAGACCGATTAGAAAAAAGCCTGAAAAACTAGTGTAAAAATACTTTCTTAGCAGAGGTTTTTAAGTCAGTTCATCAATAACCCGACTTAAGAAGCCACACAGTGACAAATTCGTAAATATTTGAAACTTTGTTATGTCGTGTCTATGTTTAACCGACCTAACAAAGATTAAATAAAAAAAATATAATTTACATTAAATTCCTTAAGTCGGTTCTTTTACCGAAATGACTTAAGAAGTTTATTTATTAAGTCACATGTTTATTACCTGACCTAAGAGGTTCTTACAAGGCCCCGGTTCGATTCCTACTTAATACATTTTAGTGAAATAAAACAATTATAATATAATTTATGTTGATATGAGGAATCGAACATAAACCTCAATATCCTTAATCCTCATTCACGTTTTTCCTTTTCCCATTCCTCATTCACGTCTTCTCTTTTTCCAAATTTAAACCTCAATATCCTTAATCTCATCTTCGTCCCATGTCCTTTAGATTTCGATAAAAGCTTCATCACCATTTTCATTTCCATTGCGTCTTCTCTCCTTCCTCAATCTATTTTCTCAATTAAAGCGAAACCCTAAAAGTTGTTGAACCACACTGTATCTTCTTTCCGGTTCAATCTGGGGGCTTCGATTCATGCTTTAATATTACGATCGGATTTTGATTCTAATGTATTTGTTTATAATGCGGTTGTTTCGACTTATGGTAAATGTAATGCGCTTGTTCACGCGCGTAAGGTGTTTGATGAATTGTGTCATAGAGGGACTTGTGATTTGGTGTCGTGGAATTCAATTGTGTCAACTTATTTGCATTATTTTGTTTCGAAAGTTGCAGTTTCGCTTTTTCGTGAAATGACAGTGAGTTATGGGTTGATGCCGGATGCTGTTGGTGTTGTTAATATACTTCCTGTTTGTGGTTTTCTTGGTTTGGGGTTACTTTGGAAACAGGTTCATGGTTTGGGGTTACATTAGAAATCTGTTATTGAATGGTTGTTACTGGTTTTGTCTCTGTAGGTGCTAGACTGATGGTGTTGAGCAGGATCAACAAGAGCAAGGGTTAAAGGCGGCTTTTGTTCAAAATTTGGGTAATTCTTCCATGGATAATTCTTCCTCCTCCATGGGTAATTCTTTCATTATTTAATTGTTTACCTATCTTGTTTGCTTTTATGATTATAATGTAAGTTTTTTTCCCTATAGTTGAAATATAATGACACCGGAAGAGAGAAAGAACACTTGCCACAAGTCGGACAATGGAATATGATGAACAAGGTCAGCTCAGGCATGAACATATTATCATGTAAATATTTCATATATAAAAGAGAGGAAGCGAAAAGCACTTTTATATGAAGAAAAAAGGAAATAAATTGTTCTTACTAATTTCGATGCAAAAAGTTATAAATGGAAGTACTATAAGGTATTGGGCATGCATCAATTTCTCACGAAGTGTACAAGAAAGTATAGGTCGTGGATTTTGCCAACAGTTGGTTCAGAAGTGTCGAATCTCAAGCATGGTAAAAACTCAAACTTTGATTATGCCCTTGTTAGCACAGTTTTGGTTTCAGAAACAAATTATATGAATGTAAAAAAAACTAAGTGCATACTGCCTATCAGGAATTTAGTCAGGAACCTGTGATTCCTGTATATTCAGCAAGACCGGATTAGGTCAAGAAGGCTTTGAAGTATGTACATACTACTGCTATAAATAAACTTGATGGTAAAGAGCTAGAGTTGTTGATTGCCATTCTTCCTGACATCAATGGCTCTTTGTATGGTATGATTCTGCAATGCTACTCCATTTGCATCATTTCTTAATCTTGATAGGGGGAAAAACTTTTATGAGTTATAGAAGTTATAAGAAGTTATAGCACTACGCCAGAAATGAGTTTTAGCAGCGCACCCTTTAGCAGCGCTTCTTAAATAAGCGCTGCTAAAGGGTGGGTAAAAAAAAAGAAAAAAAATTTCCCACCTAAGACAGCGCTTTTGAAAAAGCGCTGCTAAAGGGGGGCCCTAAGAAAGCGCTTTTTAAAAAGCACTGCTAAAGGGGTGGCCTAAGAAAGCGCTTTTAAAAAGCGCTGCTAAAGGGGGACCTAAGAAAGCGCTTTTAAAAAGCGCTGCTAAAGGTGTCCCCTTTAGCAGCGCTTATTCTATAAAGCGCTGCTATATGGCATTGCTAAGGCACCCTAAGAAAGCGCTTTTAAAAGCGCTGCTAAAGGCCTTTAAAAGCGCTGCTAAAGGGGGACCTAAGAAAGCGCTTTTAAAAAGCGCTGCTAAAGGGGGCCCTTTAGCAGCGCTTTTTCTATAAAGCGCTGCTATATGGCATTGCTGAGGCACCCTAAGAAAGCGCTTTTAAAAGCGCTGCTAAAGGCCTTTAAAAGCGCTGCTATAGGTATTAGTATTATAATTTTAAAATACCCTCCAGAATTTTAAGAGAAACAGAACAATCACGTACATTTCTTTTCTTCTGTCTTTCTCCTCTGGCGAACGAACTTGCCCTATTCAAACTTTCTGTTGCTGTCATCCGCCGTCCGACCGTCGCCCACCGTCCGTTCACCGTCCATTTTCGAGTGCATCCGTCCGTCTGCATTGCATTTCCACCATTGTTAAGGTATGTGACAGTTTCAAGGGATTTTCTTATTTTTTTTTCTTTTCACCATTGTTGGTATTTGAAGACATTAAAGGTTTTGAAGGTTGTTGTTAATACTATTATCTAAATATTGATGGTTTTTCTTTTCACCATTGTTGGTATTTGATGGTTTTTCTATATATTTGTTTTCACCATTGTTGGTATACTATTGTTTTTGTTGTTGGTATACTATTGTTTTTGTTATCTAAATATTGATGGTTTTTATTTTCACCATTGTTGGTATACTATTGTTTTTGTTGTTGTGTAGATATGTTTCTTTTGAGGACATGCAAGTAAATTTTAGTGTTGATAACGTATACTGTTGTTGAGTAATTGTTTTTGTTGTTGCGTTCAAGTATGATAAGTATATTGTTGTTTTGTATTGAAGGTTTGAGGACATGCATGCAAGTAAATTTTAGTGTTGTTGTTGTGTAGAAATGACTTATTGAAGGTTTAGTGAAGGTTTTATATGTTGATATGTTATTATGATGGATTTCTCAATGTTTATATGATATATATGTTATTATGGTTTTATATGTTTAGTTAGGATTTCTCAATGTTTAGTAAGGGTGTCATTTTGGTTTAAGGATTATCTAGTAATTTTAATATGATTTGTTTTGGTGGATTATCTAGTATTTTTAATATGATTTGTCTTGGTTAATTATTAATATGATTTGAATAAAATTTATATTTTGTCTGCTATAGGGGTTACCTGTGAAGAGCAAAGCTGTGATCGTTTCCAAGCATCCTATTGCGTATCATTCTTAGAAGTTAGCGATTTCCTTACAGGTATTCTCTGTTTTGTTTAACTTTTATAGTTTAGTGTAGATTACTCAATTAGTATGGATAAAAAATGGATGTCTGGTAATCGATTGTCAAAAGAGTATGAGAATGGGGTATCGAAGTTCGTTAAGTTTGGTGTTGAACACGCCAAAGACCCCAGTAGGATCACATGTCCTTGCTTAGGATGCTGTTATGGGCGTCGAGTTGACGCCGTTCAGTTGGAATATCATTTAATGAGACATGGAATTGATCGAAGTTACACATGTTGGACATTACATGGTGAGATAAGTAACAAGAATGTTGAACCTCGGAATAATACGACATGTGCTTCAAAGGACAATGGCAGAGATACATATGATTGTGATCGAGTCGAAGAGATTGCAGAAGCACTTGAAGAAGATCTTCAAGATTGTCCCAAGATGTTTGAGAGGTTGGTAAGCGATGCAGAGAAACCGTTGTATAAAGGTTGCACTACTTTCACAAGATTGTCCGCGGTATTAAAGTTGTATAATTTAAAGGCGGGTAATGGATGGTCGGATAAAAGTTTCACAGAGTTGTTAGCCCTACTTCAAGAGATGCTTCCGGAGGATAATGTTCTTCCCAATCGAACCTATGAAGCTAAAAAAATGTTATGCTCTATTGGCATGAGCTATGATAAGATACATGCTTGTCCAAATGATTGCATTTTGTTTCGAAATGAATATGCATCATTAAACGAGTGTCCTAAATGCGGTGTATCTCGGTATAAGAAAAAATTGTCACCAGCAAAAGTATTATGGTATTTTCTTATAATTCCGAGATTCAGACGCATGTTTCGTAGTGAAACAGATGCAAAACACCTGACTTGGCATGCAGATGATAAAATTGTAGAGGGGAAGTATCGACATCCGGCAGATTCACCACAGTGGATGAAAATTGATAATGATTATCCTGATTTTGGAGAAGAAGCTAGAAACCTTCGCTTGGCATTATCGACTGATGGAATGAATCCGCATGGTCTGCAGAGTATCTCACATTCTACCTGGCCTGTAATTATTATGATTTATAACCTACCTCCATGGCTATGTATGAAGCGTAAGTACATGATGTTATCTATGTTAATTTCTGGCCCTAAACAACCAGGGAATGACATAGACATATACCTGACACCTCTAATCGAAGACTTAAAGAGTTTGTGGGAGAACGGTGTGGAGGTTTATGATGGATATAGGAAAGAAAGTTTCAATTTGAGGGCGATGGTGTTTGGCACAATTAATGATTTCCCAGCATACGGAAATCTATCGGGGTATAGCATTAAAGGTCAATGTGCGTGTCCTATCTGTGAAGAAAACACAGATTGGACGCGGTTAGAATTTGGTCAGAAAAATGTCTTTCTTGGTCATCGTAGATTCTTAAATTCTAGTCATCACTACCTGGAGAAAAGCATTCAATGGAGATTCAGAACAACGTAAAGCTCCACCTACATTGACCGGCGAACAAATTTTTGAAAAGGTGAAAGATGTGAGTACTAAGTTTGGCAAGCCTTTTGCTCATACGCTTGTCACGCGTGGGTGGAAGAAGAGGTCAATTTTGTTTGAGTTGCCGTATTGGAAGTCGTTGTATGTAAGACATTTTCTTGATGTTATGCATATTGAAAAAAATATATTTGAAAGTGTTATTGGTACGTTACTCAATATACAAGGAAAGTCTAAGGATGGCCTTAAAGCAAGAAAGGACTTGGTAGCAATGGGAATAAGGAATGAATTAGGACCCTTGAAGAAAGGAAACTGCACATATCTATCACCTGCTGCTTATACTCTATCTAGAAAGGAGAAAAAGATACTGTGTAAGTTTCTGAGTGAAGTTAAAGTTCCAGAAGGATACTCTTCAGATATTAGAAGACTTGTTTCTATGAAAGACCTCAAGTTAAAAATTTTAAAGACACATGACTGCCATGTTATAATGGAACACTTTCTACCAATAGGTATACGTTCTATTTTGCCAGAAAAAGTGAGAGGCGCAATAACTAAATTGTGTTTTTTCTTTAGGTCAATCTGTAGTAAGGTGATAGATCCTGCGATCTTACCAACATTGCAAAGAGAAATAGTTATTACTTCGTGCGAGCTTGAAATGTATTTTCCTCCATCATTTTTTGACATAATGGTACATCTAGTTGTTCATCTTGTGAAAGAGACACAACTGTGTGGACCTGCCTATATGAGATGGATGTACCCTGTTGAACGTTATATGAAAATATTGAAAGGGTATGTGAAAAACCGAAGTCGACCAGAGAGATGTATTGTTGAACGATACATTGTTGAAGAAGCTATTGAGTTTTGTACTGAATATTTGTCCAACGTTCAATCCATTGGCCTCCCAAAATCTCATGTTGTTGAAAAAATAGATGGTAAACAGTTAATTGGAAATAAAGTTGTGACAGTTTCAAGGGATGAACGGGAGCAAGTGCATTTGTATGTTCTGCACAATGACATTGAGGTTGAGCCATATGTTGAAATGCACAATGACGTTCTCCGAGGTTTAAATTTGAATAGAAATGAAAATTGGATAGTACGTGAGCACAATCGAAGTTTTATACCATGGTTCAAGGAGCATATTTTTTCAAAGTTTTATTCTGATCCCGCTTCAATAACAGAAAGGTTGAGATGTTTAGCATATGGTCCAAGTTTGCATGTGTTTTCTTATAGCGCTCCCTTCTGGATTTTTGAAAGTATCTATTGATATTGCATTAGAGGGGAGTGCGTTGTTGCCTATACCAGATGATATTTCAGGCGCAACAGTGGTGGGAGACGCAGTATGATCGTATGTGGCATGGCCGGCAAATCTGATTTGCATAGATGATGAGGTAGGTTGAACCTTTTAATACTCAAATGTTTTATGATTCATACATGAAAGTTATTCTTACATCTACATTTTCTTATTTACATGATGATCTTAGACTCCTACAAAATCCAAATCAAAAGATGATAGAATTATTGTGCGGGATACCGATTCAGCTGCATCAAAGAAACAGGTACTACTACAGTTACATGACTATCTTGTTATACAATATTAATTACTGAACTTATATATGACTTTTAGGTTCATGATCAGCAGTCGCAACAAGTCAGCAAGGGTAAGATGCCTGAAACTTCCAAGGTTCCCAGAAAAGCAATTGTTCCTCGATTTAGGATGTGCCTTGAAACATATGTCGGAACACCAGATGTGCCTGAGGGTGGCGTCCGTCAAATACATATGGAGGCAGGTATTTTCAGTTTTGAATATCCCGAAACAATTGCTAAGGAGGATTTTGATCAGGTTTTCAACCATTCTGAACTAGGTGTCGGTGTTATGCATTCATACATCAGGTACTTCGATCCATTTTAATTAAATAATTGAACATTTTAAAATTTGCTCGTTTAACTTAATATTCTAATGTTGATTATGTTTTTTTAGGTTCTTGTATGACAAGTTATTGGTCCCGAATGAATTGACTTCAGTATTCGCATTCTTATCTGCTAGCTGTGTCAACTCACGTATAATAGACCAGTCACCAGATACATTCAAAGAGTACACAATGCAGAGATTTATGCGCGCGACTACGGAGAAGTTGTTCTTGTTGCCATATAACACTGGCCATGGGTTAGATTTTATTCTAAATTCATTTATTATAATTGTTCGATTTTTCCCTTTCTATATATATAACATTTCCGTCCAAACTGTTGTCTTATTTTATAGTGGACATTGGTTGTTGATCGCAATTAATCCGACGAAAGAAATAGTGTATTATATAGATTCATTGGATGGCGATACAACAAAATATGAAAATCTGAGGAACTTTGTTGATACGTAAGTGATGACATATACTGTTGTCTTTAATTATATATCTTTATTTATTATGTGACATTGTTCTAAATATGCGTTTATATTATATTAGAGTTATACAAATATTCAGAGCACAAAGAGATGCAACGGTGCCAAAAAGTAAGGCTAACAACATCAACTGGATCAGAGTGGAGGTATATTCTCGCATGTTTCTACTTGATAAAACTATTTAAACTATATATCCAGATAAATGTTCGTTTGTTTTTTCCATTTACAGTGTCCTCGGCAGCGCAATGGTATTGACTGTGGATATTTTGTATTGCGCTTTATGAGGAAAATTATTCTTTCTAGTCAACTTGAGATTCCAGTCCTGGTATGGATCAATTCATTATATAAGTTATATGATTCATTTTGATAATTATCCGATACTTCATCTGAGTAATTAGTTTTAAACTTAAATCTTATTCAATCTGTTATATTATGTAGTATTATGGTGAATTCAAGTGCGCTACTTACACGAAAGCAAAATTGGAAGAAATTAAAGAGGAATGGTGTCAATTTATTCTTGGGTTGAGAATTGTATAGAGTTATCGGATTGGAAGACTTGTAATTATATGTGAATTGAATGTATTTGTGTTGTTGTAATTCTGAGGATCGAATTTTGTTGTAACATATTTAAACAGGTTTATGTGTATATTAAAATGTTTATGAACAAAGTCATGAGTTACAATGTATCCAAAGTTTTGAATTGTACATATAAGGCCAAAGTTTGAATTGTATATTTAAGGCCAAAGTTTGAATTTTATTTATAAGGCCAAAGTGCTGAAATAAAGGCCTGAATTATAAGCAGGTTTGTGTAATATAAGCAGGTTGTTGGTAAAATATACAAAACAGGGTGAATATTTTATAAAAAAAAAATTTTAAAATCTGGGACATTAGACAGCGCTTTTACATAAAAGCGCTGCTAAAGGTCACAAATATTACGCTACAAAAGCGCTGCTAATGGTTTGGAAGGGGGGGGGGGGGGATCTAAGGCAGCGCTTGTAAAAAGCGCTGCTAAAGGGTGGGCTATGGCAGCGCTTTTGCAAAAGCGCTGCTAAAGGGGGGGATGGTTGGGGGAATTATGCAGCGCTTACAAAAGCACTGCTAAAGGGCTAAAAAAGCGCTGCTAAAGGTGCTGCTGAAGGGAGCTTTTAGCAGCGCTTTTTCATTGAAAAAAAGCGCTGCCTTTACCTTTAGCAGCGCCACTTTTGGCAGCGCTTTAAAGCGCTGCTAAAGGCAAAAAAAAAGCGTTGCTAAAGGTCTTTTTTGGCATAGTGTAGTAGCTTAATATTTCTTCTATTTGTGTTTCTAACATGTTGACCAGAAAAAAGGTGCTTCGCATTTTTCTTGTTAAACATATTTCATTTCAAATTTTCCCAGGAAGAAAATTACTTCAAGCTTGTGTTAAAAAAACAAATTTTTTATTCAGGTGATCTCAAAAGAATCTGTGAAACTGATCTAGGGTTGATTTCACAATGTTGTCTTGCAAAATACGTATTCAAGACTCACAGACAGTACCTGCAGGCAAATGTGGCCCTAAAACTCAATGTCAAGGTTTGTTATTATTAAATTATCTACTATAATTTATAATCAAAAAGGTCGAGGTGGCTACATGCTACATTTGAATATTTACGCAATTCTTTGGGACACATTTTTTCCAAGTATTGTTTTCATTGTCATTTCTTAAACAAATGAATTATTCTTTTAGATGGGAGGAAGAAACACGGTACTTTTGGATGCATTAAGTTGGAGGATTCCACTGGTTAGTGATATTCCAACGATAATATTTGGAGCTGATGTAACTCATGCAGAATTCGGAGACAATAATTGTCCATCCATTGTTGCAGTAAGCATTTCCAAGCTAATACAGCTCAGATATGGCCAACGTTCGATATATACTGATTATTTTCATCCAGGTTGTAGCCTCTCAAGACTGGCCAAAAGTAATGAAGTATGCAGGGTTGGTTTGTGCTCAGCCTCATCGGGAAGAACTCATCAAATATCTTTACAAATGTTGGAAAGATCCACAAAGGGGAGTGGTTTATGGTGGTATGATCAGGTACTTCAGCAGCAGCTCTTCTAAGTTCTAAAAATTGGAATGAACTGTTCGGTTCAACTAGGAACCAGCCAATTTGATGGTTGGTTTGATCCTGGTTATACCTTAGTTTGATCAAAACAGATGGAACCGTGGCTCAACCAGTTCTGTTTTGTGCTTCTTCAGGGAGCTTTTACTTTCATTTAAAAAGGCAACTAGACAAAAACCGTTGAGAATAGTCTTTTACAGGTAGGAATAATCTGTTCAGGTTTTTTCTACTGATTTTTCGAAAAAAAACTACGAATGAGAAGTTACTTAAGTATAACTATAACCACCATTTTCAGGGATGGGGTAAGTGAAGGACAATTCTACCAAGTTTTTCTATATGAGCTTGACGCCATCCGTAAGGTACTTGGACAATAATTAATATTTATACTATGAAACCTATTATAGTTAATATTTTTAAATAAGTACAGTAATTTAAAATAAATAAATTTTAGGCCGGCTTACTTGCAGCCTCTTTGGGGCGACCTTGACTATGATATCCTACAATTCTTACATTCTTATGATGTGTAGGCTTGTGCATCTTTGGAATCAAGTTACCAACCTTCGGTAACATTTGTTGTGGTTCAGAAACAACATCACACTAGACTCTTCCCAAACAATCACAATGACAAAAACAACACTGATACGAGTGGAAATATCTTACCTGGTAAAAGTTTTATGATACTATTAGATGCTAGAATTTGTGACATGTCGCTGTTTTAAGAATATCCATTTGTTAGTCTCTACATGACTTTCAGCTAGAGGGTTTTCTTAAATTTGTAATATATTTTGGTTACTCTACGATTTCATGAACTAGTGTCATAAATCAGCCATGAGTTGAGAGGTTTGTTTCCGACTATAATGTAGGTACTGTGGTGGATTCAAAGATCTGTCATCCTACTGAATTTTATTTCTACTTATGCAGTCATGCGGGAATTCAGGTATGATAATAATATTGATTTCCCTTCATTATATAAGATTCGGATTTTTGCAATGTGTAGCGGTATCCAATTTATGTTGTGGTTGGAAATTTTGCAGGGTACAAGTAGATCAGCACACTATCATGTCCTCTGGGATGAGAACAATTTCAGCATAGATGAGATTCAGTCTCTAACTAACAACTTATGCTACACGTAAATAGTTTCTCTCATTATCTATCATCTTGAATTTGTCGGCTCTATTCTTAACAATGAAGTAACCTTCCTAATGTTTTGGTTGCAGTTAGGCAAGATGTACGCGGTCTGTTTCTGTAGGTAATAAATTAATTATCTTTCTCTTACTAAACTGTCTAAGCATAAATAAAACGTAATTGACTGATAAGCATGGTAAATGTAAGTTTCAGACACTCCGAATCGCACATTTGTTTAAACAAAACTAGAAAAGTAAACATTGCAACTTTTGTACAACTAACTTACTAGTTAACATGCATCAATGGGTTGTCTATTATTAGGTCTGGTCACCAAATATAAAATCTTGTTTTGTGTGTAGTACCTCCAGCATACTATGCTCATTTGGCAGCGTACAGAGCTCGATGCTACATGGAACCGGATCATCCACTGGTGGTGGAGGAGGTTGGTTTGGGTGGGGTAGATGGTTTGGCTAGTCTAATGATGATAATTTTTGGCACGAAGCAAAACAAGCTAGTCTTACTATACTCGACATCGTTCTTGTAGTAAGAAATTCTCTCATACTATTTTCAATTCTTTTGCCCATAGTCATAAATTCGAAATTAATATTAAAACTATTTTACCTTCTCTTCTCTCCCTTCTTTTGCAATATCTCCTAGTTTCAAAAGGTGATTTGATCCTCGCCAGCATCATCAATCCATTGCTATATGGACTTCGAGGAGTGAGAAATGGATTTGGTCTCACAACATATGAAGTTTTGACAAATAGTTCTAACCGTGATCAACCTGATTTTGACGGCTCTTTGAAGAAGGAAGGTTACAAAAGTGCTTCTGCTAAAGAGAATGTTGTAAGAAAATGGGGTAGTGATTAGTATTTAGTGGATTTACTTGTTTGTAACACAAAAGGTTTTGTCTTCCCTTGGCATCTGAACAACTAGTTTTGGTTTTCTCTGTGGTTGTCCTGAGAATTTAGTTCATGTGCAAAATAATTAGTTTTGGTTTTTTCTGTGGTTGTCTTCCACTAGCATACTAAAAAAAGTGTTGTTACAAAAAAAAATTGACTTGTTAGGTCAGTTAAATATATCTGAAAGCCAAGACTTATTAAGTCGGCGCTGTTTAATTGACTTAATAACATTTTCTTAAGTCAGGTCTAAATCTGACTTAAGAAGTCGAAACTTCTTATGTCAGCAATTCTTAGGTCAGGTTTGGAACCGTCTTAAGAAGTCATTTTTAACCGACTTAACAAGCATTTTTTCTACTAGTGAAAACTCAAAAACATTCACTGTACGGATAACGCTATTCACCGACCGAATATTTTTTCTTGACTTTTCGTCCGATTTTCGCGGTAAATGAAATCTCCAAAATATTTTTTCTTTCTCTTCATCAACAAAGATTTTATGGAATATTTACAATAATCTCCACCTTGACTTTAAATCGTGTTGATACCAATTTAACAATCAACAACATTGTTGCTCTCTACCAAGTTGAAACTTTAATCAATAACTTTGATCAAATTCAAGCAACCCTTGAATCTTGATCTCGCAACTTGTATCCACTTGTTCCCAATTACCCTTTTTCTGCCTAGGTAATTTAATAAACCTACAAGTATGATTTTTCAACCACCCTTGACTACACATGTTTTCAAATGCCTCCCTGAAAGTTTTTCTTCTTTTATTTTCCACTCCTTCAGCCACATTAAAAACATAATATCCAAGGCTAGCATAATCGTCCCTTTGAGATGCTACAATAACCCTCCTTACCTTATCATGATTCAAATGATAATCATAGATCTTTGTAATCGTTCCCTCACTACTGCTAGCATCCATAGTAGGAAACTTCACCTCAAACTGAGTTTTCTCCGTTATAGTTTCTACTAGGTTTCTCCCTTGATTTTCACTATTCTTCTTCTGAAGAAATTCTCTACCAACCAAGTAAGTTGTTTTAATCTCAGATCTTCCCCAAAAACTCAATAACAACTCAGCGGTAACATGCATTTTTATCCCTTGATTTTTGCAAAATTCATTGTACTCCTCTGAAATTTTCTCAAGGCATTCATAACGCCTTAAACTCAAATCTCATAGCTCTTCCTTGTCATGAAAACCTCTACTAGTTAACGACAAATAAAAAATAACATTTGAGCCTTCTAAAATATATAGACCACATATTTTAGACCCTTTAGCAATAATCAATTCATCATGCGAAATCTTCAACACTCCACGTTCAACTCTAGTACAATAGCCTAGATCATCAAACATACTTATAGATACTAAATTTCACTGGAGTTCTGAAACATACCATTATGAATAAGAAGTTCACGATCATTAAATATTTTAAATCTGACCGTACCCCAATACCATGAACCTTGTATGCCTTATTATTACCAAGGCGAACTACTTCACCTTGCACCATCTTTTAAAGTTTCAAAGTATTCTATTCTTAGGCGCATGTGATAAGAGCAACCTGAGTCAATGACCCAACTATCTTTAGTTTCCAAACTCAATACTACTAGTACTTCGGCAACATCATAACTTTCCTCGCCCAATGCAACTACAACTTGAGCAGAATCTTTATTGACCTTTCTTTCAGGACAATCCTTTTTAAAGTGACCGATTTTCTGACAACTAAAACATTTTACCTTTGACTTGTCAGACCTCTTTGATTTGGACACCCCTTTATGCTCACCTCCTCCTCTTGACACATTTAAGCCTTCACCACTATCTTCAATCTTCAAATCTTTCGACTTTGAAAATTCTTTGAATTTCACAACTGTCTGGACTTCATCGAAAGTAATAGTACCTTCCTTACCATAAAGAAGGACATCTTTAAAGTGCTCAAAGGATCTGGGTAATGAACTCAACAGGAGCAAAGCCTTGTCCTCATCATCAATCTTCAGTTCAATATTCTCAAGATCATCGATAATCTTGTGAAATTCTATGAGCTGCTCAACCATGGATTTGTTCTTCACCATTCAAAATGAATAGAGTTGTTGTTTCAGATACAACTTGTGAGGCAAAGACTTTGTCATATACAATAATTCAAGTTTTGCCTACATAGCAACTGCAGTTTGCTCCCTGGCGACTTCTCTTAGAACTTTATCCCTGAGGCACAAGATAATGGCACTCCTGACCTTATCCACCATCTCGGTCTTCTGTACTTGTGTAAGCCTTGCATGCATCAATGATTCACTCTTCAAAGCATCGATACACTTCTCTTGACATAAAATTGCTTGCAATTTAATTTTCGACAACCCAAAGTCATTTTTACTGGAAAATTTCTCGATCTGCCATCTACTAACCATGGTGCTCACTTGTTAACAATATCTCCTTGCTCCACGCTCACTGCACAACTTGTTGTGAATTACAACAAAATTCAATATCAATTTGTGAGGCAAAGAACAATAGCAACCAAAATAAATGGTCTTCAGCATTAATAATCCGTACACAAATAATATAACAGAATAAGGCAAGAAAAAATCAAAGGTTTGTTTACCCAGTTCGATCAAATGATCTACTCTGGGAGAGAGAGTAGCTCTCTAATTCACTATAATCAGAAAGTTGTTACAAGAGATTACAGTAAGTTACAAGAAAATAGCCTTCGCCTTCAGATTTTCAAGAACAACCCTATTTTCTACCCAAGTGTTTTTCAACCTCTCCAACTCTCAATATATGAATCACTCAAACCCAAAGTGTAGTAGTGTTTCACAATAATCTTAAACAACTTCAAAGGTTTACCTAAACCTTTACTTTTTTAAGGTTTTCCTTGTGAATAACTGAAACCCTATGCTATGCCTTTAAACTCTTGCTCTCCCTTGTTGGTGTAAACTCTAA
Source organism: Lathyrus sativus (assembly GCA_963859935.3). Lineage (NCBI taxonomy): Eukaryota > Viridiplantae > Streptophyta > Magnoliopsida > Fabales > Fabaceae > Lathyrus > Lathyrus sativus. Next base: position 619,027,063 of record OZ012739.1, on the reverse strand, counting down.
GATTGTCACACACAAACACACACACACACACCATATAAGAGATACATATTTATAATAGCAAATACCTAACAAACAAAGCCCAAGATTACATGGATCCATGGACCGAATCGAAAAAATCCTAAAAACTCAAAAATACTATTCACCGTACGGATAACACTACTCACCGGCCGAATATTTTTTTCTCAACTTTTCGTCCGACTTTCTAAAACTCAAAAATATATTTTCTTTCTCTTCATCAACAAATGTTTTAAGACACATTTACAACTATATATATATATATATATATATATATATATATATATATATATATATATATATATATATATATATATATATATATATATATATATATATATATATATATATATATATATATATATATATATATATATATATATATATATATATATATATATATATATATATATATATATATATATATATATATATATATATATATATATATATATATATATATATATATATATAAAATTAACGTGGTCTTATATTTAATGATAAATAGAGTAGCAAACACTATTCCTTAAGTCTTATTATAAATGTCTTATTTGTGGTTTATTTCACAAATTAATTATCATATTTGTTTCACAGAGTTCATAATTTGTTTTATATATATATATTTAAATGTAAATAATGTTTACAAAAATATATTTATATATAGGGAAAGTAGTATTTATCATATTGGTTTCATAGAGTCCATAAACGTTCCATCGATTCTAAATTATAAACTATTTTATTAATTTCGCATATATTAAATAATATAAAATATAAAATATTTATGAATAATAGTATGCTGATAAAAAATAAGAAATAAAAAAAAATAGAAATAAATTATACATGTTAAGAAAATATGTATACATATTTTATTATTTTAAAATTACATATAATTTTAATTTTCTTTTTATGAAAATGATTTGTTTTGGTTGTTAGTGCTTTTTTAATTTGTTATTTGACCTCTGCTATTTTTATTTGATTGAATTCTCCTTCTTTTCTTTTTAATGTTTTTATATATTTTTAACTAAAAAATGAGATTAATTGTTATGCACGATTAGTGTAATAATTTTTATACTGTTAATACATCCCAATTATTTATTGATATTATTTTTTAAGTATCAAATAAATCAGTGGTTGAAATCAACTGACAGTGTAAAAAAATCTTTATATTAACCGTGTATAAATAATTGCTACTAAAAAATATTATTGAAGAAGAAAACTAACTCTAGCACCTTTTGCTCTGTTGCTTCACTTAGAGGAATTCATTATCCTTACCCCACAATCTTTGAAACTGCCCTAAGTCTAATTGAAGCATGAAAACGATAGTCCTATCAAAATCACTGAATCAATATGGTAATCTTAAAAAGTGAATGTTATTTTCATACTAACATTTACTGCAAATTTAATCATCTTTTCATTGAGTGAAATTTGTGGGATCCCTTAATCTCATGTCAGATTCATTAACTTCAGATCATATTCAGTTCAATACAACATAATAATTACACAATTCTAGCAAGATTTTTTTCCAACACAATGTTAAAATGTTCAAGTATACTAGTTACATATTAACTAATAATTCTTTTTTTTTTAATATTTATTTAATGGTATCTCTCTTTATATATAGTGTGTTTTGGTGTTCCATCTCTATCATTGAAACTTCATGATTATTATCACCTGTTTGGGAATTGATTTTGCTCCCCACAACCATCAAATGATAAAGTAATTTAGTCTCATTATTTTGTTTTTCCTTTGGAGTGACTAAAGTTGGTTAAATCATACCATTTTATAGTGAATTTTTCATCATTAATAGTTTGAATATTGTGACACAGAGGAGAACTTTATACCTGCCCTCCACATTTCCAAATTTAGTGTACAAATAACATGCAAAAAGTTGTAGTACTAAGCTTGAGTAATATTTGTGAGAGATGAATAGAGAAAGAAAGTGTTAAATGTTTTATGACATGTTTGTTTTATCTAGGAAGTGATCAAGTTGAATATCTTTGTTAATTATTAGTGGTTGAGATGATAATTGAATCAAACACATGATGGAACTTTGACTTATCATCATTATTGAATCTAATTATTTGTATTTACTAAATTACCCGCTATGGCAACTAAGACTTTGTTTGAATAAATTAATTTTGAGTTTATGTCTTATACTTTTGCATATTTTAAAAACAAAGTTAGATAAAGTTATTTATTCATGACTTGAAAGTGATAGGGAAAATGAGAAGTTTTGCAATGTGTTTGGATGAAGAATTTTAATAAGGGAATGTAATGTTTTTAATGAATGTAAAATTATTTGGCTAAAATTTATTGTTTGGATAAAAAAATACTCCATATGTGTCATTAGGGCAGGATTATTCCATGGTCATTAAACTCTCCAAGTCGTTCCGGGTGCAAAACTTTAATGGGGACCTCGTGGTGTCCTCCGTTAGGTGGATTAGGCTTTGATATAGACCTGAACAATATCTCCCAAGCCAGGGCTAGCACAGTTCAACGATGGTTTGCTCTGACATGCTCGAATAGAAAACATATCCCAAGGTTGTAGGGGGGCATGCGTAGGGTTGCAAGCATGTGAGTGTCTTTTCTCACTTTGTGTGGACCTTTCTCCGAATATGGTGTGTGCTTTCAATTCTTTAGTCTTATTTGTTTGATAGTTAAAAAGTTCAGAAGCCTTGCTAGAGCGGTCCTTTATGAAGAAAACTTTGGTCAAATAACTCCTTATACATTATTAAAAATAGAGAGACCATTGTCTCTTGTTTCTCCTACTTCCTTTAGACAGTGAAGCGTCCTTGTTAGGCTACTCTTGACTCTATGTAGCTAGTAGGTATGAGTTTAGGAATTCTAGGTTAAAAGATGCCTTTGAAATTGAGGTTTAATGATTATGGTATTGGGAATGGATGTATGATGATTTACATCTTGGGGAATGTGTCTTCGGCGATGTGACGCGAATCTCGGTCATTTATTTCTTCTTGCCCATGTGTTCTAAGATCTCATGTAACTTCTTAGATTTACCGGCCCAAAAGGATTCTTATAAAAATAAGTAGGTTTATGGCTCTCAGTTTCCTCGCTCTTTATTTTTCATCTTAAACATTGAAGCTTTGTACTTTCACTTGCTACTTGTTGATTTAGTTTTACTGCTAAATGTAACACCCTTTTCTACCCCAAAAATATAATGGCAAATCATTCACATTTATCAGAGTAATATTTTAAACATAATAAAAATCACCTCAAAGGATGTACATTTCTCAATAATTCCAATCAAATTCAATGCTCCGTAAACAACGGGTTTTCCCAAAATTACTCAAAAATTGTTCAAATGGCAGCGGAACTCAAAAAGGCAAATTCAAAGTTTTCCTTGCACATCAACATAATTAAAATAACAAAAATTAATAAAACATGGTTTAACTCAATGACCCCAACCCGATGTTACACTATCAGAGCAAGACCCTCTAAGTCAACCAAAATATCAAAAACTCCAAAAAGTCCTCGACGGCATCCACGGCTAAATCTGGTCATCTGCACGTTACCCACGTGGAGGTAACATTCAAACAGGCAGAGTGAGTAAAATGATTCATAATAATTAATATAGGAATCAATATATAAAACAACGTCATTTTCATATTCAACATCATCATAATCATCAAGGAACATCAAAGGCCACAACATTATAAATTACACCAAATTGTCACATAAATGCAAATGCAACAAGACTATGCATGTGGTACCAATCAACAAAATTCGATGGACACTGGGCCATCAACCCTTCATAGATCCACAACAGTAGGATCGATTCTACACGAGAATCGGAGCACAACAAAGTACCTCACATCCGTACAATGGGATTGAAACCACAAAAATCAAAGTCCTAGACCGAAGTCCGGAATGCATATGAATGCATGATGCACACGTCAACATCATCCTCATAATAAACTCATTAGGTGCATCATCATTCATCAAAATCATCATAATAATCATGTCATCATAGAATCGTTAAAACCTAAAGGAATCAACGTCACAAATCATCACAGTCCCTCACGTGGATTCATCATGCAATCATATATTAATCTCATAAGAATCACAATTATACTCATGGGTACTCATCATACGGTCATGTATTAATCACATAGGAATCACAACTATACTCATAGTAATTCATCATACATTCATTTAATCACATAGGAATCACAGTTATACTCATGATAATTCATCATACATTCATTTAATCACATAAGAATCATAGTTACACTCATGGTACTTCATCAGAAAAATCACAGCATTAAAACATTCAAGACATCATTGAACCAGAACATAATTTGCGAAACTCTGTTGCGTTTGCTAGCAAGTTCACTGTGCGAGTCTGGGACGAGTGTTTGTCGTGCGAAGCATTCTTCACTATGCGAACTCGCGATTACAGCAAATCGCTGTTACGCACCAACACCAAAACCAGCCCAAAAAACCTCTACGATTTCCTCCCCCAATGCCCTAAAAACATCCCTAAATCATTCCTAAGGTATTACGGCAATAAAGGCACAAAATCTATGACTTATTAGGCCAATCCTGTATCCTATTTACGCCTCCAATTCCCATAAATCCTTACAAATACCCCACAATCATTAAAGTTCTCACAATCAATTACCCTATACGGTTAAAACCTCAACAATAGGTTTTGGCCACGAAGGCCTAATTTCCCTTATCTCAAATCAGCCTCTAACCTATCAGACCATCAGTTCAAATCCCTCAAACTCATTGAACTCACCATCAGAAAGGCAACAACAATTCAATACTCAAAATCCCTAAACCCTTAAATTAGCTTTAAACACATTGAATTACATATTGAAAACAATAAAGGAAATACTCCCCATACCTTAATTTGTCGACTCTAAACCTTTCTCCTTTGATTCTCGGAAACTTCACGAAACGTTTGCCTCAATCCTCTTCCTTAGAGCTCTGGCCTCTATTTCTTTCCTTTTTACGGTCTAACAAGAATGAATCCTAATTCCCTCAAAATTCCATTTTGTTAAACCTAACTTTGGGCCTTAAAATGGGCTTTCTAATTTCACATTCACTAACTCCTCCTCAAATGTCCATTTTGCCCTTAATTCACTTATATTTATTTAAATTAATAATAATACCAATATATTCATATTATATACTATTATTTAAATAAATAACCCAAAATCCATAATTCTTATACTTCATACCAACCACCGCAAATCACCAAAAATACGAATATTCCTATTTAAATAAATTAAATAAATATTCTAATAAATTTGGGGTGTTACAACTCTCCCCCACTTAAAAGAATTTTTGCCCTCGAAAATTACCTCAAGGAAACAGAGTCGGATACGACTCCCTCATCTGATCCTCACGCTCCTAAGTCATGCTCCCTCCAGCTGGTCCTCCCCAAACTACTTTACTAAGGAAATTTCTTTACCTTGCAGTTGCTTCACTTCTCGTTTATCAATCCGTACTGACAATGCCTCAACAGTCAAATTATCTTTTGTGCATCATCCATCTGAATCACATGTGATGGATCTGGAATGTACTTCCTCAACTGAGTCACATGAAACACAACATGCAAATTCGCAAGCGAGAACGGTAAAGCAATCCGACATGCTACTTCTCCCACCTTCCACTGCGCCACTCTGATACGGACCAACAAAACATGGTGTGAGCTTTCGAGACTTCAAAGCTCGACCAACACCTGTTACCGGCGTAAATCTCAAAAAAAAACATGATCTCCTTCATGGAACTCAAGTGTTTTCCTTCTCTTATCATGGTGAATCTTCTGACGACTCTGCGATACTTTCATCTTTTCTTGGATCATCTTGATATTTTCACTCGTCTCTTGCACAATCTCAAGTCCGAGTACAACACTTTCTCCCGATTCATATCAACACAAAGGAGTCCTACATTTCCTACCATACACTGCCTCATACGGTGTCATTCCAATACTAGAATGATAACTGTTGTTGTAGGTAAACTTAATCAACAAAAAATGACTATCCCATGATCCACCTTGATCCAATACCCAAGCTCTCAGCAAATCCTCTAAGGATTAGATAGTTCTCTCTGTCTATCCATCCGTCTGCGGATGATAGGCAGAACTCAATCTCAACTTAGTACCCAAAGATGTCTGCAAACTCTTCCAAAACCTCGATGAAGATCTCAGATCTCTATCGGACACAATACTCGATGGTATCCCATGCAACTTCACAATTCCCTGAATATACGTCTCAGCTAGCTTCAACATAGAATGATTAATACTTATTGGTAAGAAATGAGTTGATTTAGTCAATCTATCCCCAATCACCCAATTAGAATCATTCCCCCTCATAGTCTTCGGCAAACCCGACACAAAATCCATGGAAATACTATCCCATTTCCACTCTGGAATATTCAACGGTTGCATCAGACCCAATGGTCTTTGATGTTCAATCTTCGAATTCTAACAAGTCTAACCAACATACACAAACTCAGCCACTTCTTTCTTCATCCCTGGCCACCAAAACAATTTCCTCAAATCCTGTTACCTCTTTGTAGCACCGGGATGGATACTCAATCTACTTCGATGTCCTTCCTGAAGAATACTCTTTTTCAACTTAACAATATCTGGAACACAAACTTTATCACGACATCTCATGATACCATTTTCATTAATCTAAAAATTAGCTCTTCGACTTGGATTCGTCAAATTCAACCGATCTACCAACTCAAATCAGATTTCTGACCTTCTCGAATCTCATCAAGAATACCACTAGTAAGCTTCAAAATACCAAGCTTAAATCTATAAGAAGTCTCTTCACAAACCAAACTCATATTACAGAACTGCTCAATCAGTTCTAACTCTTTTACCATCATCATCGGTATATGCGAAGATTTCCTACTCAATGCATCAGCTACCACGCTTGCTTTATCCGAATGGTAATTCAAACCAAAACCATAATCCTTCAGAAGTCCCAATCATCTCCTTTTCCTCACATTCAATTATTTCTGATCAAAGAAATACTTCAAACTTTTATGATTACTAAACATCTCAAATCTCGAACCAAACAAATAATGCCTCCAAAGCTTTGACACAAACACAACAACAACCAACTCTAAATCATGCGTCAGATGATTCCTCTTATGCACCTTAAGTTGCCTTGAAGCATAAGCTAAAACTTGCTGATGTTGCATTAACACACCTCCCCATCCCAGCAACGAAGCATCACAATATACAACAGCGGTTCTGCCGGATTTGGCAAAACCAAAACATGAGCTGTTGTCAGCCTTCTCAAAAGCTCTTGAAACTTTCTTCACACTTTGCATACAAAACAAAAGCTTGAACCTTCCTAGTCCACTGCGTCAATGGAAAAGATAACTTGGAAAAATACTTCAATGAATTTTCGATAATAATCTATCAACCCAAAAAACTTCTAAACTCAAAAACTGGTTTTGGAGCTTCCCATTGTGATACAACTTCAACCTTTAACATATCAACCGTAATAACTCTACTCGAGATAACATGACCAAGGAAACTCACTTCCTTCAACCAAAACTCACACTTTGATAGTTTTGCATACAACTACTTCTCTTTCAACGCTGATAACACAATTTTCAGATGCTTAGCATGATCCTCTTTACTCTTCGAATATATCAAAATATCATTAATGAAAACAACCACAAACTTGTCCAAATAAGGATGGAAAATCCTGTTCATATACTCCATAAATACACATGGTGTATTAGTCACTCCAAATGGCATCACGAAATACTCATAATGTCCATAGCTCGTTCTAAAAGCAGTCTTCTGAATATCTTCAGCCTTCACATGAATCTAATGATACCCAGATCTCAAATCTATCTTACTGAACATACTTGCAACAACCAACTGATCCATCAAATCATCAATTCTTGGAAGTGGACACTTATTCTTGATAGTCACCTTGTTCAATTGTCTATAATCCACACAAAGCCTCACAGAACCTTTTTTCTTCTTAACTAACAAAATTGGTGCACCCCACGGTGACACACTCGGACAAAAGAACCTCTCCTTAAGCAGATCTTCAAGTTGATTCTTCAACTTCTTTGATTTCGATGTGGACATCGATATGGAGCCATCGCTACCAAACTAGTTCCAAGAACTAGGTCGATCATAAATTCCACTTCAAGTTCCAGCGGTAAATCACTTATCTCATCAGAAAAAACTTCCGGATAATCACAAATAATTGGCAAACCACAAACTTTCCCACTTTATTAACACTCAAAATTTCCATCAAAATAAACATCTCAGCACCATCTTGCACCGACTCACCAAAACAATCTGTAAGCACTTAGCTTAACTCAAAACAATTTACTACACACACCATCTAAGCTTGCAAGACACGTCTATCCCATCCAACATGGCTCCGTCTACTATCAACAAGAGATTAAGGGTGACCAGTTCCTCAATTTGTCAATAGACAATCAAAAATCATGATGGGGCATAAACTATCTTCACCAAACTATAAGAGCGTTCATCGACACATTGAGCCACCACTCCACACTTGAAGTATCCTGGAGAAGCACAAGCTTCTCCCCCACTTGTTTCATTCCCACTTCTACAAACAAAGGTTAGAAAACAAATGTGTACCGATAATGTTTTCACACACATGTCGCATACTAGGGAAAAAATAACATTAGACAACTTGGCCGGACGGACCGACCTGCTCTGATACCACTAATGTAACACTCTTTTCTACCCAAATGGCAAATCATTCACATTTATCAGAGTAATATTTTAAACATAATAAAAATCACCTCAAAGGGAGTACATTTCTCAATAATTCCAATCAAAGTCAATGTTCCGTAAACAACGAATTTTCCTAAAATTACTCAAAAATTACTCAAATGGCAGCGGAACTCAAAAAGGAAAATCCAAATTTTTCCTTGCACAACAACATAATCAAAATAACAAAATACCTCACATCCGCACAATGGGACTGAAGCCACAAAAATCAAGGTCATAGACCGAAGTCCGGAATACATATGAATGCATGATGCACACGTCAACATCATCCTCATAATAAACTCATTAGGTGCATCATCATTCATCAAAATCATCATAATAATCATGCCATCATAGAATCGTCAAAACCTCATGGAATCAACGTCACAAATCATCACAGTCCCTCATGGGGATTCATCATGCAATCATGTATTAATCTCATAAGAATCACAATTATACTCATGGATACTCATCATACGGTTATGTATTAATCACATAGGAATCATAGATATACTCATAGTAATTCATCATACATTCATTTAATCACATAGGAATCATAGTTTTACTCATGGTAACTCATTATACATTCATTTAATCACATAGGAATCACAATTACACTCATGGTACTTCATCAGGAAAATTACAGCATCAAAACATTCAAGACATCACTGAACCAGAACATAATTCGCGAAACTCTGCTACATTCGCTAGCAAGTTTTACGTGCGAGTCTGGGGCGAATGTTCGTCGTGCAAAGCATTCTTCGCTGTGCGAGCTCGCGATTACAGCAAATCGCTGTTACACACCAGCACCAAAACCAGCCCAAAAAACCTCTATGATTTCCTTCCCTAATGCCCTAAAAACATCCCTAAATTGTTCCTAAGGTATTACGGCGATAAAGGCACAAAATCTACGACTTATTAGGCCAATCTTGTATCCTATTTACGCCTCCAATTCCCAAAAATCCTTACAAATATCCCACAGTCATTAAAGTTCTCACAATCAATTATCCTATACGGTTAAAATCTTAACAACAGATTTTGGCCACGAAGGCCTAATTTCCCTTATCTCAAATCAGCCTCTAACCTATCAGACCATCAGTTCAAATCCCTCAAAATCATTGAACTCACCATCAGAAAGGCAACAATAATTCAATATTCTAAATCCCTAAACTCTTAAATCAGCTTTAAACACATTGAATCACATATTGAAAACAATGAAGGCAATACTCCCCATACCTTAATTTGCCAACTCTAAACCTTTCTCCTTTGATTCTTGGAAACCTCGCGAAACTTTTGCCTCAATCCTCTTCCTCAGAGCTCTGGCCTCTATTTCTTCCCTTTTCATGGTCTAACAAGAATGAATCCTAATTCCCTCAAAATTCCTTTTTGTTAAACCTAACTTTGGGCCTTAAAATGGGCTTTCCAATTTCACTCTCACTAACTCCTCCTCAAATGTCCATTTTGCCCTTAATTCACTTATATTTATTTAAATTAATAATAATACCAATATATTTATATTATATACTATTATTTAAATAAATAACCCAAAATCCATAATTCTCAATACTTCATACCAATCTTCGCAAATCAATAAAAATACGAATATTCCTATTTAAATAAATTAAATAAATATTCTAATAAATTTGGGGTGTTACACTAAACCTTTGTAATTTCTAAGGATTCTACCTCAACAATGTCTTCATGTTCTTCATACATTTTAGAATCTTCCTTAATGGTTTTTTTTATCTTTCTTTTTCAACTTGTTTCTTTTATACTTTATGACTTTTTTGAATAATGGTGTGATGCACTTCTATGGTTATGATCACTTTTGATTGAGTGCAAAGCTTCCCCATGGTGATGATGCTTCTCGGTATCACCTCCACTGTCTTAGTAAAAATATTAATCTTAAATGGCTTTCTAATTAGGTTTCTAGTCTTGCTGTTATATGTGTAAAAAAAGGTGTGTCATATTGCATCGTAGCTTCATCCTCTTTTATGTAGAGTTCGACTTGGCTGAGCAACCTCGATTTATTCTAAAATATCATATCATGATTCCTGAAACTTAGTACCAAAGAAATATTGTGGATTTTATGTATCTTGTCTTACGACCAATTTATTTAATCTACCATGGATTGCGTTCTTCCAGTCTTTTTTTTACATGGGGAAACCTACTGAAAGGGCCGTACATGTCCCTGCTCCAAATGATTGTACTATGTTGCCTCTACCCCAATTTCATTTTCCTCATTTATGGTGTTTTATTTCAAAAATAATGACTCCAACTACCCTTTATTGGATTTGAATGTCTACTTTTGGAAAGATTTCATTTGGTCTCTTCTCAAATTAATCATCCTCCTCAGGCTTACATCAACGATTTTGAGCTTTTTTACGCGCATGATTAGTCATCAGTTTTACACATGTTAATTGAGTTTTTTTTATGTAATTCAGTTCATTTTCATTATTCTTATTATTAGTTAATTAGGTTTTCTATTAAAACTTGAATATCTAGGTTTTATTTAGTTAAATGATAATTTCCATTTTAATTTGTCATTTTGGAGGGTTTTGACCTATTTTATAGGTCGTAGGAAGTCATCGAAAGGGACTTAAGAGGAGGAAAGAATGTTATTATCCGCCAAGCAAGTATATGTACGCCCACTAAGAAAATAGGAAAGCACACATATGCCTCGATTTGTGTACGTACACTCTTGCACGATTTTGACATAGCATACATATGACTAGTGAAAATTTGCAATAACGTACCTATAACCTAGATCTTATACGTACACAAATGCAATACCCTGGTCATCATACATACACCCTAGAGAGCTTACATAATCTTTTTCACTTATATTCAAAGCTTACATACACCCTGGTCATCATACGTACACCTAGACTTTAGTACATACGTCCAACCTTGATTATTTAAGTTGAAACTTCATTTTCCATAAGAAATTAAAAAATGTTTACGCCAAAATACTCTTTTGGGAGTAGGAAAACATAACTCGAGCTTAAGGGAGAAGAATTCAATAGATTTCTTAGTTGAAGCTTCCTTATTATTTTTATATGTGTAACCTTTATAATATATTCAATTGTTTTGTTTAGAATTATGAGTATCTAAACTCTTTAGCGTTAGGGATGAGATCATATAGTTGAATAACTCATGTGTTCTGAATTGATTCTTGCAATTTATTATTCATGTGTAATTTACTTTGATTTGTGCTTAATGTTTTTTTTACTTTCTAATCAACTGTGAATTGATTTATGATTATATGTTACAAAGGAATTTGAACCGAGAATGTTTGATGAAAATTATTCTTGCTAGTTATCACCTAGAACTAAGGATAACAATTTGAAAATGTAATGTTCCTGATCATTAAATGCTTAGTCATATCTATACACTACTACAAATAATATATTTCATCACAGAGCTTTCACATCACCTAACCAAAAACCGAGGTATAATGCCCATGTGTGCCATGCCTTATTTTTTTAAAATAATAACTACCTCATATTATCTCGCTTTCTAAATATAAACGAGGGAAAAAATAATTCAGGACATGCTTCGAATCCCAACAATAGTCGTTTATATTTTTATTTCTTTAAAAGTGGTGTCTTTCTTTTTGTTTTACTTTTTAATTTTAATTTAATGATCTATTCTTTCGGCTATCTTTATTAACTGAGGGATTAGATAATCAGATTTTACTATAAAAACACTTGTTAATTAGATTTTACCCTAAACCTAACTTATATATAGCCGTTTCAAACCTGTATGCATCATACTTTGAGATGGATTGCAAGACAAAAAAAATCTTCAATGTTCTTCTTTCTTTAACAAAATATTTTTTTCTGCCCTTTCAATTATCTCAACATAATGGTGTTGATGTTATTTTTGTATTTTTGGAATAACATCCTATATTTTCAATCAAAGAAATTTATTCCTAAATATGATGTAAATTGCAAAAACATGTATCTTGTTCTGTTTTTTGGGAAAGCATTTACCATGAAAATATTTGCTCAAGATCTCTAGATGACAACAAAGATTTGTTTTTCTCCAAGAATAGCTTGAAAAAATTTGTTGTTCTCTAAGAATCCATTGTCAAAATATGGATTTGTTTATATAATTTATTTTAATATTCAGTGTAAACGACGTAATTTAAAAAAAAACTTACTCTCTTCGTTTTTTTTTATAAAAACCGAGAGGTATGTGGCACTTGAGGTGAAACATATTTTATTGTATTTGTTATTTACAAAGAAGCGTGTTTTATCTCGTTTTTTAGTATTAATCGAGGAAAAATATAAGAGTGCTTATTGAGTTTCTTCACCGTCTTTAAACAAATATTTATCATTCATTTTATAATTATCGACGCTCAAGACACTGCCATTAATGATCTACATGAAGCCTAAAAGACATTATAAGAGCATTCTGAATATTAAAAATTGATAATGAAATATTTGACATGAAAATTTTGAAACTTAAAGAAGCGTTCATTTGATTTTGGAGAAGTTTTGTAGGATGGATTGCAAGAGCAGAAAATTGTTTGAGTTCAAAGTTTGTGTTCTTAAATATCATAAAACTGAATATTTATTTTATTTATCTAACTTTTTTGTTTTGTTTTATATCAGAAACAAATGAAGGAAAAAACCATAGAGAATATATTGCATCCAACAATTATTCTTCCCCAAGATCAATGAAACAAGGATCCCAACATTTGTTCTTCCCCAAAATATCCATGATTTATTCTTCACAGACAATGATGATGACGAATCAAATACAAAATTTGTTATATACTTTTGCTTTAATATTCTATGTAAAAAATGTAATATTTTTTGAAAATAATATAGTTTGTAAACAAATTAATCTATTAATACCATGTGCAAACAATATAATGAGTATTTAAAAAAAAATTATCTTTCATCTCGGTTTTGGCCATAAACCGAGAGGTATGTGACGCTAGTTTTCAAAGTATAAAAAAGCTATTGTTTGGGGTTGAACCAATGACCATTTCAACTATTCCCTCGGTTATTCTAAAATTGAGGGGGTATAATGGAGAGTTTTCATGACGTGATTCGTTACCTCGCCTTTATAACCGAGGTAAAATCAACTTCGCGTCCGAGGTTAAATGTGTTTTTTGTAGTAGTGATGATTCACTTATAGTCATGGGGGATAAATTAAGAACTAAAGGTTTGTTTACTAAGAAATTAAAAATAGACAGTCTAAGAAATCAGTAGTCATACTGAATAGTAGGAATTAACAACAAGGTCAATTTAGGGTATTGGGATATTTTATCATTTAAATTCAAAATCAACCAAATTTTACTCCTAGTTTAGATTTTATACAACAATCCAGTTCAACTACCAAAAGCCCTTTTTCAAATGAAACATAACACGAAACTCGATAATCATCAACAATATTTGAGTTTTAGACTCTATATTTACCTATTTTACTACACTTATGATTTAGTACACTTGCTAATATCACAATAATCACACCTCAAAGTGAAGGCTCACATTTCTATTTCTTGTACCATGTTTTATCTTGAATGGTGGTTTACTAGTGGCTTACAGAGTTTGGTTTCGTTTGAACTAGTTGCCAAGATTTTTAAATTGGTACCTCTTTATCATATTCATCTCAAATGGTAGAATATAGTTATTAGACCTCTTACCATGACCTCACATGAGACCGTTTATGTTATTGAGCCAACCATGTTTTGATCGTTGTCGGTTTTGTGATTATTTTATAAAATTATGAGAAAATACGAATTTTGAGCCTGGTGAACTAATTGGACACAATGCAAATTTCTTTAGTAAAAATCAAGATTATATGGTATCTTTGGATATAAAGGATCCTCCTCATCATACAATCTCATTTTATTTACTTGCCTCTATGAATGATTATGTATTTTCCATGTTTTGTGTGTCTTCATGTTCTGTGATCGTGAATATTATTTTTATGTAGGATCCACTTTTGCAAATGAGTTGGGTCCTTTTGTGTGTGAGAAGGCCCTAGAAGAATGTATTTCTTATGTGGTTTGTTTGATTGTTCTAACTTATGTCGCTAGGTTCAAAGGTCAGGCCATCCCTAAACAAAGAAGAGTTGTATACTGATCTTGTCTAGACCAAGAAAGAGATATTTTGTGCCATGATTCTAGAGGATAAAGGTCATACCAAGTCGTCTGAGAGATGTGATATAATGAAGCAGTTTTGGGAACTTTTGGTGGTTTCGAGTGAAGCATATGAGGCATGTAAGATAGAAGTGGGAAACATGCAAGATATGAAAAGTAAAGTGTTTTTCTACATGAAGGTAAAACAGGGTGAAACTGATAAAGATGATGTACACATGAAAAAATGGGATGTTGGAGACTTAGTTTTGGAAGGTCGGGAAGAATGACATGTATCTTGTGGTAGAAAATATGAGGCTTATGAAAATTTATGATAAGGGGCCACTTCAAGAAGCTAAGGGAAGATTGTGTCTTGAATTGTGATGAATAAGAAACTTAGGAAGCTACATTATGAGAGTTGACTTCAAGAACTTGAGGAGAGGATTGTGTCTCCTATAACATAAATCTCGATATGTCAAAGTTATACGCTGAAATAAAGAGGATATTATTGTTTTCGACCCTCAATATTTTGAGAATGTTATTGCCTAGATCGACGCTCCAAATTATGGAGTGCACCTTGAGACCACAGATATGGTCATTTATAGGAATGTCAAAAATGGAAAATGTATGTTGGTAAAAAGGTATGATTATTCAAACATACCCTTCAAATAATTGAAATATATTACAATTTTTTTCTATTTACTTTAAAAGGGACAATGGTGTTTTTATTTGGCCTTCATTTTGCAATATCTTTTTTGTGATTATTCACAAAAACTATCTCATTTTTCGGATTGGATTCCATCTTTAGTATTTGATGTGATTTATTCTTTGTTTTTGTGTGTATTGTTTGCTTTTAATATTTCACATATCTCTTCAATAGGAACTTTGTGACCAAGGGGTGACCTTTATCTTCCTTTCTTCTTATGATATGGTCTTTAGTGGAGGATGGACCCCTTTAGGGGACTCTTTGGCTAATTGATAAGACAGTCACTACGCCAGAATTGATTTTTAGCAGCGCACAAAAGACAGCGCTTTTAAAAAAAGCGCTGCTAAATAGTCAGTAAAAAAAAAAGAAAAAAATTACCTACCAAAGACAGCGCTTTTTTAAAAAGCGCTGCTAAAAGGGGACCCTTAGAAAGCGCTTTTTAAAAGCGCTGCTAAAAGGGGACCCTACGAGAGCACTTTTTTTATAAAGCGCTGCTATATGTCATTGCTAATGCACCCTATGAAAGCGCTTTTAAAAGCGCTGCTAAAGGCCTTTAAAAAGCGCTGCTAAAGGTATTAGTATAATAATTTTTATATACCCTCCAGAATTGTAAACGAAATAGAACACGCGTTTTTTTCGTTTTCTTCTTCGTTTCTTCATTTCTCCATTGCCCTATCTTCCATTTTCGCCCTCCGTTGAAGCTTTCGTCGCCGTCCGTTTGCGCCGCCGTCTTCCATTTGTTTTCGCCGCCGTTCACCGTTCGTTCTCCTCCACCGTTACGGTAAATCCGCGACTGTTACGGCATTTTTATGGATTATTGTCTTAGTATTGCATTTTTCTGGATTAGATGATGTTAGTGCTACTTCTTTCTGAGTTATTGACTTGTTTTTGTTGATACCATTGATGAGCATTACTCTTTTGATATTGGCTTGAGTTTTGTATGGAAGGTGTTTGTTGAAATGCCACAATGAATTTTGAGCTTTATAAATTAGTTTAGAATAATTTAGTCCATTACCAAAATTTTTGAGAGTATGCTTTAATAATTTAGAATAGTTTAAAATCATATTAATGCAATAGTTTAGAATAGTTTAGAATAATTTAGTCCATTTCCACCATTTTTGAGAGTATGATTTAATAGTTTAGAATAGTTTAAAATCATATTAATGAAATAGTTTAGAATAGTTTAGAATAATTTAGTCCATTTCCACCATTTATGAGAGTATGCTTTAATTTAGTCCATGTCATTTTGAGCATTATAAAATAGTTTAGAATAGTTTAAAATCATATTAATGAAAGTATGCTTTAATAGTAGAATAGTTTATTATAGTATATCTACTTTTTTTTAATATGATTTGTTTTGTTGGATTATCTAGTTTTTTTGTTTTGATTAATTATTAATATGATTTTAATAAAATGTATATATTGTCTGTTATAGGGGTTACCTGAGAAGAGCAAGGTTGTGATTGTTTCCAAGCATCCTACTGTACAACTTTCTTAGAAGTTAGTGATTTCTTTACAGGTATTCTCTGTTTTTGCCTAACTTTCATAGTATGGATAAAAATTGGATGTCTGTTAATCGATTGTCAAAAGAGTACGAGAATGGGGTATCGAACTTCGTTAAGTTTGCTGTTGAACACGCCAAAGACCCCAGTAGGATCACATGTCCTTGCTTAGGTTGCTGTTATGGGCGTCGAATTGACGCGGTTCAGTTGGAATCTCATTTAATGAGACATGGAATTGATCGAAGTTACACATGTTGGACATTACACGGTGAGATAAGTAACGAGAATGTTGAACCCCAGAACAATACGACCTCTACTTCAAAGGACAATGGTAGGGATACATACGATTGTGATCGAGTCGAAGATATTGCAGAAGCACTTGAAGAAGATCTTAAAGATTGTCCAAAGATGTTTGAGAGGTTGGTAAGCGATGCAAAGAAGCCGTTGTATAAAGGTTGCACTACTTTCACAAGATTGTCTGCGGTATTAAAGTTGTACAACTTAAAGGCGGGTAATGGATGGTCGGATAAAAGTTTCACAGAGTTGTTAGCCCTACTTCAAGAGATGCTTCCGGAGGATAATGTTCTTCCCAATCGAACCTATGAAGCTAAAAAAATGTTATGCTCTATTGGTATGAGCTATGATAAGATACATGCTTGTCCAAATGATTGCATTTTGTTTCGAAATGAGTATGCATCATTAAACGAGTGTCCTAAATGCGGTGTATCTCGGTATAAGAAGAAGTTGTCACCAGCAAAAGTCTTATGGTATTTTCCTATAATTCCGAGATTCAGACGCATGTTTCGTAGTGAAACAGATGCGAAACACCTTACTTGGTATGCAGATGATAGAATTATAGATGGGAAGTATCGACATCCGGCAGATTCACCACAGTGGATGAAAATTGATAATGATTATCCTGATTTTGGAGAAGAAGCTAGAAACCTTCGCTTGGCATTATCGACTGATGGAATGAATCCGCACGGTCTGCAAAGTATCTCCCATTCCACCTGGCCTGTAATTCTTATGATTTATAACCTACCTCCATGGCTATGTATGAAGCGTAAGTACATGATGTTATCTATGTTAATTTCTGGCCCTAAACAACCAGGAAACGACATAGACGTATACCTGACACCTTTAATCGAAGACTTAAAAAGTTTGTGGGAGAACGGTGTGGAGGTTTATGATGGATATAGGAAAGAAAGTTTTAATTTGAGGGCCATGTTGTTTGGCACAATTAATGATTTCCCAGCATACGGAAATCTATCGGGGTATAGCATTAAAGGTCAATGTGCGTGTCCTATCTGTGAAGAAAACACAGATTGGACGCGGTTGGAATTTGGTCAGAAGAATGTCTTTCTTGGTCATCGTAGATTCTTAAGTTCTAATCATCAGTACCGTGGGTGGAGACAAGAATTCAATGGAAATTCAGAACAACGTAGAGCACCACCTACATTGACCGGCGATCAAATTTTTGCAAAGGTGAAAGATGTGAGTACTCAGTTTGGCAAGCCTTTTGCTCATACGCTTACCACGCGTGGGTGGAAGAAGAGGTCAATTTTGTTTGAGTTGCCGTATTGGAAGTCGTTGTATGTACGACATTTTCTTGATGTTATGCATATTGAAAAAAATGTATTTGAAAGTGTTATTGGTACGTTACTCAATATACAAGGAAAGTCTAAGGATGGCCTTAAAGCAAGAAAAGACTTGGTAGCAATGGGAATAAGAAATGAATTAGGGCCCCAGAAGAAAGGAAATCGCACTTATCTACCACCTGCTGCATATACTTTGTCTAGAAAGGAGAAAAAGATAATGTGTAAGTTTCTTAGTGAAGTTAAAGTTCCAGAAGGATACTCTTCAGATATTAGAAGACTTGTTTCTATGAAAGACCTAAAGTTAAAGAGTTTAAAGACACATGATTGCCATGTTCTTATGGAACACTTTCTACCAATAGGTATACGTTCTATTTTGCCAGAAAAAGTGAGAGGCGCAATAACAAAATTGTGTTTCTTTTTCAGATCTATTTGTAGTAAGGTGATCGATCCTGCGATCTTACCAACATTGCAAAAAGATATAATTATTACTTTGTGTGAGCTTGAAATGTATTTTCCTCCGTCATTCTTTGACATAATGGTACATCTAGTTGTGCATCTCGTGAAAGAGACACAACTGTGTGGACCTGCATATATGAGATGGATGTATCCAGTTGAACGTTATATGAAAATATTGAAAGGGTATGTGAAAAACCGAAGTCGACCAGAGGGATGTATTGTTGAACGATACATTGTTGAAGAAGCTATTGAGTTTTGTACTGAATATTTGTCCAACGTTCAATCCATTGGCCTCCCAAAATCTGATGTTGTTGAAAAAGTAGTAGGTAAACAGTTAATTGGAAATAAAGTTGTGACAGTTTCAAGGGATGAACGGGAGCAAGTGCATTTATATGTTCTGCACAATGACATTGAGGTTGAGCAGTACGTTAAATTGCACAAGGACGTTCTCCGAGGTTTAAATCTGAATAGAAATGAAAATTGGATAGTACGTGAGCACAATCGAAGTTTTATAACATGGTTCAAAGAGCATATTTATTCAAAGTTTTATTCTGATCCCGCTTCAATAACAGAAAGGTTGAGATGTTTAGCATATGGTCCAACTTTGCATGTGTTTTCTTATAGCGCATACGCAATTAATGGATACACATTTTATACCAAGGAGCAAGATGATAAAAGTACAATGCAAAATAGTGGTGTCACTGTGCTTGCCGAATCAATGCACATTTCCTCGTATTTTGGGGTAATCGAGCGCATTTGGGTGTTTGATTATGAGAAGTTTCAGATTCCTATCTTTGGATGCAAGTGGGTTGAAAGTAATAGTGGCATACGTATGGATAAGTCAGGTTTTTTGCAAGTGGATCTTAATAAGGTGGGGTACAAAGATGAGCCTTTTATTCTAGCCACGCAAGCTAAACAAGTGTTCTATGTCACTGATCCGAAAAGTACGAAATGGTCTATAGTTATTTTTTCCAACAAAGTAATCAACGATAACATTGGAGAAAAGGGGGAGGTTGATGTTGAGAATGAATCTTATGTTAGGGATGATCCAGATGAGAATATTATAGCAGACAAATCATATATTAGAAATGATCATAGCGAGGGAATTTGGATCAATCCATCCGTCCGTGTTGTTAAGAGACAAGTAAAGCACCTTCGAACTAAAAAAAGAAAAAGATGTTAAAGGTACTTGTAAAATTACATATTGTCTCATTCAATAAAATAACATATTATTTCTTATTTATACGTTTCTTATGTGTATATATATATATATATTTCTTATTTACATATTTGAATGTCATTCATTTGATACTTTAGTTTTCCTGAATTACAAGTATATTATGGCCAGCAATGAAGATTGGAAGAAATTAAAGTAGAATTGTATACTTTGTGATGTTGAATTTCGAGTTGAGAATTGTATATAATTTGTGATGTTGAATTGTGAAGCTTTTGAATTATATATATTAAAGTGGAATTGTATATAATTTGTGATGTTGAATTGTGAAGCTTTTGAATTATATATATTAAAGTGGAATTGTATATAATTTGTGATGTTGAATTGTGCATATAATGCCAAAGTGTTGAATTGTGCACATAATGCCAAAGTGTTGAATTGTGTATATAAAGCCAAAGTGCTGAAATAAAGGGCTAAATTATATAAGCAGGTATTGTAATATAAGCAGGTTTATTGAAAAATATATAAAAAATGCCATTAATCAGGAAATTTTTTTTTCAAAACGTGCACATTAGACAGCGCTTTTATGTATAAGCGCTGCTAAAGGGGACAGAGAAACTGCTAAAAAAGCGCTGCTATAGGTGGGGAAAGAGGGGTCTAAGACAGCGCTTCCATAAAGCGCTGCTATAGGGGGGGTCTAAGACAGCGCTTTAATAAAGCGCTGCTAAAGGGGGGGAAGGGGGGGGGGGGAGATTACGCAGCGCTTTAAAAAGCGCTGCTAAAGGGGTAAAAAAGCGCTGCTAAAGGTGATGTCTTTAGCAGCGCTTTTTCCACAAAAAAAGCGCTGCCTTTACCTTTAGCAGCGCCACTTTAGGCAGCGCTTTAAAGCGCTGCTAAAGGTCAAAAAAAGCGCTGCTAAATGTCTATTTTGGCATAGTGAGTCCAGAATGCCATTATTGGAGCTTTAATCATGGGCTTCATACATCCTCCATGGGAGGGCATATGGCATGTTTTAGCTAGTCATGTGTCTGTTTTCTTGTTAACTATGCGTCAGAAGGGGCATGTCTTTGAATTTTATGTGTGTATTGATATGGGGTGTCCATTATTTTAAGTAAATTTTATGTTTTGGGCCTTAATTAGAGGCAAACTCTTTGGGTCCATTAACTCTAGTGCCCAATTAAAGAAAGTTAACAAGAAATTTAGAAATAAAAGAACTAAGATAAAGTAACTAAAAACATTATTAACCACTACAGCTGATATAACTCTAGTGTGTTTTCTAAGTGTCTGTCTTGGGTATGTGATCATTTTTTTGTTGTCTTTTTATGGCTTTCGGATCCACCAATATCTCTATTGAGACTAATCCATTCACTAGTGAGGTTAACCTTCGAAAATTTGATTTCGGAATATTCATTCTTTAAGCTTTCTTGGGCTTTTGTAGTAGATACCTCTTTCCTCTTTAAAATTTCTAGGTCTTTGACAGTTTTGGCATCTTTCTTTTTTAGAATCTTATTGTCTTTGGAAGACCTTAGAATTGGGAAAACCTCCTGACACAACCTACAAGGTCGTTGCTTAATTTCATCTTGCTGCTTAACACCTTTAATTAGTCTTCATTTGGTTGCACTTTATAGTTATTTCTTTCTCTATTCTAATTCTAATAGGGAGATTCTCATAAGACTTAAAAGTTTCATCATCTATAATCATTATGATGGGAAGGTAGTTTTTGTATAAGAACATACCTAGCTCCAAAGATGGTGTAATCCATGATTATTTTATTCTCTGATTTATCTTAAGATTACTTCTCTCCATTCGCAAACTTTATGCTCTTGCCCTCTTTTTGTGGGGACTCTTATCCCCAGACCTCTTGTCTCCTTCTTCCCCTTCTTTCTAGATTGTGAACCTTGGAAACTTTTGTTGGATTAAATCTTTGATGGAATCTTTCAAATGGAAACACTCCTCTAAATTAGGGCGCTCCCTAAACTTCTTTGTAAATTCAACTTCTTCTTTATAGAAATTTGCATTAATACATTCCTTCATGATATGCTTCCTGAATGTATTTAGGAGTGTATAATATCGGTATTTGGAAGGGGTGTTCCCCTATTTCAGTTGATGGGTCATGGATCCCTTTACCTCTCTATGTCATCCATTTTATCTCCATCATTCATTTTATCTTCACCGTGCTTTTTTTACATCTTTTGGATTTTTCATGTCTGAATATATGGCTTTATTTTCCACTAGCCCCACTTCGTGCTTTTTGTACTTCTTCACTATTGCCAATAAGTAATTAAAGTTCATTGGCTCTTTTATTACCACATTTTCTATGACCTTCGATCCCGCTTGAAGCCCCACGCTCAACATTAATTTCTTCATTTTTTCATCGACAACTTTCACTAAGATGACCTTACCATTGAACCTCTCTCTCTCTCTCTCTCTCTCTCTCTCTCTCTATATATATATATATATATATATATATATATATATATATATATATATATATATATATATATATATATATATATATATATATATATATATATATATATATATATATATATATATATATATATATATATATATATATGATATTAAGATCTCTTCTATCTCTTTTGTGATTAACCCCAAGATCTCTCCCGATTTTAACTGCTTCTTTGATTTTATGAAATGGTTTATAAAGTGTTTGTGTAACTTAATCTAAATATCAATGTATCCGGTAATTAAACCTCTAAACTAGATCATTTCCCATGCTTACTCTATGGAAATTTGGAAGAAAAAAAATAATGTGTCCCAAGTGATTTCAAACACAAGAGAAGGGGCTGGGGGGAGTTTGAATTTTTATATAAAAAGTTTTCAAAAACTAGAGAAAATAAAATGATTTTTAAAAGGTTTTTAAGAAGAGAGGAGTTGAAGAAGAAGATGACAAAAAGATAAATATGATAATGTAAATAGATATGGGATATGAGTCAACACACTGAATTTATATTGGTTCAGTCCAAAACGCCAAGGCCTACATCCATTCCCCAAGGATAATACCTTGAGATTTGCACTATCAACTTTTACCTTTCACCAGAGGTTCAACCCATAACCTCTTACACCAAGATTTTATATCAAGTTCAACTTTCGATCTTTATATTATAAGAGTTTAAGAGAATAACCCTATCTTGATTTTATAATTACATAATAGATATTATAACAAAAGATTACACAAATTTCTACTTAAAAGCTACTATCAACACTAAAACTATATGAATTATATATGAAATTTTTTGGAGTAAGGTGGCAGTAAAGGAGAAGCAGATTTTTTAGAAAACTTATGTGTATTCAAATGGACACAAGACCTCCTTTTATAGTATTTTTTTTTACACAAATTCAGAATCTTTAGAAAGTCCAATATGGTCTATAATTGATTATGATACAATCATAATTGATTATGCACCTACAAATAAGGAAATATTTATAGGATTTGAATCAAAATTGAGTTCTAGGTCTTCATAATCAATTACTAAGATAATTATGTCTCATAATTAATTACACAACTGTCATACTTGTTTATAGGGAAAATTTTGCTTCATAATCATTTACACTAATACTTCTCAATCGAGTGTGCTTAGTTTTGAAAGGAGTTTGGATTTCCAGAGGCTTTTTAAGAAGAGGGAAAAAATATGAAGCTTTGAAAAGTATTTTGTGAGTGTGTGTATATTTTTAATACTTGGAGAGTAACACGATTAATTTACATCATTGATCCTAGAAATATATAATACTTGAGCTACCAATCAGATGGTGAGGTCATGAAAAGAGAAGATGGATATTTAACACAGTTATGATAAATATATCCAATATACTCCCTTTTTGGTATAATCAAAAAGTGGGAAAAAAACAAGAAGATAATAAATGACATAGAACTTAATGCAAAGATAATGGAGACATAAACAACTAAAATAAATATTAATCACATAGATGAAAATAAGTTACAAGCAGTAGTCAAAGAAACAAAAAAAAGCATAAATAAGGCACAAAACAAGAAAAAAAAACATATGATACTAAAGAGCACTGCTTTTTTACAACATTACCATCATCATCTGATCACCCTAAAATGTAGGAGGAAATTATATTCCCAAGATATCCAAATGATTAACAATGTTATCAACTCTGTGGATAGATATGAGAGAATCTTAGTATGATCCTCAAACCCCCGAGAGTGATCATGGATCATCTTGTTGTTCTCATGTGAATTTACAAGGATGGTTTTAAGAAGATCTTTAGATGGATGAGATATTGGTATATCAAATTTAAAATATTCTAGATTTATACCTTCTTGTTATTGATGATCTAGATAAGATGGTGCAATATGAGGTTTCAAAAGGTATACTCGTACTTCATCCCTCTTAAGTATTTCTATTATATTCATATTAGGTTATGGTCACGCAAGAACACTAATTGACAACTCTATCGATACTGGCCAGTAAGAACCGCAAGCTTATTCCTTTGGGAAGGGTATGGAAAGTGTAATTATGTATATGATATAAGCCTTTTTGTAGTATGAAATCCTTAATATATACTACCTTGCAGGCTCAACCTTCAAAAAACCACTTGATGAGTCATAAATGCCCATGTTCCCTTGCATACCCGAGGTCATTCAATAGGGATCAATTCCCTTGTATTCTTGTTTGGGATATAAAATTCATGGCTATTAATAGGCCTTAAATGCTTTGTTTGCAATATCAGAGGCATGCTCTTCCAAACTCGGGTATAAATCTAACCCAAGTTTTCGAACATATACACATCCCTTCAAGAATGAGGTATGTATGTGAGAAATGATTAATAGAGAAAAGTTTTAATCTTTCCCGATCTTATTACTTTTCAACTTAATAATTAACTTGACCCATCAATTTTATCTAAAATGTACTCAGCCTCTCAAGCATGAGTCCCATATTAGCGCGATGCTTAAGGACGAAAAATATTGATCATGCCCAACCTTATAATTTTTAACCAAAATGTACAAATTCATATTTTGCATTGGGACGATCTGATCTACTTGGGCCTTTTATCATCTTAACTCAATTTGATGAATTGGGTAGTTGATCCATACACTAGACTAGAGTTTGGCTCTTAAAAACCTAGAAGATATTGCACAATTCTAAAGCATGAGGCCTGTAGGAGCGAGATGCTTTAAGTGAGAGTACTAGAAATACATAATCTTTTAATGGTTATTCTTCTTCTATCAGGGTAAAGCCTATTTTGGATGAGTAAATATTAAAATTACGAGTTGGGTTGATCTAGTGTGATGCACACCTTAGTTATTTTATGGTGGGCTTTCTCTATTTTGGTTTAGGTTTCTTATAGTTTGACTCTTCCTTTGGTTATCCTTTGAAAAGTGTGGTCGAGATCTTCTTATATGTTGGTGTTTGAGTTGGCCTTTTTAATTGATGTAGCTCAGTTGTTGAGGTGAATCATCTTTTCTACTTTAGTTCCACCCCTTTCGACTTTATTGAAAACTACCTAGAGTTCAAAGGTTACAACTTTTTGCTAGAGATCCTGATGAATTCATGCTTTGTGCTCTTTTGAAATCTTTTGCATCGACGTGGGGCGAGCTCGGTGGGTTCTGATCTTTGAGATCACACTGAGCTTTTTTATTTTACAGAGATAGCACATTGAATTCTGCCATTGAGCTCACAGTGATATTTTTATTTTAGTTTAACACAGAGAGTCCAGTAGGTTCCAATGTTTTCTTCTTGTGGAAGTCTTTGGTTTATTTTCAAATGAGAGCTCCCTGGATTCTTGTGTTTTCTCCCTGTGGAACTCTTATGTTAATTTTCAAGAAGATCCCGATGGGTTTATGAATTTTATTCCTTTGGAAGTCTTGAGTTAGTTTGCAAGGAGAACTCGATAGGTTCCCGCATTTGCTTTCTATGGAAGTTTTGAGTTAATTTGTAAGAAGATGCCAGTGGATTCCTGTGTTGCTTATATTAAAGAGTTATATCTTTTGGATTGGCTGAATTTTGCAAAACAACTACATGGAGAAGTGTTCAAGTTTTCCAAGCTGCTTTAAGATGATTTTTTTGGTGTAGAAGGGACACATGCTGGATGTGATGTCACAATATATGTGTATGCCATTTTTGCCTTGCTCAACAGGCCAGATTGTTGAGTTTTTGAAAGATTTTCTGATTAAGTTTCAATCAGATTTTATTGCTTTTATTTCGCAATATGAATATATCATTTGTTGGGCAGCTATGAAGATCAAATCAAATAAAAATGTGATTTAAATTTGAATTTGAATTAAACTAAATCATATCTTTCTGTTAGAGATATTTATAGAATCAATCTTATCTAATAGATTATTCAAAGATTCTAGACGAAATTAGAGCTAAGATCCAAAGAGAAAAAACCTGAATACTTTTGCTATATAAGGAGCTCTAAACCTACATTAGAAAGCAAACACATTGAATATATTAGAGTGATAAGGTTTAGAGTCCTTATTGTTGTTGTATGCACACCACTATGTTTTAGTAATGTGGCATAGTTGCTTTGTCTAGTTGAGTGATAATTTTCAACATTGATAATTGGGTTAAGCACTAATCACTAAGGTTTAGTGATTAAGAGAAAGTGAGAGGGGTTCTCATATTTAGAGGGAGTCCTAAATAGAAAGTCATTGGGTAGTGTTATGAAGAGGCATTGAATAACATAAGGCTTGTTGTTGCTTGTTTAATTAAATGTACTAAGATACTAATAATAAATTTCCTTTCTTGGGTTGGAAGCCAACCCTCCAGACATAGGTGTTGTTAAATAAAACTATGTTACCAATTATTGTGTTCTTTATTGCATTTCTGCTCCGTCATCTTGTACAATTAAATATGTGCTAATAGTGGTGATTTTGGTTTAACTTATCGAACCAGATGTCTAATAAGACATTGTATTCAACATTTGTCCCCTGAGGAATATAATTTTAATTGGCATCAGAGCAGACATTGTGAAGACCAATGAGAAAGAAATCTCAGGCTAGCTAAGATATTTAATAAAGTATTAGTGAATTTAGATAGAAGGTATGTGGATAATATCTCTTCAACTCAGCAAAAAGGAAAATATAGTGAAAGAAAATATCTCAAATATTCCTATAAATGGAAAGTGATGCAATGTCTAAATTTCAAAGACTTTAGACACATTCAAGCTGAATGTTAAAGTTTCATAAGGTTACAAAGAAGAATCTCCAGTGTCATGAATGATAAAGTAGGTGAATCTAATCAAGCAAATTCTAGCGTAACCTTTAATGGCAAGAAAGATTTTAGGAATACCAGTGAACAATCAAATTTAAAGAAAAGGTGTATTGATCTTATTCAAAAATTAGATTCCAGAATGCCAAATAACATGTCTCACCATCAGGTCAAACATGAGTTTGAGTTTCTTAAGTGTGTCTCCTTCCTTCCCATGTACTATTGTATGTTGTATAGAAGTCAACCACTCCATCAATCCTTGTTTCCTCAGTGGAATGAACAGTTTCAAAGGCAACAACATCAAAGTTGGCTTTGAAAACCTAACATTTTTGTTACCTACTTCTTCCATAAGGAGTACTCTTGTGAAGATTAGGATATTGAAAGCAACTGCATTAGTCAAATGAGAGAAGAAAGAAACCTTGTTGTACCTTTTGATGGCCATAAGAGAAGGAAATATGTTGATACGAAGATGGTTGGTACCTGTAACACCCTAACAACTCCAATGCAAAATAATACAAATTTAAAAGCATTTACGCACATAGGGTGTCACAAAAACATAACATAAACCTGCTCCGTAACATGGGTTAGATAAAACATGTATGAAATTAAACACCTGACGTCGCATGCTCGCCTTTACACAGGCTCATCGTCGCGGAAAACAAATCAAATCAAATAACTCAACAAACAATTAAGTCTCATAACATAAAACTTAGTTATGGAAGAATACCTTTAACCCCAACAACATCCAAAATAGCAACAATTAATAAAACACAATGTTCGTCTGCCCAGTGCTACAGATCATAGCAACAAAATCTATAAAATCACATAAAATTGGAAAAGAAGTATAGACTCAACACCATCCTTCAACTTCTAACCAACTACTCATCTACCTGCTCGTCTATACCCTAATAAGGAGCATAAAATCACATAAACAACAAAGGGGTGAGAATACACTTGAAATATATAATGGTGTAAGAGTATGCAAGGGTAGTCTACGCAAACATCAACAAGATCACATCTCATTCATAACATTTACACAAGTATTCTCAGTCACCATTATCAACATAATCAATCAATTACATATGAAAGTAATTGATGCAATTTACTCAACACCAAGACTTTACATGCATGTGGTACCAGTATGGACAACACAAGTCCATCTCGCTCTTGAATTCCCACCTTAGAACCAGAGCACACCAAATCCTTACTATCAACATAAGTAACGCTTCACTGAATCCCATATGGAACCAACTATTTGCTCCTGAATCCACACCATCGGACCAGAGCATACAAAAACTGGACTAAAGTTCGTACATCATGATTCATTATTTACAATAGCATGCATTATCACCACAATTACCACCATTATGCGTAACGTCATTCCCAATACACAACAAGTTGTTCATTCAAGAATAAAATCATAAACAACACCTGAATACCTCTAAACAACGGCCAAACACTAGCAAATTTACAACACAACACCAAAAATCAGAACCGACAATTCAATTCCATGCAATTAAATAGATGACGCTCATTCTGGAAGCATGACACGTTACCAATCACTGTCCAGTCCACCTCACACATCATCATCATTACGCTCGTCTCATAAAATTGTGTAAGAGAACCATGACGGTCTACCCGTCAGGCAGCTTACGCCCGTTAGCGCCTCAAAGGTCGTGACGACCTGGTCGTCATGAGGGTGACGCCCATCACCCTGAAGCAGAAAATAGAATATGCATTTTGGCCATGAAGTCCAATTCAGAACTCCGATTTTCCCTTCCCATCCCTCAATCAAAAAGCAACAACGGGGAAAATAATGTCTAACATAATAACAATATTTATCTACTAATTTACATGCATTTTCATTGATTAATCATGGTTTTTAAATACTTTATTCATCAAAATCACCACACCCATATGAACACCAATTCACACCCACATCATGAACAAGAACACACAATTTCCATGATAAAATAGTACACGAATTTCACATAATACATCATATTGTAATACCCTAATTTTTACCCCTAAGATCTCACATATCATTTGCATCTCATACCACAAACAAGATCATAAGCTTTGGTTTTCTTGCCTTCCTTTGTGGGTTTGTTTTTTAGGAAGATCTCCAAGCACCCATGTTTTCTTGTTTGCTTGATTTTTGTTTATGTTTATACTAACCCTTAATTAAAATCCAAAAAATATGTTTGTTTTCCCTTTCCTAACTTTTTCAGGAAGAAGTTTGGATCAAGAACACCAATCAGCAGTCCCTCGACTCGAATGAAATTCATCTGAAAAAAGTCAAAGTTGATCTGAAAACAATTCAAAATTATTTGATCAAGAGTTTCACAATATTTAATTGTTTATTACTCAAGAAATTTTAAGGGTCATGTGTTTATTTCCATGCCTTCTTTGACAAGTCAAAAGAATCGAGGCAGAACCAGAACAGTCCAACCAACAAAGCATTTTTCAAGTTTTTTCAGCTGTGCAATCAATTTGCACTATGGTCCAATCGATTACACCCTTCGTATTTCACTATGCCAAATAAGACCTTTAGCAGCGCTTTTTTTGGCCTTTAGCAGGGCTTAAAAGCGCTGCCTAAAGTAGCGCTACTAAAGGTAAAGGCATCGCTTTTTTAATGGAAAAAGCGCTGCTATAGACCCTTTTTAGCAGCACTTTTAGCAACGCTTTTCCCCCATTTAGCATCGCTTTTGAAAAGCGCTGCCTATCCCCCCCCCCATACAGCAGCGCTTTTCAAAAGTGTTGCCTATTCCCTACTCCCCCCTTTAGCAGCGCTTTTGAAAATTGCTTCCTATTCCCCCTCCCTCTTTAGCAGCGCTTTTCAAAAGCGTTGCCTATTCTCCCCCCTCCCCCCTATAGCAGCGCTTTTTTTAGCGCTCTCTATGCCCCCCTTTAGCAGCGCTTTTACTTAAAAGCGTTGTCTATTCTTCACGTTTTTAATTTTTAATTTTAAATAATCATTTTTTTTCCCGATAAACCTGCTTATAACAATTACATTCACCTGCTTATAATTCAGGCCTTTAATTCAACACTTTGGCCTTATATATACATTGTAATTCAACACTTTGGCCATAATCATTGTAATTCACATAAATCTGCTTATATATAATTCAACACAAGCCGATCCTCAGAACAACTTCACAAATACAATCAATTTACATATAATTACAAAACCGATAACTTTACAAATACATACGACTTCCAGAAATATTATTATCCCACATCAATATTTGACGATACATATACCTTATACAATTCTCAACTCAAGAATGTATTGACATCATTCCTCCTTAATTTCTTCCAATCCTACTTTCGAGTAAGTACCACACTTGAATTCATCAAAGTACTACATAATATAACAGAACATGCACGATTTAGTTTTAAAACTAATTACTCAGATGAAATATCGGTTAATTATTAAAATAAATCATATAACTTATGAATTGATTCATACCATGATTGAAATATTTATTTGACCCGAGTGAATAATTTCCTTCATAAAGCGCAATACAAAATATCCGCAATCAATCCCATTACGCTGACGAGGACACTGTAAATGGAAAAAACAAACGATCATTTATCAGGATATATAGTTTAAATAGTTTTATCAAGTAGAATCACTATAACAGTCAAAAATGTGAAAATATACCTTCACTCTGATCCAGCTAATGTTGTTAGCCTTCCTTTTTGGCACTATTGCTTTTCTTTGCGATCGAAATATTTGTATAGCTCTAACATAATATAAATGAATATTTAGAACAATCTCACATAATAAATAAAGATAATTATTCAGAACAATATATCTCATCACTTACATATCAACCAGTCTTCATATCAAGATATTTTGTTTGATCATTATCCAATGAATCCAGATAATACACTATTTCTTTCATCGGATTAATCGCGACCAACAACCAGTGTCCACTGTAAAATAAGACAAAAGTTTAGACGGAAATGTTATATAGAATGGCAAAAAACGAATAATTATAATAAATGAATTTAGAATGAAATCTAACCCATGACCAGTATTATATGGAAAAAAGTACAATTTCTCTGTATCTGCGGCCATAAATGATTTGACTATGTAATCTCTGACTATGTAATCAAAATTAGAATATTTATTTAAATGAGCAAATAAATTGTTCAATTATTTAATTAAAATTGATCGGAGTACTACCTGATGTAGGGATGCATAACACACATGCCCAATTCAGAATGTTGGAAAATCTGGTCCAAATCCTCATTGCCAATTGTTTCGGCATATTCAAAACCAGAAATGCCTTCCTGCATAGGTATTTGACGGATGCCACCCTCAGCCACATCTATTGTTCCTACATATGTTTCAAGGCACAACCTAAATCGAGGAACAAATGCTTATTTTGGCTCGGCCTTTTTGTTGTTGGGCACCTTGCTAGATTCAGGCATCTTACCCTTGCTGACTTGTTGCAACTGTTGATCATGAACCTAAAAGTCATATAAATTCAGTAATTAATGTATAATAAGATCATCGTGTAACTGTAATAGTACTTGTTTTTTTTGATGCAGCTGAATCGGTTTCCCGCACAATAATTCCCTTATCTTTTGATTTGGATTTTGTAGGAGTCTAAGATCATCATGTAAATAAGTAAATGTAAATGTAAGAATAACTTCCATGTATGGGTCGTAAAACATTTGAATACTTCATAATGGTGTTCAACCTACCTCATCATCGATGAAAACGAGATTTGACAGCCATGCAACATACGATCCTATTGCGTCTCCCACCACTGTTGCGTCCGAAACATCATCTGGTATAGGCAACAATGCACCCCCTCTAACGCAATATCAACCGATACTTTCAAAAATCCAGCAGGAAGCAGTTTATGGTGAAGTAAGTCTCCCAAAGTGTTATGCACTTTTCCCTTGCCAACCATGCGATAAGTCGGTGACGATAAATATAGCTGACAAGGTGAAATGTCCTAAACAAATAATGAATATGATTAATGTGTCAATTAAGAAAATTGTGCTAAATTAATTTCAATGTAATATATACAATTACCTCTGGAAGCTTCTGCGGACAATTGATACTATCTTTGTCGCTAGTATCTTTACACTCTGCACAGCGCCTTTCTGACATGTATCTCTCTTTGTCCTTCTGTAATTCACGATTCTGAGCTTTCAATTCATCCAACGTCTACATCACTTCTTTATTGCTAGGATTTTTATTCTTTGGCTGCTTATACAGTTTTGATGGAGTGATACCAAATCCCTTACCCCTCACACGCCCAGAATACTCAGGAATATTTAACAATCGACTCAGTAAGCTCCTACAATCATCATCCTCAGCTGCAGTTATAGCTCCTCAAAGAGTAATTTTTTTAAAATTATTCCACATCATAGCTTTGAATTAAATTTAATTTAATGGTTAAATTAACATTTATATTTATAACAATTCGATTAAATCTAATTTAAAAGCTATCATTGTAAAATAAGTTATAAAAATTTACTCTTGGAGTAAGTTGATTCTCACTCTCATATATATATATATATATATATATATATATATATATATATATATATATATATATATATATATATATATATATATATATATATATATATATATATATATATATATATATATATATATATATATATATATATATATATATATATATATATATATATATATATATATATATATATATATATATATATATATATATATATATATATATATATATATATATATATATATATATATATATATATATATATATATATATATATATATATATATATATATATATGTATAGGTAGTGAATGAATATGTATTTTAAAATCAATGGGGACTAAACCTCAAATGAATAAACATTAAATCCTGGCTGAGATGATACCTCAAATGAAACCATTTCCATTGTTTAAAAGAGACCTTATAATTTGTCTTTAACTTTTACCACATCCAAACACATTTTCATATATAAAATATTAATAATATAAAGTCTAATAACCATTATGAAACTGGTTTATAACATATAAAATCCTCCACACTGAAGGTATTAGAACACAACAATACAACTTAGCAATATTTATAATAACTTAACTTATTTAAAACTAGTAGACACCAAATGCTTCACTTTACTCCAAATCTTCATTGATGCCATAAAGCTATAACTCTTCATTCCTGCACACATAAACATAGGAGAGAAAGTTAACCAAAATATAATTGTAATATATGCATGAAAACTATAACAAGAAAAATATTGATAAATTAATACTTACAGTGTTACGTTTAGTTACTGAAAGTGAACTGGTTGGTGAATTAGGGATGAACCTAGCCCACTGTAATAAAGTTTTGTAGCACAAATTAGGACTATAATAGTTCATCTTGAAAATTTCAACAACTCTAACATATCAAAGCAGTGCTATATATAACCCTAAAACTGTCCTATGAAAAAATAAATAATGATGAAAAAAATTGTTAACATTTTTTGCAGCAGCACTGAAAGCTTCTCTATGTGGGATCTGAGGATTCGCGGTAACAAAATGTAACAATGTAGTGTGAATGAAAGTCGAAGTCCGATATAAAAATAAAATGTAATAAGAAATTGAGATGGAATATGCAGAACAACTTTACAACTGCTATATAGAAATAAAATGTAATAAGAAATTGTGAAAATGTTAACAACCGTTTTTCACCATTGATGTGCATAGAAAGCTAACAGTATGAAACAAATAACAACATTGCGAGATTGGTTCGAAGCAAACCTGTAGATTTCGTACAGAATGGGTGGAGGATGAAGACAGACCGTCAAAACAGACGGACGGAGGCGAAAATGGAAGACGGTGACAGAAGAAATGGAAGACGGCGACAGACGGAGGCGGTCGGCCGGAAGCAATAGACGTAGGTATTTGCTGGGTTTTTTTATGGGTTGCGAGCGTAAGATTGCCAAAAACCACGACTGTTTCTGTTTATGAATTTTCTGGGTTTTATTAAATTTATGCCACTTAATCCTACAGCAGCACTTTTGCATGGCCTTTAGCAGCGCTTTATAAAAGCGCTCTCTAAGGTCTGCTAAGGCAGGACCTATAGCAGCGCTTTTATAAAAGCGTTGTCTTTTGTACCACCTATAGCAGCGCTTTTCTAAAAGCGCTTTCTTAGAATGACCCCTTTAGCAGCGCTTTCTGAAAGCACTCTCGTAGGTGACCCTATAGCAGCGCTTTCGTAGGGCCTACTTGTAGCAGCGCTTTTTATAAAGCGCTTTCTATTGCTAACAATAACCACCACCTTTAGCAGCGCTTTTCTAAAAGCGTTGTCTAAAGTCTACTATTTTTTTTCTTTTTTTTTCTGACTCTTTAGCAGCGCTTTTTCAAAACGCGCTGTCTTTTCATGCGCTGCCAAAAATAATTTATGTAGTAGTTTTTGCACCAGATTTCAGATTTTTTGGCAGTGCAATCAATTTTCACTACAGTGCAATCGATTTGCACAAGGCAGTTTTGTGAAAAATGAGTCAAATTCAAATTCTGAAGCATTTTGGCACCAAAATTCACTTGTTTCATCATGAGAATATTCTAGATCACCTCATTTTAATTCCCCTACCTCATCATAATTAATTCCCACCATACACCCTCATTAATCACAACTTGATCTTGATTTTACCTCCAAATTCAAACTCCATGCCTAATTTTGATTCCAAACCAAATTCCAAACCACCAAAATTTCCAAGCCTAAATTATATAAATAGAGGCCTCATTTCATTCATTCTTCAAGCTTTGATAGCCAAATTCACCTTGCTAAATTTTCTCTCAATTCCCTTCAACCACCAAATTCACCTTGCTAAATTTTCTCTCAATTCCCTTCAACCACCAAATTCACTAAAGCTCTTTCTTCCATTAAAAGTTAGTAAGCTTTTCATTGAAGCTTACTAACCTTTGAGCTAAACCTCCACCAAAACACTTCTTCAACATCAAATTCTGTAGATAAAGGCTTTGGATTGTGGTTCTTTTAGTTGATTTGAAGCATTTTCAGATTTTGAAGTGGTAAACCCTTGTTCCACCATTACTGTGTTTGATTCATCTTCCACAATGTGATCTCTTGTTGATTCTTGTTGCTTGATATTTGTATCTTGCAAATTATTTGTTGTTGTTTCGTTGGTGTTATTTATTGTTGTTTTACTTGAATTTTCATGCACAATTGCATCCTTGATCATGAGGTGTTTGGAGAAATGATTGACCAAGGATTGTGCATTTTTCAAACTATTTTTTGCTATCATAGTAGGTGCAAATCGATTTTCACCCCTGTGCAATCAATTTACATTTTGATTTTTGGCCTGGATGTGCTATCTGGCACTGTGCAATCGCTTGCACACCGGTGCAATCAATTTGTACAGTGCAGGATGTGTAGTTTTAGCTCTGTTTTGGGACTGTTTTAGTTCCTTTTCTTCCTTCTTTCATTTCCTTTTGTTTTGCCTTGAATTGTGATGTTTGTTGATCAAATTTCTCTTCAAATTCCATTGAATTTGGGTGTTTGATAAAGTTGGATAAACCTTCATTGGTTCAAGTCTATCTTTAAGTGGATCATTGGATTCATTTTAGGTGCTTTGAATTAGTGATAGATTTAGTGCTTTAATCCACCAAGAAGAGTGATGGAACTTGAAGATGGTATGATTCAAATGTTATGGTTCAATTTGGCTTCCCTTCTCCCCTCTTCTCTTTTTTTCTTTTGATCAATGAAAATCTTCAATATCATTGGAACTTCTTTCAAGTTCTTGATGAAGATGAGATCGTTACCTATTTTCTTTTCGTGCGATATTGTTTTCGGAGGATGACCTACATATCGTCTCTCTAGCATACATTAGCACAAACATTATTATTGACCGACCTCAGATAGTCGTGCCTTCTACATAAGTCCGATTATGATTTCTTAACATAGCGCCAAAGTATCCTGAAATCAGAACTAAGTCAATTTTGTAAGCGAGATGTTATTCTCCTAATCTTTGTAGCGTAGTCTGAAATAATTGGATCTTTTGTTACCCGTGGGGGTTAGTTGACATACTCGTTGATTTTATTCGAGTTGGAGCCCTCTCCATGGTAATGTATGAGACCATGTTTTCATTCTTATGGACGACTAGTCGAGTATTCTCCAAAATTTGACAATTTGTGCTTCATGAAGATTGATGATACTATTATGTATATTATACTAACCATATTATTGTACTAATTTTTTTATGTTTCCTTCTCGCTCCCTATCTCTTTACTTTTATTCTTCATCATTATCATATCATATCATATTATTATGCTTCCACTCTTTTTTCCTTTGTCCATTTGGAACCACATTTTGTTTAAAAAAAACATTAATAAAGAATTAAACCTCTAAAATTTTGGTTCTCTTAAATGTTGTGGTTATGCTTGTGGATATACCTAGACTTTGGATTTCTTGGACTATTCTTGCACCCTTGGACTTAGAATTAGGACTCTTTCCCTATGCTTGGATTATTATGGATTTGAGATCTTGGCCTTTATTTGGATTTGCTTATTGACTTATGCTCAAGGTGGAAGGAATTCTTATAGGATAGTCACTTCTTCTCCACCCCTTCTTCAATTTTCAAAATCTTCTCTCTTTTTTCAAAACCTTCGTCTTTTCAAAATTAAACTTTTTTATAATAAACCTTGACTTTTGTCAAGTGATTTTTCAAACTTTATTTTCTTTAATAAATGTTAATCAATGTTAATCATATTTTCGCTAATTTTAAAAGACATAAAAAAAAATACAAAAAAAAACTCATTCAAACCTTTTGTGTCTTTGTGCACTTTTTCTTTTAAAACTTTTCATAAAGTTTAGACATGAGTCATTTTCGTAGTTGAGATGTAATTCTCCTATTCCTCATAGTATATAAGATATTGACATTTTCCACTTAGATGTTGAGTGATAGACTTGTTGATTTTAATCCAAGCAAAATCCTTCATCTTTAGATGATGAAATTTTGTTATTTGTACTGCGAACTATGAGGTTTTGATCCTATATTGTACTTTATGGGTACGTAGGCATGAGGCGATAAGTCTCTACAAACACAAAAATATTTAAAAAAAGTAATTCTCTTCTCATCTCCACAATCTCCTTTCAAACAAACCTTTTCAAACCTAAAAAACGTAGATATTTCAAAGGGTTCCTATAGAGTACTATAGATGTTTTGGATGCTAACACCTTCCCTTAGTGTAACCAACCCCCTTACTTATTCTTTATTTGTTCTTGTTTAGAACTTGTTTAGGTTTTATTCACTCTTTTTACTTTCCTTTTGGATAAAATAAAAGTGTGGTGGCGACTCTTGCATGTTGAGTTAAGTTAATAAATAGCTTACACTCACAAATTTTCCCGCCACACATATAATTCATGATATTAAAGAATTCAATTAATATTCATCAATCATTCAACAAAAATAAAAAATTAGGAAGAAACCTAATGGGATTAAGGACTTCCCCCCACCCAATCATGCATTCTACACCATATGAGGAGTAATTCCCTCTTACCTTATATTTTATAGCAAAAACACCTTCAAGTTCTAACAATAGAGGTTTTCCTAAGCCCTAGGCTTGCCTCCTCTCTCCCAAAATCTGTTTTTCAAGTACAAATCCCAAAACCCTCTACTAACCCCTTTATATTCTTAACCTAATTATTAAATCTCTTAAAAGTCCACTAAGGCCTAACTTATGTTATAACTTTCACCACTCCCCTCATATTCTATAGTTTACTATTTCCACCCAAAAGCTCACTTTCTCATATATTTTAATAAATTATATAAAATAACTATAATTGTAATTATTTTAAATATTTTAATTCTTCTACCGTCCTACCAAGACTCACACCACACCCCACCAATACCCCTCATGCACATACAAATCACCATATATATTTAATTAAAAGCACATCAATTACTACTTAATTAAATAAGATACAAAATAATATGATTAGATAAATTAATCAAATTTTGGGGTGTTATAGTACCTCTGCAGTTCATAATGTGGATGTCGTGTTAGAATTTAAATTAGAGCTATGGTATAGAAAGCTTGAGATTTACATAAGAGAAAATTGCCATAAGAGTTTTGATCTTAATGCTGAAGAAGGAAGTTATTATGAAGTTTGCCATTATGAGAAGCAAATCAAAATGACATATAAGATATTTCAACATCTTACTTATACTTCTAATTTACCACAAATGGCCATTATTAGACTCATGCAAGGAGTTGTCATTGAAGGGAAGGCTGATGGTCAGGTTGGAGGTAACATTGAACAACAAATAGAGGTTCAAAAGAAGAAAAAGAAGAATTATTCCATTCCTTCCCATATGTCTGGAAAATTGAATAACCAAAAACATGATAGTGTATTTGGTACAACTGAAATTGGTGTTACTCTTAGTATCTCGAAGTCAAACCACAAGTTGTATGTCACTAAATATGTTCTAGATATTGCTATCCTCAACTTTCCACATGATGTGAAGACTGATCTAGCTAATGAAGGAATTGTGATTAATGTTCTACTCATCAATATACCTATGAGTAATCATCATCTTATGTATTTTTTTAAGAGACCAAGAAAAACAATTTAGGAATTCAAGATGAGCCAGACATCCAATCCAACATGTTGATATAGTATCAAATGCTTAAGTAATTTTTGATCATTTTCATGAAGAGGTTAAGGTTAAACAAGTCATATCCAATGGTGGTGATAAAATCCATGATCATGCAAAGACATTGTGTGAAGATACTAGAGGGTTGTATGATGATGATATTCTTGATGACATCATATTAGTACAAAAACAATCAAGTATTCAGAAGGCTAATCTTTATTAGATGGATGTTTAAAGATTCTTTCTCAACCGGTACTTGAATACGGAATTTGAATACTTTTCTTGTGTCAAGAGAATCATGGAGAAATTAACCAAGTCACATGACAAGAGAACAAAGAAAATCAATAAGAGAATTCATTCTACTACTCATTTAAAGCTGAAAGAGGATGAAAGTAAAGGGGTGTGTGCAAGATTTCAAGAAAAATCCAAGCCTAGTCATCTAGCTCAAATAAAAAGAATCTTGTGGTATATAAATGGGACATGTGACTATGGTATACTTTTCTCACAAGACACCAACTTAATAGTGGTTGGATATTGTGATGATGATTGGGCTGGAAGTGTAGATCATAGAAAGAACACATTTGGCGGGGGCTTCCTTATTGGTAACAACTTTATATTATGGTTCAGTAAGAAGCAAAATTGTGTCTCATTATGAATAGTTGAGGGTGAACATCTGGCTGCAAAGAGCATTTGTACACAACTTTGGTGGATGAAGAAAATGTTGAAGAAGTACAATGTGGAAGTCATGAAATTGTTCTATAACAATCTGAGTGTTATCAAAAGCAAGGACTCTCATGAGGTTCATACTAATATAACCCTTGATGACGATAAGGACACTGGTCTTGAGATCAAAGTTTTATTGAACTATCATGAAAAAATATGCTACTAGCCGAAGAAGATGGAAGTCCTTATGATACTGAGACTTTTGATCCTATTGATCATTTTGAAACCATCAGACTAAAACCCAAAATATTAGTTGAATACCTTCCTTTTTCTAACCTAATAAGGAAACTCAGGGAGAATAATGTGAGTAACAACAAGGATAATTGTGGTGCTACTGAGGATGCTAATTAGTATAACATTTCTCCCCATCATAAGGATATTATGCTAAAATGGAAGTATTTGTATCAAATGGGAATACCCTTGAAAGGATGTTGTCAAAAGAAACCTTGACAACTGAAATATCAAGTAATATGGTGGAGCATATTATTCATAAAATACAGTCTGGTGATGAGTTGAACATGAGAGGAGATATTATCTACCTTTCTATTTGTCAAAGAAAGCAAATAAAGGACTACAACTGTGATTCTCAAGGTATTAATACTGGTAGGAGTTGCACTCAACAACTTTAGAACAACCAAATAATCAATGATGTCATCGAAAAGGGTAATGAAGATGACAATCAGTATGTGTCAGACAACATGTGTGACTTGTTAGTAATTGAGTTTCCAACTCAGAGGAAGGATAAACAAGGTTCCCTTGTCAATTCTGAAAGAAATAGAGGGCGTGTTCAAACATGTGAACCTGTGATAGATGTTGTAGAAAATGTCCAAGACATTGTATCCTCCTTAATGAAAGAAGTTAGAGGGAAGAGAATTCACAAGGATTTCACAAGTAGTCGTAAATGGGATAAGGTTCTTCAGAGATGGACTGCAACTAAAAAGTAGCTAAGTATGGACGGTAGCTATAGAAAATGAGTCATGAGAATTGCTAGAATAATAGAGACTTCTACTGATGATGGTCATAATCATGAAAAGTTGGTTAAGGAGCCTAGAAAGGTTTATGATAGAGGAAAGTTTGTGAAACCTTCATCTTCTACTCTAGATTGATTAGACAGAACCAAGGTTCCCTCGAATGACAAGATTATGATCAAGAAGCTGAAGAAAAGAAGTATGTGCATATGAGGTCGCATACAATTTTTTTAATGTGAAAATGTAGAAGGCAATGTTGAATACTAGAGCTTATTGAAGGTGATTAAGGTTAAGGATGTTAGTATTCCTCATGGGGTGCTAAGGATCAATTATAGTCTAACTTTTGGGACATATGTATAGACATTGTGTTCTACATCTATGGATTAGTAGATGAATCTAATTTGAATGAAATACTAACGAGTGCCCTTGGTATTTGCATGTATTGGGAAGACATTTAAACATGGAAAATTAGCTTCTCTTCTTTTTAGTCAAAGTTGATTTTTAATTTGGTCAAGACTTCCTGTTATACAGATCAACAATACTTGTAGAAAAGTGGTAACTCATTCTTATCTTGTTCATATCTTTCAAGGTGCAAATTCACTATCATCATGAGTCAAAAGAAGATTTCCTCCTTCAAGTAAATCAGTATCAGAAAGGATATTGAGAGGTTTATGATGGTTGAGAGAAATAAGTTAAAAGGATCTAATTATGTTTCTTCTGCATCTACACTTGGTGGATCATCTGGTGGAACATTTGTGGCTAGAAAGACATCATCACCTAAGGTGAAGATCGAAAAGAATAATCTTGTGCAAGAGAGTGACTCAGATAAAGACTCGGGTTCATTCTTAAGCCTTGGAATTGGGTGAAGTGGAGGCTTCCAAGTAATCCTTTATGTTGTTTGATGGATCTTTAATATTTCCTTAAATATTTGGATCTATCTTGACTTGTTAGCCTAAAGGGTTGTTTTAATATTTATCATAATGCTTCAGTATTATCTACATCATTCATACTAGTAGGTCTGGATTTGTAAGAAATTCTACACATCTTTATGTTAGACTATGGCACGGATCTAGAAGGGGGGGGGGGGGGGGGTTGAATAGATCCCCAATTAAAATTTGAGTCGGTGCTACCAATTTAAAATTGGTTTTAAAAATGTTTTAAGTGCGGAAGCGGCCGAGGAAAAATATAGTCTAAAACAAACGGTTATTGGAAAACCGGATATACGTAAGCCACTACGCGAGAAATGAGTTTTAGCAGCGCTTCTTAAAAAGCGCTGCTAAAGGGTGGGCAAAAAAAAAGAAAAAAAATTTCCCACCTAAGACAACGCTTTTGAAAAAGCGCTGCTAAAGGGGGGCCCTAAGAAAGCGCTTTTTAAAAAGCGCTGCTAAAGGGGGACCTAAGAAAGCGCTTTTAAAAAGCGCTGCTAAAGGGTGGGCAAAAAAAAAGAAAAAAAATTTCCCACCTAAGACAACGCTTTTGAAAAAGCGCTGCTAAAGGGGGGCCCTAAGAAAACGCTTTTTAAAAAGC
Source organism: Lathyrus sativus (assembly GCA_963859935.3). NCBI lineage: Eukaryota > Viridiplantae > Streptophyta > Magnoliopsida > Fabales > Fabaceae > Lathyrus > Lathyrus sativus. The sequence goes on along the minus strand of OZ012739.1, from coordinate 618,984,725 downwards.
GCTGCTAAAGGGGGACCTAAGAAAGCGCTTTTAAAAAGCGCTGCTAAAGGTGTCCCCCTTTAGCAGCGCTTATTCTATAAAGCGCTGCTATATGGCATTGCTAAGGCACCCTAAGAAAGCGCTTTTAAAAGCGTTGCTAAAGGCATTTAAAAGCGCTGCTAAAGGGGGACCTAGAGGGGGACATAAGAAAGCGCTTTTAAAAAGCGCTGCTAAAGGGGGCCCTTTAGCAGCGCTTTTTCTATAAAGCGCTGCTATATGGCATTGTTAAGGCACCCTAAGAAAGCGCTTTTAAAAGCGCTGCTAAAGGCCTTTAAAAGCGCTGCTATAGGTATTAGTATTATAATTTTTAAATACCCTCCAGAATTTTAAGAGAAACAGAACAGTCGCGTACATTTCTTTTCTTCTGTCTTTCTCCTCTGGTGAACGAACTTGCCCTATTCAAGTGCCGTCATCCGTCGTCCGACCGTCGCCCGCCGTCCGTTCACCGTCCGTTCTCCGTCCGTTTTCGAGTGCATCCGTCCGTCTGCATTGCATTTCCACCATTGTTAAGGTATGTGACAGTTTCAAGGGATTTTCTTGTTTTTTTTTTCTTTTCACCATTGTTGGTATCTGAAGACATTAAAGGTTTTGAAGGTTTTTGTTAATACTGTTATCTAAATATTGATGGTTTTTCTTTTCACTATTGTTGGTATTTGATGGTTTTTCTAAATATTTGTTTTCACCATTGTTGGTATACTATTGTTTTTGTTGTTGGTATACTATTGTTTTTGTTATCTAAATATTGATGGTTTTTCTTTTCACCATTGTTGGTATACTATTGTTTTTGTTGTTGTGTAGATATGTTTCTTTTGAGGACATGCAAGTAAATTTTAATGTTGATAACGTATACTGTTGTTGAGTAATTATTTTTGTTGTTGCGTTCAAGTATGATACGTATATTGTTGTTTTGTATTGAAGGTTTGAGGACATGCATGCAAGTAAATTTTAGTGTTGTTGTTATGTAGAAATGACTTATTGAAGGTTTAGTGAAGGTTTTATATGTTGATATGTTATTATGTTATTATGATGGATTTCTCAATGTTTATATGATATATATGTTATTATGGTTTTATATGTTTAGTTAGGATTTCTCAATGTTTAGTAAGGGTGTCATTTTGGTTTAAGGATTATCTAGTAATTTTAATATGATTTGTTTTGGTTATCTAGTATTTTTAATATGATTTGTCTTGGTTAATTATTAATATGATTTTAATAAAATTTATATTTTGTCTGCTATAGGGGTTACCTGTGAAGAGCAAAGCTGTGATCGTTTCTAAGCATCCTATTGCGTAGCATTCTTAGAAGTTAGTGATTTCCTTACAGGTATTCTCTGTTTTGTTTAACTTTTATAGTTTAGTGTATATTACTCAATTAGTATGGATAAAAAATGGATGTCTGGTAATCGATTGTCAAAAGAGTACGAGAATGGGGTATCGAAGTTCGTTAAGTTTGCTGTTGAACACGCCAAAGACCCCAGTAGGATCACATGTCCTTGCTTAGGATGCTGTTATGGGCGTCGAGTTGATGCCGTTCAGTTGGAATCTCATTTAATGAGACATGGAATTGACCGAAGTTACACATGTTGGACATTACATGGTGAGATAAGTAACGAGAATGTTGAACCCCGGAATAATACGACATGTGCTTCAAAGGACAATGGCAGAGATACATATGATTGTGATCGAGTCGAAGAGATTACAGAAGCACTTGAAGAAGATCTTCAAGATTATCCCAAGATGTTTGAGAGGTTGGTAAGCGATGCAGAGAAACCGTTGTATAAAGGTTGTACTACTTTCACAAGATTGTCCGTGGTATTAAAGTTGTACAATTTAAAGGCGGGTAATGGATGGTCGGATAAAAGTTTCACAGAGTTGTTAGCCCTACTTCAAGAGATGCTTCCGGAGGATAATGTTCTTCCCAATCGAACCTATGAAGCTAAAAAAATGTTATGCTCTATTGGCATGAGCTATGATAAGATACATGCTTGTCCAAATGATTGCATTTTGTTTCGAAATGAATATGCATCATTAAACGAGTGTCCTAAATGTGGTGTATCTCGGTATAAGAAAAAATTGTCACCAGCAAAAGTATTATGGTATTTTCCTATAATTCCGAGATTCAGACGCATGTTTCATAGTGAAACAGATGCAAAACACCTGACTTGGCATGCAGATGATAGAATTGTAGATGGGAAGTATCGACATCCGGCAGATTCACCACAGTGGATGAAAATTGATAATGATTATCCTGATTTTGGAGAAGAAGCTAGAAACCTTCGCTTGGCATTATCGACTGATGGAATGAATCCGCATGGTCTGCAGAGTATCTCACATTCTACCTGGCCTGTAATTATTATGATTTATAACCTACCTCCATGGCTATGTATGAAGCGTAAGTACATGATGTTATCTATGTTAATTTCTGGCCCTAAACAACCAGGGAATGACATAGACGTATACCTGACACCTCTAATCAAAGACTTAAAGAGTTTGTGGGAGAACGGTGTGGAGGTTTATGATGGATATAGGAAAGAAAGTTTCAATTTGAGGGCGATGGTGTTTGGCACAATTAATGATTTCCCAGCATATGGAAATCTATCGGGGTATAGCATTAAAGGTCAATGTGCGTGTCCTATCTGTGAAGAAAACACAGATTGGACGCGGTTGGAATTTGGTCAGAAGAATGTCTTTCTTGGTCATCGTAGATTCTTAAATTCTAGTCATCACTACCGTGGGTGGAGAAAAGCATTCAATGGAGATTCAGAACAACGTAAAGCTCCACCTACATTGACCGGCGAACAAATTTTTGAAAAGGTGAAAGATGTGAGTACTAAGTTTGGCAAGCCTTTTGCTCATACGCTTGTCACGCGTGGGTGGAAGAAGAGGTCAATTTTGTTTGAGTTGCCATATTGGAAGTCGTTGTATGTAAGACATTTTCTTGATGTTATGCATATTGAAAAAAATTTATTTGAAAGTGTTATTGGTACGTTACTCAATATACAAGGAAAGTCTAAGGATGGCCTTAAAGAAAGAAAGTACTTGGTAGCAATGGGAATAAGGAATGAATTAGGACCCTTGAAGAAAGGAAACCGCACATATCTACCACCTGCTGCTTATACTCTATCTAGAAAGGATAAAAAGATACTGTGTAAGTTTCTGAGTGAAGTTAAAGTTCCAGAAGGATACTCTTCAGATATTAGAAGACTTGTTTCTATGAAAGACCTCAAGTTAAAAAGTTTAAAGACACATGACTGCCATGTTATAATGGAACACTTTCTACCAATAGGTATACGTTCTATTTTGCCAGAAAAAGTGAGAGGCGCAATAACTAAATTATGTTTTTTCTTTAGGTCAATCTGTAGTAAGGTGATAGATCCTGCGATCTTACCAACATTGCAAAGAGAAATAGTTATTACTTTGTGCGAGCTTGAAATGTATTTTCCTCCATCATTTTTTGACATAATGGTACATCTAGTTGTTCATCTTGTGAAAGAGACGCAACTGTGTGGACCTGCCTATATGAGATGGATGTACCCTGTTGAACGTTATATGAAAATATTGAAAGGGTATGTGAAAAACCGAAGTCGACCAGAGGGATGTATTGTTGAACGATACATTGTTGAAGAAGATATTGAGTTTTGTATTGAATATTTTTCCAACGTTCAATCCATTGGCCTCCCAAAATCTCATGTTGTTGAAAAAATAGATGGTAAACAGTTAATTGGAAATAAAGTTGTGACAGTTTCAAGGGATGAACGGGAGCAAGTGCATTTGTATGTTCTGCACAATGACATTGAGGTTGAGCCGTATGTTGAAATGCACAAGGACGTTCTCCGAGGTTTAAATCTGAATAGAAATGAAAATTGGATAGTACGTGAGCACAATCGAAGTTTTATAACATGGTTCAAGAAGCATATTTTTTCAAAGTTTTATTCTGATCCCGCTTCAATAACAGAAAGGTTGAGATGTTTAGCATATGGTCCAAGTTTGCATGTGTTTTCTTATAGCGCATACGCAATTAATGGATACACATTTTATACCAAGGAACAAGATGATAAAAGTACAATGCAAAATAGTGGTGTCATCGTGCTTGCCGAAGCAATGCACATTTCCTCGTATTATGGGGTTATCGAGCGCATTTGGGTGTTTGATTATGAGAAGTTTCAGATTCCTATCTTTGGATGCAAGTGGGTTGAAAATAAAAGTGGCATACAAATGGATAAATCAGGTTTTTTGAAAGTGGATCTTAATAAGGTGGGGTACAAAGATGAGCCTTTTATTCTCGTCACGCAAGCTAAACAAGTGTTCTATGTCACTGATCCGACAAGTACGAAATGGTCTATAGTTCTTTTTTCCAACAAAGTAATCGATGATAACATTGGAGAAAAGGGGGATGTTTATGTTGAGAATGAATCTTATATTATAGATGATCCAGATGAGAATATTAGAGCGGACGAATCATATATTAGAAATGATCATAACGAGGGAATTTGGATCAATCCATCTGTCCGTGTTGTTAAGATACAAGTAAACCCCATTACAACGAAAAAAAGAAAGAGATGTTAAAGGATCAACCATTGTGAACTGGGCGTCGGTGTTATGCATTCATACATCAGGTACTTCGATCCTTTTTAATTAAATAATTGAACATTTTAAAATTTGCTCGTTTAACTTAATATTCTAATGTTGATTATGTTTTTTTAGGTTCTTGTATGACAAGTTATTGGTCCGACGAAAGAAATAGTGTATTAAATAGATTCATTGGATGGCGATACAACAAAATATGAAAATCTGAGGAACTTTGTTGATACGTAAGTGATGACATATACTGTTGTCTTTAATTATATATCTTTATTTATTATGTGACATTGTTCTAAATATGCGTTTATATTATGTTAGAGTTATACAAATATTCAGAGCACAAAGAGATGCAACGGTGCCAAAAAGTAAGGCTAACAACATCAACTGGATCAGAGTGGAGGTATATTCTCGCATGTTTCTACTTGATAAAACTATTTAAACTATATATCCGGATAAATGTTCGTTTGTTTTTTCCATTTACAGTGTCCTCGACAGCGCAATGGTATTGACTGTGGATATTTTGTATTGCGCTTTATGAGAGAAATTATTCTTTCTAGTCAACTTGAGATTCCAGTCCTGGTATGGATCAATTCATTATATAAGTTATATGATTCATTTTGATAATTATCTGATACTTCATCTGAGTAATTAGTTTTAAACTTAAATCTTATTCGATCTGTTATATTATGTAGTATTATGATGAATTCAAGTGCGCTACTTACACGAAAGCAAAATTGGAAGAAATTAAAGAGGAATGGTGTCAATTTATTCTTGGGTTGAGAATTGTATAGAGTTATCGGATTGGAAGACTTGTAATTATATATGAATTGAATGTATTTGTGTTGTTGTAATTCTGAGGATTGAATTTTGTTGTAACATATTTAAACAGGTTTATGTGTATATTAAAATGTTTATGAACAAAGTCATGAGTTACAATGTATCCAAAGTTTTGAATTGTACATATAAGGCCAAAGTTTGAATTGTATATTTAAGGCCAAAGTTTGAATTTTATTTATCAGGCCAAAGTGTTGAAATAAAGGCCTGAATTATAAGCAGGTTTGTGTAACATAAGCAGGTTGTTGGTAAAATATACAAAACATGGTGAATATTTTAAAAAAAAAAATTTTTTTAAATCTGGGACATTAGACAACGCTTTTACATAAAAGCGCTGCTAAAGGTCACAAATATTACGCTACAAAAGCGTTGCTATTGGTTTGGAAAGGGGGGTCTAAGGCAGCGCTTGTACAAAGCGCTGCTAAAGGATGGGCTATGGCAGCGCTTTGCAAAAGCGCTGCTAAAGGGGGAGTCTAAGACATCGCTTTTTGAAAGCGCTGCTAAAGGGGGGGATGGTTGGAGGAATTATGCAGCGCTTACAAAAGCGCTGCTAAAGGTGCTGCTGAAGGGAGCTTTTAGCAGCGCTTTTTCATTGGAAAAAAGCGCTGCCTTTACCTTTAGCAGCGCCACTTTTGGCAGCGTTTTAAAGCGCTGCTAAAGGCCAAAAAGAGCGCTGCTAAAGGTCTTTTTTGGCATAGTGAGCCTTTGGATTAATGACAATTTGGAAAAATAGAATCACAACACTAATTCCACTTATCAATTATTTACTTCAGTTGTAAGGATTCCTAGTTCCAATGATTCAAAATCAAACCAAAACTAGATACACAAGTAAGATAATTTTGGTTCAAGCAATATGTCAAACACTTGGTGTGCAACAACACTCCAAGTGATATTTATGTTGAGTAAGTGATTCCAAGCAGCCTAGTACAATGTCTTTTTGTACTTTGGAGTCAAAAACAGAGTTTTAACCTCTTACTCAATTGATATCACAATTTTGACAATAGAGCTTACACAAAAACTACTTATTTTGAGCTATAACGTAAATGCTGAAAATAGAGAAGACAAGTAATTTGGTGAGGCAGTTCCCCCGTCGTCCTCGCTTCGGGGTACGTCTGCCCTTAATTCTAAAACTAGAATTGAGATATATTTTATAGATATCACCTGTTTGAATGAACAGTTTATACAAGGATTGAGCAGCAAATATACAACAGAAATCTCAATGTGTTGAAAGTTGCCTTCACTCCTTGCCCCTTGATTTAGGATGAATCAAGTTCTTCGATTTGTGTTGATGGACCTCCGACTCCAGCCACCTTATTGAATAACACGTTGTTGTTCAAACCTTTGGCTCCGGCTGATCTCAACAACACCAAATCGAACCCGAGATCTTCCCTTCAAAATAACCGAATCCGCTACTAGAATTGTGAAGACCACCTCTTCACAATCACCTTTGCTCGATTGACCGTTGATGAAGAATCTCGTCCAAAAAAACCCCAAAATTCGAACCAATATTGGAGGGTAAAACCCCAATGGTTTTATTCAAGAAAGAACCTGTCACAATCTTCAACCCGAGCTTGATTCTCCAATCTAAGCCTCGAACCTTATCACCTTGAATCTCTCACAAATGCATTTCAAAAATGATTGTGTGTAATTGAAATGTTGTGAGATGTTGAAGATGAAGATGATGAATCTTGGACACCTATTTCACTCTTTCTTGTTTTTGAACACATGAATCAAAAGAATATCAAATTGTTAGTAGACACAAGTGTTTAAACAAGTATATATAGTGCCAACATAATTCTGGACATAACAGTATTTCAAATATAGGAGGGAAGTATTTTAAAACAGATTTTCCGCACGAACGGTCGACCATAATAGGTCTGTGCGTCGACGCATGGCCTGTGTTGTTTTGGAAATCTGGAAATTTCATCAGTGTGCGTCGACCATACAGTCGGCGTGCGCTGACCCGTTGAAATCTATTTCCATTATGCGCCGACCCTATGGTCGACTCATGCCTTTACGCGCTGACCCGTTGGAAAGTTGTTCCTTCATGCGCCGACCCTATAGTCGACGCATTGCCTTGTGCGCTGACTAGTGCAGAATTTTTCTGATGCACGTGCCGACCCTATGGTCGACCCATGTCCTGCAAACCTGCAAAAATTCATTAGTTGAAGTCTTTCATGCCTTCGGTCATGATTGCATTTTATCTACACATAGTATATTCATTTCAGAAGTTTTAAGACACGCGTAAAAGGATATGGTGGGTGATACGTTGCATCTGGTTTAGTAGATCTGGAGCTCATGATTTCCAATCTATCCAGGGAATTTGTCATCATCGAAACCTGCATTAACCAATGTCTTGCAGACTTGTGTGATATGTGGCGATTTGCCTCCACAATCTCCCCCTTTTTGATGATGACAACCTGTATACAACTAGAACACCAAATATGCAATGTATACACACACGTATACACAAGCCCCCCCTTTCTTTTGTACTATAAGGTTGTAGAACAAACAGCCAACAAACAGCCATCAAATGTTGTTAATATCCTGAACTTGGCTTTGGTGTTTGCTTGCTACATTGTCTTCTCCCCCTTTGACACCATCGAAAAGAGAAGGAGAACGCATCAATTAACAGAGAACATACAGTAGGTGATAGTTAATTACCAAACTTCACACATAAGCATGATAATGAACAAAAATAGCTTGAATTAATAGATAATGACGAAAACATGTAAAGAAGGTGAAAGTTCAGGCACACATAATACAGAAAAATGAAAAGTACACAGACGAAAACACATAAGCAAATATGAAATATGCAACTATGAATCTAATATCCGCGGCCCCGTCCTCGGCCTCTCCCTCGGTATGCAGCATCTGGATTGTGGTAAGGATCCGAGAAGTCCAGAAAGGCTTCTATGGACATGTTGAGGTGACTAAGAGAGTTGGTGATTTCCCAATCTTGGCGCTCATGTGATTCAACCAGAGATTCAATACGGGCGTCCATCCGAGTAGAAAATGAATTGAACCTTTCATTTTGGGCATGAAGCTCAACTCTAATCTGCTCCATTTGAGTGTCTTGACGCCTTATGAAGTTTTGTTGATCTAACTGCATTGACTGCAGCATATTAATGACTTCAGAGTTGTCAGAAGGCGGAGGAGGTGATGAGTGCTAGGAAGGTTGATAGTCTTGAGGGTAGCCGTGATATGGGTCATAGAATCTACCCAAGGTAGTCCAGCTTGTATATTGCGAATCGCCCCATCCTTGATTTGTAGAATCGCCTTCTTGTTCTTCTGATGGATAGGAATACTGGCCCCAATCGGTATTTGCAGCCGTATCTTGGACTGGAGATTGATGATAATCTTGAGTCCCACATATAGGTTCTTGTATCTCTGCATCTGTATCGTCTTCTTCATCGTCTTCTTCACCTTGCTCTTCACTTTCTTCTTCACTTTGTGCTTCACTTTCTTCTTCACCCTGCTCTTCACATTCTTCTTCATCAGAACCGTTACGAGGCACCGGAGGAATATTGGCCCGTCGGACAAATCTGTATGATCGTCGTTCAGCGCACCAAAAATACCCCATCATTGCAAGGGTTTTGGTGCTAAATTCTTTATCCGAGGGGACCGAGACACAAGGAAATGTTGGGTATACAACATTTGCAGCAGCAAGAATTTCCGAAATGAATGACCCTTAGGCTAAAGCAGTGCCTCTACTTGAGTCTCTCAGAGCAAACATCCTGCTAGCAATATAGCATGGCCAGTTTATTTTGATCATGTTTTTCAGTATATAGATGAGATGTACCTCAGCTTGTTCGACACGAGACAGTCCACCCTTTTTCGGTCGTAGTATACGCGCGACGATCCACTGAAGGATGCGCTCCCCTGTATTGAGTTTCTCGGCTCTGACCGATCGAGGAAAAGCATCACTGTTGACAATTGCATCTGGATAGGGTCGTTTGAGCATGTCGTTTAGAGCGCTCTTAAATTCATAACCCGACACTGTACGAGTGTCCGTTACCTCATGAAGAGGTGGTGCATCAGCATCAACAGTCATATCAAAATATTTGTTCAATACTTCAATATTTATATTAACCAGTCTATTTCCTACAGAAGTGTGAAAGTGCTGATCTTGAAAGTTACCTCGCAGATTTGTGTAGAACACCCTGACCAAATCCTCACTGTACTTTGTATTGCACTCCAGGAAATTGAAGAACCCTTGGAAGTCCAACAGGGACAGAATTCGGGTGAGATGCAAGCACTCACCTGTTGCATGGTAGAACGCATGTTGTGGAGCTATGGCCCTTTTGCTAAGACTTTTGTTGAAGTTTTCAACAGCAGGAGGATGAACAAGTGAAACAGCGGTAACAGGAACTGAAGCAGAGGATGATGAGGCTCTTGATCTCTTACCAGTAGTTTTGCGGAGAGAGGAAGCCATTGATGATGATTTTTGGGAGGAGTTTGTAGAGATTGTAAAGATGAACTTTGAAGAGAGTGATTGGGGATAATGTTGGAGAAGATGAAGACTAAGGTCTTTAATAGAGAGAGGTTTTAGGGTTTTTGGGAAGAGGGAGGAGACAAGAGGACATACTAGTTGTCTAGATGCAATTTACAAGACAAATGCCATATCAAATCATCACAAAAGTTGACTGCACATTAAATGTAGAGGAATGGGAACTTGGAACGTTTTTCAAAAGAGAAAAATTCTGGGTTTTTAAGCGAGCTGTCGACCATAGCCCCTGCATGCGTCGACGCATACTGTACCGTTTTTGATAATTTTGAAAGTTTACAGCATGCGTCGACCATTGTACTGTTTAGGTCGACTCAAACCTTCAAAAAACTCAAAATTTTCAGTTTTATGTGATGCAGAATGTCACACTTGTCTATTTATCATGCCTATTTATATTTTCACAGTATGACTTGCATTCAACACACATAGTATCAGCCAGCAACAGTCATATACATATGTAAGTACCATGATTATCGAACGATATAGTTATTTTCAAGTCATGAATGTTAAGAGAGAGAGATAAAAAGAAGGAGAAAAGAGCAATATCACCTCTATACCGACCACTCTTGTTAATCACATATTTGTGCTTGCAACAAGCTCAAACAAAATTGTTAGTGTTACAAAATCATAGTTGTAAATACATTAAATTTGAACGTAGTAATTGTTAAACCCGATCAGAAATATTGAGAATACCAAGTTCTCGACGGATATGAAAGAAGGGCTCATTGGCTAGCGGCTTTGTGAAAATGTCCGCTAGTTGGTTTTTAGTATCAACGTGTTCAAAGACAACGCCACCCTTCTCTACATGGTCCCTAAGAAAATGGTGTCGAATTTCTATGTGTTTGGTACGCGAGTGTAACACCGGATTATTGGTAAGATTTATAGCACTGGTGTTGTCACAAAATATTGGAACACGTTCTAACTTTAAATTGAAGTCCAATAGTTGTTGTTTAAGCCATAGGACTTGCGCACAACAACTATCGGCGGCTACGTATTCCGCTTTGGCGATTGACAGAGCAACAGATACTTGTTTCTTGCTGTGCCAACTAACCAAGGAATTTGAAAATAAGTGACACGTACCACTGGTGTTTTTCCTATCCGATTTGCAACCGGCAAAATCGGAATTGGAGAAGCCTACCAATAAAAAATCATTACCCTTAGAATACCACAATCCATACTTCGGAGTACCAGATAGGTATCGAAGTATGCGTTTGACAGATTTTAGGTGGGATTCCTTAGGACATGATTGGTATCTGGCGCACATACACACGCTAAACATAATGTCGGGACGCGAAGCAGTAAGATAGAGAAGCGAGCCAATCATACCTCTGTACCTTTTTACCTCAACATCTTTGCCACTTTCATCTTTACTCATATTTGCACACGTTGGCATGGGGGTGTCTATGGCTTTTGTATTTGCCATGTCAAATCTCTTGAGAAGATCCAAACAATATTTTGTTTGGCTCACGAATGTTCCTTCCTTCAGTTGCTTGATTTGTAAACCGAGAAAATATGTGAGTTCACCCATCATACTCATCTCGAATTCACTCTGCATAAGCTTAGCGAACTCTCTTACGAGATTCATGTTAGTGGATCCAAATATGATATCGTCAACATAAATTTGTACAAGAATTAAGTGTTTTCCTTGACGTTTAATGAAGAGAGTAGTATCAACCTTTCCTCTTGAGTAGCCTTGATCAAGTAAGAATTTGCTTAGTTTCTCATACCAAGCTCTAGGAGCTTGTTTGAGACCGTACAAAGCTCTTTTCAGTTTATAGACATGATCAGGGTACTCATGAGACTCAAAACCAGGTGGTTGAGCAACATAGACTTCTTCATTTATAAACCCGTTAAGGAATGCACTTTTGACGTCCATTTGAAATAACTTAAAATCTTTCGCACAAGCGAAAGCAAGTAGAAGGCGTATAGCCTCGAGTCGGGCAACCGGCGCATAAGTTTCCTCATAGTCGATGCCTTCCTCTTGGTTATACCCTTGCGCGACTAAACGCGCTTTGTTGCGAGTTATTACTCCGTTCTCGTCCAGTTTATTTCTAAACACCCATCGGGTGCCGATTACTCGATGACCTCGTGGAGGAGGGACAAGGTCCCAAACCTCATTTCTAGTGAACTGATTCAGTTCCTCCTGCATTGACAAATACCAATATTCATCGAGTAGGGCTTCCTTAGGGTTTTTAGGTTCCATCTGTGACACAAAAGCGAAGTGATAACAGAAATTACTTAGCTTAGATTGAGTTGTTACACCCTTTGTGATGTCTCCAATAATGTTTTCAATTAGATGGTCTTTAGATGACTTCCACTCTTGAGGAAGATCATCGTTTGAAGGCAGATGAACTTCCTCTGTTGCATCACGGTGTGCATCCTTATCCTCCTCAATTTTGGCTTTGTCAGGTTGATCAATCCCTGTCTCGCCACTTTTGAGTATGTCTTCAGTGGATGTACCTGCACCATGAACAACACTATCCTTTCCGACATTTCTCAGGTAGGACTCATCAAAGGTAACATGCACAGACTCTTCTATAGCAAGTAATCGTTTATTATATATTCTATATGCTTTACTCGATTGAGAGTATCCGAGAAAGATACCTTCATCGGCTTTGGAATCAAATTTGCCCAAGTTTTCCTTTCCATTGTTTAATACAAAACATTTGCATCTAAACACGTGCAAGTGAGAAACATTCGGCTTTCGCCCTTTTAAAAGTTCGTATGGTGTTTTGTTTAGAATGGGGCGAATAAGCACCCTATTCAAAACATAGCACGCCGTACTAATGGCGTCGTCCCAAAAATATTTAGGTAAACCACTTTCGTTAATCATTGTTCTTCCCAATTCTTCTAAAATACGATTTTTGCGCTCCACAACCTCGTTTTGTTGAGGAGTGCGTGGAGCGGAGAAGTTACGATCTATACCATGGTTACCGCAATATTCTTCAAATAAGTGAATTTCAAACTCACCTCCATGGTCGCTCCTAATGGACACTATGTTTGTATTTAACTTATTTTGGGAAAGCTTAGCAAACTTTTCAAAAGCGGCGAATGTATCACTTTTACTGACTAAGAAGATGGTCCAACAAAACCTAGAAAAGTCGTCCACTATTACGAACCCGTAATAGTTTCCTCATAAACTTTTGATCCTAGACGGCCCAAACAAGTCCATGTGTAGAAGTTCAAGAGGTCTCGTTGTTGAAATTATCTTTTTGGACTTAAATGAGATCCTCGTTTGCTTCCCTTTTTGACAAGCATCACAAAGGTGATCCTTGGTGAACTTTATTTTGGGAAGTCCTAAGACTAGGTCTTTTGAGACTACCTTATTGAGTAAGTCAAAATTAACATGTGCTAAACGCCCATGCCATAGCCATGAGTCTTCACTCATAGTTATGGGGCATTTGTCGCTTGTTAATGATACTTCATTTAAGTTAAACATATATACATTGTTTACTCTAAAATCATTAAACATATTCTTCTTATCATTTTCATGCACAATTTTGTAACAATCTTTTGAAAAGGATACATTGTATCCTTTGTCGCACAATTGGCTAATGCTAAGCAGGTTATGTTTAAGGTTTTCGACAAGCAACACGTCGGAAATCATAGTAGAGGCGGGATTACCTACACTACCTTTACCTAGTATTGCTCCGCGGTTGTTATCACCATAAGTTACGTACCCTTTCTTCTTAGCCACAAAGTCTATGAATAAGGATATGTCTCCAGACATGTGTCTTGAGCACCCACTATCGAGAACCCATCTTCTCTCGGTGGTCTCGACACATTTCACCTGTCAAAACATAATTAGCACAAGGAGGTACCCAATGGCATATTGGGTCCTAATAGATTAGCGACAAAATGGTTGCGTTTGGGCAACCATTGGTAGATGCCTTTAGGAACAAGAAATCTCCTAAATCGGCATTTACCAATGGAGTGACCTTTCTTGCAACAATATAAGCAAGCAAAATCAACTTTAGAGACACTTTCACTTGCTTGATCCCTAATTACATATGCATATTTTTGGTATGGGTTAATCATACTTTTTCTAAAATCCTTTTTATCAATAGCAAATATAACTTTAGGCTCAAGTGCCTTGTTTAATTTGGCCTTGAGGTTTCTAACCTCACCTTGCCAAATATGACAAGCATCACACCCGAAGTTGAAAGGATTTCTATTGTCTTTACAACCCGATTCATTACCTTTCACAATGGAAGCCTTAAGGTCCTCTAATTTCTTTTCGGACTCTTTAACTTTGTGCTCTAAATACGTAAAAAAAATTCTGATTAGAAGCAAGTTTCTTGAAGGCTTCAACTGCTTCATTATGTAAGGCATTAAATGTGGTTTGTAATTCTGAATGCGACATATTTGAGGACTTATCATATTTAGAGTGACGTACCTGTTTTTTCTTATTTTTTTGATTGGCGAAGAGGCATAGATTTACGGACTCTGCTTCATCGCTAGAACTTTCATCAGAGGAGGAAGAGTCGTTGTCACTTTCCCACGCTATGTACGCTCTCCTAGGCTTTGATGATTTCTTGTGTGACTTTGATGAATCCTTGTCCTTTCCCTTTTTATTCATCGGACAGTCCGGTTTGTAGTGACCGGGCTTTCCACACTTGTAGCACGTCCCTCTAGTTTTTTTACCTTTCGAGTCATCATCCTTGGAGTACCTCGATTGTTTCCGGAAGTTTACCAAGTTCTTCTCGGAATGTTGGATGTCGTTCTTTCTCACGTAACGGTTATACCGTTTGACAAACAACCCCATATCTTCGCTTTTATCCTCTTCTTCTTCATCGCTTGAGGAATAATCACTTTGCTCTTTTGCTTGAGACTTCGAGGAAGAAGTCTTGAGAGCTATTGATTTCTTTTCACTCACCTTCGTTTTGTCTTTCTTTTCCATCTTTTTGCGTTGGTCTAAGCTCAAGAGTACCTGTTCATGCTCTTGTAGTTTGCCAAACAATTTTGTTAAATCTAATAAGGTAAGATCATGTGCTTCTTTGATGGCGGTCACTTTAGGCTGTCATTCCCTGTTAAGACATCTTAAGATCTTATTAGTAGCAATATCATTGGAAACAGGCCTACCTAATGAATGTAAACGATTGATGAGATGAGTAAATCTCTTTTGCATGTCAGCAATGGTTTCCCCTTGCTCCATGAAAAAGAGATCAAACTCTTGTGTTAATGTATTGATTCTAGCCAACTTAACATCGTTTGTCCCCTCATGAGCTATTTGTAGTGAATCCCACATGGCCTTAGCGGTAGAACAATGGGATATACGATAGTATTCATCTACACCTAATGAGGAGATTAAGATGTTTTTAGCTTTCCAATCATAATTGTATTTTTTCTCATCGTCATCAGTCCCTTGTGCTTCAGGCTTTGGCACAACTACGTTATCCACATTGGTCATAGTGATTTCTATTGGACCATTAAGGATAACGTTCCATATTTTTCTATCTACGGAGTTTATATGCACACGCATATAGTCTTTCCAATAACTATAATTTTCACCGTTGAAAACGGGAGCCCTATTGTACGCCCCTTTTAGTTCGTTAGCCATTTTTTATCTACGTTGTATTTGAAGCACCGAATAACCGGAGCTCTAGATACCACTTGTTAGACTATGGCACGGATCTAGAAGGGGGGGGGGGGGGGTTTGAATAGATCCCCAATTAAAATTTGAGTCGGCGCTACCAATTTAAAATTGGTTTTAAAAATGTTTTAAGTGCAGAAGCGGCCGAGGAAAAATATAGTCTAAAACGAACGGTTATTGGAAAACCGGATATACGTAAGCCTTTGGATTAATGACAATTTGGAAAAATAGAATCACAACACTAATTCCACTTATCAATTATTTACTTCAGTTATAAGGATTCCTAGTTCCAATGATTCAAAATCAAACCAAAACTAGATACACAAGTAAGATAATTTTGGTTCAAGCAATATGTCAAACACTTGGTGTGCAACAACACTCCAAGTGATATTTATGTTGAGTAAGTGATTCCAAGCAGCCTAGTACAATGTCTTGTTGTACTTTGGAGTCAAAAACAGAGTTTTAACCTCTTACTCAATTGATATCACAATTTTGACAATAGAGCTTACACAAAAATTACTTATTTTGAGCTATAACGTAAATGCTGAAAATAGAGAAGACAAGTAATTTGGTGAGGCAGTTCTCCCGTCGTCCTCGCTTCAGGGTACGTCTGCCCTCAATTCTAAAACTAGAATTGAGATATATTTTATAGATATCACCTGTTTGAATGAACAGTTTATACAAGGATTGAGCAGCAAATATACAACAGAAATCTCAATGTGTTGAAAGTTGACTTCACTCCTTGCCCCTTGATTTAGGCTGAATCAATTTCTTCGATTTGTGTTGATGGACCTCCGACTCCAGCCACCTTATTGAATAACACTTTGTTGTTCAAACCTTTGGCTCTGGCTGATCTCAACAGCACCAAATCGAACCTGAGATCTTCCCTTCAAAATCACTGAATCCGCTACTAGACTTGTGAAGACCACCTCTTCACAATCACCTTCGCTCGATTGACCGTTGATGAAGAATCTCGTCCAAAAACCTCCAAAATTCGAACCAATCTTGGAGGGTAAAACCCCAATGGTTTTATTCAAGAAAGAACCTGTCACAATCTTCAACCCGAGCTTGATTCTCCAATCTAAGCCTCGAACCTTATCACCTTGAATCTCTCACAAATACATTTCAAAAATGATTGTGTGTAATTGAAATGTTGTGAGATGTTGAAGAAGAAAATGGTGAATCTTGGACACCTATTTCACTCTTTCTTGTTTTTGAACACATGAATCAAAAGAATATCAAATTGTTAGTAGACACAAGTGTTTAAACAAGTATATATAGTGCCAACATAATTCTGGACATAACAGTATTTCAAATATAGGAGGGAAGTGTTTTAAAACAGATTTTCCGCGCGAACGGTCGACCATAACAGGTCTGTGCGTCGACGCATGGCCTGTGCTGTTTTGGAAATCTAGAAATTTCATCAGTGTGCGTCGAGCATACAGTCGGCGTGCGCTGACCCGTTGAAATCTATTTTCATTATGCGCCGACCCTATGGCCGACTCATGCCTTTACGCGCTGACCCGTTGGAAAGTTGTTCCTTCATGCGCCGACCCTATGGTCGACACATTGCCTTGTGCGCTGACTAGTGCAGAATTTTTCTGATGCACGCGCCGACCCTATGGTCGACCCATGTCCTGCAAACCTGCAAAAATTCATCAGTTGAAGTCTTTCATGCCTTTGGTCATGATTGCATTTTATCTACACATAGTATATTCATTTCAGAAGTTTTAAGACACGCGTAAAAGGATATGGTGGGTGATACGTTGCATCTGGTTTAGTAGATCTGGAGCTCATGATTTCCAATCTATCTAGGGAATTTGTCATCATCGAAACCTGAATTAACCAATGGCTTGCAGACTTGTGTGATATGTGGCGATTTGCCTCCATACTTTAGACTATGTACAATAAAACACTTTTAATGATTGTGCATCTATGGATGTTGTTATGGTTATTCTACTCAAGTCTTGGTTGTGTATATGACAACATTCTAACATATGTATGACTGGCCTCTAGGTTCTATTTGATGTACTAACCCTTTGCCAAATTATGGAAAAAAGGGGGAGTAGTATGATGTTCCTGAGGTAACATGTGAATGTACTTTTCAATTTTGAATGATTTCAAAATTAGGATACTGTAGTGTTATACATATTGGATGGTATCTTCCCATTCCAAATAAGCATCTTAGTATTAGGAAGCATTCAATTGATTTTGAAAAGGATTTTACATTCTACATGCATTGAAAACTTAGTTCTTTGTGAAAAATGCATTGAAAGCAAGTTTTTAGGTGGTCAACACATTTCAGGTCGACCTATAGAAGTTTCAACTTCAGTATAGATCGATACATGGTTATTTTAGGTCGGCTCCCACAAATCAATATTAAAGCTCGTAGCCTCTGCCTACAAGTCGCCTCACTTAGGTCGACACATGGTCGACACAAGACCTTCACAGGCCGACCTAAAACCTTCATAGATAGACCTAAGCACCTTCATAGGCCGAGCCATTGCTTTCATAAGCCGACACATCTGATCCCCATTTTTAAAAAAAAATCATTTTTACTCTATCCAATTGCATTCCTTTTTCTTACTTTCTCTCATACTTATATATACTCATACATGCATCATATTTTAGCAAGGTACAAGTGTAAAACCTAAACGAAACTAGAATTACAAATTACTCATATCATCTTCAACCCTTATTCTATGGATACACACAAACAAACTACACATAATCATTTTTTGATTGGGTGACCATCTAGATTAGGGTTGATAACGTTCAATTAGGTTGGTGTGACCGAGAATATTGGGTTGGGATCTTTGTGTGTTTCAAATAAGAAAATCAAGTTGGGGTTTTCCTTCAAGATCATTGTGATTTAAAGGTTTTGGAAAAGATCATGCAAATATGGATTCAACTGAGTGAAGGCCTTGGGACAAGGTTGATCCTTGTAAGGGAGTAGCGTGAGACGGTGAATCGTGTTTGTGAATCTTGGGTTCAACAAGTGCGTGCTAGAGATTAATCCGACCGAGCAAAAACCTTGAAGACGAAGAGGTCTTGTAAGAAAGTAGTCAAGAACTTGTGGATTGTAGCAGCATTGTTGGTGACTTGATCAAACTTTGATCAAGGGTTTTGAGGTGGTAGAATCAACAACAAACCATAGGGATTGTGGGGTTAGAGTTCTTTATCTCTTGTATAAACATTTTTTGCAAAGATAAGGTTAATTACAAGTATCTCAATTCGATTTCGAATTGAGGGCATACGTACCCATAGAGAGGACGATTGAGGAACTACCTAAACAAATCTTTATGACTCTCTTTCTTTCTCTATATATCTTTAATTGTTGTTCTTGCAAGTTATCGAGCTCATTGTTGTTTTGAACAATTCGATTGGAAATTGTTTTTTCAGTTATCTTTTTAAAGTGTTATTATTGATATAATCATAATCACTTTGATAGTGATTGGCTTTTAACATCAAAAAATAAATTTAATTTCCAAACGTTATATATCACACACAAAGTGTCCGATAAATTGCCTTTGAATATTTTAATTGATTTTTGTTCATTGGGAATAAGCTCTACGCATAACTTATCATTTAATTGATTTGTGAATTAATATTTGTTGAATAAATTGTGTTCATTATCATCCAATTGGTTTATGTTATGCATATTCGAGCTTTTTGATTGTAGATTCTGTTAGACGATTCGATTTAGGTTATTTTTGTTGTGTCATAAAACTTTTGAAAACTATTTTTGCCAAATATTTTGTTTTTTAATTTGTGATCTATTCAACCCCCTCTAGATCGAAGCCTATAGTCTAACATGTGGTACCAAGAGCTCCGGTTAATTTTGTGCTTAAGATTTACCTTTTAGAAGAATGGCTACCGAACCTAACGGAGTGTACAATAGAGCATCAATTTTTGCCGGTGAAAATTATGGCCATTGGAAAGGTTGTATGCGTATACATGTCAACTCCATTGACAAAGGTATATGGGACACCATAAAAAATGGTCCAAATGAAATAAATATGACCAATGAAGGTGTTATCGTACCTAAATCGGAAGCACAATGGGACGCTAGTGATTGGAAATTATGGTCACATGATTGGGAAGCAAAAAATATTCTCACTACCGCTTTGGGTGTTGATGAGTATTATCGCGTCTCTCATTGTGAGACTGCCAATGCTATGTGGGATGCATTATAGGTTTCCTATGAGGTTACTAATGATGTTAAAAAAGCTAGGATCAACACATTAAATCAAGAGTTTGAGCTATTTTGTATTGAGAATGGTGAAACCATTGTCGATATGCAAAAATGGTTCACACATCTTATAAATCGATTAAATGCGCTAGGTAATCCCGTATCCAATGAACTTACTACTAACAAAGTTTTGTGAACATATCCAAATTTATAAGGTTGACAAGCTCCTCAAATGATGATAAAAGTTGGAAGAGTAAGCTTAGAAGATCTTGCTACCATTGTGGTGAAGTCAGTCAATATAGATAAAAATTCCCTATGAGGAAGAAAGAGAAAGAGAGACATCACAAGACTTCTAGCAAGTTTAGGAGTACTTGTGACTCCTCTAGTGATGAAAGCACAACACCAAGTGTCAAATCGGCTCAGATTTGTCTCATGGAAAATAGAAAGAAAAAGAAAAATGTAAGTCTTTCTGAGCTTGAAGATCTTCATAGAGAAGCATTAAGAGCTTTTAACAAGTTAGCTTCACATGAAAAAGTCATTTTAAATTTAGAAGCTAAAGTGTTAGAGTCCGAAAGAAATTTTAAAGTTATTAAGAGATCTATGATAGATATTTAAAGTGACAAGAATGAGGATATAAAACCTCATAGGTTTGGTTGTGAGCATTGTCATAATAGATAACAAGAAGTAAAATCTCTTCAAGTCAAATTAGATGATGCATTACAACCTAAGATTGATTTTGCTATTGATCCTTTAAAGGTTGAAAAGCCTTTGAAACATTCTAAAAGGAAACATAAATGTGTGCATAAGAATTCCAATATCAAGGAAAATTCTCATAAAAACCTATCTTGTCATTATTGTTGCAAAAAGGGTCATACCATTTAAAAGTGCAAATTTAAGAAAATATTTGTTCCTAAAGGAGCTATTTAATGGTTGCCTAAGTGCAACTTCGATTTCACTTACTTTCAAGGACCCAATGAAAATTGGGTACCTATCTCCTTTGTTTAAATTTTTAGGTTGAATGTCTTGAATCCACCGAAAAGATGTGATATCTTGATAGTGGATGTCAAGATATATGACGAATGACATATCTCTCTTCATTAGCTTTGTGCCAAATAAAAAGGGTTTGTCACTTATGGAGACAATAACAAATGAGCTATACATGGAAAAGGTAGTGTAGATAATCCCTTATCTACTACAATCTATGATGTTATGCTAGTTGATGACTTAAAATATAACCTTCTAAGTATAAACCAACTTTGTAACAAGGGTTTTAAAGTAATTTTTACAACTACTTGATGATTGTTTGTGCATGATGAAAAGAAGTAATATATGTTTAAGGGAATGAGGGTTAATAATACTTATATACTTAACCTAGATGTGGTATCCTTGGTTTGAACTAAGTGCCTAGCCACCATGAGTGAAAACTATTGGTTATGGCATAAACGCCTAGCTCATCTTAACTTTGAACTATTAAACAAAGTATCCTCAAAATATTTAGTAATTGGTCTACCTAAAATAAAGTTTTATAAAGATCATCTATATGAAGCGTGTCAAATGGGGAAATAAACGAGAATTTCCGTTAAATAGAAAAATCTTGTTTCTACCTCGAGACCTCTTGAGCTTCTCCATATGGACCTTTTTGGTCCCTCTAGAACCAAAAGCATAGGTGTAAATTATTATGGCATTGTTATTGTAGATGATTACTCTAAATTTTGTTGGGTCTTGTTTTTATCTAGTAAATATGAGGCCTACCCGGCTTTTAAACAATTTTCCATATTATTCCAAAATAAACTGAATTTAAAAATCATTTCCACTCGAAGTGATCATGGAGGAGAATTTTCAAACCACCTTTTGAAAATTTTTGTGACAAACATGGGATTGAGAATAATTTTTCCGCTCCTAGAGCTCCACAACAAAATGGTGTTGTGGCACATAAAAATTGGATTTTAGAGGAGTTATTGAGGACTATACTCAATGAAGGTGATTTTCCTAAGTGTTTCTGGGCGGATGCAATTAACACGGCTTGCTATGTCATTAATAGGGTACTCATACGCTCTATTCTAGACAAGACCCACTATGAACTACTTAGAGGTAGAAAACATAATGTTTCTCACTTACATGTCTTTGGACGTAAATGTTATATTTTGAATAATGGTAGGGAAAATCTTGGTAAATTCGAGTCAAAAGTCAATGATGGTATCTTCCTCGGATACTCACAATCTAGTAAAGCATATAGGGTTTATAACAAGAGATTACTTATAGTTGAGGAGTCCATACATGTTACGTGTGATGAGTCTTATCCAAAAGATGTTGGTAAAGGTGTTGTTTTTCATGATGTAGGTGTATCTTCTCAAGAAATTCTCAATGGAATTGAACAAGGGATTGATCAACCTAAAGCAGTAGATAATAAGAAGAAAGAAGATAACGATCAAGAAGATAGGTCGAAAGTCCAACTGCAGTGGAGGATCTACCTTTGACTTGGAAGACATTAAAGGATCACCCTATTGACAACACACTTGGGGATATCACAAAAGACGTGACAACACGCTCTAAGATAAGCAATTTATGTTATCATTTTGTTTTTGCTTCTCAAGTAGAACCTAAAAATGCTAAAGATGTATTGCTTTATTAGAATTGGCTTATGGCCATGCAAGATGAGCTAAACAAATTTAAAAGAAATGATATTTGGGACCTTTTCCCTCATCTTAAAGATCATCAAGTAATTGGCACCCAATGAGTTTTTAGGAACAAGCTTGACGAAAATGGGAGTGATAACTCGCAATAAAACCCTGCTAGTTGGTCAAGGGTATAACTAAGAGGAGGGCATCGATTATGAGAACACTTATGCTCCGGTTGCCCGCCTTAAGGCTATACGCATTCTTCTAGCCTATGTATGTACTAAAAATTTCAAGTTATTTCAAATGGATGTGAAAAGTGTGTTTCGAAATGGCTATATTAATGAAGAAGTGTATGGAGCTCAACCCCCCCCCCCCCAATTGTCACAAGTATCCAAATTATGTGTACAACCTCAAGAGAGCTTTGTATGGTCTCAAACAAGCTCCTATGACTTGGCATGAGAGATTATGCAAATTTTTAATTCAACAAGGATACTCAAGGGGTAAAGTAGATATTACATTGTTCATTAAGCGTCAAAGGAAGCACACTATTCTAGTTCAAGTTTATGTAGATGATATTATTTTTGGATCAACTAATATGCAACTTGTAGAAGAGTTCTCTAAGCTTATGTAGGGATGAAAAAGGTAAGGATGTAGATGTAAAGAAATATAGAGCCATGATTGGCTCTATTATATATCTTACCGCATCTAGGCCTGATATCATGTTTAGCATGTGTATGTGCGTCCGTTATCAATCGACTCCTAAGGAATCCCACTTGAAAGCTGTAAAATGTATTCTTAGGTATCTTCACGGTACTTGTCAATACTGATTGTGGTATTCTAAGGGAAGCGATTGTAACTTGGTTGGTTATACCGATTCCAATTTTGTCGATTGCAAATCGGATAGGAAGAGTACTAGTGAAATTTTCCACATGTTTTCAAATGCCTTAGTAAGCTGGCATAGCAAGAAATAAGTTTCTTTTGCTTTGTCAATCGCCGAGGCCGAATATGTTGTGGCCGGTAGTTGTTGTGCCCAAATCTTGTGGCTTAAGCAAAAGTTACTTGATTTTGATATAAAATTGCAATGTATTCCTATTATGTGCGACAACACTAGTTTTATCAACTCAACCAAGAATCCGGTGTTACATTCTCGCACTAAGCATATTGAGATTCGTCACCATTTTCTATGTGACTATGTTGAAAAAGGGGATGTCATAGTTGAACACATTGATAGTAAACACCAACTTGCTAACATTTTTACAAAACCTCTTGTGACTGAGCCATTTTTCAACATTCGAAGGGAATTGAGGATACTTGATATCTCAAATCTTGCCTAAGTATGAATTGTACATGCACTCTATATATATTTTTTTCTAACTTGCATTGGAAGTTCTATTACCTAAGAGTGCATCCTTCATCAATTCATTAACAAGGTACCATCGTTCCACTTCTCTATTCTTTATAAGTCCTTTTATTGTTGCATTTTGATTTTGTTCCAAATAATGATTACTCTTGATGCTTGAAATAGTTCATGGTTATTCACCTCCAAAATTTTCTACTGATGTATGCCAATTATGTGCTTATAGTGATTTTGTGTTATTCCATCTGCATGCTTGAAATATTCATGGTGCATATGGCTTGTTATTTTTTTGTGCATGAACCTTGACTAAACACGTTATGATGATGTTAATAAGATTCTTATTATGTGTGTTATTATTAGTGTTACATCTCTGTTTTTAGTTTGAGTGATGATGAATTTGCATCATCTTGCTAGAGCACATGTGTCTGCAGCATTTCGGGAGAACCAAAGGCATATGTCACATAATCGTGTCGCTTTTGTAGCAACCTCAAGAGTTTTGATGACATTGTCTCATTCATGTTCATGTTTGTTATGTTATTGAGCATTAATAAATTGCAATTGTGTTCTATTGTTGTTTTGTTTGCTTGTATTTAAGTTTAACACATTATATTTCAATGTGACCGTCACTCTATGTGAGTGATATCATGTTAATTGTCTTTCCGATATTGTCAAAGGGGGAGAATTAATATACAAGATGAAGTTTGATGCACATATTCAAGGGGAGTCTTCATGAAGACAACAACGTTGTCAAACACAACGTCTCATATTTTGCCATCATCAAATAGGAGGAATATGTGAGTGTAATTTGGGATTTTGAATGATGTCAAAACAATGATAGTATAGCGTTATGTATGTTGGACGATATCTTCCTATTCTAGATGAGCATTAAAGTATTAGGGAGCATTCAAATGATTTGGAAAAGGATTTTTCTTTCTACATGCATTGAAAAATTTGTTTTTGTGAAAAATGCATTGAAAAACAAGTTTTTTGGTGGTCAACACATTTAAGGTCGACACATGTGTAAACTAGTCGACCAATAGAAGTTTAAAATTCAATATAGGTCGATACATGGTTATTTCAGGTCAACTCCCACGAATCAATATTAAAGCCAGTAGCCACTGCCTACAGGTCACCTCACTTAGGTCGACACATGGTTGGCAGAAGACCTTCACAGGCCGACCTGAAACCTTCATAGGCTGACTTGAGTACCTTCATAGGCCGACCTATTGCTTTCATAGGCCGACACATAAAATACTCACTTTCAAATTTTTCATTTTTACTCCATCCAATTGCATTCCTTTTGCTTATTTTCTCCCATACCTATATATAATCATATATGCATCATATTCTAGCTAGGTACTAGTGTGAAACCTAAACAAAATCATAATTACAAAGCATTCTGATCACCTTCAACCTCTCTTCTATGCATACACATAAACAAATCTTTGTATCTCTCTTTCTTTCTCTATATATCTCTTTAATTGTTGTTCTTGCAAATTATCGAGTTCATTGTTGTTTTGAGCAATTCGATTGTAAATTATTTTTTTCAATCATCTTTTTAAAGTTTTGTTGTTGATATAATCATAATCACTTTGATTGTGATTGGATTTTAACATCAACAAAATAAATTGACTTTCCAAATGTTATCGATCATACACAAAGTGTTCGATAAATTGCCTTTGAGTATTTTAATTGATTTTTATTCATTGGAAATAAGCTTTACGCATAGCTTATCATTTAATTGGTTTATGAATTAATCATTGTTGAAAAACTTGTGTTCATTATCATACAATTGGTTTATGTTACACATATCCGAGCTTTTCAATAGTAGGTTCGCTTAAACTAGTCGATTTAAGTTGTTTATGTTGTGCCATAAAATTTTGAAAACTATTTTTTCCAAAAGTTTTTGTTTTTAAATTTGTGATCTATTCACCCCCTAGATTGAAGCATATCGTTTAACATAACACAAGTAATTGTTGTTAGACGATGGACTTCGATCTAGAGGAGGTGAATAGATCACAAATTTTACAACCAAAAACTTTTGGCAAAAATCTGTTTTCAAAATATGGTGCAGCGGAAAAACAACTTGGATCGAATCCTCTAACCTAACCTATTATTAAAAAGCAATATATGTATCAAAAACCCAAAAAAGTGATAACGAACGTAAATGTTAAACAACAATCAAGCTACGAATAAACTAAGTGCGATGCTAATTGTAACTCGTATATCCAATGAACCAAAACTCAAACAAAAAACACACAAACAATTTATCGAACACTTGATGTATGATCGATAACAATTGGAAATATAGTGTGTTTTGTTGATGTTAAAACCTATCACAATCAAAGTGATTGTGATTATATCAACAACAACACCTTTAAAATATGGTAGAAAATAATTTCTAATCGAATTGATCAAATAACGACGAAATTGATAAATTATGTAATCAACAATAAAAGAGATAAAGAGACGAAGAGAGAGACCGAGATTTGTTTAGACAGTTCCCCAATCGTCCTTGTTATGAGTACGTCTATCCTCAATTCAAATTCAAATTGAGATAGTGTTATTAATCTTTTCTTTGCAAAAATGTTTATACAAGAGATGAAGAATGCAAGCCCCAAAAACCCTATTGTTTTGTGTTGATTCTTCCACCTTCAAAACATTGATCAAAGCTTGATCAAGTGACCAACAACACAGCTGCAATCCTCCGATTTTCTCGAGCACGCAACTTGTTGAAACCCAAGATTCTCAAACACAATTCACCATCTCGCACTACTCCCTTGCAAGGAAACCACCTTGTCCTAAGGCTTTCACTCGGTCGAATCTGTGTTGACGTGATCTTGTTCAAAACCTTCAAATCAACCTGATCTTGAAGGAATACCCCATCTTGGTTTTCTTATTTAAAACACATAAAGCCCCCAACCCAATATTCTCAGTTACACCAAACCTAATTTGACATTATCAACCCTAATCTAGATGGTTACCCAATCAAAAAATGATTATGTGTGGTTCAATTGTGTGTATACATAGAAGAAGCGATGAAGATGATGGGCAACTTTCTAATCTGGTTTTGTTTAGGTTTTATTCATTAAGAAATCTTGCCTAGAAGAATATGCATGTATGAGTATATATAGGTATGTGAAAAAAATGGGCAAAAGATTTTTTCAAGTTTTAACTTGCATAGGTCGTCCTATGAAGGTGTTCAGGCCGGCCTGTGAGGCGATCTGAAATGACACCTGTGGGCAAAATCTACAGGCTTTGCTCTTGAAACATGGGAGTTGGCCTGAAACATGGATGTATCGGCCTGTACTGAAGCTGAGGCTTCCATAGGTTGGCCTAATCACGTATAGGTCAGCTTATGCTATTGTTTTGGAGTGAGCTTTTGTGTTAGTAGTATTTTTCATATCTTATTATTAACTATTAACTCTTTCTCTGATACATGACTAAGTACGTGAATGATTGCATGCTGATAATTGTTAGATGGTAGGATTATATGCTACTAACTATGAATTGAGTGAATTTCATGCATGACTAAGTTGTGAATGATTGCAAGTCTGCCTGATTGATTTTGGAGCATTATTTTGTGTGGCAGGCATATATGCTACTGATTTTCCACTATTGTGCTACAACTCTGATAAAAGCTACTAATGATGAAATTGCATGCTCTGATACTTCTACTGAAGGTCACTTTTTCTGATTAAAGGAGTGTTATCTATCTTGGAGAGTTGTTTTGCCACAATTTACCAAATGAGGAGATTGTTGTTTCTTTTGGATTGACTACAAAAAAGAAAAACATCATGGAAAAGTGTTCAAATTTTCCAAACTGCTTCAATATGGTTTTCTAGTGCATAAGGGACACATGTTAGAGGCGATGTCATAACATATGGGTACAACATTTGGGTCTTGCTCAACAGACATGATTGATGCGTTTTTGGAAGATTTTTTATTGAGATTCAATCATATTTTATTGCTTTATTTAGCAATATTGAACAACTATGAATATCAAACCCGAATTAAAATTTGATTTAAATTTGAGTTTAAATGTGATTTAAATTTGAGTTTAAATGTGATTTAAATTTGAATTTAAAATAAACCAAATCATATCTTTATGTTGGAGATATTTATGGAACCAATCTTATCCAACAAATTTTGCAAAGATTCTGGACAAAATTAAAGCTAAGATCCAAAGAGAAAAGTCCCGAATACATTTGCTATATAAGGAGCTCGAGACCTACATTAAAAAGCAAGGAATACGTTAAAGATATTAGAGTGATAAAGTTTAGAATCCTTCTTATTAATGTATGTATGCCACAACGTTTCAGTAACTTGCCATAGTTAGTTTGTCTAGTTGAGTTGTAAATTTCAACATTGATCATTGGGTTAAACACCAATCACTAGGGATTAGTGATTGAGAGAAAGTGAGTTGGGTTCTCATATTTAAGGGGAGTAGTAAATATAAAGTCATTGGGCAACATTAGGAAGATGCATTGAACAACATAGGACTTGTCGTTGCTTGTACGACTAAATGTACTAAACTACTAAAAGTGAATTTCCTTTCTTGTGTTGGAAGCCAACCCTCCAAACATAGGTGTTATTGCTGAAATGGCTTACCAATTATTGTGTTCTTTATTGCTTTTCTTTTCCATCATGTTTTACAATTAAATCTGTGTTAATAATGGTGATTTTGGTTTAACTTGTCGAGTCAATTGTATAAGACATCGTGTTCGACATCTGTTTCTTAAGGAACAAAATTTTAGAAAGTCTTGGGTTAATTTGAGAGGAGAGACCGATGGGTTTCCGTGGTTGCTCCTTGTGAAAGTATTTAGTTAATTTGCAAGGAAATACCAGTAGATTCTTGCATATATCTCGCTCGTGCTTCTAAAATATGTTCAATATTTGAGTGTTTGACTGCCAAATGATTTTGAATACGATTTTTTCAATAATGATGATTTAGACATGAAGATGACTTTTTATAATGCAACCATAAGTGCCAAGAGTTATCTTTTCTTTTCAGAGACATTTTTCTCAAAATGTTTTGAAAGATATCGTTATGAGACACATTCTTTCCCCTTTTAAAAAAAATATGATAACTTGTCATTTGTTCTGATAATGTGTTTTAAACTGTCACTGTTATGATATTATTTTGTTTTTAGATGGTAAAACACACCTGCATCACGAATTTAAATTTTAACGTTTTGTACCCAAATCATTTTGGATCATTTACCGTTAGTGAAATACATGTTATTTTTAGGAGTCCATTTCGTACTAGTTTTATGATTTTTCTGATAAAGTAAGAAGAAGAAGGATTGCATTTCATGTTAGTTTTATGGTTTAAATGTACTAAGATTAGAGTTTTAAGTGTTTAATCTTAACCAAGTTATTGTAGATGTCTCAACTGCATAAATAGAGAAAATCTCTTGAAGCAAAAGAATTGCATTATAGGCGAAATGTAAGAGTAAAGTAAAACTCTTTCTCAATTTAATTTCATATTACAAAACTTTCATTAGAAGGAACTCCATAAAGTATCAACATGTGTGGATGTTATTTGTTAAAAGAAATGTGTGTGAAAGAGTCAAGGCTGTGATCCTCCATACAACAAAAAGCAGTCAAAACCAATAATGATGTTGCACCCAATCATGGTTGATATGTAGTGTGCTAGAAATGCAAAATGAGAGACAATATATACATGACATTGTACCTCCCCCACTCCCAAAATCACATTTGCAAGATTATTCAAGTTTTATAAAAGGCCAATTATTTATTTTTCAGATGCCTTGGATCAAGTAGGTCATATAAATCCAAAAGGGAAAAAAAATTTAATTGGAATAAAATAAAAAGGTTGGTGGCCTACTTTGCTAAAAGCCAAAATACTTTCAAGGAGCATAAAAAATTAGTTGAGTGGAAGATAATAATATTTTAGTTTTTATTTTTGTGTGATATAAAATAATAGTACTATTTATTTTAGTATGAAACAGAACATTAGAACAATGTAACATAGAATAATAAAGTTGAACATACCACGACATTTTGTTTTAGGTTTAGCAGCACAAGACATGTCTCGAATTTGTGCTACTTGACTTTCACCATTCTTGATCCACATGGTTTCAAACCACCCTATCACTTAACCTGAGCAAACAAACAAGGTCACTTGGGTCCACCTCATGCGCTATGTTTCATTCAACAAATGTATAATTATCCAAAAAATTTAGTCTGCTATTGTATTTAATGAAAAGGTCTTGAAATATACTAGAAGCAAAATAATCCATTTTAGAAACCGAATAATCTGTTTTAGGCAAGACGACATGAAATCGATCTACGAAGATTGGGAGTGGTTTAACGAAATACTAAGGTTATACCCCCACCGTGGATTGAAAAGATGATTGATAATCCACACTTTTCACAATAGTCTTTTATATTCTCCAAGAATTATTACTGATAAAGTTGCGGACAGGACACTTATGAGCAAAGATATCGACGAGGCCAATGTTAGAATAATATTTGTTTATTTTTTTAAAAGATTTTTTGATGATAACGAAGTATTGAAAGAACAATAGGGTTTACTGATGGTTATTCGAGTGTGCAAGATCAAAAGACATTAACCTTGATATGAATCAAGTTAATCACTTAGAAGAATCATTAAAGAGAACAAAGTTGTTTTGAATTTGGAAGATCAGAATCAAGCTTTCAGACTCTGAAGAGTTCGTCTCAAGTCTTTCACTTGTTAAACCTAAGCTTAATTCAAAATACAAAGATCAGCTTAACTTTGAAGACGGGAACCATTTGAAGCAAGCAAACTCTATTACAAGGAACATCTCTACATCTTCTGAACAAGTTGCATTAACAATTCTGAAGATACTGCTTAAAAGCAATTTGTCTACATCAAGTCTACAACTCTGCAAGTGCTTATCCAGACTAGTTCTGATCAAGACTCTGCTAAAGGTAAGACTCAGAACCTGTGAACTCAAGACTTTGAAGTCTCATTCCGACCAGGTTCTAAATACATACTTTACCTTCTGATCATGCTTTAACTAATTCTATAAAAAACCTCTGAATCAAAAAGCAAAGTATAAGGATAACGTCGACTCTGAGCAAGCTTCAACAAACTTCTAAAAGAAGACTTCAGTCAGAAGTTATCCAAGGAAGATCACGTGACAACTATACACTACTTTATGTCAAATCTGGTGACAGTGATATTGTCAGGATCTTCTCTCTCCAACAGCTCAGAACTCTGCTCAACTACTCTCAACATCTTTATGCTAGCTGGGTTTTTAGCTCACTCTATTGTCTATCAGCTAAAGACCTCGACAAATACTTGTACCACGATAGCTTTCAACGGCTATCTGTATCATGGTAGTTTCAATCTTCAACAGATGTATTCTTAGTATCTATTTAAGGATAAAGATTAAAAACATTCTGATGTTGAAGAGAAGAAAGCTTCTTGGAACATCTCTCTGAGCTAAACCTCTACCCCTCAAGATAATGAATGTGAGTTGAAGATTTTGTGACTGTGTTCACATGGATGTGATACCACTTCACTGAAATGAGTTGAGAGAAACACACTTCAAAAGATTATCTAACTAGAAGAGTTAAGTGTGTTAGAGCATAGTGAAACATGTTCTCATACATTCTGAAGATAGAATATGTGAACATGTTCATCAGAACAGAAAGGCACAACAAGATGAAAATTTGTGCAAGGAGAGAAGAAGAATAAAATCTTCATTCTTCCACACTCAGGAACAATCAACTCAAATCTGCTAAAGAGTGTAACCTTTGTGTATCTGCTTATCCAAGAAGCACTTATATGAACACATGGTTAATACCAGATGTCTCTGTTAAGAGAATCTTGAACTCAAATATCATATGCTCAGAGTAAAGTCTCTTTTTGTTGATTGAGCAAAAAGTCTTAAACTGGATGTTTAGGCATTGAAATCTCATGCTTGTAGGCAGAGAAGTAAGTCTTGATCAGTGTGATTGAGCAGGAAGTCTCATGGTTGAGAGCTTGAGCATGAAGTCTTAAACAGGTAGTTCATCACTACAAGAAAAAATGAGATTTACGACACTTGAGTTGCGACAGTTATCACAAAACCGTCCTTATTCCTGGATTGCGACGGTTGTCACGACAGTTAGGGTCAACTGTCGTAGATTTTTTGCGACAGTTATCAAAAAACCGTCCTTATTCCTGGACTACGACAATTTTCACGACAGTTTGAGCCAACCGTCGCAAATTATTTAGGAATATTGTATAAAATAATGCGACAGTTACCAAACAACCGCCCTCTTTCCGCACTCGCGACAGTTAAGGCGAACTGTCACAATTACTTTAGTCAATTATAATCACTATTTTTTTTATTCTTTTAATTTTCCACTTTTTTCTTCATTTTTATTTTCTAATCTTTTCAATTTTATTAATTAATTTAATAAATAGTTATTATAATTATTATAATTTTCATGACAATGTAGCTTAATAGTAATAAATTAAACTTAAAATACATAAAAATTAACATATTATATATACTTAAAATAAAAATTTAATTTTAAAAACAATTTTTATAGTAAAAATTACATTCAAAATATTATATCCAAAATTAAATTATTAAAATTAAACTATATATCAAAATTTTATAAACTCAAAATTTTAAAAACAATTTTTATAGTAAAAGTTAAACAAAAAATTAGACTATATATACTCATAATAATATAAAATATCAAATAAACAAAACATTTCAATCAACATCCATTTATTAAAGAGAAATATAAAAAATTAATTAAAATAAAACTGTACTATGTCGATTGTGATATCCATCAGTTTCTTCCAAAATTTCGTCTTTTTTCCGCTAAATTTGAAAACTGATTCTCCTTTTTATGTGTATTTTTCTCTTCTCTTTCAGAAATATCCGTTCATGCCCTTGGATAGGGACACAAACTTTTTTCTCAGCCACTCACGCCGTCATTGCGAATCACCGTCAAAGCAATCACCATCAATTCGAATCTTAACAGGTTTGTCTTCTCAAACCCTAAATTACTTTTTAAATCTTGAATCGGATCCTGGTTTGAAACCTTGTATCTTGTTAATTCAATGGTTTTGTCCTGAGTTCGTATCAGACTCGGTTTTGTTTCGGGTGATCGTGTCTGGCTGTGGCGGTTACTTTCTCTATTGTGCTTGTTGTTTGATTTGGAGTCTTTTGCTTGTTTAGGAGTTTAAACTTGTAGCTTGATTTTTGATACATTGTTTATAATTCAGAACATACTTCATACTAGTAATTTAAATCAAAATATTGGGTTGTGTGATTTTAGACTAGATCTTCTATAGAATATTTTGAGAAAGATATAATTGTTCATAGTAGCCAAAGTAGTGCAGAGATAGAAAAATGGTAGAGTGAGAATCATTGATTTCAACTACATCACAG
Source organism: Lathyrus sativus (assembly GCA_963859935.3). Lineage (NCBI taxonomy): Eukaryota > Viridiplantae > Streptophyta > Magnoliopsida > Fabales > Fabaceae > Lathyrus > Lathyrus sativus. Next base: position 618,951,598 of record OZ012739.1, on the reverse strand, counting down.
GCTTGTAATTCACAAGCCAAAATAGTCTTTACAAATTCATACAACTTCCTTAATTCATTTCATCATTTAATCTATGTTGCTCTTTTGAGAATCATATGCGAGAGCAACCAATTTCTTCTGATTGCGAAGAAAATGATATCTCAAAAACAACTCTCATAGTAGTAATAGAATCTTAATATCTCGAGAAAAAGAACCTCGATTGATCTATGAAACCCCTTTGGCCAAAGAAATAACGGCTTTCTTGGTCTGATGTGAAGCCACTGCATACGGCGGTGTCCGACGATTTGTCTGACTGGGAATTCGCCGATGAAGGCGATCTGTTCATGATCGGCGGAGAGCCCACGCCAAGAGTGGTGTTCGGCGATGTCCCTACCTTTAACGAAGCTACCGCAGAATTGAAGGAAGCTATTGATCAAATTTACCTTTCATCTGGTAATTCTCAATGTGAGGGTTCATCTCCTGGTAGTCAACTCTATGTATTCTTGCTTTCTTGTTTTGCCAACCAAATGTATTCTTTATCTTCATAGCAAAGCTGGTTTGATGGAGTTGTACTACTAATGGATGTTCTTATGCTTCTGTTTCCATTTCAGGTAATATGTTGGCTTTCATGGTTGGTTCAAATCAAGCTTTTGAGGTGCCTTTAGTAGATGTCTCTCAAACAAACCTTCAAGGGAAAAATGATGTGATCTTGGAGTTTCATGTGGATGACACAACTGGAGCCAATGAGGTATATAAATATATAGTCTTCTGAGTTTTAACAAATATAGTTCATAACAACTGCTTACAAAAAACCTTTATCCATATTGAACTTGACTGTATTGTGGGATGGGGTTAACCGGTTCAATTTGGGTGTGCATTTTTTTATAGTCTAATATTATTCATATGATCTCAGAAAGATTCATTGATGGAGATAAGTTTCCATATACCGAATTCAAACACCCAGTTCGTTGGTGATGAAAATCGCCCCTCTGCTCAGGTGAGTTTGTTCACGAGGTTAACAAATTTCATGTTATAATAAATAAATTGGTTAAATGTGTCTTTAATACTGACTTCTCATGTCAACCTGCTGTATGTATCTACAGTCTAATCAGCCGCATACCTTCGTTGTTATTAGTCTTGACCCCCCTATTCGGAAAGGACAAACTTTGTACCCTCATATTATGATGCAGGTAATTTAATTGCTCATTGGTCTATGGTTTACCAAGCTAGGTGATAAATATTTTGTGTTCTTCTGAAGCTAACATTGATTTGCTCGTTTATGTATAGTTTGAAACTGATGATGTGGTTCAAAGTGAATTGGCATTAAGAGAAGATCTCTATAACGCTAAGTATAAAGACAAGTTGGAGTTGTCTTATAAGGTATAGCCTAAACTGGTGATTTGTTGATATACAATCCCGGGGTACTGATCCTCAAGACCTGCTTGGGAAAACATGAAACATTATATTTTTAGTTGATTAACTGATGTGAAAATTTGGTAACTACAGGTCACATGCGATACGATGCAATACTTGATACATTTCATTTATAATCCAATAATCAGGGGCCCATCCATGATGTGTTCACCACAATATTACGTGGCTTGTCTGGGGCCAAAGTTACCAAGCCTGGAAAATTTAGGATTTTTCAAGATGGTTATGCTGTTAAATCATCTTTGAAAGCTGAAGATGGAATTATGTATCCCCTTGAGAAGAGCTTCTTCTTTCTACCTAAACCTCCCACTCTTATTACTCATGAAGAGGTGAGATTGAGATCTGTTTATTGATGACCATTTGTTAAATACTGGTGGACCTGCATATGATATCACCAATTAGAGGTTTTCATTGTTTCATTGTTTCTGACTATATTGACCATGTGGAATTTGAGCGACATGTTGTCGGTGGTTCAAATATGCACTATTTTGACCTTCTTATCAGACTAAAATCTGAGCAAGAGCATATCTTCCGTAATATTCAGAGAAATGAGTACCACAACTTGTATGGTTTTATCAGGTAAACTTACCTCGCTGCCAAATTTTACTCGACAACTGTTTCTTTGTCATATAGTAATTCATTTCTTACCTGATCATGCAGTTCAAAGGGCTTGAAAATTATGAATTTAGGAGATGCCCTACCAGCCGGAGGTGTGGCTAAGGCTTTTGAGAGCGATGATGATGATGTTGTTGATCCACATCTTGAGCGCATCAGAAATGAAGCTGGTGAAAATGAAAGTGACGAGGAAGTGCCTAACCTATATTTGATTCATTTTTTATCCTCATCTTTTGTTCATGAAAAGCATTTGTTAAATTTGTGTTCTATTTTAAGCACACAAGGACAATATTAATTTGTATCCAACATTGGAAAATATTTGTGCATAGAAAAAATATAAAAGATGTTGGAAGTATGCTTACTTCTTCGAGGCATTCTTGAGCTTGAATTTTTGTTGTTATGCAGCCAAACTTTCTGTTGTTTATTATCTATCCTTTTCACTTTCTTGTGTTTTCTGTATTGCATATTATTATGGTTGTGCATTTTTTCCGGACTTATGTGCACATGATTATCTCTTATGGTGGGGTTCCATTACCCTGCACCATGTTTTTCTGTAATCTTGTTTGCTTTGTATATACTAATCATTGGGAAATGTCTACAGGATGAAGATTTTGTTGCTGAAAAAGACGATGAAGGGTCTCCTACGGATGATTCTGGGGCAGATGATTATGATGCTAGCCAAAGTGATGATGAGAAAGAGGCAAGTGATTTGTTTTATTTGCCTTTATCTTGTGATGCCTCACTTCTACTCTTTAAATCTTTTGTATTCCTGACAACTTAATAATGATCTATTTTCAGAAGCCTCCCAAAAAGGAGCCTAAGAAGGATATGCCTTCTAGCTCTAAAGCATCTACTTCTAAGAGGAAATCAAGAGATGCCGATGAAGATGGAAAGAAGAGAAAACCAAAGAAGAAAAAAGATTCAAATGCACCCAAGAGGGCGTTGTCTGGGTTCATGTTCTATTCCATTGACACTGAAGGTTCTGGAGTTTGAACTTTTCCATTTCTGTCCAATCCAAGTAAGAGTTCACCATCAACATATACAATATTATTTTTTGGATTTTTTTCTGCCTTTGATTTTGTTAAACTGACTGATGTAATGTTTCATTTGACAGGAAATTGCGTGTGGTATATCAATTGCAGCTGTAGGCCTAATGGATATGTTTAACACTGGAGGAGTTGTGGATGAGGTCGAAATTCATAGAGAGACTGACCACAAACAAGAACTATTTGACAGAGAGGCTGAATCATCAGAACTGATAACTTCTCTAGGTCCTAACCGGACGACCACAACGACTATTAGTTTGAAAGTTAGAGGAAGTGGAAAGTTTAGAGTTTACTCCTCGCAGTGTCCAATAAAGTGCATGGTGGATGGGACTTCAACTGACTTCAACTATGACTCAGAAACTGGATTGACAACCTTCTTCATCCTAGTAGTTTTTCAAATGCTGCAATTTATGTCCATATTTTGCGTCATTTTAGATTTATTAGTGCCTAGAGTATACGCGTTTAGGCGAGCCTCTTGTCCACTTGTTGTAAAGTAACTTTTGGATGGACGTGGTGCTGTCAAGTTAGATGTCTTGTAAAAAAATATAGATCATGTTAATTTGTACACAAAGTTACATAATTTATTTTTATTTTATTTTGTTTTTTTATTATCTTTTTATAATAATGCTAAAAAATTGAGGGTAAATTTTTTTATAATAAATATTCACACGGTTCAATATGCCATAATTTACTGTCATAATCAATAATAATAATAAAAATGAAAATCCACGGGAAACTGTCACGCAAATTGTGGCGGTTCAAACCGTTGTACCCTGCCAAAATGGAAACAAAAATCAAAAGGCTAGTAACGACGGTCTTTAACCGTCGCCATCTCCAATTTAGGTCAGTTCCATCCCGTCGTGAAATATAACGATGGTTGGTGTGACGGTTTTGGCAACCGTCGCTAAACAACCTAGGGACACACGTTTCTGCGAAGGTACTACAACCGTCGTAAAATGTAATTGATGGTGGTTTTAACCGTCATAACTTGCCAAAATAACTGTCGCAATCCATTATTTTTCTTGTAGTGCATGCAAGGAAGTCTTGATCTGGGTGATTGAGCAGGAAGTCCTGAATGGGGGTTAGGAAAGGAAGTCTCATGCTTGTGGACTTGAGAAGAAGTCTCTTTCTATGGTATTGAGTAGGAAGTCTTGAGCTGCTGGCTTAAGAAATTGTAATCAGTTTGATTATAGTTAAAAGCTCTTGTTCTGCAAGGGGACTAGACTACTCTCGGTTGAGAGGAACCAGAATATATTGTGTGTCTCTTTATTTACTTCTGCATTTATATTCTACTGTGCATGCATACTCTGAAGTCAGACTTTGATCTAATTCAGACTCTTACTTGGATCTGAATTTTATTGTGAAACCTTAGGTTCTGAAACAAGACTAAGAAAAAGAAGTAAATTTTTCACTACTGATAAACTCTCTTCTATCAGACTCTGGACGTGGTTCAGAATCCAATGTATCAAAATTCGAAGTGAAAAGAGTTTTCATATTTTGACATACACAGTTCAACCCCCCTTCTTATGTATTTTTCTCACCTTCAGTTAGTATCAGAGTACGACAATGTCTTGTCACTTAAGCATATGATCTTGAAGGAACTCTAGAACAACCATAGAAAGAGTTCCTTCAAATTTGTGTGGAAATATACTTTTTTTCTACTTTAAGTCACTTGATTAATGAGTAAGAAAGAATTTTTAATCTTTAAGACTGACTCGTGGGACAAGTGTAGTTGTTGAAGAAATCAATAGATTGTTTCTGCTGTGAGTCATTTTCTTTATGAGTATGAAAGGATTATCTAATCCTTAAGACTGACTCGTGGGGAAAATGTGTTTGCTGCTGGAATCTTGGTTTAATTTGAATCTACTTAAAGTAATATGTCCACTCACACCATTGGTTGTGATAAGCTATGGGACAATCTTGTAGACAACATTCACTAGAAGATCAATGGTGTTGGTTTTCTAACAAATCTTGAGGAATTTTCCTGCAAGATACAACTTCAAAGTTACAAATATTCAGGATGTGAAAGACCTGAAAAATCTACACCTTGAAAGGTTGATAGGTAACCTTCAAAGCCTTGATATGGAACTGATGTTGATGAACCTATGTTGAAATCCAGATCTTTTGACTTAAGGTCTAATGCTAAAAGAACTGGTGATAAAATCTTCTTGACCTTCATATGTCAAAAAAACCAGAAGAAGCTTCTGATAGAGAAGATTCTAGTAGGGACTTTGATGATGAGGAAATGGATTTTATCATGAAGAGGTTTTAACGTCTGACCAAGAATGATCAAAATATTATTTTGTAGAAGTTATAAATTCAAAGGTTCTAATTCCATAATGTTTTGTCCTAAACTACAAAAGGACAGATTTTGATAGAGAAGATGATTTTGTTAACCCTGCATCTATGGTTATCACATTCTCTAATTCTGAATTCTTGTTAGGTTCTAACTCAGAATATGATGAGGCTGTTAAGAAACGACTTTTTTCTTTAAGAAGAATTGAAATCTTCTATAAGAAAAATTGTTGAGATACTGAAAAGAAATCTAGCAGCTCAAGCTAAAAGGATTTCTAAGGAACCTTTAATTGAGTATGTTATGGCGCTTCAAGATTTCTAGACAATGAGTCTTAACATAACTTTTCCTGCTCTCATGATCTATGGAGTAAGCAAAGGATAAGTACTAGATCTTCTAAAAATGTTTTGATTCCAGAATCTTGACATGGAAAAAACCCAAAAGAATCCTCTTTTTAGCTTTGTTGATAAAAATATTAAAGACCTTGGTGTAATTATTACTAAGTGTATCCAAATTTGGAATACACCAGAATCAATGACATAGAAGTCAAAGGTTTTGATTGATATTGAACCTGAAACTTCAAAGTTAGTAGTTTCTAAAAATTTTAGACACTATGATTCTTAGGTCAGAAGTTTGCAAGGTAACCTAAAAACTTTTGGATCTATGTTTCTAAATGATTCAGAAACTAAGGCAAATGATGAAGCATTTACTTTAGAGTCTGGATTATGGACATCTACAACCACATCTAGAGGTAAGCATGTGGTCCAGATTCTAGCTCATGGGAGAAGAAGGAAAAAATAGTTATTGTCTCCAACCTTTTTGAACTGCTTGTCTATGTTGAACTTGAATAAGCTTCAGCATTAGAAAATCTTGACGATGGATTCTTTTCAGAAAGAATCTGCAAAGGTATGGCATTCATCCTTATTCTTTAGATATCTTATATGCATGATAGGTTATCTATTAGAACAAGATTTGGTTATGCATATGAACTTATTTTTGATGATAACAATACATAATGTTTTAGAGAACAATTTTGTACCCTAATAATTTTTCTCGGTGTGTAAATTATATATTCAGGTTCTGTTTCTGACTAAATGACGTGTGACATTGTTCGAACTGCAGTATATCAGCAAGAAACAAAAGATTTGGAAGAATTCCCTCAGGGATTTATCGTCTCCACGTGAATCGATGCAAGGGAAAGAATGTCGTTCAATGATTTCTACGTCTCTAAGCTTGGATTTGAATGGGTGCGGAAAGTAAAAGATATTAACAAGTAAATAAAGTACGGGAAATAACTCTTCAGGAATTATATTTCTTTTCACCCATCAAATACAAAAAAAAAATCTACCGATCATTTGTACGCAACCTAGATCACTCGTCAATATCATTACGTATCACTCACATCAATGTCCATCTCTGGAACACCGACGAGAGTTTAATCGTATTATCCAAAAGTGAATGTTAAACCTAAATCTATGTCAAGAGTTTAGAATCTAACAGGTGATCATCTTAGATCAAGTTTAAATCGTTCATGTCTACAACAATCCAAACCCATTAAATAAATATTGAAATCAAAGATAACATCGATAAAGATTTGTAAAAAAAAAATTATACAACAATCAATAAATATACATATAATCAAGGTAAACTTCCATACAAAACCCCAACAAATAGAAAATACAAAGAGAATAGTGAAACTAAACAGATAATTATCACGGTGTCAGGACCATTATCACAAATCCAGCTTCGGATCGTCAAGATGTAGCTCCTAATGTTGTTTCTGAGCTTCTTTATACAAAATAATGGTGGTGATGGAGTTGGGAGCAAAAAATCTCAAAACCATACCTTAAAATATTGTAAAAATGAATATATATGCAAAATTAAAATCCTGTCGTCGCCTAGCGATCTGGAGCTCGCCGGACGACCATAGCAACCTTTGCTACTGCCTCTATAGTGCTTTTCCACGCCTCTGGGTCACCTTCATCTCACCTAGAGACCATGACATAAAAATTAGTTTTTGTTTCGACCATAACTTGAGAGCTGTAACTACGATTTAGGAATGGTTAGAAGTGTTGGAAAGCTTATTCAATGCTCTATATTACAATGAATAAATAAAATTGCTTGAATACCTACAAAAATGAGATAAAAACAATCAAAGTCAACTATATTTACATGTGAATGCAATATATACATTATAAGATAAACTATCCAAAATGTACATAAAATTGAGGTTTATTAGTATAAAACAAATGAATAAAGTCGATGGGTGCTAATTATTCACACTCAAATTCACAACAATTTAGCACTCATCAGACATCATCAGACTCTAAAACTAGTGCACTCTGGCTCTGGGTTATGAGATTACAAAGTTGATCAAGCTTTGGATTATGTACATAACGCTTCTGACACCTACTTATCTAAGGCTCTAATACTCTGAAGCTTTTGAAGCTATTATGCTCTAAAGCCTTGCGCTTCAATAAAATTTGAACTTTGTCAACAGACTCTGAAGACCAGGTTCTGAGGACCTGAATCAAGACTCTGAAGACCAAAGCTTCTGAAGATTCTCTTAACCAGATTCTTAATCTTCTCTTATGCATGCTTCAACACCAACTTATCATAAGCCTCTGGACATTACAGATAAGATAAAAAGTTTTACGTGACAAAAATAGTACACAATACAAGATCAAATATTCCTTCCACTATGCTGATTTTATGGAATAAGGATTGTACTATTGTACCATTGTCTCCTACATTTGCAAACCGTTACGCAAGGCTCTAGCTCATTTGTGAAGACTTCCATCCACACTCTCCAAAGGATCTTTCCTTTCCTATATAAGGAACACTTGGAAGAATGGAAATAAAAGTTTTTGAACATTTATCAAATATCTCACAATGCTTTTGCTGAACTAAATATTATTCTTGTGAATATAAAAAGGAAAGCACACATAGAGCTTTTCTTCATTTTTGTGTGATAAATTCATTGTACTGAAATTTATGTAATGGGCTTTCTTAGAAGAAACCTTGTAAACACATTTCTTGTATCTCATTGATTGAGTTTATATTCCTTGAGAGACTAAGGTTTAGTCAGGATTCTCAATAAGACGTTGATGTGTTGTCTTTGTGTGTATGTAATCAGTTGATTATAGTGGATTAAGTCCTTGTTGATACGGAGAAATCACCTTGCCGGGTGGACAGGACTAGCTTTGTTAATAATGAACTAGGTTAAAAATACTTGTGTTCATTTATTTTTGTTCTTATTTCATCTTTGAGTGTTTTAGGTACGAAAAGTTTTGATCTTATAAACCCAATTCAAACCCCACTTTCTTGTGTTTTTTGTCACCTTCAATTGGTATCGGAGCTCCGATTTTGGTACTAATTGCGTATCAAACACTTTACTGTGTCAGATAAAGATCTAGATTGTGAAACAAAATGGTTGCTATCCCTCCACCAGCTGCACCCGCTGATAGAGATCACTATAGTGCAAAACCTCTAGCTTTTTATGGAGAAAATTTTTATTACTAGAAAGATAGAATTGAAACTTTTTTCCTTGATAATGATGTAGATCTATGGGATATGGTAGTTAATGGCTATGTTCTTCCTATACGTGCTAGTGGTAACAAGGTGGAAAGAAGAGTGATAATTGATCAACAAAAGAAAGACTACAAGAATCATCACAAAGCAAGAACTATCTTGTTGAATACTATTTCATACATTGAGTATGAAAATATCACAAACAGAGATACAACACAGTCTATATTTGATCCTATGAGAATGACTCATGAAGGAAATACTCAAGTTAAAGAAACCAAGGAACTTGCCTTGTTTTAGAAATATAAAACATTCAAGATGGAAGATGATGAACCTGTTGAGAACATGTTCTCAAGGTTTCAAACTCTTGTTGTAGGACTGAAGGTCTTGGACAAATGGTATTCTACTGCTAATCATGTGAAGAAGATCATTAAAATTCTACCTAAAATATGGAGACTTATGGTAACTGCGTTGAAGTTATCAAAGGATCTAGACAACACCTCTCTTGAAGAACTTTTTAGTTCCTTAACAAGTCACAAAATTAAGCTTGAAGAAGACGAGCCTATGAGAAAGAGAAAATTAGTTACTCTGAAGTCTTTGGGAAAGTATGAAAAGATTAGAGCCCTTCAAGCTGAAGAAAAAGAAGAATCTGAAGAAGATTCAGAAGAAGAAGATGAATTGCCTCTTCTATCCAGACGTGTTAATCAAATCTAGAGAAAAATACAAGGAAAGTTCAAAGGCTCCAGAAGAACAGGTGGTTTCTTTAATTCTACATCTAGACTGAAGCATTCATGTGTTGGCAAGGACATCCTTTACTTCGAGTGCAAGGAACCAGGTCATTACAAGAATGAGTGTCCTAAGCTAAAGAAAGACATACCAAATAATAAGGACTTCATAAGAAAGAATAAGGGTCTGATGGATACCCGAGATGATTTGGAGTCCTCAAATGATGACCTTAAGGAAGAGCAAACTAATGTGGCATTGATAGCATGAACATAAGCTCCTACTGAGAAAGTTCAATCAGAATCAGAATCTGAGTCAGACTCTGAAGAGGTATTTGTTGAACTCTCTCTCTCTCTCTGAACTTGAATCTAGTTTAAGAGAAGTTCCAGATAAGTATCAGAAGCTTCTGAGCAAATACAAGGATCTGAAAAAGGTTCATGTATTTGAGTTAGAAGCATATTGTAAGCTTAAGAAATATTTTTCAAGTTTAAATAAAGAAAACTTTATTTTGAAAAATAATAACTTTATGCTTTAGAGAAAGAGTTTCAAACTTGAGAAGGAAAATTTTTCAGAAGCCTCTACAGACTCTGATGATGTCATAAAGAAATACGACAAATCCTTCCAGAAATTTCTTGCTAGAATCCTAAGTAGAAGCGTAATGGCTTCAATGATTTATGGCGTAAGCAGAAATGGAACAAGAGGAATTGGTTATGATTCTGATGAAGAATCTACTTCTGAAAAAGATGATAATCCAAAAACTCCTTCCTCCCATTTTATCCCTTTTGGTAAACAAAATGGTGTTATGTCTAAAGGTAAAATATTTTCAAATCCTAAGGCTAAAGTAAAAGCTCATTTCTATTTCAATTATGCATACATGTATGAATATCCTGCACGGAAACCCAAGTTTGTTGAAAAATCTAGGAAGACTAAACAAAAAGGACCCAGAAATTTTTGGGTACATAAGGATAAGATAATATATGTTGTATACATCCTTAGTAGCTCAGTTAAGACACCAATCATGGTACCTAGACTCTAGCTACTCCCGACACATGACGAGAAGAATGCATATGTTCTAAAGCTTGGAGCTTAAGCCTCGAGACGTCGTTGGTTTCAGAGGTGATCAGAAAGGGAAGATCGTTGTCTCCAAAACAGTTGGTAACAATTCTTTCCCCTCTATTACTAATGTTTTATTAGTTGAATGATTAATTCATAACTTATTTTCCAAAAGTCAATTAAGTGATAATGGTTATAGATGACTTCTCGGCAAGTGTATCGATAGTGTCACAGTAATAAAAAGATCGATCCCACAAGGGTTGTGTTTGAACAAGACAATGATTTGTGAAATTTAAGTAAAAACAGTAAAAGGGATGGGGTTTGCAAGTTTCAATGTGAAAAGTAATTAAACTAGAAAACAATATCACAATAACGGTCATATTGTGTTTTAGAATCCCCTTCTTCTCTCTTGTTAATGTATGATGCCTTATATGAATGGTCATATCCTTATAATCCATAGATAAGGATAAGGTTCATCATATAAGACACCAACATCCTTATGATTCCTTGTATGATGCCTTATATGAATGCCTTGTATACATCCTTAGTAGCTCAGTTAAGACACCAACATATAATGCCAACAAGATTGAATAAGGTTCATCATCACACAACCTAACCTAAGAGAATTCAGTTACACATTATTCAAAAAATAATACCATAATCCATAGATAAGAATAACATGAGAAGTCCCTTGAAGATATGGCCTCCAATGGCTTCAAATGCTCTAAAACTCTCCTTTTGTGCTCCCAAATTCGTGCTCTCTTCTCCACAATTCGTAACCCTTATCAAATAGTAGAAAATATCATTTTAAAGCAGTCAAAACACATCAAACAAAGCTCAGAAAAAGCACCAATTTCACGCATTATATGAGCATCGTGCGTGCAATGAACCTTTATCGCTTATATCGCACATGCGATGGCGCGTGTGATTATTCTAGTAGCTGCGTGAACAAACACTTCTATTGCACCAACACTTTCACTAAGTCTCATGTTTGACTATTTCTCACTTATTCTTGAGTCTTTCCTTATCATTTTAGCTCATCTTTCGCTCATTTTTTCCCGATTCTTCAGCTAATTAGATTCAATGAAGGACTGTCATCACAACCCCAAACTTGAATCTTTGCTTGTCCTCGAGAAACTCACCTGCAACTGCACATTTCAACAAAGAACAAGTCACATAATAACAATTGAACATCACCATATTTTTTCCAGTTACCTGACCATTATTTCGGCTTCCAACTTCCATTTGGAAAATTCATAAAATCTCGGCTCACTTAACTCGCTCAATGGATAGAGTTATCACTCAATCAACATGCAAAATAAATTAAAGTTAGCTTGATCATGTTCTAATAGAGTTAATCTTAGAAATCACAATACACACACACACACGCACACACATTAGAGGGCTTTTCAGGTTGTAATTCGGCTTATGTTAGGGTATGATATATTTCGGAAAGTAAGGTTAAACCTTTGGAGTTAGGTTGCTAGTTCTCCTTCATTCATCATACCTTTTGTTAGTACTATAGATTTATGATCCTTTTTACAATGTCATTCATTTTCTTTTGTCATTTATTCTTCTTTTTTTTTTGAAGAAGTGCCTTTTTTCACTTCTCTTCTCAACAAATTTTCAAATTTTTGGATCTAATTCTCTAGTACCCCAACCCCAAACTTAAAACATTGCTCCCTTCCAAGAGCAACCCCAAACTTAATCTTTTTCATACACTTTAAAAACTATACTTCTACCTAACTCCAAAGTGAGGGTGGAAAGATAAGATCTTTCAAGTAATATGGCTAAGAATTTAAGGCTATGTCACCGAAAGAAAGTCTTAGGCTCAAAGTGTTTAGCAAACGATATCCTACTACTAAAGGGTGGTTTACAAAGGCTCAAAGTTATAAAAAAATTGCATCAGTGTGTGTTGATCAAACATGATAACTTAATTGGAAATAAATCAAACCAGATAAAAGAATAATGCATGGATACACTCAAAATGAAAGAAAAGTGCACAATAGAAATATTTAGGCTCAAATCTTACCAGATGAGGTATCTGAAGGTTGAGTACAAGTTTGTTGATTCTTTTCTCTTCCCTTTGCCTTCAAGTCATCAGTTTCTTTCGTTATGATCACGTCACTTCTTTTTATTATTTTCTTGGATCATGTGTTCAATGCTAAAGTTAAACTTTGTAAATTTGAAGAAGAAAATAGCCGCAAACTTCGTTTATTAAGAACAATTTTTGCTATTTTCTTGGATCATGTGTTTAATGCTAAAGTTAAACTTTGTAAATATGAAGAAAAAAAAGCCGCAAACTTCATTTATTAAGAACAATTTTTGCTAATACAAAGGGAAAGGAAAGAGCACTTGAACTTATAACACTTTTCTAGGTACATCAATGAAAACTAAAAATAAACTAAAAATCTTCTCAAATTTGGAAACTAAACTACATGTCTTTTCACATATTGTTATCGCAGAAAAGATCATGGATGTCGTTCATAGTGTTGTTGAACTCAGTGTTCTGTCTGGTCTATTAAGCTCACATGTGGTATCTCATTCTAGCTTGCTCTTGAGCTTGGTGGATTAAGTAGTTATCCATTTCTTTAGTCGATGTAAACCAGGATCTTAAGCCTTGAGCTTGATATGGTCTTCTTGTTGATTGTAAAAGTCTCAAAATGTTGGAGCAAATCTTGGAGGATTCGCATACAAGGTTGTTGAAACTTCTTCAATCCACCTCGTAACTCCTACGACATGAGCTTCCATCCTTCTCTAAAATTTTGACATCATTTGACCTTGCATTTGTTGTGCTTAATGTTGGATAGGTGGTTGGTTAAACTCTCCACCATTACCTTCTTGGTTGTTGTCTTGATCCTGTTGAGCAGCTTCTCCTTGATGCATGTTCTTCGACCTCCTTATAGCTGATGCATTGAGGGGTGCTTTTGGAAGAATCCTCTCATCTTCGAGGTACTCAGGTACACATGCTCTCCTGCACAATTCATTTATAACACAAAAACACCCACAAGCTCGTTGTGCAGCGTTAGCCATATATCTTATATTTTCAGTAATCAACCGCTCTAAACCAATAGGTTCCCCCCTCATAGTAGCTAGCAGCACTAAGCACCGCTTGACAATAAATTGTGATAGGTTTGATATGGATTATAAAGTTTGTACAAAATAAGACGCCCAAGCCTTAGGAATTTGGTAGAAATTGGCGATTTTGAGACGCAACATTAAGTTACGCTCAATAGTCTAAACCGCGTCAGGTCAACAAAAAAGTTCCACCATATCTTGGCCTAATTACTCAGTCATAAATTTATAATCTTGACTATAAGTTCTAAGGGCACATAAACGAGGAGACTCTAAATTAAAAATAAGATTAATAGAAGTAGGAGAGTAATCAATGTACTTACCTCGTACATAAGATTGGTAGGTATCATGCGTACCATAAGCAACATTTGCATAAAATTCTAACCCTATAGTTTTGTTGGTTTTGCGAATCAAATTTTTAAAGCTTACCCATCGTCTTTGTCAGAACGCTTGAACCACTTCCACAAAACCTTATAAGTTGTCACACTCGAAAGCCCTTTCCCTAACAATGTGGTAGTCCAACATCTTGAGAAATTTTTCAGCATGAGCCTCATATAAGAACTTGTGGTTGGGGTAGGTGGGAGTATCTGGAGTGGGTGCATTCCTTGAAGAAGATTTGGGTACAACTTTTTCTCTTTTTTTAACTTTATTTCTCTCTCTCTCTCTCTCTCTCTCTCTCTCTCTCTCTCTCTCTCTCTCTCTCTCTCTCTATTAACTTTTTTCTCTCCCTTGTATATGTTCTTTCTTGCGTATCATCATCTTCTCTGATAGACAACCACGCCGATGATTCGTATGAAACCACCATAACACCGCCATAAAAACCACCCAAATGTTCCTCCAAAAACACCATTAACAACCAAAACTCAAACATATCATATCAAACAGATATGCTAGTTCCTTATTATATGCATCCAGGTGATAATCCAGGTATCTCCATCGTTTCTCCATCTCTAAATGAATAAAACTTTCAATCTTGGTCAAGATCAGTCAAAGTGGCGCTTCGTTCCAAGAAAAATCATGGTTCCTTGATGGAACCCTAATTCACCCATATTAATCAAATTGTACTTCTCTAGCTTGGGATCGATGTAACACCATTGTAATGGCTTGGCTCACCGACTCAATCAAACTAGAGATTGCAGAAAACATCCTATAGATGAACATTGCGCATAAAATTTGGCAAGACTACTCAGTATTTTACAACTTTAAAGAAACTATGGCAGGAACTCAACAATTTTAGACAAACTCCTTTAGGTACTTGCTCCACAAAACATTCTTGGAATCTTCTCCCAACCATCAGAGAATACAAAAAAAATGACAAGGTTATTCATTTCCCCAAAGGGCTTAACGATCAGTATGCCACCGTTTGCTCCAACATTATGCTCTTAAAGCCCCTTCCTCCTGTCAACAAGATGTTTAATCTCCTCATCCAGCAAGCTCTCCAATTCAACATGATGACCCCCAATAACCAAGCATCTCCTAATATCACTCCCACTTCCAGTGACCCCACACTCATTCATATCTCACCTACTCATAGTAACATATCTCCTGAACATACTACATATATTCAAACACCTTGCACCCAACAAGAAAATCCAACAAAATACATAAAGTAACTCAATACCTCAATGATTATCACTGCCACTTGATACTAGGTACTTTTCCCCTCTCTCATTCATCTAATTCAGGTATTATTTCTTATCATATCTCTAATGTCTTATCTTACGATAAATTGTCTCAAAATCACAAGTTTTTTAGTCTTAAACTCTCATGTATTTCTGAGCCAACTAGCTACCCTTTTTCTATTTTAAATCCCAATTGGAAAAAATCCATAAATGATGAATTAAACTCCCTCATCGCTAACAAAACTTGGGAATTACCTTTACACCACCATAAATGAGCCATAGGATGTAAATGGATCTTTAAATTGAAGTTCCTAGCCAATACCACGAATGAAAGATACAAGGCACCCCTTGTAGCCAAAGGGTTCAACAAAACAGAAGGTCTAAATTACCATGAAACGTTTAGTTCTTGCAGGTAATGATATGCTAGAAATCAATCACATCAAAAATGTGATTGACATTGCATTCACTATCAAAGATCAGGGAAACCTAAACTTTTTTCTTGGATTTTAAATTGCAAGGTCAAATCATGGCATATCCTTGTGCCAACGAAAGTACATCCTTAAAATCAGGGCCGACCTTGTGTAACACCCCGACTTATTTTATTTACTTTTCCGTAATTTATTTATGTGATGTTGTGAGTATGTATATGTGTTTATCGGTGTTTTGGGTGTGTTAGGGTACCCTATGGTAAAGGATAGTGACCTTAGAATTATAAACTTTGAGGTGTTGGAGGTGTGTAAGCAAAAGTGTAGAACTTGGTAGTGTGATGGTAAGACTAGCTAATTTATATTAGTTACTATCTATTTAATTAAATAATACGAGGTGAATATTATTTAAATAAATATTTAGTGTTATTATTATTATTATTATTTAATTTGTGGGATTAATGATAATAATAATAATAATAATAATAATAATAATAATAATAATAATAATAATAATAATAGAGAAGGGAGAGGGAGGAAAAGTTATCAGATCATATAATAATAGAGAAGGGAGAGAGAGAGGAGAAGTTATTAGATCATGAAAAATAGAGAAAAGTTAGAAAGAGCCTAGGGCTCAAGGAGAAAGAGAGAAGACTCCATTGTTGAGGTAGAAGAATTTCAAGAACTCTAAGGTAAGCGTGGGATTCTAATTTTCTAAGGGTTAGTATGATGAATGGTGGGTGGATTATTTCAATGCTTGTTGTATGTTTCTCTTCTCTCTATGCTATGAACATTGTTGTAATTGTATGTTGATGGATTGAATATTTGAATTATTAATTTTATATGGTATTTTGATGTTGTATTTGATGTTTGATTGTGGTACTCGTTCTGTTGTTGCTGTTGAAATTGTTAATGTCGATGTTGTGTTGTTGTATGTGATCGCAAGTCAGAGTCGGAACAATGTTATGAATATTTTTGGAGAAAATAAATTAGGGATTTAGATACTTGGAAAAGTGAATTTTCGTAATAAAATGTTGTACAAGTGATTCGTGGGAAAAACAGGTTTTTGGAATGGCTATAAAGTGATTTTCGAGTAAAAAGTTGCAGAAAAAGTGATTTTGCATATAGTGTAATCGGTTACCATTGTGGGCGTAACAGGTTACACTATCTCAAAACTACATTTTCTAGGCAATAAAAAGTGATTCTGCATACAGTGTAATCGGTTACCACTGTGGGCGTAACTGGTTACATTGTCTCAAAACTACACTGAGTGTGTTTTATGTTGTGTGGTTAGTTACCTCGGGTGCAACTAGTTACCTCAGTGGGGGTAACCGATTACACTGAGACTAATTTTTGAAAATCTTTTAAAATTCATAACTTTTATTCCGAGAGTCCAATTTGAGTTCCATTTGAAGCGTCTGGAATCTTATGTGTCGAACTTTAGTCTAAAAATAGTTTCGGTGACAGAAGTTGAATAGTTCTGATGTTGTTGGGTTAAATGCATTATTATCGTTATGTTGTGGTGTGATATCATTGTAAATGCCTTGTAGATACTTGTTATGCTATATATCGTTATTGATGGACTGTATGGCATATTGTGTTATGGCATGTAGTGGCAAGATACATTGATTAGATGATGGTTGTTGTTGTTGTTGTTGTTTTCATGAATTACATGATTACATGAGTTGTGAGATAAGTCGTATGCCCATGTGGGGTGTGAGTGTCTTATCCATATTCATGTTGTATAATCATATTATTGTTGTTGTTGAGGTGATCGTGTGCCCTTATATGGTGTGAGCATTCATGGAAGTCGTGTGCTCGTGTGGGGTATGAGCGACATAATGGAAATTCCGACGGGAATTATAATTTTGAAATAGGGATCGGGTTCTAAAATAGGAACCAAACGGTACCACATGCATTGAGTCGAGTTGTGAGTCTTAATGTATTGCATATTAGTGGTATTTGTTTTTGTGTTGGATTTTGGTTGTGTTAGTTGTGTGAATGTATGTTGTGGAATGAGTGTTTGTGCATGTAATAATATGTTGCTTACTTATTATCATGTTCTCCTTTATATAATTATGATATTTCACCTCTTTTGTTTTAATGTTGCCTTTACATGAGCATCGTACAAATACTTCACAGTAGAGGAGTTGATGTGAGTGGAAGATGAAGTCTTATATTTTTCTTTTTGTGTCAACATCTTCTCTGATGTGTAACACCAGAGTTAAGGAACGTTAAGTCTATTATGTGTTGATAGAGATTTTTGGATATCTCTAGAATTATTGTTGTTTACGTTTATTTTGAGGAAATAAATATGCCATAATTTTTTATGTTGATGCTTCTTCTATTCAATAAAATTTTGATGTGTTCAAACATGTTAAGTTCTTATAGTTATTATAAATAATGTTAAATAAATTGCATGTGTTACATATCTTACTATATGAGCAATTGTTGCATGTATTGTGTGTCATCCTAAATATTATTTGATGTAATTTACTCTGATATATATATATATATATATATATATATATATATATATATATATATATATATATATATATATATATATATATATATATATATATATATATATATATATATATATATATATATATATATATATATATATATATATATATATATATATATATATATATATATATATATATATATATATATATATATATATATATATATATATATATATTGTGTGGGGTGTGTGTTGTTACATAGTGCTATCAAAGCAAGTCGGCCCGTCCGGCCAGGTTGTTTAAATGTGGTTGTTCCCTAGTATGCAACACGTGTGTGAAAAGACTTTTGATACTTGTTTTGTTTTCCATTTGCAGGTTGGGAATGAAACAAGTGGGAGTGAAACATCTGTTTCTCGTGGATATTCCAACTATAGAGAGATTGGATATCGTGTTGTTGCATGCGAGAGTGCAGTGTTGGCTATTTCAACTGTTTTGAGAATGTTGTGTTGTTCTTGAACCCGAATTGAGGTCAGATTTAAGGATAATGTCGGTTAGAAAAATGGCGCGATCCTTGAGGGAAGACGGTCAGGTGTTCTCATTGTTCGCTTCTTAGTGAAGGGGAAGACGATGTTTTGACTAGAGATGGGCTAGTGGTGTGTTGAGTTTCCTGACGTGTTTCCTAAGGATGAGCACAGTTTGCCTTTCGTTGTAACAAGTTGCACTACAACAGAATTGACTTTTAGCAGCGCATTTTAAGACAGCGCTTTTTAAAAAAGCGCTACTAAAGAGTCATTAAAAAAAAGAAAAAAAATTGCCTACCAAAGACAGCGCTTTTTGATAAGCGCTGCTACAGTGTAATAAAAAAAAAGAAAAAAAAAACAGCATACCTACGACAGCGCTTTTAGGAAAAGGGTTGTTAAAGGCATGGGCTAAGATAGCGTTTTTCTAAAGCGCTGCTGTAGGGTGTGCCAAAGAAAGCGCTTTTCTAAAGCACTGTTGTAGGTGTGTGCCAAAGAAAGCGCTTTCCATGTAAAGTGCTGCTATATCCATGGGCTAAGACAGTGCTTTTTAAGCACTGCTGTAGGTATTAAAAAGCGCTGCCATAGGTGTTATTATTATTAAAATAAATTATCACAGAATTTTAAAGAAAACGCTTTACTTGTAAAGCGCTGCTATATGGTTTAGAAAAGTAAGCGCTTTGAGAAGCACTGCTATAGGTAATAAAAAGCGCTGCCATAGGTGTTATTATAATTAAATTAAAATATAACAGAATTTTTTAAAGAAACATAACACATTGCTAGCTCGCGCGTTCTTCATTCTTCTTTCTCTTCTCTGCGAACCTGAACCCTATTCACCACCACCGGCCGTCGCCCTCCTCCGTCCAACTACCGTTCCTCCGTCGCTCACCTCCGTTCAGCCTGTGTTGCATATCTCCTTCATTTGACCGTTCATTTTCGACAGCCTCTGTAGCGCATTTCCACCATTGTTACGGTATTTGAAGTTTTTCATTTTTCATTTTTCTGGATTATTGTCTTAGTATTTCATTTTTCTGGATTATATGATGTTAGTGTTACTTCTTTTCTGAGTTATTGACTTGTTTTTGTTGATACCGTTGATGAGAACTACTCTTTTGATATTGGCTTGAGTTTTGTATACAAGGTGTTTGTTGAAATGCCACAATGAATTTATGATTATAAAGAATGTGTTTACAAATTACAACATTTTTTTTCTTCCAAAACATGAAGAAAATTGTGAAAGTAAATTACATATTAGTATTAAGAATTATTTCTATCTTGTGAATGGTGGTTTGGTTAGATATTGTGCCTGCTGCAGAATCAGAGTTTATCCATGAAATAACTTTGTTAATGTTGGATTGGTATGCTGTGTTGTTTGTTTTCTCTGTTGAATTCTGGCAATAACTAAATTTTGTATATGGTAATTGTGCATTTGTAAAGGCGAAGAGGAAAATATGAAGTAGAATGAAGCTTAGAAACCTTGTACATGTCATGTTCTGTTGTAAGGTTTTCATGGTTGTCTTGTTAGTTTTTTCCTTAAACTACTTCCAAGAATTTTAGGAGACATGTTAGCACAACAGTTTCTGAATTGTGTTGTGTATTATTATTATTGAAGCTTTAATTTTTGTTAGGTTTTCATGAAATTTTACCGGAACCAAAAATTATTATTGAAGCTTCAAATAACAAAAATTATTATTAAAGCTTTAATTTTTGTTTGTTATGCTCATTTATTGAAGTGAAAATAATTACTTATTGGCTCTTGTTCTTGTAGATCAAGATTTTGTTCGGCTTCTTGCTGTTGAGGATTGTGCAGCTCTTGGAAAATTGTTGGAGCCTCAAGATTGTGTGGCACATATTCTTCCTGTTATAGTCAATTTTTCTCAGGTATATTGAGTATTAATAATATTATGTGGGAAGATTTGCGTTTTGTACCGTTTTGCTAATTTAGTAACATTTAATTTACCAAAATAATATAAATTAATATGTTGGTAAAAATTGTATAAAATTTTAGATAAATATAAACTCAAGTTATATAAAATTTTAGATATTTGTAGATAAATATAAAATTATATAAAATTTTAAATAACTAATATGTTAGTAAAAATTGTAAAAATTGTATATGAGTTCATATTAATTGCGAATTAATTAATTTTATTGCAAGAATTACTTAATGTTGATGATGTTATTAATTTTGTCTGTTATAGGGGTTACCTGTGAAGAGCAAGGTTGTGATCATTTTCAAGCATCCTACTGTGCAACTTTCTTAGGAGTTATTGATTTCTTTAGAGGTATTCTCTGTATATTTGTTTAACTTTCTTAGTTTAGTTTAGACTACTCAATTAGTATGGATAAAAAATGGATGTCTTCCAATCGATTGTCTAAAGAGTACGAGAGTGGGGTATCGAAATTCGTTAAGTTTGTTGTTGAACACGCCAAAGACCCCAATAGGATCATATGTCCTTGCTTAGGTTGCTGTTATGGGCGTCGAATTGACGCCGTTCAGCTGGAATCTCATTTAATGAGACATGGAATTGGTCGAAGTTATACATGTTGGACATTACATGGTGAGATAAGTAACGAGAATGTCGAACCTGGGGATAATACGACCTATGCTTCAAAGGACAATGGCAGAGATACATATGATTGTGATCGAGTCGAAGAGATTGCAGAAGCACTTGAAGAAGATCTTCAAGATTGTCCCAAGATGTTTGAGAGGTTGGTAAGCGATGCAGAGAAACCGTTGTATAAAGGTTGCACTACTTTCACAAGATTGTCTGCGGTATTAAAGTTGTACAACTTAAAGGCGGGTAATGGATGGTCGGATAAAAGTTTCACAGAGTTGTTAGCCCTACTTCAAGAGATGCTTCCAGAGGATAATGCTCTTCCCAGTCGAACCTATGAAGCTAAAAAAATGTTATGCTCTATTGGCATGAGCTATGATAAGATACATGCTTGTCCAAATGATTGCATTTTATTTCGAAATGAATATGCATCATTAAACGAGTGTCCTAAATACGGTATATCTCAGTATAAGAAAAAGTTGTCACCAGCAAAAGTTTTATGGAATTTTCCTATAATTCTGAGATTTAGACGCATGTTTCGTAGTGAAACAAATGCAAAACACCTGACTTGGCATGCAGATGATAGAATTATAGATGGGAAGTATCGACATCCGGAAGATTCACCACAGTGGATGAAAATTGATAATGATTATCCTGAGTTTGGAGAAGAAGCTAGAAACCTTCGCTTGGCATTATCGACTGATGGAATGAATCTGCATGGTCTGCAGAGTATCTCACATTCCACCTGGCCTGTAATTATTATGATTTATAACCTACCTCCATGGCTATGTATGAAGCGTAAGTACATGATGTTATCTATGTTAATTTCTGGCCCTAAACAACCAGGGAATGACATAGACGTATACCTGACACCTTTAATCGAAGACTTAAAAAGTTTGTGGGAGAACGGTGTGGAGGTTTATGATGGATATAGGAAAGAAAGTTTCAATTTGAGGGCGACGTTGTTTGGCACAATTAATGATTTTCCAGCATACGAAAATCTATCGGGGTATAGCATTAAAGGTCAATGTGCGTGTCCTATCTGTGAAGAAAACATAGATTGGACGCGGTTGGAATTTGGTCAGAAGAATGTCTTTATCGGTCATCGTAGATTCTTAAATTCTAGTCATCACTACCGTGGGTGGAGAAAAGCATTCAATGGAAATTCAGAACAACGTAGAGCTCCACCTACATTGACCGGCGAACAAATTTTTGAAAATGTGAAAGATGTGAGTACTCAGTTTGGTAAGCCTTTTGCACATAGTATTGTCACACGTGGGTGGAAGAAGAGGTCAATCTTGTTTGAGTTTCTGTATTGGAAGTCGTTATATGTAAGACATTTTCTTGATGTTATGCATATTGAAAAAAGTGTATTTGAAAGTGTTATTGGTACGTTACTCAATATACAAGGAAAGTCTAAGGATGGCCTTAAAGCAAGAAAAGACTTGATAGAAATGGGAATAAGAAATGAATTAGGACCCTTGAAGAAAGGAAATCGCACATATCTACCACCTGCTGCTTATACTTTATCTAGAAAGGAGAAAAAGATATTGTGTAAGTTTCTGAGTGAAGTTAAAGTTCCAAAAGGATACTCTTCAGATATTAGAAGACTTGTTTCTATGAAAGACCTCAAGTTAAAGAGTTTAAAGACACATGATTTCCATGTTATAATGGAACACTTTCTACCAATAGGTATACGTTCTATTTTGCCAGAAAAAGTGAGAGGCGCAATAACTAAATTGTATTTTTTCTTCAGGTCAATTTGTAGTAAGGTGATCGATCATGCGATCTTACCATCATTCCAAAAAGAAATAGTTATTACTTTGTGTCATCTTGAAATGTATTTTCCTCCATCATTTTTTGACATAATGGTACATCTAGTTGTCCATCTTGTGAAAGAGACACAATTTTGTGGACCAGCTTATATGAGATGGATGTACCCTGTTAAACGTTATATGAAAATATTGAAAGGGTATGTGAAAAACCGAAGTCGACCAGAGGGATGTATTTTTGAATAATACATTGTTGAAGAAGCTATTGAGTTTTGTACTGAATATTTGTCCAACGTTCAATCCATTGGCCTCCCAAAATCTAATGTTGTTGAAAAAATAGTAGGTAAACAGTTAATTGGAAATAAAGTTGTGACAGTTTCAAGGGATGAACGGGAGCAAGTGCATTTGTATGTTCTGCACAATGACATTGAGGTTGAGCCGTATGTTGAAATGCACAAGGACGTTCTTCGAGGTTTAAATTTGAATCGAAATGAAAATTGGATAGTACGTGAGCACAATCGAAGTTTTATAACATGGTTCAAGGATCATATTTTTTCAAAGTTTTATTCTGATCCCGCTTCAATAACAGAAAGGTTGAGATGTTTAGCATATGGTCCAAGTTTGCATGTGTTTTCTTATAGCGCATACGCAATTAATGGATACACATTTTATACCAAAGAACAAGATGATAAGAGTACAATGCAAAATAATGGTGTCACCGTGCTTGCCGAAGCAATGCACATTTCAAGTGTGAAGGACTTAAACCCCAAATATGCGAATCTGTTGTATTTTGGTGTTATCGAGCGCATTTGGGTGTTTGATTATGAAAAGTTTCAGATTCCTATCTTTGGATGCAAGTGAGTTGAAAATAATAGTGGCATACCAATGGATAAGTCAGGATTTTTGCAAGTGGATCTTAATAAAGTGGGGTACAAAGATGAGCCTTTTATTCTAGCCATGCAAGCTAAACAAGTGCTCTATGTCACTGATCTGACAAGTACAAAATGGTCTATAGTTCTTTTTTCCAACAAAGTAATCAATGATAACATTGGAGACAAGGGGGATGTTGATGTTGAGAAGGAATCTTATATTATAGATGATCCAGATGAGAATATTAGAGCGGACGAATCATATATTAGAAATGATCATAACGAGGGAATTTGGATCAATCCATCCGTCCGTGTTGTTAAGAGACAAGTATACCACGTTCCAACTAAGAAAAGAAAGAGATCTTAGTGAAAAGGTACTTGTTAAATTACATATTGTCTCATTGAATAAAATTACATATTTCTATCATGCAATACAATTACATATTATGTCATTCAATAAAATTATGTATGTGTTTCTCTTATTTATACTTTTCTTATGTATATATTTCTTATTTACATATTTGCATGTCATTCATTTGATACTTTGGTTTTTTTGAATTACAGGTATTATGGCCAACAATGAGGAAACACCACATGATGGAAATGAAACAACAAAAGACATTGAAGGCGATATCAAAAGAGGAATAACGATTATGAAAAAAATCATCCGTGCGAGAGATAAGGGTGTTAAGTATTATGTGCATTGGAATGAAAGAGATCAATTAGTTGAGCCTAACGGTGTGATGCTGACAAGTTACATTGGAGCACTTGTACATTCGCAAATTCCGATTACTTGCGATAATTGGAGAATTGAGTCGCTAAAACCGGCTAAAGACAAAATTTGGAGCGAGATACAGGTATGATACTTGATTATTTTTAATTATGTTGACGGTTACATCTTTAAATTAATTATACTAACATGTTATATGTATGTGTATTTGTTTGCAGCGATCTTTTAATATTAATGATTGCAGAAGAAAATATTGTCTTCAATTGGCCGGTGTCGCACCTCGAAAAATCACGGAGACATTTCGGAAATACGACCCTCGCGCGAAAGGCGCGGAAAATTGCGGTTCGACAGAGTCGCCACCGAACTTTATTTTTCCCGAACAAACGGGAGAGGAAAATATCGAGAAAACCTCTTAGAAACGAAGGGATAGGAACAGGGCTGTCGCAACCAAGTTCAGGGTTCGGGAGTCGGTTACGTGAGGGGAAGGTATTAGCACCCCTCACGTCCGTCGTACTCGACGGGAACCTCTTAAGGTAAATGTGGGGAGTGTTGTTTAAGGTTTACTAGTTTTCTTTTCGTTGTTAAAGGTAGAATTGGTGGGTTAAAAGGTTAAAGACGCAAAGGAGAGATGGGTGGTTAGAAGATAGGGTGCTCGCCAAGGATTGGGGCCCTTGTGCCTACGTATGCTCATTCGGACGAGAATGAGAAATCAGAGCGTCGTAGTTCGACTACGGGAAGAGATGGGGGGAAAACGGAAGATGGATAGAAGTGTGCTCGCCAAGATCATCGCAATCTTGTGCCTACGTATCTTATATTCAAGAATGAATAAAGAATCAGAGCGTCCGTAGTTCGTGGGGACGACCACGAAAATATGAGGTTTGAAATGGGTTGAAGTTGAGTTGAGAGACGAAAGAGTGACTGACAAACAACCTAAGGGCGTGCCTCAAGAGCTTGTCACTCAAGAATTCAAGGAATGCGAGATCCCAAGAACTCAGTTCTTTCGGAAATTGGGTTGAATGAGTTGAAGATAAGAGTTGGATATTCTGAAAACGAAAGAATGAACTAATAACAACTCGGGGGCGTGCCCAAGAGTTACTCGTTCGAATACTCGAAGAATGCTAGATCCTAAGAATATCCCTCTTTCGTAAGTTTAAAAATGTGTTTGAATCGAAGAATAGCATGCGAGGCCAAAAGGGAATTGTTTTGAACTGGTTCGACGACGTGTCGAAGACTTGATTGAAGATGGGACCGGCTTGACGACGTGTCAAGGGTTAGGATTGTGAGAAACAATATTAGTCCCTGAGGGTGCTCCTAATATCGAGACCACGAGGAATTGTGAATGTGTGTGCGAAGTGTCAAAGGTTGCGAATGCGGACGAGCAATCGACTCAGGAGAATATTTGAGAATGATTTGAGTTTGAAAAAGGTCGAAAGGTTGAGTGAATAACAAATCAAGAGCGTGCCTCGAGAGCTATTCATTCGAAAATTCAAGGAATGCTAGACTCCAAGAACCTCCTTCTTTCGAAGTTTGAATCGGAAAGAAAATAGTTTAGAAAATGATTTGAAGTGAAATGGGGCATGAAAATGGTTTAAGGTACGAGATGTGAGGGCGTGAGATTGGATTTGAAAATGAGAGAAATGACAATTATTTGATAAATGAGACGTAGGCCTCACAACCAATTAATTGGGGTATTACCGAAATGCTGGATCTCGACGACACCTTTTTCATTTGGAAAATGTTTGAATGAACAAAGGAAATATCACTAAGAATGCCGAATTCTCATGACATTTCTTTGTTAGAAAAATGTAATTTTTAAAATGAGAGGTCGAATAATACACTACTTAAGGTGTACACCTTAGTAATGACTATCCAAAAATTCAAGAAGTGCTAGACTTCAAGAACTTAGTTTCTCATGATTTGATTAGAAAATAATTTGAATGAAAACTTAGGAAAATTATATTTTTTTTTGAGGATGGTTTTGATTTAATTTAAGAAATATTGTTTGAATAAACAATGAATATATTACACAGAGTGCTAGACTCCTATAATATATTTTTGCTCGAATAATTAAAAGCATATTTTTTAAAAAATGATAAGAAAAACAATATTATCCAAGGCGTACGCCCCGATAATGATTACTCAAAAAAACCCAAGAGGCGCTAGACCTTAAGAGTTTAATTTTATTTGTTGATTAAGAAAATGATTTGTGTTGAAAATATATTGAAACAGGATTTAAGAAATATAGTCAAATTTTGAAAGTGATTTTGAAGCATTAAGGCATGAACAAGATAAAGGTGCTAAATTTATTACATTTTGAGGGGGTTGGGATACATTATAAAATGGGGATGAAATTCAACAAAAAAGCGAACATATAAGATGAATCGAGTTGAATTTGTCATAATATGCTATAAAACCGATTTGTACCCAACGACCACGTATATGAGCTTCATGACTAACAATTAGCTCATTCAAATGTGATAACAATATTAACATAATAAAGTAAATCTTTCATATCTAGCAAATTCATCACCAACTCATTCACTAACCAAAAAAAAAAAAATTTTCTCATTAATTCACAACAGTAGTAAACTTACTAATTTATAACAGTAGTTAATTTACTAACTAAAATTCAAAAACTAACTATTACTAATTTATAACAAAATGAAAATTACTAACTATTACTAATTTATATAACAGTATGAAAATTACTAACTATTACTAATTTATATAACAGTATGAAAATTACTAACTATTACTAATTTATATAACAGTATGAAAATTACTAACTATTACTAATTTATATAACAGTATGAAAATTACTAACTATTACTAATTTATATAACAGTATGAAAATTACTAACTATTACTAATTTATATAACAGTATGAAAATTACTAACTATTACTAATTTATATAACAGTATGTACATGAAAATGGAATGTATTCAGAAACTTACTGAAGCCAATTCATTGATGCAGAGAATTATGTGCTAACAACAACAACATAACTCTTGTATTTAAATATGAAAACAACCGAAACAACTTCAGGTGAAGCGACTATTACGGCAACCATAGAACACGTGCGATGCTAAACCACAAGAAACCACAAGAAACAACCATATCTCAATGAAACCAAACCTAAATTAAGCTCAGAAACAAACAGCAACCTGCGTAATCGCCAAAAAAAATGATTCTAAAAATAAATAAATTACCGTAATCGTCGATTTGCTGACATGAAGAAAAATCAGCCACAATTAATCAGTCGCAAAACTAAAGCTAACAACAGAGGCAGCAAAATAAATAAAAATTACGGCATACAGCGGTAGCAAGGAATATCCGCAACGATGAAAATTGGACGCCATAATTGAAAATGATAACTCAGAGAGCAGCAACATGAAGTTTATATCCTGTTCACGCATAAAACTACAACCGCAAACACGACGTAATGCGACATAACAAATTATGAATCTCCAGATGTTATGAAACGATAACTATTACAATTAACATTTATCAAACTACAAGCTAATATTAAAACTATGCGGGAGGGTAAAACTCAAATTTCAGGTTTGTTAATTATGAATCCAAAAGCTGAATGAACATGGCAAGACTCAACATATCAGTAGCAAACTCAGTTTGAAAAATTTACCCCTATTACGATTTGTTGTTGCAGAGCTAAACTATGATGAATGTTGGAAGTTACTATTGCTGCAGTTGTGGCTTGAGTTTGTTAAAGCTCGAGAATAGATTGTCCTGCCGCAGAATCGAGTTGTTGTTGCTGGAGAAGTGAGTTGCGGGCTGAAAAGTTGAGTGTGTCGGCGTTGACGTCGGTAGCTGCGGTTCTTACTTCAAGTTTGTTATTGATGAACTGCTGTTGTACCTTTCCATTATAGAATTTAAATGCTACTGGATCCAACTATTTGCGATGTCGCGACAGGATTCATGAGTCTGAAAGCCAAATCAAAACCGAAAACCTTGGCTGAAGCTGCTTGTGGTTGAACGAAAATACTTGACTGAAGCTGCTTGTGGTTGAACGAAAATAAATGGAGAGATTTGCTCCAAATTCCCAAACACAAATACTCTCTTTTCACGCGAACGGAACTCAAACAGTGGTAGATCCAACCCGCCACCGGAGCTTGTCGCCGGTGAAGGCATCATACATCTCCAATCGTTTGCTCCTACTTAAAACAAAACTAACTTCTACCTCACACGACTCCCATCCGAAAACGTGAATTGTGGACGATTGCGAACACGATAACACAACCGGAACTAAGTGAGAGCAGAATACCTTACCTAAAATGACAAAGAACATAGCTACTGAGTTCGTTCAGGTACAAGCTCGCCGCTGTTCTAGTTTGAAAACGAGTTGTGTTGAGTTTTTCAATCTGTTCATCCTTCTTCTTCCATTTCTGTTTCGATCTGATGTTGAAATTTTGCTGGTTCATTTTTTTAGGTTGTTGTGGGAAGGTTTGCGGGAAGTGTGGTGTCTGTTTTGGATGGTTATTCTGAGATTCGAAAATGGAATTTACAGCGGCCAACCTTAGGGTTCATTGAGGGAAGAGAAGGTTGGCGATGAAGAAACAAATTCGAAGGAAAAAAGGTGTTGCGATGGGAGAAGATGAAGGTTTATGATGTGGGGTTGGCGGCGGAATTATGGCCGTAAGGGTTCTTAGAGGAAGCAGGAAATGAACAGTCCTCTGGGTTAGGGTTTAATGAAAACGGCCGTGAACAGTGTTTCTTTTTTTCTTTTCAAATGAGTTCCCTTCTTTTTATAGCAGGTTGAATCTAACCCTAACGGGCCTTCAAACAAAGGGCCTAATCTAATTCTCTTAGCTTTTTTCTTAAAAAAAAAGAACAAATATTTTCTTTTCATTATCTTATTAACAATTATTTGAAACATAAATACTAACAAATATATAATTAATAAATATTAACAAAATATGATAATTAAATCTAAATTAATATTAACAACTATTTAATAAATATTAACAATAGCTACTAAATAAATATTCGAATATATAAAATAAACTAGAATTTATAAAAAAAACAAAAAAAAATACTTACTAAAATGTTATTAGTAATACTTAAAAGAAAAAGTTTTATATTCACAAAATGTTTTTAGGCCACGTGTCACATCTTAATTGGTCAAAATAATAAAAGTTGGAAAATCTTCCAATGGCAAGCGGACACGTGTCTAAATAACGTGAAACAATAAATGCGAAAATATTTACAAAAGGGTAGGACAAATTTAGGGTATGACAGCCGGTAAACGACTGAGGGGATTCAGAGCATTTTTAACGAACAAGTTTCTCAAAGATTCTGATGGAAACTTTGTTGACTCAGAGCGTCCAAAGAAGTACGCTGATCTGATTTCGGAAGAAGAATGGGAGACATTTGTTGCAAAGCGAAGAACCAAAGAATTTTTAGTAAGTACAACTTATCATGAATAATGTATAGTATATATACTTCTTCCACAAGAGTTCTGATATGACTTAAACTTGTTTTTTCAGGTTGTGAGTGGCGTTAATCGGCAACGGGCATCAAAACCCGCGTATCCATACAAAAAAGGGCGTTTGGGATATGCACGCTTAGAACAAAAAATAGTAAGTATATATAAATGCTTTAATATGATATAGTTACCAAAATTAGTAAGTATATATAATAGCATATGAATGGTTTATTATCTGTCTTAATTCCGCAGATAGAAGAGGAGAAAAGTGACGCGACATCTCTTTCGGACCATGTTGTGTGGAAGGCTGCCCGTGTGGGAAGAGATGGAGTCGTTCAGGAAGAAGTTCAACAAGTGTTTGAACGATGTGTAAGTACAACATTAATTTTGTTAGTAACTGATCAAAAGTGTATAATATATTTATATATGCTTTTATCTATATTTCAGGAGACTCTATCCCAGAGTATAACTCCAGCTAAGGACGAGGATTGCAGGAGCATACTGAGTCGGGTGTTAAATATCCCTGAGTATTTTGGGCGTGTGAGGGGTAAGGGATTTGGCGTCACTCCATCACATCTGTATAAGAAGCCAACGAAAAAAAATCTTACCAATAAAGAAGTGATGGATACGTTGGAGGAATTGAAAGCCCAGATTCGGGAATTACAGAGGGACAAAGAAAGATACATGGCGGAAAGGCGCGGTCCAGAGGGTAAAGATGCTAGTGAAAAAGATAGTATCGGTTGTCCGCAGAAGCTTCCAGAGGTAATTGTATATATTACATTGAAATTAATTAATTTAGCACAATTTTCTTAATTGACACATTAATCGGCATCATTATTTGTTTAGGGCATTTCACCTTGTCGGCTATATTTATCGTCACCGACTTATCGCTTGGTTGGCAAGGGAAAGGTGCATAACAATGTGGGAGAATTACTTCACCATAAACCGCTCACTCCTGGATATTTAAAAGTATCGATTGATATTGCGTTAGAGGGGAGTGCGTTGTTGCCTATACCAGATGAAGTTTCAGACGCAACAGTGGTGGGAAACGCAATAGGAGCGTATGTTGCATGGCCGACAAATCTCATTTACATAGATGATGAGGTATGTTGAACACCATTATGAACCTAGCTAATCTCATATTCAAATGTTCCTCGATTTTCTTATTTTCTTATTTACATTTACATTTTCTTATTTTCTTATTTTCTTATTTACATGATGATCTTAGACTCCTACAAAATCCAAATCAAAAGATGATAGAATTATTGTGCGGGATACCAATTCAGCTGCATCAAAGAAACAGGTACTAATACAGTTACATGGTTATCTTATTACACATTAATTATTGAACTTATATATGACTTTTAGGTTCATGATCAGCAGTTGCAACAAGTCAGCAAGGGTAAGATGCCTGAAACTTCCAAGGTGCCCAACAAAAAAAAGTCCGAGTCAAAAAAGCATTTGTTCCTCGATTTAGGATGTGTCTTGAAACATATATAGGAACAACAGATGTGGTTGAGGGTGGCATCCGTCAAATACCTATGGAGGAAGGTATTTTCGGTTTTGAATATCCCGAAACACTTGCTAAGGAGGATTTTGACCAGGTTTTCCAACATTCTGAATTGGGCGTCGGTGTTATGCATTCCTACATCAGGTACTCCGATCCATTTTAATTAAATAATTGAACATTTTTAAATTTTCTCATTTAACTGAATATTCTAATATTGATTATGTTTTTCTTTTAGGCTCTTGTATGACAAGTTGTTGGTCCCGCATGATTTGACTTCCATATTCACATTCTTATCTGCTAGCTGTATCAACGCACGGGCAATAGAGCACACACCAGATACTGTCAAAGATTACATGGTCCAAATATTTATGGCCGCGACTACAGAGAAGTTGTTCTTGTTGCCATACAATACTGGCCATGGGTTAGATTTTATTCTAAATTCATTTATTATAATTATTCTATTTTTGCCATTAATCTATATAACATTTCCGTCTAAACTGTTGTCTTATTTTATAGTGGACACTGGTTGTTGCTCGCGATTAATCCGATGAAAGAAATAGTGTATTATATAGATTCATTGGATGGCGATACAACAAAATATCCTAATCTGAAGAACATGGTTGATACGTAAGTGATGAGATATATTGTTCTGAATAGTTATATATCTTTATTTATTATGTGACATTGTTCTAAATATGTGTTTATATTATGTTAGAGTTATACAAATATTCAGAACACAAAGAGATGCAACAGTGCCAAAAAGGAAGGCTAACAACATCAGCTGGATCAGAGTGGAGGTATATTTTCCCATGTTTGACTGTTATAGTGGTTCTACTTGATAAAACTATTTAAACTATATATACTGATAAATGTTCGTTTGTTTTTTCTATTTATAGTGTCCTCGTCAGCGCAATGGGATTGACTGCGGATATTTTATATTGCGCTTTATGAAGGAAATTATTCTTTCAGGTCAAATAGAGATTCCAATCCTGGTATGGATCAATTCATAAGTTATATGATTCATTTTGATAATTAACCGATATTTCATCTGAGTAATTAGTTTTAAAATTAAATCGTGCATGTTCTGTTATATTATGTAGTACTTTGATGAATACAAGTGTGGTACTTACTCGAAAGCAAGATTGGAAGAAATTAAGGAGGACTGGTGTCAATTTATTCTTGAGTTGAGAATTGTATAACGTATCTATTTGTAAAGTTATCGGATTTGTAATTATATGTAAACTGAATGTATTTGTGATAATTGGAGAATTGAATGTATTTTGTGATGTTGTAATATATTTAAGCAGGTTTATGTGTATTAAAATGGTTATGGGCAAAGTGATGAATACACATAAATAAGGCTAAAGTAATTGTTATATATAAGGTCAAACTGTTGAATTAAAGGCCTGAATTATAAGCAGGGAAATGTAATTGTTATAAGCAGGTTTACCGAAAAATATATAAAAAATGTGATTATTTATAAAAAAAAAAATTTTAAATCGTGAAGAATAGACAGCGCTTTTTAAAAAAGCGCTGCTAAAGGGTGCAAAGAGAGGCCAAAAAAGCGCTGCTATAGGTTGGAAAAAGGGGGGGGGGTCTAAGATAGCGCTTTTAAAAGCGCTGCTAAAGGGGGGAGGAAAAAGCGCTGCTATAGGGTTAAAAAAGCACTGCTAAAAGCGTTGCTGAAGGGAGGGGAATGGGGAATAGGCAGCGCTTTTAAAGCGCTGCTATAGGGTTGAAAAAGTGCTGCTAAAAGCGTTGCTGAAGGGAGGGGAAGGGGGAATAGGCAGCGCTTTTAAAGCGCTGCTATAGGGTTAAGAAAGCGCTGCTAAAAGCGTTGCTGAAGGGGGCCTTTAGCAGCGCTTTTTTTTTAAAAAAAGCGCTGCCTTTACCTTTAGCAGCGCCACTTTTGGCAGCGCTTTTAAGCGCTGCTAAAGGTCTTTTTGGCATAGTGTTGATATTATTCTTGGAATGAATTGGTTGGAGTTTAATCATGTTCATATCAATTGTTATAACAAGGAAGAAGATGGTTTCTTGTCTGCTAGAGAGTTGGGAGAGCTTTTGGAAGAGGAAGCTCAAGGGCTTGTGTTTTTTGCATCATTATCTCTAAAGAGACAAGCTGTGATTAATGAGTTGTAGGTAGTGCGTGAATTTCCAATTGATATTTATGATGTGCCGTCGGAGAGAGAGGTGGAGTTTCCTATTGATCTTGTCCCTGGTACCAGACCTATTTCTATGGCACCATATAGGATGTCGGCATCAGAGTTAGCAGAGTTGAATAAGTAATTATAAGAATTCCTAGAAAATAAATTTGTGAGACCAAGTGTATCGCCTTTGGGAGCTTCGGTGTTGTTAGTAAATAAGAAAGACGGTAGTATGAGGTTGTGTGTAGACTACCGACGATTGAATAAAGTGACAATCAAGAACAAGTATTCACTTCCATGAATATATAACTTGATGGATCAGTTGGTGGGTGCACATGTGTTTAGCAAAATTGACTTGAGGTCAGGTTATCATCAAATTCGAGTAAAGGATGAAGATATCTAGAAGACAATATTTAGAACTCGGTTTAGACATTATGAGTACTTTATGATGTCGTTCGGCGTTTCTAATGTACCTAGAGTATTTATGGAGTATATGAATCAAATATTTCATACTTACTTTGATCAATTTGTAGTAGTTTTTATTGATGACATTTTGATCTATTCTAAATCAGAAGAGGAACATGTTGAGCATTTGCAAATTGTGTTGCAAGTGTTAAAAGAGAAGAAGCTTTATGTGAAGTTGTCGAAGTGGGAATTCTTGTTTCAAGAGGTGAGTTTCCTTGGTCATGTTATTTCAGATAGTGGTATTGGTGTGGATCCATCCAAAGTAGATGCAGTTCTACAATGGGAGGCACCGAAGTTGGTTACAGAGATTAGAAGCTTTTTGGGCTTGGCAGATTATTATCGCAGATTTATTGAAGGCTTTTCTAAGTTACCACTTCCGTTGAATCAATTTACTTGCAAAGGTAAAGCTTTTGTGTGGGATATTCATGGTGAGAAGAGTTTCATTGAGTTGAAGAAGAGATTGACTATGACTCCAATTTTGATTCTACCTGAACCAGATGAACCATTTGTGGTGTGTTTTGATGCATCATTGATGGGTTTAGGTGATGTATTGATGCAGGATTGTAAGGTTGTGGCTTATGCTTCGCGACAACTGAGAGTTCATGAGAGAAATTATCCTACTCATGATTTGGAGTTGGTTGTAGTGGTGTTTGTGTTGAAGTTTTAGAGGCATTATCTTTATGGTTCCATATTCGAACTGTTCAGTGATTACAAGAGTTTGAAGTATCTGTTTAATCAGAAGGAATTAAATATGAGACATAGAAGATGGTCGGAGTTTCTGAAATACTATGACTTTGGCTTGAACTATTATCCCGATAAAGATAATGTTGTTCCTGACGCTTTGAGTTGGAAGTCTTTGCATATGTCTGCTATGATGGTGAGAGAGTTGGAATTGATTGATTAGTTCAGAGACTTGGGTTTGGTCTGTGAGCTAACACCGGAGAGTGTGATGTTAGGTATGTTAAAGATCAACAACGATTTTATTAATAATATTAGAGAGAGCCAGAAGTTGGATTAGAAGTTGGTATAATGGATGGTTGGAAATAATCAGACTTGGAATGGTGACTTTAAAGTGGATGAGCAAAGTGTGTTGAGGTTTCATGAACATGATTTTTATTCCTGATGATTCGGAGTTGAAAAAGATGATTATGGAAGAAAGTCATAAGAGTAGCTTAAGTATTCATCCAGGAGCTACAAAGATGTATCAGGATTTGAAGAAGATATTTTGGTGGCCTGGATTGAAACAAGATGTGGCACAATTTGTGTATGCTTATTTGACTTGTCAGAAGTCGAAAGTTGAACATTCAAAACCTGCGGGGTTAATGCAATCGTTAGATATTCTAAAATGGAAATGGGACAACATTATTATGGATTTTGTGGCTAGGTTTCCGAATAATTCGAGAGAGTATGATACTATTTGGGTCATTGTTGATAGACTCACAAAGCCGGTGCATTTTTTTCCGAATAACATCAGTTTTTCTTTATAGAAGTTGCCAGAGATTTATATCTGTGTAATTGTGAAGCTGCATGGAGTTACATTGAGTATCGTGTCGGAGAAAGATTTGTGGTTTACTTTCAGATTTTGGGAAAGTTTGTCGGAGGCTTTGGGTTTGAAGCTGAGGTTGAGTCTAGTTTATCATCCACAGACAAATGGTCAGACAGAGAGGACTATTCAGTCTTTGGAAGATTTGTTGAGGGCTTCTGTTCTTGAACAAGGAGGTGCTTGGGATAGTCATTTGTCGTTGATTGAGTTCACTTATAATAACAATTATCATTCTAGTATTGGAATGGCGTCTTTTGAAGCTTTGTATGGTAGGAGGTGTAGGACAACTCTATGTTGGCATGAATATGGTGAGAGTGTGGTGCTTGGACCTGATATTGTTCAACAGACTACTGAGAAGGTGAAGCTGATTCGAGAGAAGATGAAAGCTTCATAGAGTAGACAAAAGATTTATCATGATAAGAGGAGGATGAATCTTGAGTTTCAATAGGGATACCATGTATCTTAAGGATCACTCCAGTGACCGATGTCTAACGTGATTTGAATTCGAGGAAGCTTACGCCTTGGATTATTGGTCTATATCAGATATCAACAAGAGTCGAAGTTGTGTCTTATTGAATGGTGTTGTCACCAAATTTTTCGAATTTGCATGATGTGTTCCATGTTTCACAGCTTCGGAAGTACGTTCCAAATTCGTCGCATGTGATTGCGATGGATGATGTTCAGGTGAGGAATAACCTTATAGTTGAGGCTTTGCCTGTAAGGATTGAAGATCGTGAGGCGAAGCAGTTGATGGGAAAAGAGATTTATCTCGTGAAGGTAGTGTGGGGATGCGCTGCTGGTGGAAGTATGACTTGGGAGTTGGAAAGCAGGATGCATGAAGCATATCCTGAGTTGTTCACTTCAGGTAAATTTCCGAGGACGAAAATATTCTAAGTGGGGGAGAGTTGTAACACCCCTACTTATTTTATTTATTTTTATGTAATTTATCTATATGATGTTGTGAGTATATATGTGTTTATCGATGTTTTTAGTATGTTGAGGTACCCTGTGGTAAAGGATAGTGACCTTAAAATTATATACTTTAAGGTGTTAGAGGTGTGTGAGCAAAAGTGTAGAACTTGGTAGTATGCTAAGTAAGACTAGCTAATTTATATTAGTTACTATCTATTTTTTTTAATTAAATAATAGGAGGTGAATATTATTTAAATAAATATTTAGTGTTATTATTATTGTTCTTATTTAATTTGTGGGATTAATAATAATAATAATAATAATAATAATAATAATAATAATAATAATAATAATAATAATAATAATAATAATAATAATAATAATAATAATGCAGGTCCAGGAAAAACATGGTATGTAGTGGATTTTCAAAACTATTCTGAGACATAGAGACATCATGACGGGCATGGAAGATTGGAGCGATATGCATATAAAATACTCTACAGGTAAAGTCTATCATTACCTCAAACAGGATGAACCTGATGTTGTTTGGAAACACATGG
This sequence comes from Lathyrus sativus, assembly GCA_963859935.3. Classification (NCBI taxonomy): domain Eukaryota; kingdom Viridiplantae; phylum Streptophyta; class Magnoliopsida; order Fabales; family Fabaceae; genus Lathyrus; species Lathyrus sativus. The sequence continues at coordinate 618,914,312 of OZ012739.1, read as the reverse complement.
TAGCTAATACTATTGCGAGACCGAGAGCTCTTTTTACTCTGTGGATGGCTTGCCACCGTAGACTTGAGAATCCTAAAATCTATTTTCTTTTTAAAAAAATTTATTCTCAACAGTTTATTTATGACTATAGATAATATATTTAGAAATATATATTCATGTCAATTATTTAAGAAAGATAAATATTAAATTTAAATCTTATTTTTTTAATTTATTTATTGGTTTTGAATTTTAAAAAAAAATTATTATAAAATATTTTTATTTGATTTTTTAATTATTGTTTTATCTTTCAATTTGATTCACAAAAATTCTACGCATGAATTTAGAATTTTGAGAGATAAGACAAATACTAATTTGTTTAATATATATTTAGTTATTATATATTATTTGTTAAATTTTTTTGAATATTTTGAATATCCTCAAAGTTATAAGATAAATCTAAAGATTTGATTCTTTAAATTTTAGATACTTTAAATTTTAGAATTGATTTTATTAATTCTAAAATAATTTATTTAAAGAATCATTTGGTGCATATGTGAATTTGTTATATGTATTTAATTTGATTGTTATATATAATTTATTGGAAGATCAATTACCTTTATATAACACTTAATAGTGAATCTCAACATACTGTGATCCGATTTCAACATACTGAGATCCGATTTGTGATCCATTTTTGGTAAGTACTAAATTAAGGTTTTGACTCTTTAAATTTTAGGAAATTTGAATTTTATATTTATAGTTTACTTATAAGCATTTGAAGATTTGTTTTATTTATTATTATTTTTATTGGAAACTTTGATTCCAGAATAATTGTTCATTTCTTTAAAGAGTCAGTATGTCTGTGAATAAATTTTAGTATGAAATAATTTTTTGCTGTATGTAAATATTTAATTTTTATTTGAATTAAAATTGAATATTTGGTTTATAGCATAATTATGATGTTTGAATTTTACCGTTACTAAGTTTCTACAATAGTTTTTTTATTTATTTTATGCTATTTCTTGTTTTCTTGTGAGTTTGTTCTCACATTAAGGGTCGTTAAGTAATATTATGATTATGAGGTATGCGACACAGCTTACGGATCCAACCTACATTTTATGGGTAGTACCTTGTAAGTTTAAGACTTTTTTCCCATTTAATTTATTAAATTGTCTAGTGATTTTTTTGATTTAGTTGGTTGAAACAACAAGTTGCTCTGTTGCGTATATTTGATTCTTTTGAAATTACAAAAGATGTAGTATGAAATTACGCTAGTAGTTATTAAGTTTTTTTTTCATGTGAGTAATGGTTGGTGTCAAAGACGCACATTATCTGACAGGACTTATTACCAATATTTGATCATTATGTTGAGAGTACCGCTTGCCGTTAATTCTTGGCAATCAAAAATTGTGAATTAATGGTGTGTTTGGTATCTTGTTCTAACCTTATAATTTACAATTAAATATTTGCATGTTTCTATAACAATTTATTGATGTGCCTAATAAAGTCATGTGAATGTAAATTCATGAAAGTATTCAGAGGATTACATTCACACCTATGATGGTAAACATGTGACAATTATAAAGATTATTGTTTATCAATATTAATTATCAATGTTTGATCATTGTAACAAAATATCACTAGCAATTGATGTTGTTGTCTAAAGACTTGACATGAATTTTTGGTTATCTATAATGGTTATCTATAATGGTTATCTATAAAGTAATATAGTTTATGTATCTCTAAAATAAGTTAGATTTTAATTCTCAAAAGTTTTAACTTTTAGGAATAAAATATGAACATTATGTTCTTGGATCTAGACCTTACATAAGGATGAAGAAACTTAAATTCTCTCACAACTTAACATATTTAAAGTGAGGCTCAAGTTTAAAAAGTTAGTACACTCCAAATTACACATGTCTATGATCTTAAAGTATTATAATCCAGAGACATTAGAGGTGTTATTTAAGATGACATAAAATTTTTTATATTATCTTTGCTTAAACTCTAGTGTTTCTAAAGCAATAAAGCGAAAGTCAAACTCTCCTTGGAGTGATGACTTTTCATTAAGATTATTAAGTAAAGAAAATATTTGAAGTGCATTATGAAATTATTTAATCTTGCTAAAGCACTATGGGTTCGTCAATTATGTGACTTTGTCGAAAATTTAACATATGGTATTCTCTTTGCACAATTAAGTTTATAACTATTAAAGTTAGAAATTATTCTTTAATAGAATAATTTCATAAAGTGTGCAATAAAGAAAAGATTGAATCAAGAGAAAGCAAAATAGTGCTCATTCGGTAAATACCTAAAAGGATAAGGGCAAATAAAGAATAATAAGAAAATATGATTTCAACTGACAAATGTTCAATGGTGTTGAAATATATATCAATTTAAAGGGCACAAACTTAATAAAGATTGATATTTATTTTAGATTGTCATTATAAACTTAAATTTTCATTTAAAAGATAATTTGGTGAATGAATAAAATTTTGTTTTAATATGATAACTTATTTTTTTTAATGATAAATTCAATTTGTCTTTTAAATTCAAATATTATTCTAGTTCATTCAGTCATGACTTGTGACAATCTAGAATTGTTGAAAATTTTGAGAATATAAACTTTAGTCCCAAGTTAAAGAATATTTTAAGATAAATTTTGTAATCTGTCTTGAGAATATTGAGTTTGGGGGAGAGATACGGTCAAAGAACAAAATTGGGTGGGGAAGAATTGGTTCTGACTCAATTTATACTGTTGTTATTTATATAGAAAATTTAGATCCTCATACGAATTTTATTGTTCTTTCTCTAAATTAAATTAAGAAACTAATTCTTGAAGATCAAACTCAACATCCTCAGGAACTAGAGCATGAAGTGTCATAAAGAATTGACTAAAAAGAGAAATTCTATTCGGTATGATTGAAATACTCTATTATGATAGTAGTGACACTTGTTGCTTGTTATAATTTTTGGAGCTTCATAAGATGGATATTAAGTTAGTGTTTCTTAATGACAACATTAAGAATACAATATGGTGCAACAGGAGAAAATTTTGTGTAAACAGATACAAAGTTAATGGTTTACGAACAGATAAAATTTATTTATGAGTTAATGAAATTGTCTCAGTAGTGATACCACAATATTTCATAAGGTAATTGTCTCGTTTGATTTTGAGATGTCTACTATGAAAAATTATTAGGTTTTACAAGTTCAGTGGGAGTAAGTTTATGGTCCTAGTTTAATGTGTCGATTTTATTTTATTTAGTCAGAAATGATATAGGATTATTGTGTAAAACCAAGAAATCTCTAACAAAAGTTTAGCGATGAAAGATCTTGGACACATCTCTTTTGTATTACAAGTTCAACAACTGTTTTATAAAGTTCATTAACTTATAAGTTGTTATTGTTGAATGATAGAACCTATAGATAGAAATTTTATGCTAGTTGACTTATTAATCAAAGAATTGACATATAAGGTATTTCATATGTTGTCACTAAGGATGTTCAAGATTAGTGAGAGTCACTCATACTTTATGTTTTATAATATTGTTTTGATATCGATACATACTTTATGTTAAGATTATCTACAAAAACAAAGCTTATGAGGTTATTATTGTTACAACCATTTATGTATCTTTTGTGCAAATAATGAATTTGCAAACTTCAATTTGATCTCAATAAAGAGTTCAGATGGACCAGTTGAAAATAGGCATGATTCATAGATCACATTACATAAAATTTTCATGCCACTTATCCATATTGATCTATGTCATGAAGTACATTGTTGTGGTGGTCGTTGGGGTTCTGTCACGTTATACGTCAGTGACAATAGTCGCGTTGGTTCCATTATTGATGTATGAGGTGGATTAAATCGTGAAGTTGAAATCTAAAAATAAATAGCATTCGGATGCGCGCCTAAAGAATTGTGATATAATTATTAAAAGTATATTGCCTAAGTGGGAGATTGGTAAAATATTTTATAATATTAATATTATTTAATTATTATATTCCAATAATTATTATGCGGACATATATATTTTAATTATATTAGCTATTTATCAAAAATTAAGAGTCTTAATTGGTTAAGTGGTCAAATAAATTTAAAAGGCTAATTAGATCTCTATTTAGTAATTAATTAATTAATTAATTAGATATGGCTTCAAATATGAGTGAATGTCAGGATGATCCATTTGGAAATAATAGGGGCCCTAATTGGCCATCACACTTTATATAAGCTATGGTCTTCAATATACCGTACATAAGAAATTTATATTTTCTCACCGTCTGAAGAGAATTCAAGGCATTAGGAGTACCGGTTGAGAAAGAACCACAAGCCAACGGGTGCTCGTCATTCGTCTCTCTTTACTTTGTATTTCAAGAAAGTATAAAATTGTCATGTCAATGATTCGATTGTCTAGGTATTCATAATCTCAATCTTTGATAAATTAAATTGTTGTAGATCCTAATTTATATATATATATGCTCATATGGTTTATGCACAAAAGTAAGATTATAGTTTTAATCTTTGTTATTGAGCATGTTTGTATAATTATTATTATTAAATTAATTCCAACATGTTGATGTTGTATTTGATGTTTGGTTGTGGTATTCGTTGTGTTGTTGCTGTTAGAATTATGATTTTGATGAAATTGTTGATATCGATGTTGTGTTGTTGTATGTGATTGCGAGTCAGAGTCGGAACAATGTTATAAATTTTTTTGGGAAAAAGAAATTGGGGATGTAGATACTTGGAAAAGTTAATTTTCATAATAAAATGTTGTACAAGTGATTTATGAAAAATAAAAAGGTTATTGAAATGGCTCCAAAGTGATTTTCGTGTAACAAGTTACAGAAAAAGTGATTCTGCATACAGTGAGTGTAGGTTACATTGTCATAAAACTACGTTTTCTGGGCAAATAAACATGGTGTAATCGGTTACCATGTTTGAGGTAACAGGTTACACTGAGCGCGTTTTGTGTTATGTGGCTGGTTATCAGGGGTGTAACAGGTTACCTCGTTGGGGTAACCGATTACACTGAGACCAAATTTTGAAAATCTTTAAAAATTTACAATTTTTTTTTCGAGAGTCCGATTTGAGTCCCGTTCGAAGCTTCCGGAAGCTGACTTGTTGAACTTTATTCTTAAAATAGTTTTGGTGACATAAGTTGAATAGTTCTGTCGTTGTTGGGTTAAATGCATTACTATCATTATGTTATAGTGTGATATCATTGTAAATGCCTTATGAATGCTTGCTATGTTGTATGCTGTTGTTGCTGGATTATGCGGCATGTTGTGTTGTGGCCTGTAGTGACATGTATGTATTGATTAGATGGTAGTCATCGTCATTGTTGTTGTTGTTGTCGTTGTCATGTATTTCATGATTGCATGAGTTGTGAGATAAGTTGTGTGCCCGTGTGGGGTGTGAGCGTTTTATCCGAACTCTAGTTGTAGAATCGTGTTTTTGTTGTTGTTGTTGTTGTTGTTGTTGTTGTTGAGGTGATTGTATGCCCATGTGGAGTGTGAGCGATCATGGAAGTCATGTGTGGGTGTGAGAGACATAATGGAAATTCCGACGGAAATTATGATTCTGAAATAGGAACCGAATGGTACCACATGCATTGAGTCGAGTTGTGAGTCTTAATGCATTTCATATTAGTTGCATTTGTTGTTGTGTTGGATTTTGGTTGTGTTGGTTTTATGAATGTATATTGTGGAATGAGTGTTTGTGCATGTAATAATCTGTTGCTTACTTATTATCATGTTTTTCTTTATATAACTATTATATCTCACTCCCTTCTGTTTGAATGTTGCCTTTACATGAGCATCGTGCAGATACTTCGCAGTAGAGAAGTTGATGTGAGTGGAAGATGAAGTCTTCTGTTTTTCTTTTTGTGTCGGCGTCTACTCTGATGTGTAACATCGGAGTTAAGGAACGTTAAGTCTGTTATGTGTTGATAGAGATTTTTAGATATCTCTAAAATTATTGTTGTTTATGTTTATTTAAAGAAAATAAATATGCCATGAATAGTTGTTTATGTTGAATCTTCCGTTGTTTAATAAAAGTTTGATGCTTCCAGACATGTTAAGTTCTTATAGTGATTATATATAATTTTAAATAAATTACATGTGTTATATATCTTACTATATGAGCAGTTGTTGTATTTATTGTGTGACATCCTAAATATTATTTAATATAATTTACTCATATATATATATATATATATATATATATATATATATATATATATATATATATATATATATATATATATATATATATATATATATATATATATATATATATATATATATATATATATATATATATATATATATATATATATATATATATATTTTGCACGAGGTATTTGGGGTGTTCCACCTTAGACCAGGACAATCAAATCCACCACGAAAGACCTAAAAAACAAGGATATCAAAATCGAGAGAATGATTAAAATTTAAAATAATTAGTAAGTAATAAATAAAGCTTTGGCTATATATAACTAACAATTTAAGTCATAACCTATCGGTAACACGTCTAGACTTGGAATATCATGGTTGTGAGTTTTGAGTTATAGCATAGTCGATTTTACAATTTCATTTTTTTTTTCATTTTACTAAAAAGGCAACTTGTGGGTTCGAGTCATAGTATCAGTTTTTATATATTTTTTTTTATTTTACTAAAAAAGCAACTTGTAATATTATAACTAAAAAATATCATATATACATCCTACGGATCTTTTCAATTTTTAAAAGTAAATTTTGAATAATATATATAAATTATATTCAATTTATATTTAAAAAGATTGATCATATAATAAGTTCATTTATTAATAAATTTATATGATAAAATATAATATATTATTATTTGTGTCTAGTTCTATTACTTTATATTTTATTTTATAAAAAAAAGTTTATTATTAAATTTTATTTCATAATAGTAAATTAAAACATAAGAAATTCAAATTATTTTTTATTAAGATAACATAATTAAATAGATAGTAAATTAAATTATTAAAATTATTGTTTTTTTGAAAAACTTAGTTAGAGTTAATCTAATTTGATTTAGTATTTAGAAGATTTTATAATTTTTTACTAATTTAACTTCTTTTATACTTATATATCAATTTTAATAAAATTTTGTAGCTTTTCTTGTTATGTCTTAATGTTTTGAGACTCTATCGAACTATTTATAATTATTTTTTAATTTTTTTAATGTTGTTTATAGTTTAAATATTTAAAAAAAATTAAATTTTTTTATTTTATGAGTTTCTTTTTTAATTCGAACAAGGACCTTGATTTGTTTGAGACAACTTTGAAAAATAAAATAAAAGTTCAAGATTAGTTGCTTAATATTTTATATTTTATTAGGGTTCAATGTTTATTATTTGTTCAGGGTCTCTAAAAAATCATGACCACCCTACTTAAATTATTGTAAGAAACAGAGTTATTTCCTACTAAACCAACATTCACACCAATAGATTCGAATCACAATATGCGAATGATTATTCTAAGCTCCTCAAGAACCTAACAACATACAACAACTTGTTAGATAAATTAATTTATTTAACCTACACTCGTACTGACATAAGTTTTTTTTTGTATGAAGGCTCAACCAAGACCTGACTCAATCAAGTAGAGCACATATGCAAGCAGTAGTCCACATTCTACGGTACATCAAAACAACACGATTGTTATTGGATTTAGCTTTTAATTGGGGGCTAGCCCATCACACGACGCTCAACATCCAAATTATGTTTCTTTTTAGGTTCATCGCTCATTTCATAAAATTGTAAGAAACAACAGAGTCTCTCGGTTATCCGTTGAAGTAAAATATCGTGCATTGCCCAACACAATTTGTGAAGCGCAATGGATCACATACTTTCTTCATGATTTCTAAATACAAATCAACAAACCAATCAACATTTATTGCGGCAATAGAAGCGCAATTCAGATTACTGCAAACTCTATATTTCACGAACGTACAAAACACATTGAAATGAATTGTCATGTAATTTGTGACAAAATCCATGATATCACTATCCATTTTATGTATATTGACTCTAGTCAAACATACATCTTCACTAAAGTTTTGCATCATGAGCCTCTCATATATCTTATTGGCAAACTAGGAATAATAACATCTATTCTAATTTAAGAGAGTTATTAAAATATAAATCCATATATTTAATTTTTTTCTAGTAACTGTTTAAGCTATTTTTATGCAGTTAGTTATTAGTAATATTAGAGTTAGTTACTCTAATGGACTATATATTGTTTTTGTATCCCAATTGTATGGATTAAGCTTTTAGTTGAATTTAGACTAAAGTTTTCATATATTTTCTTTTATCTATTATACTCTTTGCCAGGTAAGGATGGCAACGACGGGGCGGGTTTAATTATAACCGCACTCACCTCTATTTTAAATTTAATCAAAAGTAAAAATTTATCACTCAGATCCGCCAATAGTAAAAAATGGGTGCACCCGCATCCATCCTGCTCTCACCCACAAAAAATTATTATTATTTTAATTATAATAAAAATTAATAATTTAATTAAAAGTTAATTATTTTAATAAATTGATTAATTATTTAATTAAAATTTTACTTAATAAATGAATATTAACTTAATTATTTTAATTATTTTAATTGCAATAACATTAATAATTTAATTAAAAATATAATTAATTAATAAATATTAAAATAAGTAAAATAAAGAAAATAAAGTAAAATGTATTATTTGAGGATTGGGTGGAAGCGGGTGCGGGCGGATCTTACTATCTGCTTGCACCCGCACCCACACCCGTAATTAAGAACTGGGTTTTATCTACATCCGCATCCACACCCAATTAAATCAAATTTTTCCCGTTAATTTCAGAGCAGATGCGAGTGGATCTGAGTTTGTTTGTCATTCCTGTCAGGTGTTAATAAGACTAATTTTTAAAAATATACTAATAAACTTTTCTGTGTGCTATTTTTAAATAAAAAATGAAAAACATATTTTGAATATTATGAAGATTTGGAGGATGTGAGGTGTGAGTGGGGTGATAGAACAAAACTCCCAAAAGTGTTGGACTTTAGTAGTAGGCTAGCCCACTTATTTTCAAATTCACAATCAATTAAGGAAAATTTTACACCATATTCCATTTTTTATTCTCATAACCCTATATTAAATTCTTTAAATATTATAAATAATTGAATAAAACTAAAAAAATATTATAAAAATTAACTATCATAACACTTTTGCAAAATTTTCCGGTACACATAAAAATTAACTATTGAAATTCTTTTGTAAAGTCTTTCAATATAAAAAAAATTTTAAAAATTTTAAAAATAACTACTATAACTCTTTTACAAACTCTTTTGATACACAAAAATTGACTATCAAAATTCTTTTATAAAGTCTTCCATACACAAAAAAATTTTAAAAAAAATGCTTGAAAAATAATTATCGAATCAGAAATGAAGAATCAATTATTTGTAACCTCGATTTAGGTGTTAGAATTGAATTCATATGAAGCTTGACCTCCATGTTTTTAAACCACATATTCAAATTAGTTTATATTTTTCTTTTAACTGATCAATTCGTTAACTCAAACACCTTATAAATGAACAAGTAGAAAAATTGTATATCATACTGATACCAAATGAATTATGACCTCACTTATTGGATTTAAATCTATACAAAATCATTAAATTCACAAAAGGCTTAAAAACAAAAATTCAATAAATCGATTGAGTCCAGATTCATCGATTGCATTAAACCTCCTAACAAAAGTTGTTTAGTGTATAAACTCATACAATTGAAGTGTGTAAAATGATGAACTTTATTAGTTAAATGTTAAATTTCACTTAAAATTGAAGTTATATATCTAACCTGATATATCATATAATTTTTTTTGTAAACAAGTTATAGATAAAATATATAATATAAAAAATTTACACTTCAAACAGGAATAAGAAAGACTATTTAAATCTAAAATATGATGATTAATTTTGTAGTTTAAGTAAACTATGGAGGCGAAAACTATAACTAACCAAAAAAACTTAATTGTGGCTCATTAGACAAACTACTCATAGACTGTGTTTATATATATTTCAAAAATTCGAGAATGATTTTTCTCATCTTAAACGGTGAATAACGACTTTATGAAAATTTAAAAATATTTTTAAAATTTTAAAAGTAAAATTTCGAACACAATTATTTCACACTAAAATACGTTTTAAGTGAAACACATTTATATTTTTTTAGAAACTAATTCGTAAGTATATTTTCTGACAAATCACTTCAATAATTTTGTTTATTTTACGAATTCAGAGAACTAATTGTAGAAGAAGAAAAATTCATCTTAGTATTGTTTCTAGAGGGTGCTATATGATAGAATATTACATTTATTGCAATTCTCATATAGATTCATGTTTAATACAACTGGATAATCAATACCATATATTAGCAGCACAGGTACATTAAAAAAAATGTGACTAGTTGTTTTAGAATATATCTGATCCAAGACAGGTAGAATTTCTGTTGGAATATTTTAAAATTTAAATTTAATTTAATTATTATATTAATTATTTAATAAAATTAAAAGTTTTAATTGATTAAGTGGTTAAATAAACTTAAAATATTAATTATATTTTTATTTAATTATTAATTAATTAATTAATTTGATATATACTCAAATATGAGTGGATGTCAAAATGATCTATTTCGAAATAATGGGAATTATAATTGGCCATCGTTCAATATATAAGCTATTGTCCCCAATATAGTACATAGACAATATACCTCTTCTCTTCATCTGAAGAGAGTTCAAGGCATTAGAAATATCGATTGAGAAAGAACCACAAGCCAACGGGTGTTCGTCATTCGTCTCTATTTTCTTCGTGTTTCAGAAAAATATAAAGTTGTCATGTCAATAATTCTTTTATCCAGTTATTTCTAATATCAATCCTTGATAAATTAACAGGTTGTTGATCATAGTTTATATATATGTGCTCATATGATTTCCAAACTAAAGTAAGATTATAGTTTTAAACTTTATTATTGAGCAAGTTTGTATAATTATTATTAAATTAATTCCAACAAGTGGTATCATTGCGAGTTTTCATGTTTAATTTATTATGATTAATCATTGGTTATGATTTATGTCGGTGTATGGTTAATGTCTAAGTCATTCGGATCTTTGTAAACTCGGATTTGTTAAACTTGGAATTTTTTGGCTATTTTCCTAACAAAACTTTTTTTATCAACCCTAAAGTGATGAATCTAGAATTATAAAAATATTTGATTTGTATCATCAGTTATACTGTATGCAAGTTTGATTTGGTATTGGTGGATTGAGTTTAATTATTTTATGCTTCTAATTTTGAGTATGTGGTGGCACACGTATGTATATGAAATTAGTAATATGATCTCAAATTTTTTGCTCCTTATTTTTCTTTGGTCAATAACCGATTAAATATGATCAATTATTAAAATCATGTTTGTTTTTTGTATTGTGAATATGCTCAAGAGAGAATTTTATATAACACTTAATAGTGAATTTCAAAATATGGTTGTTTCATTTATTATTACTTTTTTGGAAAAGTTGATTCTAGAATATTTATTTCTTTATTTAAAGAGTCATTGAGTATGTTTATGAATCAATTTTAGCATGTAATAATTTTTTGCTATATATAAAGATTCAATTTTTATTTGATTTGAAATTGAATATTTAGTTTATAGCATGATTATGATGTTTGAATTTTATAATATTAAGTTTCTAAAATATTTTTTTATTTTATGCTATTTATTGTTTTATTGTGAGTTTGTTCTCACACTAAGGGCCGTTAAGTAATCCTATGATTACCAGGAATGCGACATTGGCTTGTATAGATAGTGACTTGTAAATTTAAGACGTTTTTTTCATTTAGAAATTACAAAAGATGTAGAATATAATTATTTATGCGAGTTGTTATAGTCGGCCAAAAGGAAGATTACATATCTATGATGGTAACAAAACTTATTATCAATGTTTGATCATTACGTTGAGAGTACCATGTTAGAAAAATAACAACAAAAAAAACACTAATTTTTACGCACGCGGAAGCATACACACAAAAAGAAAAAATAAAATAAAACTCTCAAATTCATTATTCAACTTCAAATCTTTGCAAAACAAAATTACAAACTTTCTCTTTAAATTGTAATTTTTAAGGAGAAAATTGCAAACCTTCAAACTACAATTTTTGAACGGAAAAATTGCAAACCTCTCTCAATTATAATTTTTGGACTATGGAAAATTTTTGAAAGAAAAAATAGAAAACTCTCTCAACAAACTATTTTGAATGAAAAATAAAAATCTTCTCTAGACACACAACTATCCAAATCCCTAATATACCCAAGACTACATTCCCTAATATACCCAAGACTACATTTTGTTGTTGCGTTGAAAAGTAAAACTAACTGTATCTATTTATATTAGTACTCAAATTATATTCTCTTCTTAACCGATGTGGGACTTGGATGAATATACTAATTGACCAAACAAATCCTCCCTTCACCCAGAGTTAGCTCTGATACTAGTTGATGGGAAAATAACAAAAAAAAACTAATTTCTACGCACACAGAAGCATAACAACAACAAAATCAAAAACAAAACTCACAAATTCATTCTCAACTTCAAATCTTTACAAAACAAAATTACAAACCCTATCTTTAAATTGCAATTTTTAAGGAGAAAATTGCAAACCCTCCAAACTAGAATTTTTAAACAGAAAAATTGCAAACTCACCCTCAATTATGTTGGTGCAAAGGTAGAATAAATGATGAAAGGTAGAAATATTCTATTAAAGAGAATGACGGCAGAAGAAACAGGATTAAGAGTTACAATGATTGTCACCCTATTTATAGGCTAAAACTAGGGTTACTAGAATAAGATAAAATACTGAAATACCCTCTAACAAACTTAAGGGCTAAGAAAATAGTACAACTAAATAAATATGAATTATTATTAATATTCTAATACCATCCCTTAATTCATATTCCATCAAAACTTGTAACACCAATTCCATCCCTTAATCTGAGAAATTGATCAGTCTTGATAGCTTTCGTCAGAACATCTGCCAACTGCTTCTGAGTGCTGCAGTGTACAACTTCTAACACTCCACTCTGAACTTGATGTCTCAGAAAATGATACTTGGTCTCAATATGCTTGCTTCTCCCATGCAGCACTGGGTTTCTGGCAAGGTTGATTGCAGACTTGTTGTCAATCATCAACTTCAGAGGTTTGTCTACCTTAATCTTCAGATCCTGCAACAGATTCAGAATCCACACAGCTTGGCATGCAGTAACAGCACCTGCAATGTATTCAGCTTCACAGGTTGACAACGCCACAACAGGTTGCTTCTTGGAACACCAAGAAATGGGACCTCCCAGAAATTTGAACAAGTACCCAGATGTACTTCTTCTGTCAACTCTGTCTCCACACCAATCTGAGTCTGAATAACTCAGAAGTTCTGACTCATTATTTCCTCCAGAGGGAAATAACACTCCATACTTCAGAGTTCCTTTGATATACCTCAGAATCCTGACAGCAGCTTGGTAATGGGACCACTTAGGTTTACTCATGAACCTACTAACCATCCCAACTGAGTAGCAAATATCAGGTCTGGTATTGCACAGATACCTCAGAGAACCAACCAACTGTTTGAAGGTTGTAGCATCCACATCCTTTCCTTCAGAGTCTGAATCCAGTTTCTGATTTGTATCAGAAGGTGTGACAGCCATCTTACAATTCTTTAGATCAAATCTCTTCAGAAGTTCTAATTCATACTTGAGCTGATGCAAAATGATACCTTTCTCAGAATATCTGAACTCCATCCCTAGAAAGTATGTCATTTTGCCTAGATCAGTCATTTCAAATTCATTCATTAGAACCTTCTTGAACTTGGCTATCTCCTGTTCAGAACTTCCAGTCAATAGTATATCATCAACATATAAACATACCAGAGTCATATTGCCTTCAGAAGTATGCTGAACATAGACACCGTACTCCATCTCACATTTCTGAAAGCCTTGCTTCTTGAAAAATGAATCAATCTTCTGATTCCAAGCTCTGGGTGCTTGTTTCAATCCATATAGAGCTTTGTATAATTTGTACACCATCCCTTCCTGATTCTTTTTCACAAATCCAGGAGGTTGTGACACGTAAACTTCTTCTTCTAATGGACCATTCAGAAATGCAGATTTTACATCTAAATGCATCAGAGGCCAATTCCTGTTAGCAGCTATTGCAATCACCATTCTGATTGTTTCATGTCTTGCTACAGGTGCAAACACTTCAGAATAATCCAGCCCAGGTTTCTATAGAAATCCTCTGGCTACCAACCTTGCTTTATGTTTGCCAATTGAGCCATCTGGCTTTAACTTCTGCTTGAAAACCCATCTGACGCTGATGGCTTTCTTGTCTTTTGGAAGTTCTGTCAGCTTCCAAGTCTTGTTTCTCTCTATAGCATCAAGTTCTTCTTTCATGGCCTTCAGCCAGAGCTTCTGCTTAAGAGCCTCCTCTGTACTTATAGGTTCAGAGTCTACTAACATGGCACACTGAATAACTTCTCCTTCAGAGTCTACTTCAGTGTCTTGCAGCATGTCAAATTCTGCAAATCTTCTGGGAACGCTTCTGATTCTTTGTGGTCTCTGAACTTGTTCAGAGTCTTGAGCTTCAGAGTTTCTAGCTTCAGATGATTGACCTCCAGAGCTTTGACCATCTTCAGAGTCTGGCATATTTCCAGAGTCTGAATTGCCACCAAGATCTGGATTGCCATCAGAGTCTGAATCATCAGAGTCTGGGTCATCTGGGTCACCTTCATCTTCTGAGTCTTCTTCAGAGTTTGAATCAGTATCAGAGTCAGAGTCAATATCAGGGTTTACTTCAACTTCAGAAATTCTTAACTCTGGCCTTTCTTCAGAGGTTCTAACATCAGAATCAGATTGAGACTTATCCCAATTCCAAACTTCTGATTCCTTCACAATCACATCTCTGCTGAATTCAATTTTATTGGTTTCTGGACAATAGAGCTTGTATGCACCTGTACTGTGGTACCCTATCAGAATCATCACTTTGCTTCTATCATCCAGCTTCTGTCTTCTGGCTTCTGGAACATGTTTATAGCAAACAGAACCAAATACCTTCAGATGACTAACACTTTGCTTGTCTCCAGTCCACTTCTGCATAGGAACTATTTCCTTCAACTTCTTCGTAGGACATCTGTTGAGTACATACGTTGCAGTGGCAACAGCTTCTCCCCAGAGCTTCTGAGGAAGCTTCTTCTCCTTTAGCATGCTTCTCACCATATCAAGCAAAGTACGGTTTCTTCTTTCAGCAAGACCATTGTGTTGAGGGGTATAAGGAGCAGTAACCTCATGCTCAATTCCATTCTCCTCACAGAACTTCTGGAACTCTTTGGAGTTATACTCACCTCCACCATCAGTTCTAAGAATCTTCAACTTCTGACCACTCTGATTCTCAGCCTTCATTCTGAACTTCTTGAATTCATCAAACACCTCATGTTTAAATTTAATAAGGGATACCCACGTCATTCTTGTGAATTCATCAACAAACAACACAAAGTACTTATTCCCTCCAATTGATGCTACTGGAAATGGACCACACACATCAGAATGTACAACTCCCAAGGCATGTTTTGCTCTTGGAGCAACTTCTGATGCAAATGGCAATCTTGGTTGTTTTCCTTCCATGCAAACTTTGCATGACTTTTCAGGCTTCTTAATTGCAGGAATTCCATGTACCAATTTCTTTAAATTCAGATGTTGTAAGCTTCTGAAATTCAAATGACCAAATCTTCTGTGCCACAGCTCACTCTCCTTCTCAGTACTTGTTGCACTAAGACACTCTGAGTCTGCAGTTCTGACATTCACCTTGAATGTTCTATTCCTTCCCTGTTCTGACTCCATAATCAACTTCTGATTACAGTCATACAGCTTCAGAAGATTGTCCTTCATGGTAACTGAGAAACCTTTCTCAATTAATTGTCTCACACTCATCAGATTGCTTCTGATGCCAGGTACATACCACACATTCTGAATCAATGCTATTTTCCCATTGTTCAAAGTCACTCTGACATTTCCCATACCTTCTGCATTAAGATATTTGTCATCAGCACATCTGATCTTTGTTCTCTTTTCAGAGTTAAAGTCAACCAGCCATTTCTTGTTTCCAGTAAGATGATTTGAACAGCCAGTGTCCATATACCACCAGTCTGTCAGATCATCAGATTCAGAGGCCATCAATAGCACAGATTCGTCATCAGAACTTCTGGCTATATTTGCTTCTTCTGATTTCTTCTCCTTGTTTGACCAACAATCTCTAGCAAAGTGACCAAACTTCTTACAACAGTAACATTGGATCTTCTTCTTGTCATACTTCTCTTTTCCCTTCTGAGCATTCTTTTGTCTATCAGAGGTTGAGGTTTCTGACTTCTGACCACCATCAGATCTTCTCTTGGCTTCTGACTGCTTCTGATACCTCCTATCAGAAGTTGCTTTCAGAGCCTGCTGCTCTACTTCCCTTTCAGAAGTTCTCTCAGTCAAACGCAACTCTTGCGCTTCTAAACTGCTTTGCAGCTCTTCAATTCTCATTGTGCTCAGATCTTTGGAATATTCTATTGCTACCACAATGTAATCAAATTGAGGAGTAAGGGATCTCAATACTTTCTCCATGATTGTTTCTTCAGAAAGAGTTTCTCCACATGCCTTCATCTCATTAGTGATCAGAATCACTCTGGAGATGTATTCAGAAACTTTCTCATTATTCTTCATGTTGAGATTCTCATATTGCTTTCTCAAGGACTGAAGCTTCACCTTCTTCACTGATGCGTCACCACCATAACATCTCACCAGAGTGTCCTATGCAGCCTTTGTTGTTGTAGAGTCTGCAATCTTCTCAAACACGTTTACATCCACACATTGATGAATGAAGAACAATGCTTTCTGATCCTTCTTCCTTACTTCCTTCTGCGCGTTTTTCTGTTCATCGGTTGCATCTGCTGCTACTGGAACATAACCATCAGTGACAAGATCTAGAACATCTTGAGCACCAAATAGTACACGCATTTGGATCATCCAACGATTCCAGTTTTTACCATCAAATACTGGAAGTTTGGTGTTCATGTTGCCGTTTTCGTTCATCTTCTACTTTGCACAATACACTCAGATTTCTCACACAGTGTTTCCCAACCCACAGAATAAAATTCTGATCAGATTTTGTTCAAGATTCAACACGAATCTAAGAATCAAAATCAAACACACAAGACCTCACGTTCACTCGTGTTTCCCGTGTTTCCCAATGAATCTGAACCGGAGCTCTAGATACCAATTGTTGGTGCAAAGGTAGAATAAATGATGAAAGGTAGAAATATTCTATTAAAGAGAATGACGGCAGAAGAAACAGGATTAAGATTTACAATGATTGTCACCCTATTTATAGGCTAAAACTAGGGTTACTAGAATAAGATAAAATACTGAAATACCCTCTAACAAACTTAAGGGCTAAGAAAATAGTACAACTAAATAAATATGAATTATTATTAATATTCTAATAAATTACAATTTTTGGACGAAAAAATTGCAAATTCTCTCTCAATTACAACTTTTGGACGAAAAAATTTACAATATTTTATTTCCAAGAATTAACTGCAAGCCGTATATTGGGTCAAATAGTTTATTCATCTCAGTCCCATATTGGATAGTAGGAAGAGAATAGAGTTTGAGTATTAATATAAATAGAGATAGTTAGTTTTACTTTTCAACACAACAACAAAATGTAGTCTTGAGGGTGTATTAGAGATTTTGATAGTTGTATGTCTAGAGAACGTTTTCTATTTTTCCATTCAAAATAGTTTGTTGAGAGAGTTTTCTATTTTTCTATTCAAAAATAGTTTGTTTAGAGGGTCTGCAATTTTTTCATTCAAAAAATATATTTGAGAGAGGGTTTGCAGTTTGCAATTTTTTCGTCCAAAAATTGTAATTGAGGGAGGGTTTGCAATTTTTCAGTTCAAATATTGCAGTTTGGAAGGTTTTCAATTTTCTCCTTAAAAATTGCAATTTAAAGAGAGAGTTTGTAATTTTGTTTTGTAAAGATTTGAACTTGAATAATAAATTTGTGAGTTTTATTTTTAATTTTTTTTTCTTTACGTGGGTATCCTTACGTGTGAATAGAAATTAGTATTTTTTTTGTTATTTTCTCATTACGTGTGAATAGAAATTAGTATTTTTTTTGTTATTTTCTCAACAACTAGTATTAGAGTTAAGGCTCCGAAGGAATAGTAACAATGATTCTGATTAAAGGAGAAAGAAGACAAAAAGATTGAAGATAAATAATTTTACAAATGTGGCTAATCATTATAATTATAATGATTGCTTTGAAGATGAAGTTAAAGACAAAGTGAAGATATGTGAGACTTTGGTTAAAGCGAGGATTTGTTGGGTCAAATAGTATATTTATTCAAGTTCCACATCAAGTATTAGGAAGAGAATAGAATTTGAGTATTAATATAAACAGAGGCAGTTAGTTTTACTTTTTAACATAACAATAAAATATAGTCTTTTGAGTGTGTTAGGGATTTAGGTAGTTGTATCTAGAAAACATTTTCTATTTTTCCGTTCAAAATAGTTTGTTGAAAGAGTTTTCTATTTTTCCATTTCAAAATAGTTAGTTGAGAGAGTTTATAATTTTTTCGTCCAAGACTTCTTGTTTAGACCAGCATCCTAAGACTTTACTATTCAGGACTTCTTGTTTAAACCCCTAAGGCTCAAGACTTCCTTGCTTAGACCAGCATTCTAAGACTTTACTATTCAGGTCTCTCAGACCCGAGACTTCCTACTTAAACCCCTCAGGTTCAAGACTTCTGCTCAAGCCCCTCGGACCCAAGACTTCTGCTTAGATTCCACAAATCCAAGACTTCCTGCTCAGACCCTCAGTCCAATACTTCCTTGCTCAGGTTCCACGAACCCAAGACTTTTGCTCAGACTCACAATCCAAGATATCCTTGCTCAATCAATCCACTTGATTAAGACTTTCAATGCTCTAAAACATAGCAGGATACTTACATGGCTCAAGCATCTTGGCAAGAGACTTAGGTGCTCAATCAATCCACTTGATTAAGACTTTCAATGCTTTAGCACATAGCAGGAGACTTGCATGGCTCAAGCATCTTGGTGAGAGACTTAGTTGCTCAATCAATCCACTTAATTAGTACTTTTAATGCTCTAACATATAGCAGGAGACTTATATGACTCAAGCATCTTGGCGAGAGACTTAGGTGCTCAAGCACATATTAAGAGACTTTATCTAAATTTCTAAACAATATGTCCAGCATAATAGAGAACAAGGTGCACTTGATATAAACATCAGAGGTACATGAAAATCACCATAATAAAGACCTAAAGCTCTTTAGATTTGTAATATATTCAATGTTTAAAAAATCTTAAGGCTTTTACAATTTACAACAAATAACATAAGATTCTGCATACTCGATTGTGTTGCTTCATTGTTGATCTTGTTATTCCTTCATCTGATTGATCCTTGTTAAAGATTCAGTTTGAACCTTCGGCTACTTATATAGCAGTTGTAGAAGATTAGCCGTTGGAAGAGATAACTTGATCAAGTTTCTTTGCTTACTCCACAGTACAAGAGACGTTGAAAATAGATACATAAAAAGATCTTGCTTCATTGTGTTATGATTATGTCAAGTTTTAATTTCCAACAAATTCTATCTACCATCAAGTTTCACTTCCGTGGCTTGTTCAACACTTTCCAACAATGACTCATGCCCACAAAAATTCAGAATTTGATCCATGAGTTTACACCATTCAAAAGTGCTTATTTTCAACACAAAATCACTTCTCAAGAGAATTTAAAATCATGAGTTAAGTCACTAAAAATTCAAGGCAAAAGTGGTAGAAAAATCAAGGCAAAAGCACTAAATTTCAAGTTAATGACTAGTGACTCTTTGTCTTACATCCTAACTTGGTACTTTTGCTAAAATCAAACACCCCTACCTCTAACTACCTCATTCCTCACAAATTATTCAATTGCCCAATTAACCCTTAACTACCATAACTTCTAAACTAACACAAAAACTTCCAAACAAACATAAATTTTAACTTCCATTTTTTTCCATTAAATCCTAACTATTCTTAACAATTAATCCAATGGTTGAAATTAATGATCCGCAACTAAGGATTAAATAAAATTTTAACCATTGATAAGCCTCTTACTTGGATCACAATCCAAGGGTGATTATCCATTTAAAAAATCTATATAAACATGTCATTTTTCATATTTTGGGGATTAACTAACCTAACTTAGAAAATTCATAATTAACCATTATTTTTTCACCATTTTTTCTTCTCAATTCATCTTCTCCCTCAACATCAACAAAGTTCATCTTCATCACCATCTATAATTTTACATTGAAGTTCTAAAATGGTGGAACTTAGCCACAATCTAATTCCCACAAATTATCAATCAATAATTCATACATTCACATCAACAATCATCATCTAAAGTTCATCAAGATTCAAGCATATTTTATATTCAAGATTCATCTTCTACATTCATCATTCATATTCAACCATAATTATCAAGCAAAGGAATTTGATTAAGGGAGCTTACTTTGAAGTTTTTTGGGTTTCTCTACGATAAATTCGCCAGCGATTTTTTGCTAAGCATTGAGCTCCTTTCTAATTCGTTCCATATTTACCGTTCTTGAACTTTCTTTATCTTGGTTGTGATGAATGTGATAATTATGGTTCTCTTCTTCTTCTTCTTCTTCTTCTTGTTTTCCCTTCTTATAATTTAATCATGCACCATAGAAAGAATTATTGAGTTTCGATACCGTTAAACCATTCATGATCCAAAATAGCCACATAGCCATTCATATCTCTAAACCAAATCGAAACAAGTCAAAACAAGAAGCAAATTTGGTTGAAGAATTTTATTGAATACTTGACATGTGAAGTACAGAAGTTTAGGGTATGCTCAACAAGTTTTTGATATAATTCCTCACAAAAACAAGGATGATATTATTTGGAGTGCTATGATTACACCTTATGGAAAGCATAGGCACATTATGCTTGCAGCCATATAGGTTTGGTAGATGAAAGTTAGTCTTTGTTTTATTTTATGCTTCAAAAACAAGAGGATTTTTTTCCACCTCATGCATTTCTTAGGCACCATATGGATTTCCCATTATACCCTTAATTTCCAAAGATATATCTCTGGACGCACCGTTTGTAGCCTGAATAAAAGCCATCCTGAGTGGCGCCTCAAATATTATGTTTGATTAGTTCCGAAGATGCATCTCCGTAACAATTTTGTAGTTATATTTCCGGAAAAACACCAGATACTAATTCAACACAAAATGAACTTTCCAAACATAAAATGAGCATTCATAACATAAAATGAGAATTGCAATGATTCTTTTAACAAAAAATTAAATACTACATCTCAATATCCCGGTGGACACTTGCGCATCTCTAGGATATCTTTGAGCGATCTTCGTAGCGTCACTTCCAACTCGAGCGAAACTTTCTATCAGAAACCGAAATACGTATCCCACATAGCCCTAACATCCGCTTGAGTATTTGAGCTCAAGTTTGTTGAACATAGTGTTCCCTTCGTTGTCAACCGAGGGTGAACAGTACTCAAGCTTGACAACCCTTCGTGTGTCTCTGTAAGGTAGGAGATAGTGGATTTCATCTAGGATATCTTCGATGGGGTGAGATTGGTGAGCTTAAATTTCCTCCCGAGTGTTTTTCCACCGGAGTAGGAGACATTGCGACATACCAACGAATGTTTATTTGTGATATTTAAGACATTTTTGAGTTTGTGTGAAATGTAACACAAGAAAACCTAAATGTACAGAAGACCTAGTTTAATAACTTGATTTTGAAAGCCATCCAATATACATGATGTGATCATTTGGATTTTAGGGTGGTGCGGTGCATAGTGGAAAAAAAGTTTCCAGAAACCCATAGTGTGTTAGGTTAATGCACACCTTATCATGTGCACATGCAATTAGGTGACCCATATCTAGGTAGCTCATCCATTTTGACTTCGATGCCGGTCCGCTCAAGCAAGGAACAAGAGACTCATAAGCCGCATCAATTTTTTCTTTATTTCTATACAACTATGTGTATGATTCTTTATGTCTTCAACTCTTGGATAAGTTGATGATAGACAAGCAGATGAATATCTTCTCCTTTACCAACTAAAGCTGAAACGGCTCGGTAACCGCAATTATTGTCCCCTTAACATTGACGATACGATCAATATATTTTCTCTCTCGTCAATGAATGGAATCTTCAGCGGAAGCAGCGTCATAGGTGGTTTGCTAATGCAGGCTCCTTTCATAACACTTTTTTTGATATTTTGGAGTCTATGAGTCAGGAAAAACTTTGTCAATGTGTTCAAAATATGAAGGAGGCCGTGTAAATAAGTTATCATTTGGTGTAGGCTTCATTTTCTTTGAAGCACCTTTTATTTTTACCAGTTGAGAAGGCAATTTCATGTCGGTGGTTTCGGGATAGGAAATCCTCCTCAATTGTTCTTTGATGTGGAGTTTCATGTTGTCACCGACCTTCAAAAATATCTTTTGTATCGCTTCTCATTCGGTCAAAATATAGATATTCGATTTACCTTCATCCATGCATCCATCATCATCAAAACTAAGTCTCTTCCAATGAGAACAAACCTTGTCCACTCTTATTGGTTCGCCGAGTTTCACGTTTTTAGAAATAACACAAGCGCATGAGAGACCATATGTTTTCACAACAGTGCAACCATACTTTGTGCTATCGGAGCCTACATTATCATATTGTTTAGCCTCGTGAAAAATATAGTTCAACCCGGCCCGAGAAATGTTGTCCACCAAATGAGAATAAATAATGTTGTCTTTAAATCGGTGTTTCAAAGTTGTGATGCTCCGAACAAATGTTATTTGTATCTCTTTATGTTGGTTTTGAATCATGTGGTTCATGGAGTCTCAGTCTTAACACAAATCCCTCTTGCTATTTCCCAACTAATTTTCACAACTACGGAAAACATATACAACAACGGTTGAAAAAGTGATAACATCACATGTTACCCGCCGTTGTTAATAGGGCGTGCTTGTATATGCGTTACTTAAAATCACGGTCTTATGACCATTGTAGAAAACCTGAAAGTGTGTTATATATGATCACGGTTTCTATAACTAACTATTGTAATATATTAAAGGTCTCATGTTCGATTCTCAGCAGCACATCTTTTGGTGTAATATATTATCACGGTTTCTAGAACAACTTATGAAGTTCATCTAGTTTATGAAACTATGAAGAAGAAGTACAAGGTGAATGGGTTTTATACAATAGATTCATACTTCTTGTATTTTTCTTCATATGTATCATAGCCAAAGTATGCACTTTGTTAAGGTGGTGAAGATGAATCTGAAAAATGAGAACATTCACCAAATGGAAAAATGAGAGCCCATTTTTAACAAGATACATAAATAAAATTGAAGCATAAGTTTAATGAGCGAACCTCAGGTTAGTGATTGGTGAAGGCGAATTTAAAGGTTGAAGTATGTTTAAAGAGTGACATGGATGTTAGGTTTATGCTATGAGAGAGAAGAGTGAAATATGTTAGGGTTTTCTATTAAGAGAAACAACTGTTATGTATTGAACGATAGATATTTTCGCTTATATACTTAAAAATATCACTTTTAATCACGATTAGAAAGAAAAATCGTGATGCAATTTTCAAATTTTACAATGGTTGCATTGTAAAATCATGGTTAAATAACTTGGTTAAATAACTTTAAATTTTTTATTTATTTATAAACACGATGGTGAGAGAGTTACTAATTGTTGTTATTGTTATTCTTCATTACTGTTGTTATTGTTGTGTTATTTTTGTTGGCTTGTATTGTTTTTTTTTGTAAAGAGGAAAGAGTATATAAAACAATACTAATAAATAAGTTCATTAAGAGGCCCAAAAGGGAAGAATATATAAAACATAATTTTTCATTACATAATTTTGTCAAGATCGGAACAATATCCCATAGCACTAAAGGAATCTTCATAATCTATGAGTCGCTCCTCATTACCCTCATCATAGTCATAGTAAAAAATCTTCCTCCACACCTTTTTCTTCTTCTTATTCTTTTTCTTGGCATTCCTCACCCTTAGTGCATCCCTGACAGCAATCGATCCAGATAGCTGGACCTCCTTAGTTGACTGTTGATGTTGTTGGGATATGGTGACTTCAGTTGACATGTTTATGTTAGCATTCTCATATGGAGAACTCATGTTGCTATAGAAAGTTAAGAAGAATAGTTTGAAGAAGTGGAAATTCATTATATGAAATTGTGCATTTATAAAAGAGGTTGAAGATCAAACATCTAATGATTTAATCCTAGCAATGATTACTTATAATGGTTGATATTCTTAAATGACTTGTGATAGTCTTGAGAAATGAAGAAAAATTTCAATCATCATTATAGTCGTTTCTCTCTTTTGGGAATAGCGTTTTTCTCTTTTAGGAAGAGCAAAGGTTGTACAAATCATTTACAATGATTGAATATT
This sequence comes from Lathyrus sativus, assembly GCA_963859935.3. NCBI lineage: Eukaryota > Viridiplantae > Streptophyta > Magnoliopsida > Fabales > Fabaceae > Lathyrus > Lathyrus sativus. The sequence continues at coordinate 618,889,703 of OZ012739.1, read as the reverse complement.
AAAATTGTGATTATATAATTTTCAATTTTTTATTTATTTATGAAATTAAGTGACACATGCTTTTAATAATAGTAAAAATGGAAAAAAAATGTTATTGTCAAGATTCGAACCTTGTACCACTCACTTTATCACCATATTTGTTTATATTAACCATGATTAAATAAATTTAAAAAAAACATATCATACACATACAGTTTTTGATATTACAACGGTGGAATGCATAACTGTAGTAGAATTAGTGTTACCGAAGGCGTATTTTGTAGTATTGTTTTCAAAGTAGCATGGGGCGACTCAACTCTGTTAGTGGTTGTATTTCCAAGGTGTCAGACACTATCATTCCACGGACAAACTATCTTCTCCTTCACCTGATTAAGAATGGTGCTTTCAACATATTTCAACAAAGCAGGATACTTTTCACACACATTCCAAAAATGAATGACGAAATCGGCATATAATTCTTTTGTGGAAGAATTTATTATACAATTTTATGCATCTATTTTTTTTCCACAATAACACCCGACTTCACCAATTTTCCACCTTCGCACTCTACTTGTTTCGTCCCTACCACGCGTTTAACCCAACTTCTCACGTTCTTTGTTATGTGATACTTACAAAGTAATGCATAAGAAGAAGGAAATACCTTTGCAACCGCATTCATTAATGCAGTATTGCGGTCCGTAACAATAGCTTTAGGCATCGCACCTGGATCCTTCAAAAGTGACTGACACACCTCTAATGCCCAAGTAAAATTATCCTTTATTTCACACTCTAAAAATATAAAACCAACGGAATATGGCTTCTCAGTTGAGGTAACACCAACCATCTCAAATAATGGAAGTTTATACTTGTTGGTCTTGTAGGTAGAATCAAGTATGAGCGATGTAGGAAACGTGTTGAATAACTTTATCGAATCCGCATGAGTCTAAAAAATATCTCTAACCGTAACTTCATCGTTGAAAGTTTGGTACTAGGACACGTAACTGTTATCGTCCAACAGTTTCAATAGTTGTTGCATCTCATTTCTAACCCCTCTAATCGCCTTATTAGTGAGGTACCAAATTCTATACACTTGCTTGATATTTGATATATTGTAGGTTTGATTCTGTTTTAATGTTGCAAGTATATTTTTCGGTTGGACAAGATTCAATGTCATATCACTAATACATTCCTTCTCTTTCGGCTTGAGCCGACATACACTAGGATGGCCGGCTAATTTTAAGCATAATTCATGGTTATACAAACCATATCTATTGGAAATAATGCAAACAATAACAAAAAATTAATTAATCTACTGCTGCAAAAGGGGATAGAAAATGAATACAGACACATTCGAGAGATATATCTCAGGAAAAGTTCATATACATACGTTCCTGAAATGTATCTCCAGACATTGTGCATGTTTTTTCAACAAACTTTCATGATTAATATGAGCAATATAGATAAAAATGAACAATCTTTATCTTAAATTCGATATTATTTTACTCCCTGTGATATGTTGAACCAAAAGGATGGAGATTTGGAGTGAGAAATGGGATTGAGAATGTAGGGTTTTTGTTCGAAATGCAGTAAAGCGGCAAGAAGCAAAAATTTAGTTTTGAAGGAATTCCCTTCGGGGTTTATATCGCCTTGTTGCACCCTAATTTTTGAACCTAAGATACCGTCTCTTTTGTGATTTGCCTTGCATGTGTGTTGTGTGCGTGTTTATCGTGACCAACGAGTGTGTGCAAGATCATTTTGTTTTAAAGACATCTCAGGTGGATCCTTACAACTAGACCCCTTAAGTCAAAGTTTTGATCCTTCTCAAAGTTTTTTCCTCTTTATCAAGAAAGGCTTGTCAAGACAGGTTTCATACAAGAGATAAGATCACGAGTTTATGGTAACTGAGGCCTTTGTAGCTTTTAAGTGTTTGACAATTTGGATTCAGGATTTGAGGATCATTCATATGTGCTTTAAATTCAACATTTACAAGTTAATCAAGTGGTATTATCTTTTTTTTCCAGAATCCGTATGGTATCCAGGTTTGGTTCATATTACTTTGAATTCAATTGATGCATTTCATGTGGATTAAATTGGTGAGTGTTCTAAGGTTGGAATGTCCATTTGTGAGGAATACTTTAAAAAGTCACGTTCATGTAGAATACAGGTTATTAATGACGAACGCAAGAACATTCAAGTCAAGCACCCAAACTTTGTCAAATATATTCTAAGATTTCAAGACTTTTTTTAAAGACTCAAATCTAGATCCTCATTTTGGTTCAAATACTCAAATTTTTGGAATTTACAAATTTAAGGTAGTTATGAGTTCAAGCGTGGGTCCAATTTCTTTTAAGGTTTGCACAAGTTAAATTCATTCAAAGCTCCTTACAAGTCTCTTTTCAAGTTATCAGTCAATTCACCAATTTCGAAGCATTATAATTCAAGCTCACTTTAAATTTAGTGCAAGTCATTATCTCAAGATCTAAAAGCTCATGTTTCGAAGCACTACGAGATTGAATTAGAAAATTCAGGGTTGCAAGTCGAGTTCAAGAAAATACAATTCAATATCACTCTTCTATCATTCAAATTCAAGTTGAGTCCTATCCAAACAACAAGGAATTTGCAAAATTAACAATAATACAGACTCAAATCCTAGGCAAGGTTTTACAAGCTTACAAGATACATTCAAAATCCTAAATACAAGTTACTACAATGCAAAGAATTATAAGACAAACTCAAGTCCAACTACTACATTTTTGCATAAGCTCATGAGCCACCCTTGGAATTAGCTGTAGATTTAGGGAACCATCACTTTTCATATACTGGTGTATATGACAAACACTTGAGGCAGCAGGATAAACAAACGAGAGTTGATACGATTTCTTCGACATCTATAACAGGATCAGATGCCGATTTAAAACTTGGCATTTTGTCCCAGATGGAGGTTCTGGACACAAAATTCAATCATATAAAGGAGGCTGCTGCTTGCTTTGGCTTAAATCTCAACATGAATTCGGATAGTAACGAAGTTTCCTCATCAAACAATGCAATGGTTTCAGACATGAATTTCAACATCTTCTGCCAAATCCATAATATTTCTTCTTGATGGAAAAAATAATTTCAAAAAGCCATGTGACAGCAGCTTCCAAATGCACCTACAAAGCACGGATCAGGAAACCTATTCAGCGGGTTCTTCCTCAAAACAAATATCCAATGTAATGAATGCTGGACCTTTTCACTCTGAACCATCTCGTGATTACGAGCTTCAATATCAAGATGAAACTACCAAACGAAGCATGATCAACTCAGATTAAAATCAACATTTAGAAGTCAAAGCATAGAAGTGCTTTTCCAATAGTTTGAACCTATGCGATACGACTCAAACATATCCATGCAACCTACATTTCAACAATTGGAATTGAATTATCATTCAAATTTAGAGTGTATCTTAGGTATAGAAAGGAATTTAAAAACTTACCGCTCCCTCAGCTGTAGAAGCTTCTCCGAGAACCTGTCGCTAAGATGACAACTATGTAAAGAGGAAAAAGGATAAACATTGCAAGAAGTGTCGGTAGTTTTGAAGGTGTCCAACATTCTTGCGGCTACCTCAAAGCTCCAGCCTGAGAATTTTGGAAGGAGTTCAAGAGTGCTTGACATTCAGCCTTCAAACGCTGCAAATAACCATTCAAGTAAATTAAATCGAATTCACTCAGATATATACAAACCAAAGCAGATACACAACTTCTTTTCAAAACCGATATCAAGGATTCCATTTTGTTTCCAAAACAATATCTAACATAATCTCCAGGGTGAATTAAAGAAGGAAAGAATTCAAAGATCAGCAATATAATCCAACATCTAAGATTGATGGCGTCCACATGCCGCTACGTCGAAAGCCTTCGAATTGCAGCCGCAACGATTTGGAACCACTGTTGAAAACCTTAGCACGTCGCTCTCAACCGCGAGCACACCTTCGAGCCAAGATTTGCGATAATGGAGGAACCCGTTGACGAAGCAAATTATATGCTGCCGGTCTCAATTGCAGATAATCCTTGTGTTGATTATGTCGAGGTTTGTAGTCGCTTTGTTGTATGTTGAGAACGAGGAAGAAGGTTATTAGTAATAATTCATATTTTATTATATTATTTTCTTAAGCCCATAAGTTTATTAGAGGGTATTTTAGTATTTTATCTTATTCTAGTAACCCTAGTTTTAGCTTATAAATAGGGTGACAATCATTGTAACTCTTAATCCTGTTTCTTCTGCCGTCATTCTCTTTAATAGAATATTTCCCTATTTCATCATTTATTCTACCTTTGCACCAACAATTGGTATCTAGAGATCCGGTTCAGATTCATTGGGAAACACGGGAAACACGAGTGAACGTGAGGTCTTGTGTGTTTGATTTTGATTCTTAGATTCGTGTTGAATCTTGAACAAAATCTGATCAGAATTTTATTCTGTGGGTTGGGAAACACTGTGTGAGAAATCTGAGTGTATTGTGCAAAGTAGAAGATGAACGGAAACGGCAACATGAACACCAAACTTCCAGTATTTGATGGTAAAAACTGGAATCGTTGGATGATCCAAATGCGTGTACTATTTGGTGCTCAAGATGTTCTAGATCTTGTCACTGATGGTTATGTTCCAGTAGCAGCAGATGCAACCGATGAACAGAAAAACGCGCAGAAGGAAGTAAGGAAGAAGGATCAGAAAGCATTGTTCTTCATTCATCAATGTGTGGATGTAAACGTGTTTGAGAAGATTGCAGACTCTACAACAGCAAAGGCTACATGGGACACTCTGGTGAGATGTTATGGTGGTGACGCATCAGTGAAGAAGGTGAAGCTTCAGTCCTTGAGAAAGCAATATGAGAATCTCAACATGAAGAATAATGAGAAAGTTTCTGAATACATCTCCAGAGTGATTCTGATCACTAATGAGATGAAGGCATGTGGAGAAACTCTTTCTGAAGAAACAATCATGGAGAAAGTATTGAGATCCCTTACTCCTCAATTTGATTACATTGTGGTAGCAATAGAACATTCCAAAGATCTGAGCACAATGAGAATTGAAGAGCTGCAGAGCAGTTTAGAAGCGCAAGAGTTGCGTTTGACTGAGAGAACTTCTGAAAGGGAAGTAGAGCAGCAGGCTCTGAAAGCAATTTCTGATAGGAGGTATCAGAAGCAGTCAGAAGCCAAGAGAAGATCTGATGGTGGTCAGAAGTCAGAAACCTCAACCTCTGATAGACAAAAGAATGCTCAGAAGGGAAAAGAGAAGTATGACAAGAAGAAGATCCAATGTTACTGTTGTAAGAAGTTTGGTCACTTTGCTAGAGATTGTTGGTCAAACAAGGAGAAGAAATCAGAAGAAGCAAATATAGCCAGAAGTTCTGATGACGAATCTGTGCTATTGATGGCCTCTGAATCTGATGATCTGACAGACTGGTGGTATATGGACACTGGCTATTCAAATCATCTTACTGGAAACAAGAAATGGCTGGTTGACTTTGACTCTGAAAAGAGAACAAAGATCAGATGTGCTGATGACAAATATCTTAATGCAGAAGGTATGGGAAATGTCAGAGTGACTCTGAACAATGGAAAAATAGCATTGATTCAGAATGTGTGGTATGTACCTGGCATCAGAAGCAATCTGATGAGTGCGGGACAATTAATTGAGAAAGGTTTCTCAGTTACCATGAAGGACAATCTTCTGAAGCTGTATGACTGTAATCAGAAGTTGATTATGGAGTCAGAACAGGGAAGGAATAGAACATTCAAGGTGAATGTCAGAACTGCAGACTCAGAGTGTCTTAGTGCAACAAGTACTGAGAAGGAGAGTGAGTTGTGGCACAGAAGATTTGGTCATTTGAATTTCAGAAGCTTACAACATCTGAATTCAAAGAAATTGGTACATGGAATTCCTGCAATTAAGAAGCCTGAAAAGTCATGCAAAGTTTGCATGGAAGGAAAACAACCAAGATTGCCATTTGCATCAGAAGTTGCTCCAAGAGCAAAACATGTCTTGGGAGTTGTACACTCTGATGTGTGTGGTCCATTTCCAGTAGCATCAATTGGAGGGAATAAATACTTTGTGTTGTTTGTTGATGAATTCACAAGAATGACATGGGTATCCCTTATTAAGTTCAAACACGAGGTGTTTGATGAATTCAAGAAGTTCAGAATGAAGGCTGAGAATCAGAGTGGTCAGAAGTTGAAGATTCTTAGAACTGATGGTGGAGGTGAGTATAACTCCAAAGAGTTCCAGAAGTTCTGTGAGGAGAATGGAATTGAGCATGAGGTTACTGTTCCTTATACCCCTCAACACAATGGTCTTGCTGAAAGAAGAAACCGTACTTTGCTTGATATGGTGAGAAGCATGCTAAAGGAGAAGAAGCTTCCTCAGAAGCTCTGGGGAGAAGCTGTTGCCACTGCAACGTATGTACTCAACAGATGTCCTGCGAAGAAGTTGAAGGAAATAGTTCCTATGCAGAAGTGGACTGGAGACAAGCAAAGTGTTAGTCATCTGAAGGTATTTGGTTCTGTTTGCTATAAACATGTTCCAGAAGCCAGAAGACAGAAGCTGGATGATAGAAGCAAAGTGATGATTCTGATAGGGTACCACAGTACAGGTGCATACAAGCTCTATTGTCCAGAAACCAATAAAATTGAATTCAGCAGAGATGTGATTGTGAAGGAATCAGAAGTTTGGAATTGGGATAAGTCTCAATCTGATTCTGATGTTAGAACCTCTGAAGAAAGGCCAGAGTTAAGAATTTCTGAAGTTGAAGTAAACCCTGATATTGACTCTGACTCTGATACTGATTCAAACTCTGAAGAAGACTCAGAAGATGAAGGTGACCCAGATGACCCAGACTCTGATGATTCAGACTCTGATGGCAATCCAGATCTTGGTGGCAATTCAGACTCTGGAAATATGCCAGACTCTGAAGATGGTCAAAGCTCTGGAGGTCAATCATCTGAAGCTAGAAACTCTGAAGCTCAAGACTCTGAACAAGTTCAAAGACCACAAAGAATCAGAAGCGTTCCCAGAAGATTTGCAGAATTTGACATGCTGCAAGACACTGAAGTAGACTCTGAAGGAGAAGTTATTCAGTGTGCCATGTTAGTAGACTCTGAACCTATAAGTACAGAGGAGGCTCTTAAGCAGAAGCTCTGGCTGAAGGCCATGAAAGAAGAACTTGATGCTATAGAGAGAAACAAGACTTGGAAGCTGACAGAACTTCCAAAAGACAAGAAAGCCATCAGCGTCAGATGGGTTTTCAAGCAGAAGTTAAAGCCAGATGGCTCAATTGGCAAACATAAAGCAAGGTTGGTAGCCAGAGGATTTCTACAGAAACCTGGGCTGGATTATTCTGAAGTGTTTGCACCTGTAGCAAGACATGAAACAATCAGAATGGTGATTGCAATAGCTGCTAACAGGAATTGGCCTCTGATGCATTTAGATGTAAAATCTGCATTTCTGAATGGTCCATTAGAAGAAGAAGTTTACGTGTCACAACCTCCTGGATTTGTGAAAAAGAATCAGGAAGGGATGGTGTACAGATTATACAAAGCTCTATATGGATTGAAACAAGCGCCCAGAGCTTGGAATCAGAAGATTGATTCATTTTTCAAGAAGCAAGGCTTTCAGAAATGTGAGATGGAGTACGGTGTCTATGTTCAGCATACTTCTGAAGGCAATATGACTCTGGTATGTTTATATGTTGATGATATACTATTGACTGGAAGTTCTGAACAGGAGATAGCCAAGTTCAAGAAGGTTCTAATGAATGAATTTGAAATGACTGATCTAGGCAAAATGACATACTTTCTAGGGATGGAGTTCAGATATTCTGAGAAAGGTATCATTTTGCATCAGCTCAAGTATGAATTAGAACTTCTGAAGAGATTTGATCTGAAGAATTGTAAGATGGCTGTCACACCTTCTGATACAAATCAGAAACTGGATTCAGACTCTGAAGGAAAGGATGTGGATGCTACAACCTTCAAACAGTTGGTTGGTTCTCTGAGGTATCTGTGCAATACCAGACCTGATATTTGCTACTCAGTTGGGATGGTTAGTAGGTTCATGAGTAAACCTAAGTGGTCCCATTACCAAGCTGCTGTCAGGATTCTGAGGTATATCAAAGGAACTCTGAAGTATGGAGTGTTATTTCCCTCTGGAGGAAATAATGAGTCAGAACTTCTGAGTTATTTAGACTCTTATTGGTGTGGAGACAGAGTTGACAGAAGAAGTACATCTGGGTACTTGTTCAAATTTCTGGGAGGTCCCATTTCTTGGTGTTCCAAGAAGCAACCTGTTGTGGCGTTGTCAACCTGTGAAGCTGAATACATTGCAGGTGCTGTTACTGCATGCCAAGCTGTGTGAATTCTGAATCTGTTGCAGGATCTGAAGATTAAGGTAGACAAACCTCTGAAGTTGATGATTGACAACAAGTCTGCAATCAACCTTGCCAGAAACCCAGTGCTGCATGGGAGAAGCAAGCATATTGAGACCAAGTATCATTTTCTGAGACATCAAGTTCAGAGTGGAGTGTTAGAAGTTGTACACTGCAGCACTCAGAAGCAGTTGGCAGATGTTCTGACGAAAGCTATCAAGACTGATCAATTTCTCAGATTAAGGGATGGAATTGGTGTTACAAGTTTTGATGGAATATGAATTAAGGGATGGTATTAGTAATAATTCATATTTTATTATATTATTTTCTTAAGCCCATAAGTTTGTTAGAGGGTATTTTAGTATTTTATCTTATTCTAGTAACCCTAGTTTTAGCTTATAAATAGGGTGACAATCATTGTAACTCTTAATCCTGTTTCTTCTGCCGTCATTCTCTTTAATAGAATATTTCCCTATTTCATCATTTATTCTACCTTTGCACCAACAAAGGTGAGTGTCAGCATTGAACAATTCTGATCAAGGGAGACAAAAGAGATGACTGAGGGTTTAGACGAGTATTGTTGATGGTTTTTGGAAAATATATTGCTGCTGGTATCGACCCATTTCAAGTTTTTTTTTTATCTTTTTGTCTTAAAAAATGAAGTTTTTTTTCAGTTAATTTTAATTGGATTACGTTTCTTAAAGCATTGGGCTTTAATTTCAAGCATGATTAATCTGTGATTTAATTTAATGATTTTAATTTCAAATATGCTGCCAAGTCATTGATGTATCCTGTTCTGATTTTCTCTTTGATAATTGATTTGTATGCATACGTCCAATGGAAGAACATGTACACGAATCTATAAGTTGTGTACATTGCATTGTCATCTGCATCATGTTTTCCCGCTCGATCCTTGATTTCTCAAGCCGATCAGCTTAGGATTTAGCCTTTATCCTTAAGATAGGATAGGCTTCCCCGGTTTTTGTTTCAACTTAGACAAACCTTATCAACATAATTTACACCTCTATTCTCCTCACAAGAGAATTAGATGTGATTCATCTTAATAGTTGAGAAGTAAGTCTCCTACCCCATAACACAATTGCGAGATGCAGAATCTTTTCCACTTGAGAGAGGTATGTGGCGTACTCGTCGATAAATCTGAGTTTTTGAGCCTTTCTCTCAATGTGACACAAAGGCCATCTCCTACAAGTTGTGGTGGTTAAGTCGAGTATTATTCCTTAGGATGACGACTCGTCTTTTCTCCTAGAATCAATCAACAAACCTTTCCTCCTGGAACCTTGACCACAGTCAAGAAGTTCCTCAAACCCTTTAGGGGAACTACGAATACTCTGATTCCACTCCCGTCAGGATACGCAGACACAAGATGCGATTTCTTGGCGAGTATACTTAGAAATAAGCCCCTAGGTCTTTCACCCTTAGCAACAACAATAGCATAATGAAACAAGAGGTTCCTGTAGAGTACTACAAATACTTAGGATGCTAGCACCTTCCATAGGTATAACCAACCCCCGAACTTTAGATTCTCTAATTTTGCATTTGCATTGCATCTTGTGGGTAATTTGATCTTTTTCCCTTCCTTTAGACAAATTAAAGACCGGTGGTGAACATGAATTAAGGTTCAAGTTAATCCAATAATTTGATATCTAATTCTCACCGCGAAACTCCTCCACAGAGATCGGTGCAAGGGAAAGAACGTCGTTCAACGGTTTATACATTATAAGCTTCTTGTGAAAATTTGGTTAAAAGATTCACGTTAACATAAATAAAGGCAGAAAACTATAAAGCAAAGACTGAAATATAAACGAAGCCTTGATGGGATTAGATCCCATCAATTGATAAGACATGCATTCTTCTAATCATGTTAAACACAACTCAATCATTCGTCTAATATCCTCATGTATCACTCACAACAGAGGTTATATCTAACGCAACATCGAGAGAACAACCGCATTGTCTCATTGGTGATGTCTCACGCAACTCAACAACACAGACTATTAAGAACTGATACTCACATAGACGCTAAGCCTAAATCTATGTCTAGAGTTTAGAACCTAACAAGTAATCATCCTAGATCTCGATGTGAAGAGTATATTTCTATAGCGGTTCAAATCAAAGATAAACAGGTAAGCAAAGATCACACCCATATCAGATAAATGACTACTTCATATTAAACGCAATGATCAAAATACGTACATACGGTTATCCCTTTTTACATGCATTCAACTAATTTGCCAAATGTATGTGAACATCGTTCTTCATCACTATTATCACGCATTCTTGCAATACTGTATTGATCCTACTCATTTTACTCATGCTACTAACCAACACAATAAAATAGAAGATACAAGTGAATATCAACTTACAAAACTATGTCAAATGTTTGCTCATTGATAGATGAATACCTAAGATCAAGGATTTGAAATGAGTTTTGTTAAGACCCGCAAATAAGCAATAAAAAATAACCAACAATAGAGAATCAAAACTAGTTCACAAACATACATTAGATGAAATACATAAGGTATCAAAAGATTACATCCAAACCCCAACAAGAGATCAAAGATCTTACTTTCTCCCTCTTAAGATTTGTATTTCTCTCTCTAAAATAAGCTTGAAACGAAGAGAGATAAAGTTCTCATGTGAAAAATATTATATATCTCTCTAAAAAGCAAGAAAAATACTTATATAGTACATTTAGAATCTGTCATGTTTGCACTGTGAACAGATTATTCGCCTAGCGAACATCAAATTAGGCATCGGATGTGCCTCTGCACAGTTAAATCGCCTCTGTGACAACTCTGAAGTTCGCCATGCAAATGATTATTCACCTAGTGAACTACTTCGCCTACAAGTTCGCACAACAAACTTATGACCCTTTAGCTACTACCTCAAGTCTGAGATGATTTGCTAGGTCTTCGCTGATGCGTTGCCACAACGAACCTTCGCTGGCTTGTTCGCCCAACGAACTTACAGGCCTTTTGATATTGCCTCAAGTCTGGGAGCATTCACTGTTTCTTCGCCAGTTGTTCGCAAAGTGAACATTCGCTAGCAAATTCACCCAGCGAACTTCCTGAAATTCTTCTCTTCCTTTGACAACCTTGTCCAATTTCTTGTGTCTCACACTTTGTTGATTTAAGCCTAATTTCTGCAAACCACACAAATCAAAGGTACCAAAAGGTATTTTTAAACAATTGAAAAATGACAAACTTTCAAGTAAAAATTTCAACAAAACAAGACAAAATAGTTGAAAAATACCAATAATAAATGATCAATTTAAAGCAAGATTGACATCTAACAGTTTTTAGGGTGGGGGTTTGAGTTGAAAATGAAGAATGGCAACAATAGAGGATTGATCATGCAATTGGAAACTATATCAGATATTTTCAGAAACACATCTCCAAAAAAATCTGACATGCAAATGTGACAGGAAAATTCAAATTACCCCCCAAAATTTCGAATATATATCTCTAAAATATTCATTGAATTAAACAATTTAAATGTTTTTTTTCAAATTATTCCGGAGATATATCTCCGGAATAAAATTTTAACAAATGTATGGGGTGCTATTCAAAATAGTTTTTGTTAAGGCTATAAATAGTGCATTCGAAAATGTATTTCTAAAAACTGAAGACATTATGAGAAGTCCACGTGATTGCTAAGAAATGCACGGGTTGAAAAAAATACCTTAAGTTATTATACATGCATAATTGGTCTTCTTGTTGTGTTGGTCAATTGAGTAATGCTTATACTTAGGGGTTCAAATTCGTATCATGGCTGTATCATAACTTTAATTGTCATTGGAAAAACGGTTGGCATCATTCATGCTAGCAACAAGCTTCATAATGATTTGTCGGGTTTCACTGCAAGGATATTAAAGGAAAGGATTGCAAAAAAATATTAAATCTTTAACATGCATTTAAACATAGGCAAGGCTGGTCTCTAATTGTACTTAATATTCTACTGAGACTTTTCTGCGTGTAGTCTTTCTTATTTTCACATTTGATCCTCTGTAGGATCTGTGGTACATTGCTAAGGATTGTATGATCTGGAAATTCTCACAGCATCTTGTTCCTCTCTTGTTTTGATTGGGCATTGCTAAGGAGGAAGTTTTACCCCATACCCCCACACTTATACCTATACCCCTACATTAAAAAAATTTGGACCAAAATATCCTCGTATAAAAATTTATTATTTTTTAATTTTTTTATATTTTTTTATTTGTTTACCGGAAGACTTTTTGGAAGTCTTCCGGTTCACATTTTTTTAGTATGTTTACCGGAAGACTTTTTGGAAGTCTTCCGGTACATATTTTTTTCGTTTGTTTACCTGAAGACTTTTTGGAAGTCTTCCGGTTCATGTTTTTTTTTTAATTTGTAATTAATATTTAAGATTTATTAATTTTATATAAAAGACCAATTTAGTAAATTTTTGAATATTATATTTAAAATATAAAAATTCTATAAATAGAGAATCATTTTCAGAATATTTTCTATTTACTATAATTATTAGAATACTAGGATTAAAATCATTTATTTTAAATGATCATAATAGTAGAATTTTCTCAAATATCTTATTAATCTTAAATATTAATAAATAAAATAAATTTAAATATAAGATATAAATTTACATTATTCAATATATTTAATCAAATGAAAACATATGTGATAAATAAATAATGTATTTTAACTTAAAATGATCACAATAAGTTAACTTGCAAAATAATATAAGTAATAAATTAATAATGTATTTTATTTAAAATAATCACAATAATAAAATACGCAAATAATGTATTTTATTTATAGGACTGATATAGTTTTATTGATTATTTAATTTTGAATACTACTATGAATATTGTATTTAATCTATACTTTAGAACTCACATAATTATAAATATAAAAAATATTGTTTTATTACCCATATTTTTATTTAATTAAAAAAATAAGAATTTAAATTTATTATTTGTTTTTCATTTTTGTTTGATCTTTTTAATTATTTCACTTTATTTAATATTTTTAATAAAATAAATAATATATTTTATTTAAAGTAAGCACAGTATAGAATATGCAAAAAATTTATAAATAAAAAAAAGATCAAACGAAAATGAAAAACAAATAATAAATTTATATTCTTATTTTTTTTAATTAAATAAAAATATGGGTAATAAAACAATATTTTTTATATTTATAATTATGTGAGTTCTAAAGTATAGATTAAATACTATATTCATAGTAGTATTTAAAATTAAATAATCAGTAAAACTATTTCAGTCCTATAAATAAAACACATTATTTGCGTATTCTATTATTGTGATTATTTTAAATAAAATACATTATTAATTTATTACTTATATTATTTTGCAAGTTAACTTATTGTGATCATTTTAAGTTAAAATACATTATTTATTTATCACATATGTTTTCATTTGATTAAATATATTGAATAATGTAAACTTATATCCTATATTTAAATTTATTTTATTTATTAATGTTTAAGATTAATAAGATATTTGAGAAAATTTTACTCTTATGATCATTTAAAATAAATGATTTTAATCTCATTGTATTTTAATAATTATAGCAAATAGAAAATATTCTGAAAATAATTCTCTATTTATAGAATTTTTATATTTTAAGTATAATATTCAAAAATTCACTAAATTGGTCTTTATATATAGTTAATAAATCTTAAATATTAATTACAAATTAAAAAAAAATATGAATCGGAAGACTTCCAAAAAAGTCTTCCGGTAAACAAACGAAAAAATATGAACCGGAAGACTTCCAAAAAGTCTTCCGGTAAACATACGAAAAAAAATGTGAACCGGAAGACTTCCAAAAAGTCTTCCGGTAAACAAATAAAAAAATATAAAAAAATTAAAAAATAATAAATTTTTATACGAGGATATTTTGGTCCAAAAATTTTTAATGTAGGGGTATAGGTACAAGTGTAGGGGTACAAGGTAAAACTTCCTGCTAAGGATTGGGCCATCAAGCCCATAATTGGTATACCCATGCGCTCTATTTATTTTGTACACTTCGAGGATTCTACCTGCAACTCCAACAATTAAATCTCACACCCTCTAATTTGTATGAAAAGACCAAAGTAATTGTGCAAAAAAAATTTTTCACATTTTTTAAATTTGCGGTTCATTTGCGGAATTTTCAAATTTCTGGGGCGATACTAGAGATTTTAAAGTAACTATTGAAATTTTCAAAAACAAATAAGTTTTGATCCCAATTTCCATTATTTCCGATAATTTGTTCTAGAAAATTTAAAATTTCCGATAAATTTTACCTGAAATTTCATAATTTCTTGTAATTTTTACAAAAAATTTTAAAATTTCTGGTGCAAATCCCAATATTTTTTACCGAAAATTTTAAAATTTTCCGGTAGTTTAGAAACCTAGTTTTGTATCTTACCAGAAATTTCAAATTTTACACTAGTTATAAAAATTTAGTTTTATACTGAAAATTTCAAAATTTTTCGGTAGTTATAAAAATTTAGTTTTATACCGGAAATTTTAAAATATCCGGTAGTTATAAAAATTTAGTCTTATACCGGAAATTTTAAAATTTTCAGTAATTGTTGCCTTTGTTTTATTTCTATTTTTTTCTTCTTCTTTTGCAGTGAAAATTAGAGGCAGAGACAATATTATTGTAGGGAGAGCCGCGGATCGAGCATCAGATCAGGGTAGGGCTGCTAGTTGTGCTGATGCTGAGTCTTCCCATCTATGGACAGGATGAGTGGTTCCCACCGGTTCACACCATAAGTAGATGGCGGAGTGGGGATATTTTCGGGCACCTCATACCACTCGCCGCCATGGAGTTCGATCAACAGAGATGATACAGATGAGGTGCTAGCAAATGTTCCTATAGTTGATCTCGTCGTTGAGCCGATGGTTGAGCTGGTAGTTGAGCCAGTGGTTGCTTAGATGGTTGAGCTGGTGGTTGTTCGGGAGGTTGTCGAGGAGGTTGCGAGGGAGACTGTTGAGGAGGTACAACCAGATGTTGTTGTTGGTGAGTCGGGCCTATTAGTTACTGTTGAGACAGAGGTTACGATTCCTTTGATTGAGCTCTCTATGCACACTGATGGAGGATTCTCAGAAGAACCCATCGACCGATCTGTCTTACAAAGTATGGTGAGCATGTGGCCTTATGAATATGGCAGGGCGATGTATATGTCTTTTACGTTTAAGTTTAAATTTTGTTTATATATGTATAATTTGTTTAAATATGAACTAATTTGTTTATATTTTGTTTTCACACGAGCGACCCGCACTGAATATCACATCTCTGGGTCGAAGATGAATGACTTCCCGAAGATTAGTTGAACTAATTCCATTGCACAATTCCCTTTTATTTTAATTTAATTAATTGATCAAATTTATTTGATCAATTAGTTGAATCATTAACTTTAGGTTATTAATTAGTTAATCTCTTTGGTTAATTAATTGTATATCAATTCCTTGCTCCCTTAGGGTTTATTCAATTAGGTGATCATAAATTCACTTGATTGAATTAGATCTCTACACATGCATTATATTCGCTCAAGTCAAGACTACACATACAAGACTCTAAAGACCCTGGACATCAAGACTGGTTCGCTGCTTCATGCAAACACAACAACAAGACTCTCCTTTCAACACTTGTCAGTTACTATGCGTATTGCATGGTGTCATATTCCAAATTTGACCTTGAATTTCCAATTTAATATAGCTATCATAACATTTGTGTCATCTGCATAGCATAACATACTATTCATCTACACTTACCCATTGATTTTCATCCATTTGCAATCATTCATTTACGTTTCTTTCATCTATATCTCAGTATTTGAATTGACTTATGATTTTGTCTTTGTCATGCATAGGATCAAGGTTAACGTTCAAGATTAGAGGTCACTTTCTTTGTTTTGTTTTGACCAATCCATATATGCCTCTATCATGCCATGCATCGTCCTTGATTGTTTTTTTTTATTTCGTTTTTAACTTCAATAAATTTCGTTAGAGTGGACTTTTTTGATTTCTCGTTATTTTGTTGTTAGGTTTTGATTTTAGTTGATTAAGTCACACATAATGTAGTCATTCATGCATATTGTTTCATTCACGTCATGTAAAGATCAAGGGTCGGTCTTTTCTTTCCTTTTTCTTTACTGTAATGCTTTGTTTTTTATTTTTCATATATAAAATTTAATTAAATTTCATGATTTGATTTCATTTGTTTTTTAATTTCCTTTCAAATTTAAAACTTCATATAATTAGATTTTAATTTAATTTCATAATTTGATTTCATTAAGTTTTTAATTTTCTTTTGAATTTTTTTTTAATCTCATATAATTTGATTTTCATTAATTTTCCATAATTTGGTTTTTTTTCTTTATTTTCATAGTTAGAGGTTAAGAATTTTTTTATATGTCTGATGCGCATTTCATTTAATATTTCTCTAATCTTTGTTCAAAATCCACAATAGTTTTACATCCAACAAGAATCCATGTGCTAACTAAATCAATAGATAAAAATCAAATTACAATTCCAAACCAACTTCCAATTTCATAAAAAAAAATGTGCAGGAATTTACAGACAGTTTTCAAATTTCGCAAAAAAAAATCTCTTTTTGCATAATCGTACAGCCATATATCTTCTCTCTTACATATATCTCTTGTATAGGTGACTCGTTTTCCTCCTTTATTCGAAACCACATATTTACTTATGTCTGTTTGAATTTATTTCCATTCATCTATGGAGGTTTTAGTTTTCACAGCAGAAAGAGGAGAGTGTTTCTTAAAGATGACAGCAAGGAGGGGGATTGCATTTTGGGTTTTAGGGTTCATTATGCATTCACTTAAGCACTTGGATCCGGGTCGGAGAACCCAGCCCGTCCGCTCTAGAATATGCCCAGTTGGGCCTCACTTTCCCATCCATTAATATCACGGAAGTTTTACCCCATACCCCTACACTTATACCTATACCCCTACATTAAAAAAATTTGGACCAAAATATCCTCGTATAAAAATTTATTATTTTTTAATTTTTTTATATTTTTTTATTTGTTTACCGGAAGACTTTTTGGAAGACTTCCGGTTTACATTTTTTTAGTATGTTTACCGGAAAACTTTTTGGAAGTCTTCCGCTACATATTTTTTTCGTTTGTTTATCGGAAGACTTTTTGGAAGTCTTCCGGTTCATGTTTTTTTTTAATTTGTAATTAATATTTAAGATTTATTAATTTTATATAAAGACCAATTTAGTAAATTTTTGAATATTATACTTAAAATATAAAAATTCTATAAATAGAGAATCATTTTCGGAATATTTTCTATTTACTATAATTATTAGAATACTAGGATTAAAATCATTTATTTTAAATGATCATAATAGTATAATTTTCTCAAATATCTTATTAATCTTAAACATTAATAAATAAAATAAATTTAAATATAAGATATAAGTTTACATTATTCAATATATTTAATCAAATGAAAACATATGTGATAAATAAATAATGTATTTTAACTTAAAATGATCACAATAAGTTAACTTGCAAAATAATATAAGTAATAAATTAATAATGTATTTTATTTAAAATAAGCACAATAATAAAATACGCAAATAATGTGTTTTATTTATAGGACTGATATAGTTTTGTTGATTATTTAATTTTGAATACTACTATGAATATAGTATTTAATCTATACTTTAGAACTCACATAATTATAAATATAAAAAATATTGTTTTATTACCCATATTTTTATTTAATTAAAAAAATAAGAATATCAATTTATTATTTGTTTTTCATTTTTGTTTGATCTTTTTAATTATTTCACTTTATTTAATATTTTTAATAAAATAAATAATATATTTTATTTAAAGTAAGCACATTATAGAATATGCAAAAAATTTATAAATAAAAAAAAGATTAATTATTTCACTTTCTTATTTTTTTTAATTAAATAAAAATATGGGTAATAAAACAATATTTTTTATATTTATAATTATATGAGTTCTAAAGTATAGATTAAATACTATATTCATAGTAGTATTTAAAATTAAATAATCAATAAAACTATATCAGTCCTATAAATAAAACACATTATTTGCGTATTCTATTATTGTGATTATTTTAAATAAAATACATTATTAATTTATTACTTATATTATTTTGCAAGTTAACTTATTGTGATCATTTTAAGTTAAAATACATTATTTATTTATCACATATGTTTTCATTTGATTAAATATATTGAATAATGTAAACTTATATCCTATATTTAAATTTATTTTATTTATTAATGTTTAAGATTAATAAGATATTTAAAAAAACTTTACTATTATGATCATTTAAAATAAATGATTTTAATCTCATTGCATTCTAATAATTATAGCAAATAGAAAATATTCTGAAAATAATTCTCTATTTATAGAATTTTTATATTTTAAGTATAATATTCAAAAATTCACTAAATTGGTCTTTATATAAAGTTAATAAATATTAAATATTAATTACTAATTAAAAAAAAATATGAACCGGAAGACTTCCAAAAAGTCTTCCGGTAAACAAACGAAAAAATATGAACCGGAAGACTTCCAAAAAGTCTTCCGGTAAACATACGAAAAAAAATGTGAACCGGAAGACTTCCAAAAAGTCTTTCGGTAAACAAATAAAAAAATATAAAAAAATTAAAAAATAATAAATTTTTATACGAGGATATTTTGGTCCAAAAATTTTTAATGTAGGGGTATAGGTACAAGTGTAGGGGTATGAGGTAAAACTTCCTAATATCACCCCCTCTAGGCCCATAGTTTTGTTTCCCTTTTTCTTGTTTTAATTTTTTTTAGGTAGCATAATTAGCTTGCTTCTTTTTTATTTTACCTTTTAATGTTTTCTTTTATATATATATATATATATATATATATATATATATATATATATATATATATATATATATATATATATATATATATATATATATATATATATATATATATATATATATATATATTGTATAACCATTCATTTTTTTCATTATATTTCTCATATTCATATTTTTTTTACTAGAAATAAATTTAGAGTTTAATATTTTTTAGTTATTTCTATTCAAATTTTTTTTCTCCCTTTTAAAGAATTAGAACAAATTAAGAGATGTTGCATATATAGATCAATTTACATTTCTCAAAAGCCTTTTCAAACCTCTTAAGATTTAATATTTACTCTTGTTATCATTGATCCTCGATTTAAAGTACATTTGCTTGCGTGGTTCATTCATTATGAATGTGAGGTTTTGATTATATAACTTTATGTGTAAAGTTTTAATTACTAAACAGTAGAGAGAGGATGTACAAAAAAATCAACCTTTCAAACAATTCAAACTCTTGATTAAGATTAAATTAGTTTTCAAAACCCTACTAATTTCAAGTTATTCTCAAAGTCATATCAACTCAATTTCAAATTTTTTTTCCACATAACACCCAAAAGAAGAGGACTATTGGAATCTAGCATTCTAGCAAGACTCTCGAATGATCATTCTCGAGCCTCGTGCATTAGGGTAGTTGTTCATTATCCTCTTTTGTCTTCAAAACACTTAATCTTAACTTAGAAAAATAAGAGTCGTTAAGATCTAGCATCTTGGCATAACTCTTTGAACGATTGATTATCATCAAAAGCTCGTTGTCCATCAAACAATCTCAGTTTTAACTTGGATGAATAAGAGTCGTTGAGATCTAGCATATTGGCATAACTATTTGAACAATTGATTATCATGAGGAGTTCCTTGTCCAAGAGGAACAACATATTCATCATCAAATGGACAATGATGAGCATGTCAATGAAGATTGGGTGCACCATACCGCTTCAACCGAGGATGAAAATGATCAGGGTTGGGGGCAATGAAAATACACAGGGTGGACCATAATGCGACAATTTTATCATCCGTATCAAGGGGGTTCTGAAGCACCTCCTTCTCCTCCACAACCACAATCCTTTGAAATTCTTGACATGATGCGATCTATGCAACTAGAACAACAAACCTTTATGAGGGCTCAGGACGAGCGGTTTGCTCAAATCAATAGCCAGCTCCAGACGCAAAATCAAAGGTTAGATACTTTTTCAATGAATATGGATGCAAGGTTCGAGGCTCTAGCTGCCTCAAATGAACGCTAGGAGCAGGCCATCTCCCACAGCATAAACCACTTGAACAGCGTTGTTGAGCAGTTTACCGACTTGGTCGGTCCATACCGCAATCCACATTTCTATGGGAGGGGACGAGGATATTAGTTCATGCTTGCATCTTATTACATGTGTTGTTTTTTTTGCTTTGTTTCTTAGTTTCTTCATGTAACAATGTTTGCATTTCACATTGTCTTATGTCCTTTGAGTTTCTATTTGAATTTTTTTTAATCTATAAAATGTTTATCCATTGATTTCCTTTTCATTGACTGTATTTTGTGTGAATACTCATTGATGCTAGTTATTACCTGTTGAGCATTTATGTGATTTGAACACCTAATTCTTAACCTATCTCTTTCTCTTTTTGATGTTGTCAAAAGGGGAGAAGAGAGTGTGCCAAGCCAAGACAACAGTTTGATACTTTGAAGAAGTATAGAATGGAAAAAGGAAGACTTTGTGAATTGGGCATTAAGTAAGGAGGAGGCTATTAACATTGGACATTAACCAAGGGGCAGTATGTGAGGGCAAATCCTCATGTACCATACATACTTGGGTTTCGATAATGACAAAACGCAATCATGGATGAATCGGTCTTTGGACTTTACCACCACAAGGCAAGTGCATATCACATCTCTCATATCTTTCTTATGTCTATCTAACTTGCCATATTAAGATCAATATAGGGGGAAGATCATTGGTTATGTCTGGAAGCACAAAATCCACAAAAACAAGCATTTGTACAAATCTGCAGGCTTTGAGTCGACCACAGGTCGACGCATGGTCAGCGCATGGAGTAATGCAATTTCCCACGGGTCGGCGCATGCTGACCTATGGTCGACGCATGCTGTTAAGATTTTGAATCTGCCTAAAACTGCAGGCTATGCGTCGATGCATAGTCCTGCTATGGTCGACCGTTCGCTCGTTTATGCTGTTGCTGAAGACTTTCCACTTTGTTTGAAAAGTTGTTAAGACTGTTGGTTTTTTGTTACTATATATAGTAGTTTTCTGTTCTTTTCTCATCAACAATTGAAACATTAAGTCAATTGCACAAGAACAAGAAAAGTGAAATAGGTGCCCTAGTTCTCTTCATCTTCATCCTCAACATTTCACAATACAACAATTACACACAACAATTTTTGATGTGCATCGTGGTCTGTTCAAGGTGATAACGTCTGAAGCCGTCGATTGGAAATCAGGTTCGAGCTGAGTTTGGGGTAGGTTTTTCTTGAATAAAACCTTGAAGGTTTTTTCCTCCAAGATTCTTCAAATTTAGGGGTTTTTGGTACGAATCGTCTCTACAACATTTAGCTGAGAAAAGGTGATTGAGGAACGGTGGGTTCGGTCAATCTAGTAGCGACAATCGGTGAATTACGTAGGAGAAATTCGGGTTCGATTTATTGGTGTTTGAGATCAGTCGGTCCGGGGTTTGAAGAACGCAAGGTTATTCAACAAAGGGGCTGTAATCGAAGGTCTATTCACTACAATCGGAGGACTTGATTCAACTTGAATCAAGGAACAAGGAGAGAAAGCATCATCAACAACCAGATATTTTGTTTGTATATTTTGCTTGTCTATCCTTGTATAAACGTTTCAACTCTACAGGTGATATCTATATTATATCAAGCTCAATTTTAGTTTTAGAATTGAAGGCAGACGTACCTCGAAGCGAGGACGGCGGGGAACTGCCTCAACAAATCTTTGTCTCCTTTACTTTTCAGCATTTTCATTTTTGCTTGATAATTGAGTAATTTAAGTATAAGAAATTTTATCAAGTTAACATTGGTTTGAGTAAGTGATTAACACTGTTTTTAACTCTAGTACAATAGTGTATTGTACAAGGAAGCTAGAGTCACTTACTCAAGACAAAACTCACTTGGAGTGCCTCGCACGCCAAGTGTTTGATAAATTGCCTACACCAAAATTCACTTGTATTGTTTACATATTTTGGTTGGCATTGTGTAGCATTGGAACTAGTCTTACTAATTAGTGATATTAATCAATTGATAGTGTGACTAGTGTGGTGATTCTATTTGCTCATTATCATTTCCATAAGGCTAGACGCATATCCGGTCTTCTAATAACGGTTCGTTATAGACGGTATTTTTCCACGCCTGCTTCCGCAAATCAAATATTTTTAAAACCAATTTTTAATTGGTAGTGCCGACTGATTTTTTAATTGGGATCTATTTACCCCCCTTCTAGATCCGTGCCATCGTCTAACAAGTGGTATCAGGAGCGCCGATTCACTCCGTGCTTCAAATATAACTTTGATAGAAAATGGCTAACGAACCTAAAGGGGCTTATAATAGAGCTCCTGTTTTTAATGGAGAAAATTACAGTTATTTGAAGGACTGTATGCGGGTGCACATAAATTCCATAGATAGAAAAGTGTGTAATGTTATTCTCAATGGTCCAATGGAAATAACTATTACAAAGCGAATAATGAGATTGTGCCTAAGCCTGAAGCACAATGAACTGATGATGATGAAAAGAAATATAACTATGATTGGAAAGTCAAGAATATTTTGATCTCCTCATTAGGAGTTGATGAATATTATCGGGTTTCTCATTGTCTTGCGGCAAAAGCTATGTGGGACTCATTGCAAGTCACCCATGAGGGGACTAATGATGTTAAGCTAGTTAGAATTAACACACTAACACAAGAGTTTGATCTCTTTTACATGGAGCAAGGGGAAACCATTGCGGACATGCAAAAGAGATTCACTCATCTCATCAATAGATTGTATTCACTAGGTAGGCCAGTGGCCAATGATGTTGCTACTAACAAAATTTTGAGATGTCTTAATAGGGAATGGCAGCCGAAGGTAACCGCCATCAAGGAAGCAAATGACCTCACAATTTTGGATCTAACAACATTGTTTGGAAAGCTGAAAGAGCATGAACAAGTGCTCTCAAGCCTAGAGCAACATGAAAAGAAAGAAAAGAAGGACAAAGCAAAGATAGTTGAAAAGAAATCTATTGCTCTCAAGAGTTCCTCCTCAAAGTCTAAATCTAAGGAGCATAGTGATTATACGTCGAGTGACGAAGAAGAAGATGACAAGAGTGAGGACATGGGGCTGTTCGTAAAGCGTTACAGCCGCTACGTGAGAAAGAATGGCATCCAACACCCCGGGAATAACCTTGTCAACTTCCGAAAGCAATCTAGGTACTCTAGAAATGATGACACCAAGGGAAATAAAACTAGAGGATCATGTTATACCTGTGGGGATCATGTTAGAAAAAGTATGGTGAATCCATATCAAAAATACAAATATGTTATAAGGAATCAAGATAGCAAAGGAAATTCAAAAGTTAACAAATATGTTTCTCTATTGTTGCAAGAAAGGCCATTCCATTGCTAAGTTCCGTTTTAGGAGATTTCTAGTTCCTAAAGGAGTTTATCAATGGTTGCCCAAATGCGACCATTTTGTTACTCACAACTTAGGACCCAATTCAACCCCCCCCCCCCCATTTTCTTGTGTTTTTCACACCTTTAGAAGATCTTAAAGAAATATAACTACTTTGACTGTAAACCTTATTCCACACCATATAATCCAAGTGTTAAACTGTTTAAGAATACCAGTGATAGTGTTATATAAATTGAATATGTGAGCATCATTGTCAGTCTTAGGTATTCCATTGTTTATACTAGACCAGACATTGCATATGTCATCGGGTTTTTGTGCAGGTTTATAAGTATACCGAGTAATGAGCATTGGAAAGCATTAAGAGATTAAGGTGATACCTTTAAAGGACCATGAATCTCAATTTATATTATCAAAGATTTCCTTTTGTACTTGATGGATACAATGATGCGGATTGGAACACCTTATCAGATGATTTCCAAAGCAACTAATGGTTGTATATTAAGTAGAATAGGAGGAGTTGTATCTTGGAAATCAAGAAATTGACTATCTTGGTATAGCCCACGATGGATTCTAAAATGATAGCACTAGAAATTTCTAGTGAAGAAGCGAGTTGGTTAAGATGCTTGATAGCTAAGATCCCTTTATGGGAAGAACCTATTTCAGTTGTGTTGATCCACTATGATAGTATCGTGACTATTGCAAATATTCATAATCGTTAATATAATAGAGAGAGATGTCAAATAAGAAGGAAGCACATTAATGTTAGAGATTGTATCTTGAAAAGAGATGTAAGAGATGTCCAAAAAAAATCCAAGAAGATAGGACTAACGCCTATAAAGGAATAAGTTATTCATCATGGTAACCCGATCTAATAGACCGGAGATCCCAAGAAATAGGTTCAACGAGTAATAATAAGTTGTAATTAATATGAGATGATCATGCTAGTATGAATAAGAGAATTATGAATCCTAAAGCGATAAGAGGATTGATAGATTCACGCGTGTGATTGTGGAACTTAGGCAAGTTCCTATAGAATTTTGAGGCTGAATTCCTAGATCCTTCACTAAATTGGGATAGACGTGCAAGGTCATTAAAGCACGAGCTTATTAGAATACACTTAAATAAAAGGTTATGTGTGGGTTTGATGTAAGAGATAAAGTTCACGGCAATTTTGTCACTCTTGTTGAATCGAAATCTTACTTGTTACGTAAAGGTTTAAGTTGTAGACACCTCTATTTATGCACAATCTTAGAAATGTTTGACGTTACTTCTTAAATAACTTTTTTTTTATAATTTAAGTGAGGAATTGTTGAAAATCAAAGGATTGATAGGGAATTGGAAATGATTATTGCCTTTAAGTTGGCGATAAATAAGCATATGTAAGAAATGATGTGTGTAGATGCGAATTTGAACATTTTCATTAAAGTCCCACATTTTAGAAATACCACACTTTAGTAATGCTTATATATATATATATATATATATATATATATATATATATATATATATATATATATATATATATATATATATATATATATATATATATATATATATATATATATATATATATATATATATATATATATATATATATATATATATATATATAGTGTTCTCTTGGGGTATTCCCCAAGGAGTACACAATTTTTTATATAGTTTTCACAATTTTGTGTTGCCTTCCTCATCTCCATGTTTCCTTGTATACCAAATTTCATAATGGCTAATTTTGGATCATATCTGCTCCATTCATTTCATAATGGCTAATTTTGGATCATGTCTGCTCCATTTTCCCCCATGTTTTCTTTTATTCGTGTCAAAATTCCACCTATAAATAAAGGGTTTCCCATTACATTATCTCCACTTTAGATTTTCACTTTCTAAAATGTCTCATATCTTTCCTCTTCACTTCATCTATAATTTTATTTTCTGTTTTTATTTTCAAGTGTCTTCTTCACGCCATCTACGACATGTATAAAAATCAAATACTAAGAGTGGTATTTATATCATATTTGACTAGTTATAGTGTCATTAGAGGGTGTAATTCTAGATCAATGATTTATCGTGTAAGTAATAATTGTACAATATATAACTAAATTGTTTTATCCTGAAGGCTTCGTTGTAGAGTGATTGATTTGTATAATTTTAAATAGTATTGTGAAACGTTTTAAAAAGAGCGACTTAGTCTGAACTCGATCCAATAACTTTTTCAATGACAGTTTTTTTAATCGATATATAGTTCAACTTACTCCAAAAATAACTATTTTAACTTACTCTAAATAATAACTTTTAAATTGAATCTAACTTAAAAATTAAACGTACATTTTATTTAATTAATCATTTAATTAGATCTAATTTAAAAACTATCTAAAATAAGTTAAAAAATTACTAGCTATGAAACGGAAGCCACACTTATTCAACAAACAAAAACAATAGAAAACCACACGTGCGTTTACTTTGACCGTTAGTCCTTCTCATATACTTCTCACTTATGCATACCAAATATATGAATGAAGACCAGTCTATAAAAAGAAAAGTTCTCCCAAAATAAAATTAAAACTTTTCAAATTTGAAGGCCGTTAAATTATATATTTTCATTTAGGGATAGATTGTTTTAAGAATATTTAAAAATTAATATATTAAATTAAAATTATTAAACTTATGATATATTATTATTGAATCTATAATTTAAATCAAATCATAAAATTAAAATGTAAAAATGATATTGCGAATGTCATTTGAAATATTGTTGAAATTATCAATTATATTTTTTAACACGTAAGAAACTGATATAATGACTTATAATAAAAAGTGAAGTAAGTAGTAAACAAAATCATGTATTTAAATAAGATGAGTACTAAATTTTAAAATAATAGTATTAACAAATTAAATTAGTTTCTAAATATTTTATAATTAATTATCCGTCTTAAATGATGCTATTATTATATTTTTAGTTGTTTGTCAAATATATATATATATATATATATATATATATATATATATATATATATATATATATATATATATATATATATATATATATATATATATATTGATCTGACCTGATCAAAAATGGATCGCTGGCTGCCACACGTCTTCTACTTGTTGTCTGCTCACCGGTATTGAAGAAGTGGAGGGGGTGTACCTGCAAGACACTTCGATGCTAAAGTAAGCGTATGGACAGAGTGATCACAAGCACAGAAAAAGGGGTAAGAAGTGAATTATCTGACCCTCTTGTGAAAAAGGGTATTTATAGAGAGACCCCAGCGTTGGGCCAACGGTCACTTGTGTTGGGTTGGATTGTCAGACCCAACCTAGGTGACTGCTAGGGCTTACGTGGCGTAGTGAAGATCAGGATGTGGTTTTCGCCCTAGGCCAACTGTCACGTGATCTCCGGAAAGTGGGTTTGACATGCTCTTTCGGAGGTGGGCAATTGGTCGGTGACGTGTCCCCGCGGAGGGGAGCACGTGGATAACGTGTGTAGGACACGTTGCACTGCCCGACAGGGGAGCGGGTTCTGCCCGCGGAGGGGCAGGTCCTGTCCGCGGAGAGGGCGATGTCTGGTCGACGGGAGAGTCTTGTGCTCGACATGGAAGGGGTAGGTTCTGCCCGTGGAGGGGCATTACCTGTCCGTCGGGACCTTGTGCTCGGGGGCTGCGACCCAAGTTGGACTGGACTTGACAGGATATTATTGGGCTGGGCCTGCCTGGCCACGCCGGGGCCCAAGCTAGAACATATATATATAGGATCAACTTACTCCAAAAGCAATTTTTTTATAACTTATTCCACAATCATAGTTTTTAAATCAACTTACTGCCAAGCCTTAACTTATTCCATAATTAACTTACTGTCAGGCCTTAAAATTTACACAACCATTACCCACAAATGTAATTCTAAAATTGTATATTTATATTATCGCTTAATAATCAAATGATTATCAGACTATCCTAATTATGCAAGAAAATACTCGTATAATTAAGTCTCAAAAATTAAACACATAATTGTGTTTATGTCATGTACATACCGGTATAATAAACCGGTTGTACTCGAAGGGTGTTAAAAATATTCTAAATAAAATTAACACTCATAAAAAATATTCTTAATAAAATAAAATTAGTATTTAAATTTTCCTCATAATTAAAAAAAATTAAGTTGAATACATAAAATAAAAATTGATATAGTTAAACATTATCGATTCAACAAACAATAACCAAATGAGGTTTTCCCAAATCCCATTTGATTACCCATAGTAATAACTATTTTATCCAAAAACAACTCAATCGATCTTTTACACCAAATTCATAATGGTACGTGTATATATAACTCATATTATAACAACTTCAACACTTATCTCAACATTTTTGAGATATTACTATAAATTAAGGTCAAGGGTTAAGAAAAACCTCATTTGGCTTAAATGCAAACGCACAGAAAATACAGAATACAAACCATATTAAACACATCAATAAAAAAATAGGATTAACATAACCCTTGCCACTGATAAGAGGGGAAGGGAATCTTCATCATTCTGCTACCTAAAAATTCCGGTAAACAAATATTCCCCTTACAATAAAAAAACTTGAACAATATATTAAATAACACATAATAATATATCGTTTGAATTAATGATTTAATTATAACCTAAGGTTTGATACCCATTTGTTGGAATTAAATCATTTGAATTAATAATTTAACGTAACTAAGGTCTGATAACATTTATAAAATTATAGAATCGAGAATTTGATTTTAGATCATTTGACGTAACTACCTTGTTTTCTTTGTTAACCCTAACCCTTGTGTGTTTCTTGATCATTAAGAAACCGTTTATACTTTGTTTAAAGGTATCCGATTCACAACAAAGATCATTTGACTTTTGTGGTTCTTACTCAACCGGTATTCTTTATGCCTCGAATTCTCGTCATGGAGAGAAGAGATAATTTGCTTGTTGTACGGTATATTGGGGAACATAGTCTTATACAGTGTGATGGTCATTTATGGTTCCCATTATTCCTAAATGGATCATCCTTTGATACTCAATTATTTAATTAATTAAATATTATTCCTAAAATCTTAATAACCTTTTTAACATTATTTGATCACTTAATTATTTAAAGGCACATCATTGATAAAATAGCTAATATAATAAATAGATATATTTGACCACATAATTATTAAAATATTAATATATTACTAAATATTCTAATATATATATATATATATATATATATATATATATATATATATATATATATATATATATATATATATATATATATATTTTAGATTTAATTTCCTATTTTAAGATTATACTATATTGACTTTTTTTATATAAAATTTTAATTTTGCTAAGTACCAATTTAAATTCACATACTTCAAAAAATATATTCTTATATTTTGCTAATTACTATAAACTTTTTATAAAAGAAACTAAAATGAAAAATGTTTAAGCTGTTTCCTGGATGTTTCGTTTGAACACCAAATATGATTTTGTTATCCAACCTAACCTTATTTAAGATTTGAAGGAAGATGGCATGATAGAGAATAGTTATTATGTGAGACACATGAATGAAAGTGTTTTAGTTAAACCTAATGCGTTGAAGAAATTAACCAGCTGGCTTTAGAGACAGCTTTTAAAGCATGATGCAGCCAACAAAAGATTCAATACATCCTATACATTCTCTACGGATTTACTATTATTCAAATAAATTACTACTTTTTACATTTAGTAATATATTAAAATTTAGAATCTCTTTTATATATATATATATATATATATATATATATATATATATATATATATATATATATATATATATATATATATATATATATATATATATATATATATATATATATATATATATATATATATATATATATATATATATATATATATATATATATATATATATATATATATATATATTAAATAAGAGTTATTTCTCAATCTCAAAATATAAGTGATTTTGTCAAAATAGTTTGTATCAAATTATAATTTATTTTACGACCCCAATGTAACTAATAATAATTTTTTTAATATTGTCCTCTATAATTTATTACTTCCTCTAGTTCTTTTGCATTAAAGATATTTTATTTTTTAAAATTTATTAAATAGTTAATGTATTTGATTTATAATACAAATCAAGTATATTAATTATTCAATGAATTTAAAAATATGAAGTGATTTTTATAGAAAAGATGGGAGAGTACTATTTTTACTTCCAATTTTTTTTTAAAAAATTTCATCTATAATAAATAAAGAACAATAATGTAAAATCGTGCATAATTTATCTTTTCAATATATCATTGATTATGTTTCTTAATTTGCGTAAAATATACAAAAGCGTCTTATAATTTGGAACAGAAGGAATATAAGGTAGTCGTAGTTAGGGGTGTAAAACGGGTCTTATAATTTGGAACAAAAGGAATATAAGGTAGTCGTAGTTAGGGGTGTAAAACGGGTTCGATCAGTTGCACATATTTGTTTTATTCGTACTTTAATGTGGGACAGGTCAAGAATTTAGATCTTCACCCCTAATGTGTCCATTCTATTTCTACTCATTTTTTCTCAGATTTTTACTAGCACGGACATTTACATCAACTTTTGCGTTTTTAAATTTACAAAGTACAATGTCCGCGAGTTTTCTCTGCCTTGTTCTCACTTTTTACGAGACAGACGTAGGTTTAGGTTCAGACTCTCAACTATGTCCGCAATCTCATTTTTTTTATAGATTTATGATGGTATTAAAATGCCCATTTATCATCCCTAATTGCAGTTTTACTATAAAAAAAATTAATATAAATTTATTTTATCACAATTTAATTGTGACAAATATTTATGAGACTGTTATTTAAATTAAATTTAACCGTGACAAATGTTGAATTTGTAAAGGAATTTGTTTTCCACGTCTTCAAAAACGACATGTTAAACACAACACATACTACTTTGATTTCTTCATATAATTGTCAATCACGATGGATGGATTGCACAACTATTAAGTGGCCCAATTCTTGTCTAAACATCACTATATAATTTGAGACAATGGAACATGTTATAATTATGATTCAAATCTCCTTAATAAAAAGTCAAATCTCATTGTGTCCTCTGAATACAGAATTCATGTTAGTTACGTAAAAAAAAAAATTCAAAAAGAAACTATTTATAGTCTTCGGGACACAATATTTTTGTGTGATCTTTTTGTTTGGCCAAAAAACCTAATAAAATTGAGATCCTTTATACTCCCCTTGAATTAACTAAAAATAATGTTATTCAATGTCATTTTTCTAAAAAGAATTTAAAATGAGTGATATTAATTGTTATTAAAATACATTAACGTTCAAACGGATATTTTTGTGCTCGTTTGTCTGTTTTTTTTAAATATGTTTACGCGTAAAAAATAAATAGATATTTTTTAATTTTAATTTTAATTTTAATTTTAATTATTTGTATAATAAATTATGTGGTATAAACTCTCATATTCATTTGTATGTTTTTTAGTATACACATATAAATTATAAAATATTGTTTTTTCATAATTTATTTATCAAGTTAAATTAGTATGTAGTATGAAATGTTTATTTTCATCTCAATTTTATCTCTCTAGTTACATGAATATCTCTTTAATATTTTTCTTCGGTTCTCGTTCTGCTTATTTTATCTATATCTATAATTTATAATTTATAATCTATATTTATAATTTATAATCTATAATCTATAACATCTATAAAGGCAAAATATGATGTTTTAGTGTAGTTTATTTCTCTACAAATTTTACCCTTACTTTAATGTATAACTTATTCAATAACTTCTGTTAACTTATTACCAAACTTTCTACTATTAACTTCCTACTTAACTTCTATTTAAAGTTAATATTAAATAAAAAATATTATTTAAATTTTTATGTGTGTTCATTAGAAAAACGGGCAGAGGGGCATGCGAGTGCCCGTTTGGACGCTAGTATATATAAAGGTAAAACTTGGTTTTGGTGTAGGTTAATTTTTTTATACCAATTTTACCCTTATTTTAAAATGTATAACTTATACAATAATTTTTATTGAATCATTACTATCGTCTTTCATATGACTTCTTACTAATAATTTCTTACATAATTTCCATTTAAATTAACATTAAATAAAAAATATCATTTATATTTTTACGCGTGTGCATTAAAAAGCGGACCGAAGAGTTGTTAATATCTAAGATTTTATCCAATTCCAAGTAATCAAACAATACAATGAAATGAATAAAATTAAAAGTGTGTAAGGAATCAATCAAAATGGTTAAATTTAAAAAGTTAGTGGATACATTAAAATTAAAAAAGATAGTATGAAAACTAAAAAAAAAAAACCTCTTCTCTGTAAAAAAAAAAAATAAAAAATCTTCATATTTATGTTATCAACTTTTTTCCTTACTTCACTACCTCCAAACAAATTAAAAACAAAAAATTAATAAGAATTATTAAAAGAATATAGGAGAAAAATTAAAGTTGAATTAGAGAAATTTTATAAAAAAGTTTGTCATTACCATTATTATCTTTCTCTTTCATTCTCATCCTCGCCTTCTTTTTTCTATATTTTCATTTGTTTCTCCACCTTTTTTTCTCTCTCACTCTTCTTCTTTTTTATCTAGTGGGAGGAATATAAAATGGGGAGGAGTGGTTTTTTGGTTTTAAAATTGTATAGAAGTTACCAAAACTGAAGAATATAATTTTCTAATCTATTTAAAAAAAATAGAATAAAAGAATTAATTTATCTATAGACTAGTATCTAGAGAGACACTCTCGTGTCTGTCTCTCCGCTTTTTTAATGTTCAGACGTTTAAAAATATAAATGTATTTTTTGCGTGTTTATTTTTGTTTTTTAATTTAAATTTTATATTATAAAAATTGAATGAAATAGTTGCGCAAACTACCATATATCAGTTAATAGAAAAAAAAATATTAAAAAAGAAGTTGAATTTTAAAATAAAAAACAAAAAGCTACCCCAAATCCAAATTTTCCCTTTATATCTTCTTTATCTATAGATAAATGAAGTGCGTGGAAAAAAGAGCGCACATTTCATATTTGTGGATTGTTGTTATTGTACTAATTTTATGTTGATACTCCAAGACTTGCGTTTCAATTTTATGATGACAACTTAAGTTTCAAATTGTATAACTTATATCGATGAGATTATTATTGGTTGTTAAGTATTATTCATATTATTGGTTGTTGAGATAATTTTAAAGCATTATTTCTCAAAAATCGATTGTGTCCATTATAATTTCTCTTTTCTATATAATTAATGAAGCATAATTTTTCAAAAATATTTGTCTAGATTGTGTCCATTATAATTTCTTTTTCCTGTATAATTAATGAAGCATAATTTTTCAAAAATATTTGTCAAAATAGGTAACTATCATTCTCAACGCTCTAATACTGCATTGCATGCATAACTACTTTTGTTAAGAAACAAAGATTGATGATCTGTGGATCCTATGAGAGTTGTGGAAATGAATGAATTGATTTGAGAGTAGTACACTTCACGTACGCACAAGGAACATAGTGTTGGCTCATATTTAATTTTTGGTCTCTCCAATTGAATATAGATCTCATACTTTCTTCCTATTTTCATATGAAATCTAAACTGAACCCACAATCGCTACATCCTAGGCTGCACCAGGAGCACTTCATATATTCTAAGGTACAAATGAAATAAATAAATAAAAACCACACCTTTAAATATCACTACCGTATTTTTCAACCAAAAAAGTATAGTTACAAACATTTTGTATCTTTATAAAATACTACAAAATTTATGTTTTCATCCTTCCTAGTACTTTTGTGTATTGTACATATAAACGGTCAATGTTATTTTATTTTTATGTTATAAATAATCAGATGTTTGTCTCTAAATCATCTCATTCTTTATTTATAATAAATTATATTTATTAAATTGTTTATATGATGTTTTATAAATAAGATCAATAAAATTGTAGAAAATTATATCAATAAAATAATATAAACAAAATATTTTTATATTTTTTTTCTTTTCTTT
The DNA here is from genome assembly GCA_963859935.3 of Lathyrus sativus. NCBI lineage: Eukaryota > Viridiplantae > Streptophyta > Magnoliopsida > Fabales > Fabaceae > Lathyrus > Lathyrus sativus. The sequence continues at coordinate 618,855,739 of OZ012739.1, read as the reverse complement.
TATCTTCTTTCTCCTTATTTTATAATATATTATCAGCACGAAACTTTAAAATTTAAAATGTAGTGTATTTCTTTTTTTATACTAGGAAAATGCTAATGCGTGTCACTGGAATACTGGTTAAGAGATTAAAAATGTAAAATACATGTTTTTTTAAAAATATGTGTATTTAATGTATTGAAAACTATTAGAATATTAATAGTAATTCATATTTATTTAGTTGTACTATTTTCTTAGCCCCTAAGTTTGTTAGAGGGTATTTTAGTATTTTATCTTATTCTAGTAACCCTAGTTTTAGCTTATAAATAGGGTGACAATCATTGTAACTTTTATCATGTTTTTGTAGTCGTCATTCTTAATAGAATATTTCCTTTCATCATCATTTATTCACCTTGCACCAACAATTGGTATCTAGAGCTCCGGTTCAGATTCATTGGGAAACACGGGAAACACGAGTGAACGTGAGGTCTTGTGTGTTTGATTTTGATTCTTAGATTCGTGTTGAATCTTGAACAAAATCTGATCAGAATTTTATTCTGTGGGTTGGGAAACACTGTGTGAGAAACATTGAGTGTATTGTGCAAGGTGAAGATGAACGGAAACGGCAACATGAACACCAAGCTTCCAGTATTTGACGGTAAAAACTGGAATCGTTGGATGATCCAAATGCGTGTATTGTTTGGTGCTCAAGATGTTTTAGATCTTGTCACTGATGGTTATGTTCCGGTAGCAGCAGATGCAACAGATGAACAGAAAAACGCGCAGAAGGAAGTAAGGAAGAAGGATCAGAAAACATTATTCTTTATTCATCAATGTGTTGATGTAAATGTGTTTGAGAAGATTGCAGATTCAACGACAGCAAAGGCTGCGTGGGACACACTGGTTAGATGTTATGGTGGTGACGCATCAGTGAAGAAGGTGAAGCTTCAGTCCTTGAGAAAGCAATATGAGAATCTCAACATGAAGAATAATGATAAAGTTTCTGAATACATCTCCAGAGTGATTCTGATCACTAATGAGATGAAGGCGTGTGGAGAAACTCTTTCTGAAGAAACAATCATGGAGAAGGTATTGAGATCCCTTACCTCTCAATTTGATTACATTGTGGTAGCAATAGAACATTCCAAAGATCTGAGTACCATGAGAATTGAAGAGCTGCAGAGCAGTTTAGAAGCGCAAGAGTTGCGTTTGACTGAAAGAACTTCTGAAAGGGAAGTAGAGCAGCAGGCTCTGAAAGCAACTTCTGATAGGAGGTATCAGAAGCAGTCAGAAGCCAAGAGAAGATCTGATGGTGGTCAGAAGTCAGAAAGCTCAATCTCTGATAGGCAAAAGAATGCTCAGAAGGGAAAAGAGAAGTATGACAAGAAGAAGATCCAATGTTACTGTTGTAAGAAGTTTGGTCACTTTGCTAGAGATCGTTGGTCAAACAAGGAGAAGAAATCAGAAGAAGCAAATATAGCCAGAAGTTCTGATGACGAATCTGTGCTATTGATGGCCTCTGAATCTGATGATCTGACAGACTGGTGGTATATGGACACTGGCTGTTCAAATCATCTTACTGGAAACAAGAAATGGCTGGTTGACTTTGACTCTGAAAAGAGGACAAAGATCAGATGTGCTGATGACAAATATCTTAATGCAGAAGGTATGGGAAATGTCAGAGTGACTCTGAACAATGGGAAAACAGCATTGATTCAGAACGTGTGGTATGTACCTGGAATCAGAAGCAATCTGATGAGTGTGGGACAATTAATTGAGAAAGGTTTTTCAGTTACCATGAAGGACAATCTTCTGAAGTTGTATGACTGCAATCAGAATTTGATTATGGAGTCAGAACAGGGAAGGAATAGAACATTCAAGGTGAATGTCAGAACTGCAGACTCAGAATGTCTTAGTGCAACAAGTGCTGAGAAGGAGAGTGAGCTGTGGCACAGAAGATTTGGTCATTTGAATTTCAGAAGCTTAAAACATCTGAATTCAAAGAAGCTGGTACATGGAATTCCTGCAATTAAGAAGCCTGAGAAGTCATGCAAAGTTTGCATGGAAGGAAAACAACCACGTTTGCCATTTGCGTCAGAAGTTGCTCCAAGAGCAAAACATGCCTTGGGAGTTGTACATTCTGATGTGTGTGGTCCATTTCCAGTAGCATCAATTGGAGGGAATAAATACTTTGTGTTATTTGTTGATGAATTCACAAGAATGACATGGGTATCCCTTATTAAGTTCAAACACGAGGTGTTTGATGAATTCAAGAAATTCAGAATGAAGGCTGAGAATCAGAGTGGTCAGAAGTTGAAGATTCTTAGAACTGATGGTGGAGGTGAGTATAACTCCAAAGAGTTCCAGAAGTTCTGTGAGGAGAATGGAATTGAGCATGAGGTTACTGCTCCTTATACCCCTCAACACAATGGTCTTGCTGAAAGAAGAAACCGTATTTTGCTTGATATGGTGAGAAGCATGCTAAAGGAGAAGAAGCTTCCTCAGAAGCTCTGGGGAGAAGCTGTTGCCACTGCAATGTATGTACTCAACAGATGTCCTACGAAGAAGTTGAAGGAAATAGTTCCAATACAGAAGTGGACTGGAGATAAGAAAAGTGTTAGTCATCTGAAGGTATTTGGTTCTGTTTGCTATAAACATGTTCCAGAAGCCAGAAGACAGAAGCTGGGTGATAGAAGCAAAGTGATGATTCTGATAGGGTACCACAGTACCGGTGCATACAAGCTCTATTGTCCAGAAACCAATAAAATTGAATTCAGCAGAGATGTGATTGTGAAGGAATCAGAAGTTTGGAATTGGGATAAGTCCCAATCTGATTCTGATGTTAGAACTCCTGAAGAAAGGTCAGAGTTAAGAATTTCTGAAGTTGGAGTAAATTCTGACGTTGATTCTGACTCTGATAGTGATTCTGACTCTGGAGAAGACTCAGAAGATGAAGGTGACTCTGATGATCTAGACTCTGATGATCCAGACTCTGAAGATGGCTAAGGCTCTGGAGGAAGTCAAGCCTCTGAAGCTAGAAATTCTGAAGTTCAAGACTCTGGAAATATGCCAGATCCTGAAGTTGGTCAAAGCTCTAGAGAAAGTCAATCATCTGAAGCCCAAGACTCTGAACAAGTTCAGAGACCACAAAGAATCAAAAGCGTTCCCAGAAGATTTGCAGAATTTAACATGCTGCAAGACACTAAAGTAGACTCTGAAGAAGAAGTTATTCAGTGTGCCATGTTAGTAGACTCTGAACCTATAAGTACAGAGGAGGCTCTTAAGCAGAAGCTCTGGCTGAAGGCCATGAAAGAAGAACTTGATGCTATAGAGAGAAACAAGACTTGGAAGCTGACAGAACTTCCAAAAGACAAGAAAGCCATCAGCGTCAGATGGGTTTTCAAGCAGAAGTTAAAGCCAGATGGTTCAATTGGCAAACATAAAGCAAGGTTGGTAGCCAGAGGATTTCTACAAAAACCTGGGCTGGATTACTCTGAAGTGTTTGCACCTGTAGCAAGACATGAAACAATCAGAATGGTGATTGCAATAGCTGCTAACAGGAATTGGCCTCTGATGCATTTAAATGTAAAATCTGCATTTCTGAACGGTCCATTAGAAGAAGAAGTTTACGTGTCACAACCTCCTGGATTTGTGAAAAAGAATCAGGAAGGGATGGTGTACAGATTATACAAAGCTCTATATGGATTGAAACAAGCGCCCAGAGCTTGGAATCAGAAGATTGATTCATTTTTCAAGAAGCAAGGCTTTCAAAAATGTGAGATGGAGTACGGTGTCTATGTTCAGCATACTTCTGAAGGCAATATGACTCTGGTATGTTTATATGTTGATGATATACTGCTGACTGGAAGTTCTGAACAGGAGGTAGCCACGTTCAAGAAGGTTCTAATGAATGAATTTGAAATGACTGATCTAGGCAAAATGACATACTTTCTAGGGATGGAGTTCAGATATTCTGAGAAAGGTATCATTTTGCATCAGCTCAAGTATGAATTAGAACTTCTGAAGAGATTTGATTTGAAGAATTGTAAGATGGCTGTCACACCTTCTGATAAAAATCAGAAACTGGATTCAGACTCTGAAGGAAAGGATGTGGACGCTACAACCTTTAAACAGTTGGTTGGTTCTCTGAGGTATCTGTGCAATACCATACCTGTTATTTGCTACTCAGTTGGGATGGTTGGTAGGTTCATGAGTAAACCTAAGTGGTCCCATTACCAAGCTACTGTCAGGATTCTGAGGTATATCAAAGGAACTCTGAAGTATGGAGTGTTATTTCCCTCTGGAGGAAATAATGAGTCAGAACTTCTGAGTTATTCAGACTCTGATTGGTGTGGAGACAGAGTTGACAGAAGAAGTACATCTGGGTACTTGTTCAAATTTCTGGGAGGTTCCATTTCTTGGTGTTCTAAGAAGCAACCTGTTGTGGCGTTGTCAACCTGTGAAGCTGAATACATTGCAGGTGCTGTTACTGCATGCCAAACTGTGTGGATTCTGAATCTGTTGCAGAATCTGAAGATTAAAGTAGACAAACCTCTGAAGTTGATGATTGACAACAAGTCTGCAATCAATCTTGCCAGAAACCCAGTGTTGCATGGGAGAAGTAAGCATATTGAGACCAAGTATCATTTTCTGAGACATCAAGTTCAAAGTGGAGTGTTAGAAGTTGTACACTGCAGCACTCAGAAGCAGTTGGCAGATGTTCTGACGAAAGCTATCAAGACTGATCAATTTCTTAGACTAAGGGATGGAATTGGTGTTACAAGTTTTGATGGAATATGAATTAAGGGATGGTATTAGAATATTAATAGTAATTCATATTTATTTAGTTGTACTATTTTCTTAGCCCCTAAGTTTGTTAGAGGGTATTTTAGTATTTTATCTTATTCTAGTAACCCTAGTTTTAGCTTATAAATAGGGTGACAATCATTGTAACTTTTATCATGTTTTTGTAGCCGTCATTCTTAATAGAATATTTCCTTTCATCATCATTTATTCACCTTGCACCAACAAAAACACAAATAATTAGCAGTTTAAAAGAATATTGTGTGTATTTAATAAAAAATATATAGTGTTTTCATTATTTGAAATTCTTAACAAGTGCTTCGGAGACACTGGTTAGCATGACCCTTTATATTATATACTTTCTATCTGATATTTATAGATATATTGATTAACAAATAAAAAAAAATAATGATGATTTTAATACATCTCATAAAAATTACATGAATTATGTTAATGCAATCTAATGGATAATAAAGATAATACAAATTTTTTTATATATAATTCTTGAAGAATTTATCAAGCATTCTTGAAGGATAGTCAAAAAAAAATTTTTATATAATTTTAGAAGAACTTATTCATCATTCCTGAAGGATAACTAAACAATTTCTTTTATATAGTTTTTGAAGAAATTATCAAACATCCCTTAAAGATAGCAAACCAAATTGTTCATATAATCCCTTACAAACTTATCAAGTATTCATAAAGGATAGTAAAAACAAATTATTTTTTGAGCTATTAGATACATATTATATCTATTATAACTATTGGCAAATGCATGCATCCTATTAATGATATTAGTCTTTTGTGTGTGATGCTTATTTGAATTATACAAAATTGATCAAAGTAGAGATTAAAGTACTCATATTTATTGGAATTTTAAATTGGGATTTACGAGAAATAATACTATTTTATAATTATTTAACCATTTTTTTGTTTATAAATGTCAAAATTGAATTCATGTTTGATCACGTAATATATGATAGTATGATAGACTAATTAGATTCATTTTAAATCATATTATTACAATGAAATTGAATATTATTTAATTGTGTCATATATATTGAAGTAAAAAAAATTGACAATGTTAGAAAAAGGTGCTCATAGTAGCAAAAATAAATAAAATATTTGTTATCGTTGTGGAAGAAAAGGTCATTGGAGTCGCATTTGTTGTTGGAAATAATAATATATTTCCATTAAAGTTGTTCTAAAATGACAAAGTGGGTGTTATAATAAATGCTTAGTCCCACATTGGAAGAGGAGTAAAATTAAATAGCATTTATAAGGCACTTGGAACAATGTAATTTCCAAAAGAGCCAAAAAGGATAAAGTGCCACATAGTCATATGTGGTAGTGCCAAAACTTATGTCACTTGTCTCATACAAAACACCCCTCGCCGGTGGCGACACCGGCTCCGGCTCCGGAACCGGACCCGGGGGCGTAGAGGCGCTAGTGGCGGCTTGTAGACAATCATTCACTCATAAATTCTGAAATCCTCTTCCATATAATTCCAACGTCTTCCTTGCATTCGAAACTTCACCAGTCTTGTGCAGTTTCGAGAAAAAGGCTGACTTATCCTGGGTATTCAGGTCGTTCCAACTCTAAGACGATTTGAGAGTGTGCTTGAAATACTTTTAAGGAAAGTGATTTCGTTCACGATTCAGTCTGGATCCATTCGACATAGAAGGGCTATCTAACAATCTTAAAAGTATTTGTATCATGGATTCCGACGCTGCTGTTTCAAGTATCAAAGTCATGAATCAGGATCTTGTCAAATTGGATCGCTTCGATGGAAACAACTTTACCAGATGGCAAGACAAGATGACGTTCCTACTTACTGCACTCAAGGTTCACTACGTCTTGAATCCCGATCTGACACCAATTCCAGAACCAACTGAAGATGATTCTGACGAACTCAAGAAGAAGCGCATGCTGCGAAGGGAGGACGAATTATTATGCCGTGGGCATATTCTGAACACGCTGTCTGACCGCCTATACGACCTATACACAGACAATCCGTCCGCTAGAGACATATGGAATTCACTGGAGTTTAAATTCAAAGCCGAAGAAGAAGGTACGAAAAAGTTCCTAATTTCTAAATACTTTGATTTTAAATTTATAGATTCCAAGCCCATACTTCCTCAAGTGCACGAATTGCAAGTCCTGGTAAACAAAATCAAAGCGGTGAAAATAGACATTCCTGAAACCTTTCAAGTTGGTGCAATCATTGCGAAGTTACCAAGTTCGTGGAAAGGCTATAAAAAGAAACTGTTGCACAGTTCTGATGACTTTTCCTTGGAGAAAATCCAGAAGCATCTTCGAATCGAGGAGGAATCGAAGGAGAGGGAAAAATCAGAATCTGCGGGTCTTTCCAAAGCCAATGCTGTGACCAGAAAGGAAAAGAAAAAACATGATGTCAAGAAAAGTCACATCGCACCAAAAAAGGAACATACCAAGTTCAAGAACTTCGGTGGTCCGAAGGGTCCGAAAAATGGATGCTTTGTATGTGGAAAACCTGGACATTATGCTCGAGATTGCAGGCATAATAAATCAAAAAAGGAGATCAATGCAGTGAATGCTAATGATGATATAATTGCTACTGTGAGCGAAATTATGGCAATCAAAGGCAAAGTCCAAGGCTGGTGGTATGATACATGTGCCACGGTTCATGTCTCATATGACAGGGCTGCATTCAAAACATATTCTGAGACAAATGATGGACAAGAAGTACAAATGGGAAATGAAGTGCGATCCAAAGTTGTTGGAACCGGAACGGTCGAACTCAACTTCACTTCTGGAAAGAAAGTTACTCTTGTTAATGTGCTTCATGTCCCAGACATGAATAGGAATCTTGTTAGTGGGGATTTATTGGGAAAACCGGGTATTAAATCTGTGTATGAATCGGGCAAACTTATTTTGACCCGTAATGGTGTGTTTGTTGGAAAAGGATATTCCGCTGAAGGAATGATCAAACTATGTATTACTGATAACATGATTAATGAAATTTCTAATTCTGCTTACATGCTTGACTCAGTTACTTTATGGCACAATAGATTAGCACATATTGGTATTAGTTCAATGAAGAGACTAATTAAACTTGGCTTGATATCATGTAATATCAAAGATTTCAATAAATGTGAATTATGTGTTAAATCAAAAATGATTAAGAAACCTTTCAAAAGTGTTGAAAGAAATACAAATCTGCTTGATCTTGTGCATTCAGATTTGTGCGAATTTAATGGCATGTTGACCCGTGGGGGAAATAGATATTTCATTACATTTATTGATGATTGTTCTAGATACACTTATGTATATCTCTTAAAGCATAAAGATGAGGCTTTTAATGCCTTTAAGAGTTACAAAGCAGAAGTGGAAAATCAATTAAGTAGAAGTATAAAAGTCCTTAGGAGTGATAGGGGCGGTGAATACTTTTCTACTGAATTTGATGCATTTTGTGAAGAACATGGTATAATACATGAATGTTCGGCACCTAGAACACCACAACAAAATGGCATAGCAGAAAGAAAGAATCGAACATATCAAGAAATGATGAATGCCATGTTATTGCATTCCGAACTACCTTTCAATTTGTGGGGCGAAGCTTTATTATCCGCTTGTCACATAATAAATAGAATTCCCTTAAAGAAAAGTGGAATTTCTCCATATGAGGTATGGAAGGGCATGACACCAAATATTGGCTATTTTAAGGTGTGGGTGTGTGTGGCATATTACAAAAACATGGATCCTAAGAGAACCAAGTTGGGTCCTCGAGGGATAAGATGTGCATTTGTAGGATATGCACAAAATAGCAAAGCATATAGACTGTTAAATTTAGAGTCTAATATTATTGTTGAATCCCGGGATGTAGAATTCTTTGAAAACCTTATAACTAAGGATAAAGAATCAGAGTCGGCCATAAATAAAGAATCTTGTGAAAAAGACTCTTCTCGGATTGTAGAAATACAACCTGAAGATACATCTCGAATAAATGAACCACGGCCTGAACCTAGGATAAGCAAAAGAGTCCGGAAAATAAAGAACCTAGGACCAGACGAAATTGATTCTCAATCCATTTCATTTTATCTGGTTGAAGGAAATAATACAAATTTTATTAAAAGCATTCCGGTAATTCTTCAAGTAGGGGAAGATCCTAAAACTTATAAGGAAGCAATAGCTTCAAGAGACTCCTCCTTTTGGAAAGATGCTATCCGAGATGAAATGGATTCAATTATGTCCAACCACACTTGGGAACTTGTTGATTTACCAAAGGGATCAAGACCCATTGGATGCAAGTGGGTGTTTAAAAAGAAATATCATAGTGATGGTACATTAAACACTTATAAAGCAAGATTAGTGGCAAAAGGATTTAGACAAAAAGAAGGTATAGATTATTTTGACACTTATGCACCTGTAGCGAGAACAACCACTATAAGGTTGTTATTTGCTTTAGCATCTTTAAATGATCTGATTGTTCATCAAATGGATGTTAAAACAACATTCCTAAACGGAGACCTCGATGAGGAAATCTACATGGAACAACCAGAAGGACACGTCCTTCCTGGAAATGAACAGAAGGTGTGCAAACTTGTCAAATCTCTATATGGCTTAAAACAAGCACCAAAACAATGGCATCAAAAGTTTGACTCTACGATAATGTCAAATGGATTTATTCCTAATTCTTGTGACAAGTGTTTATATACAAAAGTGTATAATAACACTGTAATATTTTTGTGTCTTTATGTTGATGACATGCTAATAATTAGCAATAGACTTAATGGAATTTTAGAAACAAAAAGGTTTCTAACTTCCACTTTCAAGATGAAAGATCTTGGGCTTGTTGACACAATTTTAGGAATAAAAGTTAAGCAAAATAGTGGGGGTTATGAACTTAATCAAACACATTATATTGAGAAAATGCTTGATAAGTTCAAACACCTGAAATTCAAGGAAGTAACTACTCCATTTGATCATGTAATCAAACTTGAAAAGAATGATGGAAGAGCAGTGGCTCAATTAGAATATGCAAGCGCGATCGGATGTCTTATGTACTTAATGCAATGTACTAGACCCGATATATCATTTGCAGTTAGTAAAATGAGTAGATTTACTAGTAATCCAAGTAATGAACATTGGAAGGCAATCACGAGGATATTTGGTTATTTGTTGAAAACCAAAGATCTTGACCTTCATTATGGTAGGTTTCCGGCTATATTAGAAGGATATACCGATGCCAGTTGGATCTCTGACGTGGGAAATCACAAATCTACAACTGGGTGGATATTTACACTAGCTGGAGGAGCAATTTCTTGGAAGAGCAAGAAACAAACATGCATTACTCTTTCGACCATGGAATCAGAATTCGTGGCTCTCGCTTCCGCTAGTCAAGAGGCAGAGTGGTTAAGGGATCTTCTTTTGGAAGTTCCATTGGCTAAAGACAATGTTTCAAAGGTAATGATACACTGCGATAGTCAGGCCACCTTGGCAAGAGCATTTAGCGAAGTGTATAATGGAAAGTCCAGGCATATAGGACTTAGACATTCGTTCGTAAGAAAACTGATTAAGGATGGAATCATTTCACTTACGTATATACGAACAAGCTATAATTTGGCTGATCCGTTTACTAAGCCACTGGCCAGAGACTTAGTAAGAACAACCTCGAGAGGTATGGGGTTGAAACTCCTTGAGTAAGAGTTCCGACAATGGCGGCAACCCAATCTTAAGTTAACAGAACATTAACGTTAAGATTTTCAATGGGTAACAACAAGTCGTTGATTTGGATAATTGTCTAACACTTCATAATTATGTTGACATTAGAAATGAGGGTTGAGTTTTATCTTAAACTCTTAATGAAGTTCAATACCGAGGGTACGTATCTATTGGACACAGATACTATATGAACTTCACCTATGTGAATTATGAGATGGTGCCGTCTCAAAGTGAGAGTTGGAGTTTCTCTCATGAAAAATTCATGAAACAGGATAGCACATGGCCATAAATAAGTGCTAAGCGAGTTATGCAGAGGAAGAATCTTTAAGGAGTGTGTGTAAGGTAACACCGGTCTATTCATATGGATTCATGGTTTAAAAGCATTGCTACCTAATATTCCGATTAAACCTTGTGTTATTCTTACTAAGGTTAAGTTTAAAATTGAAAGATACTTAACTGTATTAATACTTCTTATGTCCCATTTCTGGAATTATTATTTTGTCATTATTAGAACAAGTGGGGGATTGTTGGAAATAATAATATATTTCCATTAAAGTTGTTCCAAAATGAAAAAGTGGGTGTTATAATAAGTGCTTAGTCCCACATTGGAAAAGGAGTAAAATTAAATAGCATTTATAAGGCACTTGGAACAATGTAATTTCCAAAAGAGCCAAAAAGGATAAAGTGCCACATAGTCATATGTGGTAGTGCCAAAACATATGTCACTTGTCTCATACAAAACACCCCTCGCCGGTGTCGCCACCGGCGACACCGGCTCCGGCTCCGGCTCCGGCTCCGGAACCGGACCCGGGGGCGTGGGCGTAGAGGCGCTAGTGGCGGCTTGTAGACGGCACTTGAGCACTTAGGCACGACGCATCGGAGCAATCGGGCTATAAATATATGCTTCATAATTCGAAATCATTCACTCATAAATTCTGAAATCCTCTTCCATATAATTCCAACGTCTTCCTTGCATTCGAAACTTCAACAGTCTTGTGCAGTTTCGAGAAAAAGGTTGACTTATCCTGGGTATTCAGGCCGTTCCAACTCTAAGACGATTTGAGAGTGTGCTTGAAATACTTTTAAGGAAAGTGATTTCGTTCACGATTCAGTCTGGATCCATTCGACATAGAAGGGCTATCTAACATTTGTTGTACACCAAAACACTTCGTTGATAGTGCAATTACTCGTACAATTTTCAAAAATAAAAAATATTTCTCTTATTTAACAAAGCGAAAAAATTGATGTCAGCACTATATATGGCTCCTTAAAAATGATTGAAGATTCCGGAAGAGCCAACGTATTATTATGTGGAGGAACAATATTACACATTGAGAATACATTATATTCTTCTAAATATTAAAAAAAATTATTAAGTTTCAAAGATATTCGCCTAAATGGATACCATATTAAAATAAAAGATGATGGAGGTGTCAAATATCTTTGTATTACACAACATAACTTGGACAGAAAATGTATAATGGAAAAGCTACCAACTTCTTCCTCAGGCTTGTACTACACTTATATTCAATCAAATAAGTTATCGTGTAACTCTTCCTCACAAGGAAAGTTGATAACTCGGCCAGCATTAACAAAATTTGAAAATGAGTCTCAATTTTTTAGAGCGTATACATGATGATATTTGTGGGCCAATACACCCATCATGTGGACCATTTAAATATTTTATGGTCTTAGACGATGCATCAACTATATGGTCACATGTTTGTTTATTGTCAACTCACAACCAGATGTTTGCGAGGTTATTAGCTCAACTAATTCATAATAAGAGCTCATGTCCTTGATTATCTTGTCAAGAAAATACGTCTTGATAATGCTGCAAAAATTTCATCTCAAGCATTTTATGAGTATTGTATGTCTATTGGAATTGACATTGAACATCCACTAGTACATGTTCATACACAAAATGGACTTGCAGAATCATTTATTAAACGTATAAAATTAATTGCAAGACCATTTATTATGAGATGCAAATTCCCAATTTATGCTTTGGTACATGCAATTCTGCATGCTGCAACATTGATTCGCATCAGGCCAACGATTTATCACACCTCTTCCCATTTATAATTTTTTATAAAGAACTTAATATTTCTTATCTAAGAAATTTTGGATGTGAGGTGTATGTCCAAACGCATTAAGATAAGTTCTCAAAGGAAGATGGGAATATATGTTGGATATGAATCTCCATATATTGTAAAGTACCTTAAACCAACAACGGGAGATTTATTCACTGCTCGTTTTGCTGATTTTCATTTTGATGAATCAAAATTTCCAGCATTAGGGGAGAGAGTAAGAAGTTGGAAAAAGAGATAAGTTGGAATGAATTATCATTATCTCATATTGATCTTCGAACAAAACAATGTGAACTAGAAGTTCAAAAGATGATTCACTTGAAAAACTTAGAAAATCAATTACTAGTGCACTCACTGATCCAAAAAGTGTGACTAAATCATATATATACCAGCTGCAAGTGCTCCAACAAAAATGGATATCCCTACTGGACAATCTAATGAGTCTCAACCACACATGAAGTATGGCAGACCAATCGGTTCCAAAGATAAAAATCCTCGAATAAGAAAATGAGCTAAGAATAAAGATGGCCCAAGTGAGGATATAGAAAATCTAAAAGAATCTTCAAACATAATAAACATTTCATCTTCAAAAGAGATTGATCAGGTACCAGAAACTCATGAAAATAAAGGGATCTCAATAAATTTTATCCATAATGGAATACAATGGAACCGACATGAAGTCGACATAGATGATATTTTTCATGCAATATAGCGTTAAATGTGATAAGTGACAGAGGATCATGAACCTACGTCTATTAAAAGTTGTAGACAAAGTGACGATTGCCCAAAATAGAAAGATGCAATTGAAGCAGAATTAAACTCACTTCACAAGAGACATGTTTTTAGACTTGTAGTCCAAACACCTCAAGATGTGAAGCCAATTATATACAAATGGGTTTTTGTGTGAAAAAGAAATGAAAATAATGAAATTGGGAAATATAAATCTCGAATTATCGCTCAAGGATTTTCGCAAAGACCTGAAATTTATTTGGATGAGACTTATTCGTCGATAATGGATGCAAGTAGTTTTTGATATTTAATAAGCCTTGTAGCACATGAAAGGGTTAATTTGCACGTGATGGACGTTGTAACAACTTATTTGTATAGTTCACTTGATAGTGACATTTACATGAAACTCCCTGAAGGGTTCAATATACCATAGGCACGTTGGTCTTACCAAATGATCAGAATCTGAGATGGGCCAAAGGCAAGCGTCTGTGATTCTGGGTGTGAAAGCGGAGGAGGGGATGTACTTGCAAGGCACTCTGATGCTAAAGTAAGAAAAGGAGCAAGAGAGCGAGCAAGTACAGAATATGTGTGTTTCAGGGTGAAAAATTGGATACCTAACCCTCTCAAATGAGATGGTTTTTATAATGCCCCCAGCACTTGGCCATTGGTCCCTATTTTCGGAGTGAGATAACTGCTTCTCGAAGAATAGGTAACTGCCAGAAATAGCAGTTGGGACGGGCATACGTGCCCATAACTAGTCGTTGGCGCAGGCAAATGCGTAGTTATGGGCACAAGTGTCTTGGCTTTTTCTGGATGGTGGAACTGTGCGTGACGGGAAGATACTGATGGGGAGAAGTGTTGTGACCAAGGGTAAATAGGTCAGTTTCCCCTGTTGGAGGGGCAGAAAGGTAAACTTTCCACCAAAGAGTTTTGACTTAGACGATTGGGTCGTTTTGGGAGCAGAAGTGGGTTGGGCTATGCCTAGTCATTGGGTCATGCTTAGCCATTGGGCCAGTCCGGAACAGTAGCCCCCAAGTCGTTGCTATTAGGCACGATAGTGCTGATTTAAGGATGGTCTGCTTCCCAGGCATAGTCGTCGTGAGCTCCTTTGTGTTCAAATGAACACTTGCCCAGGCACCAGGAATGTTGGTGTCGGGGAGCTTGGGATCCGAAGAGACCAACGGTTAATGGGATCTGAAGAGTGAGAATGCCATGTGTGCCTCAAGTTGTGTGCTGCATTAAATGTGTGATGATGACCAGGCTAGGGTCATGATGATGCCCTACCCGCGTGTGCTCGTGCACGTTCTTGTCATTTGCCTATAAAAAGCGAGAGGGTTCGTTCATTCAGAACTTTCACTTCTCTTTCTTATTGCCTGTTTCTTCGTCTTCCGATTGTTACCTTCAAGTTTGCTTCGACCACCGTACGATGTTTGACCAGAGTTGTTTTGGGTCCAGAACTTCTTCCTCGACCACGTAAGTACATTGATTCCTTGTTTATTCCTTGTTTTTCTGATTTGACGTCTTAGAATTCATGTGGTTAGGACTGAAATGACATAGTTATAGGGTGTATTCACGGTGGCTGTTGGTGGTAGGCGGTGGCGCAGCCATCTGTCTGCTGTTGGTGTTGTAGTTGCTATTTTTAGGAAGGGCAAGTTAGCAACTCATTCGTTTTAGTTGATCTCGGGGTAAAGAAGATACGAAAGTGCCATTGCCGTCGGGGCCATGGTCCATGGTGGTTTCCCCGTGGGAGTTCTAGGTTTCATGTACGGGGACCGTCCCTAGAGGCGCTAGGGAGAACTACAGGGAATTTCCCCATTTGTTTAGCTAAGCCATTTGAGTAGGGCTTAGGTCGAGGACCTTGTCCTTGGCCCTTTGTGTGCTCTTTCACTTGACTAGAAGTGGAAGGGTGGATTTGATTTTATCATCGAGTTCACTTTTTCCTCTGCTTTTCAGGTAAAAGAGATGTCGCACAAAGTAGACGAGGATGAACATCCCAGGGACTTGTCTAAGGATAGCTCTTTGGAGGACACCGAGACAGACAATGACTCCTCGTCTCCTGAGGTTGTGGGGACATCTGCTGCAAGGTTATCGGTGAATAAGAGGATGGTGGCCGATCCAATGGAGCATGCCTCTCTTTTTGCTTCGTATACAGGGAGATATTTCCCATGTACGAGTACATTTTTAAAGAGATAGGGTTGAGGTTTCCCTTTCCAGATTTTCAACGGGCCGTTTTCGTGCACCTCGACCTGGCGCCCTCTCAACTGCACCCAAAATCCATTGCCTTCATGCGGGCGTATGAACTGGTGTGCGAGTATTTTCAAATCGGGGCCACCCTCCCACTTTTCTACACCATATTTTATCTTCAACCGCAGGTGTCGGGGAGAAAGTTTGGTTGGGTTTCCTTGAAGCAGGGGAGGAAGTTGTTCAAGCCCTTCTCTGAATCTATCTGGACTTTTAAGGAGATATTCTACGTGATCGAGCAGGTGTTGGAGAAGGCTACCGACTCAACTTTTGTATGGGAGGTCTCCACTGACGAAAACGGAGAGGACCTGATAGATGAGGAGGGCAAAATAGTTTCCCGGGGGCTATTTATTTTCCCCTTCTGCTGAAGCGGGGATCACTTCACCTGTTCGACTGATGAGTACATAGTTGTTCCTCACCAGTTGGTGGATGATGATCGGGCCAGTTATGCCAAGTTGGTGGCCTTCGTGGACGGTTTCCTTCCTGCTCAATGTGTGACTCGCGCCGGGAAGGTTCTTTATGAGGAAGATAGGGGGAAACAGGTGGAAGCTATCGTACCTCGAAAAAAGCACGATCCTTCGCGAATGGTCGCGGAAAACAGAGTCGCCACCGAACTTTATTTATCCCAAGAAGGGATAGGAAAATATCGAGAAAACCTTTAGGGAAAAAACATGGTCATCCCAACCAAGTTCTAGGTTTGGGAGTCGGTTACATGAGGGGAAGGTATTAGCACCCCTCACGTCCGTTATACTCAATGGGAACCTTTTGATTCGATTCATGAGAAATGTTAGGTTAGCTTCTTTGTTTTCTTCTAAGGAAATAAAGTGAAAAGGTAAGTAAAAGAGTTTAGATTGCTAAGGAGAAATGGGTGGTTTTTAGGTTAAGGTGCTCGCCAAGGATTAGGGCCCTTGTGCTTACGTATTTTCACTCGAAAGAAATGAAGAATCAGAGCTTCTGTAGTTCATGGGACTACGGTAGAAGAGAGAGAAGGTTGCTCGCTAGGATCATCGTAATCCTATGCCTACGTATTGTTATTGACATATGAGAAATCAGAGCGTCCATAGTTCGGACTACGGATGAAAAAGAGAGGAGGTTCCTCGCTAGGATCTCACAATCCAATGCCTATGTATTCTCATTGATAAATGAGAAATCGGAGCGTCCGTAGTTTGGACTATGGATGTTGGTTTGTTTTATTGAAAGATACTTAGTCGCATTCGACCGGAAATATTGCTTTACCCAAACGGGTGTGGAGAGGACGCTTGCATCACTTTGAATGGATTTCCATATATCAACATTCATGGGAAACACGCCGCTTATCTCGACTCAAATAGGTTATGGACAAAGCAATATTTTGCGTCGTCCCAAGTGTTGCACCCTAAAAATTTGCTCAACCTTATTCAATTGGTTTATGTTTCATCATCATTAGCATTTGCACATAGAGTCATGTACATAGACTAACCATCTGCATAGCATAAGCATAGCAAGTCATTCAACAGGGGACCAATCATTATTTTCATCTCTAGAGGCCTAGCAAGAGGTTATTATCCTAATTCCATCCTATTCAAGTCATCAGGAAAAAATTTGAAAGCAAAGAGTTCAGCAGATCAAGCCTTGGGTCTATCTCCTAGCTGAGGGTATCTGAGGATCAACAAGAGGGTTATGAGCTGTGAAATGAAAGCATGGAGAGCATCTAGACATCTTGAGAGACTTATAAAGTCATTTGGAGAAGAAAGCAAGTCATTGATGAAAGCACAAGAGCTATAGTGGAAGACAGTCAACTAGGGTTTCATCTGGGTCAACCCTAGGTCAACCCTAGGTCAATTGACTGACTTAAGAGGGCATTCAAGTCTATTGGAGAGATGTGGGGATCATCATTGAACATATAAAGAAGGATATGGAGATATGACAAGGAGAATTCAAGAGAAATCAAGGAGAAGAGGAGTTACTAAATTAGGGTTTCTCTGTAAAATCCCCTAGTTTAGGTCAAATTTCCAAGCAAGATAAGTCAAAATGCTAGCTTCAAATGGCTTCTTGGCCAACATGAAACTTGTAGAGAATCTCAAGACCTTTAATTTGAGTGGTGGAAGACCTCAAGGAGATTTATGGAACTCAAGTTATGGTCCTTACAAGTTACAGGTCATCTGAGGTGTCTGAATTTTTGTCTGTGAAAGTGACTTGACTTCCAAGCTAGTTTTGCCCCTCAAGGAGATTTCAAATGGATTCTTGGTCAACATAAGAATTGTTCCTCATTGTCTTAGCTTTCTAGAATGGTATAGTATGCCTTCATATGATGTGAAGAACTCAACTTATGGTCTTGACAAGCAAAGGGTATTTTGGGCATTTGTGAATTACAGGTCATTTTAACCTATACCCAAAACTCATACAAGGAGGCCTCAAATGGAAAAACTTACAACATCAAACTTGCTCCAAATGGGATTTTAAGTCTAGAAAGAAGGTCACAAGTTATTGGAGAAGCTCATAGCATGGGGTTACATGATTGGTCAAAATATGAACTAAAAAGGCTTATAAAGTGAATAATTTCAAAGTGAAAAATGGTTTGGGAGATTTACAAGTCCAAATGGAGACTTCCAATATATGATTTTGAATGGAAAAACAATTCTAAGAACAATGGTTCACACACTTTTTTGTGTTTAGAAGGAAAAAATGAAGTTATCCATGGTTGCTTACCTTTTAAGAAACATAATCAAAATGAGCCAAAGTTTGAAAACAAGGGAATGTGCAAGATGGATCTAGAATGTACCATTGGGGTCTATATATTCATGAAAGATGAATTTGGCAAGGGTTGGCCTCATTTGCACCAAGAATTCCACAAGATTTCTCATTCTTTCTTCAAAAGTTTCATTCCAAATCTCTCAAATTCTTCATCAATCTTCATCAAGATCAATTCAATTTCACTCCATCATCATCTTAGATCATAATTGAAGCAAGGTTTTGGTAGTTCTCATCCATTTTCGAGTGCTTCTTTCATCAACATCAAAATCACAAGTTCAAGTGAATTGCATGATTCAAGCAAGGAACCTCCAAAATTGTGCATACAGAATTGAGTATTGAATTGGTGAATCAAGATCCAAGTCTCAAAAGCTTCATATCTTCCATTTCCATAGCTGTTTTCAAGGTTTCTCATCAGGTAAGTTTTCATTCGATTAGCTTGATTCTGTTGGTTTCACATGATTTTATTAGTGTAGACTTGATCTAGGTGGTTAGGAGATTAAGTTAGATGATTTTGGAAAGGATTGGTGATGGTTAGTGACAGGTGCCACAAACTGTTAGTGTTCGAATCTCTTGGATTAATGCGTTATAATTGTAGCTTGATTGATCAAATTAATCTCCATTAGTTGTAGTTCAGTTTAGGCTAAGTTTGGGGAAGAATCGTGTTGATGCATATCAGTGTGATTTCATGAAGGCCAGATGTTGACTTAATCGGATTTGTTGTTGTGATGAATTTCAAAGAAAACTGATGCCCTAGGATTGTAGAGGGGGAGGTCCTGAGTAAATTTCATGTTTATGGCATGTTGATTCGTGGCTTGGAGATGGAGAACAGAGAGGTGGAAGGTAGCTCGTGCATGAGCTCGCATGGCAGAAACCCTAGGTTCAGTTGAATGGAGGAAGAAGAAATAATCATAGCCCTTCATGTTGTGTTGGACTTTTGACTCGTTGAGCCATCGTGTGGCTGGCATTTAATCTGAGCAATTGGAGGGAAGGACCCTGGCCAAAACGCACCGTTTCATTAATTGAAACGGGCGGGCCTGAGTTGGATCATGCTAATCCCACCCCCCTAAACCAAGCCCAAACCAATTTCAACGTAATTCCTTTTCTTTTCTCACCCCCCAGCGTGTTTTATTTGTTTCACTAATTCTGATTGTTGTTGGGCCTTGAAGAAGGCGCTATCTGCACCCCCATTGTGAAAGCCCATCCAGATATCAACTGGGGCGAGTTTCTAAATGCACCCCTCATTCATTTCATTCAATTTTAATTTTCTTAATTCCATTAATATTTTACCAATTTTCATAAAATCATAACTAATTCATAAAAAATGCTTTTTAATCCATTCTTTTTACAATATTTTCTTTAAAATGTCTAGAATATTATAGTAAAATAAAATCTCATTTTTAGTTTTATTTCATATTTTTTCCATATTTTCTAAATAAATGTCATATTAAATAGTTCATTTCATGCATCATTTTTATGATTTTTGTTCTCTCACATGCTTTAATCTTTTTTGGTCATTCTTTTTATATTGTTTAGATGAGATGTTAAGCTTGTAGAAATATTTTAGTTCCCATTTTTAGAGGTTAATTTTAGGTGATTAATAAATGCTTGAATATCATGAACAAAACTAGGGTTTTTTAGGTGACAACTTAGGAGTTTGATTTCATTCCCCTTAGGACTTAGGGTTTGAATAGAATAGTTATGGGACTATAGGGGCTATGGGTAGTTATTAGATCCCTTAGAGAACAGTTAGGATTCCCCTACTGCTATTATTACTGTCTGTATATCTGTTGTCTGGTGTGGTGTGCCCTCTGGGGTTTATTGATTGTTTGTATGGATATTGGGTTTGTCTGGGGCCCTGGGGAAGCTGAAGATTTGTGGAGATGAAGCTATTGGAGATTCAAAGATTGAAGATCAACTGTCAGAGTTGAGGAGGAGTTTCTTGCTATCAGTTGCTGAGGAGACTAGAGTTTAGGAGCTAGGCAGAGCTCTAGATGAGAAAGATTGTTTCTCAAACATGGATTGCCTTGTCTGCATCCATTCTTCTCTGTGATTCAGAGTCTCTCTAAGACACTCACCCCCTTCCTTTGGAAGGCTTGGTGATAGTGTCTATGAGATAGAACTCTTGAGAGAAAATGTCTCTTGTGTTAGAAGCAGTCTGTTCACCACCTTTGGTAGTCAGCTGATTGCTTAACACCCAATTCACTCTTGTGACTGATCCCTCATCCTGGAGGTTTGAGCTTGAAGAAAAGCCATTGCAGATGGAAGACTGATGATCAAAGCCCTTGTCTGAAGGCCATGAAGATGGAGATTGATGCTTGTTGAAGCCTGTAGCTGATTGGAGGTTACTTGAAGCCAGATGTTGATTCAGAGCTGCTGATGCTGTTTCTTTTGCTGTATTTCATTTGCTGATGTATTGATTGGTTTTCTGGACTGTATTGTTTGCTGTTTACCCTGTCGGGTTGAAAGTGAAGCCTGTTCACTTTCGCCTATTGTCTTCTAGGTTCGAGGTTGAGTGGGACTCCCTTACCTCGCTTGTACTGTTGCATTCATGCATTTTACTGCTTTACTGTATATATCTGATATTGTTTCTGTTTCTGCCTATCCCGTAGGATCTCTGTTTCTCTCTGTGCAAGAGAGGAGCATGATAGACACTAGGTCTTAACCCATGCATGATAACATTAGGTTAGTTTGTTTCCCTTCGCAACCGTAGGTTAGAGTTCTGTCTCTTTCTTTCTCAAAACAAACAGAAAAACACATAAAGATTTCAAACACAATAAAAGACACTTCTTCCGTAAAAGAATGTGAACTCATCAAAACGTCATTTTTGTCCGCCGGGACTGTTAATCAAGAAAACCTTTTTCAGAAGGAATAAAATCAATCAAGACAAGCTTGTGTCGTACGTGGCCCGAACTACGTTTGCTCTGATCTTCCATGCTGTGTGGAAGTACGTAGGCATAGGATGCGATATCCTATCGAGCAACCTTCCCCTCCTTTCCCGTAGGTAGGCGAACTACGTTGACTCTGATTTCTCGTTCCAGGCGGGAATACGTAGGCATAAAGTGCGATACTTTGCCGAGTCATTTTTATTTTCATTTTATTTTCCTTTTCACCCTTGACCTATAGTTTAGATAGAATAACAATCCATACCCGAAAACAAGCGTGGATCCCGTCGAGTACGACGGACGTGAGGGGTGCTAATACCTTCCCCTTGCGTAACCGACTCCCGAATCCAGGTTTTGGTTGCGATGACCATACCTTTCCCGTGTTGTGCGAGGTTTACTCTGAGCGTTTCCTTTCCCTCCCGTGGGATAAATAACGCACGGTGGCGACTCTTCTGTTCAGCCGGCGCCGATTTTCGCAGTAGCGACAGCTGGCGACTCTGCTGGGGATCCAACGTCCCCTGGCTGCTAAGGACTGCGATGGTTCTTATGCATTTGGGATCCAACGTCCCTTAAGAGAGTCAATCCTAACGCTTGTTTTCCCGTCGAGGATTTTGTATGGAGTTATTGTATATTTCTAACCTTGTATTTTCAGCTTTATATATTGTTTATTATTGCTGTATTGGGGTGTGACGGGTGTTCTGATATTGAGAGATAAGCCGGACCTGGGCTTGAGTGCACCTAGAATTAGAGTAGAAATTAGTGGGCGCCCGCTTGCTTTGCTTGCTTTGGTGTCCCATGAAATCTACACTCAGACGAGGTTCTTCTGGTTGGCCTCCTGCCCCTTCCTTTGGTTGGTGTGGGTTGCTGGTTAGTTGGATTGTCGACTCTGGGGACCGATCATTTGGAAGTTGGCTGAGTGAGGCCTCTTCAGGAATTGATGATGCCACTCCTTCTGGGAATCGTATCATCAACCCTGAAAGTCTGTGACGCCGACGACCGCATAGGTTGCCGTACCTTGTGCCAGTTATAGGGCCACCCACCTGTGAGGGGATTCAGGGTTATGCAGGTAACCAGACCTCCAGACTACCGGTTATTTCTTGATCAGAGATCCTGGTTATTTATGGAGAGTCCTGAGGTCTGTCAGAGACCATTTGGAGATGTGTTCCGAGGTCTGTCAGAGACCATTTGGAGATGTGTTCTGAGGTCTGTCAGAGACCAATTATGGATGTGATTTGAGGTCTATCAGAGACCAGTGAGTTATGGTTTGAGGTCTGTCAGAGACCAGTGTTGGAGTTTTATTTCAGGTCTATCTGAGACCAGGGTTTGATGACTTCTGGACGGTCTATCTGAGACCTTTCTTGATTGGGTTTAGGCTATTCAGCTGCAGCTTTGGTCCCTGTTGAATGTTACTTGCATTGCATCCTTGCATATCCATTATCATTTGCATTTCACTAACGTGTGTCTGTGCTGCAGGTGCATTTGCATTTCCCTAGTTCTAGTGCCCAGACTTCTGAGTATTTGATCATGACTAGCCTAAGGAGAACAGTTGCCTACAAATTGCCTACGCCTGATATTGTTCCTTTACTGGGGTTGATCTCTCTTGCTGATGAGGGTGTTCGTAGGAGTTTCCGGATGAGTTATGGTAGATTACTGAGATTGGTGTGCAAACCTACAGAGGTAGAGTTAGATGGGCTGTATGCTTTGATGCAATTCTACGACCCTGCTTTGAGGTGCTTCACGTTCTCTGACTTCATTATGGGACCAACCCTGGAGGAATACGCTGAGTATGTTGAGCTGCCTGTGCAGAACCAGGTTCCATTCATTCATTATGATGCCAAGCCCAAGCCGGAGGAATTGGCAAAAGCCTTGCATGTTGATGCTTCTGAACTTGTGACTACTGTTTCCCGTGGAGTTCCAGGCTTCTCATTTCAGTTCTTAGTTGGTAAAGCCCAAGAGTACGCCAAGAATGGGTGCTGGGTTGCTTTCAATGCTGTGTTGGCTTTGTGCATCTATGGCATAGTTTTGTTCCCCAATATACCGGATTTTGTGGACTTCGATGCTTTCTACTTGTTCGCCGCTGGTAATCCTGTACCTACCTTACTCGGAGATCTCTACCACTCGCTGCATTACAAGAATGAGAAGGGAAGAGGGAAGAATGTTCATCTGTGTGTGCCCTTGTTGAGTATGTGGTTTGAGAGTCACCTTCCTAAGAGAGGATCTGCTGCAGAGACTACAGTTCCAGTTGGTTGGCCGGAGCGTTTGATGAGGTTATCGTCGGAAGATATGGAGTGGTTTGATAGAGACCTGTTGGGATCGGAGCTCATCTTCAGTTGTTCGGGGTACCCTAATGTGCCGTTGATAGGAAGAAAAGGGTGCATCAACTACAATCCTTCTCTATTCATTCGCCAGTTCGGATATGCGCTGAAGAATCCACCTCAAGAGGAAGAAGTACAGGAATCTCTGTACTTCACCGGTGACGTGAAGGGGGAGTTATTAGCCAAGTTGCGACGTGCCTGGACGCGTATTAACCGCAAAGGGAAGCCGTTGTTAGGAAAGAATGACTGTCAGGCCTATGCACCTTATAGAGCTTGGATTCAGGAGAGGGCTAGTCAGTTGAAGATGCCGTTTCCAGAGGCACCAATTCTTGATCCTATTCCGGTAGAAGAGCCGACCACTGTTTCTAGGGAAGTCTATGAACAAGTTGTGAGGGAGAAAGAAGCCTTAATGAAGATTAATGAAGGGTTAGAGCAAGAGCTAGCCCAGGCACGCAGTGAGAAGAACAAGGCCGTATATGCTTTCCAACAACAGATTGAGCTGGTAAACAGGTTAGGAGCTGAGTTGACCGAGGAAAAGAAGAAGCGCGAACGTCTGGGGCAAGAGTTCAGAAGCTCCCACGACATGCTGGAAGCCAAAAAGAAGGCGCTTGACGCAGCACACCGAGAGATATCTTCTTGCAATAAGACTTGGAATGCCACACTCACCAACCACAAGAAGAGGGAAGATAAGCTGAAGCAGCAAATTTCCGACCTCGAAGAGAAGTTGAAGTCTAGCATCAAGAAGTGTGAGGAAGAAGTAATGAACCGGTATAGCGTCCAGCATGCACTGAACAAGGCAATCAAATCCAGGGATGAAGCAGTGTCCCAGAAGCGAAAGTTAGAAGATTGCTTCGGAGAAGCAACATGGGAAGAAACTGCTGAAGACGTACGCCGTGTCCTTAAGAAGAGAAACCAGCTTGTTGAAGGGCTGCTTGATCGACCAAGCCATCCGGAGACCAAGAAGTTGTTAGAGGAGTACCAGACTTTTGGGAGGATTTGATCATTCCACTATTTGTATGCTTTATTTGCATAGTGCTGACCATCACCAGGATTGTTGGTTGAGGTCATGCCATCTTTGTACTCTCAGTGATATTGTACCCTGGGCTTATTGATTCTCTCTGCTATATATGAGGCTTTCTATGATTCAGCTCCGATATTCCTATTGTCAACACTGTCACTGCACCGGCACCCTCGCACTAGAACTGGGGGAATGAACTTCCCTAATGCACAGACACATTGCATTGCATTCATACTCATGTTGCATAACAGGTAATCTATGAATGGTGTCTTATCTCTTGCTCTGTATCAGGTACTTAACAGGATTCCAGATCAACATCCGCACCGCTATTCTACACGATCCAACTGTCGGAAAGTCATGGACCAGATTCAGAACGAGATGCAGGATGTACGCGAGAAGCTCGCCCTCTTCATGCAGACCATGGAGGCTATAGCAAAAGGGCAAGAGAATTTGCAGGCCATGGTCCAGCCTCTGTTGGCTCGCAACGCTGGTCATGGTAACGAAGATCATCAGTCTGTCCGGGTTGATACTGCTCATGGAGACGGCACCCCCACGCCAGTGGCTCCGCCTGTCGTCAATGTGAATGCTGCTAACGTCAACAACGCTACCGCTGCTGTGAATGGTAACGTCGGAGTTGGAAATGAAACTGCTGTCCATAACGCTGGGCTGGGTGATGTCAATGTGGGAGATAATCTCGGAGGCAATGGCTTTGTCAATACTGGGTTCGGATTCAACGATCAGGGATTCGACAACACTGGCAAGTATGGCTTTAATGCCCAGGGCTTTGGGCAAGATGGTTATGGTATGGTCAATCAGGGTTACGGAGGCTTTGGAAACGGAAACGGTGCTGGTTTCATGGCTGGTGGTCCTGCTGGAGGTGTTCAAGGGTACGGCAACAGAGGCCGAGTTCCGGGGATGAATCAGGTCAGAGCTGGACGTAATAATGCGTATGATGGATACGGGGCTGGAAACGGTATGTGGCAAGAGGATCAGCAGGAGGACGCCTTCTCTGGAGGAGGCTTTGAAGGGCCGATGGATGATTCTCAAAAGATTAGAATGCTGGAAGAGCAAATGAAAGGAGTCCTAAACCAGAGTGCTGTGGGTCTGGACATGGCAACAATGGGCTTGGTACCTGGGCTGAGGGTGCCAATCAAGTTCAAAGCGCCTGCGTTCGATAAGTACAAAGGAGATACATGTCCGAAGGTGCATGTCCGAGCTTATTACAGAAAGATGTCTGCATACTCCACTGACGAAAGAATGCTCATGCATTTCTTTCAGGATAGTCTATCGGGTCCTTCCCTAGAGTGGTACATGGGGTTGGAGCCCAATGATATCAAGACTTGGAAGCAATTAGCAGAGGCATTCGTAGCCCATTACAAATATAACAGTGACCTGGCACCCAATCGGGTCCAGTTGGCCGGGCTTTCGCAGAAGAAGGGGGAGAGTTTTAAAGAGTACGCGCAAAGGTGGCGCGATATGGCTGCCAGGGTTCGTCCTCCTGTGGAAGATAAAGAAATGAACGACATGTTTGTTGGCACATTCACCGGGCTGTTTCATGATATGTTGTTTCACACGTCTCTGGCCAGTTTTTCAGACCTAATTTTGATGGGTGAAAAGATTGAGCGGAACATTAAGCAAGGAAAGTTCCAGGTTGATGAATCAACTGCATCTGGCAGTAATAGAAGAGCTTATGGGGGGCGCCGTCAGGGCGAAGCTAGCGCGGTATTTGGAGGCCGAGGCCGAGGCCGAGGCAGGGGAAGAAACCAATATCGTCAGCAGCAGCAAGTGTCGAGTGTCACTATCCCTTATCAGCAACAACCAATCCAGCAACCACAACCGGTTCAGCAGCAACCAATGCCACAGCAGCAGCAGCCTCAGCAGGGGGCACAGCAAGCTCAGAGAAAATTCCAGGGTGGTAAGCCGAGAAGAGTATTTGAGAAGCCTCCCTCTAACTATGCTGATTTATTGCAGACCTTGTTGGGATTGAATCTGGTGGAGAAAAGAACCTTGGCACCGATAACGGGAGCTCCCCCGTTCGGCTATGATGCAAATAGGCGCTGCGAGTTTCATTCTGGGGCCCCGGGCCATGATATAGAAGGTTGCCATGCTTTTAAGCACGTTGTGCAGGATCTCTTGGACAACAAGTCTATCAACTTCGGAACGACCGGTGCGAATATAGTCCAGAAACCCATGCCTAATCATGGGGCGAACGCTGTTCTAACCGAGGAAGGTCTGAATCTGATTATGAATGTTGAGGATTTAAAGACGCCGCTGAGCGAGATAAAGAGTCGACTGTTGCAGGGAGGTGTTTACCCGGGTTGTAATGAGTACTGTTTAGATTGTTGGGCCCTGTCTGGGGGGTGTAAAGATCTAAAGAAAGGCATCCAGGCCTTAATTGATGATGGTATATTGCAGTTTGATAGAACAGCAACTGATGAGCCTGCAGGGGCAGTAGTAGATAATCGGAGTGATGTTGCCACAGTGACAATTCCTAGGAAGACGATCACCATTTCAGCACCAGCTCAGCGACCACCGATTACCATAACTAAAGCCGGGCCAATCCCGTATGAGAACACGAAGGCGGTCCCATGGTCATATGGGCTAGAGGTGTATTGTGACGGGATTAAAATCGATGTTAACAAGCAGTCAGCGGAGGTTGTGGATAATGTTGTGGGCTCAGGAGGCATGACGAGGAGTGGCAGGATCTTTATATCACCTGAAGTAGAGGCCGAAAGGCTAGCGAAAGGAAAAGGGAAAGCGGTTGAAAACGTTCCGGTTCAAGCAAGTGAAAAAGAAGCAGCATCTAAGGATGTAGAGGAATTCATGCGCTTGATTCGGAAAAGCGATTATAAAATTGTGGAGCATTTGCAGCAAACGCCGTCCAAAATATCTATTTTGTCATTGCTGTTGTGTTCGGAAGCCCACAGGAACGCTTTGCTGAAAGTCCTGGACACTTCTTTTGTACCACAGGATGTCTCCGTGAACCAGCTAGAAGGAGTATTGGCACATGTAAATGCGGGCCACAGTCTGGGCTTTACTGATTTCGACTTAACTCCGAAAGGAAGGGATCATAATATGGCATTACATGTATCTGTTGAGTGCAGAGGGTCGACAATGTCGCACGTATTGGTTGACACCGGGTCGTCTTTGAATGTGCTGCCTAAGAAGGCTATGATGAAGCTGGATGTTCGAGGGATTTTGTGTACACCAAGTGATTTGGTAGTCAGAGCGTTTGACGGCACGCGGAGAACAGTCTTCGGATCGATTACCTTGCCTCTGCAAGTGGGGCCGGAAGTGTTTGCCACGGAGTTTTATATCATGGATATACAGCCTGCGTACAGCTGCTTGCTGGGGAGACCTTGGATTCACGGGGCAGGGGCTGTCACGTCAACCCTGCATCAGAAGTTAAAGTATATGGTCGGAGACAGTGTAGTCACCGTGTGCGGAGAAGAAGACATCCTGGTCAGCCATCTTTCTTCGTTTAAATATGTGGAAGTCGACGGGGAGATCCACGAGACGCCATGCCAGGCATTCGAAGGTTTGCGCATTAAGGACAAGAGTCCCGGGCCAAGCAAAGTGCCGGAGATAGCTGTCTCGTCGTATAAAGAAGCCCAAGCGCTAGTGAAGGCAGGAGAAGCCACGGGCTGAGGCAAAGTATTGGACATTCCGGTGAAAATGGACCGGTTCGGACTGGGGTACCGACCGTCGTCATCAACTCCTTCCGTGGGGGCCCCTCATTTCAGAAAGTCAATCACCATCTCTGCCAGTGGAGTATGCCAGGAATCTGTCAATGCTGCTTCGGAATCCGATGAAGGGGACAGCGACTGTGATATGGATGCCTGGATTCAGCCAAGCACGCCAGGACAAGGACTGTGCAACTGGTCTATTCAGGAGCTTGTTCCTGTGACTTTTAAACAGTAATGCTTTGCTTTATTAATTGTTGAATAATCTGATGTCTTGCCCGGGGCATCGGGATTTGCTTAGGGCTGTGTTGTTATAAACATTGCTTCGTTAATCATTAAATAAATGGCGTTTTTTCATGTGTAAATACTGTAATCCCTGTCTTTCTTGTTTTGTATTTTTCAATAAAATGGCAACGTGGTTATCCGCTTTATACGCATTTTGAAGCACTTAACCCTTTCTTTTGCAGGATAACATTTTCAGATGACATCCTTGAACCACCTATGACTCGTCCCGACTTCGAGCACCCGGTATTCCAGACCGAAGAAGAGGTTGTCGAAGATAGCGACGTTCCTGAAGAACTGTCTTGGTTGGTGAAGCAAGAGGAAAGAGCCATTCTGCCTCACGACGAGGTTATCGAAATTATCAATTTGGGGTCGGAAGGGGTTGAGAAAAATATTCGTATCGGAGCCGCACTGCAGAGTGATATCAAGCGAAAACTGGTTGAAATGCTCCGAGAGTATAATGATGTATTCGCTTGGTCGTATCAAGATATGCCAGGGCTCGATACAGATATGGTTGTGCATCGTCTGCCACTGAAAGAAGACTGCCCGCCTGTCAAACAAAAACTTCGCAGAACTCGCCCAGATATGGCAATGAAGATCAAAGAGGAGGTTCAGAAACAGTGGGACGCTGGGTTCCTGGCTGTGACGAAGTATCCCTCATGGGTTGCTAACATCGTGCCAGTGCCAAAGAAAGATGGCAAGGTTCGAATGTGCGTGGATTATAGAGATTTGAATAAAGCAAGCCCAAAAGACGATTTTCCACTTCCTCATATTGATGTATTAGTGGACAATACTGCTCAATATTCTGTATTCTCCTTCATGGATGGCTTTTCAGGCTACAATCAAATTAAAATGGCGCCAGAGGATATGGAGAAGACTACTTTCATAACGCCTTGGGGAACATTTTGCTATAAAGTGATGCCCTTTGGTTTGAAAAATGCTGGGGCAACGTATCAGCGTGCGATGACAACTCTCTTTCATGACATGATGCATAAAGAGATTGAAGTTTATGTTGACGATATGATTGCCAAATCCCAGACGGAGGAAGAGCATCTGGTGAATCTGTTGAAGTTGTTTAAAAGGCTTAGGAAGTTCAGGCTGAGGCTGAACCCTAACAAATGCACCTTCGGGGTGAGATCGGGTAAACTGCTGGGGTTTATCGTAAGCGAAAGAGGAATAGAGGTCGATCCTGCTAAAATAAAAGCGATTCAAGAAATGCCGACGCCTAAAACAGAGAAAGAGGTGCGCGGGTTTTTAGGGAGATTGAACTACATTGCTCGGTTCATATCTCATCTAACTGCCACGTGTGAACCATTATTCAAGCTGTTGAAGAAAGATCAAGCTGTAACGTGGAACGATAATTGTCAAAAGGCGTTCGACAAAATAAAGAAGTATCTGCAGGAGCCTCCTATTTTGATACCCCCAGTGGCAGGGAGACCCTTGATAATGTATTTGACGGTTCTTGAGGGAAGCATGGGTTGCGTTCTCGGTCAACACGACGAGACAGGGAGAAAAGAGCATGCAATCTATTATTTGAGTAAGAAATTTACAGACTGTGAATCTCGATACTCAATGCTGGAGAAAACTTGTTGCGCGCTAGCCTGGGCCGCCAAGCGTTTGAGGCAGTACATGCTGAATCATACAACCATGCTCATCTCGAAGATGGATCCAATCAAATATATATTTGAAAAGCAGGCGTTGTCAGGTAGAATTGCCAGGTGGCAGATGATCTTGACTGAATATGATATTCAATACGTCTCGCAAAAGGCAATAAAGGGGAGTGTGTTGTCTGAATATCTGGCGGAGCAGCCTATTGAAGAGTATCAATCAATGAGATTTGACTTTCCTGACGAGGATATCATGTATCTCAAGATGAAGGATTGCGAAGAGCCGTTACCAGACGAAGGACCAGAGCCGGGGGCCAAATGGCAGATGATATTTGACGGAGCTGTGAATGCTTACGGTAGCGGAATAGGGGCAATTATCACTACGCCGCACGGGTCGCACATCCCGTTTACTGCCCGATTGACCTTTGCTGTTACCAACAATGAGGCCGAATACGAAGCTTGTATAATGGGGCTTGAAGAAGCCATTGATTTGCGAATCAAACATTTAGACGTATACGGAGACTCAGCTCTGGTAGTGAATCAGATCAAAGGGGAATGGGAGACACGTCAGCCCAATTTGATATATTACATGAATTATGCAAGGAGATTGTTGCCTTTCTTCGACAAAGTTGAATTGCATCATGTGCCGCGGGCAGAAAATCAAATGGCTGACGCCCTTGCCACCTTGTCTTCCATGTACAAGGTCAATTTCTGGAACGAAGCTCCCCAAATCACTATCTCTCGGTTGGACAGGCCAGCTTATGTATTTGCTATTGATGAAGCGTCTAATGGCAAACCGTGGTATTTTGATATCCTTAATTTCCTGAAGAATAAGGAGTATCCGGCTGGGGCATCCAGTCAAGATCAGAAGACTCTCAGGAGATTAGCGGGTAATTTCTATTTGAACCCGGATGGCGTCTTATACAGAAGAAACCACGACTTGGTGCTATTGCGTTGTGTAGATGAAGGAGAGGCGAAACTGCTCATGGAGGAAATACACGAAGGTACCTTTGGTACGCATGCTGGTGGGCATGCTATGACGAGAAAGCTGCTGAGGGCAGGATATTTTTGGCTGACTATGGAAACTGATTGTTTCAAGTTTGCGAGGAAGTGCCACAAGTGCCAAATCTATGCTGACAAAATACATGTGCCTCCGAGTCCTCTAAATGTGATGTCATCTCCATGGCCATTCTCAATGTGGGGAATCGATATGATTGGAAAGATTGAGCCGACGGCTTCTAACGGGCATCGGTTCATCCTCGTAGCAATCGATTACTTCACCAAGTGGGTGGAAGCAGCGTCTTACGCAAATGTAACGAAGCAAGTGGTGGCTAGATTCATCAAGAGAGATATCATTTGCCGATATGGGATTCCCGAGCGGATAATCACGGATAATGGTTCTAATCTGAACAACAAAATGATGAAGGAGCTCTGTCAGAATTTCAAGATCGAACATCACAACTCCTCCCCTTACCGACCCAAGATGAATGGCGCTGTCGAAGCGGCCAATAAGAATATCAAGAAGATCGTCCAGAAAATGGTGGTGACGTATAAGGATTGGCACGAGATGCTACCTTTCGCTTTGCACGGTTATCGTACGACGGTACGCACATCAACCGGGGCAACTCCGTTCTCGTTGGTATACGGAATGGAAGCGGTATTACCATTGGAAGTTGAGATCCCTTCTCTGAGGGTATTGCGAGACGTTCAGCTGGACGAGGCAGAATGGGTAACGAACAGATTGAACCAACTGAGTTTGATGGATGAGAAGAGGCTAGCTTCTCTGGCATACGGTCGTTTGTATCAAAGACGAATGAAGAAAGCGTACGACAAGAAAATACTTCCGCGAAGCTTTCAGACGGGCGACCTTGTGCTGAAAAGGATTCTCCCGCCGCAAGCAGATCACAGGGGCAAGTGGACCCCCAACTACGAAGGGCCATACGTTGTCAGTAAGGTCTTTTCGGGAGGAGCGTTATTGTTGTCCACCATGGACGGGGAAGACTTTGCATCACCTGTGAATTCGGACGCAGTTAAAAAATACTTTGCTTAAAACAGACCCGCTGGACAGAAAAAGAGAGTCCAGGCAAAAATGGGGCATCCTGGCGAACCAAAAACAGAATGAAAGGTTCGGGCAAAAGTTAGGGATAAAATTGAAAAATGTACACCCGCGAAGTTGAAAACCTACACTGGGCGGCTTCGGCAAAAAAGGGTATCCCGGTGAACTGAAAACCCGTAAAGGGCGGTTCACGCAAAAGTTAGGGATGATAAAAGCAAATGACTGCGGTCCGAATTTGAATTCAATGGGCATCAATGCGGGAGAATGTATTTGGAGAGTCAGTTATCGGATACAACCTCTTCAGAAGTAGGGATACCGGGAAAGTATAAGAGTCGGACGAGTCATGGGAGGATCAGTTCGTGGTGTTCATCTGCATCCAGTTGCCGACATGTGTACAAAATTTAATTTGTCAATATTTATGCTTCTTGTGAATACTTGCATACTTGTATATTTGCTTTGTGTAGCTTCCTCTTTTCAGGAGTTACATCCCGTGTACAAAAACTCCGCCCATTCAGGGGCCCAATCAATGAAAATGTGTTATTCAGTACTTGATGCCTGTTCTTTACTGTTTTGCGCATGATAAAACGCCTAAGTTTGATGAAACTAACATGAGTATAACATTACTGGCCCTTGCCAACAATTGTTAAAGCTTTGAATTAACTGAGGGTAACGTCACTAACCTGAATCGATTTGGATTGCATAGGCTTGTCGTGCTTTGTTTGTGTTGTTGCAGGTTTCATAACCGTACGAGGAAGGTGATCAAAAGATTGCGATAATTCCCATGCAGGTCATGCATGTTCTTCCTGAAGAAGGATAGAATTCCCAGCTAGCCATAGCTTATCCAAAGGACGTGCTCCAGAGAAGTTAATCGACCTCAGCAGAGTTTAGTGATTCCGAGATCGTAAGGCTGTATTCAGACAGGTTCATCTTCCCCGTAGGGTCAGGCACTCTTCCCCAGTGGAGTCAGTTAATTTTCCCCAAGAGAATCCAGCCATCCCCAGCGGAGTTCTCTTTCAGCAAATGTCCTTTCCTTCCAGTGGAATTCGAAGATCAAGACTCTCCCCAGCAGAGTTGATGGCGGTTCCTGTCATTTATTTTGTCAGAGATACTGGTGATATCGGTTCACATTCCAGCAGAAAGTCCGATCATACTGTGCACATCTGTTATTCTCCAGCAAAGTCATATTCCCCAGCAGGGGGTTACCTCAGCAAGGTGTTTGGTTTGAGTTCCCAACTTCCCAGCAGGGTCGACTTCACCCTACCAGCATTTATTTTGCCGGAATAATTTTGTAGCATCAGGCTATCCCCGGCGAGTCGGCGTTACCCTTCCAGCATTTATTTTGCTGAAGCAGTTTCTGTACTCTAGTAGTTCAGGTGGAGAGAGCTCTTGCTCAAATAAATCACCAAACAGTCAAGCTCTCGGCAGGAGATATTCAATGACAATGTCAGTTTCGGCGGTATTCCCCCACAGAGTTATCATGATAAAACTCTTTTTGTCTCCAGCAGAGTCATTTGTGCAAATGTCTCTTATTTTCCCCAGCCAGAGTGGCCAGGATAAGTGTCTTCTTATCCCCAAGCAGAGTTTGTTTGTCATCAACGGATCGCATGAATCAGAATTTCGAAGCAGGTGTCCGATAGTTGGTTTTCAGACATCCCCAGTAGAGTTCATCTCGAAGTCGCTGTCACGTCAGTGCTGAGCAGTTTGTGGGTAAGGATCATTGAAGAATTAAGTCCTGACGTGGACCATTTACTCCTAGAATGACGGGATTTCTTCAGAAGTGGGCGTCCTAACGTGGACAGGTTTGTTTTACCGGATTGGTAAGGTGCGTTAATCCTGACGTGGATAGATTCGGTCTCTCGAAATTTGGAGAAAGGGAGGTCATGACGTCGACAAAAGATTGGTTACTCTTCGTGTTGGTATCCTGACGTGGATCATTTGTTTTCAGCAGATATCTTTATTCGTAATGGTGAAATGTGCGTCCTGACGTGGACAAGTTTGTAGTTCTTTGTGATGACAAGATACAAGAATCCTGACGTGGACAAATTTATCCGTCTTCGTGTTGTTGGCAAAGTGTAAGTCCTAACGCGGATATTTCCCCAGTGAGTCGAAGGTGTGAGTCCTTACGTGGACAAGTCTTATTTCCTCAGTGAGTCGAAGACGCCTGAGTCCTAACGTGGACGAATCAAGACGAGATCAGTGTCCTAACGCGGACAGATCAAAGAGATTATTATTCCTAACGTGGAAAGATGTAGTCCTTACGCGGACCTATCAACAGAAGTGATTCCTAACGTGGAAAGACGGAGATTCCTAACGCGGAAAAGATGGAGTCCATACGCGGACGTGTCAGAAGATAGTTTCCTTACGTGGAAATGACAGTATTCCTAACGTGGAAAGAAGAGAGTCCTTACGTGGACAGGTTAAGATGTATTCCTTACGTGGAAAAGTTTAGTCCTTACGCGGACATATCTAGCAAGGGTTTATTCCTTACGTGGAAGGATTTGAGTCCTAACGTGGACATATCAAGAGCATTCCTTACGTAGAAGAAAAATGGTTTCCTTACGTGGAAAGACGAGTTTATTCCTTACGTGGAAAGATTGAGTCCTCACGCGGACATATCAAGATTGATTCCTGACGTGGAAAGAAATGGATTATTCCTGACGTGGAAAAGTTTAGTCCTGACGCGGACAGATCGAAGAAGATATTCCTAACGTGGAAGAAGGAAGTTAGTCCTTACGTGGACAGATTCAAGAAAAGTGGAATTCCTTACGTGGAAAGATCGGAGTCCTGACGCGGACACGTCAAGTGGTATTGGAGTCCTTACGTGGACAGATTGATGCAGTTCTCCTTATGTGGAAAGAAGATTGCTTCCTAACGTGGAAAGATAAAAGCGTTACTCCTAACGTGGACGATGTGATTCCTATCGTGGACAGGTGTTACTCCTAACGTGGAAGAGTTTTTCCTAACGTGGGCGATTCAATTTATGGAAATGCAGACGAAGTATCCCCAGCGGAGTTGCCGAGATTTTTCTGGGTTAACAGCAAGTGTAGTCCTAATGTGGACCAATTCTAGGTGAGATTTCTTCGTATTGATGACAGACGGAGTCCTAACGTGGACAAGCAAGCAATCTGTTACGACAGAATCCTCTTCAGAACGATGAAGACAATCCCCAGCACGGTCGCGCGAGATCAGTGGGTTACTCTAACAGTCAGATTCAGCTGATGAATGTCATTCCGCAAGCAGGAGCGCAGTTTATTTCTGCGGTTGGCAAATTTCTGGTTTCACTAGTATTCAACCGTCTCGTACCGCGAATGTCTGAAGGCTCCGGGCTCTTCATCCAATCGGGTCCAAGTCGCTTGAATAGGGGCAGCTGTTGCACCCTAAAAATTTGCTCAACCTTATTCAATTGGTTTATGTTTCATCATCATTAGCATTTGCACATAGAGTCATGTACATAGACTAACCATCTGCATAGCATAAGCATAGCAAGTCATTCAACAGGGGACCAATCATTATTTTCATCTCTAGAGGCCTAGCAAGAGGTTATTATCCTAATTCCATCCTATTCAAGTCATCAGGAAAAAATTTGAAAGCAAAGAGTTCAGCAGATCAAGCCTTGGGTCTATCTCCTAGCTGAGGGTATCTGAGGATCAACAAGAGGGTTATGAGCTGTGAAATGAAAGCATGGAGAGCATCTAGACATCTTGAGAGACTTATAAAGTCATTTGGAGAAGAAAGCAAGTCATTGATGAAAGCACAAGAGCTATAGTGGAAGACAGTCAACTAGGGTTTCATCTGGGTCAACCCTAGGTCAACCCTAGGTCAATTGACTGACTTAAGAGGGCATTCAAGTCTATTGGAGAGATGTGGGGATCATCATTGAACATATAAAGAAGGACATGGAGATATGACAAGGAGAATTCAAGAGAAATCAAGGAGAAGAGGAGTTACTAAATTAGGGTTTCTCTGTAAAATCCCCTAGTTTAGGTCAAATTTCCAAGCAAGATAAGTCAAAATGCTAGCTTCAAATGGCTTCTTGGCCAACATGAAACTTGTAGAGAATCTCAAGACCTTTAATTTGAGTGGTGGAAGACCTCAAGGAGATTTATGGAACTCAAGTTATGGTCCTTACAAGTTACAGGTCATCTGAGGTGTCTGAATTTTTGTCTGTGAAAGTGACTTGACTTCCAAGCTAGTTTTGCCCCTCAAGGAGATTTCAAATGGATTCTTGGTCAACATAAGAATTGTTCCTCATTGTCTTAGCTTTCTATAATGGTATAGTATGCCTTCATATGATGTGGAGAACTCAACTTATGGTCTTGACAAGCAAAGGGTATTTTGGGCATTTGTGAATTACAGGTCATTTTAACCTATACCCAAAACTCATACAAGGAGGCCTCAAATGGAAAAACTTACAACATCAAACTTGCTCCAAATGGGATTTTAAGTCTAGAAAGAAGGTCACAAGTTATTGGAGAAGCTCATAGCATGGGGTTACATGATTGGTCAAAATATGAACTAAAAAGGCTTATAAAGTGAATAATTTCAAAGTGAAAAATGGTTTGGGAGATTTACAAGTCCAAATGGAGACTTCCAATATATGATTTTGAATGGAAAAACAATTCTAAGAACAATGGTTCACACACTTTTTTGAGTTTAGAAGGAAAAAATGAAGTTATCCATGGTTGCTTACCTTTTAAGAAACATAATCAAAATGAGCCAAAGTTTGAAAACAAGGGAATGTGCAAGATGGATCTAGAATGTACCATTGGGGTCTATATATTCATGAAAGATGAATTTGGCAAGGGTTGGCCTCATTTGCACCAAGAATTCCACAAGATTTCTCATTCTTTCTTCAAAAGTTTCATTCCAAATCTCTCAAATTCTTCATCAATCTTCATCAAGATCAATTCAATTTCACTCCATCATCATCTTAGATCATAATTGAAGCAAGGTTTTGGTAGTTCTCATCCATTTTCGAGTGCTTCTTTCATCAACATCAAAATCACAAGTTCAAGTGAATTGCATGATTCAAGCAAGGAACCTCCAAAATTGTGCATACAGAATTGAGTATTGAATTGGTGAATCAAGATCCAAGTCTCAAAAGCTTCATATCTTCCATTTCCATAGCTGTTTTCAAGGTTTCTCATCAGGTAAGTTTTCATTCGATTAGCTTGATTCTGTTGGTTTCACATGATTTTATTAGTGTAGACTTGATCTAGGTGGTTAGGAGATTAAGTTAGATGATTTTGGAAAGGATTGGTGATGGTTAGTGACAGGTGCCACAAACTGTTAGTGTTCGAATCTCTTGGATTAATGCGTTATAATTGTAGCTTGATTGATCAAATTAATCTCCATTAGTTGTAGTTCAGTTTAGGCTAAGTTTGGGGAAGAATCGTGTTGATGCATATCAGTGTGATTTCATGAAGGCCAGATGTTGACTTAATCGGATTTGTTGTTGTGATGAATTTCAAAGAAAACTGATGCCCTAGGATTGTAGAGGGGGAGGTCCTGAGTAAATTTCATGTTTATGGCATGTTGATTCGTGGCTTGGAGATGGAGAACAGAGAGGTGGAAGGTAGCTCGTGCATGAGCTCGCATGGCAGAAACCCTAGGTTCAGTTGAATGGAGGAAGAAGAAATAATCATAGCCCTTCATGTTGTGTTGGACTTTTGACTCGTTGAGCCATCGTGTGGCTGGCATTTAATCTGAGTAATTGGAGGGAAGGACCCTGGCCAAAACGCACCGTTTCATTAATTGAAACGGGCGGGCCTGAGTTGGATCATGCTAATCCCACCCCCCTAAACCAAGCCCAAACCAATTTCAACGTAATTCCTTTTCTTTTCTCACCCCCCAGCGTGTTTTATTTGTTTCACTAATTCTGATTGTTGTTGGGCCTTGAAGAAGGCGCTATCTGCACCCCCATTGTGAAAGCCCATCCAGATATCAACTGGGGCGAGTTTCTAAATGCACCCCTCATTCATTTCATTCAATTTTAATTTTCTTAATTCCATTAATATTTTACCAATTTTCATAAAATCATAACTAATTCATAAAAAATGCTTTTTAATCCATTCTTTTTACAATATTTTCTTTAAAATGTCTAGAATATTATAGTAAAATAAAATCTCATTTTTAGTTTTATTTCATATTTTTTCCATATTTTCTAAATAAATGTCATATTAAATAGTTCATTTCATGCATCATTTTTATGATTTTTGTTCTCTCACATGCTTTAATCTTTTTTGGTCATTCTTTTTATATTGTTTAGATGAGATGTTAAGCTTGTAGAAATATTTTAGTTCCCATTTTTAGAGGTTAATTTTAGGTGATTAATAAATGCTTGAATATCATGAACAAAACTAGGGTTTTTTAGGTGACAACTTAGGAGTTTGATTTCATTCCCCTTAGGACTTAGGGTTTGAATAGAATAGTTATGGGACTATAGGGGCTATGGGTAGTTATTAGATCCCTTAGAGAACAGTTAGGATTCCCCTACTGCTATTATTACTGTCTGTATATCTGTTGTCTGGTGTGGTGTGCCCTCTGGGGTTTATTGATTGTTTGTATGGATATTGGGTTTGTCTGGGGCCCTGGGGAAGCTGAAGATTTGTGGAGATGAAGCTATTGGAGATTCAAAGATTGAAGATCAACTGTCAGAGTTGAGGAGGAGTTTCTTGCTATCAGTTGCTGAGGAGACTAGAGTTTAGGAGCTAGGCAGAGCTCTAGATGAGAAAGATTGTTTCTCAAACATGGATTGCCTTGTCTGCATCCATTCTTCTCTGTGATTCAGAGTCTCTCTAAGACACTCACCCCCTTCCTTTGGAAGGCTTGGTGATAGTGTCTATGAGATAGAACTCTTGAGAGAAAATGTCTCTTGTGTTAGAAGCAGTCTGTTCACCACCTTTGGTAGTCAGCTGATTGCTTAACACCCAATTCACTCTTGTGACTGATCCCTCATCCTGGAGGTTTGAGCTTGAAGAAAAGCCATTGCAGATGGAAGACTGATGATCAAAGCCCTTGTCTGAAGGCCATGAAGATGGAGATTGATGCTTGTTGAAGCCTGTAGCTGATTGGAGGTTACTTGAAGCCAGATGTTGATTCAGAGCTGCTGATGCTGTTTCTTTTGCTGTATTTCATTTGCTGATGTATTGATTGGTTTTCTGGACTGTATTGTTTGCTGTTTACCCTGTCGGGTTGAAAGTGAAGCCTGTTCACTTTCGCCTATTGTCTTCTAGGTTCGAGGTTGAGTGGGACTCCCTTACCTCGCTTGTACTGTTGCATTCATGCATTTTACTGCTTTACTGTATATATCTGATATTGTTTCTGTTTCTGCCTATCCCGTAGGATCTCTGTTTCTCTCTGTGCAAGAGAGGAGCATGATAGACACTAGGTCTTAACCCATGCATGATAACATTAGGTTAGTTTGTTTCCCTTCGCAACCGTAGGTTAGAGTTCTGTCTCTTTCTTTCTCAAAACAAACAGAAAAACACATAAAGATTTCAAACACAATAAAAGACACTTCTTCCGTAAAAGAATGTGAACTCATCAAAACGTCATTTTTGTCCGCCGGGACTGTTAATCAAGAAAACCTTTTTCAGAAGGAATAAAATCAATCAAGACAAGCTTGTGTCGTACGTGGCCCGAACTACGTTTGCTCTGATCTTCCATGCTGTGTGGAAGTACGTAGGCATAGGATGCGATATCCTATCGAGCAACCTTCCCCTCCTTTCCCGTAGGTAGGCGAACTACGTTGACTCTGATTTCTCGTTCCAGGCGGGAATACGTAGGCATAAAGTGCGATACTTTGCCGAGTCATTTTTATTTTCATTTTATTTTCCTTTTCACCCTTGACCTATAGTTTAGATAGAATAACAATCCATACCCGAAAACAAGCGTGGATCCCGTCGAGTACGACGGACGTGAGGGGTGCTAATACCTTCCCCTTGCGTAACCGACTCCCGAATCCAGGTTTTGGTTGCGATGACCATACCTTTCCCGTGTTGTGCGAGGTTTACTCTGAGCGTTTCCTTTCCCTCCCGTGGGATAAATAACGCACGGTGGCGACTCTTCTGTTCAGCCGGCGCCGATTTTCGCAGTAGCGACACCAAGACATCATATCTCATGTTTAAGAAAAGATTTGACGGTTTGCACGGCGGCGAGAATTTGAATTAATGGGTTGACGTATTTAATTGTGAGGCAATTACTTGAAACTTAAGAAAGGCTCCTCAGACCCAAGTAATCTAGAAAGTGAGTCAAAGACTTGACCCTCTCTCTTTTTCAACCTCAATTGCAAAAGTATTGGATATGGTTCAAGTAAGTTGATCGGATGGCGATTACTCGAAACTCAAGAAAAGCTTCTCGGGCCCAAGTAATCGGGAGAGTGAGTCAAAGACCTGACTCTCTCTCTCTCTCTCTCTTTTTCAACCTTAATTAGTGAAAGGGTTTTGATGTGGTTCGAGTAAGTTGACCGGATGGCGATTACTCGAAGCTTAAGAAAGGCTTCTCGGGCCCAAGTAATTGGGAGAGTGAGTCAAATACTTGACTTGCTCTCTTCTCCATCTCAGAAAGAAGTTGCATAGGAAAAGAATTTTGAACAATAGAAGACGGTTAAAGTACTTTAAACGGATGAGGATTACTTGAAGCTTAAGAAAGGATCCTCGGGCCCAAGTAATCGAGAAAGTGAGTCAAAGGCTTGACTCTCTCTCTCTTTTCATCTTATATTA
This sequence comes from Lathyrus sativus, assembly GCA_963859935.3. NCBI lineage: Eukaryota > Viridiplantae > Streptophyta > Magnoliopsida > Fabales > Fabaceae > Lathyrus > Lathyrus sativus. The sequence goes on along the minus strand of OZ012739.1, from coordinate 618,814,898 downwards.
TGAAATAGTTTTGATATAATTAGAGTAATTTATGAATGACGATTACTCGAAGCTTAAGAAAGGCTTCTCGGGCCCAAGTAATCGGGAGAGTGAGGCAAAGACTTGACTCTCTTTCTCTTTTAGTCTAAGTATTTAGAAAAATAGATGTGATTTCGTTTAACAGATTAGAAGACAATTGTTCGAGTTTAAGAAAGGCTCCCCGGGACCAAACAATTGAGAAGAGGAATCAAAAACTCGATTCCCACTCCCTTTTCATCTTTATAAAAAATGTGTTTAAATATGATTAAGTATATTAATTTGATTTGAAGAAAATACTCGATATGAATCGAGGTTTGAATTTGCCTACGTGAAAACGAACTCGATACATAATCAAGATCTAGTTGAAAAATAATTCGAGTGTATAAGTGATATGAAGTCAACACAAGTTATTATAAGCAAGTCAAGGAAACCGTGTAACAAAAGTAAACGGGCCAGGATTGCTAAATCATACAAAATTATTAGTTAAACTAAATATCAATATTTAATAAAAACTAATTAAATTATTTGGTTAATAATTGAATAAATGTAATTAATAAAACTATAACACATTTTTTATTTATATGATTCTTATAAACAAATTTTAGCCAAGAAAAAGAAAATAAAAGAATTTAAATAAATGTTAATAAAAAAAACGAATAAAAAAAACTAGCTTTTAACAACGCCTCCTTCAGGGCAGCTGTAAAAGGTTCACCATAGAATAAGAGTTTTAACAGCGCTTCTGTCAAGAAGTGTTGTAGTTTTGATGACAGGAAATTAATAAATAAATAAAAAAGAGGGCGCAGAATAGCAGCAACATTTACAACATTTACAGTTTATTACAGTACATCACAACATTATGTCCAGCTTGGCCAAAAATCGCACATAGCCTTTAAATTAAATCGAAATCGACACTCTTAAAACCAACAGCAAACAAAAAACCATATTAACATGTTATGAAATCAAATAGAAAGAACATGTTGCGGTGGAAATAGGATATCAAATATTAATTAATTTGAATCACAATTCAGTTCACAACCGCTCTTTGATTTATCCGAAGGAAAAGGTCAAAAGAGGGAAAACCTATTTTTGCATCGTAAACACAATGCGGGGAAAGATCTAGGGTTCGGGGGTTGGTTAAATTTAGGGAAGGTATTAGCACCCTAAACTTCTGTAGTACTCTACACGAACCTTTTGTTCAGTTGTTTACTATTTGCTTTATTTATTTGCTTAAGGTATATGTACAAAGGGATTAAAAGTGAGAAAATAAACCTAAGGGGTTAATTCTAAGTTTACTCGGCAAGACATCGCATCTTGTGCCTACGTATCCTTACGGGAGTGGAATCAGAGTAATCGTAGTTCCCCTCAATAGGGAGGTTAGAAACTTCTTGACTGTGGTCAAGGTCTCAAGGGGAATAAACGCATCTTAAGGACACGCTTACGTGGAGTGTAGAAACTCCAAATCTCTATGTTGAAATGTTAAGTTGTAATTAGGGTTAAATTAGGGATTCCACGGCGGGAAACCCTAAAATGAGCGCGGCGGCTCTTTGACCTAATGCTAGGGGTAAAATTGTAATTTTGCCTGCGGCGAGGCATTTGTGAAAATTAGGGTTTGTAGTTTGTAGTTTTGAGGATTTGAAATTGAATGTGTGAAGTTTTACGGACTATTGGCGCGGCGGCCAAACAGTTAGACCTAACCTTCGGATGTGTGCAATGTGACAGAAATAATGGTAAACGCGTGAGATAATTGAATCATGCAAACAGAGAGATAATGTCATAATTTAAACCATGCAAGCAGAAATTTAAAGGCAGAATTGTTAAGTTCGCGAGGTTACATGAGAGGAGCAGATACAATATGATAATGAAATTTGAATTGAACAATAATAAAATAAAATAAATAACGGTTCTAGTTATTATTTTAAAAAAAAAAAGATTTTAATTACTATTTTAAATTTATCTAAAAAAAAGTTTTTCTTAAAAATAATAGGTTTTCATATTAATTTGGAAAAGATGTTAATGTTATTTATTTTAAAAAACAGATTTTTATATTATAACAAGTTTTAATAAATTAATGATAACAATAATAATAATAATGGTAATAATAATGATAATAATGATAATAATAATAAATAATGATAATAATAATAATAATAATAATAATAATAATAATAATAATGATAATAATAATAATAATAATAATAATAATAATAAAGCAATAATGAATTTTAAATGTGCCAAATAACCCAACAATGTTGCTAACGCAGAAATGCGCTCATCGCAACCAGATCTAAATCGGACGAAACAAAATTTATCGCAAAGAAAAAGAAATTAAGTAAAAAATAGTATTATTGCTCACACAAAAATGCGATCATCGCAACCAGATCGAACTAACACAAATGTCACGCGTCATGCACACAAATGTGCAAACATCGTATCGACATAATTCGATCAAAAATTAATCTTATATATATAAACTCTAACAATTTAAAAATTATATATATATATATATATATATATATATATATATATATATATATATATATATATATATATAAACGTAACAGTAATAGATAACAGTAATAGATGAAGACAAAGAAATAACGGTAAAAGATGAAGAAAAAGAAACAACAGTAATAGATGAAGGAAAAGAAATAACGGTAAACGATGAAGAAAAAGAAACAATAGTAATGGATGAAGAAGAAAACTAAATAACGGCAAACGACACTCACTCCTCTTAGGTTTTTTTCATTCTCCTCCTTTTCCAACAAGGCAACACATGTATATATAGGGAACAAATTAGGGTTAACACCAAATTGTCAATAATGTCCCTAAAGCCCATTTTAAAGCCAAAACTAAATAATTAGTTAAGAAAAAATAAAATTTAAATAATTTAAAATAATTAAAATAAACTTAAAATAAAAACTAATAATCCTATTGATTCCTAAAATCAAAAATATTATAAAAAGAACAAAATTTTTTTCAATATTTTTTATTTTATGATTTTTTGGATATTTTTATGAATAATTTAGAAAAAAGTGAAAAAAATAATATTTTAAAAAATGATTTAATTAAAATACGAAAATAATAATTAAATAATAATAAAAAACTATTTTTGTTATTTTTTTAATGAAAGATAGAAAAATTTAGAGTAAAAATAATAAAAAACAAAAAAGTGACAAAGGTGAGATTCGAACTCTCAACCTCTCACACTCATAACTCCTTACACATGTCCTCCTGCCAATTGTGCCATTTTTACTTTTTAGAAAAAAAATGCATGTCATATGATATTTACCTGCAAAAAGTCAAACGACTACACAAATTTGTTAGTAATTGATTAAATGCAATAAAAATGCAATGAAATACGACGACAAATCTTAGGGCAAAATTTGGGGTATTACAGTTGCCCCTATTTAAATAACTTCACCGGGTGATTCGAGTGGCGGAGACTCGAGGAATCATGGTGGAGGGATTTAAATATAGATAACCGAAAATTTTGCCCTTATATGTGGCGATATGCAATGTTATGGACCAAACAAGACTAATGCAGACAATGCCATGAATATGATATGATGTGTATGCTGGAATGATGAGTGCGAAAATGCTGACGAATACGACGACACAGGGACAGACGCTACGAGAAGAACACACTGGGGAAAACGACGCGCTGGGACACAGTACAACACTGGGGAATTCTAAAATGATGGTCAGCTGGTGCGAACACGACCAATTATCATTTTTAGACCGGGAACGAGATTCTCGAATGGAGATGGCACCTATGAGACGGCCTCCACTGGGGAATCTAAAAGTAAAACTGGATCATGTACGACTGCAAGATCGATTACAGAATGCTGGAGCATTGAGCAAAGAATAACATCCAAGCTTCTGTAAACTATCTCTCGTGACAGGATCAAACGGACTTTTCGGGAATCCGTAGCAAATATACAGGGTAAAAAAGAACCGGCTGTATGCCAAAATAAATGGACTTTTAGAATAAGATCCTTAAATGGAGATGGCACCTATGAGATGACCTCCACTTGGGAATGTCTAATAATAACTGGATCTACACGACTGCAAGATCGATTACAGAATGCTGGAGCATTGAGCAAAGAATAACATCCAAGCTTCTATAAACTATCCTTCGTGATGGGATCAGACGGACTTTTCGGCAATCCGTATCAAATATACAGGGTAAAAAACCGGCTGTATGCCAAAATAAATGGACTTTAAGGATAATGCCCTGATAAGCTTCTCGAGGGAGAACTGTCACTTATCGTTGGAAGGGACTTATGTGCCAAAATGAATAAGCACTCAAATAAAGAGGCTGCTGCTTATCTGATATATCAATTTTCTCATATTTAAGGTCGGCGCCTGGAATACGATTCTGATTTTTCTTAAAGGGTAAACTGAACTTCCTCATACTTCAAGATCGTGCTCTCCTGAATATGATTCCGCTCCTTCTTTTACTAAAGGGTAAATGAACTTCTTCATACTTCAAGATCGTGCTCTCCTGAATATGATTCCGCTCCTTCTTTTACTAAAGGGTAAATGAACTTCCTCATACTTCAAGATCGTGCTCTCCTGAATATGATTCCGCTCAAACCTCCCCGTACTTCAAGATCGTGCTCTCCTGAATACGATTTGGTTTCTTCTTTTACTAAAGGGTAAATGAACATCCTCATTCTTCAAGATTGTGCTCTCCTGAATATGATTCCGCTCAAACCTCCCCGTACTTCAAGATCGTGCTCTCCTGAATACGATTTGGTTTCTTCTTTTACTAAAGGGTAAATGAACTTCTTCATACTTCAAGATCGTGCTCTCCTGAATATGATTCCGCTCCTTCTTTTACTAAGGGGTAAATTGAACTTCCTCATACTTCAAGATCGTGCTCTCTTGAATATGATTCCGCTCCTTCTTTTACTAAAGGGTAAATGAACTTCCTCATACTTCAAGATCTGTGCTCTCCTGAATATGATTTTGCTGCTTCTTTTACTAAAGGGTAAATGAACTTCTTCATACTTCAAGATCGTGATCTCCTGAATATGATTCCGCTCAAACCTCCCCGTACTTCAAGATCGTGCTCTCCTGAATACGATTTGGTTCAAACCTTCCCATACTTCAAGACGACAGGTAAAATGGAAGCCCAACTGCTCAATGGAGATGGCCATTTGCTGCGAGTCATAACTAAGATAGGATTGGCTTCTCAGGCGAGAGATGTCGCTTATTTTGCAAGAGTAGCAATAATAAGCCTCTCATGTAAGAACTGCTTGTAGAGGTGATAACAGATGATGATAAGCTTCTCTGGCGAGAACTGGTGCTGTTCGATGATAAGCTTCTCAGGCGAGAACGGGTGCGTATCTGATTATGTAAGGTTGTTATATCGATAGGCTTCTCAGGCGAGAACAGTCGCATACCGATGCTGTAATATGTAAAGTGTTGTACCGATAGATTTTCCAGGCATGAACTGGCGTGTATCTGCAAAGGATTGTGGTTGATTTTCTTGAAAGATGGTGCAAAATAAATGCACGTCCGGGTACAGTGATAAACTTCTCGGGCGAGAACGGTCGCGTATCTGCCAAGGTATGGTGAAAATTTTAGACGGTGCAAAATAAATGCACGTCTGGTTGGGCTCGACGACCGACAAGACTGAGATTCAATCTAGGATCGAGCTAGAAAGAAAACTGGCAATCAAGACTCCATCGAGGGAATGATCTCGAAGGGTAAATATCTTATCCTAGTGAGGAAAGATAGCTGAAGTAACCGTCATCCACGAGGATCGAGCTCTGTGGGGAAACTGGAAACATATATGTATTTTATGCTTAGGGCTGACGATCTATTTGGAGAGAATGGACCAACCCAGTTACTCGGCGGTAAGAACCAATGATGGAGACACAATGAACCTATGCATGCTAACGCGTATGTTAATGAATATGTTAATATGAATGTATGTTAACGTCTATGTAGTTAAATATGCAAGATGTTATGAAATGAGTATGTAATGAGTATGTAATGAGTATGTAATGAATATGTAATGAATATGTAATGAATATGTAATGAAATAGGCATGTGATGCTTATGCCCTTGCGTATGCTGACGAAACAGACTAGAGACAGGACGAGAGATGAAATAAACATCTCGACGGAAATACCCTGCGTTCTCTGCAACCAATACGTCAATCATGGGTAAGAAAGATCAATGGTAGAACCAAATCTGGTTTTAAAGTTCTGAATTCTCTGGGGAGAAGGTAATCTGCTTGGGTGCACAGTATCACGTCTTCACATGGGGAGAAGAAAACCTGAGGGACACTTTTGAGTTACCCAAGAAAAAGTTGTCAGCTTATAGTCTCTCTGGGGACTATGATGAGGCAATAGCTTAGGAGCCTGTTGCAACACTGAGATTCACGGGAGAATGAAGGCCACCGTGAGTAAAATCCGTCGGGTGCATGAAGAAAAGTTGTGAAACCACATGGCCTTGATCTTGAAGGACCTTATAGTAGTCGCCATTTGTTTCCTTTAAAAACATGGTGCCCCAGGATACTTGCGTTGCGAGGTAGGGTCATCTCAAGAGGATTTTATAGAGAACACCGAGTCCGGTTGCCCCATTGTTCTCAAACTCTTTGAGAGATTTGTCAGGTCTCGACGTAACTGGCACAAATTAATCGTGTTACGACGAAATCTTTGGGAAATAGCTCTTAAGAATGTCAGACTCGCGTTGGTAAGCGAATTGGGAAACTGCCTGCCCCTGTTCAGCAGGATCTTCAAGTTCCACGGGTTATGTTCATATGTAAATCTCTAAGATATCAAGCAAAGTTGTCATGCCTGAAATGCCTATCCTGAGCTTGTCAATGTACACATATATTTGTCCTGAATTTTTGTTTTGAAAAAAGATATCGCGATAACTTGTGACCGAAATCACTAGTCCGGATATAAGTTTTAATTATAATGCCAACATGAATTTATCTGAGCATAGCTCGTAGGAGTCAGGAAACGTGATCTTGTCGAGTATGCTTTCAACCGAAGTCCTACTTCAATTAGGTCTTTTAAAGGTTGTATCGTGGCTCGGCTCACGGTTTAAGAAACAAAGGATGTAGGCTCAAAGTTATATTTATACCCACCCCTTCTTCGTGATGTTCTCCAATCCTAATTCAGTTAATCGGATACGAACGCTCATATCTCAAGCGGATTTGCTATGGTCGAGAACTTATCAAGGCTTTGGACATGGCAGTCACTCACCTATTTCTTTTGGCGTTTCTATCACACGACCTTGTTGTTTAATAGGGATTATAAAAAACTAATGGTTTGGTGTTCTTATTCCCTAACTTTTGCCTGGACAACGTCTTTTGATCTGACTTTGGAGTCCAGCGGGATGCCCCAGTTTTGCCTAAGTCTCCTTCATAGGTTTTGACTTAGCAGGCTCTTATTTTTTTGAATATTCTTTTATGCACAAGTCGTGTAAATCTTTTGAAAGGCTCGTGACTGCCCCACTCCTTAGGTAACCGAGGGATAGTCATTGTATTGGACTTCTTAAGATGCTAAGGATAAATTCTCGAAGATTTGCTCTTCCTTTTTGAGGATCTAAGCGCTCGATTGGTTTAACTGAAACCTACCCTGCCCCAGGTTAGGATGAAGGTTCTTAAAAGAAAGGAAAACTCCTACTTCAAGGCTCAAAGGGTTGACTAGGGATTAACATCCTTATATCTCCAGTGTTTGGAATTTGAAACAATGCCTTACATCATCAGCGGGTTTCAATCGAAGCATACGACAAGAAATCTGACGTTTTGGGTTCGTCATCCTCCCCCTAATTCTCCATCAGAACAAGAGATCGGGTAAAGTTGGCATTATGATTTATGAAAACGTTTTTTGAATGAGTGAAACGAATGGATTTATTCAAGACAAACATATGCGTTGCATTAATTAATCAAAGATAAACAAGTTCGTTCATGCTAAATATGCTTAATCAAAGAGAAATACGTATAAATAAACAAATGAACTATCGGAAAAAATCCTTCTAAATGTTTATGAAATCTTGCATTCAAGAGTAACAGTTTCCTTTGGCGGAGCCTCAATGGAAAGGGCGTCTGGCTTATGATCGTTGTGAGTAGTCATGGCTTGCCCCAGTTACACTGGTCACATCTTCAACCGTTTTCAGTCGTTGCTTCAAGATAACTTTCCCAGATTCTTTGTTGATCCCGGTCATATCATCTTGAGGGTTACTGAAATGAAGCGAGCTAGGCCTTTGAATAATTACTGGATTCGGCTGATTTGCCACAGAAATAGCACGCTTTGCAGAATTCGAACTCGACAAGTGAGGGACCCTAAGAGGAGTCTCGATCTTCATCTGAGCATCGCTAAAAGACAACTTCTTCGTTTCTAGAAAATTTCTGACAAAATTCTTAAGAGCGTAGCAATTCTCTAAATCATGGTCGAGCGCACCCTCATGAAATAAACAATGAGCGGCAGCGTTGTAACCTGCAGGTAACGAATTAGGCGGAGGACCCAAAGCACGGGTGGTAATCAGACCTTGTTGTACCAAATGGGCGTATAACTCAGTGAAAGTTATCGGAATTGGAGGACAAGGCTTATACTGCCTCTTACGGAGATAAGGAACCTGATCCTGTGATTGCTGATGAACAGGAGCGTTGGGCACTCGTTGACGGTTGACAGGAAATTGCATGGGCGGATAACCGGAAGGTTGTTGATGAACCGGCGCTTGATATACCGGAGCTGACTGCAGAGGCTGGTATGTAGGAAACTGCTGATCAAAAGGAGGTGCAACAGTAGCTACATAAGGTTGTTGAACATATGGGAGCGGATAACCTTGAACATAATTCTGCTGATGTTGCCAAGGTTGAGGAGTAGCCATTTTGCGGTTCCTCGAACGTGTAGGTCCTTTACCATTGTCGGAGTTAGGAGTTTTGCACCTTGGAGGGGTAGCTCGTCGAACTGGTTGAGCACTAGGAGGCACCAAACCGGATTGAAGACCGTGAGGCGGTACATTCTCGACAGTAATAGCTGGTTGAGATTCCATAACGGTATTAGTAGTCTCAGAAACGGCAGTAGACTGAGCATCCACCTTCACACTAAGAGCTCGTAGCATCTCCAAAATTTGCCCTACACTTCCTCAAAGATCTTCGAGTTCATGGCTGACACGGTTGATCTCTTGGTTTTGATCTTCCATCCTTATGAAGGGTCGTATTGATGCAGAGAACTTAGGATGACAAAACTGGAAGGTGAGAGAACCGAGTATGAGAAATCGGGAGACACATGCAATGCAAAAGTATGATGCTAAAATGTGAATGCAAATGAAGATTTCATGGAATTCAAATATTTACGAATATTGCGGAATACCAAGGAAACTTTTAATTCATTGAAGACAAATTACAAATAATATTCTTGCAACCAAAATAGCTAAATAAAAGCCTAGAAAGTCCTAGAGAAGCATCTTCCACAACTTCAGTGAGCAGACGGAGAGTCGGAGGAAAATAAATATTCGTAGAGCCTTCTCTTCTTGTAGGATTGTATCTCATCATTCTTCGACTGAATCTGCTTTTGAAGTTCTTCGTACTCGCTGACCATCACATGGTATTTGTTCTTCCATGATTCTGTTTCGCGTTGTGATCTTTTCAAAGTAATCTTCAAAGTCTCAACTTCAGTCATGAAATACTGGACAGGTTCTTCTCTTTGAGGTAAAGGATCTTGGCGAGAGTAGGGCATCTTCAACTCAATATCTCTTCCTCGGACCCATTGAAGGTATGGTTCCATGGACACACAATTAGGTCTTCCCAAACTTTCTTTGTCTTTCCTATGCAGATGATTCCAAGAAGATAGAATCTGATCTTGAAGCTTTTTGTCGTCTTCGAAAAAGATTTTCTCCACATGAATACCTTTAGGCGGTTCCTTCAAGGGGTATCCCAACTGTCGGCGAGCTAAGACTGGATTGTAGCTAATTCCTCCATTGAAACTGAGCAAAGGCACATTGTTGAATTTTCCACAACTATCAATGATCGATATCCCATCGTACATGCGATTATACCAATCAATATCAGAGTGAGTTAAAGCCATAACTTTTTGCGACCAACGTTCTTGATTGGGTCTCCAGAACGGACTGGACTTGGGTAAGTGAGAAATAAACCACTTGTATAGTAATGGCACACAACATGTAATCATTCCTCCACCATGAAAGTTTCGGAGATGTACTGAATGATAAGTATTACCCAATAGCGTTGGAACTGGATTTCTCCTCATGAAGGTCTTGATTGCATTAAGGTCCACAAACCCCTCAAAACTAGGAAAAAGCAGCAACCCATAAATAAGCAAAGCAAATATTGTCTCAAAGGCAAACATGTCTTTATGATCGGCATAAAATTGGGCCTTCTTAACCAGGAAGTCCCTGGGAAAACCGGAGGTCCCCCCTTTGGTGATCATATTGTTTCTGACATCGGATATCCTTAGACAAATGGCTTTAGCAATATCTCGTTCTTTAGGGTCTTCCTCCAAGAAAGGGAATGGAGACTTATCCAAGATAGGCAATCCCACCAACTGAGAGTACTCTTCTAAGGTAGGTAAAAGCTGATAATCTGGAAAGGTGAAGCAATGATAATCTGGATCATAGAACTGTAGCAAAGTCGCAAGAAGTCCTTCGTTTACTTGAATCTTCAACAAAGACAATAGCCTTCCATATCTGTTTTGGAACTTTTCTTGATCTTGAACCAAACCTCTTAGCTTCTCTAGGACTCCCAAATTAAGACCCTTAAAAGTAAATTTTAAAGTATGCTTCCTAGAGTGATCCATGGTATCCTGCAATGTTCATAGATAGAGTTTGAATTCCATGAAGTCTTAATGTAATATGATGCTTTATGAATGCAATGCATGAAAACACATAAAGTCCTAGGTTAAAGGAACGTGAGCGGAGTTAAGGTCTACCCATCCCCAAAAGGAGTGTACTATAGGTTAGTTGTACCTGCCGAACAAGGTTCTAAAAAGTGCCCAAAGTCATCAGCCCATCCTTCGGATATTATCGACCTTCCGATTGACTCGGGGGTTAATAATATTCTCAAGAGAACCTCTTCTGAGTGTAGTATCGCGTAGCAACCGTTGTAGGACTACTCCCACATAGTTCCCGCACTACGTCCTAAATAAGGCCAAGGTGGTGTTAAGGTACTACGGTCCTCAATATCACAGACTCCAATCGACCATGGAAAAAGTTTTCACGATTACTCGTTCAACCGAACCATTTTCGAAAAGGTCTCAACTGAGCGGTGATTCTCGAATCAGCTTGGTCGGGATTCAACTCCCTATAAGCCTCATCGAATATATCCCCATCCTATAATAATGTCACTAGTCCGGGCGTAGGACTTATCTCACAACACAAGGAACCATCCCAAAATCAGAGTACAATATATACATGTAAATGAATAGTAAAGCAAATAGTAATAAACATGAACAAATTAGGGGTAACCCTCAAAAGTTTAGATTCCCCAGTGAAGTCGCCATTTTCTGTTGCGGTGGAAATAGGATATCAAATATTAATTAATTTGAATCACAATTCAGTTCACAACCGCTCTTTGATTTATCCGAAGGAAAAGGTCAAAAGAGGGAAAACCTATTTTTGCATCGTAAACACAATGCGGGGAAAGATCTAGGGTTCGGGGGTTGGTTAAATTTAGGGAAGGTATTAGCACCCTAAACTTCTGTAGTACTTTACAGGAACCTTTTGTTCAGTTGTTTACTATTTGCTTTATTTATTTGCTTAAGGTATATGTACAAAGGGATTAAAAGTGAGAAAATAAACCTAAGGGGTTAATTCTAAGTTTACTCGGCAAGACATCGCATCTTGTGCCTACGTATCCTTACGGGAGTGGAATCAGAGTAATCGTAGTTCCCCTCAATAGGGAGGTTAGAAACTTCTTGACTGTGGTCAAGGTCTCAAGGGGAATAAACGCATCTTAAGGACACGCTTACGTGGAGTGTAGAAACTCCAAATCTCTATGTTGAAATGTTAAGTTGTAATTAGGGTTAAATTAGGGATTCCACGGCGGGAAACCCTAAAATGAGTGCGGCGACTCTTTGACCTAATGCTAGGGGTAAAATTGTAATTTTGCCTGCGGCGAGGCATTTGTGAAAATTAGGGTTTGTAGTTTGTAGTTTTGAGGATTTGAAATTGAATGTGTGAAGTTTTACGGACTATTGGCGCGGCGGCCAAACAGTTAGACCTAACCTTCGGATGTGTGCAATGTGACAGAAATAATGGTAAACGCGTGAGATAATTGAATCATGCAAACAGAGAGATAATGTCATAATTTAAACCATGCAAGCAGAAATTTAAAGGCAGAATTTAAAGAGCGATTGTTAAGTTCGCGAGGTTACATGAGAGGAGCAGATACAATATGATAATGAAATTTGAATTGAACAATAATAAAATAAAATAAATAACGGTTCTAGTTAATATTTTAAAAAAAAAAGATTTTAGTTATTATTTTAAATTTATCTAAAAAAAAGTTTTTCTTAAAAATAATAGGTTTTCATATTAATTTGGAAAAGATGTTAATGTTATTTATTTTAAAAAACAGATTTTTATATTATAACAAGTTTTAATAAATTAATGATAACAATAATAATAATAATGGTAATAATAATGATAATAATGATAATAATAATAATAATAAATAATGATAATAATAATAATAATAATAATGATAATAATAATAATAATAAAGCAATAATGAATTTTAAATGTGCCAAATAACCCAACAATGTTGCTAACGCAGAAATGCGCTCATCGCAACCAGATCTAAATCGGACGAAACAAAATTTATCGCAAAGAAAAAGAAATTAAGCAAAAAATAGTATTATTGCTCACACAAAAATGCGATCATCGCAACCAGATCGAACTAACACAAATGTCACGCGTCATGCACACAAATGTGCAAACATCGTATCGACATAATTCGATCAAAAATTAATCTTATATATATAAACTCTAACAATTTAAAAATTATATATATATATATATATATATATATATATATATATATATATATATATATATATATATATATATATATATATATATATATATATATATATATATATATATATATATATATATATATATATATATATATATATATATATATATAAACATAACAGTAATAGATAACGGTAATAGATGAAGACAAAGAAATAACGGTAAAAGATGAAGAAAAAGAAACAACAGTAATAGATGAAGGAAAAGAAATAACGGTAAACGATGAAGAAAAAGAAACAATAGTAATGGATGAAGAAGAAAACTAAATAACGGCAAACGGCACTCACTCCTCTTAGGTTTTTTTCATTCTCCCCCTTTTCCAACAAGGCAACACATGTATATATAGGGAACAAATTAGGGTTAACACCAAATTGTCAATAATGTCCCTAAAGCCCATTTTAAAGCCCAAACTAAATAATTAGTTAAGAAAAAATAAAATTTAAATAATTTAAAATAATTAAAATAAACTTAAAATAAAAACTAATAATCCTATTGATTCCTAAAATCAAAAATATTATAAAAAGAACAAAATTTTTTTCAATATTTTTTATTTTATGATTTTTTGGATATTTTTATGAATAATTTAGAAAAAAGTGAAAAAAATAATATTTTAAAAAATGATTTAATTAAAATACGAAAATAATAATTAAATAATAATAAAAAACTATTTTTGTTATTTTTTTTAATGAAAGATAGAAAAATTTAGAGTAAAAATAATAAAAAACAAAAAAGTGACAAAGGTGAGATTCGAACTCTCAACCTCTCACACTCATAACTCCTTACACATGTCCTCCTGCCAATTGTGTCATTTTTACTTTTTAGAAAAAAAATGCATGTCATATGATATTTACCTGCAAAAAGTCAAACGACTACACAAATTTGTTAGTAATTGATTAAATGCAATAAAAATGCAATGAAATGCGACGACAAATCTTAGGGCAAAATTTGGGGTATTACAGAACAACTACAACCTTAACCGAACTGACACATCGTGATACACTAGCATCACCATAAAATCGGTTCATAGAACCAACACACAACAACATTTTATCATGTCACAAAGTGATTCAATAGCATTTATTGCATATAACAAAATATTACCATGAAATCGGGTCGCATAACAACAATTTAATAATCCATACATTAGCAAAATTCAAACCATATCAAGATCATAACATACACTACTTGTAAAAAAAAATCAAACAAAACATGAATTACCGACATTGGTACAAGGACAAACAACGTGTGGTCAAGATAATCCTAACACAAATCATGACCACAATAATAAACCTATCGTAGCAGCAACACCAATATAGCATGACACAATCTTAATATCAACACTGCACAAACAGAAAGTCTTAAAACTGGGAGTTACCGAAACCGCTTCCTTAATGGTGTGGTTGCAACTACGTTGTCACTTATTGAATGTCGTTTGAAGCTCGCGGAAATGATGAAGACAATGTTGTCACTAAATCGGAATCGTGCAGGATTTGTAGACATTGCGTGATCGTTGTTGACTAAAAACAGGGGAACTCGGTGTGACGTCGAACAACGCATCCCTTCTTCGCTCACCGAACCACCGCTTTAAACTCAAAATTTCGAAGAGGAACGAAACTGTTAGCTACCACTCTATTTCATGTTATCATTCACGTCTTCAAAGTTCGGCAACATTGCAACCTGTACAGAAATCATCAGCAATACAAGTGAAATCTCATCGAACACAAAACCGGCAAGGAGAGAAGTGAGTCACAACGGAGGTCACGATGTAGTTAGAGCCAGCCTACTGACGAACACGCAACGAACCTTGCTGACACGCCCTAGTTTGTGTAACCCTATAATAAACACGGTGTCGCCATATTTTTGCATTGTTGGTTTTGACAGCCAGTGATACGGTTGTCTCTGTTAGTTTAGTGATGCAGAGACGAAAACGCAGTTGTAGCATACACAACAAACAATGTCGACACGAACAACGAGGCTTCGTGAAATTTCAATCTCACAACACTGAAGGCTCAGACTCACGGCAAGTCGAAACTGGAATCGATTCACTCGGAGATCTGCTATCCTTCTATTATTTTTGATGAGCTTTGCCGGAACAGGGGATGTGCGCGTGGTGGATTTGAGAAAGAATTTGGAGAAGTTGCTTCGAGGAGTAGAAGAAAGGCTTGAATCGTAGAGAATGTGAGGGAGTTTTGGTGGAGGTGAAAGAAGGTTGAAGGTTAGACGGCTATTGGGAAGAAGAAGATGGTGTTTTTAGGGTTTGGCGGCAGCTAGTGTTTGGGGGAGAAGAAGAGTTGGTCTAGGGTTTTGGCAGCTGGATTTTTTTAGATTGGGAAAGAAGAAGAGGAATGGACTATTAGGGTTTTTTCCGTGAGGGAGATGAACAGTCCAATTCCCCTTTTTATCCCCTCCCTCCGTCCTTTTTCCATTTCTTTTTATTTTTCTTTTAATCTTTTTCTTTTCTAATTCTTTTCTTTTAATTATATTAACTAATTAATACTTATGATCAATACTATTAAAACAATATATTAAAACAAAATAAAACAATGTTATGTTAGAACCATTATATTATTATTAACAATTCTTAAAATAAAATTATAAAACAAAAATAATAATAAATAAATAAATGCCACGTGCCATGCTTTTATTGGGCTAAGATGAAATTTCTTTGAAAATTCGCCAATTATCAAATAAATATGCTAAAAAAACGAAATGCAAGTCTAAAAAAAATTCACATTAATTATTCTTGATGTTTTGATTAAAATATAAAAATAAATCGAGTGAAAATTAACAGAAATCGAGTAACAGAGATGCTTAAAAGAATTAAGTCGAATGTACACAAAAAATTAACGCAAAATGAAATAACTTGAAAAGATACAATACTCAGTCAATTTTGAGAATCGGGACCGGTAAAAAGGCTCATACTGGTCAAAAGTGATTAAAAGTTCGTCGAGAGATAAGATGAGTGTGCTAAGTCAGGTTTTAAAGGAAAGTAGGTCAAAAACTAGCGCCTGCAAGCTTAAATTCGAAAATTTTTAATCGTTAATTTTTCTTGTATATTTGAGGCATAATTTAGCCAGTCCGTCTGTATATTCAAGAAATTTGTTATGGCTAATAATTTTGTGAATTATTCACGGTAAAATGCATGTTATGCTGTACAAGCGGTGCAAATTGAAAATAAAGTCAGACAAGTGAAATTTTAAAACAGGTAGGACAAATTTAGGGTATGGCAGATGCCCCTATCTAATTGCCTTAAACCTGAGAGAATGAACACTGGCGACTGCACCAAAACCCTAATTGAAACTCAATTGCCCTGATAATTATCCACCTTGAAACAAAATGCTTCTGCCACAATTGATAACTTGATACTGAAATAAACCATTTCTGTGACCAAGATTTGGTAAAATTTCCATTGAATTTCACACCACACCGCACACATACTTGTCTTGATAACCTGGCCCGATCCTTGATTCAATCCTGTAAGACCTAGGCTTAGATAACACAGAACAAAAGGTACAAATTTTATACACACAATGGTAGATGACATGAATAATAGATATGATACTCAAATGATGAAAATGCTATGATATGTATAGTTGGCAACTCAAGGTCAAAATTAGGGTGTAACAGTTGCCCTTATTTAAATATCTTCAACTAGAGTATGAAGAAGTTCATTCTTCATATGATCATGGTGGGAGATAGTTAAATACCAAAAAGACCCGAATTTCGATCCTGAATGCATGTGACATGTTATGCTATGAACAAAAGAGAAAATATGCGATGCTAACACACAATGAACTCTATCATGATGATAATGATGGGATGATACATGCAAAATACATACAAAGAAAGAAAACACACCGGGATAAAGTCAACACAATGATTGACCAAACACCATGGAAAAGAAACAACTGGGAAAACTAAAGTGATTGATCAACAGGTTTAGGCATGACCGGTTGATACTCTTGAATAAAAGGTAAAGCAGAATCCTCAAACCAAAAAGATCATGCAAGAAAAGTTCTGGAATTTTCAAACATCCAAGCTTTTGGAAATTCCTTAAACGAAGAGATCAAACGGGATCTTCAGGAAACATCAGGAAAGATACAGGGTAATTAACTCTTCTGTATACCAAAATAATTTGACTTCACTAGGAAACTCCTTTTAGATAAGCTTCTCAAAAGAGATAGCCACTTATCACTGTAAAAGTATTTACGCACCACCAAGAATGGATAAGCTTCTCAAAGAGACAGCCACTTATCGTTGAAAGAGGATAAGCTTTTCAACAGAGACTGCCACTTATCGTTGAAAGAGGATAAGCTTCTCAAAAGAGACTGCCACTTATCGACAAAAAGGATAAGCTTCTCACAAGAGACTGCCACTTATCGAAAAAAAGGATAAGCTTCTCAAAAGATAATGCCACTTATCGTTGAAAGAGGATAAGCTTCTCAAAAGAGACTGCCACTTATCGTAATAGCCAAACAGAAAACAAGCTTCTCATGGGAGATGGTCACTTGTTGATAAAAAAAGGGATAAGCTTCTCGAAAGAGATTGCTACTTATCGTAATAAAGGATAAGTTTCTCGAAAGAGATTGTCACTTATCATAAAAGATGGATAAGCTTCTCGAAAGAGATTGCTACTTATCCGTGAACAGGAAAAAGGAAAACAAGCTTCTCGAAGGAGATTGTCACTTGTTTAACAAAAGGGATAAGCTTTTCAAATAGATTATTATGTATCAGAATAGGCAAAAGGAAACAAGTTTCTCGAAGGAGATGGCCATTTGTTGACAAAGGATAAGCTTCTCGAACGAGACTGCCACTTATCATTGAAAGAGGATAAGCTTTTCAAAGAGACTGCCACTTATCCGCAATGGAGGTTTGCAAAGGATTCTTCCTACAAAATAAAATGCGAAATAAATGCACGTTTAGACTAGGTTCGGCGACCTAACCAACGCAACACTTGCCAGGGACCAAAGTTCAATCTAGGAACAAGCTAGAAGGAAACAGTCAAAAATACTCCAACCATTGAGGAATAAACTCGAATGGGGGTTTATCTTATCCAAACATGGAAAAGACAACAGAAGCAACCATCATCCACGAGGATCAAACTCAGTGGGGAATTTAGAAAGGATATGAATTTTATGCTTAAAGCTGACGATCCTACTTGGAGAGAGACGACAAACCCGACCACTTGGGCAATAAACGCTCAAAGTGAATGAAACAAGTAAACACCAGAATGGTAGCAAAATGCTCGGATGTCATGCATACGTATGAATACATATATGCAGGATTCTATGAAAAGTGAGACAAACTCTATGGGGATCATTGAGATGACTACCAATGAGGTTTGTTGGGGATTGAATGACTCGCTAGTGATACTTGAGGAGAAATGGTTAGTTCTGACTTCTCACGGAACAAACCAAAGGTTATTGGTAACTTGTAATGAAAAGTATGCTCTGGATTCGCACGGAGAAAAAAGATAAATGACTGTAATAAAGGAAAAAAACTCTGAATCCACGCAGAGTATGAAAAGAAAAGACTCTGGATTCACACAGAGTGATGCGAAATCAAATGGGTTATGGTTCTTTTAGAATAGTGCAGATGATAGGTATGGTTTCTCTCATAACCAAGGAGAGGATTCCGGATTTGCATAGAACAAACAAAGGACTCCGAATTCGCACAAAGTACAAAAGAGAGATGAGTTAATGCTTATCGCTTAACCATAAAAATGAAGTTCCTGATTCGCACAGAACAACAAAAGACTCTGGATTTACACAGAGTTTAAAAGAAATGGTTCCGGATTCGCACAACACCAAGTGACAGTAAAATTGGACAACACAACATGAGGAAAGGTGTTTGGAAATTTGTACGATAAGAAAGTAATTGAAACTATGACTTATCTGGTAAATGATCTGGAAAAACTTCAGATCGACAGCAAGGATAAATTTTGGCAAGTATCTATTGAGTAAATGCCAAGTTGGATCACTGGATTATGTTTTAGGGATACAAAAGACAGACTGGATGAACAGGTCTTGGATGATAGACTACTAGGATGAAACTGGTGTTTAAGGCTGACGGGATTTCAAAAGGTTTATCAGACGACAAGTGTTTTTGAAGTTTGGTCTCTCATGTTGTGGACATATGCTTAATGAAATGATATGCGTGGCTTAGCACACGAGCGAAGAAACCTGATTAACGCATGAAAATGATTTACAGGTTCCAAGGTTCCCCACACGTGGGTAATGGAAGAAAAGGTCTTTTGACAACAAAACTTCTAGTTTGTTAGAAAGAAAAAGGTCATTTGATGGGGTGTGATGACGTGATTCCCCGACACTCATCTTGAATTAAGAAGTTGTTGACGTATGGCTTGCTCGCTTGGTAGCTTAAAGGTATGAAGAGGATTTGCCCCTCTGTAGTACACCTTGCCCCAGTCTGTGACTCATCTTGCCCCAGTCTATTGGGTATCTGAAAGTGTTCTCCTTGAAAGGAAATTGGAAGCCGCTTGTCATGTCAATGGTCTTAGATGACTTGCCCCAATGTCTTGAACTTTGAAATAGTCCACCACTTATTACTTAATTCTTGGGATGGTAGACTTATGATTGAACGCTCTTTGGGGGTTGGACTCTATGAAATTTTCGAGGTAATCTGTTCCAGTCTGAGTCTTGAATTAATTTACCTCGGTTACTCGACTTTTGGAGCAATTGGCTTATGTGCACTCTTAAGGTATCTTGCTCCAGAATGAGCGTCAAAGCGACTTGACTTATGTTGATTGAGCACTAGAGGAATTTTCTATTAATCAAAAGAGCCTTTGGGTGGCCTGCCCTTAGTTGGTAGAGTCTCGAGATGACTTGCTCTGATCCACCAATTCTTGAATGATTTTCCCCTTAATCAACTGATGTTTGAGGACTTTTTGCAAATTGACTGATTCCATAGCCACTGAATGCTAATGCCTCTGACCCATAGGGTTACGATGTGATCTTGATTCTGATCAACTTTGTTGGAAGACCAGGCCCTCTTAGATGGCTCTTTGATAGAATTTCCCTGACGTCAAGTATTGACTTGTAATATTTATCATTCACAAATGGTAATTTTAATGCGATGTTCATGCAAGTTTGAAAAAATCAATCATTATTGGAATGATGTGATAGTGTGTGACGAATAGACCATTAATCCAAACACAGTGCTGATTTAGCTGGTGTAAAAGATGCAGCAAGAAAAGGATTAGCAAATCTTGTAGGAGTCAGTTTACGCAACCTTGCTGTAGTATGCTTTTAGAATAAACCCTGCCTCAATTAGGTGTTTTAAAGGGTTATAACGTGGTCTGGTTCACGGTTATATAGACAAAGGATGTAAGGCTCAAAGCTTGTTTTAACCCACCCTTTCTTCGTGATGATCTTTAGTCCTATGTTCAGTTAACTCTTCACACGTTTATCTTCCAAAAGAGTTGACGGTGTAGAGTGATGTTTCAGGGTATGCTTGACATGGCAGTCACCTTATTTTGACTTTGATGGATATCAGTGACCCTTTAATTTTGACATAGTGATCACTGAGTCTTATTTTATTTTTGTTGAGGATTTGAATACCTCCTTTATTTTTTCTTTTGATCCTTAACTTTTGCATGGACTGATTTTGCTTTTCGAGTTCATCGGGATAGCCTTGATTTTTGCCTAAGTCTCCTCTTGGGGTGTTCGACTTAGCAGACTTTTTATTTTTTTGATTTTTTTTCGATTTCATTTGATGGTTGTGACAACCAAGTCATTGGTCATTGAAGAACAACCGTTATAACTTTTGGGTTTTTCATTATTCTTTCGAAACTTCAGGACATGTGCGGAGAATATCGTGTGGTTGATCCTCAGACGGGATGTCTCATCTCGTAGCCAGATTAACTAAACACTACCCATGTCCCAGGTTAAGCGTAAGGGTTTAGAAATCCAAAGGAAACTCCTACTTCTAGGCTCGAAGTGGTTAACTATGGACTAACTCCTTTTCTCTCTAGTGTTTGGGGATTTGAAATAATGCTTGTACATCATTAGCAGGATCTTATCTAAAAGCATACCAACAACAGTTATGGGTATTCAGTTTTCATCATCCTCCCTCCAAGTCTTTGCTAAAACAAAAGTTTGATAAAGAAAGTGGATGAGAGGTAAATGGATTCATATTTTTTTTTTATTTTTTGATATAAGTAAAGAAAAATGAGCGAATGAGACATGATTTATTCAGAAAAAGAATGATCACTTCATTAGTATTACCATTCAAAACAACAATGTTTAAAGTAAGTAGCATTTAATAGGAAATAAACTACAAATGCAAATATAAAACATGATCCACTGATCGCCAATGCTTGAGGATGTTTTCCTTTCTGATCCACTAGCTTGAGGAGATGCCTTTTGAATTCTTCAAACTCATTTGGGCGGAAAATTGACGTGCACAACCAATCTGCCTTCTAGAAAGGATAAGTACCTTCTGTCGATCAATTTTTGTACTTTGGCTTGAAAAGCTCTACAATCTTCAATTAAGAGCCCTATTGATCCAGCATGATATCCACATTGCACATAGGGATCGTACCCAGGCGGTTTCGGCCTTGGAGCAAACTTTAGAGGCTTGAGGACCACAAATGAGCTTTGAATCAGAGGCTGCAAAAGTTGATCGTGTGACATAGGAATTGGATCGCAATGACCATTCCTTCTTTCCAGATTGTTGCAAGGCCTATGCTGGCTCTGTTGTTGATTTTGATATCCTCTACCATAAGCTTGATGATTTTCATGAGGAGCTATCCAAGGCTTTTGGTATGGTGCTTTAGGCATTGTTGGCTGTCTGTAAGGATAGTGTGGCACTGAACATGGTGAGTGCTGAAGAGATGAGGGATCATAAGGTCTTACTCGTGCCTTATGAGAATGCTTAACACCTGTCATGACTGCATTAGTTTCATCTTTTTCCTTATTTGCACTTGCATAGGCCGTAGTATCACAACTTTGTGGCTCTATTTCAGTGCTTTTGCATGGAAATCCCGACATTTCACTAGCCACGTCTTCAATCCCTTATTGGTGATACAAGATCTTGAGAGGTTTCAGAGGTTTCTTGCCTTTTTCACCACATGGTTTAGTAATCAGGACACTTGTATCAAGGCATTCTTCCTTGAGGGTAGGTGATCCTGCATGGATCAACTTTTGCACCTTGAGCCTAAAACTTTTGCATTCCTCGACAAAGTATCCTTCTGCTCCAGTATAGCACTCACACTTCAACTCTAGATGGTCTTCTTCGAAGATTAATTTCATGTTGTTAACCAACCGCCTGACTCTAGATTGCAGCACAGGACAAGTGTCTAAGTCATAACCTATAGCCCCTTCATGATATTCACATGTCAGATTTTGATTATACTATGGAGGATAGGGGGTTGGCATAAGCTCGATGGACCGAGGAGTTAACAACGAATTTTGAACCAACTGCGGGTAGATTTTATTGTATGATACAGGAATTGAGTTGAAGTAATTTTTTCTCCTTCTATTCTGATTCTGATCCTGCCCTTGATCATGACTCATACGCCCTTGAGGGAAGATATCCACTAGAGGTTGAGCTACTGATTTGGAGGTCAAAGGCTGAAGATGACATCTTAAAGGAGGACCATGTGTTGGCAAGTGTGGAGATTCCCTATGGAATGGATATTGACTCGGAGTAATACCAGATGAATGTAGAGAATTATCTCCCTTTACTGCATCAATGGGCATGAAGTGATCCTCTTTTCTCAACAAAGCTTGTAACGTTTCCAGGACCCAATTCATTTGGCTCTTCAAAAGATTGATCTCCCCCCTTAAATATTCTTGTCCTCTCACTAGCTCATCCACCATTTCTTGAGACATGGTTCTTCGTTCTAAACGAGTGTCAGGAATCACCTTGTTGTTCATGGGCAAAGGATGAAATGAGTTTCTGGTTTGGAAGAAGATATCAAATGCATATGAGATGTAGATGCAATGCAGATGAAATGATATGCAAATGCAAACAAAGCAAAGCTCAGGATCATAGGTATCACGTTCTCAGGTCAGGCAATGACAGTGGCTAAGTGACTGATATCTCTAATCAAAGGAATCCCACGGGTAGGCTCTATGTGGGTAGGTGCCTAGAGTCATGGATCTTTTCAAAAATATCATTGCCATGACAAAGGCTTATCTGAAAATAACATCCCCAAAATTACCTTTTCTAGGTGAGGCTTTCGCGTTGTCCCAAGAGAAAGGCTCCTCGTGAGTCTCTACTGCACAACCGTCGAGTCCAAGGTTTCTAAAAGGTATCTCAGAGTCATAGATCGAGGTTGAAAATATCATTGTCAGAATAACGATACGTTTAAGGGATCTCATCTGATTGGGGCTTTCGTGTCAACCCTCACGAGTTAACACTACCAACCACCATGGAAGAAGGGTTAAAAGGTCCTTATAGTTATCAATTCAGGCCTGAAAACATTCTTTCCATGGCAAAGACTCACCATGATAATAACATTTCCAAGGGAATCAAATCTAGCCGGGGGTTTCGTATCCTCCCAACGAGAAAGGCTCCTCAAGGGATTCCACTACACAACCACCATTCTAATCCTAAGTTTTCCTCAGACTCGGGTATAAAGCCATCTCACAGAGTATCCATAATCAGAGAAACACAATAATCACAAGAATTAAAGATAGGACATAAAGATAAATAAGTAAATAAAATACCTAGCAAGCAATTAATAACACATAAGAAGAAAATAAACAATGAGACTAACGCTTATGAATCGAGTCAAGTTAGGCTTGACTCTCTCTTGCAAGGGAAATGCTAAAGTCCCCAGCAGAGTCGCCAGCTGTCGTACCTCGAAAAAAGCACGATCCTTCGCGAATAGTCGTGGAAAACAGAGTCACCACCGAACTTTATTTATCCCAAGAAGGGATAAGAAAATATCGAGAAACCCTTTAGGGAAAGAACATGGTCATCGCAACCAAGTTCTAGGTTCGGGAGTCGGTTACATGAGGGGAAGGTATTAGCACCCCTCACGTCCGTTGTACTCAACGGGAACCTCTTGATTCGATTCGTGAGAAATGTTAGGTTAGCTAGTTTGTTTTCTTCTAAGGAAATAAAGTGAAAAGGTAAGTAAAAGAGTTTAGATTGCTAAGGAGAAATGGGTGGTTTTTAAATTAAGGTGCTCGCCAAAGATTAGGGCCTTTGTGCCTACATATTTTCACTCGGAAGAGGTGAGGAATCAGAGCGCCCATAGTTCTTGGGACTACGGTAGAAGAGAGAGAAGGTTTCTCGCTAGGATCATCGCAATCCTATGCCTACGTATTCTCATTGACAAATGAGAAATCAGAGTGTCCATAGTTCGGATTATGGATGAAAAAGATAGGAGGTTGCTTTCTAGGATCTCACAATCCTATGCCTACGTATTCTTATTGACAATGAGAAATCAGAGCGTCTGTAGTTCGGACTACGAATGTTGGTTTGTTTTATCGAAAGATACTTAGTCGTATTCGACCGGAAATATTGCTTTACCTAAACGGGTGAGGAGATGACGCTTGCATAACTTTGAATGGATTTCCATATATCAACATTCATGGGAAACATGCTGCTTATCTCGACTCAAATAGGTTATGGACAAAGCTATATTTTGCGTCGTCCCAAGACACCATTTCTCACGTTTAAGAAAAGGTTTGACGGTTCGTACAACGGCGAGAATTTGAATTAATGGGTTAACGTATTTAGTTGTGAGGTGATTACTTGAAACTTAAGAAAGGCTCCTCAAACCCAAGTAATCTAGAAAGTGAGTCAAAGACTTGAACCTCTCTCTTTTTCAACCTCAATTGCAAAAGGATTGGATATGGTTCGAGTAAGTTGATCGGATGACGATTACTCGAAACTCAAGAAAAGCTTCTCGGGCCCAAGTAATCGGGAGAGTGAGTCAAAGACCTGACTCTCTATCTTTTTCAACCTTAATTAGCGAAAGGGTTTTGATGTGGTTCGAGTAAGTTGATCGGATGACGATTACTCGAAGCTTAAGAAAGGCTTCTCGGACAAGAGTAATCAGAAGAGTGAGTCAAAGAATTAACTTTCTCTCTTCTCCATCTCGAAAATAAGTTGCGTAGGAAAAGCATTTTGAACGATGGAAGATGGTTAAAGTATTTTAAATGGATGAGGATTACTTGAAGCTTAAGAAAGGCTCCTCGGATCCAAGTAATTAAGAAAGTGAGTCAAAGGCTTGACTCTCTCTTTTTTTATCTTATATTTTGAAATAGTTTTGATATAATTAGAGTAATTTATGAATGACGATTACTCAAAGCTTAAGAAAGGCTTCTCAGACCCAAGTAATCGGGAGAGTGAGCCAAAGACTTGACTCTCTCTCTCTCTCTCTCTCTCTCTCTCTCTCTCTCTCTCTCTCTCTCTCTCTCTCTCTCTCTCTCTTAATCTAAGTATTTAGAAAAATAGATTTGATTTCTTTTAACAGATTAGAAGACAATTGTTCGAGCTTAAGAAAGGCTCCCCGGGCCCAAACAATTGAGAAGAGGAATCGAAACTCGATTCTCACTCCCTTTTCATCTTTATCGAAAATGTGTTTAAATATGATTAAGTATATTAATTTGATTTGAAGAAAATACTCGATATGAATCGAGGTTTGAATTTGCGTACATGAAAACAAATTCGATACATAATCAAGATTTAGTTGAAAAATAATCCAAGTGTATAAGTGATATGAAGTCAACACAAGTTATTATAAGCAAGTCAAGGAAACCGTGTAACAAAAATAAACGGGCCAGGATTCCTAAATCATATAAAATTATCAATTAAACTAAATATCAATATTTAATAAAAACTAATTAAATTATTTGATTAAGAATTGAATAAATGTAATTAATAAAACTATAACACATTTTTTATTTGTATGATTCTTATAAACAAACTTTAGCCAAGAAAAAGAAAATAAAAGAATCTAAATAAATGTTAATAAAATAAAGAATAAAAAAAATTAGGTTTTAACAGCGCCTCCTTCAGGGCAGCTGTAAAAGGTTCACCATAGAATAAGAGTTTTACTAGCACGTTTGTCAAGAAGCGTTGTAGTTTTGATGACAGGAAATTAAAATAAAAAGAAAAGGAGGGCGCAGAACATCAGCAACATTTACAACATTTATAGTATATTACAGTACATCACAACATTATGTCCAGCTTGGCCAAAAATTGCACATAGCCTCTAAATTAAATCGAAATCGACACTCTTAAAACCAACAGCAAACAACAAACCATATCAACATGTTATGAAATCAAATAGAAAGAATAACTACAACTTTAACCGAACTGACACATTGTGATACACTAGCATCACCATAAAATTGGTTCATAGAACCCACACACAACAACATTTTATCATGTCACAAAGTGATTCAATAGCATTCATTGCATATAATAAAATATTACCATGAAATCGGGTCGCATAACAACAATTTATTAATCCATATATTAGCAAGATTCAAACCATATCAATATCATAACATACACTACTTGTAAAAAAAATCAAACAAAACGTGAATTACCGACATTGGCCCAAGGACAAACAACGTGTGGTTAGTTTAGTGATGCCGAGACGAAAACGCAGTTGTAGCATACACAACACGCAATGTCGACATGAACAACGACGCTTCTGCAAAATTTCAATCTCACGACATTGAAGGCTCAGACTCACGGCAAGTCGAAACTGTAATCAATTCACTCGGAGATATGCTATGTTGTTGTTATTTTCGATGAGCTTCACCAGAATAGGGGATGTGTGTGAGTTGGTGGATTTGAGAGAGAGTTTGGAGAAGTTGCTTCGAGGAGTAGAAGAAAGGCTTGAATTGTAGAGAATGTGAGGGAGTTTCAATGGAGGTGAAAGAAGGTTGAAGCTTAGACGACTATTGGGAAGAAGAAGATGATGCTTTTAGGGTTTGGCGGCGGCTAGTGTTTGGGGGAGAAGAAGAGTTGGTCTAGGGTTTTGGCGGCTGGGTTTTTTGAGATTGGGAAAAAAGAAGAGCAATGGACTATTAGGGTGTTTTCCGTGAGGGAGATGAACAGTCTGATTTCCCTCTTTATCCTCTCCCTCCCTCCGTCCTTTTTCCATTTCTTTTTATTTTTCTTTTAATCTTTTTCTTTTCTAATTCTTTTATTTTAATTATATTAACTAATTAATACTTATGATCAATACTATTAAAACTAAATAAAACAATGTTATATTAGAACCATTATATTATTATTAACATATTCTTAAAATAAAATTATAAAACAAAAATAATAATAAATAAATAAATGTCAAGTATCATGTTCTTATTGGGCTAAGATGAATTTTTTTTTTAAATTCACCAATTATCAAATAAATATTCTAAAAACAGGAAATGCAAGTCTGAACAAAAATTCACATTAATTATTCTTAACGTTTTGATTAAAATATAAAAATAAATCGAGTGAAAATTAACAGAAATCGAGTGACAGAGATGCTTAAAAGAATTAAGTCGAATGTACACAAAAAATTAACGTGAAATGAAATAACTTGAAAAGATACAGTACTCAGTCAATTTTGAGAATCGACCGGGACCGGTAAAAAGGCTCATACTGGTCAAAACTGATTAAAAGTTCGTCGAGAGATAAGATGAGTGCGCTAAGTCAGGTTTTAAAGGAAAGTAGGTCAAAAACTAGCGCCTGCAAGCTTAAATTCGAAAAATTTTAATCGATAATTTTTCTCGTATATTTGAGGCACAATTTAGCCAGTCTATCTATATATCCAAGAAACTTGTTCTGGCTAATCATTTTGTGAATTATTCATGGTAAAATGTACGTTATGCTGTACAAGCGATACAAATTGAAAATAAAGTCGGACGAGTGAAAATTTAAAACAGGCACGACAAATTTAGGGTATGACAGATGCCCTTATCTAATTGCCTTAAACCTGAGAGAATGAACAGTGGCGACTGCACCAAAACCCTAATTGAAACTCAATTGCCCTGATAATTGTCCACCTTGAAACAAAATGTTTCTGCCACAACTGATAACTTGATACTGAAATAAACCATTTATGTGACCAAGATTTGGTAAAATTTCCATTGAATCTCACACCACACCGCACACATACTTGTCTTGATAACCTGGCCCGATCCTTGATTCAATCCTGTAAGACCTGGGGTTAGACAACACAGAACAAATGGTACAAATTCTATATGCACAATGGTAGATGACATGAATAATAGATATGATACTCAAATGATGAAAATGCTATGATATGTACAATTGGCAATTCAGGGTCAAAATTAGGGTGTAACAGAAGCCCGATACATTAACATCAAAGAGCTCCTCAAGTGTGGCACTCGCGAGGAGACTCTTGAACTTTTGGGTAGCTTCTCACTTTATCTTATTTCTCCCGAGATGTTTTCTTTTCCTATGCTTACATGCTTGTTATTTTTGCAGGCAAAATATCTTCAGCGTAGGAGAGGATGATAAAACATATCCGAGGAAAGATGAAGGGTGGCGCTGCTCTAGGGAGGAGTCGCCTTGGTCAGCAAACAGTTCCCCCTCAAACAAGGTCGGGGACTTCATCTTCAACTCCTCCACCCACTCGACGCCGCCTCTACCCGTGAGTTCGAGGCCCAAGCGCGCCCGCACGAATGAAATCGTGGACCTCAGTTAGGAGTCCGCTAAAAGCAAGTTTGAGCTGCCTCCCTGCCTTCATAATAGGAAATTCTCCAAGGGGTCCTCCCTGTCTATTCCCCGTGCAGAATCTCTAAAGCTTAAGGAAATTGACCATTCCAGCAAACGGGTCATGCTTGCCCAGGATGCCTCTGCCTTAATGAGGGTCCTGAAGATGGTCGTGGTATACACCGAGGACGGCTCTCTGCTTGAACTTGAGATGGCTTTGGAGAGGGATGTTGTGCCTGTCAAGTTGAAGGATGTCGAGGATTTGGTGGAGAAGTTGCAGACTGCAACCACCCCTGTTGAGGATGAGCTTGAGGAGACAAAGAAGTTGTTGACTCGGTCAGAGCTGGTCGCTCGGTTCGCTCAGGCCGCCGATGACCTAGTGGCCATCGACGAGGAGGCTTTTTAGAATGTAGTGGAAAAAATAAAGCTGGAGAACCCTGGGGTCGAGCTGACCATGAAAGGCACAGGGTTCCTCTATACGGTCAAAGAAGGCCAGATAGTCGTCCTAGATTTCTTTCGGTTCGGCAAGGGAGGTGACGATCAGGGGAAGGCATTGCAAGAGGAGGCTCAACAAGAGGAGCAGTGAGCTTAGTTCATGTTATGTCCTGCATGCCATTTGATCATTTATATTTTATTGTAATTTTATTTTGTGGGGTTTGGCCCCCTTTTTCTTGTATCATGCACATTTGCGGCCCTTCGTGGTCGTGTTATATAATATGTATTAGTATGTTGTATGTTTGTTGAATATTTTCTAAGTGTCTTGCACCGTCCAACGCAATTGTAAGAGGCACTTAGTAATTTGTTATGTTCCGGGTACGCTCGAAGGACGGTGTTCGATAGTGCGGGGAACTGATCGAAAGACCTGGGTTGTTTCCGGGTAGGGCAGAGCTCAGGTCACGATTGTGGCCTGAGTTCGCAGCGCGAACTTCCCATCGCGATCTGGAGGTTCTGTCGTTCATGGTACTTTGACGACGACGGGTTCGGTCGAGGAATCATCATTGATCATGGGTAGATATCTTCACCAGACCCTTTCTTAGATCCTTTTGGTGGTGCATCGCTTGTACCTGGGTGTGCATCTGTAGTCGGTCACCGTGCCCGCTGCCTGGGCGAGACACGTCGGCAGTGAGGGCCTTAGCTATAATATTGTTTCAGCTTTTTGGCATTCCATGGTCGAGCTAATTCTTCCTTGGTTAGGTATTCTAGGTAGTAGGCCTCGCTCCCCGTTTTCACTCTAGCACGGTAGGGTCCTTCCCATTTTGTGGCAAGTTTTCCCTCTTAGGAATCTTTGTGATTCCTTCTTAGGACGAGGCTTCCTACTTGGAATTCTCGTCGGATGACCTTGGCATTGTGCCTAATTGTTATTTTCTGCTTGAGTGAGGCTTTGTGAAGGCCTGCCCCTATCTGAACCTCTTCGACGAGGTCGAGTTCTTCCCTCAGGGCCTCGCTGTTTGTTTCTTCGTCCAAAGATGCTTCAGTTCGTCTGGTCAGCACGTGGGTTTCAATGGGGATTACCGCCTCTGTCCCGTATGCTAGGCGAAAAGGGGATTCCCCTGTTGACGAATGAGGTGTAGTGTGATAGTCCCAGAGCACGTTGTACAGCTCCTCAACCCACTACCTTTTTGTTTCATCTAATCTTTGTTTAAGACCTCGTAAGATTACTATGTTCGCCGCCTCGGCTTGCCTGTTAGTCTAAGGATGGTCGACGAATGCAAAGTGTTATTTAGTGCCTAGTTGAGCGACGAACTCCTGGAAATTTTTGTCCATGAATTGTTTCTCGTTGTCTGTGACGATCGCTTTAGGAATGCCAAAATGGGCAAGGATGTTTCTCTTATAGAAACGAAGTATGTTGTGGACTGTTATCTTGGCCAGGGTTTCAACTTCTACCCACTTGGTGAAGTACTCAACGCCCACTATTAAGTATTTATTTTGGTTGGAGCCTACGACGAAGGTTCCCAGGATGGCCAGGCCCCACCAGGCGAAGGGCCACGGGGAGGACATCGCCTTGAGCTTGTTAGGTGGCACTAGGAGCATGTCCTCATGCCGTTGGCATTTGTCGCATTTCTTCACATGTTCTTTCGCATCGTTTTGCATGGTCGGCCAATAGTAACCTGCTCGTAGAGCTTTCCTTGCGAGGGACCTCCCACCTAGGTGTTGAGCGTTGATTCCTTTGTGGATCTCACGTAGGACGTAGGTGATCATCTCCTCTTCGATGCATTTGAGGAGAGGTGTGGAGAATCCTTGTCTGTACATCTTGTTCTCGACCAGAATGTAGGAGCATGACCTACGCCTTACTATGCTGGCCTTCTTTGGATCAGATGGTAGCTCGTTTTTAGTGAGGTAGTTGTATACCAGGGTCATCCAGCAGTGGTCGTCACCGAAGACGTGCACGTCGAGGATCGTGGATGTTCTCTCGATGTTGGGTTGTGGGAGTATCTCCTGGATGACAAATTTGTTTCCCCCTTTCTTCTTCGTGATGGCTAGTTTCGGCAGGATGTCTGCTTGGACGTTGAGTTCACGGGGAACGTGCTTTACTTCCACAGAGGTGAACTTTGCCATCTTCTCCTTGACCAAGGTCAGGTATTCGGATAAGTTATCATTCTTGACCTGGTACTCCCCACGGACTTGGAGGGCCACTAGCTGAGAGTCGGTGTAGATGATGACTTCGTCTGCTCCCAAGTCTTCAGCGACGCGTAGACCGACCAAGAAGGCTTCGTATTCAGCTTGTTTATTGGAGGTTGGGAAGGACAGTGTGAGTGAGACTTCGATGAGGATTCCCTCCTTGTTTTCTAGGATGACACCTGCTCTGCTACCCACCGAGCTGGATGTTCCTTCAACAAATATGACCCACTTGCGGGCACCCTTGTTCGGTTGGCTGGGCAAGGTCATTTCTGCTACGAATTTGGCTAGTGCTTGTTCCTTGAGAGACTTTCTGCTCTCGTACCAGATATCAAACTCGGATAGTTCTAGCAACCATTTAAGCATCCTTTCGGCCATGTCTGGACGGCCCAGTAATTGCTTTATAGGTTGGTCTGTGCGTACCATAGTAGTGTGGGCCAGAAAATAGTGCCTCAGTCTCCTTGCAGCGTAGATAAGGGTGAGGTCTATCTTCTCTATCGATTGATACCGTAATTCTAGCCCTTGCAGCGCTTGCTTGTGAAATAGATGGGTTTCTACCGGTCATGGGTTTCACGGATGAGGGTGACGCTCACAGCCTCGGTTACAACGGCGAGGTAGAGAAAAAGGCCCCATTTTCTGGTCGGGAGAGGACTGGAGGTGCAGATATGGCTTGCTTCAAGTGGAGGAGAGCTTTGTCACATTCCCCTGTCAAAAAATGTGGCTTCCTTACGGAGAAGTTTGAAAAAGGGGAGGACGTGCTGGGCAGATTTGGCTACGAAGCGGGAAAGCAATGTGAGCACCCTGTTGAGGGACTAAATGGACTTTTTTTAGTTTAATGTGGAGAACTTGGAGAAGGCTCTTCACTTGTCGGTGGTTATCTTTGATTCCTCGTTCGGTTAGATAGAAACTAAGGAACTTGCCCGCTCGTACCCCGAACATGCACTTCTCCGGATTAAAGTGCATCTTGTTCTTTATGGCTTTCTCGAAGACCTTCCTCAAGTGGGTTGTATGATCGTATTCGTCATGGGACTTCACGATCGTGTATTCCATATAAACTTCGAGCATGTCCTTGATTTCTCCTCGAAAGACTTTGTTCATCATCCTTTGGTAGGTAGTGCCAATATTCTTTAGGCTGAAGGACATTATGTTGTAGTAATAGTTGCCTAATTCGGTCATGAAGGTCGTGTACTTATTGTCACTTTTTGCCATGGGTATCGGGTTGTAGCTCGAATAGGCGTCAATGAAAGATAGCAATTTAAAACCGAAAAAATTATCAACTAGTTTATCTATGTTGGGGAGGGGATATGCGTCTTTAGGGAAGGCCCTATTAAGATCGGTATAGTCAACACACATGCACCATTTTCCATTATTCTTTTTAACGAGTACAACATTGGACAGACAAGTGGTGTACTTGGCCTCCGATATAAAGTTTGCCTCTAAAAGGTCTTTTATAGCCTGCTTGGTAGCCAACGTTTTCTCCGGGGACTGCCGTCGTCTATGTTGGGCAACTGCTCCGACAGTGGGGTCGATAGTGAGATGGTGACAGGCCACATCGTGGTCCAGTCCAGGAATCTCTGTGAGACTCTAAACAAATAGGTATACATTCTCCTAGAGGCATACTCTCAATTGTTTCCTCGCTAGCTCAGGGAGACCAACTCAAATCTTCACTCCTCGGTTTTGGTTGTCGCCGACTGGGACAAGCTCGAATTCTCCATCTAGGATGGGGCGCATTGGATGGGCGGCCTCGCTGCTACTGGAGGGGATGCTTGAAGATGACTGGATTTATTTCCCCTTTGCCCTCTGAGTCTTCTGGTCATCTTCAGAGAAGCGGTTGTCGAGGTCGATAGAATCAACGTGAGAAAGCGAATTTGCCTCATCGGAGCTGCTGGGAAGATGAGATTGGGCTTGTGTCTTTGGTCTGGTGGCGATTGTATTCATTCCCTTAGACGCTTCTTCGAAGCATCTCTTTGCAGCTTCTATGTCCCCGTGTAGAGTTACGACGAGGCCTTTGGAGATGTAATATTTCATCTTCAGGTGTACCATTGAAGGTACGGCCACCAGCTCGGCCAGAGTTGGTTGCCCGAAGATGCACTAGTATAATGATGAACAGTCTATCACTAGGAATTGTACCTTGATTGATCTGGTCATTTTAGCATATCCAAAGGTTACGATCAGCTCAATGCAACCCCATGGGTTTATCATTGACCCATTAAAACCCTGTAGGTCAGAGCCCACATAAGGAGTCAAGCGTGATTCATCCAGTTGGAGCTTGGAGAACAGTTGAGAGTACATAATATCAACGGAGCTGCCTTGGTCAACGAGGATTCATCAAACATCAAAACTCTCCATCTGAGACCTTGCAAGCAGGGGGATGCTTGTGTTGGGGGCTCCGTCGAGGAGCTCCTCATGGTAGAAGCAGATGGGGACAGGCTCTCCCCGGACTCTGTCAAGGGTAGAGTTCCGGTTTGAGTTGTTGTTGATGAGGTGCTCAAATTTCCTCTTGGCAGATCCTACTGTCACTCTATTAAAACCTCTTCAGGAGATGACCATGGTGGAGGGGAATATCTCCCATGGGCTGTGCACGAAAAAATATGGAGGGGCGTTGAGACCCTCGGGAATGCATAAATCTTCAGGCCGTGAGACGTTCATGGTGACCTGGAGGCTGGCTTCCTTGGAGAAGGGCACTTCTTCTTCGACCTTCTGGGCCTCTTGGGCGTCTGGTCGAGGAGCTTCCTTTCGCTTGGCAACTGCTTCAGATGCCCTTCCCTGATGATTATTTCGATGGCATCCTTCAGATGGATGCAGTCTTCCGTCGTATGGCCATGGCTCTTGTGGAACCGGTAACATTTGGACTTATTAGTGTTAGGTTTGGACGGTATCTGCTTTGGGAACCGGACCCCTGCTGTAGATGTTTTTGATTGGCTGCATTTTGTGGCAAAATAGTGTTGTAGGTATGAATGTCATGAGTGATATTATGACATACATAAGGACTGTTCTGCAGGTTAAATTTGAATAGCTAAGAGCAAGTACGATGGATGTCATGTTGGATGTTATGACATCAAGCGTATGACATCAGGGCGTGAAGTTTTAGTTTTTCTATTATTAGCTTAGGATATACTTCAAGAAGCTTTTTAGGAAGCCTAGTTATCTTAGGCGACATATCAGGCATTTTTGAGGATAACTTAGAATGCCCCTGACCCAATTGGAGTGCGCGACTTTATGAAGAGAGGGTTTACTTGGGTAAACCTAACTTGTGCATGAAGGCCCAAAGACAATCTGCTGCTATGAATAACAGAAGATCAATCCTAATCAGGTAGAGATTGAAGAGTGTATTTTGTGAGTGAAGAAGTCTGATTGTATCAGTTGTTCTTCACGCGTGTATTGTGTCTTAGGATACTTGTATGACAAGCAATTGTATGTTGCATGATTGCTTTGGTTTAGTGTGTGTGAACTGTTTGTTCAGTGTTTCACTCTAAGCTTTTAAGCTAGAGTGGTGTATCACTAGATCAAAGCTGTGAAGCAAGATCAAGGTGTGTTTGAAGCGTGTCTTCAATTTCTCTTTTGTAACTTTGAATTGGTTGATATCACTGCTGTGATTGAGGGGGAGTGAGTTGGTAACTCTGGTCTAGTGTTAGGCTGAAGTGTCATTGGGTAGGTCTTATGTGAAGAGTGCAAACTGGTTGTTTGACTTTGAATTAATTCTACTAATAATGAATTTCCTCCCTGGCTTGGTAGCCCCCAGATGTAGGTGTGGTTTGCACTGAACTGGGTAAACAATTACTTGTGTTATTTACTATTTTCATTTACAGTTGGATATTAAGTTCAGTAGTCTGTGTTACAGTGGATGCCATAACATCAGTAATAACATCCATTGTCGGGTACCTAGAATTTCAATTGGCATCAGAGCAGGCACCTTTCCTGTTATTTTCCGGGTGAGATCTAGGGAAGAAAAATTCTGGTACTATGGATAAGGATATAGGATTCACAAATAGACCACCAATTCTAGATGGCTCTAATTATGACTACTGGAAACCTAGGATGATAGCCTTCTTGAGGTCTTTAGATAGCAAGGCATAGAGAGCTGCAAATTCAGGATGGGGACATCCAGTGAAGACTGACAAGGATGGATTATCTATGTTAATACCTGAGGAAGAATGGACCAAAGAACAAGAGGCCTTGGCTCTTGGGGATTCTAAGGCTTTGAATGCCTTATTTAATGGCATAGACAAGAACATTTTCAGACTAGTGCGTCATTGTAAACTGGCTAAAGAGGTTTGGGATACTCTCAAAATAACTCATGAGGGAACCTTTAAAGTCAAGATGTCAAGATTACAAATGCTAACCACTAAGTTTGAAAATCTGAGAATGAAGGAGGATGAGACTATTCATGACTTCTACATGAACATTATTGAGATTTCCAATACCTCAGGAGCTTTAGGAGAAAAGATGTCTGAAGAAAAGCTTGTGAGGAAGATTCTAAGATCCTTTCCTAAGAGGTTTGCCATGAAAGTCACTGCTATTGAAGAAGCTCAGGATATATGCAACATGAAAGTGGATGAACTCATTGGTTCTCTCCAAACTCTTGAGATGGGAATGTGTGGTCAGGTTGAGAAGAAGAACAAAAGCATAGCCCTTGTCTCAAATACAGTAGAAGACTCTGAGGAAGACAATAGTGAAAGTGAGGAGAATCTGTCAGAAGCAATAGCCTTGCTTGGAAGACAATTCAACAAACTAATCAAAAGAATAGATCACAATTCTAGGCCTAATGACAAGAACACTTCCTCTGACATCAGCAGAAGAGGAAGAAATGAAGAAAGGCCCAGCCAAGGCAAAGGAGTTCAGTGTCATAAATGTAAGGGATATGGGCACATTAGAGCATAATGTACCACCTATCTCAAGAAGCAAAAGAAGGGCCTAGCAATCACTTGGTCTGATGGAGATTCTGAGAGTGGATCAGAAGAAGAGTCTGCCAAAAATGTCACTATTCTGAACAGTGTTTTCATATATGATGGTGACTCAAGTGAAGATGAGCTGACCTTTGATGAGCTTGCAGCTTCATACAAAAAGCTATGCATCAGAAGTACATAAATATATCAGCAAGGAGAGCAATAGAAGAAATGCATAGGGGAATTAGAGGCTGAGAAAGTTGAGCATCTTGCAACAATAAACTCTCTCAAAAGTGAGGCCAACTATTGGAATCTAAATTGGATCAAATGTCAAAGTCCATAAGAATGCTAAATTCTGGGACTGACACTCTAGAAAAAATTCTACATAGTGGTCAGAAAGCTGGAAACAAGTCTGGACTAGGATTTGTTGCAGAACAGAAACCCATCTTGGGGTCCAAGAAGCCAAACGTTGAGAATCAGAAGTCAAACCGGATGTCACGACCAATGTCACAACATCAGAGGAACCTGGCCAAGAATAAATTCCAAGGGTATAGGTGTTACTACTGCGGGAGACTTGGACACATTAAACCTCTCTGCTTCAGGTTACATGGATTTCCTAGTCACCCTTATTAAGGCAAATCCAAACAGGGTATTCATGCCAAGAAACAACATCAAGTTAAACCCAAAAGGGATGCTCAGGTCAAGAAACAACAATGGGTTACCAAGGAGGCTACTATAGTAGCTCATACATCTCTTAGGATGCCAACCAAAGAAGACTGGTATTTTAACAGTGGTTGTTCTAGACACATGACTGGAATGGAGAATCTTTTGATGAACCTCAAACCCCATACCTCAAGCCATGTAACCTTTGGTGATGGAGCTGGAGGAGAAGTCATAGGTGTTGGAAAACTAGACTGTCTTGGTGTTCTAATAATGGAGAATGTCATGTTGGTTAAAGGACTGACTGTGAATCTTATCAGTATCAGTCAGCTCTATGCCCAAGGTCTCAATGTCAAATTTACTATGGGTAAATATGCTGTCACCAATGAAGAAGGTGAGAAAGTCATGAGAGGGTCTAGAGTTAAAAACAATTGTTACTTATGGGATCCTAAAAGTAACTTGAATATCTATCCCCTGACCAAAGAAGAAAAGGAGGATAAACTGTGGAATAAACCTGGAAAACATCTTCCAAGGATAAATAAGACCATATCCAAGGAAGCAGTAGGAGGAACTTCAAAGATAACTCCAGATGATAGAACAGGTTGTGTAAAATGTCAGGCTGGTAGGAAAGTCAAGAAAGGACATCCAAAAGATGGACATCATAGAAACCTAGACCTGTTATACTGGAATTTGATGGAGTCCATGACAAATGATCTTAAAAGAAGCAATGTCACTCAGGATGTCATGACTTTGTACTTTGACATTAAGAGTAACATCAATATAAACTCAGGTCAATCTAAAAGAGTCAGACATAGGGATAACAAGCATCAATTTGGAAAGGTTTGTGTGAAGCTTGGAAACACTGATCTATATAGTGCTGACATGGTTACCAGAGGTCTCAAGGCCACTCAATTTGAAAGTTCACAAAGCAAGTTGAGGACGTGTCTTTATGAGAGTTTATAGCAATTAATGTTAATTGGGAATTGTATTTTGAAAATTAATCATATGGTGATTGGTCAAAATATTAAGTTCCCTCCTCTTGTGCAATATTACCCATCTAGCATCCTCACACATTACACTTACTTCATTTGGTACCCATACAAACTCTTCATCTTCCATACCTCTTCAAACAAGCACAAAAAACCTTCTCTCTCTCGCGATCAAAGTCTCCAAGAATGTCTCAACATCCAAAATCTCCCCCTTCCAAAAGGACGAACATCATCGGTGATACAGATGTTGA
Organism: Lathyrus sativus; assembly: GCA_963859935.3. Lineage (NCBI taxonomy): Eukaryota > Viridiplantae > Streptophyta > Magnoliopsida > Fabales > Fabaceae > Lathyrus > Lathyrus sativus. The sequence goes on along the minus strand of OZ012739.1, from coordinate 618,776,798 downwards.
TGCTAGACCAGATTCTAGCAACCCTAACGAGGTTCTTGTGGTAGCTCCTCTGCACATGCTGACTCCAGAAGGACTATTGGTGAAGAAACCAAGGTCTTCACATGCAAGAAGACCTAAAGACCTAGTCACAGGTCAGGCTTCTCACTCTACAACCTCCATTCCTAATGATGATCTCAGTGGGGAAGAAGCTAGGCAAATCCGCAACACCATTGCCAATTTGGTATCCAGGGTTCTGAGTGAGCCTCATGATGTGCCAAGAATATCTATTCCTTCTAACATTGAGGGTTCTGCTCCTAATCTGGATGAACAAGCTGATGTCATTCACAATGTTGAAACATTGGAAACAACTACTCAAAAGGACACTGACAAGGGTCAAGCCTCTGAAACTAAGGAAGATCACATGCAAAGTGATAAAAATGATGTTGATGAGGTTCAGAAGGACAATGCTGATATTGTAAACCTTAATGAGTATTCAGACAATGATCTGATTGCCACTATCAACCCTAGCATAGCCAAAAGGCTCATGACTAGGAAAGGGAAGAAGGTTGTTGAGCAGAACACTCCTACCAAGAAGGCTGGGACTAAGAGGACTCTGGTTGGCCCTACCAAAGCTTGGAGCAAGGTTGTTCCAAAGAAGAGGAAGGCCCAAACTAGCTCTGAATCAGACTCGGATTCAGATGTTGCTTGTGATGTCACTGACATTCAACCAAAGAAGAAACCCACAACTATCAAACTGGCTTCTAGTGTTCTAGATGTCCCCATTGACAATATCTCCTTCCATTATCCATCTAGTGTAAACAGATGGAAATATGTTTATCAGAAGAGGCTGGCTTTGGAGAGAGAGCTTGCTCAGAATGCTCTTGAAAATAAAGAGATCATGAATCTTATTCATGATTCTGGCTTGCCGAAGACTGTCACTCAATTCACTCAGTGCTATGTGTCAAAGAATTCATAGTTAACCTGTCAGAAGAATGTGCTGATAGGAAATATAATAAGTTTGGCAAGGTTTATGTAAGAGGGAAATGTGTCAATTTCTCTTCAAACATCATTAACAACTATCTTGAAAGATTAGATAAAGGACAACCTGATATAGTTGCATCTGACAACAAAGTGTGTCAAGTGATTACAGGGAACCAGTTCAAAAGCTGGCCATCAAAAGGAAAGTTGGGTGCAAGCAAGTTGAGTGTGAAATATGCTATGCTGCACAAGATTGGTGCTGCAAATTGGGTGCCCACAAATCATGTCAACTGTGGCAACTATCCTTGGAGATTTATCTATGTTGTTGGAACCAAATCCAAATTTGACTATGGGACCTATATTTTTTATCAGACTATGAAGCATGCAGACGGCTATAGTATCAAAGGCCTCATTGCATTCCCTTCCCTTATTTGTGGAATAATATTGAATCAGTATCCCAACATCCTCAAAGAGAATGATTCTGCAAGCAAGAGAGAGAGTCCTTTGTCTTTCCATCACAAGTTGTTTCAAGGAACTCATGTTCCTGACATTGTCATGACATCAGCAAAGACATCCAAAGGGAGCTCTAAGACATGAAAGGCTGAGGTTATTTCCATGCTAAAAGAAACTTGCAATGAGTTGGAAACAAGAAAGAAAAAACTTGAAAGGTTGATCAGGGCTCTTGAGCAAGATGAAGATAATGAGTCTACTCAAAATGATGAGGACAAGGATGATGTGTCTGATGGTCAGGATACTGCGTCAGATGAAGTGTTGACAGTTCTAAGGAGGCAAGTGATGACAGTGACTTCAGCTCTTCTGAGGGGGAAGATTAATATGGTGGTGGTGATGGCTGCTGTTGTGCTTGGACTGTGCTGCTTGTGCTGGTGTAACTAGTTTTTTTTCCTTGCTTAGATTTTGATCATTATTTGACAGCTGAAATATTTGTGTTGCTCTTCATGAGCCTTATATTGTAATAACCCCTAACATCTGCACTTCCATACCTTTTGATCTATACTATTTAGTTAGTTTTGATCTAAATTTGTGGCTAAAAGGGGGAGAAGTGGTAGTAGTAATTAAGTAACAACAGGTGGAAGACTTGTTTGTTGTTGCTGCTGTGCAGGTTTGCATGAGGTGATGATATGTTGTTGCTGTGTGAGTTGTTGCTAAGTTGTGTGAGTTCCTAATGTGTGTAGGAATGTATGCTAGATGTGTGTGAGTGGTGCTGCTACTCTGAGTATGATTGTAGGTTAGATGTGTTGTTGCTGTTGTGCAGGTTTGCATGAGGTGATGATATATTGTTGTTGTGTGAGCTGTTGTTAAGTTGTGTGAGTTCCTAATGTGTGTAGGAATGTATGTTAGATGTGTGTGAGTGGTGTTGCTACTTTGAGTGTGTTTGCAGGTTGATGCTGATGTGTGTGTTCCTTGATGGAACCTAGTAGTAGTAGAGCTACTATTAGTGTGTGTATCTGCAGAATGATGTGGTTGTGCAAGGGGAGTAGCACAGGATGTTATGTTTGACAGGTGACTGTGTTCTTCAGGATGCCATCCTGAATGTCCTGACATTCAGAATCTAGTCTGGATAAATATGTGTGACTGCAGGTTGTGCAGGTTGTGTGTGTACTGATGTGTTGTGCATCAGTTGAGGGGGAGTATCACAAGATGATCCACAGATTATTGTGATACCTGTAGTATGGACTAAAAGGTAGTCATTAGGCTGTGTAGATGACTCTAATATGGTAATGCATCTGTGTGTGTTGTTAGCTAGTAGCTTTCCTACATGATTAGTATATGGTATGAACTGTTTTTGCTGCTTGTAATCTCTTATATGTTGACAAAGTGTTTAGCCAAAAAAATTCCAAAGAGGGAGTTTGTAGATGTTTTTGATTGAATGAATTTTGTGGCAAAACATGGTTGTAGGTATGAATGTCATGAGTGATGTTATGACATACATAAGGACTGTTCTGCAGGTTAAAGTTTGAATAGCTAAGAGCAAGTATGATGGATGTCATGCTGGATGTTATGACATCAAGCGTATGACATCAGGGCGTGAAGTTTTAGTTTTTCTGTTATTAGCTCAGGCTATACTTCAGGAAGCTTTTTAGGAAGCCTAGTTATCTTAGGCGACATATCAGGCATTGCTGAGGATAACTTGGAATGCCCCTGACCCAATTGGAGTGTGCAACTTTATGAAGAGAGGGTTTACTTAGATAAACCTAACTTGTGCACGAAGGCCCAAAGACAATTTGCTGCTATAAATAACAGAAGATCAATCCTAACCAGGTAGAGATTGAAGAGTGTAGTTTGTGAGTGAAGAAGTCTGATTGTATCAGTTGTTCTTCACGTGTGTATTGTGTCTTAAGATACTTGTATGCCAAGCAATTGTCTGCTGCATGATTGCTTTGGTTTAGTGTGTGTGAACTATTTGTTCAGTGTTTCACTCTAAGCTTTTAAGCAAGAGTGGTGTGTCACTTGATGAAAGTTGTGAAGCAAGATCAAGGTTTGTTTGCAGTGTGTCTTCAATTTCACTTTTGTAACTTTGAATTGGTTGATATCATTGTTGTGATTAAGGGGGAGTGAGTTGGTAACTCTGGTCTAGTGTTAGGCTGAAGTGTCATTGGGTAGGTCTTAAGTGAAGAGTGCAAACTGGTTGTTTGACTCTGAATTAATTCTACTAATAGTGAATTTCCTCCCTGACTTGGTATCCCCCAGATGTAGGTGTGGTTTGCACTGGACTGGGTAAATAATTACTTGTGTTATTTACTGTTTTCATTTACAGTTGGATATTAAATTCAGTAGTCTGTGTTACAGTGGATGTCATAACATAAGTAATAACATCCACTGTTGGGTACCTAGAATTTCACATGCCTATCAAAATTATGAGTTGGCGCACTCACTGAGGATCTTCTCCCTCGAAACTGTCAGGGGAGTGTACTCGAGGAACCTGTCAGAAGATCCCTTATTGTCCCGGAGTTCACAGCGACAGTCTTCTCATTTTTTATCTCCTCGACAGGATGTCGAGGGCTCGTCGGATCTGGAAGGATGAGAGTTTTCCATGTGCTTGGAATCACGGGCAGAGCTGGTAGCCTCTTTTTTCTCGTACTTAACGTATGCTTGAGCCTTGAGGAGGAAAGCATTCAGCATTGTTGAGGGCCGAATACCAACAGCTTTAGCAAATTCTGTGTGGGGAAGGAGCCCGCGTTCGAGGAGAAACTTTTTCATGTCATCGGTGGTAGAGACTTGGATGACCTTCTTGTTGAATCTTTGAATGTAGGCCTACAGGGGTTCGTCTCTCCCCTGAATGATGGCCTTGAGGGAGGCTTCGATCTTCGGATCTCGGTGAGGGGCCGTGAAATGTCTAGAGAAAAGTCTCCCCAGTTACCTCCATGAGGTGATGGAGTCGTCAAGGAGCCCTTTGTACCAGGTCATTACCCCCTTCCTGAGTGTGGTCGAGAATAACCTACACTTGATGGCGCCCCGGACGCTGCGATAGTCGAGCAGCGCATCGATGTTTTCTATGTGTTCGTTGAGGTTAGTTGTTCCGTCGAACGTTCCTATAGAGGAAGGTTTCTCTAGTCCTTTTGGGAGGCGCATTACCATGATCTCTTGAGACAACGGGTCGCAAGGCTCTGCGTCACTGTTGCTGCTGGTCCAAGACAAGGAGTGGTCATCACGTATATAGGTAGGACGACGGTCTCGTCGGGAAGACGGGGTTCGTGTTCGGCCCTTGGATCTGGTCGAAGACGAACATTGGGATTCTGCCTGGTGGCCTCTTCTGGTCCTCTTAGGTTATAGGGAATGCTGGTTTCGGGGAGAAATCTGGTCGGGTTTGCGGATGGTCAGGGTCTCTGGCTCTAGAGGCGTCTGGAGGTTCCTCTCGCGTCGGGGAGGGGGACTCCATCATTGCTGACGTTTTTTCCTCGACAGAGGGGATCTTGGACGAAGAGACTCTTCCAATGCTTCAATCCTCGCGTTCTGGTTGAGGATTAGGAGGTTGGTTTTATTGAGAACCTTGAGGAGGACCACCATGGTCGGGTCGGCGTTGGGTGGAACTAGAACTGGCAGGTGATGTGGGACAAGTGGGGATTCGCCGTGATCTGCACGAATAGGGGATGGAGAAGTTGTGGCTCCGTCTTTTTGTCAGAGGACGTCGCCGCCATGAGAGGTGGTGGCTCCATCAGTATCAATCTTATTGACGGGGAGAAAAGCAGATTTACAAGCATCAAGATTATTGTCACGAGCAACCATGATCAGAAATTTGAAGAATTGTTTTGATTTTATGTTCTACAAAGAGAGAAAAGACGGGGATAACAAGATTCCCACAGACGGCGCCACTGATCTTACTAAATGGTCAGAATCTGAGATGGGCCAAAGACAAGCGTCTGTGATGCTGGGTGTGAAAGAGGGGGAGGGGTATACTTGCAATTCACTCTGATGCTAAAGTAAGAAAACAAACAAGAGAGCGAGCAAATACAAAATATGTGTGTTTCAGGGTGAAAAATTGGATACATGGCCCTCTCAAATGAGAGGGTTTTTATAATGCCCCCAACGCTTGACCATTGGTCCCTATTTTTGGGGCGAGATAACCATTTCCCGAAGAATAGGTAACTACCAGATATATCCATTGGGACGGGAAAACGTGCCCATAACTAGTCATTGGCGCGGGCAGGGTCGTAGTTATAGGCACAAGTGTCTTGACTGTTTCTGGATGGTGAAACCGTGCGTTACGAGTAGAGACTGACGGGGAGAAGTGTTGTGGCCAAGGGTAAATAGGTCAGCCTCCCCTGTTGGAGGGGCACAAATGTAAACTTTCCACCAAAGAGGTTGGACTTAGGCGATTGGATCGTTCTAGGAGCAGAAGTGGGTTGGGTCATGCCTAGCCATTGGGCCAGTCCGGAACACACATTATTTTGGATCTCGAGAAAACCACTCCATTAAATTGAACAAGTCTCTCTATGGTCTGAAAGAATTTGGACACATGTGGTATAATCACCTTAGTGAATATTTGCTAAAGGAGTGATATACAAATAACTCAAGTTGTCCTTGTATTTTTATAAAAGGATGTGAAAAAGAATTTGAAATAATAGATGTCTATGTGGATGACATAAATATTAATGGAACTCCTGAAGAGCTTCCAAAAGCTATAAATTTCTTAAAGAAAAAGTTTAAGATGAAGGACCTAGGAAAGACAAAATCATGTCTAAGCTTACAATTTGAGCATTTGGACAGTAGAATGTTTGTACATCAAAAAGGTTATATAGAAAAAGTGTTGAAACGCTTCTATATGAACAAATCTCATCCGTTGTCTACTCCAATCTCCATTAGATCATTATATATAGAGAAAGATCCTTTCAAGCCTCGAGAAAAGGATGCAGAATTGCTTAGTCCCGAAGTACCATATCTCAGTGCGATTGGAGCACTGATGTACCTTGCTAATTATACATATCTTGATATATCATTTGCAGTTAATCTATTAGCAAGATACAGTTTTTCACCTGCACGAAGACATTGGAATAGAGACAAATATATAATTCATTATCTTAGAGGTTACTTATCAGATCCAATTAACGGTAGATCACAAACATGTTATTTGTTTACATGTGGGGGTACATCTATTTCACGGAGATCAATGAAATAAATAATATCAAAAACTTCATCTAATAATGCAAAAAATTTAGTGCTATATAAGGCAAGTCTATAATGTGTTTGGTTGAGATCCTTAATCGAACACATAAAAAATACTTATGGTTTGTCTTTTGGAACAAGAAATATAACGATCATATATGAAGATAATACCGCATGCATCGCTCAATTGAAATATTGTTACATTAAAGGAGACCGAACAAAACACATACCTCCATAGTTCTTTTTCACTTATGATCTTCAAAAGAGTGATGATATAAACATCCAACAAATCCTTTCATGTGATAACTTTACAGACCTTTTCAATAAGTCACTCTGAAGTATAATTTTTAACAACTAGCACAAAAGATTGATCTTTATCCAAAATAAACATCCTAGGGGGAGTGTTATGAATAATTGGATGTTTGTCTCCCAATAATCTCATTCCTTATTTATAATAAACTGTATTTATTATATTGTCTATATGATGTCCTAAAAATATGACCAATCTCATTGTGAAGATTACACCAATGAAAACATATAGACAAATTATTCTCTTCTTTCTCTCTTCTCTTTTATCTCCTTTCTCCTTATTTCATAATATATTAAAAATTTTATATAATCATCGCACCAATGTTTATAGCATTATAAATAGGACCAATCTCATTATGAAGATTACACCAATAAGTCTCATCAGTAAAAAGATGAATCCTACCAGGGAATGCAGGCTCGATATGACAAGTACCACAATTAAATGCATCACAGGAAAAGATATACCAAGATTATGATAACACATAATTCCATAAAGAAGGGATTATGCCTTATTTTCCCATCAGAGAGTCGTCCCAGACTGACAAGCCAAAGTAATACCGCTTTCATAAAGGCCACGACTATAAAATTGACGAATACATCCAATCGAAGGATACTATTGAAGTGTTGATCAGGAGAGGTTCACTGGCTGGTACACAAAGGGAGGAAAAAGAGAAAGGGAGGAGTGTCAGAGGGAAAATATCCCTTTAAAACTGCCGAAGCAGGGAACGCTGGCAAGTATAAAAAAGCCAGAAAAGGTTAGTGCCGATAATTTCTTCCATGACTATAGGAGCCCCCCCCCCCCCCCCCCCTCCCCAAGAAAACTCCCATCTAAAGGAACCGTCAAGAGATAGATCTCTGAGATGTTGGCCATCTATAAAAAGGATGGTGCATATTAGTGAAAACTCATGACCAACCTATGCTAGGGTTTTGGGACTCTAAGAAGGTAGGAGGTACTCGTAAGAAATCTCCCCTAGTGATTACAACTATAATCAAACAATTTAATGTCTCCTGAATCCTGATTGACAGTGACAACTCTTACAGTATCCTGTATTATGAGTAGTTTGAAAAGATGGGTTTGGAAAGAGGAAGGGTATGGTTTTATGAAGGTTTAAACTTGCAGCATTCAATGGGACAACCGCCCGTCTGTGGGTTACATCAAGTTGATGATATCAATCGGTAAAGGGAAGAACATCCAAATAATTAGTTCGTAATTCCTCTTCATCCCTTACAGGAGTGTCTAAAATTGCATTATAGGAAGACCTTTCACAACCACGTAGGATGACATAGCCTTATCGATACATCTTAAACACAAGTACCATAATTTGTAAGGGAACTAGTCACTATTAATGTCGATCTCAAAGGAACAAAGAGAAAATATCAAGAACTCCAACGAGACTAAGGACAAGGCGTGGCCATGGAAATCAATGTGGCTTCCCTAACTAGTTAGTTCAGGAGCATGAACATCCATCCCTAAGAAGTGGTTGAGCAAACAAAAAGAAAATATGGTGAATAAGCGACAACTAACCTACCAGGTTATGTTTTCTATATTATTTACATTAAAAACTATGTTTGTATAATCATTCTCCTCTTATGCAAGAGTAATTCTCAATTATGAAGGAAATTATGCAAGTTGTGAAATATTCATTTATTTGCAATCGTATACAGTAGCGGCAAGTTTGGGGTACAATCAAAGCGATTGAAACCCCAGTGCAAAAAAAAAAATAGGGGAGTTTCCACAAACTTCTCGCATGAGCAACTACATCAATCAATTCCCCATAATCAGGGTTGTTATCTCAAATGCCTCTTACGTGCAGCTGTTACAATCAATCCCCCCACAATCAGGGGTGGTATCACATATGTCTTGCTTGTGTGACTATAATTATCATATTCCCACTAGAAAGAAAGTCAGGGGTGCTATTGCAAACGCCTCGTGCGTGTGACTAAAATAATAAAATCTTCACAATCAGAGGTGTTGTTGCAAATGCCTCTCACGTGCGACTACAATAATAAACTCCCCACAGTTAGGGGTGTTATGGCAAACATCTCGTTCATATCAATTTCCCACAAACAATAACAGTCCATCCCCTCTAGCATTTATCCACTCTAGAGGCTGTAGTGGGTTGGCCACACGTCGACTCAGACCAATTTTTCACTTGGTCAGGAGAAGGTGAATCGACCTTTGGCCAAGAACGGCCCTAGAGTCATCCAAGAAAATTCGAGTGAAGACCTTGTAAGTTCACATGGAATCCAAATCCATGTACTCAAACATACCTAATACAGGTAAATTAATACTTTATTACAAATATACCCATATATATTTTCCTATTACAAGTGTACTTTACATAATACAAAAACGAGGGAAGGTTTCCCTAACAGGGAGACGACCTCCCCATCTGTGAGCATTTGATCTGAATGAACCTACTCCTTTGAAACACGTAGTGGATGGTGGAAATGCTCCATTTGCTGCAAGGCTTCTCAAAAGACTATGAAGCCGCCCTAAGGATAGCAGTCATACAGTCAGCCAACCATTGAGTCAAATAAGCATTCTCAATGCGCAGAGACTTTAGATCTCCCTGAGCCACTGAAAGAGAGGTTTGAGTATACTTTAAAGTGTCCCGAGAAGAAGCTAAACACTTGTCTTTACTTGCCACACTCCTTACCAGAAGATTTACCTGGTCAACAAGAGAACCAGGGAGATTTCTTGTAGGCATGTATCCTATTGAATCGTCATACTTTGAACATTTACTTTCAACTGATGTTTCTTTGTGCCTTGTTGGTGAGACCAAAGGGCGTCCTAGTGACCAATTCCTTTGAGGGATAAAGCGGTAGAGATGCACCAAGTATTTCGTACCATAGCCGCCAGTTATTCCTCCAAGGCCCTCCTAGACAGATTGGCTAAATATGAACAATCTTTCTCTAAATGAGGAACCCAACATTCCCTAGAGGATCATGGACCCGACACCATCAACAGTGTAAAGGTCATAGGACCTAAAGCATGTGGCGACTTTTGAAGAGCATTCAAAGCAGCAACACTTCCAAAAGGCTCTAAAGTAATGAAAGTGTCTACTACAGTTCCTCCTGGCCATATTCCTTGCCTTAAAAGCCTGAATGCCACCTCAATCATCATTGAATCTACACACAATCATGATCATATAAAATGTGTCATAAGTAAGTAAGCTGAAAGCAAATAAGCCAAGAGTTTTTAGGACTTACCAAAAATAATCTTCCTTTCTTCCCTAGTATAGGCTTCCACCAACAAACATGTATCAATGAGGCGTTTCAAGTGTTTCTCGTTGGCCTCTAGAAGATGAACAAAACCTCTGAGATAACCCTCTACCCCGCGTCCGAGTCACAAGGCCACAATGAGATCAAAAGAGATGAAAGAAAAGGGTCAGAGAAGGTTCCCCTTTCAAATATTCGCACTAGTACTAGAATACTTTCACATACACTCAACTTGTTGGATTAAGTTGCGACAGAGCCATTACCATATGCTTAAGAACTTACATCTTAAAAGCATTGAAAGGAAGGAAAAGACATATGATCGAAAAAATGCATTCATAAAAAAGAATGATACAATCACCAATACTCACTACATATTCTGTAAATTTTGCTAGGGGTCAAGACATCTTAATTCGAAGATAGACCAACTGTCGTACCTCAAAAAATACGATCCTCACGATGTTCGAACAGAGTCGCCACCGAACTTTATTCATTCCAAGGAAGGAATAGGAAAATATCGATAAAACCTTTAAAGAGATAAGAACATGGTCATCGCAACCAAATTCTAGGTTTGGGAGTCGATTACGCAGAGGGAAGGTATTAGCACCCTCTACATCTGTTATACTCAACGGGAACCTCTTGATTCAATTCGAGAGTAAAGTTAGCTACGCTTGTTGTTTTCTTCTTAAGATTTTCTTCTAAGGGGAAAATGGGTGGTTTTTAGATAGGGTGCTCGCCAAGAATTAGGGCCCTTGTGCTTACGTACTCCCTTGTGCAATGGGAAAATCAGAGCATCATAGTTCGTGGGACTACGGGAAAAGGAGGGAAATGTGGGATTGTGGGGAAATGTTGCGGGTGATTAAATCTGGGTCGCGGTGATGTGTGTTTGCGGAGATGGGTTTCTGAAGGTTGAATGGAGTTTTGAAGATGATGAATGATTTGGAAGGGTTACGCTTGTGGGTCGCGATTTGAGATTTGAAGGAGCTTCGTATGGTTGAAGGGTGTTAAATCGTGAAGTTGAGGTTATGAAAATCTGGGTTCCATTTGGTTTTGGAGAAGGAAGGTGTTGCGAGTCTGTGAATGGAGTTCGAGGGTTGAGAATGGTTTTCTGGGTATGTGAAGGTTGGACGGTTGGGTTTTGCTTCTGGGTTTCGAAGAAGAAGTTGAACGGGTTTTGAAAGTTATTTCTGTTAAATTTATGGAAATGGGTTGTTGGTTGCAAGTGGAGAAGATGGAAGAGGGTCGAAGCTCTGAGAATGGCGGAAGCTTTGTTGTTTGTTCATGGTGAAAGGATGAAGGTTGGGGATGGCCAGATTCGATTGTGATTTTGTTTGAAGAAGGATGGTGAGAGGGGCTGTGCAGCTGCAGATCTCGTTTCTAGGGTTCTGTGCCCTCCTAAGGTTGAAGACAAACAGTAGTTTATATACTACCGGATCGACACGTGGAACAGGGTTAAAACTAATTAAAAGCTAAAAATGACATGTTAATCTTGGTTGATAGAATGAAAACTGGTTTAATAAATGATAAATGCAGACTTAATTAGAACCTAATTAAAATAAAAACAAATCTAAATTGTGTAAATAAAAACTAAAGTCTAATTAAATTTTACTCTAATTAAATCCTAATAATATTAAAAAAGATTAATTCTAAATAATAAATAAATTCTAACTAATCATAATCTAACTTAATTAATCTAGACTAACAATATATTCTAAGTTATTTCTAAATAAGAGAACTATTCTGAGATCTCAAATCCAAATCTATTTTCTAAAAAAAACTATTAAATTCTAATAACTATTTTCTAAAAAAACCAAATTAAGTTCTATTTCTAAAAACAACAAATATCTAACCATTAAAATTCTAAATAAATCCAATCAATAATCTATTCAAAAAAAATATATTCTAATATTAATAATAATTCTAATGAACCCAAATTCTAACAAAAGAAAACTAATTCTATTTAATCTCTAGAAGCTAATAAAATCTATTTTCTATTCTAATCTAAGCTAATTATTTAATTAATATTAAAATTATATTATATTAACATACCATAAAAAATGAAAATATGAAACTAAAATAATGATAAATATATGCAAAAACAAATGCCACGTGGCACTCTCTTACTGGGCTAAAAAGTGAAAATGTTCATTTTTGCTGAAAAATACGCTACGCTGTATAAGCGAGGTAAATTTAAAAACAAAGTCGAGCAAATGAAAATTTTGAAAAAGGTAGGACAAATTTGGGGTATAACCGATGCCCCTATCTAATTGCCTTGAACCTGAGAAAATGAACGGTTGCATGGCGTTCATTTTTAGGGTGGAAGTCAATTAGATACAAGAAGTCCCCGAAATTTGTCCGATAAGAAAGTAAAAGCAAGGAGATAGGATATACCAGAGTGGGATAGGTAGCAGGATGTACAAGATGAACAAGATAACCTGAGATTCTCTGGGTGGTCGAAGCAGTCCCTTATCCAATAAGGTCCTTCGCGATACCAGAGTAGTATAACCGAGCCTATTTGGTTGGTCGAAGCAGTCCCTCATTCGTTAAGGTTCTTCGCGATACCAAAGCAGTATCTCTGAATACATGAGATTCTTCGGGTGGTCGAAGCAGTCCCTTATCCAATAAGGTTCTTCGCGATACCAAAGTAGTATCTCTAAAAACTTGATATTCTTCGGGTGGTCGAAGCAGTACCTTATCCAATAAGGATCTTCGATGATACCAAAGCAGTATCTCTGAAAACTTAAGATTCTTTGGGTGGTCGAAGCAACATCTTATCCAATAAGATTCTTCGATGATACCAAAGCAGTATCTCTGAAAACTTGAGATTCTTTGGGTGGTTGAAGCAGTACCTTATTCAATAAGGCTCTTCGATGATGCCAAAGCAGTATCTCGAACGAAACTTGAGATTCTTCGGGAGGTCGAAGCAGTACCTTATCCAATAAGGCTCTTCGATGTTACCAAAGCAGTATCTCGAATAAAACTTAAGATTCTTCGGGTGGTCGAAGCAGTACCTTATCCAATAAGGCTCTTTGATGATACCAAAGCAGTATCTCGAACAAAACTTGAGACTCTTCAGGTTGTCGAAACAGTACCTTATCCATTAAGGCTCTTCGATGATACAAAAGCAGTATCTCTGAAAACTTGAGATTCTTCAGGTATTCGAAGCAGCATCTTATCCAATAAGATTCTTTGATGATACCAAAGCAGTATCTCTGAAAACTTGAGATTCTTCGGGTGGTCGAAGCAGCATCTTATCCAACAAGATTCTTCGATGATACCAAAGCAGTATCTCTAAACACATGAGATTCTTCGGGTGATCGAAGCAGTCCCTTATCCAATAAGGTTCTTCACGATACCAAAGCAGTATCTCTAAACACATGAGATTCTTCGGGTGGTCGAAGCAGTCCCTTATCCAATAAGATTCTTCGTGATACCAAAGCAGTATCTCTGAACACAACTTGAGACTCTTCAGGTTGTCGAAACAGTACCTTATCCATTAAGGCTCTTCGATGATACCAAAGCAGTATCACGAGTGATACAGTTGCTGAGGAATAGTTGAGCAAAACTCCTATTAGAGGAACAATGTTGCCCAAACTCTGCAGGGGAAAAGCCTTCAATAAACTTTTTAAAGAGAACCTCTGCTTGGGGAGCCACAAGAGCAATAACTGCTGGGGATTTCATCATCAATTGCATGGTTGAAGAATGACTTGTTGGGGAGTAAAATTCCTTGAACACACGGGGTATAAACTCTTTTCAGAGAAATACTGCCGATTTTGATAGAGGAATGGCCAAAATACTTGCAAATTGATCACAGATCCTGTTATGTTGCTATGCTATGCTACTGAGAACAACAATGTTATGCATTATGATGCATACACATGCAAATAATATGCAACCGCTAGCAAAAACTAATGCATATGGGGATACAAATGATGTACTAATGCTTGAAGTGATTATGATATGATGTTGTATGCCATACTTATGCAGCTGATCATGTATGCTGGGGATAAATTCCTGTGGAGGATATCACTAGGGAATTAATTTGGTAGTTGCCAAGTGAATTTGGACTTTACCTATTATTTTTGCCAACTGAGATTGGGCTTTGGTTTTATGAGGGTGCCAACAAGGGTGGACTTTTAGTGGTTGCCAATGAAAATTGGACTTTATAGGGTAAATTAAAGATGCCAACTGGAACAGATTTTTGTAGTTGCCAATAAAAGATTGGACTTTAAGGATGTGCCAAGCGAGATTGGACTTTATTGTGGGGGTGGCAGAAAGATTTGACTTCCCAACACATGGTATTTGACGGTGCCATAATCACATGACAGATGTAGATGCTCTTGGTGCCCCAAGTTGGATCCTTTGCAGAAGTGGTATACTTGTTCTTGTAAGAACCTCACTTCTATGTCATGACGGCTTAAAAATGTTAAGCGTAGAGACTTATCCAAAGCATGTTGGCTACGCGAGCGTAGCGACTTATCCAAAGCATGTTGATTGCGCGAGCATAACGACTTATCCAAAGCATGTTGATTGCGCTTTTGCTCTGCTCCAAGGTTTTCGAAGCTTATTGACCTCGACAATTATTGGTGTCTTCCATGGTCAAGTTTGATCAACTTTGAAAGCAAGGAGGGAAACTGCCCTGTTCAACTAGTATGCCCCAGTTCAACTGGTTTTCCCCAGTCCTACTGGTCTGCCTCAGTCTGCCGGGTATTTGAAGGATTTCTTCTGGGATGAGAACTTTGGGAGTGATTATACCAAGATAGGGCCTGAACCCACTTGCCTCAATGTCTGAACCTTGTAGTGGTCTGCCCCTATTTAAACCTCAGAAGGACTTGCCCCAAGTTCACAAAGTCACGAGGTAGTCTTGATTCGTGCCAATACCAGCGAATGATCAAGTTCTTCCTTGATTGCTCTTTGTTGGGATTCCCATTATGTCAAGTACTGATTTGCAGTTTAAAATTGTTCATTCAAAAATGGTAATTTTAATGCGACATTCACGCAAGCTTTGAAAATATCATTTATTGGTAATGATATGAAAGTGTGTGACGAATTGAACCATTAGTCCAAACGCAATGCTGATTTAACTGGTGCGAAAGATATAACAAACATATGACACCAATGCAGGATATTAGCAAATATGTAGGAGTCAGTTTATGCAACCTTGCTGTAGTATACTTTCAGAATAAAACTCCGCCTCAATTAGGTCTTTTGAGGTTGTATCGTGGTCTGGTTCACAGTTATAGAAACAAAGGATATAAGGCTCAAAATTTAATTTTAACCCACCCCTTCTTTGTGATGAACTCCAGTCCTACATTCCGTTAATTCTACACACGCACTTAGAGCTTGACGACGTAAGCTGGATGATTCAAGGTATGCTCGAAATGGCAGTCACCCTATTTTTCTTTTGTAACGGATGTCAGTGACCCTTTTGATTTTGATATAGTAGCCACTGAATCTTATTTTGTTTTTTTTTTGTTGAGGACTTGAGGGCCTCTTTTATTTTTGCTTTTGATCCCTAACTTTTGCATGGACTGATTTTGCTCTTCGAGTCCATCGGGATTGCCTTGATTTTTGCGTAAGCAGACTTTTTCTTTTATTTTTATTTTTGAAAGGATTGTGACTGCCAAGTCATTGGTTATTGATGAACAACCGTCATGTCTTTTGGATGTTGTCTCATGATTCGAGTGCGTAATCAGGTTACCTGAACACTACCCATGCCCCAGGTTAAGTGTAAGGGTTTAGAAATCCGAAGGAAACTCTTACTTCTAGGCTCGAAGTGGTTGACTAGGGACTAACTCCTTATTTCTCCAGTGTTTGGGGATTTGAAACACTGCCTGTACATCATCGGCGAGATTTTATCCAAAAGCATACTATCAACAATTATGGGTATTATGTTTTCGTCATCCTCCCTCAAATCTTTGCTAAACAGCAGTGCGATAAAGGAAGTGAATTGAAATTATTATTTTTATGATTTTTGCGAAAAATGGGAAAATGTGAGTGAATATGAATGATTTTTGCGAAAAATGGGAAAACATGCAGAATTATCACATTAACAATACCATTAATAAGAAACAATGTCTAAAAACAAGTAGCACTTAACATAAAAGAAACTACAAATGCACAAAAATGATATGGAAACTGCTAGCATTGATGAACTGGATTTTCTTTCTTGCTTCGCAGTTGTCATAACTTTTGGCAGCTGTTTCATCTTGCCTTATGCGTTGTTCTCGTCTTTTCTCAGCTCAACTTGATTCTACTTCAAGCGTTCCATGGTCTTCCAGCACTATTTCAAGTCCAATACTTGTGTCGGGAAATCAACGGTGGATTATGGACAAAGGATGTATAAGGTTTTTGGCTGAGAGAAGATATGCAATGCAAATGCAATAATATGCAAAATGCAATGCAGGCACAAACAGGATCCAGGATAACATAAGCAGGTCAAAGCACCCTAATAGGTAGACTCTAAGGAAAGTTCTAGATTCTTTACCCACAGAACCACTCACGGGATAGCTTCTATGTTGACGGATAAGGTTTCTAGGATCATAGACACCAATCGCATCAACATCATGCAACATGCTAGCTGCATTATGACAGTAATACGAAAAGGTCTCTCCTGAGCGGAGTCCTCATGCTAGGCACACGAGGAGCGGGTCCTCGGAGACTAACATTACATGACCACCAATATAGAAACTAGTTCTAAGAGTGGTTCCCAGAGACATGAACCCTTCATGAATCAAGTCGTGTGACAGGTTAGCTGCGTTACAACAAGATCTATGAAAATGTCTACTCTTAGGGGAAGCTTTTATGCTATGCACACAAGGAGCGAGTCCTTGGGGACTAACACTACGTCCATCGTACTCAACGGGAACCTCTTGATTCGATTCGAGAGTAAAGTTAGCTATGCTTGTTTGTTTTCTTCTAAATTTTTTCTTCTAAGGGGAAAATGGGTGGTTTTTAGATAGGGTGCTCGCCAAGGATTAGGGCCCTTGTGCCTACGTACTCCCTTGTGCAATGGGAAATTCAGAGCATCGTAGTTCGTGGGACTACGGGAAAAGGAGGGAAATGTGGGATTGTGGGGAAATGTTGCGGGTGATTAAATCTGAGTCGCGGTGATGTGTGTTTGCGGAGATGGGTTTCTGAAGGTCGAATGGAGTTTTGGAGATGAGGAATGATTGGGAAGGGTTACGCTTGTGGGTCACGATTTGAGATTTGAAGGAGCTTCGTTTGGTTGAAGGGGTTTGAGATTGAAGGGTGTTGAATCGTGAAGTTGAGGTTATGAAAATCTGGGTTCCATTTGGTTTTGGAGAAGGAAGGTATTGCGAGTCTGTGAATGGAGTTCGAGGGTTGAGAATGGTTTTCTGGGTATGTGAAGGTTGGACGGTTGGGTTTTGCTTCTGGGTTTTGAAGAAGAAGTTGAACGGGTTTTGAAAGTTATTTTTGTTAAATTTTTGGAAATGGGTTGTTGGTTGCGAGTGGAGAAGATGGAAGAGGGTCGAAGCTCTGAGAATGGCGGAAACTTTGTTGTTTGTTCATGGTGAAAGGATGAAGGTTGGGGATGGCCAGATTTGATTGTGATTTTGTTTGAAGCTTCAATGGTGTTTTGAAGAATTTCTGGAAAAAAATAGTTGATGATGAAGAAGGATGGTGAGAGGGGCTGCGCAGCTGCAGATCTCGTGTCTAGGATTCTGTGCCCTCCTAAGGTTGAAGACAAACAGTAGTTTATATACTACCGGATCGACACGTGGCACAAGGTTAAGACTAATTAAAAGCTAAAATGAAATGTTAATCTTGGTCGATAGAATGAAAACTGGTTTAATAAATGATAAATGCGGACTTAATTAGAACCTAATTGAAATAAAAACAAATCTAAATTGTGTAATAAAAACTAAAGTCTAATTAAATTTAATTCTAATCAAATCCTAATAATATTAAAAAAGATTAATTCTAAATAATAAATAAATTATAACTAATCATAATCTAACTTAATTAATCTAGACTAACAATATATTCTAAGCTATTTCTAAAGAAGAGAACTATTCTAAAATCTTAAATCCAAATCTATTTTATAAAAGAAACTATTAAATTCTAATAACTATTTTCTAAAAAAACCAAATTAAGTTCTATTTCTAAAAACAACAAATATCTAACCATTAAAGTTCTAAATAAATCCAATCAATAATCTATTTAAAAAAAAACTATATTCTAATATTAATAATAATTCTAATAAACCCAAATTCTAACAAAAGAAAACTAATTCTATTTAATTTCTAGAAGCTAATAAAATTCTAATAAAATCTATTTTCTTTTCTAGTCTAAGCTAATTAATTAATTAATATTAAAATTATATTGTATTAGCATACCATAAAAGTTGAAAATATGAAACCAAAATAATGATAAATATATGCAAAAAAAATGCCACGTGACACTCTCTTACTGGGTTAAAAAGTGAAAATGCTCATTTTTGCTGAAAAATACGCTACACTGTATAACCGAGGTAAATTTAAAAACAAAGTCGAGCAAATGGAAATTTTGAAAAAGGTAGGACAAATTTGGGGTATAACACCAACCTCTAGAAAGACTCCATCAATATTACCCTTTATAGAAATCACAAAAATAGTTGAAGAATAAGCAGAGTCAACCTGTGAAGATTGAGCATTCTTCTGCAATTTTTCAGCACTCCTATGTGATTTTTTACTCATGATGTACTATTTTTTTCAGATACAGAAAAGCAAAATATCAAAAGGAAGGAAGATAACAGCAAATAGGGAAACAACTCAAAGAAATGTGAAGTTGACTCTTCAAGAATCATATGCTAGCATGCAAAAGAAAGTAGATTTTATCAAATGTTTCAAATCACTCACACACAACACTTAAGTGTTTAAGCTCCCAAGGGTGATAATGAGGATACATTCAAAAAGACGTTTGATATATGGGGCATTAAAAACACGAATCCCCAAGAAATTGAAACATTCACCTTTTCTGTTCAAAGATAAATGACAAAGCCATTGGAAACCAATGCTAATACAACAATCCTTTGCCTTGCCACAAATAAGCAAAAGATTAAGGGAAAATTGTTCTAGGCCAACCATATTGGTCCCGATCGACCACTCTAAAGGTGCTTTAATCCTTCCAAAATCTTCTTAGCGCACAAAAACTAACCTACCGATAAATACATAGGATCCAAACTTCAGGTGTATCCAACGACTCTCCGCAATCCATGCCTAACAAATAACATGTCGTTATTTCCTCTCCATTATATATAGAGAATGCGCAAATTCAAATACTCAGTTTCAAATTCAATTTTAATCCACTCTTCTCCCTCACATTCTGACTTAATCGTTAAAGTATTAAACTTATCGATCCTCACCGCCGCACTAGAACCTCAAATATGTCATTATCTCCAATCCTCACTTTATTTCTGTTTCCAGTTTAAAATAATATATATAATTTTTTTAATTGCAAATTAGATTAAATATTAGTACAAAAATAATTTTATATGTTTAATGCAGTCAAACTTAATAAAATAAAAGAATCAAAGTTTATTTGGACCAAAATATTCTCAATAAATTAACTACCTAAAAGACAATAAATAACATGGAAAATATTTTTGACAAATAAGTATAAGAGTGATATAAAGTAAATAAATTATCATATTTAAATTTCTAAGAAAAAACATTGACCAAAAAAAAGAGAAAAAGAAATTCTCACATTCCAACTCTTTTACCACTAACCCATATATACATGCAACTGTGCCAACATGTAAAATGGTCAGATACAGACACAAAGACACAGACACAGTCTTCCCCTTCCCATCCATAAAAACCCAATCCATCTCTCATATCACAATTCACACTCTTTTATCAAAAACCCTTTTTCCTTGGATTCTCTTTCACATTTTCCAAACACACAAAATAAACATCAACGTTAAAGAAACCAAAAACCAAAAACCAAACACAACACAACCTCAAAAAACAAAACATGTCATCATCCCCTTTCCCTTCTTGTTTCCGTCCATCTCCAACCACCGACGACATCCGTAACTCTCCACCACCTCCGCCGCCCCCGCCACCGCATTCCACCAACCCTAACCTCGCCACCTATCTTTACCAAACGGACATAGGCTTAGTTTCTTTGACTTGGTCACGTTCCATTCTCGGTCGTTCTCTCCACGTTCAACTCCATCACCATCCTTTCGATTCTCCACCGAATCCTTCTTCTTCCTCCTTCCATCTCCACATCAAACCCTTCGTTTTCTGGAAGAAACACGGAACCAAAAAGCTCTCTGCAAATACTCACTTGTTCTGGAACCTCTCCAAAGCCAAGTTCGGGTCAGGACCCGAACCAAACTCCGGTTTCTACGTCGCGGTTGTCGTCGACAACGAGATGACGCTTTTGGTAGGAGATTCAAACAAAGATGCTTACGCAAAATCCAAATCCAAATCCAAAGAACCGAAGAATAATCATAGTCAGTATTTGGTGATGAAGAGAGAGCATGTTTACGCTAACAAAATCTACAACACGAGAGCGAGATTCGGCGGTAAAATGAGAGATATTCAGATAGATTGCGGTGGGAGAGATCACTCGAAGCTTTGTTTCAGTGTTGATGGAGAGAAAGTGTTGCAGATTAAGAGACTGAAATGGAAGTTCAGAGGAAATGAAAGAGTTGAAATATCTGGTGTACCTGTTCAGATCTCGTGGGATGTTTATAACTGGTTGTTTGTGAAAGATAACAGCGAGGGACACGCGATTTTCATGTTCAAATTCGAAGAAGACGAAGAGGAACAACATCAACAACATCAAAGTAAAGAGAAAGGTTTGATGAATCTGTGGACACAGCAGAATATGAATTTGGGAGGTTATGAGATTGGGAAAATGGGTAAGAGTTGGTCTTCTTCGTCGGTTTCCATGGCTTCTTCAGGGGGATCTTTTGGTGCAAGTTCATCGGTGTTGGAATGGTCTAGTGTTGAGGAGAATGAACTGGTTGTTCCTGTTGGGTTTTCTTTGCTTGTTTATGCTTGGAAACGATGAATGCTGGTTTTCTGGTTTTTCTGGTTTAGGTTTTGTTCTGTTCTATGATGAATTTTCATTAGACAATGTTGCTGCTAACACCATACTAACACATTTGATTTGTGAACATAGAGATTGAATAAATCTAGTTTAGAATTTAGATGCTTTTGAGGTTAGATCTAACAGATTATTATTCTTTACAATGGAGAAGAAGAAGAAGAAGATCATAGATATTATCAGTAGCTGAATGTTGAATTGAAAGTCTTTGTATTTTTTTTATTTTTTTTACTTTTCACTTTGGGAAATTTGTTGCAATGTAATGTAACATTTTTTTATGTGTAACAAAATTGTGAGAATGAGAATCAAATTAATTTCATTTTGTTATTAGTAACTTAGGTAGAAAAGTTTAACCAAAATTTAGTTTTTCTTTGTGGTTGAATCTTGGTGTGTGCAATGTGTATAGTAGTTGGGTTGGATTGTTATTGGAATTATAAAAGTGGCGTGGTGTGGTGTGCATTCCAAGTATTGAACCAAATGACTTTGAAATGAGGAGGTGGAGTTGGGCCGTCGGATCAAAGATCGTGTGGTCTAGATCTTAAAACAGAATTTTATTTTTTTTAAATTATAATACCAAACTTGAAATCTGAATAACACCAAGACTGGTTGAACTAGTGAAATACATGTATGGAAATCTAAAATGTTTGATTTGATCAAGAACTCATGGAACGATTGAAATGTATGTCTGAAAATTCGATTCAACTCCATCATGATTTGACTAAACAACTAAAATACATGTGCGATTATCTGAATGGCTTGATCAAGACTTAATTGAACATCTAACATACACGTGTGAATATCTGAATTGTTCGATCAAGACTTGAATGAACAATTAACATATGCAAATATCTGAATTGCTTAATTAAGACTTGACCATATGACTAAAATATATGTGTGAAAATTTGAATTGCTTGATCAAGACCTGATTAAACGACTTGACTGAATAAGAATAATTAACATATGCGAATATCTGAATCACTCAATCAAGACTTTACTGTATGAGTAACATACATGTGTGAAAATCTGAATTGCTTGATCAAGACGTGATTAAACGACTGAAATACATGTGTGATATTAGTGTTGTGACCCGAATTGAAATACTTGTGCGGTATTAGGGTTGTGACCCGGATTGTTGGAGTGGAGGTAGGACCTATTCTTGATTTAGATGAATTGTTAGTTGCAAATGGCAGCTCAGGTAAAGGTTGTATAT
Source organism: Lathyrus sativus (assembly GCA_963859935.3). Taxonomy (NCBI): domain Eukaryota; kingdom Viridiplantae; phylum Streptophyta; class Magnoliopsida; order Fabales; family Fabaceae; genus Lathyrus; species Lathyrus sativus. Next base: position 618,754,417 of record OZ012739.1, on the reverse strand, counting down.
AGTTGTGGGCGGTAGACTTAGTGTGACCGATACAAAAAATGTGAAGTTGGTTGACCTAGTCCACCGTTGGATTCAATTGAAATTGAACGGTTATATTAGTTGACAACTCAACTAATACTCTTGTATATTTTCTAACTTTAAAGTGAAGAAACAAAAAATGAAATGATATAGGAAATTGGATAGAAGCGATGGTTGCGTTGCCTAACGGGTGGGTTGTTGATCGTGTGGACCACACAAGAGTTTGTTTTTGTGAAGGATGATAGATTAGATTCCACTGTTAGTCTTGTGAACACAAGAAATTTTAATAATTTAATTATAGGCTGTCTGCCAGCGATTTTTTGTTCACTAATGAAGCTTTTTGCTAGGTCAATAAAATAAAATTAACATTTCTTATTTAATGTATTTTCACTTTTTTTTCTTTCCTTTTTCTTTCAGTAATTAAGCATTGGTTCGGTAGAAAAAGTAATTAAGCATTGGTAAATAGCCGTTCATTAATATTGGTAAAGAGTTGTCATAATACTAGTAAATTATCAAAGTTTTAGTGTGATTGCCTTTTTATTTATTTTAGTATGAGTTTATAAATTATCTAAAAACTAAGAAGCTGAATGCATCTTCTTAAATATGCAAATTCTGAATATATATATAGAGCAATGCTTTTATACTGCATAAAAAGAGGTGATGGGTAAATGTCGTCTAGAGGGAGATTTCGCCTCGGCCTGTTGTCTTCTCTCGCCCATATGTTGGAAACGTGAGATAAGACCTTTTTTGGAGTAGAGAGAATGCCTTTAAACGTGAAGCTTTTTCTGCATAACTTTCATACGAGTGACAAAAGATTTTGATAAATCTAAATGTATTATATTTGAATTTTTCATTGGAAGGAAAAATCAATCTCTATAAAGAAATTGATTTAAGTGCAACAACTCGTATCATATATTCATATTCGTTCAAAATATTTATTTAAAAATTAAGTGTGTGGTGACTTGTTTTGTAAACAGAAAGTGGTGTGCTTTCTAGTTTTTGTTATCATCAACGTGTTTTGGTGATTGTTGCAAAATATCTTTTGAATCAGAGTGGTTTCAAATTCCACTATAGATTTTGAAGGGAAATTGAGATACAAGGCGCATCGGAAAACAAATATTTTTTCTTTTAGTTCATTCTTACGAATGATGCATGATCAGTGATAGAACAATTACATGTTGTGTTGATTAACAATTTGGTGCAGATCCGGATGAATGATCACAAGCGATGAACGATGATTAACACCTCTACTCAGTCCACACGAACAAATTACCTTCAATCTTAGTGCTAGCTGTTGCCAAAGAAGACTTTGAGTGAAAGAGAAAGAGAGAAATTACGGCCAGAGTTTCACAAACTAAATTTTATCAACTTTTTAAGTTTCTTCACAAGGACTCTATTTATAGAATCACTTGTGTGGGCAATAAGTTAAAAAAGAACAACTTAAGTACACCACATAATAATAATAATAATAATAATAATAATAATAATAATAATAATAATAATAATAATAATAATAATAATATATAGTGTTTCATAATTTTCTCAAGTATATTGTACCTTAAATTGTTCCTTATTTATTTTATCTCACGTCAATCTGTCTTTAAGCTTGTGACCATGTGGGTACTCGTCTGACAATTATATTAAATCAGACATTTAATATAATATGCAGTGAGCGGTATCTAGCAACACATCACTACTATCCAAGTCATGAAAATGTCACGTGATCTTACAAAACTTCTTTTTCGTGATAATGTTCTTGTATACAATTTCCCTTTTGCCCTTATGTATATATTGAATGTAAGGCATAGACCGTGTCACCCTTGTCCAGTTCAATATTAGACCCTTAGACATTTGTCCTATTACGCAAGATAGGCAAATTCCATCTAGGTCACTCATGTCTCTCAGCATGCTTTGTGGAGTACCCATAAACTGTCTTTATGGTCTTCTAGTTACGGACAATATTTGATCAACAATAAAGCACTCGACTCCACATCTAGGGTCAATAGTGGTTTCAGGTTGAAGGGTGGTATACACCATTATCACAATAAGAATAACTTATGACACTTTCACATAACTTTCTATGTAGTATTCTTATTGTGGGTCAATCTAGTATAAATATTACTCATAATATTCATACATATTTGAAGACTTGATAACTCTTTATTCATGATCCATGAGACGTGATCATCAATCTATCCACATAATAATTTCAACGCTTTAATGTCATCCCACTTCATAATAAAGCTCGACTACAGGTACTTAAAGAATGATATCCTTATATTTAATGGTATCTCATGATTAAGTCACACTTATCATTTCATTAAACGGACTTTATCATTTTGAAAAAAAACATAATAAAGAAATTTATTTTTAATTATTAATAAATAATTCGATACAAGTATCAAATTATTGACCTCTAGGACTTACACCAACAATCTCCCACTAGCATTAGAGCCAATCAGGAATACCCATAATACTCATAGATCTAGTATAACTATCATGCTTCTGTTGCGCAAAAGGCTTTGTCAATGGGTCAGTGACATTGTCAAATGTTGGTACTCTGCATATCTTCACATATCTTATATCCACTATCTTTCAAATGAGATGATATTGCCTAAGTATATGTTTGGATCATTGGCGAGATCTAGGCTCCTTAGCTTGTGTGATAACATCATTATTATCACAATAGATATCAATGTGATCCACAATGCTAGGGTACATGCCAAGTTCACTAATGAACTTTTTGATCCAAATAACTTCCTTTGCTGCATTTGAGGTACTAATGTACTCGACCTCGGTTATAGAATTAGAAACAATATCTTGCTTTGAACTTTTCCAATTCATAGTGCCACCATTTAAGCAAAACACATAATCAAATTGCAATCTAAAGTCATCCTTATATGTTTGGAAGCGAGCATCGTTGTATCCAATTTCAGTGAGCTCTTCCTGACCTCCATATATCAAGAACGAGTCCTTAGTAATTCCTAAGCACTTAAGGATATTCTTAATAGCAATCCAATAAGCATCACCGGGGTCAGATTGGTACCTACTCGTTACACTTAAAGCATACGAGACATCTGGTCGAGTATATAATATGGCATACATGATAGATCCTATTGGAGATGCATATGTAATTCTATTCATGTGATCCCTTTCTTCCTTAGTTGAAAGGGATTACGTTTTTGATAGACACATACCATGTTGCATATGTATGAATTCTTTCTTGGGAATCATGCATATTAAAGTGTCTCGACACTTTGTCTATGTATGACTATGACTTAGGCCAATCAATTATTGTGATCTATCTATATAGATTCTAATTCCCAGTATATATGCTGCTTCACCCAGGTCCTTCATAGAAAAGCATTTCCCTAGCCAAGTTATCACTTGCTGCAAGGTAGGGACATTGTTTCTAATGAGTAATATGTCATCTACATATAATATATAGAATATGATCATACTCCCACTAACCTTCTTATAGACACAAGGTTCATCCTCGTTTTTGATGAATCCATATTATTTTACCATTTCATCAAAATGAAGATTCGAGCTTCTGGAAGCTTGCTTCAATCCATAGATTGATCTACGTAACTAGCATATTTTTTGGGCTTCTTGTGGTATGTAAAATCCTTCAGGTTGTGTCATGTGCACATCCTCAAGAAGATTCTCATTAAGGAAAGCAGTCTTGACATCCATCTGCCATATTTCATAATCATGATATGCAGCGATAACAAGTAAAATTTGAACAGATTTAAGTATTGTAATTGCTGAAAAGGTTTCATCATAGTCGATACCATGTATCTGTTTATAGCCCTTAGTAACCAGTATTGCCTTATAGGTGTGTACCTTACAATTAATGATAGTCTTCTCTTTGAACACCCATTTGCATCCTATAGGATTAACTCTTACATGAGGCTTTACCAAGTTCCAAACATGGTTTGTGTACATGGAATCCATTTCAGATTTCATGGCTTCTAGCCATTTCTCATACTCGGAACCAGTGATAACCTCTTGGTAGGTCATATTCTCATCTTGATCCATGAGTAGTACATCACCTTGATCAGTTATGAAATAACCATATCTCTCAGGTTGGTGACATATCCTATTTGACATATGTTGGTCTTGTTCTACTTGAGCAGGATTCTCTTCCACGACTACTTATGTTTCCTGTTCAAGTTTCTTCATTAGTGTATCAATGCTTTGTGATTCTTGAATTTCTTCAAGCTCTACTTTCCTCCCACTAATTCATTTTTAAATAAAGTCCTTTTCAAGGAATACTCCAGTTCGAGCGATAAACACTTTACCCTCAGAATGATTGTAGAAATAATACCCTATTGTTTCTTTAGGATAAACATTAATCATATCTGAGCTCAAACTTAGTTGAAATTTGTTACTTAATATAAAATTCACAATCCCAAATCTTCATGTAAGACATATGTGGTTTCTTACCACTCTATATCTCATATGGCACATTCTCAACCTTTTTGGATGGAACACGGTTAAATGTGTAAGTTGTTGTCAACAGAGCATGTCCCCAAAAGGATTTTGGAAGATCGGAATGATTCATCATAGACCAAACCATGTCTAGCAAGGTTCGATTTCTTCTCTTAGATACACCATTCCATTATGGTGTTCCAGGAGTGATAACACGAAATCATATAGATATTTTCATGCATAATTCGACTAAAAACTAACCGTTTTCGATCTGATTTCGGGTTATTTCCATGTATTTGTCTGATGTTTTTGCAGGTATTCAACGATCACGTCTAAACAAGGCAACATGAAGAAAATAAGCAATCCCAGGCGAAATATGGACGAAAAAGGGGTGAAAACACGATGAAAAGCGCAGCAGACAGTTTTTGCTGATGTGACGACCGTCACAGATGCATGACGACTGTCACACGGGTGACGACCGTCACACCTTGTGACGACCGTCATGCAGGCAAAAACGCCCCACTCAGAATACACGTCAAAAGAGCAGTTCCAATTCCCATTAAATGGTCCACTACTCCCTAAATTATCTGCCTCAAGGACCATCATCCTCAGAGGTAACCGTTGGAATTCCACTTCTATAAAAAGGGAAGCAGGGGACTTCAGAAAGGGAGCTGCATTCATACCACGAAGTGCTGCCAAATTTACTTTCCAGCAAATTTACTTTCAGTTATTATTTGTATCCATTTCTCCAGTTTTATTTGTATCCCTTTCCTTTATTTCCCTTTCCATTTTTACTCATTCCCATTTCCGCTCTTTTGAAATTGTTACTGCACTGTACGATCGAATTGGAACTAAAGACAGAATCCTGCCAACATCTGTGGAGGATCTGCCCAAAGGCCAATTGGCATTATTTACAGGTTTTCATTTTGATCGACTTCTATTTTATCATAATGCAATTTATTATTTATTATTATTATTTATGTTTTGCTTTTCTAAATTCCATGTCTAGCTAAACTTAGGTAATCGATATGTAGTAATAATTCGAATGGGACTTGATAACTCTTGTTTGAAAACTTTCTTTTCACAAAAATAACTTATGGTCTAAGTGTTTAAAATTGATTTACGAAATAAACTTCGTCGCGAAAGCGAGAAATTATTTTAAAGTAGTTTTGCCACGAAAGTGGGAAATTAATTAAGATACGAACCAACAAGCGAAAGCTGCGGTAAGGTCAGATAGTAAACACTAGGCATTTGTTTTAATAACAGCGAAAGCACTTTAAAACGAATTAGAACTTAGAGATTTCCAAAAAGTAATTTTAACCCCGAACGGAACACGAAAGTGTACGTTTGGCCCTTAGGATTATGATTAGCGTCAATAACCATTGTGAGACGAGAGTCTTCAAATCTCCATTTTCTGCTTAAATGAACTGTGAAAACTATTTCATACACCAGTAACTTATCAAGTCCCTGAAGAACATAATTACTACGTATCGATTTAATTAATTAAGAATCCAAACAGTAATCCTAGTTCCCCTTTTAGTGACAACCTTATTCCCTTAAAACATATTCTACCTAGCTAAACATAGTAACTCCCGAGAACACTAGTTTGATTACGAGTCCCTGTGGGATCGATATCTTTTATTACTACGCGATAGACTGTGCACTTGCAGTTAGTTGTATTAGACATAGAAAGTCGCGATCAAGTTTTTGGCGCCGTTGCCGGGGACCCGTTTAGTCAATAGTGTAACCTTCTGTTACGCCGTATAGACTAGGTTAACAATTTTCATTTTTACTTTACTAGTGCTGTCGATTGTATGCCAAGAAATCGCCCGCAAGGCGATACCGTAAAACCTTCGGTCGCAGAACTAGAACGCTTCTTACATTTAAGAAGTAGAATCATTGAGTACCAACTCAAGCAACTCAAACATAACACTCCCGAGCCTCTCACTCCCATTCCCAAATCAGAAGAAGAAGAACCAGAGATGGCTGAAGGACCTCCGAACAAACCGCTGAAGGCATACGCTACACCATCCCAGATGGAGCCTAGAAGTAGCATTGCTGCCCCAGCTATTACCCGAAATGATTTTGAGCTGAAACCATCATTGCTGTCGGCTGTACAACAAAACCAATTCTCAGGAAACGCAACTGAGGATCCGAACGAACATCTAACGAAGTTTGTACAATACGCAGACACAGTGAAAGAAAATGGAGTAACTCCAGACGCGATAAGACTTCGTCTTTTCCCATTCTCTCTTAGAGACAGAGCGTGGACATGGTTACAATCATTACCATCCAACTCCGTTACGACGTGGGAGCAATTGAAGAACGTCTTCTTAGCGAGATATTTTCCACCAAGCAAAACTGCTATGCTTAGAGCTCAAATCAACGGATTTCGACAGAAAGATACTGAATCTCTCTACGAAGCATGGGAACGATTCAAAGATATGATGAGAACATGTCCTCACCACGGTCTAGAAGACTGGGTGACAATCCATACTTTCTATAATGGGCTTCTATACAATACTAGATTGACAATAGACGCTGCCTCGGGCGGTGCACTTATGGATAAGCCATACGACGAAGCCTATCAATTAATAGAAAACATGTCACAAAACCATTGCCAATGGGGAGGTGAACGCACTCCAATAGAGAAAACCACAGCGAAAGGTGGGATGTACGAAATCAGCAACCTTGAAAAGTTCAATGCTAAAGTAGATGCTCTAGCACAAAAGATCGATAGTCTGACCGTTAACCCCACTACAACTGTCGCTGCAGTAACTCCAAATTGCGAGTTATGCGGAAGCACCACTCATAATGCACCCGAATGCCCATTGCTAGCCAGAATCCCGCCAGACCAGGTAAACTATGCTCAAGGAAATCCCTACGCAAATACTTACAACCCAGGTTGGCGAAATCATCCAAACTTTTCTTACAAAAGCGAAAATGCATTGCAAATGCCTACTGCTCCGCAAGGATATCAAAAACCAGCTGCTCAGAATGCACCTAGGAAATCAAACCTCGAGTTGATGATGGAAAAGTTCATAGCTACTCAAGCTCAAACGAACAAAGAATTCCTGAATCAAAACGTACACACTAGCGAGCAAATTAAACAATTGACAGGAAAAGTAGACGCTTTAGCCACCCACAACAAAATGTTAGAAACTCAAATATCACAAGTGGCTCAACAGCAAGCATCTGCTGCTGCACCTGCTGGCACATTTCCTGGACAACCCGAACAGAATCCCAAAGGCCAAGCAAATGCTGTAATACTAAGAAGTGGAAAAGAATTGGACGAACCGATCGATCCGAGGACCGAAAACTCAGCCATGCAACAAAAACCAATTGAACAAGCAGAAAAGGAATCTGAGTTAGAGAAGAAGGAGGACAACGAGAAGGAGGATACCGCAAGTGAAAAAACTCAAGCACCTCCAGCGCCATATAAACCACCTATTCCTTATCCGCAAAGACTAGTAAACTCTAAAACTTCAGGACAGTTTAAGAAATTTGTAGAGCTACTTAAACAGTTGAATATTACTATTCCTTTTACAGAAGCGATAACTCAAATGCTGTCATACGCTAAATTTCTCAAAGAGATCCTGTCGAATAAGAGAAAGATCGAGGATAACGAAACAGTTACACTTACTGCAGAGTGTAGTGCTATTATTCAAAACCGCATGCCTCCTAAACTAAAAGACCCAGAAGTTTCTCCATACCCTGCGTCATAGGAAAGTTCGTAATAGACAAAGCTCTATGCAATTTAGGAGCCAGTATCAGTGTTATGCCCTTATCTATATGCAAAAAGCTGAATATGGGAGACCTCAGACCAACCAAAATGTCCGTACAATTAGCTGACAGATCAGTAAAATACCCAGTCGGAATACTGGAGAACGTTCCAGTACGCATAGGACAATTCTACATTCCAACTGACTTCATAATCATGGACATCAAGGAGGACACTGTAACCCCAATTATCCTAGGAAGACCGTTCCTAGCTACAGCCAGAGCGATTATAGACGTAAAGAAAGGAAGGCTAACATTCGAAGTAGGAGAAGAAAAGATAGAGTTCATTCTCACCAAGTTCTTACAAGCACCAGCAATAGACGATACCTGCTATTTAGTGGATGAAATTGACGAATGCATAAGAGAACTTGAAAATGAAGAGACCACGTATTCAGAAATAATAAAGATTCAAATATCCGACATTTCTGAAGACGACAATTGGCGTAAACCGTATAAAGACGACAGCCTAAGCGAAAGCTTAGCACTGACCCCAAACCATATGCCAGGTCCGAAGAACCCATCTTTAGAACTTAAAACACTACCCAAAAACCTCAGATATGAATTTCTAGACGATGAACTGAAAAGACCAGTGATAGTCAACGCCGACTTAGGACAACCAGAAACCGAAAAGCTATTAGAAGTCCTAAAGAAGTACCCCACCGCGTTAGGCTATAACATAAGCGATCTAAAAGGTATAAGCCCTTCGATCTGTATGCATCGAATTACAATAGAGGAAGACTCTAAAACCTCTCGAGAGCATCAGAGGAGACTGAACCCCATCCTGAGCACTGTAGTCAGAGATGAAGTAAAGAAATTGCTAGATGCAGGAATCATCTATCCGATCTCCGATAGTGAATGGGTTAGCCCAGTTCATGTCGTACCAAAGAAAGGAGGAGTGACAGTAGTTAAAAACGAAAAAGGCGAATCAATAACAAAAAGGGTCGTGACTGGAAGCAGGATGTGCATTGATTATAGGAAGCTTAACAAGGCTACGCGCAAAGATCACTTCCCGTTACCCTTCATAGACCAAATGTTGGAAAGATTAGCCAAACATTCATATTTCTGCTATCTGAATGGTTACTCAGGATTCTTCCAAATTCCCATCCACCCTGATGAACAAGAAAAGACTACATTCACCTGTCCTTACGGTACTTTTGCTTACCGCCGAATACCGTTCGGACTCTGTAACGCTCCGGCAACCTTCCAAAGATGCATGATGGCAATCTTTGCAGATTTCATAGACGACATTATGGAAGTGTTTATGGACGATTTCTCGGTATGTGGACAAAGTTTCGAAGGATGCTTACAAAACTTAGAAATGGTACTAGAACGTTGCGTAAAAGTAAACCTCGTCCTAAATTGGGAAAAATGCCATTTTATGGTCCGACAAAGAATAGTTCTAGGACACGTCATATCAGATAGAGGGATTAAGATAGACAAAGCTAAAATAGAGATTATAAAAGATCTCCAACCTCTAAAATCCGTACGAGAAATACGGAGTTTTCTAGGACATGCCGGTTTCTACAGAAGATTTATAAAAGATTTCTCAAAAATCACAAAACCTCTGACCGGCCTGTTAATGAAAGATGCTGAGTTCGTCTTCGACGACGACTGTTTAAAAGCATTCGAAACATTGAAATCAGCCCTTATCACCGCACCAATCATGCAACCACCCGATTGGAGACTACCGTTTGAAATCATGTGCGACGCGAGTGATTACGCTGTAGGCGCAGTTCTAGGACAAAGGAAGGACAAGAAACTCCATGCAATCTACTATTCCAGTAGAACCTTAGATCCTGCCCAAATGAACTACGCTACCACAGAAAAGGAACTTCTAGCAGTTATATTTGTGCTTGACAAATTTCGTTCTTACTTAGTAGGAGCAAAAATTATAATATACACCGACCACGCTGCCATAAGGTACCTAATAAGCAAAAAGGATGCCAAACCAAGACTATTGAGATGGATCCTGTTATTACAAGAGTTTGACTTAGAAATCAAAGATAAGAAAGGAACCGAGAACGTTGTTGCAGATAACTTGTCCCGAATAGAGGGCATCAGACATGAACTAGTACCGATAAATGACGATTTCCCGTATGAACGTCTGATAGCCAAATTAGAAAGTGACACGCCAAACTCAATCTCGGAAGATCCAGAATTCGAAAAAGCCGTAGAAGCCGTCTATGCCCAAGTCACATTACCTTGGTATGCTGACATCGTTAATTACCTCGCTGCGGGCGTGCTTCCACCGGATCTTACTTATCAGCAAAAGAAGAAATTCTTCCACGATCTGAAACACTATTATTGGGACGAACCCCTACTCTTCAAGAGAGGGGCCGACAACATATATCGTCGCTGTGTCCCAGAGGAAGAAATAGAAAATATTATTTCCCAATGCCACTCAGCACCATATGGTGGTCACGCTAGTACGTCCAAGACGTGCGCTAAGATTCTCCAAGCCGGCTTATTCTGGCCTAATCTCTGGAAAGACGTTCACATCGCTGTGCAAAAGTGCGATAGATGCCAACGAGCTGGCAACATCTCACGACGCGATGAAATGCCTCAGAAAGGAATCTTAGAGGTAGAAATCTTCGACGTCTGGGGAATAGATTTCATGGGACCTTTCCCTCCTTCTTTTGGAAATAACTACATACTCGTCGCTGTCGATTACGTGTCTAAATGGATAGAAGCCATAGCTGCTCCAACAAATGACGCACGAGTAGTAATCAAACTCTTCAAGAACACCATCTTTCCTAGATTCGGTGTACCCAGACTCGTCATTAGTGACGGAGGATCTCACTTCATATCACGAATATTCGATAAACTTCTCTCTAGATATGGAGTCAAGCACCGAGTAGCTACAACCTATCATCCGCAAACTAGCGGACAAGTAGAGGTCTCGAACAGAGAAATAAAACAGATCTTGGAAAAGACTGTCGCCACCTCAAGGAGAGACTGGTCATCGAAACTACAGGAAGCTTTATGGGCTTATAGGACCGCATTTAAGACACCAATAGGTACTACCCCCTATAAATTAGTTTACGGTAAATCCTGCCATCTCCCTGTAGAGTTAGAGCACAAGGCCTTCTGGGCCATTAAGACACTCAACTTCAACTACACCGAGGCAGGAGAAAAGCGAATCTTGAACTTACACGAGTTAGAAGAACTTCGATTAGACGCTTACGAAAATGCCCGTATCTACAAAGAACGAACTAAAAAGTGGCATGATAAACGTTCAATCAGGAAACAATTCAGTGTGGGAGACATCGTATTGCTCTTCAATTCACGATTAAAACTCTTCCCAGGAAAACTAAAATCTAGGTGGTCTGGATCCTATGAAGTGACTAAAGTACTTCAGAGTGGAGCTGTTGAAATTACCGATAAGACGAATGCACCATTTATCGTAAACGGGCAACGTCTAAAACATTACAATAAGAACGACAACAGTCCTCAAGTTAGCAATATAACATTGCTTGAGCTTCCGGCTCAAACACCAGAATAGCTTCTCACCAAGCTATCGTCAGGCTTTAGACGTTAAAAACAACGCTTATTGGGAGGCAACCCAAATTCCCCTCGTTATTGCATTTCATTTTTCTTTAAAATTCTACCTTGAAAAATCCAACAAAAATCCTAAAATTACTACTACTCTCTACTTTCGTTCATTTTCGTACTTTTATTCTTACTTTATTTTTTCCCTTTTGTCTTTTGTTTCTACCACTTTTCGTTTCTAAAAATCCTGACTTCAAATTTCTTGTTTCAAACTTTTCAGGATTTTTAAAGTCTTCAAAACATTTCTTCTGTTTTCTCCGAATTACCTGCGAATATGGCCGAGTACGATTTCACAAAGGTTCACTTCAAAGGACTCGCTCAAAAGGCAAGATTTGCAGCACTGACCGAAAGAGAATTCGCCTTAACGTTGTATTATGACAAGGCTACTATGGATAAACTAGGGATCACAGATAGCATTCAATACCTGTTCAATCAACTGGGTTGGGAGAACACTGCTCTGAAAACACGTTTCGCTACCTACAAGGATCTTACCTATGAATTCCTTAGCTCTTTCAGATACACACCCAACTATGGCTTTGGAACCCGCTCAGAGTTGATTACCTTCAGATTGTTTGGAATGGACCAAACTCATAGCCGGATGTCACTAGCTAACCTCCTAGGATTCCCTAGCGGACCGCATGTGTTCATAAGTGCAGAAGATGACGATATTGATTTGCAACTTGAGCACTTCTGGGGTAGAATCACAGGCGACTATCACTCTGAACCAGACAGAATGTACAATGATGACATTCATAACCCAGCCTTTAGATACTTCCATAAGATACTAGCTCACACCTTGTTTGGAAAAGAAGAAAATATTACCACAGTGTCTAAGGAAGAGTTATTCATCATGCTCTGTGCTTCTCAGGGTCGGACAGTAAATGCAGTGCCTTTCATGATGAGAGCCTTCAAACGCCTCACGCTGGAACCTCAGACACCTATTCTTATAGGAGGACTAGTAACAATGATAGCCCACAAGCTTGGCCTTAGATTCCATCTAAATGCCAGCACTCGTTTTGGTACCATCAGACCCATGAACATACAATTCTGCTTTAACAGGCGCATCTTAGGAACTATGGGACCTGGACCGTATGAGTACCTTATTAACGAAAAACCAGTACAGCTATTCACACTGCCTGATCATCTGATGACAAGCATCCACAACAAGGATAACTGGCTCTATGAATTGGATGAGCCTATGGGACCTCCTTCACCACAGTCAACACCCCAGAACTATATGTATGACAGTGACCACATTTCTGAGGCACACGATTACATGTACTTTGAGGACGCCGTCTCTGAAAATGAAGTAGACCCTATGACTCCTCCACACTACAATACTTATCCTGAGCCTATCCCTGAGGAAACCACCGATAAAATGGATACAGTGTTACTCAGATTGGACGACATTGATAAAGCAATGACGAATGTAAAAGCTGATATCGCAGGCATGCACAGTGACCTGGTAGGCTTCATGGATCTAGTCTGCGACCAACTCGATTACTATTCACGGAAATTTGATGAGTTGAAGGCACGGAAAGATTAGTTATTAGCTCGTAGCAGTAGTTTCAGTTTAGTCTAGTCTAGTTTAGTTTAATTTACTCATTTGGAATTTTCGCATTGTTCGTTTCATTATGTACTACATACAATTGTTTCCATTTTATGTTATTTTCAATTTTAGTTTTTGTTCAAATTATTCTGTTTTCGCATTATTTATTGATTGTTGGCTGTTATATTACATCACCGTAGCAATACTATGCTTTAAAATCACCCCGAATACACCCACAGAGCAAAATTCTGCGTTCTGCAGATTTTGCTGCTGTGACGACCGTCACAGCCCCATGACGAGCGTCACATGGGTGAAGACCGTCACACCTTTGTGACGACCGTCACGCAGCCCAGAACTGCAATCTGATATAACAGGGTTCGTGTTCCCTTCCACTCCCCCCATTATCACTCTCAAACTTCCAAAACTCATACCCCACTACGATTTTCGTTCTCCCCAACTGAACTATAAACCTCAACTCCAAATCCAACCTCCAAACCACCGTTCTGTCACATTTCCCTCTCTTCCGAAAATCCCAAAACCTCTGAAACCTCTCCATCTTCAACAATGGCCGGAAACGCAGATATCAGCAACATTTCTTTCCCTGAGGGCGAGTTAGGCGAAAGACAACGAGCACAGTATATTGCATTTCATCAGAGGTCACTCCAGCCCACTCACTACCCGCACCTTCCATCGCTTACGGAGCTCGGAATCCTTGAAGGTGTCATCTGGATGCTTCAACGATCAGGCATCTGGAACCTCTGCTCCAACCCGCAGCCAACCTACGAACAACTCACTCTTGAGTTCTTGAGTTCGTTCACTTACCTCACCAGCAGCGGCGAACTAAACCAAAACACAGGTGCCGCATGCTTCCGGATGTTTGGCGTTAACTACCAGATGAATCAAGATCAGATAGCCGCCATCCTACAGCTACCTCGCGGCAACAACGCTCATTGCCGCCTCACTGACCAGTTCCAGCACGACGCCTTCGCGCTGTGGTATCAGTTGACCGGCCTCAATGCCGATGGTTGGGACTCCCTGCACGCCACTCACATCCATAACCCCGCCATCAGATACTTTCACCGGGCACTGAGTAACATTATCTTCGCCAGAGACAGCAACCATAAGGTGAACTCCAAGGAGCTCTTCTTTCTGCATTGCGTCTTCAACAATGAACCGGTCAACGTTGCCCCGTTCCTGCTGGCTCACATTCAGGCCAACTGCAACCGTGGCTCGAAGCCATTCTACTTTGGCGGGATTGTCACGGCGATTGCACTTGGGCTGAACCTTGGCGACCGCCTCCAGCACCTCCAGTCCATCCCCTCGGTGTTCCTTGACACCGACCACTGCAGGACCTCCCATCTCATCCGCTCCCGAGCTGACGGGAAATATCATCCGGTTGTGCGTGGCAAGACCGTCAGAAGCATCATCCTTCCGTCCCGCATCCGCATCCATCCTGAGGACCGTACCAACTGGTTGTTCGACCTCACTGCCCCTCCTGCTGCCGCTGTTCCTACTCAGGACCCCACACATGATTCCGAAGATGAAATCCAAGCTGAGTTGGACAGGTCCGAGCAGCCAGAGGCATCGCAGCCTCCTCCACCAGTAGGTACATCATCCCGCCGCCGCCGTCACCATCCCGTGCCCGACTACACCGAAGAGGACCTCCGTCGCTCCCTAGACCAGCAGACACAGATACTCACGATGCTGCAGCAGCAGAACCAGCGCGCTGACCAGTTCGAAGCTTGGCACCGGACTCAAATGCAACAACTTCACACCGGCCAAGCTACGATTACTGAGAGTCTAGCGAATCTGACCCTGCAGGTCGAAGGACTTCGAGACACGGTCTACCACACCAGAGCCATGAGCTATGAGGACAGAGTAGCCCTTGCTAGAGCCAGAGGACGCCAGCGTGGACATGACAGGCCCCGAGACTAGATTTTTAGTTTTTCCTTCATTGTTTACTATATTTCAGTTCTTTGAATTTTCATTTTCAGTTGTATCTCCCTCTCGCATGCTTCAAGAATCAGTGAGGACACTAATCGAGATAGTGTGGGAGCGGAGCCTTATTTCCACTGTATTTTGAACTTCCCTTATTTCCTGTATTTCCATTTCACTGCACTTTGAATTCTGGTAATATCTATTTTTACACTTTCTATTTCTAGCAAATAAAGCGCGTCTATATATTTTTCACGTTACGCAAACAATCCCCACATTATTCAACGTAAACAAAAAAAAAACTTTCATTTGTTCCTCAAAAGCAAAAGCATCACGAGAATGCACCTGAGTTCAAACCGAGCTTTAAAACTCCGAGGAAACGACAGTTCTAACAAAACCAGTATCGTCCAGACACCTTAGATCTCTAGTTTATGCGAGTCGGTTTCACCGCCTACGTGTACCAAAGTCTCAAGTGTCTACGCCAACTCAACCCCAAGTAGTTTATACTAGCAGTCAGCACCATCCTAAAAACACCTCTAAGCGAGCGACCGATGCAAATAAGTGTATGATCTCCAAAAAGATGAAAAATCATGAAAAGAGAGCTAAAAAGCCCAAGAAGATAAGATACGTTTCCTTCTAAGTTAGGTGCTCCTCACCCGAGCACTTAGCCCAACGGCACGAAAAACTCATTGAAAATCAATGAAACGAAATTATGATCAATAAAGAAGATCAAAAACAGAAATGAGATCATATTCACTAACAGGTCGACTTGCCATGAAAGTGTGCGGACAACGAGCTTAATGTGATTGCGCTAGAACAAACAGGGTGAACTTGCCACGAGAACCTTGACACCAAGATACGGTAGCATGTCTGAGACCGATTTGCATAAAAGGGAGACCTCCGGAGACTCGTAGTCCAGTGTCGTCGTGATACTCGTCTTGTTCCTACCAAGAATCCCGGTTTTTCCAAACTCTGCGAACGAAGAAGCAGCCTCGTACTTGCCGACTTTTCCACGTTTTACTTGAGGACAAGCAAAGGTTCAAGCTTAGGGGAGTTTGATAACACGAAATCATATAGATATTTTCATGCATAATTCGACTAAAAACTAACCGTTTTCGATCCGATTTCGGGTTATTTCCATGTATTTGTCTGATTTTTTGCAGGTATTCAACGATCACGTCTAAACAAGGCAACATGAAGAAAAGAAGCAATCCCAGGCGAAATATGGACGAAAAAGGGGTGAAAACACGATGAAAAGCGCAACAGACAGTTTTTGCTGATGTGACGACCGTCACAGATGCATGACGACCGTCACACGGGTGACGACCGTCACACCTTGTGACGACCGTCATGCAGGCAAAAACGTCCCACTCAGAATACACGTCAAAAGAGCAGTTCCAATTCCCATTAAATGGTCCACTACTCCCTAAATTATCTGCCTCAAGGACCATCATCCTCAGAGGTAACCGTTGGAATTCCACTTCTATAAAAAGGGAAGCAGGGGACTTCAGAAAGGGAGCTGCATTCATACCACGAAGTGGTGCCAAATTTACTTTCCAGCAAATTTACTTTCAGTTATTATTTGTATCCATTTCTCTAGTTTTATTTGTATCCCTTTCCTTTATTTCCCTTTCCATTTTTACTCATTCCCATTTCCGCTCTTCTGAAATTGTTACTGCACTGTACGATCGAATTGGAACTAAAGACAGAATCCTGCCAACATCTGTGGAGGATCTGCCCAAAGGCCAATTGGCATTATTTACAGGTTTTCATTTTGATCGACTTCTATTTTATCATAATGCAATTTATTATTTATTATTATTATTTATGTTTTGCTTTTCTAAATTCCATGTCTAGCTAAACTTAGGTAATCGATATGTAGTAATAATTCGAATGGGACTTGATAACTCTTGTTTGAAAACTTTCTTTTCACAAAAATAACTTATGGTCTAAGTGTTTAAAATTGATTTACGAAATAAACTTCGTCGCGAAAGCGAGAAATTATTTTAAAGTAGTTTTGCCACGAAAGTGGGAAATTAATTAAGATACGAACCAACAAGCGAAAGCTGCGGTAAGGTCAGATAGTAAACACTAGGCATTTGTTTTAATAACAGCGAAAGCACTTTAAAACGAATTAGAACTTAGAGATTTCCAAAAAGTAATTTTAACCCCGAACGGAACACGAAAGTGTACGTTTGGCCCTTAGGATTATGATTAGCGTCAATAACCATTGTGAGACGAGAGTCTTCAAATCTCCATTTTCTGCTTAAATGAACTGTGAAAACTATTTCATACACCAGTAACTTATCAAGTCCCTGAAGAACATAATTACTACGTATCGATTTAATTAATTAAAAATCCAAACAGTAATCCTAGTTCCCCTTTTAGTGACAACCTTATTCCCTTAAAACATATTCTACCTAGCTAAACATAGTAACTCCCGAGAACACTAGTTTGATTACGAGTCCCTGTGGGATCGATATCTTTTATTACTACGCGATAGACTGTGCACTTGCAGTTAGTTGTATTAGACATAGAAAGTCGCGATCAAGGAGGAGTAAGTTGGGATAGAATCCCAAGCTCTTTTAGATGTTCATCAAACTCTAGGCTTAAATATTCACCACCTCGACCTGATAGAAAAGTTTTAATATTCTTACCTAGTTGGTTTTGTACTTCATTATTGAATTCCTTGAACTTTTCAAAGGATTCAAATTTATGTTTCATTAAATATACATAACCATATCTATTGAAGTCATAACTAAATGTGATGATGTATTGAAAACCTCATACGACTAGTATGTTCAGTGGTCCACATACATCAGTATGTATGAGGGCCAAAAGATCATTAGCCATTTCACCTTTTTTTGTGAATGGGGACTTTGTCATCTTTCCAATTAAATAAGATTTGCACGCATCATATGATTCGTAATCAAAAGAGTCCAAGAGTCCATCTTTATGGAGTTTGGAAATACGCTTCCCATTTATGTGGCCTAAACGACAATGTTAAAGGTAACTTGGATTTAAATCATTAGGTTTCATCTTTTTAGTATTAATGTTATAAATTGGCATTTCTAGATCAATGACATACAATCTATTGTTCATTTGTGCAGTAGTATAGAATGCATCATTCAAATAAATAGAGCCCGTTGTTATTTATTATGAATGAAAAACCAAACTTGTCCAAACAAAAAAACACAAATAATATTCATGCTAATTGCAGGTACATAATAACAATTCTCTAACTGAATCATTAAACCACTAGGTACAGTCAATACATAAGTTCCTACGGCTAAATCAACAACCTTTTCTCTATTTCCAACCTGTAGATCAACTTCAACTTTTTCCTACTCCTTTTTAGCTCCATCACATTAGTACAAATATGAGAACCACATCCAGTATCCAATACCCATAAGGCAGAAGTAGATAAATTTATTTCTATAACAAAAATACCTGAAGTTGGAGTCTCTAGTCCATTCTAGGTACTTTGGGCAGTTTCTCTTTCAGCGTCTACTCTTACCTCAATAGAAGCAAGTTCCCGCTTGTTATACCTCTACTAGGCTTCTAAGCATAAGCTGTAGGTTTGGGTCTGGCAACTTCCTTGCATTTCCATTACTGACCATCAGAACAGACATCTATTTTAACTTCAGATTCTGCTCAACAGTTTTTAACATGCCTAGCAGCTCTGGAAGACTTTTTCCTATATCATTCATGTTTAGATTAAGGATAAATTGACTGAAGCTCTTCGACAATGATTGCACGATCGAATTGGTCGCAAACTCTTTTTTTAGGTGAAAATTCAATCTTTCAAGGTTATCCACATACCTAATCATCTTGAGTGCATGGGGGCCTACTAGGGTTCTCTCAGCTAACTTGCCTTGAAATAGGGCATTTGAAACTTCAAATCTCTCATGCATTGCCTGCTCTTGATAGAGCATCTTCAGATGTTTGATCATATCGAGCGCTGCCATGTTTTCATGTTGCTTTTGTAATTCAGAATTCATGGTAGCCAACATGAGGCAAACAGTTTCAGTGGAATCACCGTCATGCTTCTTAAAAACATCTCTTTAAGCCTTATGAGCAGAACTAGAAGACTCCTCTTCAGGAACAGGTGTCTCTAAGACATACAACTTTTTATCATGTTTGAGTACAACCCCCAGGTTTCGGTGTCAATCCAGAAACTTTGTCCCAGACAATTTTTCATTATCAAGGATTGATTGTAAAATGTTGTTTGAGGTGTTTGTTGTCATTGTAATCTACATGAAAAAAGTGAAAATATAAGTATCATTAAAACCAATATAGTCAATTAGGCCTTTAATTAAATATGCTCTCACTATTTTACTCAAACCAAACAACCTTCACCATTTAGTTCGAAAAATCCCGCTAGAAGATTTTCTAGTGGATCGAGATCCATATTTCACTTTGTTTTAAGTCAACGTTAGGCTAATTACACAAAACTAGATTATTTAGGTAGGAACTTCTTCCAATTGTATATAATACAATTGAATACTGTCAGTTGGGTGAATAACTCCTTATTCTAATCCATCATATGGATTGCTCCCGACTCTTGCTTCTAAACGTATATAATCTTATTATAATTTGTTTAGTTAAGTCCAACACAATATTTTAGCAATTAGATATTACATTTATTCCATTGCACCTTACTAATATAGAACATACACCTTACGGTAGGCAAAACCCACCTTATTTGATATTAACCTTGATGAGTGCTATTATTTAGAAAGCTTAAACTTGATTTGAGGGAATTTTGATTAGTTTAATCTCACCGACTTATTTATCATATAATTCGTCTCTCACATGCATCAACATACATAAATAAAACGAAACACTTATGGCCCCTAGGGCAATTGTTCTCTCAAGCTAATGAGAAAATCTAAGCTAAACATAATAATGATCTACACTTCTCCAAACTAGATCTCCATAAACGTCCTTTTTTGATCTTGTACTCTTCTCTTTCTTCATAACATTACATTATATTACATAAAAGAGTACTCGTTTTTCATACGAGAGAGTGAGATGAGAAGCGAAGTTACATATAGAGTATATAGAGAAACGCACGACACGTCGACACACATATCATATTTAAAATTCTCAAAATAAAATAAAAGAAGACTAATGTCATAACCACTCACTATAAAGCAACAATAAAAAATATATTTTATCATTATTAATTAAATTATATTAATTATATAAATTAAGCCAATTGATCACATTATATAAAATTATTTAGGGTTTTATTGTTCGATTATAAACAGTATACTAAATTATTTAAATAAATAATATAACAAATTTTTATTAAATAATTAAATAACTTATCATATTTGATTTGAAAACTTTCATTATGACACAATTAGTTTCAATAATTTTGAAAAAACATTCCAGACATACTGTTCATTACCGGAACGACATTGTATGATAGCTACGTATCATTTTTCAATAATAATAATAATAATAATAATAATAATAATAATAAAAATAATAATAATTGATTGTTGATATTATTATTATTATTATTATTATTATTATTATTATTATTATTATTATTATAAAATTTTGCAAACCCCAAGAGAACAACTCTTGTGCCCTTATAAATTCTAATTTTATAACTCTTGTCAACATAATTGTTATATTGTTATACACTCTAATGCAACACATTTATACTATCAAAAATGTAATGATCGATTGTTCAATTTGAATGATCAAAATGTCATTGCATACAAATGTCAGATTATGAAACAGAATGAACATTGACCATTCGTATGAAACACAATCATCACACTAATTGAATCGATGAAATGAAATGCATATCAAATATACCATATTTGCATCTGAATTATTCGTATCTTATATGAAATTGATCGATCAATTTTGTGTAACTTATGAATGATCGATGTATCGCTGCTTCATCATACAGAAGCCGGATTCCGAAACATAGTCAACATCGGTTCATCCTAATTGTACACAACATGATGCAAAAATTTATATTATTTTTATTAATTTATTATGTGGTATAATCGAATTAATACACAAAATACATAAATTAAACAGCTATCGATTGTGATTTTGTAAGTGGCTCTGATAGCACCGAAGGGAAATTGTGATACAAGGCACAACGGAAAACAAATTTTTTTCTCTTTAGTTGATCCTTACGAATGATGCATGATCAATGATAGAATAAGTACCAGTTGTGGTGATTAACAATTTGATACAGATCCGAATGAATGATCACAAGTGATGAAAGATGATAAACGCCTCTACTCAATCCACACGAAAATATTGTCTTCAATCTCAGTGATATCTGCTACCAATAAAGACTTTGAGTGAGAGAGAAAGAGAGAAATTACAGTCTCGATTTAACAAACCAAATTTTATCAACTTTTGAAATTTCTGCACAAGGTCTCTGTTTATAAAAAAAGTCCAACTTAAATGCACCACATAATAATAATAATAATAATAATAATAATAATAATAATAATAATAATAATAATAATAATAATAATAATAATAATATTATATTATTATTATTATAATAACTATTATTATAATAAACACATTTTATTATATAATAATAATAATAATAGTAATAATCATGATGATGATGATGATGATGATGATGATGATGATGATGATAACTATTATTATATTACACAATGTTTCATATTTCACTTAAGTACACCGTACCTTACAATATTTCATAATTCTCAAGTACATTGTGTTAAATGTAATTCATAGTGTGTCGAAGTCGAAATAGTAAGGAAGCAGTCGAAGTCTAAGTCAAGTGTCAAAGTCTCGAAGCTTTCAGTGTGTCGAAACAGTTTGTTTTGACACAAATTTGTTTTGATGAGATTTGATGTGATTTAGATTAGATTCGATTTTGAATATTTTGGGCCTTTTATGTTTTGGATTTTTGTAAACCTAAAACTATAAATAGGTGCCTTGATTTGTAATCAAACATAGAACAAATTTCACAGTTGCAGAGTTTAGCAAGTGAAAGTTCAATAGTAATCAGAAATCCCACAGTTTGTGGGTAACACAATTTTCTCCAAATATTTCTTCTCTCATTCTTCTCTTTCTTGCTGTTTGTTTGTTATTCTTCTTCCTCTTTTGTTGTTCTTGATAACTCTTTACTTGTTATCACCATTACTATCATATTATGGGTTTGTTCATCAATCTTGAGATCGAGATTGAAGGGAATTCTTCATAGGGTGTGAGGTGAATTTCCAACATCTGGTATCTAGAGCTCCGGTTGAGAGATTTAAGGAAGGAAGATAGTGATGGCGATGAACTATCCGAACGACAACTTTCCGGCGACCCTGCCAGTTCTCAAGAAAGACAATCATGAGAATTGGTGCAAGCAGATTAAGGTGATTTTCTGTTATCAAGATCTTTGGGATCTTGTGAAGGATGGAGTAACATCGCTTGGGGAGAACACAACGGAGGCGGAAAAGGATGTGCACAAAGAATTAAAGAAGAAGGATTATAAAGCACTCTTTATAATTCATCAGTGTGTTGATCCTGATAACTTTGAAAATGTTAGTGATGTTGATCCAGCAAAAGAAGCATTTGAGATTCTTGAAAAGTCATTTGGAGGCGCAGAGAAGGTGAAAGAGGTGAGGTTACAAACTCACAAGAGAAGCTATGAGTTGCTTTAGATGGAAGACAATGAAAGCATTACAGATTTCTTCACCAGAGTTACACAGTTGGTGAATCAAATCAAAGTATATGGAGAAGCGCTGACGACGAAAGCAGTTGTCTCAAAGATTTTGAGACCGTTGGCTCCAAAATTCGACCACGTGGTAGTTGCCATAGAAGAGTCGAAAGATCTGTCAGTGTTGAAGAAGGAAGAGCTTCAAGGGACTCTTGAGTCTTATGAACAGAGGATGGCTGAGAGAGCTGCAGAAAAGTCGAAAGATATGGCTTTGCAGGCGCAATCAGAAAAGGAAAGAAAAGGCAAAGGTAGCTGGAATGGCGACAAAGGAGGAAACCAGTCGAATCAGAAGAAACCTTGGAACCAAGGCAACCAAAGAGGTGGTGCTGCAGGTAAAGGAAGAGGTGGTGGTCAAAAGACAGACAAAAGCCACATTCAATATTTCAATTGCCAGAAGTATGGTTATTATGTTAGTGATTGTCCAGAAAGAAAGAGAATGATGCAAAGCTGGCGAAACATGAAGAAGAACAAACATTGCTAATGGTCACAACAAAACATGAAGAAAGATTCCAAGATCAGTGGTACTTGGACTCAGGATGCTCATCACACATGACTGGAAGGAAAATTTGGTTTATCAACATGAAGCCCTCGTCGAAGAACACAGTGAAGTTTGTAAATGACAACACTCTAACAGCTGAAGGTGTTGATGATGTTCTGATTATGAGGAAAAATGGCAAAAGGTCAACAATTTCCAATGTGTTGTACATACCAAGCATGAAGAGTAATTTGCTCAGTATAGGGCAGTTTGTCGAAAAGAACTACAAGGTAGTTGTCGAAGACAAGATGATGAGAGTTCTCAACGTAGGTGGTAGATTAATCTTGAAGGCTCCAATGTCTCAGAATAGGACCTTCAAGATTGAACTCGATGTGATGGAGCACAAGTGTCTAGCAACTGTAGCCAACAAAGATGAGTGGTTATGGCATTTTCGACTAGGTCATCTCAACTTTAATGACATCAGAGAACTGAAGAGAAGAAATATGGTTTCAGGATTACCAGAAATTGACATTCCAAGGGAAGTCTGTGAGGAGTGTGTTCAGTCGAAACAACACAAGAATAGCTTCAGCAAGGATGCAGGAAGGAAGTCGAAGGCAATACTTGAAGTCATATACTCTGATGTATGTGGTCCAATCCAGGTGGATCCGATTGGTGGCAATAGATACTTTGTCACGTTTATAGATGATTATAGTCGAAAGTTGTGGACTTACCTCATCAAGAAGAAAAGTGATTTGATTGAGGTATTTTCCAGATTCAAGTTCATGGTCGAAAGACAGAGTGGTCGAAAGCTGAAAATTCTGAAGACTGGTGGTGGTAGAGAGTATGTGTCGAAATATTTCGATACACTATGTGTAAAAGAAGGGATTGTGCGTGAGGTGGTGCCACCCTACACTCCACAAAAAAATGGGATTGCATAACACAAGAACAAAACCATCATGAATATGGTGAGAAGTATGTTGAATGGAAAGCATCTACCCAAAGAATTATGGGGAGAAGCAGTTTCGGCAGCAACATATATATTGAACAGATGTCCAACGAAGAAGCTTGAAGGAATCACACCAAAAGAATGTTGGTCTGGTGTCAAGCCTAGTCTCAGTCACTTGAAAGTGTTTAGATCTATAGCACATAAATATGTGCCAAATCAGTTGAGAAGGAAGCTTGATGATAAGTCGAATCAGATGATCTTGATAGGATATCATTCGACAGGAGGTTACAAGCTGTTCGACCCAGTGAATAAGCAGGTAGTGATTAGCAGGGACGTGATCATAGATGAGCTTAAAGAATGGGATTGGACTGAGAACGCCAAGAAGGATTTAGTGAGAATCTCTTGTGAAGAACCAACCACTGAAGTCGAAATAGAAGTTCGACAGGAACTAGTTGCAGATGAAGCAGGTTCAAGCAGACCTCAACAAACAAGACACATGCCTGCAAGGTTGCAAGAATGTGTAATTACATCAGATGATGTAGTCGATGAAGAGGTTGAGCTGGTACATTATGCTTTCTACGCAGATGTCGAACCAGTCAATGCAGCTAAGGCATTGAAAGATTCAAAGTGGGTGAAAGTAATGACTGAAGAGTTGGAGTCCATCAAAGTCAATGATACCTGGTCACTTGTCAAATTGCCGCAAGGCAAGAATGCAATTGATGTGAAGTAGGTTTACAAGGTGAAGGTAAATCCTAAAGGAGAAGTAACTCGACACAAGGCGAGACTTGTGGCGAAAGGATTTCTTCAGAAGGAAGGAATCGACTTCGATGAAGTATTCACACCTGTTGCTAGAATTGAAACAATCAGGTTGGTTGTTGGTCTAGCAAATATGAACAACTGGCACACATGTCAGATGGACGTGAAGTGTGCATTCCTTAATGGCCCCTTAGAAGAAGAAGTTTATGTTGCACAACCAGTTGAGTTTGTGAAACAAGGCGAAGAAAGAAAGGTGTACAGGCTTCATAAAGTGTACAAGAGCTTGGAATAAGAAAATTGATAGCTTCTTAAGGAAGAAGGAGTTTGTGAAGTGTACAACTGAGCATGAAGTACATGTAAGAAGAAGCAATGGCGAATTGCTTATACTATGTCTCTATGTTGATGATTTGTTGATAACATGGAGTTGCAAGAAGGAGATCGAAGATTTCAAACATGACCTGACTGAGGAGTTTGAAATGTCAGACTTGGGAAATCTGTCATATTTCCTTGGCATCGAATTCTACAAGACAAGTAGAGGTTTGATGATGCACCAAAGAAGATATGTAGGCGAAATACTCAAGAGATTTGAGATGCAAGATTGTAACCAAACTTCGACTCCAGCTGAGCTCAGATTGCAACTGACGAAGGATTCAGATGAAGATGATGTCAACCCAACCCAATACAGAAGACTTATTGTGTTACTTAGATACCTTTGTCACACAAGGCATGACTTAGCATACATTGTTGGTATGGTAAGTAGATTCATGCAGAAGCCAAAGGTATCACACCTAGCAACAACGAAGAGGATACTGAGGCATCTGAAAGGAACTCTCGACTATGGCATTTTGTTTCCAACATCTGATAAAGAAAAATAATGCAAGTTAGTAGGATACACAGACTCCAGTTGGTGTAGTGACGCTGAGGATTGAAAATCCACAGTTGGGTATGTGTTTATGTTAGGTGGTGCACCAGTTGCTTGGAATTCGAGAAAGGAACCAGAAGCGGCATTGTCATCATGCGAAGCAGAATATATAGATGCTTCTCTTTGTGCATGTCAAGCAACTTGGATGGTGAATTTGGTCGAAGAAATCACAGGGAAGAATCATGGAGCAATTACCATGAAGATAGACAACATGTCAGCTATCAACTTGGCGAAGAATCCATAGCTCATGGTCGAAGCAAGCACATCAAAATGAGGTTCCATTATCTTCGAAAGCAGGTAGCAGAAGAGGAGATGAAGTTGGAACACTGCAGAACAGAGAATCAGATTGCAGATATCATGACGAAGGGAGTGCAGGTCGAAGCCTTCAGAAGACTAAGAGCCATGGTGAATGTAGACAGTTTAGACACAATGAATTAGGTGGTGTGTTAAATGTAATTCATAGTGTTTCAAAGACTAAATAGCAAGGAAGTAGTCGAAGTCTAAGTCAAGTGTCGAAGTGTCGAAGCTTTCAGTGTGTCGAAACAGTTTGTTTTGACACAAATTTTTTTGATGAGATTTGATTTGATTTTGAATGTTTTGGGCCTTTTATGTTTTGGAATTTTGTAAACCTAAAACTATAAATAGGTGCCTTGATTTGTAATCAAACATAGAACAAATTTCACAGTTGCAGAGTTTAGCAAGTGAAAGTTCAATAGTAATTAGAAATCCCACAGTTTGTGGGTAACACAATTTTCTCCAAATATTTCTTCTCTCATTCTTCTCTTTCTTGCTGTTTGTTTGTTATTCTTCTTCTCTTTTGCTGTTCTTGATAACTCTTTACTTGTTATCACCATTACTATCATATTGTGGGTTTGTTCATCAATCTTGAGATCAAGATTGAAGGGAATTCTTCATAGGGTGTGAGGTGAATTTCCAACACATTGTACCTTACAATGTTTCTTATTTATTCTATCTCTAATCAATCTGTCCTTATGTGTGTGACCCTGTAGGTTTTCATGACGTTGACAATTATATTAAATCAAACATTTAATATAATAATAAATGAGTGGTATCTAGCAACACATTACTGCTACCTAAGTTACGAAAATGTCATGTGATCAGACAAAACATATTTTCTGTGATAATGTTTTTGTGTACAATTTTCCTTTTGCCCTTATGTCTATATTGAACACAAGGCATAGACCGTGTCACCTTTGTCCAATTCAATATTAGGCCCTTAGACATTGGTCCTGTTACGTAGGATGTGCAAATTCCATCTAGGTCACTTATGTCCCTCAGCATGCTTTATGGAGTATCCATCAACTGTCTTTATGATCATCCAGTTACATATAATGTTTAATCAGTAATAAAGCACTTGAATCCACATCTATGGTCAATAGTGGTTTCAGGTCGAAGGATAGTCCTATGTAGTATTCTCATAGCAGATCAATCTAGTATAAATATTACTCCTACTATTCATACCTATGTGAAGACTTAATAACTCTTTATCCATGATCCATGAGATGTGATCATCAGTTTATCCACATAATTGTATCAATGTTTTAATGTCATCCCACTTCACAATAAAGCTCGACTACAAATACTTTAAGAATATTATCCTTATGTTTAATGGTATCTCATGATTAAGTCACACTTATCATTTCTTTAAACAAACTAATCATTCTAGGGACTTTATCAATTTGGAAAAACAAACATAATAAAGAAATGTCTTTTTAATTATTAATAAATAATTCGATACAACTACCAAAACTATTGGCTTCTAGGGATTACACCAACATATTTGGTGTTTGTGAAATCTAGGAAGTGGTTTTCTTCTTCGTTATTGTTAGAATATTGTAGGAGAAGTCTTGGTGTGGGGTTTGTACAAAGAATTAACAATAGTGAAAATATCTCATAGAGTATGAGGGGACTCGATGTACCATTGGTTGATAAGGGAAACTAGTATAATTCCTTATGCCTGTTTACTTTTATGCACTTTACTTTTCTGTTTTTTATTCATTCATCTGTTCATAATTCCGAAAAATTACAAGAAACCAGTAAAGTGCTTAAATCATCTAAAATGAAAAAAATATGTTAAACCTAATTCACCCCCTCTTAGGTTGTGCACTCAATACATACAAATATCTAAGGAGATTGGAGGCACTTAAAGTGTCACCTATCACAACAAGAGAAACAGAAGCCTTATATACTTCTTGCATGTATTTATCACCCTGAAGAGTCAACTCATGAACACGATCTTGAAGCAATTGTCTCTCCTTATAATATCGACAAGCTAAAATAATGTCTATATGGTTAGCCTCACCAATAGCCAAAACAACAGGTGCGCGTTGGATATAGTACGCCAGAGTCAACATTCCCTCCTTAAGAGCCTCATCAGTCAGACTAGTGAGGTAGGAACAATATTTATCCGAGGTAGACGCCTGATGTTCTCTTGGAGTACGAGGTATTGCCCTAGTAAAAAATACAAGAGCTGAAGGGACCGAAGTGTGCAACACCCTTCGCCTATATCCAAGAATATAAACTTTTGGGTCAAGTACCAGGGTAGTTCCTCCTCGAACCGACGATAAATCAAGGCAAGGGGACTTGGGCACTCTTTTCGTCACTCTGACCAAAGTAGGGATGATGGCGGATGGCAGAATGTTTGAAGAACCGTCAGCCTCTAGAACAATTTGAACTCCCCTATTTATTTTATCAATTATCTTTTCATACATCACTGAATACACATATAGTAATTGTCAAAATGGAAAGAACATTGTAGGTAGGGCTGGAAATGAGTCGAGTCGAGTCGAACTCACCTCAAATCGGCTCGACTTGTTAAGAATTGTTCGAATTTGAGTTCGAGTTCGACACGAAATTTTTTTTAAGCTCAAACTCGACTCGTTATAAGTTCACGAACAGTTCGGTTCGACTCGTTAGGTTCATCTCATTAGGTTCAGCTCACATGGTTCACGAACTTAAAAACTATTTTTTTTAAATATATATATTTTTTAGTATATTTGACATTTTAAATAAATAAATATATTTTAAATAAAATATTAAAATAAAATAAAAGTTATCATATTGAAATTTAACTTTATCTTCGAAATCTACTAATTCAAAACCTACACAACTTTCAAGAGATACATTTGAGAGTCTAATTCAAAAACTACTAAATTGAAGATTAAATTTGTCTAAGATTTGAAGTAAATATTTAAACCTAATCTTAAAGACAGTATAATTCTTTTCATATGTAATCGAGTTGACTTATGAACCTAACGAGTCGAACTATGTATAGTTCAAGTTCAGCTCATTTAGTTAACGAACTTAATTTTTCGCTCATACTCAACTCATTTGGTTAATGAACCTAGTTCGACGATTTAATTGTCGAGTCGAATTCCGAACTATCTTCGAGTTGGTTTGGTTCATTGCCAGCCCTAATTGTAGGTAAAAATAACTAACAACGAATGAAAGAGACACTGGAAACTTAGAAAAGATGATCTTCCTCTCTTCCATGGTATTGTCATCCATCAATATGCGGGTTTCAATGAGCCATTTCAAGCATTTCTTGGGGGCTTTATCTCGAGGGACAATACCCTTGGTGTAACCCAACTCTTTGAAAAATGATACTGACTGTTTTTTTTCTTCAGGTAGAGCTCCTTTTGGGACATGTCACTCTCCTTGTAGACATGTGATCCATTCCTCATTATAAGTGACATTGGTTTCAAAACATACGGAAGAAGCTCGTATATCAATTTTTTGTTTTGGTATCTATGGTACAAACCTTCGCATGAGTTTCTTATTTGAGAGGGGTAACTAATAAGAATCGATCCTCAAAATATTTCATGTCATTAGAATATGCTTCGAAGTAACAAGTAACTTGCGCTAGTGAAATAATATCTTAACCCTAAGCACGATTCGCCACACTCAGTTGCACCCTAAAAAGATGAAAGAAAAGTGACAAAGATGGCTTTTCTCCCCGATACTTACACTAAAATTGAATGACATTGATATAGGCCACACTCATAGAGTTGAGTTGCAAGGGAGAAATTAATGGATGACTCATAACCTCTATTTGAAAACTATTGAAGAGCAAGCCAGGACCTAGAATCAAGAAGGTGCACTCATAAAGAGGAACAACGTAGTCACCATTTTTACTAAAAATCCTTTTATCTTCCTCAAGGGTCAATACACCCAAGTTAGAAGAAGGACCAACGTCAAGGAAAGCCTTTTGGAGACTATTTTCTCCAACAAAGATAGAAATAATTACCAAGATTGCAGGATCAACCCAAGAGACAAAGGTATCCTCTTTCGATTTTTGATACACGGCGAGCACCACTTCCATCGGTTGAGAAAATAATTTACTATAGAAATACTGTTCCTGACTGGCATAATGGCTAGGCATGGCCCAATCCACTTCTGCTCCCAGAACGATCCAATTTCCTAAGTCCAACCAAATTAGGGAAGCATTTACCTTTCTGCCCCTCCACCAAGAGAGGTTGACCGGTTTACCCCTGAGCCAACACTTCTCCTCGTCAGTCCTTGCCTGTCACGCATGGTCCCACCATCCAGAAACATTCACGACGCTTATGCCCGTTACATGCGCCTCTGCCCATAGCAACGACTAGTTATGGACACCTCTGCCCGTCCCAACAACTAGTTTCTGACAGTTACCTATTCTTCGGGAAACAACTATCTCACCCCGAAAGTAGGGACCAATGGCCAAGCGTTGGGGGCACTATAAAAACCCTCTCATTTGAGAGGGTCAGGTATTCAATATTCACCTTGATACATATATTTTGTATTTTCCTTCTTTCTCCCGATTCTTACTTTAACACCAGATTGTCTTGCAGGTACACCTCATTCCTCCTCTCCCACACACAACATCACAGACGATTGTCTCTAGCCCACTTCAGGTTCTGATAAACTGTCAAGATCAGTGGCGCCGACTGTGGGGAGTCTATTATCCCTGTCTTACTCACATCGAAGATTCGAGACCAAAATAGTTCTTCCAAACTCTGATCATGGCTAGCCGTGACAACACCCATGATGCTTGCAACTCTGCCTTCCTCCTCGTCAGCAAGACTGATACTGACAGAGAAACCACCTCTCATGGGGGCGACGCCCACCAATAAAAGGACGGATCCACCGCTTCTCCCTCTCCCGTTCCCGCTGATCACAATGAGGTCCAGCTCATCTCGGAGCACCTGCCAATTCTAGTTCTGTCTAGCACTGACCCAACCATGGCGGACCTCCTCGAGGCTTTCAACAAGACCAACCTTCTAATTCTCCATCAGAATGCGAGGATTGATGCCCTAGAAAATTCCAATTGTCCAAGATCCCCTCCATCGAGGAAAGATAATCAGAGATCACAGAGTCCTCCTCCTCGGCACGAAAGAAACCGTCGGGCACCTCCAGAGACATAAACCCAGACTGTCAGAAAGCGCGACCACATCTCTCTCAGGAACCAGTATTCCCTTCGACCTAAGAGGACCAAAAGGGATCAACGAGCAGAGTCCTAACGTTCACCTCTGCCCAGATCCAAAGGCCGATCATGAACCCCATCTCCCCGTTGAGATCACCAGCCTACCTATAGACGGGGCACCCTCTCCCCATCATTGTCCAGCAGTAGCAGCAACAAAGATCTTCTCGGCCCGTTGTCCCAGGAGATTATGGTTATGCGCCTGCTGAAAGGACTAGAGAAGCCCCCTTCTCTGGGCACATACGACGGTATTACAGACCCTGACGAGCATATCAAAAATATCGATGCGTTACTCGATTATCATGGCGTCTAGAGCACCATCAAATACAGATTGTTCTTGACCACGCTCAGGAAGGGAGCAATGACCTGGTAGAAAAGACTCCCCGATGATTCCATCATATCATAGAGGCAATTGGGGAGAATGTTCTCCAGACACTTCACGGCTTCTCGCCGGCACCCAAATACCGAAGCTTCCTTTGAGGCCATCATTTAAGGGAAGGATAAACCTCTTCGAGCCTATAATGAGAGGTTCAACAAGGAAGCTATCCAGGTCTCCACGATCAGTGACATGGAGAAATTTCTACTCGAGCGCGGGCTCCATACCCGTACTGAATTTTACAAAGCTGTGGGAATCCAGCTCCCAACAACGTTGGACGCTCTCCTTCTTAAATGACAAGCGTACATCCAGTATGAAGAGAAGAAGACCGACAGTTTTTCCCGAGATTCGAGGCTCGGGAGAGTGACTGATCCTCCAAGCTTAACAAACCTTCGACATCTCATCGAGGAGATAGAAGAAGCGAAGACCGCCCCGGGACAACAAAAGGCCTTCCGACCGGTTCCATGAGTACACTCCTCTGACGGTCTCTCGGGAAAAGATCCTCTTCGAATATGCCAAATCAGAATCCTGGAAAGCGGGAGTCTGGTTCCCTAAATAAATACCATCAAAGCCAAACACTAACAAGTCGAAATATTGCCAGTTCCACAAGAGCCATAACCATATGACCGACGAATGCATCCACCTGAAGGATGCCATATAGATACTCATCATGGATGAACATTTAAAGCAGTTCACCAAAAGAAAGGATGCTCTTCGCCAAGACGCACAGGAGTCTAAGAAGGTCGAGGAAGAGGTGCCTTCCTTGGAAGAAACTAACCTTCAGGTCGCTATGAGCATCTCACGGCCTAAGGACTTCTGCATCCCCGAGGGGCTCAGTGCCCCTCCATATTTTGCCAAGCACAGCCCGTGGGAGACCTTCCCCTCTGCCATGGTCATCTTCAGAGAGGGCTTCAACAAGGTTACAGTAGGATCCGTCAAAAGAAAGTTTGAGCACCTTATCAGCAACAACTCGAACCGGAACTCCACCCTCGGCAGGGTCCAGGGAGAGTCTGTTCCTATCTGCTTCTACCGCGAGGAGCTCCTCGGCGGGGCCCCCAACGCCAGCATTCCTCTACTCGTGAGATCCCAGATGGCCAATTTTGATGTTCGGAGAATCCTCATCGATCAAGGAATCTCAGTCGATATCATGTATTCCCATATGTTCTCCACTCTCTAGCTAGACGAATCACACCTGACGCCCTACGTGGGCTCTGATCTGCAGGGTTTCAATGGGTTGGTGACAAAGCCCCGGGGTTATGTAGAGTTGATCGTGACTTTCGGGTCCACTGAAACGGCCAAGTCTATCAAGGTCCAGTTCCTGGTCATCGACTGCCCGTCGCTATACCAATGCATCTTCAGGCGGCCAACTCTGGCCGAATTGGTAGCCGTGCCTTCAAATGTACACCTGAAGATGAAGTATTACTCTTCGAAGGGTCTCATGGAAACTCTACATGATGACATTGAAGCGGTGAGGAGATGTTTCGTTGAAGCGGTGAGGAGATGTTTCGAGGTAGCCTCCAAAGGGCTGAACACCATCGCCGCCAGGCCAAAGACTCCCAGCAGGTCATCTCTTCCCAGTAGCATCGAAGAGACAAAGGCATTGCCTTGCGTCGACTCCATCGACCTGGACAACCGTTTCTATGAAGACGACCAGAGGGTTCAGAAAGTGAAGGGGAAGAAGATCCAACCATCTTCGAGCAACCCATCCACATCTATTAGTAGCAGCGAAACTTTTCATCCGATGCGCCCAATTCCAGATGAAGAGTTCGAACTTGTCCTGCTTGGCGATGACCTCTAACGGGGAGTGAAGATTGGGATTGGACTCCCTGACCTTGCAAAAAAACAACTAAGAACCTGCCTCCGGGAGAATGCTGATCTATTCGCGTGGAGCGTCGCGAAGATACCTGGGCTAGACCCTAACGTGGCTTGTCACCATCTCACTATTGGTCCCATCTCTAGAGTTGTAGCTCAACATAGACGGAGGCAGTCTCTGGAGAAAATGGAGGCTGCCAAACAGGCTATAAAAGACCTCCTAGAGGCAAACTTTATCTCGGAAGCCAAGTACACTACTTGGTTGTCCAATGTTGTACTCGTGAAAAAAAAATGGAAAATGGCGAATGTGCATTGATTATACTGATCTTAATAGGGCATGCCCTAAAGACGCACATCCCCTCCCTAACATAGACAAATTATTTGATAATTCTGCTGGTTTTAAATTGTTATCTTTCATGGACACGTATCTGGGCTATAACTAAATACCCATGGCAAAAAGCGACAAAAGGTACACAACTTTCATGACCGAATTGGGCAACTATTACTACAACGTAATGCTCTTCGGTTTGAAAAACACTAGCGTTACCTACCAAAGAATGATTAATAGGGTCTTTCGAGGAGAAATCAGGGATATGCTCGAAGTCTATATGGAAGACATGATCGTGAAATCCCACTAGGAATCCGATCACACGATCCACCTGAGGAAGGTTTTCGAGCAGGCCAGGAAGTACATGATGCACTTTAATCCGGAGAAGTGCATGTTCAGAGTACGAGCGGGAAAGTTCCTCGGCTTCTATCTAACCGAACAAGGAATTAAAGCTAACCCTGACAAGTGCAGAGCCTTCTCCGAGTTCCCCATGCCGAACTCAAAGAAGTTCATCCAATCCCTGAATGGGATGCTCACGTCACTATCCCGCTTCATGGCTAAATCTGCCCAACACGCCCTCCCTTTTTTCAAACTCCTCCGCAAGGAGGTAGCTTTTGAATGGATGGAGGAAAGCGACAAGGCCCTCCTCCACCTGAAACAAGCCCTGTCAGAGCCACCAGTTCTCTCCCGACCAGATAACGGGGAAACCCTTTATCTCTTTCTCGCCGTCACAATCGAGGCCATCAGCACCGCCCTCATTCTTGAAACACCCGATCGGCAGAAACCCATTTACTTTAAGAGCAAGGCATTGCAAGGGCCAGATTTGAGGTACCAGAAGATAGAGAAGGTGGCTCTAGCCATCATCAACACTGCAAGAAGGCTGAGGTACTTCTTTCTAGCCCACACTATCGTGGTGCAAACGAACCAGCCCGTAAAGAAATTGTCGGGTCGTCCAGATATGGCCGACAGGATGCTCAAATGGTCACTGGATCTATCCAAGTTCGATATCTAGTATGAGAGAGGAAAGGCCCTCAAGGCCCAAGCGCCATCCGACTTCATTGCAAAAATGACCCTGCCCGACTCCCTTACTTGTGGTGCCCACAAATGGATTATCTTCGTCGATGGAGTATCTAGCTCGGCAGGGAGCATGGCATGTGTCATCTTAGAAAATAAAGAGGGAATCCTCATAAAAGTCTCACTCACATTGTCCTTCCCCACTTCTAACAACTAGGCCGAATACGAAGCTTTCCTCACAGGTCTAGGGACTGAAGAAGTCTTCATCTGCACTGATTCTCAACTCGTGGCCCTCTAAGTTCGGGGAGAGTACCAGGTCAAGAACAAAAATCTGTTTGAATACTTGACCTTGGTCAAAGAAAAGATGACAAAGTTCACCTTCGTCGAAGTAAAACATGTTCCTCACGAACACATCGTCTGGGAGAACGTCTTGTCAAAACTGGCGAGCACGAAAAAGAAAGGGAGGAAACAATTTGTCATCCAGGAAATACTTCCACGACCTTTCATTAAGAAAGCTTCAGCGAACCTCAACGTGCACGTCGGCGGCGACAACCATTGTTAGATGACCCCCGTATACAATTACCTTGCCAAGGACAAACTACCGTCTGACCCCAAGGAAGCCAGCATAGTCAGGCGCAGAGCCTGCTCATACGTTCTGGTTGAAAGCAAGCTTTACAGGCAAGGGTTTTCCATCCATCTCTTCAAATGTGTCGAGGAAGAGATGGTCACCCACGTCCTACGCGAGATCCACGAGGGAATCAACGGCCAGCACCTCGGGGGGATATCCCTTGCCAGGAAGGACCTACGTGCAGGGAGATCCCTCGCTAAGAACTAGGAAGGACCCTACCGTGTTAGAGAAAAAATAGAGAATGAGGCCTACTACCTAGAACACCTTAACATGGAAGAACTCGCTCGACCATGGAACACTGAAAAGATGAAACAATATTACACTAAGGCCTTTATTGTTGGCATGCTCCGCCCATGCGACTAACATAACGTACCGGCCATAGGTGCGCGCCCAGGTACAGGCGTTGCATTACCAAAGTAAATCTAAGCAGAGTTTTATTCAAGAAAAAAGAAAACACATGCTCGGCGATGGTCCCTCGACCGAGCCCGTCGTCGCCGAAGTACCATGAAAGACAGAACGCCAAGCTCGCGATGGGAGGTTCACGCCACGAACTTAGGCCACAAACATGACCTGAGCTCCACTCCTTTTCCCGGAAGCTACCCAGGCCTTTCAACCAGTTCCCCTCACTATCGAGCATCATTTGTCGAGCATACCCCCGAGACATAACAATCATTCACTAAGGTACCTCATACGACGAGCAGTAGGCAGCGTATGGCACTTAGGGAAAATTAAAAAAAGTACAAACATGCACGAAAATAAATATTAACATAAAACGGACACAAGGACCGTAATTTTGTGTGTTACATTAAACAGGGGCCAGGCCCCACACAAAATAAGTTACAAATAAACATGGTGCACATGCCAAAAGGTACAAACAAAAGAAAGATCACTGCTCCGCCTGTTGAGGATCCTCCTAGGTTACCTGCGCATGCTCCTCGCCAATCTGAAGGAACTCGGGGACGACTATCCTACCGCCTACAACACTATAGAGAAACCCGATGCGCTTAGTGGACAACTCAACATCGGGATTCACAATCTTTAACTGTTCCACGGTGTTCTAAAAGGCTTCCTCGCCAATGGCCAGACAATCGTCCCCGGCCTGGGTAATGTGTGCGACCAGCTCCGCCCGGGTAGTCAGCTTCTTCACATCCTTGTTTTCATCCTCGACAGGGGCATCAATAACTTTCAGCTGCTCAACCAGATCTTTGACAACTTTCTTTTGGGCGGCAAGGACATCCTTCTCTACGGACATCTCTTCCCGACACTTCTTCACAGCCTCCTCGATGGCCCTTTCCTGCTCCTCCTGGGACTTTTTAGCCTTCTCTTCTAGGTCCGCCATTGCATCCTAAGCTTTCTTCAGCTCAGATTCGTGATGAGAATCCTCCTCGGTGTATACCACCACCATCTCCAGAATCCTCATCAGAGCGGAAGCGACTTGAGTGAGCATGGTCCTTTTGCTTGGATGATCCATCTCCTCAAGCTTCAAGGACTCCGCCCGAGGAATTTCCAAAGAAGACCCCTCAAAGAATATCTTGTTTTGCAGGTATGGGGGCAACTCAAACTTGCTGTTCTCCCTTTCCTTGATGAGGTCCAGAAACTCATTTACGCATGGAGGCTTAAGCCTCGAGCTCACGGGCAGGGGCGACGAATGGATAGTCGGAGGGGTGGACAAGGAGGTCCCCGACCCGATCTGAGGAGGAGGCGCTCATTGGCTGAGATGACACTTCCCTATAGTCACACCTCCTTTAATTTTCCCCTGAGCGTTCTTCACCATTCGCTCCTGAGCAGAAGACATATTACCTTCAAAACAACGGACACATTAGTACATGAAGAAAGAAACAACTAAGATAAACTAAGGAAATGAAAGACTGCCCAAAATTTCTAAAGCCCCCGCACGAGTGCTACACTCGAGGAGCTCTTTTGTGTTAATATATCGGGCCTCCACCTGAGGTCCCCCATCTTCCTCGTAAATAATTTTCCCAGCACGGGTCACACACTGGGTAGGGAGGAAGCCGTCCACAAAAGCCACCAGCTTGGCATAGCTGGCTCGATCATCATCCCCCAACTGATGAGGAATAGCGATGTATTCGCCGGTTGAGCGGGTAAATTAGGCCCCGCTCCAGCAAAAAGGAAACTTGAACAGCCTCCGGGAAATCACCTTGCTCTGCTCGTCTACCAAATCTTCCCCATTTTCATCCGTTGAGACCTCCCAGACGAAAGTTGAATCAGTGGCCGTCTCCGAGACGGGCTCAATAACATAGAACCTTTCTTTGAAAGTCCTGATGG
Source organism: Lathyrus sativus (assembly GCA_963859935.3). Taxonomy (NCBI): domain Eukaryota; kingdom Viridiplantae; phylum Streptophyta; class Magnoliopsida; order Fabales; family Fabaceae; genus Lathyrus; species Lathyrus sativus. Next base: position 618,716,404 of record OZ012739.1, on the reverse strand, counting down.
ACTCAGAAAATGGCTTGAACAACTTTCTCCTCTGCTTCAGGGAGACCCAACCAAATTTCCTCCCCAAGACCTGTCGCTGGAGGTGGAAGAAAGTGAAGAAGAGGGGGAGAGTAACTCTAATTTTCAAATACTCACATACTAGCTCAAACGCCTGTATAAAGGCAATCGAATTTGAGTGTAGCTACGAAGGCGCCAGGTCTAAGTGCACAAATACTGCCCTATGAAAGTCTAAAAAGGGCACCCTCAACTCTATCTCCTTGAAAACGTATTCATACATGGGGAACCTCTCCCCGTATGAAGAGCATATACGATCGTCTTCTATGGGGAAGTAGACCTTCCAATCTCCTTCGGCCCCCACCGTCGTGAAGACATCCCCGGTGTACGAAGGAAAAAGGAAGGCGTGTTCCCCATGCTCGGCCACAGACTATTCCTCCGCGACGATCCTCGAACCATGCACTTCCCCAGCATTCGGAGGCGTGGAAGTGTCATCGGTCTCAGTATCTTCCGAGGAGCTCTCCTCGGACAAATCTCTCAAGGTCTTTTCTTCGGCTTCGTGTGACATCTCATTTACCTGAAAAGTAGAAAATAAATTGAATTCAATGACATAATCAAATCCACCCTTCCACCGCTAGTCAAGTAAAAGGGCGCACAAAGGCCCGAGGACAATGTCCCCGACCTAAGCCCTACTCAAATGGCATAACCACTACACGAGGAGATGCCCGGGACGATCCCCCTGACACACTCGGGGAAAAGCTCCCTTGGTACAGAAACCATAATCTCCGTCAGAAAACCACCGGAAAGCTCATAAACACACCGAAAACCATGGTTCCCGCCGGTGACGAACGCTTCTGTGTCGCAACAACATCAATATCAACTAAAATCCTAATATTCTAAAAGCTCTGGCGATGCCGCCAACAGAAGAAAGTGGCCAAACCACCGACCACCACCAACAGCCACCGGAAAACAACCTCTAAGCTACTTCACCACGACCATAACTGTAAGCATTCTAAGAAGCAAAGAATAGTAAAACCTACAACAAGAAAGAAATTCAGGTACTTACATGGTCAAGGACGAGATTCTGGGGTCGAACGGCTCTAGACAGTAAAGGTACGACAGTCAGAAGGAACTAAACGGCGGTGGAAGACGGAATGCAAGGACATAGAGCAATAGTAGAGAGAGAAACGAAAAGTTCAAATGAGCAGCTTCTCGCTCTATTTATAGACAATCCATGGCACGTGCACGAGCACGCGCGGCTAGGGGCATCATCATGACCCTAGCCTAGCCATCATTGCGCATTAAATGCTGCACACAGCTTGAGGCACACGTGGCACTTCACCTCTTCATATCCCATCAACCGTTGATCTCCCCGTATCTCGAGCTCACCAACATGCAGCGTTACAGGTCCCTGGACATAAATTTCCTCGGGCACCAAGTAACAACCTCATCTCCGCAACAAGCGACGACCTTGCCCGAAGTGCGAATTTCCCTTAAGTCATCACTCCCAGGCTCGGATGCAACGACTTGGGGGGCTACTATTCTGGACTGACACAATGGCTAGGCATGACCCAATCCACTTCTGCTCCCAGAATGACTCAATTGCCTAAGTCCAACCAAATTGGGGAAACATTTACCTTTCTGCCCCTCCACCAAGGAAGGTTGACCGGTTTACCCCTAGGCCAACACTTCTCCACGTCAGTCCTTGCCCATCACACACGGTCCCACCATCCAGAAACAGTCACGACACTTGTGCCCGTTACTGCGCCTATGTCCGTAGCAACGACTAGTTATATGCACTTCTACCCGTCCCAATGGCTAGTTTCTGGCAGTTGCCTATTCTTCGGGAAACAGCTATCTCGCCCCGAAAATATGGATCAATGACCAAGCGCTAGGGGCACTATAAAAACCCTCTCATTTGAGAGGGTCATGTATTCAATATTCACCTTAATACACATATATTTTGTACTTGCCTTCTTTCTCCCGATTCTTACTTTAGCATCAGAGTGCCTTGCAGGCACACCCCCTTCCTCCTCTCTCACACGCAACATCACAGACGATTGTCTCTGTCCCACTTCAAGTTCTGACCAGCCTTCAAGATCAAATACATATAATGAAAAAAACAAAGGTAGCACTCTACGAAACTATATAACTGATTTCACAAAGTTCACACAATAATTTACTAAAAGAAATGTGATAGGCATTATCAACTGTGCAGATTGCCTCAGAAAACACTCAAGCAATTTAGTTTCCAAAGGCTATTATGATAGAGCATATGAAAATACATCTAAAGCATGAGACACATTTAAGGCATGAGTTTCCATAATAACGATGTCACATTTAGACTTTTCACTCAAGTCAGACTACGATTGACAGAAAAAGACAAACACAATAAAATCCTAACTCTATAAAACAAAGACATGAACTTAAGGACAACTATTTTAGACCGGTCATAAGACCGAATAGTTGTAAACCACTTAATACATTTATCCACCATTCCGCTTAAAATTTATAACATCCATTATTTTTATAAAAGTAATTGTGTGTACACTAGAGACTTCAACATATTGTCGTCTCATCCCATCAAAAGAACATATTGTCGTGTCACACGAGATAATTCATTCCAATTATTGTTTTAGTTAACAAAATTATTACTCTTTGACAACAAATTACACAATTGCTAGCAATCAAAACAACTTTCTTTAAGCAATTAATTAATACATGTACATACTAGACCATAGACTAAGATGTTTTCAGCCCTAATTTTCAATCCATACCGATTTTGAAAATTTCCATTACACATTAGAACATGAAACTTGTAAAAAAAACCTATACCAATTAGAGTAATTAACAGCTTTAGTTCTTTAGTCTTTGCCTTAAAATCTTCATGATACTTTTCACTATGGCAAGAATTAAAAAGTTGGGAAATAAGCAATGCACCAAGATCAAAAGTCAATGTAAAAGCTATTTAATTTGAAACGTATAGCACCAAACACGGTGCTTTCGGTTACTTTGCTAATTTGCAGTTGCAACAATTTAAGCTATTTTTCCACACCAATGACTTGGAATCACTTCAAAAACTACATCAAGAAATTATTTCATTTACTGTATTTTTTTAATTAAAAAAAAGCTATGATTGAGACTTTTTTTCACTGTTTGTTTGGATTATAATGAGCTATTTAGATCCTCATGGAAAATTCTAAACAGCAAGAAAACGTCTTTATATTGAGTTTAATCGTTGGCAAGCTCAATTAATAGCTCGTGTGGTCCACTAGGAAGACTTAGAATCAACCATAGCATTATTCAAATTTCTTGACCAATTAAGAAAATATTATTCAAATTTAGGTTTAGAAATAAAAAATTATACCTAGCAGGTCTTCGACCCTTCATTGCCAGATTATTCTCTACGTTATAAGTAAAATAACAGGCACTCTTTTAAAGTTTAAACAATTTCGAAGAACTACCATTCTATATAAATTATTCTTTCAAAAACTTTTTTTAAGAAAAAAAAAAAATATATATATATATATATATATATATATATATATATATATATATATATATATATATATATATATATATATATATATATATATATATATATATATATATATATATATATATTCAAAAATATTAAATAAGCTATCTTTTAATAATAAAATCAAACTTTTTTATTTATTTTTTTCCAAAGCCTTTTATTTCAACATTTTTTTTTAATTCAAACATTTAACCGAAGTTAGATTTACAAATCACCTTCAGAGCTTATTTTGATTGTAATCCATTTAAAAATCAGAACTCTGCAGAGAATTTAACCGAACAAATGCAGCTTTGACAAAAAAATTCAGTAGCTTCGCACCACTAAACTAACTTATCCGGTGATTTCGAAATGAGGGAGTCACCGCACAAAATATTAAGCAAAAAAGAAAGTTATTATTTTAACAATTCCGAAAGTTGTAAGTTACCAACCAAGTTCCGATTCCACACACCAATAAGTCAAAAACCTGCCTCTTTAATTTTCATGTTTGATTCCTGCAAATTTTCAAGCAGAACAGGGAAAAACGTTTCAACCTCAATCCATCGATGTTTTCAAAAGTCTGTAGAAGCACCACTCTTGACTTTGCTCACAATACAATTGTGAAAGTATTTATGATTATCACCACAAGAATCTAAGACAATTCCCAAATCCATCCACCATAAAGAAAATTTCTTTTTGATGAGACGAACATAATAATCAAGAACAAAAGCTTTAATATCTCCATATTTGAAGGATAGAAGCCGATACCAATCTAAATTTTCGTATGATAAAATTTTTCAAGTCCATTTGCATAAAAGTGCTCGATTGAAGTCTATTCACATTTTATTACACTAAGCCCCCTTCTACCATGAACTTATAGATTAAAGTCCAATCCAACTAATTGGTCTTGCTATGTTTTTTGTCACTGTTCCACAATAAAGCACATTGAATTCTTATAATTTCTTGAATTACCACTTTCAGAGCTTTGTAAAAGGCGAAGGAGTATAGTGGAGTATAGTTCAAAGTAGAATTAAGTAAGGTCACTCTACCTTCTAGTAAAACAATTTTTCCTTTCCAAGAAGATAATATGTTCCTCAACTTACATATGACTAGATCCCATGAAGCTTTCCTTCTTGGTTTGCAACCTATCGAGATACTTTTGCACCTCGAAAACAAATACGACCTTCGTGATGGGACGCGGAAAAATAGTTCGAATAGAGTCGCCACCGACTTTATTGATTCTTAAAAGGAATAGGAAAAAATCGAAAAAAATCTTTAAGAGATAAGAACATGGTCATTGCAACCAAGCTCTAGGTTCGGGAGTCGATTACGCAAAGGGAAGGTATTAACACCCCTCACGTCTATTGTACTCAACGGGAACCTCTTAGTTCGATTTTTGATGAATGTTAGCTAATGCTATTTGTTTTCTTCTAAGGGAATGATGCAAAAAGGTATGAGGAAAGAGTTTTTTTTTTGCTAAGGGGAAAATAAGTGTTTTATTTAGGGTGCTCGCCAAGGATTAGGGCCCTTGTGCCTACGCATTCTCATTGCGAAATGAGAAATCAGAGCATCCATAGCTCAGACTATGAGATAAGGTTTGGATAGAAAAAATAAAAGGTATAAGGTAGAAACAAGAAGGTAGAAAAAGGTGGAAAAATAAAAGGTAGCTTGCCAAGGATTAGGGCCCTTGTGCCTACGTATCTTAATTTGGACGAAAATGAAGAATCAGGTGTTCATAGTTCGTGGAACTACGATTTGTTGGTTTGTTTTAGAGGTGATAATTGTTCAAACATGAGAAAGGCAACTCGCACCCAAACAATTGAGGAGAAGAATCAAAGGATCCAATATTTGAAAAGAGTTTTGATAGTTGTTATGTGTTTTTTATGTTTGATTGAAAAAATCACTTGATATTGGATTAAGGGTTTGTTTGGATTTTAAGAAAAGCGTCTGGGTTGTGAAAAACGAAGAGAGCAACGATGGCAAGGCAAAAGGAACTCAACTTACAAGTTTGAATAAAATGTCACTTGACGTTTGATCAAGGGTTTGCGAAAGGGTTTGGATTGATCCTAGTCCCTAAGGGTGCTCCTAGTAACGAAACCACAATCAAAGAAAAGGTGCAAGCGTGTGTATTATATTAATGGCGATGCTAAAAAGCAATCGACTTACAAGGGTGTTTTGAAAAGGGGTTCGACATCGAATCGAGAATTAGTTTGAAAATGGTTTAGTCTATTCTAGTTCTTAAGGGTGCTTCTAGTAAACAAAACCACAGTCAAAGAAGAGTAAGAAGAGTAAATAACGTACATCCAAAAGGGAGCGGGGTACATGTAAAGTACACGGGAGTGCGAGAAAAAAATGGGGTCATTGTCAGGTAGCCCAAGAGGAAGTCATGTGTGTGCAAGGTGTCATAAACTTAATAAACAAGAGTACATACAAAATCTCCTCTGCTAGAGTTTATGTACAACGTCCAAACTCTAGTGCTTGGGATAGTAACCATAATCCATAGATGTTCTTTTTAGGGTTTTCGATCTTTTTATCATGTTTTTGTGTTTTTGAATAAGATGAACAAGATAAAAATAAGATAACATGATGATATGAATGATGATAATATGAACAATAATATGATCAACGATATATAGACAGTGATATAGACAAAAAGATAAAGTAAGATATTAATGAATAAAAATTAAAGTCAGTTGTTAGTTGTTAATTGTCATTGATCGGATGATCACCTTTTCGAATCAGGTCCAATATAACGCTATATTAAGAAATCGTAGCATAATCTATGAGGAAGATTATACCATGAGAGGTCGCCGGTTAATAAAAAATTTTGTGCTAAAACATGATAGAGAAATGACATGTAGATAATTCTCCAAGAATCGTGCCACATAAAAAGAAAAAGAGAACCATCTCGTCTTAATCAAGATTTGAAATACTGAAGGTTAAACAACTTCAACAATAAATATTCATGATATTAAAAACTCCATTGACCAAAATGAAAAGGAAATAAAATCGAAAGGAAAATAAAAAAGGAATAGACAAAATGGAAATGATAGATCAATAAAAACTTAAAACATTACAAAACAATAATTTATTAAAGAAAATTAGGGAAAATAAAAAATGAAATAATAAAATAGAAAAAAAGAAAAAGGAAAAGAAAAGAAAATAGAGAGAGGGGCGCTGAAATGGATTTGAAGGGTGTGATGGAAATCATAACATGGCCTTATGTATGGAATCACATGGGCTTAAGAAAACACATCATCCACTAAAATAAGGCTCGGTTAACCAAGAGAAAAAAACACATCATACCTAAAACCAAACCAATGTCAGATTCAACAAACCAAGTCATTGTGAAACAAAAACAAACACGACTATGGTATAGACTTAATATCATTTCAAAACAATATCAAAGAACAACAAAAGCCTTTATCCAACCTCCTTGTTTTAATCGTATATGATATCACTCTCAATCACTTCATCTTTCTCTATGATCTAGTGCGATTCACTCTCTCTCTTTCGAACCTCTTTCATGACGACGACCTCTCTACTCACTCTCTTCTCACGGCGGCATAAAATTGGTTGTTGTGAAGGTAGGTTTTGTGTTAAAAATTGGATTTGGAATTGTTACGTGGTTTCTTTCGTTTTCGTTTTGTGAAATTTGTGGTTTACAGGTTATGAATGAGATAAGGTTATGGAAGTTTGTTTGTGAGTTTTTTGGTTTGTCGTGAATGGTTTATAGGGCTGAAGAAACGTTATAAGTTTTTGTCTATTTTTCTGCAGAGGTCCTTTGGCTCAAATGAAGGTTTTTTTAGAGTGAGGATGGTGTTATTATATAGAGGAATGTGAGGGTAGAAATGCAAGAAATTGAAAGGAAAGAATTGGTTGTTACGTTGCATTTTGATCCCTTTGGAATTTCACGTTGTTGCTACTTGTTTGTGTCATTTTGGCTTGATGATGTTCCTTTTGGGATGTTTCGTTTTGATGCGTGAGTTGTTTGGAAAGGATTGGTGTGTGATGTCGTGCAGTTGTGAAGCAATTTGTAGCATTGCTCACGTTGTGTTTCATGTGTTGCGAGGTCGTCATGTGTTGCCGTTTTGGAATTTTGGCATGTACCTTGTATATTGCGTTTCAGTATTGCATCATTTTTTTTGTTGTAATTTTTTAGTGATATGTAGTGGGTTAGATAAATGGGCTATAGAAATGTAACTATTGACACCTCTTTTTTCGACTTTGATGCTGTGGTAATGTGTAATGAGCTTAGTCTTGTAATTGGAATTTGTGATGCTGAATTTTTTGATGGAAATGTAATGGTTTTTCTAACAATGCCACTTGTTTGGACTTTAATTGGGTTTTGGTTTTGAAAAATGAAATGGGTTAAAAAAATGGATGTGAGAAAATGGTTTATGAACATTGGTTTAAATTAGATAATGGTTTGAATTGGATAATGACGAATGGATTTGAATTTTGTTTGTGGAAAATGGTTTAAATTAGTAGCAATGGGTATTGGATGTTGAAAAAATAGTTAAGGGTTTTAATGGGTAATGGTAAAATGGTTTTAAAAAGTAGATAATGATTAAGAAAAATGGATAATGGAAATGGTTTACATGGATAATTGAGAAAATAATGTGAATGAATATTAAATGGAAAACGGAAATGGATATTGATAATTGGATTGAATATTGTGCATAAAATGGACTTGAAATAGATTATGAATGGATTTCCCTTGAGAAACTATGAATCAATCTTAGCCTCTAAAATTTGAATCACAAATCAATCTGGATGAACTTCATTGCGAATCCTCTTGGATCATGTCTTGAAAATCAGAGAATAAGGATTTGAAATATGAATTTCACTGCATGAAACCCTAATTTGGATCCTGAACTGAATTATGCACGCCTTGGCCCTGATCATGAAGTAAACCCTTATCTGACTAAGATTATACCAAACTTCCACTTGAACTGAAACATCACTGCATGAACACATTTGAACGAACCTTGATATAATTCGATTCAACCTTGTGAAACCTTGAGTTTAGACAACAAGCCAAAGTAACATATTTTTTGGATTTTTGAATAATGGTCAGTGGATGGAAGTACAAATGAAGGTAATGTACATGTATGACAAATTTGGGGTATGAAAAATGCTCATACCTAATTGGCTTAAACCTAGTAAGATGAGCTGCTACGGTGTTCATGCTTTCAAGGTTGAAGTTAATTTGATACAAAGAAGACTCTGAATTTGTTTGAAAAGAAAGAAAAATCCTAGGAAGTGGAATACCAGATTAGTGTCGACCCTCGAGTGGACACTTAATAACTTACAAAGGTCGTCATCACCAAAAGGATGATGAGATCAAAAAGACAAAAAGTACTGACACCAAAAGGATGACAGATCTATCACCAAAAGGATGATAGTAAACTCACACGACTTAGCTTGTTATTACCAAAAGGATAATAGTAAGTACACACAATGAACCTTCACCAAAAGGATGAAAGTGAGGTTAAAACACAACATGCTATTACCAAAAGGATAATAGTAAGTATACACAAATCTCTGACACTAAAAGGGTGATGGGTCTATCACCAAAAAGATGATAGAGAACACACACAACTCAATGACCTTTCACCAAAAGGATGAAAGTGAGGTCAAGAAAACCTAATATTACCAAAAGGATAGTAATAAGCACATAGTGGTATCAGAGGTTGTCATTCACCAAAAGGATGATACACAGACCAAAGATCCAAGGATTACCGGCACAAAAGGATGACGAATCTATCACTAAAAGGATGATAGAGAATACACAAGTAGAAGTACCCGACACCAAAAGGATGACAGACCCATTGATCAATACATCTTCATAGAGATTCTTCCATTGTTATACTTAGGCATTCCTACAATTTGTTTGAGTATTTTTACTATTTTAATGTGTTTTCATATTTAAGTTTGTTTTTACCTTTATTTTATTTTCGCAGCTTATTTTTAGTTTTAACGGTTATTTGATATCTGTCAACTGTTTGAATCATAACTGGAGTTGTGAGAATCTGATTTGCACATTCTAATAGGCGTTGGAAAGATAAAACAGAGAGCTACAACTTTTATGTTTGAGGCAGAGGATGATTCAGAGTATAGTAGGTCCAAATAATTCGTTGAAGTCAGGACTCAAAATCTAACATTTAAAATATTTAGTTTTGGGCCGGATTTTTTTATGTTTTTCGACCCAGTTGGGTTAAAACTAGAAGTGTTGATGCTTTCTTATACTTAACAGTCGTACTACTGCCACTTTACCTTCTTTTTATGAATTTCATTGTGTTTTGTACGATTTTCATGGAAAAATAATTCCCAAGGCAAATCCTGCTGCTTACGGGTTCCATCACTTTGAGGTTATTATAATACCAATTTAATTTGATTTTTGTTTAATTATTTTCTATAAAATCATTTGCTTAATTTGATTGCAATTGTTTTCTTAATTCGATCGTGTTCATAGGATATAATTGATTAAATTCGATTGTATGCATGTTCCTAAATTTAATTGCGTGTTATCGTTTGCTTAATTCGTTAACTCGTTATATTCTTAACGGTTTACTTAATTCGGTAACATGAACATAATTTGTATGATTTTGATAACTTCTTATCTGATTAATATCATAATAGAATAGGATTGAAGCCGTTTATGGATTGGTGTTATAATAGCCGATGACAAGTCAGAATCCGAATCAGTAGGATTAGCCGTTTTAATTTAGTTAATAATCACTTATTTTAATCACTTTTTCTCTTGTTTTATAAATCAAAACTTAAAACCCCCCCATAAACCTTTTCTTTAGTTGGTTGAAATAATACAAGAACTCTTGTGAGAACGATACTCGAGTTGTCGTTACTGTTACTACTATTTTAAAAAATACTCGTTTTTGATCCGTGTGCAACAGCGGATCAAATTGGCGTCATTTTCGGAGATTCTCATTGATGTTAGCCAATTTTAGAATTTTAGTTTAGATTTTTTGTTTTTTGTTTTTGCGTGTTGATTTTCAGGGTTGCAATACAGTGGTAAGCATTTCAGCTTAACATGTGAGTTTGAAAGCTATTGTTTCTACTTGCTCCGAATTTTTTCCAGAAAATCTGAAAAAAAATCGACGAACAATACTCATTTAGAATAAAATTCTAAAAACTTTTGGCCCTAAAAATCGCAAATTCCTTGTTTTCCTATTTTATTTGATTTATTTTCTATTTTCATATTTTCAAAAAAATCTGAAATTTTTTGTAATGATTTTATTTGATTTTTAGTAATATTTTGATAATTTTTAGATTTTATTTTATTCGCTTTTGTATGTTTTCTTTCTTTTTCTTATTAGGGACATTGTTGGTATTTTTCAAATTGTTGTTGCAGTGTTGAATTAGTTTTGTGATTTCTAATTCTTTGTTAATTTTTTCCCCTTTTCATAACATGGTTGAACAAAGAACATTAAGAAAGCTTGTTGCTCTTGATTTTCATTATAATGATTTAAGTATTGAATATATTGATGTTGATGTTCCTTTCGAATTGAAATCTGGTTTAGTACACTTGTTGCCAAGGTTTAATGGACTTGCAGGTGAGGATCCGAATAAGCATATGAAGGAATTCCAATTTGTGTGCTATACACCTTCCGAACCTTCACTTGAGGACCTTGTCAAGCAAATGGCTATAAATGATCTCCAGTTTCAGCAACGAACAAATTTCAGTATTCAGGCTTTGCAGACACTGATTGGACAACTTTCCACTATAGTGAATGCCATGCAACAAGCTCAAGAATCAAACCAATTATCTGCCCAAATAGTAGTGAATCCAAAAGAGTTACTGTCTGATTTAGTTGATGATACTTATTATGAGTTGTTATCTAATTTTCCATCTTTATTAGATTATGATGATACTTACTCTTGTGATTTATGTACTGACACTAATGTTTGCTCTGTTTGTGCTGAGATTAATGTTGTCTTACAGGGTGATGCTTTTCATGATATCGTTTATGCATCTGAAGCTCTTGATATCCTTACTACCCCGATCATACCATCCGTTGAACAACCTCCTTTCTTAGAGATTAAACCACTTTTTGATAATATGAAATATGCTTATTTAGACAGGAATGAAAAACTTCCAATTATAATTTCTTCTAACCTTGATTTTGATCAAGAAAATAAGATTTTGCAGGTTTTGAAGAAACATAAGAAGGGAATTAGATGGACCTCGATGGAAGATAGAAGAAAATTAGTGAGACATCCTTTTAATCCTCTAATCCTTGATGTTATGAAAAAAGATATCATATTCACGTGCCAATCCGACACTTTTACTTATCGAAGATTCTTATTTGATCCTGGAATAAAAGGCGAAGACACTAGTACAAATTTCAAGGGCGATGGATGCTACCCAAAGTTACTCCCCACTTTGGAAGAGGAGACTGCGTGAAATATCTCTTTTGGGAAAGGCTGCTTATGTGATCACATATCCACCTTGACTACCCGAATGTGTTCTTTCCTTTCTCTCACTCTTATTTAATAGTTATGTCCTTTCATTAAGGACAATACATGTTTTAAGTGTGGGGGATGAAATCATTGCTTTATTTTATTTTAAAATTTCTTTTGTTTTGGTTTTATTCTTAAATTTTTTTTTAAAAAAATTGTTTTACTTAGAAACGCAATGCATCTTTTAAAATTTTTAGGCTATAGATTAATTTTAGGTTAGATTGTGGAGACTTGGGAAAAATTCATAAGATCGGTACCGTTTAAACACGTTAAGTCTCCCGAATATGGAAATCGATTTAAATACTTGTTATGACATAATCTTGAGTTCTTATCCTTTAATAGCACTTAAGTAGTTTATCTAGCAGTCAACACCATCTAGAAATCACACACTAAGTAATTAAGCTGATGCAAATAAGTGAATAATCGTGTGCTTAATAAGAAGTCTAAATAGGAATCCTCCTTTTAAGTAGGTGACCCTCGCCCGGTCACTCAGACTAACGATTGCGAAACCTTAAAAAAAAAAGAAAAAAAGTGGTTAATTTTGAATTGTTGAAAATATATGGATCATAGTCACTAGCAAGCTTATTTACCATGTGTGTGAATAAATAAAGTCTTAATGTGATTGCATTAGAATGAAAGAGAGCAAAAAGGAGGATGAGTAAGTTAGACTTAGGCATAATAACATGATTTGGATTGGTTTGTATAGGAGGGAGCTTTATGACCGCACAATTGCGGACTTATGTTCTTACGATATCCTTAGTATGTAAAATTAGTACCTATCGATGCAATCTTGACCGAAGAAGAGTTTACAGCCTAGAATGACTATCTAAATGCTTTTGTTTTTCTTGAGTCTTGATAATATTTTGCTCGGAGTGCAAAAGTTTAAGTGTGAGGAAATTTGATCAGTACATCTTCATACACATTCTTCCATTGTTATACTTAGGCATTCCTACAGTTTATTTGAGTATTTTTACTATTTTAATGTATTTTCATATTTAAGTTTGTTTTTACCTTTATTTTATTTTCGCAGCTTATTTTCAACTTTAGCGGTTATTTGATATTTGTCCACTGTTTGAATCATAACTGGAGCTGTGAGAATCGGATTTATGCGTTCTAATAGGTGTTGGAAAGCTAAGACAGAGAGCTACAACGTTTATGTTTAAGACAGGGCCCGAAATCTGCTGTTTGAAATATTTAGTTTTGGGTTAGGTTTTTTATGTTTTTCAACCCAGTTGGGTTAAAACCAGAAGTGTTGATACTTTCTTACACCTAGCATCCGTACTACTATCACTTTACCTTCTTTTTACGAATTTCATTGTGTTTTGTACGATTTTCATGGAAAACTAATTCTCAAGGCAAATCCTGCTGCATACGGGTTCCATCACTTTGAGGTTATTATAATACCAATTTAATTTGATTTCTGTTCAATTCTTTTCTATGAAATCATGTGCTTAATTTGATTTCAATCGTTTGCTTAATTTGATTGTGTTCATGGATAGAATTGATTAAATTCGATTATATGCATATTTCTAAATTTAATTGCGTGTTATCGTTTGCTTAATTGGTTAACTCATCATATTCTTAACTGTTTGCTTAATTCGGTAACAGGAACATAATTCGTATGATTATGATAAGCGCTTGTCTAATTAATATCATAATCGAATAGGATCGAATAAGTAGGATTAGCCGTTTTAATTTAATTGATAATCACATTTTTTAATCACTTTTTCTCTTGTTTTATAAATCAAAACTTAAAACTCCCCATAAACCTTTTCTTTAGTTGGTTGAAATAATACAAGAATTCTTGTGAGAACGATACTCGAGTTGTCGCTACCGTTACTACTTTTTCAAAAATACTCGTTTTTGATTCGCCATCACCAAAAGGATGATAGTACACACACGCAATCCAATGACCCTTCACCAAAAGGGTAAAAGTGAGGTCAATAAAACTTTATATTACCAAAAGGACAATAGTAAGTAAATAATGATATCAGAGGTTTCCATTCACCAAAAGGATGATACAAAGACCAAAGATTCACTGATCGCTGACACGAAAAGGATGGCGGTAAGATCAAACAATACAAATTGCAATCACCAAAAGGATGAAGGTTAGATTACATCAGCAGGAATGGCTACCACCAAAATGGTGATAGTAATGTTATTGATAAAAGGTCAAGTTTGTTGGATGTATGATGAGTAAAATTTGTTTGGAGACATCAACAAAAGGTTGAAGCAAAGAAGTCACTGAGGAACACCATCCTTATCAACAAAGGGTTGAAAGGAACCAACTCTCTCGGGAACGCCCAAGTGGAAGGTATACATTTGTTTGGAGAAAAACCACTGATTGGTATGAGGATAACAACTCCATCAAAAAAAGGTTGAAGAGTGTTAGTTCCATGACTCTATGATTGTCCATGGTTCTATGATTGGCTAAATTTTGGTAAAACATGGTTCTGCACTAATGTTAAGCAGGATGTCATTACCAATGTCATGACATTGCTGTCTGGCACAGCAGGAGCTGATGACAATATTGTTGTCATGTGTTTTAAACAAGATGTCATTATCAATGTCATAACATTGTTGTCTGGTGCAACAGGAGCTGATGACAAAACTGATGTCATGTGTTTTAAATAGGATGCCATTACCAATGTCATGACATCGCTTTCTGGTGCAGCAGGAGCTGATGACAGAACTGATGTCATGGATGTCATACTGAATGTCATGACATCGCTGTCTGGTACAACAGGTTCTGCTGTTTTATATCACTTGATAGAAGTGCTTTGGATATACCTCATCAGTATGTGTAGGCCAAAAAGATTCATTAGGAACAAAGTGCAGATTTAATTGGTGTTCATAAAAAGGATATTTGAGACTTTTTAGGAAACTATAATATGCTTGTTTCTACTGTTGTGAAGAAGATTCTGCAGGGTGAGTTTGGTCAGCTAAGAACAAAGTGTGTTGGATGTCATGCTGGATGTTATGACTTCAAGCGTATGACATCAAGGCGCGTGTTTAGGTTTACTGTTATATTGTAAGAGGAAACTCAGGCTATACTTCAGGAAACCTATTATGACTCCATAGTTATCTCAGGCGAGATTCTAGTTAGGGCTGAGCATAACATGAAGCAGTTGTGACCTAATTTGACAGCACCTTGAATTGTGGAAATTAGTTTTACCTTGTTAAACCTAATGTTTGTTACTTGTGACCAACCCAAGCCCAATCTGCATTTCTTACAAGGAGGAGCAGAAGCAAGGGAAACTAAGCACTCACATCAAGAATAACTAGAGTGAAAAATAAAGGTTTAGGGTTTGAGAGTCCCATATGTGTGTCTTTGTAAGTCACCCTTTGTATCTTTTGATACATTGTGGTAGACATATTTGTGAGTGAAGAAGTATGATTGTATCAGTTGTTCTTCACGTGTGTATGGTGTCTTAGGATACTTGTATACCAAGCAATTATCTGCTACATGATTGCTTTGGTTTAGTGTGTACGAACTGTTTTGTTCATTGTGTCACTCAAAGCTTTTAAGCAAGAGTGTATTGTCCTTGATTGAAGCTGTTAAGCAAAATCAAGTACTGTGACTTTGAAGAGTGTCTTCTAAAGTCTGTTTTTGTATTGAATTGTTTATCACTGTGGTGATTAAGGGGGAGTGAGCGGAGTCTCTTGTCTAGTGGATTCTAGGCAGAAATGTCATTAGATAGAGATTAAGTGCGGGGTTGTAAACGGGGGAGTTTAGCTCTGAATTAATTATGCTAATAGTGAATTTCCTTCCTGACTTGGTAGCCCCCAGATGTAGGTGAGGTTGCACCAAAATGGGTTAACAATTCACTGTGTTATTTATCTTTCAGCATTTACAATTTTGCATAATTTAAATGGTTAGACAAATAGTCTGTCAGCCTACTGATGTTACAACAGACGTCATGACATTGGTACAATTTAAAGAAATTTAAATTGGTCATGGTCTGTTCTCCTCCTTGTTGAGCAGAGATCAATATTCTTGGGACATATGAGATTTGCATACCAAAATTTCAATTGGTATCAGAGCAGGCATCCTGTCTATTCTGGATGAGATCTTGGGAGATACTTTCTGGTGGTTTAAATAAGGAGAAGCTGTAGCTGATTTGTTGATCTTGCTAAATGTTTGAGCTACTGCTTATGGAGTTAAGGAGAAATATGTGTTCACTCCTGCTTGTGAAGGATTCTGTGTATCTGATGTTGTACCCTCTGATATAGGAGCTCCCATGACTTATTGTATGTTCTAACATCTTGTTTAGGGAATATTGAAGATGTTCTTTTGGTGGTTCCGCTGCATATTTATCTGATGAAAGAACTCTGGTATCCCTTAGATAGTATTGTGCATACTGTATACAATGTGATATATGGCTATGGTAGGTTGCTGAAGGCTGTGTTAGAGAAGGTAGTGGGAGGTGATTTATTTTCACCACTCATGACTTGCAAAGGCTCTTTCAACAGAGGAAGTCATAGGCAAGTTGAGTCAAGGGTGTCAGCCTTGATGTTTCAGCCTTGGTATTTCTGAAGTTGTATGGATTTAAGATCAATTGCTATTTGTGGACTACACACGTATTTAATTGATTATCCATGAAGTTCAGAGAAGGATATATTACAAGGGTTTAAGATTCATTGCTATTTGAGATATTCTCAAATATTTAATGGATTATCCTTAGTTGATGATCAAGTTGTCTCATCAGTTGTTGCTCAAGCATCAGACCCTAAATCTGCTTTGTCTACTTCAAGGATCGGATGTTCAACCAGATGTTAAGACATTCCATCATCAGATTGTATAGAAGTCTGTTGAAGAAGATATAACTGATAATCTTGTTACCATATGTGTGGTAGGATCTGACTTTATTCTAGTAAGTTTCCTGGCAATAAACTAAGACTAGAATGTAGTGCTGGTGGAAGTGCGAATGAAGACATTTTCCTTGGATCAGTTTGTTGGAGTGCAGCAGGTGTGTTCTAGTCACTACTAGAAGCATCTGATATTTATCTAGAAAGTTTTCTGGCAAGAAACTTGTCTAGAATATGGTGCTGGTGATAGCACTGCTTGGGTCAGCTTATTTCTGATCTAAGTACATAGGAGCATGTGATCTTGCTCATCTTGGAGGTCAAGGATAAGTGGCAGTTATCTCTGACTTTCTGAAGAAGTCTCTACTTAAGGAAAACGGGATTCCTTCTGTAAAGATATCTTGTGACTAATCTTCTCTAAAGAGTCAAGCTTTGGCATGTTTGGTTTCTCTAAAGAGGAGTTTTATGAAGCAAATGCACTTCAAAGGGAGTTGTTAAGGTACAAGAAAGAAGAATACAGGTTGTCTACTCAAACTTGCTATCAGTAATCAAGTCTATATGAAAATGGAACTCTTGATGAGGTTCTTCTAAATGGCATAATGAAGGCCTGAACTCTCCATCAGGATGTCTGATCAGATGTTGTGACATCAAGCAGAAACCTCAGTTTGCAGGAGCTACTAGAAGGAATAGATGTTACAGGTTCAAGTCTTGGTGTATCTAAGTTGCCTTGCTATGGAGCATGTAGAAGACCAAGGTTGCTTGGTGGAGCTCTGAAGAAAGATGACATTAACCAAACAATGGTATTTGGTTGGTCTCTAATGTGAACTCAGGAAGTGTGCTTGAAACTAATTACTCTTGGGCAGAAGGGTAGTTGGTTGAAGATCAAAGAAGGTTCTGTTTCTGTTCATACATTAGAGCTTGTGGTAGAAGCCCTAAGTTGCTTATGGAAAATTACCTTCTTTTGGAGATGGATGATAGTTTATTTCTCTCCTTGGTTGTCTGAAGTTCTTATTGATCAAGCTGGTGGACCTGTGAAGATCTTCAGTTGGATTACTAGGCAGTAGTAAGTCTAGTTGTGAGCATATAAAGAACCATTGGATGTTGAGTCTTTGATATGTATCATCTGGCTTGTTTTTACTTGGAGAAGGACTTGAAGATCTGTTGTGGAACTTGTGATTCACATTCTGACTAAGAAGTACTCTATCTTGTCATACGGGAGAATGATGAGGTAAATGGACGGTCTTGGAGTATTGTGTGAAAGTATTATACAAGACTGGAGTGTTTCAATGCATGAAAATCTGGACTATGATGAGTTATATGGAAGTGAGTATGCACCAGTTAAACCAGAAGTGCTCTAACTTATCATATGGGAGAATGATGAGGAAAGAATGTCTTGGATTATGAGGTGTTTAACTTGTTCAGTCTAGAAGTCTTGTGGAGGAGTGGTAACTCCAGAAAGAAGTGGAGCAGTTCGGTACCTTCTCACTGTATGAGCACGAGGTTGGTCTTGAGATATACTGTGGTGAGCTTGGAGCATCTTTTATCAAAGATAAGGGGAGAGTTTGTGTTTGATGGGTGTACTATGGGCTTGTGGTGCAAGCAGTAAGTGAATGCGTTCAGCAGGTGTGTTGAACAGAGAGTGAGCTCTTGAAGACATGAAGATGAGTCTTATGTTTTTCATTCACGTGCTTCTAAACGAGCACTGGTTATCCTTGATATGGGGAGTTATACTTTTATCTAGGATTTGTTGCTGCAAGAGTGCAGTTATGTATCAAGACTGTTTGTGGTTTCAAACAGTTTGGGATTTTATGGAGGAGGAATGTCAGACAAGATGTTGTGACGTTGTGTTACTACTCTATCTCATGATGAACATGACAAGTGTATTGCTCTTGTTTCTGTCATTGGGTGTCAATAGATCAAATCAGACGTGGAAGTATTATAAAGGTGAGAGCCTTATGATCTGACCTCCACTGAAGGGATTTGTTTTGGCCAGCAAGACTTTTGGTCTCTATCCAAGTGCTTTGTCTTGTATGTGTATGGTTG
Source organism: Lathyrus sativus (assembly GCA_963859935.3). NCBI lineage: Eukaryota > Viridiplantae > Streptophyta > Magnoliopsida > Fabales > Fabaceae > Lathyrus > Lathyrus sativus. Next base: position 618,697,563 of record OZ012739.1, on the reverse strand, counting down.
ACATCATCGGCCTTGATTTTGTGCATATGTGTGGTGTGTGAATCAAGGGGTGTAAAGCTGCATATATGAATATGAAGATGATGAAGTGATTCTTCATGTGTTTGGGTTCTCTCCTTTAGGGGGAGTGCTGACTATGCATGACAGGGGGAGTTGTGTACATGTCTGATGTACAACTGCATTGCTTGTGTTGACATTGTGCTGATATGGAGCTGTGTAAAACATTGGTCTGTGTCTGGGAGAATTTATTTTTCTCTGCAGAATTTTCTTGTGTCTCAGTTTGGGGATTTAAAATCAGTTACTACTTGGCAAGTATTTGACTAATCATCCTTTAATTGGTAAGTGTCACTCCTGAAGGTGCAGCTTCAGACAAGGCAAGAACTCAAGATTCAAGAATGATTCATGGTGTACTCTCAAGGAGATATGGTTCAGGACTGATTTTACACTGGCTGAGTGAGTTCATCAAGGAGGTTAAGTCATTGTCCATGATTGTTGGTGCAGTCTTTTTATTAGACATCAAGAAATGTCAGACTTGGATACCATGTGCAGTATGAAAAATGAGTAGTATGTACATTTACTCCAATTTTTGTCAAATTTTGACTAAACCAAGGGGGAGTAAAGTATTGTTATCTGCTGTTATTGCTAAGCAAAGTGCAGATTTTTTAGTTGCTTGCTAAATGCAACTATTAAGGGGGAGCTTAGTGTCTGAGGCTGGATGTTTGTGAGAAGACTACTGATGCTGGCCTGATGTCTGTTTGGTTGTTTTAGCGAAGATTTGCCAAAGGGGGAAATTGTTAGTTCCATGACTCTATGATTGTCCATGGTTCTACGATTGGCTAAATTTTGGTAAAACATGGTTCTGCACTAATGTTAAGCAGGATGTCATTACCAATGTCATGACATTACTGTCTGGCACAACAGGAGCTGATGACAATACTATTGTCATGTGTTTTAAACAGGATGTCATTACCAATGTCATGGTATCGCTGTCTAGTGTAGCAGGAGCTAGCAGGAGCTGATGACAGAACTGCTGTCATGTGTTTTAAACAGGATGTCATTACCAATGTCATGACATCGTTGTCTGGTGCAGCAGGAGCTAGCAAGAGCTGATGACAGAACTGATGTCATGGATGTCATACTGAATGTCATGACATCACTGTCTGGTACAGCAGGTGCTGCTGTTTTATATCACTTGACAGAAGTGCTTTGGATATACCTCATCAGTATGTGCAGGCCAAAGAGATTCGTAAGGAACAAAGTGCAGATTTAATTGGTGTTCATAAAAAGGATCTTTGAGACTTTTTAGGAAACTATAATATGCTTGTTTCTACTGTTGCAAAGAAGATTCTGCAGGAGTGTTCAGCAAGTTGAGTTTGGTTGGATAAGAACAAAGTGTGTTGGATGTCATGCTGGATGTTATGACTTCAAGCGTATGACATCAGGGCGCGTGTTTAGGCTTACTGTTATATTGCAAGAGGAAACTCAGGCTATACTTCAGGAAACCTGTGATGACTCCCTAGTTATCTCAGGCGAGATTCTAGTCAGGGCTGGGCATAACATGAAGCGATTGTGACCTAATTTGACAGCACCTTGAATTGTGGAAATTATTTTTACCTTGTTAAACCTAATGTTTGTTACTTGTGACCAGCCCAAGCCCAGTCTGCATTTCTATAAAAGGAGGAGCAAAAGCAAGGGAAACTAAGCACTCACATCAAGAACAACTAGAGTGAAAAATAAAGGTTTAGGGTTTGAGAGTCCCGTGTGTGTGTGTGTCTTTGTAAGTCACTCTTTGTATCTTTTGATACATTGTGGTAGACATATTTGTGAGTGAATAAGTTTGATTGTATAAGTTGTTCTTCATAATTGTATGGTGTCTTAGGATACTTGTATACCAAGCAATTATCTGCTGTATGATTGCTTTGGTTTAGTGTGTATGAACTGTTGTGTTCATCGTATCACTCAAAGCTTTTAAGAAAGAGTGTATTATCCTTGATTGAAGCTGTTAAGCAAAATCAAGTATTGTGACTTTGAAGAGTGTCTTCTAAAGTCTATTTTTGTATTGAATTGTTTATCACTGCGGTGATTGAGGGGGAGTGGGCGGGGTGTCTTGTCTAGTGGATTCTAAGCAGAAATGTCATTGGGTAGAGATTAAGTGAGGGGTTGTAAACAGGGGAGTTTAGCTCTGAATTAATTATGCTAATAGTGAATTTCCTTCTTGGCTTGGTAGCCCCCAGATGTAGGTGAGGTTGCACCAAACTGGGTTAACAATTCATTGTGTTATTTATCTTTCAGCATTTACAATTCTATACAATTTAAATTGTTAGATAAATAGTCTGTCAGCCTGTTGATGTTACAACAGACGTCATGAGATTGGTACAATTTAAATAAATTTAAATTGGTCATGTTCTGTCCTCGTCCTTGTTGAGCAGAGATCAATGTTCTTGGGACATATGAGATCTGCATACCAGAATTTCAAAGAGAACCAAATGGGGAATGCCCACTGAGTCGAAGAAGATGCCCGTGGATAAGTTAGGGATAACAACTTCAAAATGTTTAGGGGAACAACTCAATGGGGAATTCCCACTAACTCGCTTGGAGATCACAACTTCATCAACAAAAGGTTGAAACAACTCCATGAGGAATGCCCACGAACTCGAAGAAGATGCCCCTGACTGGACTAAAGACCGCCTTGGAATCTCATGATTGATCTTGGATCTTTACATGTGCATGTATGAATGTTTAATTTTGTGATGGTACTCCATATTGGATGGAAATGCAAATGCTGACATGCAAGTGCTAGAGAAGTATACAATTTAGTCTATGCATGCATATGATGCACATGATGCTTATCATGATGAATGCATGATGTTTATGATGTATGTTAGAATGCAGACAGGTGATTGAATATGCTTCATGAGTATGCCAACATGGTGGACTTTTTGTAGTTGCCAATGCAAATTGTACTTTGGATGGTGGGAGGGTTTGATTTCCTCGACATCATATTTTTGAAAACACCGTGATTGAAGCAAACGAAGATGCTCTCGATGCCCTAAGTTTGATCACTTGATGATAAGTCGTGTATTCATTATAGAGAAAACCATAACTATTATACATGATGGTTAGGATATCCTAAAAATGAGCGTAGCAACATGATCAACTCATGAATATCGTACGTTTGCTCTGCATTTGGTGATTCCTAGTGTCTGGCAAGATCTGCTTGTCCAACTTGAAAGTACAAAAAGGATCTCCCCTTTTCAACTAGTCTTGCCAAGTCTGTAGGACTCTTGAAAGAAATCTTCTTGAGTGAAAGCTCTTAGGAGTTGCCATGACGTGATTTTCCCCAACGTCTGAACATGGTAGTGGTTTGCCTCTGATTGACCAATTATTAAAACAATGTGATCTTTGGATGCTGAGCATTGATGTGCTTATGAGACAACTTGCCCCTAATTGAGCTGTTGAGGGATTCATCCCAAATTCAAGGTTTTTAGGTAGTCTTGATTCGGGTCGACACCACTGAGAGTTCAAGTTCCTCTTCAATTGTCCCTTGTTGGAAGTTCCTTGATGTCAAGCACTGATTTACAGTTAGAATTTCCCATTCACAATGGTAATCTTAATGCAATGCTCATGCGAGTTTTGAAAAAGTCGTTTATTGTAGTGTTGTAATAGTGTCGTACGGATGGACCATTAGTCTAGACGTAGTGCTGATTTTGCTAGTGTGTGAAAGATATAACAAGGGGAATGACACCAACGATAAAGATTAACAAATCTATGGGGAGTCAGTTTACGTAACCTTGCAATAGTATGCTTTCAGAATAAACTCTGCCTCAATTAGGTCTTTTGAGGGTTGTAACATGGTCTGATTCATGATTTATGAAACAAATGATATTAGGCTCAAAACTTGGTTTTTACCCATCCTTCTTCGTGATGATCTCCAGTTCTACGTTTAGTTAATTCTACACACGCTTGTCTTCCAAAAAGGTTGACGATGTAAGTATGATGATTCAAGGTTTGCTCGAAATGGCAGTCACCTTATCTTGTTTTTTATGGATGTCAGTGACCCTTTGAATTTGACATGATGGTCACTAGATTTTATTTTGTTTTGCTGATGATTTAAAGACCTCTTTTGATTTTTTTCTTTTTGATCCCTAACTTTTGCATGGACCGATTTTGTTTTTTAAGCCCGTCGAGATAGCCTTGATTTTTGCCTAAGTCTCCTTTTTAGGTGTTCAACTTAGCAGGCTTTTAATTTTTTTTGATTTTTTTATTGTGACTGCCAAATCATGGATTATTGAGAAACAACTGTCATGTCTTTTGCATAATCAAGTTAACTGAACACTACCCTGCCCCAGGTTAAGCATAAGGGTTTAAAGATCCGAAAGAAAATCCTACTTCTAGGCTTAAAGTGGTGAACTAAAGATTAGCTCCTTATCTCTCTAGTGTTTTGGGAATTTGAAATAATGCATGTACATCATCGACAAGATTTTGTCTGAAAGCATACAGTTTGCAATTATGGGTATTTCGTTTTCGTCATCCTCCCTCCAATCTTTGCTAAAACCACAATTTGGTAAAGAGAGTGAAGTGGAGAAATATGTGTTTGTGCTTTGCAGTAGATGAAAAAAATGAGTGAATACGACATAACTAATTCAGAACATGCATAATCATTTATTAATAAAACCAAATTCAAGCGAAAATGTTTAAAGTAAACAATACTTAAACAAACAAGAACAAAATATAAGAATGTAAAATGATGGGATGGCATGATGACTGCCTTCTTCGGGAAAATGAATTTCCTTTCTTGACTTGATGCTTGAACTAATTTGGTGGCGGCATAGGGTTGGTCGTAATGTTTAGAGTCCTTGGAGTGAATGTGAGATCCTTTGATTCAATTTGGTCTTGAACCTTGTGCTTGAAGGCTCTGCAGTTCTTAATCGTGTGCCCTGGAGCGCTCTTATGATATCCACAATGAGCATTGGAATCATAATCTGGAGGGATAATGGTTGGAGGAGCTAGGTCTCTCAAGGTAATCAATTCATCCTTCAACTAATAAGAAAGGACATGAGCATATGACACAGGCAGAAGATCAAAGTGTCTTTCTGGCATCCTCATCCTCTGTTGATTAGGTTGACGCTGCTGCGGAGTGTGTTGCTAAGGATCTCGTTACTAAGGAGCATGTTATGGAGGAGCTTGATGCTGAGAAGCGTATTACAAAGGTATCTGAGTAAGAATCTGAGTTGGAATAACTTGTTGATAAGGCATAGGAATATATTGCGTAACAGCAACATACGAGTATTGGAAGTAAAGGATTGGAGCAGGTGCTTTCTGTCGTGCTCGTCCTCTCTGAGCAGAGATGGAATTTGTTTTGCCCTCCTTATTCTTGTATTTGTTGAAAGGCTTCTTTACTCTAGTCTGGCTACAAGAACCTCCTTGGATCTTTCCGCTCTTCAGACCCTCTTCAATCCTCTCATCAATGATTACCATGTCAGAGAATTTAGAAGACATACTGCTGATCAACTTTTCATAATATGGGCCTTGCATGGTGCCCATGAAGACGTCGATCAATTCACAGTTAATTAGTGGTGGATGCACTCTTGCAGCTAACTCCCTCCAGTGTTATGCATACTCCTTAAGGGACTCATGTTCTTTTGAGCCAAACTCTGAACTTGAGTACAATTTGGAGCCAGGTCATTGTTGTATTTGTATTGCTTGACAAAAGCTTTAGCTAATTTAGCCCAAGTACGCATATTGTTACGCTTAAGTTGCATGTACCACTCTAGAGATGCTCCAAACAAGCTATCCTGGAAGCAATGAATCATCAGCTTTTCATCTCTGGCACATGTAGCTATCTTTTGGAAGTACATATTTAGATGAATGTTGGGAGAGCTAAGACCCTTATACTTTGGGAATTCTAGAACCTTGAACTTGGGAGGAATCACGACATATGACACCAAGCACATCTCCAAGGCATTCAAGGAAGTTAAATTATTCCCTTCCATAGCTCAAAGTTTTTCAGCTAAATCACGACACATCTTGATAGCTTCAGAATCTTGAGCAGCAGCAGGATTGGAAATCGGAATAACAGTATGATAATTTTGCATCTCATACTCATCTTGCTGATCTTCTTTAGCATGTGGAATGAGAATTTGAGTAATAGCAGGTTGGGCTTGCAGGATAGCTCCAACAGTAACTCCAACTGTGGGTATTGGCTGAGTAGTGGCTCCCTCAACTGCAATAGTGAAGTTCAAAGGAAATCCATAGATGATATGGCCGGGAACAAGAACTGAAAGCCTTGAGGTAGACCCTTGCACGTGAACATTATTATTTGTGACAGCGACATCACATAGTTCATCTTCCTTTCTGGCCATAACAATTATGGCTTTGAGAATCTGGTCAATCTTTCCCTTGACAGAATCCAATTCCTCTCTGAAGGCGGATTTTTCTTGTTGAAACTGATCTATCATTCATCTACTGTTGGCTCAAGTTGTGTACTGGTGTCGAGGAACTAATTTGATTTATTGGAGATGAAGGAAGGTGAAATGAGTTTCTTCTTTTGAAATGAAATGCAAGATGCATAATCGATGCAGTGCACTTTCATGACATGTATGGATGCAATGCAAGAATCTAGGATCACACGTTCAATCAATTCTGAGGTTGGTCAAAGTAACGGGTAAATAACTAAAGTCTCTGATCAAAGGAAGCCTACAAGTAGGTTCTAAACCGAGTAGATACCCAGAGTCATGGATCTTGTCAAATACATTATGGCCATTACGAAGGCTCATCAGACAATAATATCCTTGAAACAATCTCTTCTAAGTGAGGTTCTTGTATATTCCCAACGAGGAAGGCACGTCGTAGGCTTCTACAACTAAATATTATTGGAAAATAGCCAATTAATTAACATCTTTAAGCCTCTAAAATTTAAATAGACAGTCAACAAAATAAATATTAGTAGAATAATAATGTAGAAAAATTAAATTGTGGAGACATTGAATTTTTAACATAGATTTTAATCTTGATGGCTGATCAGAACCTGAAGTGGGCCAGAGACAATCGTATGTGATGTTGAGTGTGAAAGGGGAGGGCGAGGTGTACCTGTAAGGCAATGCGATGCTAAAGTAAGAATTGAGAGAAAGAAGACAAATACATAATATGTGTGTATCAAGGTGAATATTGAATACCTAACCCTCTCGAATGAGAGTATTTTTATAATGCCCCCCAGTGCTTGGCCATTGGTCCCTATTTTCGGGGCGAGATAACCGTTTCCTGAAGAATAGGTAACTTCCAGATACTAGTCGTTGGAACGGGCAGAGGTGCCCATAACTAACCATTTCTACTAGCAGAGGCGCAGTTACGGCCACAAGCGTCTTGGCTATTTCGGGATGGTGGAACCGTGCGTGACGTGGAAGGACTCGCAAGGAAAAGTGTTGGCTCAGGAGTAAACCAGTCAACCTCCCCTATGGGAGGGGCAGAAAGGTAATGCTCCCCCAAATTGGTTGAACCTAGGCAATTGGACCGTTCTGGGAGCAGAAGTGGATTGGGTCATGCCTAGCCATTGGGCCAGTTCGGAGCAGTAGCCCCCCAAGTCGTTGCTTCCGAGCATGAGAGTGATGACTTAAGAACAGTTCGCACTCCGGCAAGGTCTTCGCTTTTCGCAAAGATGGGGTTGTTACCTTGTGCCCGAGGGAATTCTATGCCCGGGTACCTGTTGTGCTGCTTGTCGGGGAGCTCGAAGTACAGGGAGATCAACGGTTGATGGGGTCTGAAGAGGTGAAGTGCCACGTGTGTCTCGAGTCGTGTGTCGCATTTAATGCTTAATGATGGCTAGGCTAGGGTCATGATGATACCCCTAGCCGCACGTGCTCGTGCACGTGCTATTGATTGCCTATAAATAGAGCGAGAAGCTGCTCATTTGAAATTTTTGCTTCTATCTCTACCTTTGCTGTCTGTCTTTGCTTTCCGCCGCCTGCCGCCGTCAAGTTCTGACTGACCGCCGTACCTTCACCGTCTAGATCTATTCGACCCCATAAACACGTTCTCGACCACATAAGTACATGAATTCCTTGCTTGTTATCTGTTTCATTGATTTCTGCTTCTTAGAATGCATGCGGTTTGGGTCGTAACAGAGTAGTTTAGGGCTGTTTCCCGGTGGCTGGTGGTTGCGGACGGTGGTTTGGCCACTTTTTCTGATGCCGGTGTTGTTGGAGCTTTTAGGTGCTTAGGATTTAGGAACTTTAGGTTTTAGCTTAACCTGATGCTGTTGCGACGCGAAAATGTTCATCGCCTACAGGAACCACTGATTTCCGATGTGCTTATGAGCTTTCCGGTGGCCTATCAATAGAGATTCTGGGTTCTGTACCGGGGAAGCTTTTCTCTGAATGTGTCAGGGAGGTTTCCTAGGCATACCCTTGTTGTTGACTATGCCATTTGAGTAGGGCTTAGGTTGGGGACGTTGTCCTCGGGTCTTTGCGTGCCTTTTCACTTGACTAGTAGTGGAAGGGTGGATTTAATTATATCATTGAATTCACTTTTATCCTCTGCTTTTCAAGTAAAGGAGATTCGCACGAAGTTTAAGAAGAGACCTTGAGAGATTTGTCCGAGGAGAGCTCCTCGGAAGACACTGAGAGGGACAACACTTCCACGCCTCCTGATGTTGGGGAAATGCCTATTTCGAGGACCACCGTTAAGGAATGATTTGTGGCCGAGCCAGGGGAGCACGCCTCGCTTATCTCCTCTTACACTGGGGATGTATTTACGATGGTGAAGGCCAAAGAAGAATGAAGGGTCTACTTCCCCAGAGAAGATGATTGCATATGCTTTCCGTACAGGGAGAGGTTCCCCATGTACGAATATGTTTTCAAGGATATAGGGCTGAGGTTGCCCTTTTTCAGATTTCTAGAGGGCATTCTTTGTGCATTTAGACCTGGCGCCCTTGCAGCTGCACCCAAATTTTATTGCCTTTATACGAGCATTCGAGCTAGTATGTGAGTATTTGAAGATTGGAGCTACTCTCCCCCTCTTCTTCACAGTCTTCCACCTCCAGCGTTAGGTATCAGGGAGGAAATTTAGCCAGGTCTCCCTGAAGCAGGGGAGAAAGTTGTTCAAACCGTTTTCTGAGTCCATCATGACTTTAAACGAAAGGTTATATGTTATTGAGCCCGTGTCGGAGGCGGCCATCAACTCAACTTTCGTCTGGGAGGTCTCTACGGATGAGGGCAGGGATAACATGGTGGACGAGCACGACAAATAGGTTTCTTAGAGGCTGTTCTAGTTTCCTTTTTGATGGAGTGGGGCCTATTTTATCCGCTCAACCGACGAATACATCGCCAGTCCTCATCAGCTAAGGGATGATGATCAGGCCAACTATGCCAAGCTGGTGGCTTTTATAGACGGCTTTCTCCCCGCCCAATGCGTGACTCGTGCTGGGAAGATTATTTACGAGGAAGATCGGGGACCTCAGGTGGAGGCCCGATATATTAACATGAAAGAGCTCCTCGAGTGTAGCACTCGCGCGAGGGCTCTAGAGCTTCTGGGTAGTATTTTATTTCCTCTTAGTGTATCTGAATTGCTGTTTCCTTCGTGTACTTACGTGTCAGTTATTTTGCAGGTAATATGTTTTCTTCTCAGGAGCGAATGATGAAGAATGCTCAAAGAAAGATGAAGGGAGGTGTGACAATAGGGAAATCTATCTCATCCAACAAGCGGCTCCTCCTCAGACCAGGTTGGGGACCTCCTGGTCCACCCCACCTGCTGCCCAGTCGTCGTTGCTGCCTGTAAGTTGAGGCTTAAACATTCATGTCCGAACGAGGTTGTGGACATCAGCAGGGAAAGAGATAAAATCTGGTTCGAGTTCCCTCCATGCCCGCATAACAAGAGGTTCTTTGAGGGCTCTTCTTCGGGAATTCCTCGGGCGGAGTCCCAAAAGTTCAAGGAGATGGATCGTTCGAGCAAAAGGACCATTCTCGGTTAGGACGCTTCCGCTCTGATGAGGAGGGTTCCCACCACGAATCTAAGCTAAAGAAAGCTCAGGTTGCGGTGGCGGCCCTGGAAGAGAAGGCTAAAAAGTCTTAGGAGGAGCGGAAAAGGGTCGTCGAGGAGGTTGTGAAGAAGTGTAGGGAAGAGATGTCTGTGGAGAAGAATGTCCTTGCCGTCCAAAAGAAAGATGTCGAAGACATGTTCGAGCAGTTGAAAGCCACTGCTGCCCCTACCGAGGATGGAAACAAGGATGTGAAGAAGCTGACTACCCGGGTGGAGCTGGTCGCACATATTACCCAGGCCGAGGACGATTGTGCGACCATTGGCGAGGAAGGCTTTTAAAACATCGTGGATCAGCTGAAGATAGTGACGATTATGTGACCACTGAGGGCACCGGGTTTCTCTATACTGTTAAAGGCGGTAGGATAGTCGTCCCCGACTTCCTTTAGACCGGTGAAGAGCATGCACAGGCAGCCCAAGAGGATCTTCAGCAGGCAGAGCAGTGAACTCTCTTTTGTTTATACCTTTGGCCTGCGTGCCATGTTCATTTGTAATCTTATTTTTGCGGGGTTTGGCCCCTTTGTAATGTAATACGCACAATTACGGTCCTTGCAGACGTTTTATGTTAATGTTTATTTTTATGTATGTGTAATACCCCAAATTTTACCCTTACATTTAGTCAGGCATTTCGCATATCATCTCCTATGAACATTTGCTAACCACTAACAAGTCATGGAGGTGTCTGTTTTGCAGATTTGGTCCTAGGGGTATTTTGGTCATTTCACGCAAATTCTGCTAATTTCTTGAAAACGGGCTGTTATTACGTTCTGAGGCATTTATTTGCCATTTGGGTCAAGGTGCCAGTATGTTTTGTCAGAAATATGATTGGACTCGGGGCCGTGCTTTGTTTGATTCTGAAACATTTCCAAACAGTTTTGTTTCCTTTTATAAAGTTGGGTTGAAAAGGAAGTGGATACTGTTAAGGTTATTTTGAGAAGTGATGTGATCAACGAGGTTTTAATGTGAATTTGTTTGGATATAATCATATGGCGGGATATCATTTATAAAAGGCAAAGGAGAGGTTAAGTTTTAATAGTTGTGAGCTTTTATTCATGAATGTTCATAAGCTACAAATCAAAGTTGAATTTAAATAATTTATGGATGATTATTCATGGATATTTAAATTCATAATTGAGAAAATAGAAATGAATATTTACTGGATTTTATTTCATAAACATCTAGAATTACAAGTTGAAATGGAAGTAATTTTTGGATTTTATTCATGATGATCTTTCATTTACAAAAGGATTATACATTTACAATAAGTATCTATTCTAGGTCCTAAAGTCCTAAAAAGAGAAAAAAACTACAAGTTTTCTTCATTGGTCCTCCCTTGAGTTCTTCACGCAACTCTTGATCACCTGAAAAAAATAGAAAAACAAACAATATAGAAAAAAGGTTAGAAGTTTCTTGACACTCTCAGAACAGTGTCATCATCGAGTGCCGGGAGTGGCACAACCGAAGCTGCGTCCTACCCCCGTTACCGATCCGCGCCGTGGGCGTCAGATCAGACTGATACGAGAATAAGGCAACATAGGCAAGTTTTGACTCAAACCCGGATGCCGGCAGGTCTGAGTCACCTTGGTTTCAAAACTTCCAACACCTGAAAAGCCACAAGCGTCATCAGCATAAACAAAACCAGGAAGGGGCTCGCGCCAATACAGATATGAATAGCCACCAAAGGAAACAAATCTGTACCAAACAGAATGAAGACCCAGGGTCCAGCAGAATGAAAATCAAGTTCGAAATAGAACAAGAGAAGCCAAACTATGGCATCAAGTTGCACAAAAAGAAAATAAACCATCAAACGATGCAAGTTCATGTGCAAAGGTCCTACCAATCTGTCATAACACTCAGCAGGCTCCAAAGAAGCACAACAGGATCAAACATGGTTTAGCAACATGTTCAAAAATCAGACCGTCACGAAAACCGAACCAGTTTCAACGGCACGCAACACATAAGCCCTGTTATCAGACAACAAAAGCCAACAACAATAATCTGAATGTCAGGCCATCAAACTTGGTTCAAGATCAAAGCAGATAAGTTACAATGTTAGCAGTATCTAAAATCAAACAGCCCAATATCTCGTCACAAAGAAATCAGTAACAGCGGCATCAGCCCAAACAACTTCAAGCTGCAACAAACTAACAAGTTCAAGGCTACAATCGACCTCCAACAGGCAGAACCAACATCAGCCACAACAAGCAAAGAGAAGCAACACGAGTTTCTACCTGCAATAACAAAGTAGTATCAGCTGTAAACATCACAGTGCAACAACAACAGGTTTTTTCACATCAACAATATCAGCTACGAGCAAGCATCATTCGCAAGCACCAACATTGCAACAATAGCCTCTAACAAACGGTTCAGATTCACGAATCATCATCACCGTTTCAAGTTCCCCCCGACAATAGCAATTTCTGAGCTACAAACAATAGCAGCAACAGATATCAGTTGCAAACAACGCCGACTGCAACACAGCGAGCAACACCAGTTCAACATCTGCAGGCATCAATTGCAAGCAAAACAAGTCGACTAGCATCTGCAAACAATTTCAAGAGCAACCATTAACACCACAACATCAACATCTGCATCAACAAGTATGGCAAGCTTCTGCACACGGCGACAATGGTCAGTGCATTTTAACGATAGCAAGACAGCACAATAGCAGTTCAAAAGCACATCAAAAGGATCCAACACTATAGCCGTATCAGTCTACGCCAGATTCGAAACTCAGTGATATCAAATTAGGACCAAAACCAATAAACCCACAGCGACATTGAAAATTGGGTAACCAAAATATGCATCAAAAGAATCACATCAGTAAAAAACGATGCCCATAGTATCAAAACGGTCCCTATCAGAAGAATTGAGTTAGAGTAAATCAGAGAAGAATGATTCAGTTCATCACGAAGCAGTTCAAATGGAATCAGAAATAAATAATCCAGTTAACCAAAACGAAACAGATATCCAACAGAACCAAATTTGAATATGGATACAAGCAATTTCCAAATCAGTATTCAATCAAATACTGGGAATTTGAGTCCGTAAGTCTGAAAGGGAAAGAAAAGATCTAATCAGAAAAGTAATCAAGCAAATCAAAGCAAACCCAACGAAATCCAAATCAGAGTACAACCGTTCAAAGTCCAAAAGGAGGATATAGGCAAATCGAAAATGGACAGAATCCCAATCAAATTGAAATAGTATCAGGTTCACAAATCCACAAAAATCAAATCATGTCTCAAAATCATATCTCAGAAAAAGAGCAGCAAATCAGATCAAAGGCCCAAAAGAATGATTGAAAAAAAGTATATAAAAAGGGATGATTTCACCTCAGAGGAAGAACCCGAACGAATGAGAGAAAACCCTAACGGACAATCGCATGTCAAACCCTAGTAACCGCGAGAGGGAGAGAGATTAAAACTAATCAACCGCGAGCAAGACCGCCTTCACCATTCATCAACGGCGGGCAATCGAAGCTCTAAGCCTCAGCTCACTTCATCATCGGCCGTTTTCACCGTAACTCCGTCGTAAATGTAAGCCATGAAATGTTTTCCTCAAATGTTTATGTTTGGTTTCAGGTTACCGAAAGATGAGCAAAGCGAAAGAATGAGGAAGATGGGAGAATCGCAGCAAACTGAATACGAGAGACAGAAGCAATCGAGAGAGATGAAGAAGAAAGTCAAAACGGCGCCGCGAATGGTTTTTGGGTTATGAAACCCTAGAAATGTTCTTGTCCCATTTACTTCCACCAGGTTGGGTCCGGGGTGGTGACCGGCCCAACCCTCTTTTTTTATTTTTGTGTTTTTTGTTTTTTTAAAAATCTGTTTTAACCTTTAATTTGTTTTTAAGTTATTTTTTTTAAAAAAAACCCATATTATTTTATGATAAAAAAAAATAAAAAAAACCTTTTTATAAATAAATTAAAGAAAAACTTCTTTTTATAATAAAGTTAAAAAGCTCTTTTAAAATAAATAACGCAAATAAATTTTTTATCTATATAATAAAAAAAATCTTTTTCAAAATAAATAATTTAAAAATCATTTTAAAATATATAAGTTAAAGTTTTTAGATTAAGTTTAAAATATTTTAAAAGTTAAACATTGCTCTTTCTTTTATTTTTTTAATTAACATCTTTCCTTTAAATAAAAACCTTCAGTATTGTATTCTTGCCCAATTACTGGCTAGCTTTGTTTACTAATGGTGTTCATCTTTTGCAGCTCTACTCTTGCGTGGTGTTTTATTTAAGTTTCATTTTTTTTGTAACTGCTTCCCGGTTGTAACCTCGCGAACCCTAATAATCGCGCTTACGTTTCCGCATTTAAAATTCTGCTGATGTATGATTTAAAATTTCTCACACTTTCATCGTTATTAATCTGTCACTACACCCAGCCGAAGGATAGGTCTAGCGTTTGACCGCCGTGTCAATAGTCCCCACCTTCAACCCTTACACCTTTTCAACCCTAAATTTTCACAAATGCCTCGCCGCATGCAAAATTACAACTTTACCCCTAGCATTAGGTCAAAGAGCCGCCGCGCTCATTTTAGGGTTTCCCGCCGCGGAATCCCTAACCTAATTTAACCCTAATTACAACTTAACAATTCAACGTAGAGATTCGGAGTTCCTACACTCCACGTAAGCGTGTCCTTAAGACATGTTTATTCCCCGTGAGACCTTGACCACAGTCAAGAAGTTTCTAACCTCCCTATTGAGGGGAACTACGATTACTCTGATTCCATTCCCGTAAGGATACGTAGGCACAAGATGCGATGTCTTGCCGAGTAAACTTAGAATTAACCCCTTAGGTCTCCTTTCTCACTTTTAACCCTTTGTACATATACCTTAAGCAAATAAATAAAGCAAATAGTAAACATTTGAACAAAAGGTTCCTGTAGAGTACTACAGAAGTTTAGGGTGCTAATACCTTCCCTAAATTTAACCAACCCCCGAACCCTAGATCTTTCCCCGCATTGTGTTTACGATGCAAAATAGGTTTTCCCTCTTTTGACCTTTTCCTTCGGATAAATCAAAGAGCGGTTGTGAATTGAATTGCGATTCAAACTCATTAATAGTTTGTGATCCTATTTCCACCGCAACAGAAAATGGCGACTTCACTGGGGATGCCTTTAACTTTTGAGGGTTATCCCTAACTTGTTCACATTTATTACTATCTGTGTTATTATTCATTTGCATGTATATATTTGTGCTTTGATTGTGGGACTGTTCCTTGTGCTGTGAGATGAGTCCTACACCCGGATCTAGTGTACCTTAGGTAAATGGCAATAGACCAAGGAAACTGTACGACGTATATCGATGCGGTTGATCTGGTGGCCATAGTTAGTGCGACTTCTTGGTTGGTGCTTATATTCCTTAAGTCAAGTTGAGGATAATATTGAGGCTGCCATATGTTGTCAATGCACTAACTGACTTTTAGAACCCTAGTTAACTCATCTTGGCCTTTAGAAAGTAGTGAGGTAACCGGCTTTGGTGCAGACTGAAGTTGGTTGACACTCTATACTACGCTCATTGAGATCTTAAACTTGGAGGGTTTTGGTTGGCAAGTAAGTTGCCTTCTGAACAACCACCCTTGTGAAGGATCAATGATATTGAGATCCCTTAGAACCTGGTTACTTTTGTAGGACAGGATGAACCATCTAACTTCAGGGGAGGGTACTTGCCTTTGAACCTCATGCAAGCCTTTAACCTAGGACTTTGTGTGTTTTCATGCATTGCATCCATAAAGCATCTCATCGCATTGTATTTCATGGAGTTCAAACATCATTAATGGATATCGCGGGATACCATAAATAAAAAAATATAAAATGAAAAAACAAGAAAAAGATTTCCTTGGTACCCCACGACATTAGTAAATGTTTTGAATTCCATGAAATCTTCATTTACATTCACATTTTAGCATCATACTTTTGCATTGCATGTGTCTCCCGATTTCTCATACTCGGTTCTCTCACCTTCCAGTTTCGTCACCCTGAGTTCTCGGCACCAATACAACACCAGAGCTCAAACTCGGAAAAGAATGGAGGATCAGGCAAAAGAGATTGATCGCCTTAGCAATGAACTTGAAGACCTTCGAGGGGGTATGGGGCGTATGATGGAATTGTTACATGTCATGAATGCTAAGATGGATACCCAGCCCACTGTTGTTTCTGAGATCACCGGCGTTACTGTGGACCCTCCACCAAGTGTGACCGTAGCAAGGGACCCACCTTATGGTCTTGCTCCCGGTTTTGTGCCTCCTCAAGCCACTGTTCCGATTAATCAACCTGTTCAGCAAGCCGTGCCCTTGTTTTCTGAAGTTTCTAGGGGGGCTCCTATCTTTGCACCACCTGTTGTACACACTCGTGCGCAACCGTACTTCAATGAGACAGTTTTTGATAATCTTGATGAGAATGTTGAGGGTTATGAGAAACATGATAAGCTTCGTGAGGAAGTAAACACTATCGTCCAGAGATTGAAAAAGGTAGAGGGTGATCAAATTTTTGGGACTGCTGCAAGGGATGTTTGTTTGGTCTCAGGTTTGGTTATTCCCCCGAAGTTCAAAACTCCGAACTTCGATCGTTATGAAGGTGCCACCTGTCCTAAGAGTCATTTGATCATGTATTATCGCAAAATGGCTGCCCATGTTGAGAATGATAAACTGATGATTCATTGCTTCCAAGACAGTTTGAAGGGTGCTTCTTCCAAGTGGTATTTAACTTTAGACCAGTCTCGCATTAAGAGTTTTCAAGATTTGTCTGACGCTTTCATCAAACACTACAAGTACAATATGGATCTGGCTCCTGACAGAAGACAGTTGCTGAGTATGTCACAAAAGAATTCTGAGTCATTCAAAGAGTATGCTCAAAGGTGGAGAGAGACTGCTTCGCAGGTAGAACCTCCTTTGACCGAGAAAGAGTTAGCTGATTGGTTTGTCGACACAGTCCGTCCAGAATTTTACGAGAGAATGGTGGGTAGTGTGACTTCAAATTTCTCCGACATCGTTGCTGTGGGTGTCAAGATTGAATTGGGTATGAAGAGTGGTAAAATGACAAATAATCATGGCGCTTCTAAGGATCAGCCGAAGAAACCTCCGTATAGCTCCCAGAAAAAGAAGGAAAGTGAGACTAATGCTATATCCTCTGGTAGACCAAGGGAACGCTTTTATCGGCACCCGCAAGGTTATGCTCAACCTCAAGGGTACCCAGTCCAATATGCTCAACAACCATATGTGG
Organism: Lathyrus sativus; assembly: GCA_963859935.3. NCBI lineage: Eukaryota > Viridiplantae > Streptophyta > Magnoliopsida > Fabales > Fabaceae > Lathyrus > Lathyrus sativus. The sequence goes on along the minus strand of OZ012739.1, from coordinate 618,680,307 downwards.
CAGCTATTACACCTTCTTTCAATCAACAGGTTCCCATGTATCAACCTATGCAACAATCTCCTGTTTATCCGCCTCCTGTCAACTACCTACAGGCACCCAACGCTCCTGCTCCTCAACAGCCAAAGAGTCCGGCTCCTCGCCAGAATATGCCGAACAGGAGAACGTATAAACCTTGTCCGCCGATTCCAATGACTTTTACCGAGTTGTATCCCTCTTTGGTCAAGCAAGGTCTCATCACCACTCGGGCTTTGGGTCCGCCTCCTAATCCTCTACCCGCCAATTACAACGCCGCTGCTCATTGTTTATTTCATGAGGGTGCGCCTGGCCACGATCTGGAAAATTGTTATGCTCTCAAAAATATTGTCAGGGATTTATTGGAAAAGAAGATTTTGTCATTCGAAGATCCTCAACCAAATGTTAAGAAGAACCCTTTTCCTAACCATGAGAGTGTCGATGCCATTAGTGCTGATTCAGAGGAAGGTTATGCCCTTGACGTTGAACAGATTAAGACTCCCCTCAAGATGTTCCATTCGAAACTGTTTGAAGCTGGTTTAGTAGATACTTCCCACGTTGCATGCGCAAGTTGTGAAGCCAGTAGCAAGGGTTGTGTGTTAGTTCAGAATGATGTTCAGAGGTTAATTAATGAGGGTGTTTTACAAGTGACAAGCCAAGCCAAGAAGGATGTAGTCGCTGTGGTTGAGCCTGTCTTCCATCAGCCTGAATCAAAGGGTAAGGTACCAGTGTTTAATCTATCAGGGGCAGGCTCCGCCAACCTCGTGTTCGATATACCGAGGTCGTATATCCCTGAAGTGAATCAGCCTAAGCCTATAGTTATTCGAAGACCGAGTCCATTTCCTTTCAGTGATCCTAAAGCTGTGCCTTGGAAATATGACGTGACGATGATTGACAAGGAGTCCGGGAAAGTTATTCCAAATGAAGAGGTTAAGGGCACGGTGACCAATATCGCAGAGGTAAGCAGGATGACTCGCAGTGGCCGTGTGTATACTCCCCATTCCAATGAGGTCCCACCTAAGGAAACGACTAGTACCCCGATGCCTGCCAAAGACAAAGGTAAGGGAGCCGTTACGAATGATGAAGATGCTGAATTTTTAAGGATCATCAAGAAAAGTGACTATAAAGTTATCGATCAACTTCATCAGACTCCTTCCAAGATCTCAATTCTATCTCTGTTAATGAATTCACCCGCTCATAGGATGGCCTTGCAGAAGGTTTTGACTCAAGCACATGTGGATCAAGATATTAGCACCAGTCGGTTTGATAGTGTGATTGCCAATTTAACCGCTTGTAACACCCTCAGTTTCAGCAATGAAGAGTTACCGAAGGAGGGTCCGAACCATAATCGTGCTTTACATATATCGGTGAAATGTCAGGAGGACAATTTAGCGAGAGTGCTAGTAGACACCGGGTCTTCTCTGAATGTGCTACCCAAGAGGGTTCTTGATAAGTTGGCTTGTAAAGAGACTGTGTTGAAACCTACTCCTTTGGTTGTCAAGGCTTTCGACGGCTCTCGCCGATCGGTAATGGGGGAGGTTGAGCTTCCTATCCTGATTGGTCCGCAAGTTTTTAATATCACGTTTCAAGTCATGGACATTAATCCCAACTACAGTTGTTTACTCGGAAGGCCGTGGATTCATGCCGCTGGGGCAGTGACCTCAACTTTACATCAGAAGATGAAGTTCGTGATCGATGGAAAGTTGGTTATTATACACGGTGAGGAAGATCTGATGGTCAGTAACCTGTCTTCTTTCCGTTACATCGAGGCCGATGAGAATGCTTTAGAAATCTCCTTTCAAGCACTTGAGATCGCCAATGCTGTTCTGCTGGAAGTCGAAGAAACAGTGGGTCAGGGTAATCCATCTTTCGCATCTCTGAAGAGTACCAAATCAACAATTGACAGGGGCATTCCTGAAGGTTGGGGAGAGGTAATTGATGTCAAGACCAAGACTGATCGCTCTGGGTTGGGTTACAAACCAACTCAGAATGGAGCTGCCACGACTGTCGAAGGGCGACCGAAGGTTATCCAAGAAGTATTTGTCAGCGGAGGTTTCCAAGTCAATGCCATCAGTGAATGTGAGAAAAATGAAGAGCTGAGCAACCTGGTGTTTAAGGGTGATGCAGTTTTGAACAACTGGGAGGCCGTAGAGATCCCCGTTATCTTTCCCTTGTCAAAGTAATTGTTTTTTAAAGTTTCATTTACATTTTCAAATAAAAATCTGTAGCTCTGCCCAAGGCTATAGGGTCGTTTTGTCGGGCCACCTTTCATTTCTAAAAGGATATTAATAAAAGCAGTTTGTTCAATTCCACTTTGGTTCATTTGCGTTTTTCGTTTTCACTTTTAAAAATGAAATTGGCAACCTTTCTTCCAATAATAAATAAAAAAAAAAACAGCATTTCATTCTTACATATCTTCGAGCATTTTAATTAAGTAAGCCTTCCATCATGCAGAGACATCATAAACCTTGTTGGATCCAATGACTTTGCTGACACTCCTGACTGGGATGCACCCATCAATCAAGCTGAGGACGAGGGTGAAGAAGATTTTGAAGTACCCGCGGAACTGACAAGATTGATTGAGTACGAGTACACAGAGCTTCAACCGCATAAAGAGCAGGTGGACCTAATTAATCTCGGTACAGATGAGAGCAAGAAAGAGGTCAAGATTGGTGCAATGCTTGGGACGGAGATTAGGCCGAGGTTGATTGAGTTGTTAAAAGAGTATATTGATGTGTTTGCATGGTCGTATCAAGATATGTCGGGCCTAGACACGGATATTGTTGTTCACAAGTTGCCACTTAAGCCAGATTGTCCGCCTATCAAACAAAAGCTTCGAAGAACGAGACCCGACATGGCTTTGAAGATTCGAGATGAGGTTAAAAAGCAGTTGGATGCAGGTTTCTTGGCAGTCGCAAAATATCCAGATTGGGTTGCCAACATTGTGCCAGTACCTAAGAAGGACGGTAAGGTTAGGATGTGTGTGGATTACAGGGACCTGAACAAAGCAAGTCCAAAAGACGACTTCCCTCTGCCACATATTGATACACTTGTAGACAATACAACCAGTTTTGCGTTGTTTTCATTTATGGATGGTTTCTCTGGCTATAATCAGATCAAGATGGATCCCGACGATCGAGAGAAGACTACTTTCATTACTCCTTGGGGAACCTTCTGCTACAAAGTCATGCCCTTTGGTTTAAAGAATGCAGGGGCAACTTACCAACGTGCTATGACCACTCTTTTTCATGATATGATGCACAAAGAGATTGAGGTGTATGTGGACGATATGATAGCCAAATCTCAGAGTGAAGAGGAGCATCTAGACCATTTGGTGAAATTGTTTGAACGACTCAGGAAATATCAGTTGAAATTGAACCCTGCTAAATGTACCTTCGGTGTCAGATCTGGAAAATTGCTTGGTTTCATCGTTAGCCAGCGAGGGATTGAGGTGGATCCTGACAAAGTCCGAGCCATTCGGGATATGCCAGCTCCGCGAACAGAGACGCAAGTTAGAGGTTTTCTGGGGCGTCTGAATTACATTTCCAGGTTTATCTTTAATATGACCGCTACTTGTGAGCCGATATTCAAGTTGCTTTGCAAGGGGCAGACAGTTGAGTGGAACCCTGATTGTCAGAAAGCGTTCGAGAAGATTAAGGGTTATTTGCAAGATCCCCCTATTCTGATCCCGCCCGTACCTGGAAGACCGTTGTTTATGTACCTTACCGTTCTCGAGAAGTCTATGGGTTGTGTGCTTGGGCAACATGATGAGACTGGGAAAAAGGAACATGCGATTTATTACCTGAGCAAGAAGTTTACCGATTGTGAAAACAGATACTCACCATTAGAGAAAACTTGTTGTGCATTGGCATGGGCCGCTAAGCGCCTTCGGCAATATATGGTCTGTCATACCACGTTATTGATTTCTAAAATGGATCCGATCAAGTATATTTTTGAAAAACCTGCTCAAACCGGGAGGCTAGCCCGGTGGCACATGTTGTTATCCGAATATGACATCCAGTATGTACCCCAGAAAGCGATTAAGGGTAGTATCTTATCTAATTACCTTGCAGACCAGCCAGTTGAAGATTATGAACCTCTTAAGCTCGATTTTCCTGATGAGGATATTTTGTTGATTAAAAGAGATTGTGAAGAGCCCGATCCGAGTGAAGGTCCAGAACCAGGTCTTTGGTGGAAGATGATGTTTGATGGTTCCTCAAATTTCAATGGGCATGGTATAGGCGCCGTTTTGATGAACCCGAAGGGTGGATTCACACCATTTACAGCAAGGTTGGACTTTGAGTGCACTAACAACGTCGCAAAATATGAAGCATGTATCCTCGGCCTCGAAGCGGCAATTCACCTCCGAATCAAACTTCTTAAAGTAAGTGGTGACTCAGCCTTGGTTATTTATCAGGTACAAGGCAAATGGGAAACGAAGAATGAGAAGCTGATCCCTTATAAGGACTACATTATTGAGCTGATCAAGTATTTCGACGAGATAGAATTCGAGCATGTTCCTAGATCCGAGAATCACGTAGCTGATGCATTAGCCATGTTAGCATCTATGTGGAAAGTTAAATTCGTTAATGAAGCACCTCTTATCCATATTGAGCGCAAGGTTGAGCCCGCTTATTGTCAGATGGTCGACGCAGTTAAGGTGGATGAAAAGCCTTGGTTTCACGATATCAAGAACTATCTCGTCAAGCAGGAATATCCCGATGGTGCTACTGGTCTGGACAAAAAGACATTGAGAAGACTGGCGTCCAAATTCTTTATCAGTAATGGTGTGTTGTACAAGAGAAATCACGACATGGTCCTGCTCAGATGTGTTGATAAACGGGAAGCGGACATGTTACTACAGGAAATTCATGAGGGGACCTTCGGAACCCATGCCAATGGTTATGCTATGTCCAAGAAGATGTTAAGGGCGGGGTATTATTGGTTAACCATGGAAGCTGACTGCATCCAATACGCTAGGAAATGCCATAAGTGCCAAATCTATGCTGATAAAATGCACGTACCTCCGTCACCGTTGAATGTTTTGTCTTCACCATGGCCGTTCTCTATGTGGGGCATTGACATGATTGGGGCAATTGAGCCGAAAGCTTCTAATGGACATCGTTTTATCCTCGTTGCTATAGATTATTTCACTAAGTGGGTAGAGGCTGCCTCCTACACCAACGTGACCAAGCAAGTGGTCGCCCGCTTCATCAGGAAAGAAATCATCTGCCGTTATGGAGTCCCAAGCCGGATAATAACTGACAATGGCACCAATCTGAATAATAAGACTATGAAAGAGTTGTGTGACAATTTCAAGATCACTCACCACAATTCTTCTCCGTACCGTCCTAAGATGAATGGAGCCGTTGAAGCTGCAAATAAGAATATCAAGAAGATCCTGCAAAAGATGGTTGTGACTTACAAAGATTGGCATGAGATGTTACCGTTTGCTTTGCATGGATACAGAACCTCAGTAAGAACTTCGACAGGGGCAACACCTTTCTCACTGGTATATGGAATGGACGCCGTGCTCCCCATCGAAGTAGAGATACCTTCGCTAAGAGTGTTAATGGAAGCTGAACTTGAGGAAGCTGAGTGGGTTCAGGACAGATTGGATCAGTTGAATCTCATTGACGAGAAGCGTTTGACAGCCATGTGCCATGGGCAATTATATCAGAAACGGATGAAAAGAGCGTTTGATAAGAAGATCCGTATCCGTGAGTTCCGTCAAGGAGAGCTCGTACTCAAAAAGATCTTACCAGTACATAAAGATATGCGTGGAAAGTGGATGCCCAATTATGAAGGCCCATTCGTTATAAAGACTGTCTTCTCCGGAGGGTCTCTAATACTTACGACAATGGACGGTGAAGAACTAGCACATCCCGTGAATTCTGATGCAGTCCGAAAATATTATGCCTAAAAACCCGATAAGTCGAAAACCTGCAAAAGGCGACTTAGGCAAAAGTAAGGGTTGAAAAGAAAAAAGAAATAATAACAAAAGCTTGCTAAGTTGAAAACCCGAAAGGGCGGCTTAGGCAAAAAAGAGCGTCCCGGTGGGTTGAAAACCCGAAAGGGCGGTCCAGGCAAAAGTTAGGGACAAAGGCATTTCATTGCATCAGAAGACACTGATTATCTCGAACACACTTTCCGCATGAGAGCCATGTTCCAGTCTCTTTCATCCTTGCCCAAAGCAGGATTCTGGATTAGTCTTAGTTAGTAGTGTCAGTAGGTGTCGTTGGATTCGATGTAACCTTTTTTCCCATGTTGCCAATTTCAAAATGTAATCATCTGTGGAGCTATGCCTTCAGCAAGCAGCCACCCTTTAATAAAAGATACCATCTCGTTACTTACATTCCTTGGTGCATTGCTCTTTATTTTCTATTTGTTATGCAAAATGCGTTTATTCCTAAAATTTGAAAATGAAAGGTGCATTGTAGATTTTTCAAAACTGTTTTTCAAAAAAAAAAAACAAAACAAATTTGAAATGTAATAAATTACTTTGACTAGTGGAAATTCCGACAGGATCTCTTCATTCCCCGGAAATATCATTATTGCAGAAACACTTTCAAACCATTGCCCAGTGATAGTCCCCAAAGAGACTATAAGCTGACAACTTTTTTTTTTCTTGGGTAACTCAAAAGTGTCCCTCAGGTTTTCTTCTCCCCATGTGAAGACGTGATACTGTACACCACAAGCAGATTACTTTCTCCCCAGAAAATTCAGAACTTTAAAACCAGAGTTGGTTCCACCATTGATCCTTCTTACCCATGATTGACGTATTGGTTGCAGAGAACGCAGGGTATCTCCGTCGAGATGTTTATTTCGTCTCTCGTCCTGCCTCTAGTCTGTTTCGTCAGCATACGCAAGGGCATAAGCATCACATGCCTATTTCATTACATATTCATTACATATTCATTACATATTCATTACATACTCATTACATACTCATTTCATAACATCTTGCATAGTTACATACATAGACATTAACATACATTCACATTAACATATGCATCAACATATGCGTTAGCATTCACAGGTTCATTGTGTCTCTCCATCATTGGTTGTTACCGCCGAGTAACTGGGTTTGTCCATTCTCTCCAAATAGATTGTCAGCCCTAAGCATAAAATACATATGTGTTTCCAGTTTCCCCACAGAGCTCGATCCTCGTGGATGACAGTTACTTCAGCTATCTTTCCTCGCCAGGATTAGATATTTACCCTTCGAGATCATTCCCTCGATGGAGTTTTGATTTCCAGTCTTCTTTCTAGCTCGATCCTAGATTGAATCTCAGTCTTGTCGGTCGTCAATCCCAACTGGACGTGCATTTATTTTGCACCATCTAAAATTTTCACCATACCTTGGCAGATACGCGACTATCTCGCTTGAGAAGTTTATCACTGTACCCGGACGTGCATTTATTTTGCACTATCTTTCAAGAAAATCAACTACAATCCTTTACAGATACACGCCAGTTCGCGCCTGGAAAATATATCAGTACAACACTTTACAATCCTACATGTTACAACACTTTACAACGCTTTACGACGCTTTACAATCTTACATCTTACAGCATTCAACATACGACATTTCTCACCCAAGAAGTCGATCCTATCCTCGTTACGAATCGCAGCAAATGGCCATCTCCATGGAGCAGTTGGGCTTCCATTTATCTGCCGTCTTGAGGTACGAACCAATTCGTATTCAGGAGAGCACGATCTTGAGTTACGGGAAGGTTTGAGCGAAATCATATTCAGGAGAGCACGATTCTGAGTTATGAAGAAGTTCATTTATCCTTTAGTAAAAGAAGGAACGGAATCCTATTCAGGAGAGCACGATTCTGAAATATGAAGAAATTCAGTCATCCAGTTTCATATTCAGGAGAGCACGATTCTGAAATATGAGTATATTCAGTCATCCAGTTTCATATTCAGGAGAGCACGATTCTGAAATATGAAGAAATTCAGTCATCCAGTTTCATATTCAGGAGAGCACGATTCTGAAATATGAGTATATTCAGTCATCCAGTTTCATATTCAGGAGAGCACGATTCTGAAGTATGAGGAAGTTCAGTTTACCCTTTTCATGTTCAGGAGAACATAATCTTGAAGCATGAAGAATTTTATTTATCCTTCGGTAAGAGAAGAATCAGAATCGTATTCCAGGCGCCGACCTTAAATGCGAGAAGATTTATTTATCAGATAAGCAGCAGCCTCTTTATTTGAGTGCTTATCCATTTTTTGCACATAAGTCCCTTCCAACGATAAGTGACAGTTCTCCCTCGAGAAGCTTATCAGGGCAATTCCCATCAAGGTCCATTTATTTTGGGCATACAGTCGGTCTTTACCCTGTATATTTGATACGGATTTCCGAGAAGTTCGTTTGATCTTGTCACGAGGGATAGTTTACAGAAGCTTGGATGTTATTCTTTGCTCAATGCTCCAGCATTCTGTAATCAACCTTACAATCGTACGTGATCCAGTTTTATTTTTAGATTCCCCAGTGGAGGCCGTCTCATAGGTACCATCTCCATTGGAGGATCTCATTCCTTTTCTAAAGGTGACAATTGGTCATTCGCACCAGTTGACTATCATTTTTAGGCGACATCACATAGTTCATCTTCCTTTCTGGCCATAACAATTATGGCTTTGAGAATCTGGTCAATCTTTCCCTTGACAGAATCCAATTCCTCTCTGAAGGCGGATTTTTCTTGTTGAAACTGATCTATCATTCATCTACTGTTGGCTCAAGTTGTGTACTGGTGTCGAGGAACTAATTTGATTTATTGGAGATGAAGGAAGGTGAAATGAGTTTCTTCTTTTGAAATGAAATGCAAGATGCATAATCGATGCAGTGCACTTTCATGACATGTATGGATGCAATGCAAGAATCTAGGATCACACGTTCAATCAATTCTGAGGTTGGTCAAAGTAACGGGTAAATAACTAAAGTCTCTGATCAAAGGAAGCCTACAAGTAGGTTCTAAACCGAGTAGATACCCAGAGTCATGGATCTTGTCAAATACATTATGGCCATTACGAAGGCTCATCAGACAATAATATCCTTGAAACAATCTCTTCTAAGTGAGGTTCTTGTATATTCCCAACGAGGAAGGCACGTCGTAGGCTTCTACAACTAAATATTATTGGAAAATAGCCAATTAATTAACATCTTTAAGCCTCTAAAATTTAAATAGACAGTCAACAAAATAAATATTAGTAGAATAATAATGTAGAAAAATTAAATTGTGGAGACATTGAATTTTTAACATAGATTTTAATCTTGATGGCTGATCAGAACCTGAAGTGGGCCAGAGACAATCGTATGTGATGTTGAGTGTGAAAGGGGAGGGCGAGGTGTACCTGTAAGGCAATGCGATGCTAAAGTAAGAATTGAGAGAAAGAAGACAAATACATAATATGTGTGTATCAAGGTGAATATTGAATACCTAACCCTCTCGAATGAGAGTATTTTTATAATGCCCCCCAGTGCTTGGCCATTGGTCCCTATTTTCGGGGCGAGATAACCGTTTCCTGAAGAATAGGTAACTTCCAGATACTAGTCGTTGGAACGGGCAGAGGTGCCCATAACTAACCATTTCTACTAGCAGAGGCGCAGTTACGGCCACAAGCGTCTTGGCTATTTCGGGATGGTGGAACCGTGCGTGACGTGGAAGGACTCGCAAGGAAAAGTGTTGGCTCAGGAGTAAACCAGTCAACCTCCCCTATGGGAGGGGCAGAAAGGTAATGCTCCCCCAAATTGGTTGAACCTAGGCAATTGGACCGTTCTGGGAGCAGAAGTGGATTGGGTCATGCCTAGCCATTGGGCCAGTTCGGAGCAGTAGCCCCCCAAGTCGTTGCTTCCGAGCATGAGAGTGATGACTTAAGAACAGTTCGCACTCCGGGCAAGGTCTTCGCTTTTCGCAAAGATGGGGTTGTTACCTTGTGCCCGAGGGAATTCTATGCCCGGGTACCTGTTGTGCTGCTTGTCGGGGAGCTCGAAGTACAGGGAGATCAACGGTTGATGGGGTCTGAAGAGGTGAAGTGCCACGTGTGTCTCGAGTCGTGTGTCGCATTTAATGCTTAATGATGGCTAGGCTAGGGTCATGATGATACCCCTAGCCGCACGTGCTCGTGCACGTGCTATTGATTGCCTATAAATAGAGCGAGAAGCTGCTCATTTGAAATTTTTGCTTCTATCTCTACCTTTGCTGTCTGTCTTTGCTTTCCGCCGCCTGCCGCCGTCAAGTTCTGACTGACCGCCGTACCTTCACCGTCTAGATCTATTCGACCCCATAAACACGTTCTCGACCACATAAGTACATGAATTCCTTGCTTGTTATCTGTTTCATTGATTTCTGCTTCTTAGAATGCATGCGGTTTGGGTCGTAACAGAGTAGTTTAGGGCTGTTTCCCGGTGGCTGGTGGTTGCGGACGGTGGTTTGGCCACTTTTTCTGATGCCGGTGTTGTTGGAGCTTTTAGGTGCTTAGGATTTAGGAACTTTAGGTTTTAGCTTAACCTGATGCTGTTGCGACGCGAAAATGTTCATCGCCTACAGGAACCACTGATTTCCGATGTGCTTATGAGCTTTCCGGTGGCCTATCAATAGAGATTCTGGGTTCTGTACCGGGGAAGCTTTTCTCTGAATGTGTCAGGGAGGTTTCCTAGGCATACCCTTGTTGTTGACTATGCCATTTGAGTAGGGCTTAGGTTGGGGACGTTGTCCTCGGGTCTTTGCGTGCCTTTTCACTTGACTAGTAGTGGAAGGGTGGATTTAATTATATCATTGAATTCACTTTTATCCTCTGCTTTTCAAGTAAAGGAGATTCGCACGAAGTTTAAGAAGAGACCTTGAGAGATTTGTCCGAGGAGAGCTCCTCGGAAGACACTGAGAGGGACAACACTTCCACGCCTCCTGATGTTGGGGAAATGCCTATTTCGAGGACCACCGTTAAGGAATGATTTGTGGCCGAGCCAGGGGAGCACGCCTCGCTTATCTCCTCTTACACTGGGGATGTATTTACGATGGTGAAGGCCAAAGAAGAATGAAGGGTCTACTTCCCCAGAGAAGATGATTGCATATGCTTTCCGTACAGGGAGAGGTTCCCCATGTACGAATATGTTTTCAAGGATATAGGGCTGAGGTTGCCCTTTTTCAGATTTCTAGAGGGCATTCTTTGTGCATTTAGACCTGGCGCCCTTGCAGCTGCACCCAAATTTTATTGCCTTTATACGAGCATTCGAGCTAGTATGTGAGTATTTGAAGATTGGAGCTACTCTCCCCCTCTTCTTCACAGTCTTCCACCTCCAGCGTTAGGTATCAGGGAGGAAATTTAGCCAGGTCTCCCTGAAGCAGGGGAGAAAGTTGTTCAAACCGTTTTCTGAGTCCATCATGACTTTAAACGAAAGGTTATATGTTATTGAGCCCGTGTCGGAGGCGGCCATCAACTCAACTTTCGTCTGGGAGGTCTCTACGGATGAGGACAGGGATAACATGGTGGACGAGCACGACAAATAGGTTTCTTAGAGGCTGTTCTAGTTTCCTTTTTGATGGAGTGGGGCCTATTTTATCCGCTCAACCGACGAATACATCGCCAGTCCTCATCAGCTAAGGGATGATGATCAGGCCAACTATGCCAAGCTGGTGGCTTTTATAGACGGCTTTCTCCCCGCCCAATGCGTGACTCGTGCTGGGAAGATTATTTACGAGGAAGATCGGGGACCTCAGGTGGAGGCCCGATATATTAACATGAAAGAGCTCCTCGAGTGTAGCACTCGCGCGAGGGCTCTAGAGCTTCTGGGTAGTATTTTATTTCCTCTTAGTGTATCTGAATTGCTGTTTCCTTCGTGTACTTACGTGTCAGTTATTTTGCAGGTAATATGTTTTCTTCTCAGGAGCGAATGATGAAGAATGCTCAAAGAAAGATGAAGGGAGGTGTGACAATAGGGAAATCTATCTCATCCAACAAGCGGCTCCTCCTCAGACCAGGTTGGGGACCTCCTGGTCCACCCCACCTGCTGCCCAGTCGTCGTTGCTGCCTGTAAGTTGAGGCTTAAACATTCATGTCCGAACGAGGTTGTGGACATCAGCAGGGAAAGAGATAAAATCTGGTTCGAGTTCCCTCCATGCCCGCATAACAAGAGGTTCTTTGAGGGCTCTTCTTCGGGAATTCCTCGGGCGGAGTCCCAAAAGTTCAAGGAGATGGATCGTTCGAGCAAAAGGACCATTCTCGGTTAGGACGCTTCCGCTCTGATGAGGAGGGTTCCCACCACGAATCTAAGCTAAAGAAAGCTCAGGTTGCGGTGGCGGCCCTGGAAGAGAAGGCTAAAAAGTCTTAGGAGGAGCGGAAAAGGGTCGTCGAGGAGGTTGTGAAGAAGTGTAGGGAAGAGATGTCTGTGGAGAAGAATGTCCTTTCCGTCCAAAAGAAAGATGTCGAAGACATGTTCGAGCAGTTGAAAGCCACTGCTGCCCCTACCGAGGATGGAAACAAGGATGTGAAGAAGCTGACTACCCGGGTGGAGCTGGTCGCACATATTACCCAGGCCGAGGACGATTGTGCGACCATTGGCGAGGAAGGCTTTTAAAACATCGTGGATCAGCTGAAGATAGTGACGATTATGTGACCACTGAGGGCACCGGGTTTCTCTATACTGTTAAAGGCGGTAGGATAGTCGTCCCCGACTTCCTTTAGACCGGTGAAGAGCATGCACAGGCAGCCCAAGAGGATCTTCAGCAGGCAGAGCAGTGAACTCTCTTTTGTTTATACCTTTGGCCTGCGTGCCATGTTCATTTGTAATCTTATTTTTGCGGGGTTTGGCCCCTTTGTAATGTAATACGCACAATTACGGTCCTTGCAGACGTTTTATGTTAATGTTTATTTTTATGTATGTGTAATACCCCAAATTTTACCCTTACATTTAGTCAGGCATTTCGCATACCATCTCCTATGAACATTTGCTAACCACTAACAAGTCATGGAGGTGTCTGTTTTGCAGATTTGGTCCTAGGGGTATTTTGGTCATTTCACGCAAATTCTACTAATTTCTTGAAAACGGGCTGTTATTACGTTCTGAGGCATTTATTTGCCATTTGGGTCAAGGTGCCAGTATGTTTTGTCAGAAATATGATTGGACTCGGGGCCGTGCTTTGTTTGATTCTGAAACATTTCCAAACAGTTTTGTTTCCTTTTATAAAGTTGGGTTGAAAAGGAAGTGGATACTGTTAAGGTTATTTTGAGAAGTGATGTGATCAACGAGGTTTTAATGTGAATTTGTTTGGATATAATCATATGGCGGGATATCATTTATAAAAGGCAAAGGAGAGGTTAAGTTTTAATAGTTGTGAGCTTTTATTCATGAATGTTCATAAGCTACAAATCAAAGTTGAATTTAAATAATTTATGGATGATTATTCATGGATATTTAAATTCATAATTGAGAAAATAGAAATGAATATTTACTGGATTTTATTTCATAAACATCTAGAATTACAAGTTGAAATGGAAGTAATTTTTGGATTTTATTCATGATGATCTTTCATTTACAAAAGGATTATACATTTACAATAAGTATCTATTCTAGGTCCTAAAGTCCTAAAAAGAGAAAAAACTACAAGTTTTCTTCATTGGTCCTCCCTTGAGTTCTTCACGCAACTCTTGATCACCTGAAAAAAATAGAAAAACAAACAATATAGAAAAAAGGTTAGAAGTTTCTTGACACTCTCAGAACAGTGTCATCATCGAGTGCCGGGAGTGGCACAACCGAAGCTGCGTCCTACCCCCGTTACCGATCCGCGCCGTGGGCGTCAGATCAGACTGATACGAGAATAAGGCAACATAGGCAAGTTTTGACTCAAACCCGGATGCCGGCAGGTCTGAGTCACCTTGGTTTCAAAACTTCCAACACCTGAAAAGCCACAAGCGTCATCAGCATAAACAAAACCAGGAAGGGGCTCGCGCCAATACAGATATGAATAGCCACCAAAGGAAACAAATCTGTACCAAACAGAATGAAGACCCAGGGTCCAGCAGAATGAAAATCAAGTTCGAAATAGAACAAGAGAAGCCAAACTATGGCATCAAGTTGCACAAAAAGAAAATAAACCATCAAACGATGCAAGTTCATGTGCAAAGGTCCTACCAATCTGTCATAACACTCAGCAGGCTCCAAAGAAGCACAACAGGATCAAACATGGTTTAGCAACATGTTCAAAAATCAGACCGTCACGAAAACCGAACCAGTTTCAACGGCACGCAACACATAAGCCCTGTTATCAGACAACAAAAGCCAACAACAATAATCTGAATGTCAGGCCATCAAACTTGGTTCAAGATCAAAGCAGATAAGTTACAATGTTAGCAGTATCTAAAATCAAACAGCCCAATATCTCGTCACAAAGAAATCAGTAACAGCGGCATCAGCCCAAACAACTTCAAGCTGCAACAAACTAACAAGTTCAAGGCTACAATCGACCTCCAACAGGCAGAACCAACATCAGCCACAACAAGCAAAGAGAAGCAACACGAGTTTCTACCTGCAATAACAAAGTAGTATCAGCTGTAAACATCACAGTGCAACAACAACAGGTTTTTTCACATCAACAATATCAGCTACGAGCAAGCATCATTCGCAAGCACCAACATTGCAACAATAGCCTCTAACAAACGGTTCAGATTCACGAATCATCATCACCGTTTCAAGTTCCCCCCGACAATAGCAATTTCTGAGCTACAAACAATAGCAGCAACAGATATCAGTTGCAAACAACGCCGAGTGCAACACAGCGAGCAACACCAGTTCAACATCTGCAGGCATCAATTGCAAGCAAAACAAGTCGACTAGCATCTGCAAACAATTTCAAGAGCAACCATTAACACCACAACATCAACATCTGCATCAACAAGTATGGCAAGCTTCTGCACACGGCGACAATGGTCAGTGCATTTTAACGATAGCAAGACAGCACAATAGCAGTTCAAAAGCACATCAAAAGGATCCAACACTATAGCCGTATCAGTCTACGCCAGATTCGAAACTCAGTGATATCAAATTAGGACCAAAACCAATAAACCCACAGCGACATTGAAAATTGGGTAACCAAAATATGCATCAAAAGAATCACATCAGTAAAAAACGATGCCCATAGTATCAAAACGGTCCCTATCAGAAGAATTGAGTTAGAGTAAATCAGAGAAGAATGATTCAGTTCATCACGAAGCAGTTCAAATGGAATCAGAAATAAATAATCCAGTTAACCAAAACGAAACAGATATCCAACAGAACCAAATTTGAATATGGATACAAGCAATTTCCAAATCAGTATTCAATCAAATACTGGGAATTTGAGTCCGTAAGTCTGAAAGGGAAAGAAAAGATCTAATCAGAAAAGTAATCAAGCAAATCAAAGCAAACCCAACGAAATCCAAATCAGAGTACAACCGTTCAAAGTCCAAAAGGAGGATATAGGCAAATCGAAAATGGACAGAATCCCAATCAAATTGAAATAGTATCAGGTTCACAAATCCACAAAAATCAAATCATGTCTCAAAATCATATCTCAGAAAAAGAGCAGCAAATCAGATCAAAGGCCCAAAAGAATGATTGAAAAAAAGTATATAAAAAGGGATGATTTCACCTCAGAGGAAGAACCCGAACGAATGAGAGAAAACCCTAACGGACAATCGCATGTCAAACCCTAGTAACCGCGAGAGGGAGAGAGATTAAAACTAATCAACCGCGAGCAAGACCGCCTTCACCATTCATCAACGGCGGGCAATCGAAGCTCTAAGCCTCAGCTCACTTCATCATCGGCCGTTTTCACCGTAACTCCGTCGTAAATGTAAGCCATGAAATGTTTTCCTCAAATGTTTATGTTTGGTTTCAGGTTACCGAAAGATGAGCAAAGCGAAAGAATGAGGAAGATGGGAGAATCGCAGCAAACTGAATACGAGAGACAGAAGCAATCGAGAGAGATGAAGAAGAAAGTCAAAACGGCGCCGCGAATGGTTTTTGGGTTATGAAACCCTAGAAATGTTCTTGTCCCATTTACTTCCACCAGGTTGGGTCCGGGGTGGTGACCGGCCCAACCCTCTTTTTTTATTTTTGTGTTTTTTGTTTTTTTAAAAATCTGTTTTAACCTTTAATTTGTTTTTAAGTTATTTTTTTAAAAAAAACCCATATTATTTTATGATAAAAAAAAATAAAAAAAACCTTTTTATAAATAAATTAAAGAAAAACTTCTTTTTATAATAAAGTTAAAAAGCTCTTTTAAAATAAATAACGCAAATAAATTTTTTATCTATATAATAAAAAAAATCTTTTTCAAAATAAATAATTTAAAAATCATTTTAAAATATATAAGTTAAAGTTTTTAGATTAAGTTTAAAATATTTTAAAAGTTAAACATTGCTCTTTCTTTTATTTTTTTAATTAACATCTTTCCTTTAAATAAAAACCTTCAGTATTGTATTCTTGCCCAATTACTGGCTAGCTTTGTTTACTAATGGTGTTCATCTTTTGCAGCTCTACTCTTGCGTGGTGTTTTATTTAAGTTTCATTTTTTTTGTAACTGCTTCCCGGTTGTAACCTCGCGAACCCTAATAATCGCGCTTACGTTTCCGCATTTAAAATTCTGCTGATGTATGATTTAAAATTTCTCACACTTTCATCGTTATTAATCTGTCACTACACCCAGCCGAAGGATAGGTCTAGCGTTTGACCGCCGTGTCAATAGTCCTCACCTTCAACCCTTACACCTTTTCAACCCTAAATTTTCACAAATGCCTCGCCGCAGGCAAAATTACAACTTTACCCCTAGCATTAGGTCAAAGAGCCGCCGCGCTCATTTTAGGGTTTCCCGCCGCGGAATCCCTAACCTAATTTAACCCTAATTACAACTTAACAATTCAACGTAGAGATTCGGAGTTCCTACACTCCACGTAAGCGTGTCCTTAAGACATGTTTATTCCCCGTGAGACCTTGACCACAGTCAAGAAGTTTCTAACCTCCCTATTAAGGGGAACTACGATTACTCTGATTCCATTCCCGTAAGGATACGTAGGCACAAGATGCGATGTCTTGCCGAGTAAACTTAGAATTAACCCCTTAGGTCTCCTTTCTCACTTTTAACCCTTTGTACATATACCTTAAGCAAATAAATAAAGCAAATAGTAAACCTTTGAACAAAAGGTTCCTGTAGAGTACTACAGAAGTTTAGGGTGCTAATACCTTCCCTAAATTTAACCAACCCCCGAACCCTAGATCTTTCCCCGCATTGTGTTTACGATGCAAAATAGGTTTTCCCTCTTTTGACCTTTTCCTTCGGATAAATCAAAGAGCGGTTGTGAATTGAATTGCGATTCAAACTCATTAATAGTTTGTGATCCTATTTCCACCGCAATAGTATGTTTATACTTTGTTTAATTTTTTTCTAAGTGTCATACGCTGCCTAACGCTCATTGTATAAGATACCTTAGTGGTTGATTGTTAAGTTTCGGGGTATGCTCGATAAATGATGTTCGACAGTGAGGGGAACTGGTCGAGAGGCTTGGGTAGTTTCCGGGCATGGGAGAGAAACTCAGGTCGCGTTTGTGGCCTGAGTTCGCGGCATAAACTTCCCATAGCGAGTTGGGCGTTCTTTCTTTCAGATACTTCGAAGGCGACATGCTCGGTCGGGGGACCGCCGTCGGGCATGGGTTTTGTTTCTTCTTGACTAAAACCCTGCTTAGATTTACGTTGGTGGTGCAACGCTTATACCTGGGCACACACTAATGGTCGATACATAATGTTTGTCGCGTGGGCGAAACATACCAACAGTAAAGGCCTTAGCTATAATATTGTTTCAGCTTTTCGGTGTTCCATGATCGAGCGAGTTCTTCCCCGTTAACGTGTTCTAGGTAGTAGGCCCCTGATCTGTCACCATTTCTATGTTGTTTCCCACAATTATTCGACATCTAATCCACAAATTGGTAATGTTTATGTTAGTCTTTTTATTGTTTTTGAATAAAATTTACTGTCTTCATGTTTTTCTCGGGTCGTATGTTTTTCTAGTGATTTTGTTATATTTGGTGCATTTTACGCGTTTGGTAGTGGTCTTGATGATTTCAGGTTCATATGGAGAAAGGCAAAGGACTCGGGGTGAAGAAATAGGAGATTCAAGAAAAGTTGGAGGAGTTTTTCAAGCAATTCAGTGGCCTGACACGACCACCTGTGTTACCTGACACGGGTCGTGTTGGAGGAGAAAGCAGGGGGCTGACACGGCCCGTGTCAGCAAGTCTGACATGGTGATTTATTTGATCAGTGGAATAGGGAGCCAACACGGCTGCCCTTGTCAGCTGACACGGCCCGTGTTAGCTTGGGCGTTTCATCCCCCAACTTCCTATCATATTTGACTGTTTTGACCCCTCAGGGTATATTCGGAATTTCCTGACTTCTGTCCCTGGATTCCCCCTCCCCCCTACAATGCTAGAGGGTGTCCTTAAATTGTTATTATATTGATATTATTTCCATGTGAATGACATAAGCACTTATTTTATTAATCAAGTTTTATCGTTCAAAGATTTTATAACTTTTTCAATCGGACAAATTGATTTAGCTTTACGGTTAACCTTAGGTCGGAAAAACCATTGTTAACACAATTTGATCGATAATGCCTCAGTAGATATTTCCTATGACTAGGATTACCCTGTTGCACTTGAATATTGCTAAAACCATTTTCAATGCTTGATTTCAAATTGATTATCTATGGAAATAGTAAATTGATTATGATTTTAAAGGTTTTCTCACTGAGGCTTTAGGAGTGAACAAAATTAGCAGTAAAAAACTTGATAAAATTGTGGTTATGTTTAAGAAATAAGGATTGATATTTTTGCAAGGAAATTCATAAACTGCCCCTAGTATACCCTCATATCTTGTTGAATCTTATTCATTAGTTTTCTTTATTTTAAATATTGTCTTTTATCATATCCAAACCAAATCTAAAAACCCCAATTGATTTTTGTTTAATTGAATTCAAATTACGCTTATATTGCCTAATGCAGTCCTCGAGATCGATACTGGGGATAAATTCTTTATTTTAACTACAATCGTCAGAATAGTACACTTGCTATTTTACCGATCAAGTTTTTGGCCCCGTTGCCGGAGACTGCCAAAATATAAGCTAAATTTTATTCAATTGAAATTTTGTTGCTCTGCGGCTAAATTTTCTTTTTTTAGATTTATTTCTATTCTAACTAATATTTGTCTAATATGTGTATGCGAGGAAAGCCCTTAGCTGAGTTTCTTTTTGACGCAGAACCCGAAAGATCACTGTACACGAGACACCGTCAAGCGAAACAAGCAAGACTGGAAACGTCAGAAGAAGAAATTTCGGTTCATTCTGAGCATTCTGATTCAGATTCCAACACAGACGTATAGGCACAACTAGAAGGAGTTAGAATGGCTGAAATTCCACCAGTAGAAAGACTTCTGGGTGGTTATGGAGGAGAAAATGCTCCAGCAGGTCGGTTGACCATCGTGAATCAACCAGTTAATGTAGAAAACTTCCAACTGCACCGACAATAATCCGTCAGCTTGAAAAGAGATCTTTTACTAGAAAAATCAATGAAGATGCAAATAAGCATTTACAGAGGTTTCTTACGATGAACAGAACATTGAAAATTGAGGGGCAGTTCATATTAAACCGCCAGGGTACAGATTTTCAGACTATCCCACAGAGCGGCCTGCAGGCCGGGGCATAACAGAGGTGAAAGAATTGTTCTTCTCAGTGTCATCAGAGTTACTCAGAGCTACTTGAGCAGATTCAGCCGATCTTCAAGTTTGAGACAAATATCGGGAAGTCGTGCTGCCCTCCATTGACCCTTCTACTAGAAGCCGTGAATTCGGACAGGGTATTGTCCAGCATCAGGAGTGTATGACCTATCACGGATGTACAAAAGCCCCAGCCTACTTGGCGCGTTCGGTTATCCCCAGTAAAGTCGTACATCCGAGAATCAGTAAATCTGGGGCAATCAGGTCGAGATTTGGCAAATCTCTCGTAGCTATGGGCACTGCTCCACGAATCAGTCGACCAGGGGCAAAAGATTATCGCAAGACCGGGGCAGAACACCCTAAAAACAAAAGATGTCGTTGGGACATTCTTTTGGGGTTTGACATACAGAAACAGTTCAGATCTAACCGTCAGGGTACAGAGATCGAAGAGTCCTAACTAGAAGCTCGTAACGAAAAGACTTGATCATTATGTGAAGTGAATCCCCACGCAGGTCGCGCTTCTGAGATGACAATGTTCCTTACTAAAGAAGGATCAAATTCCCCAGCTAGTCGTAGCTTATCCAAAGGACATTCTCCAGTAAAGTCGTTTACCCTCAGCAGAATTGATGACTCCAAGATCGAAGGTTGTATTCAGACAGTGTGGATCCCCCATCCCGAGCAGAGTGGTTTAGCCTCAGAAGATTAATCTCCAACTTGTTAGCCTCAAATAGTCTACCCTTTGCAGTAGGGTCATTTACTCTCCCCAACGGATGCAACTAATTTTCCCCAAGAGAGTCGTTTCGTCCTCAGCGAAGTTCTCTCTTTTCAGCAAGTGTTTTCTTTCCTCCCAATGGAAATCGAAGGTTAAGAAAACTCTCCCCGACAGAGTTGGTGGTGTGTCCTGGCATTTATTTTGTCGGAATACCGTGTGATACCCGTTCACTCCCCAGCAAAAGTCCAATTTTCATTGGCACGGGTAAGCTCCCCAGCAGAAGTCCAATCATGATTGGCGCATTCAGTTACTCCTCAGCTAAGCGGGCTTTGCTCTTCCAGCATTTATTTTGCTGGAATAATTTTGTGGCACCTGGTTACCCCCAGCGGAGTTGGCGTTGTCTTCAGCATTTATTTTGCTGAAGCGGTTTCTGTATCCCAGCAGTTTGAGTCTGCATTTGCATCGGCATATAGTGTCATACTTGCATCCACCAAATAAAAAACGCGTAGCATTTCCATGTCGAATGGAGCATTACGCCATTGTCAAACATATGCATTCTGAAACATAAACCAGGTTGGTTAACCATTTGTTTTCAAGTGTTGTTTCCCTTACAGGTGGAGGGAGCTCTTGCTCAAATTAATTACCAAACATTCAGGATCTCGGCGTGAGACATTCAACGATAATGTCAGTTTTGGCATTATTCCCCACAGAGTTGCTTGATTAAGTTTCTCTTACCCTTCCAGAGGAGTATTTCTTCAAGGTTGCTGTTATAACAATATCAAAAGATTTCGTGAATTGGTTTTGGAAGTTGTCTGGCAGTGTGGATTCAAAAAATCCCCGGTAGAGTCCTTCTCAGATTTGCTGCCACGTCAACACTGGAAATTGGAAGATTAGACTCAGATTGTGTTACCCATGTGATTGATGGAGCTAGCTGCTGCAAAGACAGGCAAAAAAGCTGTACCAGAGTATTACCCGTAGCAGAGACGGAGATATTTTCCTGTATTCGACAGAGTATTACCCGTAGCAGAGACGGAGATATTTTCCTGTATTCGACAGAGCATTACCCGTAGCAGAGACGAAGATATTTTCCTGTATTTGACAGAGTATCTACCCGCAGTGGTGGCGGAGTATTTCCCGTGTTGACGGAGTCGTTACCTGTGTTGACAGAGATTTTACCCGTGTTGACGGAGTCGTTACCCGTGTGGACAGAGATTGTTACCTGTGTTTAGACAGATGATTTTCCCGTATGGATAGGCGGATGAAGTTTCCTGTGTTTAGGCAGATGATTTTCCCGTATGGATAGACGGATGGAGTTTCCTGTGTTTAGACAGATGATTTTCCCGTATGATAGGCGGATGAAGTTTCCTGTGTTTAGGCAGATGATTTTCCCGTATGGATAGGCGGATGGAGTTTCCTGTGTTTAGGCAGATGATTTTCCCGTATGGATAGACGGATGAAGTTTCCTGTGTTTAGGCCGATGATTTTCCCGTATGGATAGGCGGATGAAGTTTCCTGTGTTTAGGTAGATGATTTTCCCGTATGGATAGGCGGATGAAGTTTCCTGTGTTTAGGCAGATGATTTTCCCGTATGGATAGGCGGATGAAGTTTCCTGTGTTTAGGTAGATGATTTTCCCGTATGGATAGGCGGATGAAGTTTCCTGTGTTTAGGCAGATGATTTTCCCGTATGGATAGGCGGATGAAGTTTCCTGTGTTTAGGCAAATGATTTTCCCGTATGTATAGACGGATGGAGTTTCCTGTGATTAGACAGAAATGTTTCCCCAGCGAAAGCGCCGGGATTTTTCCGTGATGTGAGTCCTGACGTGGACAGATTTGTGTTTATTCGTGATTTGGCGAAATTTGGGTCCAAATGTGGACAAGGTTACTCCTGTGACAATAGAATCTCTATTCGTGTTGACGAATTTGTCTCTCTTCTTGTGTTGATAAGGTTAGTCCAGTTGTGGACAGAGGTGTTTTGCGAAAAGTGCTCAGTGCCTGTGGCGTTACATAGGTGGTTGAAGTTGAAATCATAATTATCAGACGTCGGATCAGTTGTTGCTGTAACAACCAGATTCAGTTGGTGGATGTCGTTCCCTAAACAGTTGGGCGGTTTATTTCTGCGGTTGGCAAATTTCCGGGTTCTTAGTATTCAACCGTCTCGTACCTCGAATGTTTGAAGGCCGTTCGCGCTTCACCCAGTCGGGTCCAAGTCGCTTGAATAGGGGCAGCTGTTGCACCCTAAAATTTGCTCAACCTACTTCACTTGGTTTATGTTTCAATTGCATTGTCATTTGCATATTAGGTCATGTACATAATTAATTCATCTGCATAGCATAGCATGGGCAAATCATCCAACAATGGACCAAGTACTATTCTTATCTCTATGAGCCTATCAAGAGGTTCTTATTCAAATTCAAGCACATCCAAGTCATCAGAAAGAAATTGAAATCTGAGAAGTTAGTGGATCAAGCAGTGGATCTATCTCCTATCTCTAGGGTATTTGAAGATCATCAAAGAAGTTATGAGCAAGGAATTGAGGTCATGGAGGGTATATAGACATCATGGAAGACATAGAGAGTCATTTTGAAAGTGAGACAAGTCATTGATATGATCACAAGAGTTGCAGTTGAAGACAGTCAACTAGGGTTTCATCTGGGTCAACCCTAGGTCAAATGCTTGATTGAAAGGCATCAAGGTCTATTTGAGAGATGTGGGGTTCATCATTTGACATAAAGATATGGATGTGGTGTTGTGCCAAGAAGGAATCAAGAGAAATCAAGAAGAAGAGAGGTTTCTAAATTAGGGTTTCTGTGTAAAATCCCCTGGTTTAGGTCAAACTTCCAAGCAAGATAATTCAAAATTAAAGCTTCCAATGGATCCTTGGCCAACATGAAACTTGTAGAGGATCTCAAGACCTTTAATTTGAGTGGTGGAAGACATCAAGGAGATTTATAGAACTCAAGTTATGGTCCTTGCAAGTTACAGGTCATCTGAGGCATCTGAAATTTTGTCTGTGAAAGTTACTTGTCTTCCAAGCAACTTTTACCCATCAAGGAGCTTTCAAAGGGATTTATGGTCAACATGAGAGTTGTTCCTCATGATCTTAGATTTCTAGAAAGGTATGGTATTCCTTCATATGATTTGTGGAACTCTACTTATGACCTTGGCAAGCAAAGGGTATTTTGGTCATTTGAGAATTACAGGTCATTTCAAGCATATGCCTAAAACTCATACAAGGAAGCTTCAAATGAAAAACTTCACAACATCAAAGTTGTTCCAAATGACATTTTAAGTCTAGGAAAGTGGTCATGGTAGTTGGAAAATGCTCATAATCCAAGATTGCAAATTTGGTCAATTAAAAGGTGAATTTAATGAATAAAAGTGACTTAAAAATGAGATTTTTCATAACATGTCCAAATGGGATGAAATTATAGGTCATTTTGATTGGAAAGAATGTTTTAAGACCATTGGCAATAGTGGATTTTTGAGTTTAGTTCAAAGTTTGAGAGTTATCATTGGCTTGCTTATGATTAAAGTGACACATGCCAAAACACAAGGGATTTGTGTACAAGAAGTTTCTAGCAATTTCTAGATGTTTCCATGGGCATCTATATAAACCCTAGAGCTGATCCATGAAGGGGTTGCACTTCATTTTGATCCAAAACACCTAGTTTCATTCTCTCTTGCATTTTTGCAAATTCATTCAAACCCTCCCAATTCTTCATCATTCTGCAAGATTATTGATCCTACCATACTCCATGATCATCATTGATCACATCCCAAGCAAGATCTGAGTGTATTGAAGCCATAATCGTGTGCTACAAGTTTATCATCCAAATTGCAAAAGGAATTGGTTACAAGAATCCAAGGTGTTTAAGCAAGAACAAGTGCATACAAAATCAAGATCTTGGTCTATTGATTGCTATTGGAGCATTGCTGAGCTTGAAGTGGTGATTTCATCCATCTGTTTTCAACTTTACACCAGGTTAGTATTTCTATCGAATTGGCTTGAATTAGGTATTATGATGTAGAATTATCAGGTTAGAACTGTTAGGAATAAGTAGATGATCAATTCCAGTGAGTTTGAGAGCATTTCATGGAGGTTGATATGTGAGCACACCAACTGTTTGGACTTGGAACTCTCTTAATATTGAGTGTTAGCACTAGGTCTTTAGCTTGTGGTAATCAGTGATGTTTGGTGGTTGTTTTGATGCCAAGAAATTGGAGAAAGAAGAAGTTGAAAGTTGGAGTATCATGGAAGAGTGTGCTATCGGGTTTGGTTTTCTAGGGCGTGCTAGGGAGAATTAGTGATATATTATTGTTCAGCTTGAGAATTGGAGCAACTTTGCTGTTTATAGAACTGGATTTCATTGAGGAACGAGTGAGAACGAGGAGGATGAAGTTTGATGCAAGTTGGAGAAGATGAGTCCAATGACGTTCGATCATTCGCAGACCCTTGACCAAGTCTCAGATCGCACGGCCTATGTTTAAAGTTGAAATGAGAAGGAAGAGTCTGAAGCCAAAACGCGTCGTTTCATTAAACGACTTTGCTGGGCTTAAGTGCACTCCTGCTATTTGCACCCCACTTGCCAGACCCATTCCCAATTGAACTGAGTTTTATTGCTTTTTGCACCGCGTGGCTATTTCTTTTTCTTTTGTTTTTTTGAGTTTTTCTGATCAAACTGGGCCCAGGCGCGCCTTGCTACGCGCACCCCCAGTCTGGGCCCATCATCCATTTTCCAATGCAGTTTCTTACTTCTAACACCCCCTCTCCCTTTTCTCCTATTTTTATTTTCTTTTAATTTCTTCAAATTTAGAAATTGCATATTAAATTGAATTTTATTGATTTTTAAGTGGTTGTTTTTGCATCTTTTTTCTATTTCTGTTAAGAAAATTGTCATGTAATAAAATTAGCATTTCATTTTAGTTTTGAATTTTTAGTATATTTTTCTTTTAAATAGGTTTTAAATGATGTTTAGTTTAATACTTGATCTTGTTGATTTTAGTTTAGCTAGATCCTTTTATATTTTGGACCCATTCTTTTTAGAGTACTTCACTTAGGACTTTAATTTTCATATGAGATTTAATTCATGATTTTAGGATTAAATTTTAGATGGTTTGTTTAGGTGTGATTAGGGGAATCAAAATTAGGGTTTAGATATAACATAGGTGTAATAAATCATTTCTTTTAGGAGTTGTAGTTTGAATTTTGGGGTATGGGACTATAGGGGTATTATGGGTAAGTAATAGATCCCTTAGAAAATGCTAGGAATTCCCCTATTATATTATACTATTACTATTAGTATATGCTTGTAATAGATTGATTGTGTAGTGTGCCCTCTCTAGGGTTATTATTTGACTGTGTGGGGTTTTGGGCCTGCTTGGGGTTGGGTTTGAGTGAAGACTTTGTTGAGGAAGCCATTGAAGACAACAGGAATGAAGACCCATTTCCAGAGTTGATGAGGAGTATATATTGCTGGCAGCTGTTGAAGGTTATAGGAACTAGGAGTTAGGTAGAGCTCTAGAATAGCAACTTGATTCACAAACATGGAAGGTCTTGTTTGCCTCCATCCCTCTCTATGATGCAGAGTCTCTCTAGGACACTCACCCCCTTCCTTTGGAAGGCTTGGTGATAGTGTCTAAGAGATAGAACTCTTGAGAGAAACATTTTACATGTTGTTAACAGTCTGTTTGCCACCTTTGGTGGTCAACTAACTGTTTAACATTCCAGTTCATCCTCTTAACTGATACTCATCTTGGAGAGTGAGACTTGAAGAAAAGCCCTGAAGGATTGAAGATAGAGACCTTGCTTGAAGGCTGTGAAGATAATGACTGATGCTTGCTTGAAGCCTGTAGATGGTTGTAGATGACTTGAAGACAGATGTTGATGAAGATTGTTGTTTGCTGTTAATAATTTTTGATGTATTGTTTGAATTTCCTGGACTGTATTGTTTGCCATTTAACCTGTTAGGTTGAAAGCGAATTTCGTTCGCTTTTGCCTGTTGTTTTCTAGGTTCGAGGTTGAGTGGGACTCCCTTGCCTCGCTTGTATTGTTGCATCCATGCATTTTACTGCTTTATTGTATATGTTATTGTTTCTGTTTCCGTCTATTCCCTTAGGATCTCTGTTTTTTCTCTGCGCAAGAGAGGAACATGATAGACATTAGGTCTTAACCCATGCATGATAACATTAGGTTAGTTTGATTCCCTTTGCAACCATAGGTAGAGTTCTGTCTCTTCTTTCTCAAAACAAACAGAAAAACACAATAAGATTTCAAACACAATAAAAGACACTTCTTCCGTAAAAGAATGTGAACTCATCAAAACGTCATTTTTGTCCGCTTGGACCGGTAATCAGAAAAACCCTTTTTTAGAAGGAGATAAAAACAATCAAGACAGACTTGTGTCGTGCGTGGCCCGAACTACATTTGCTCTGATCTTTCATGCTGTATGAAAGTACGTAGGCATAGGATGCGGTATCCTAGCGAGCAACCTTCCCCTCCTTTCCCGTAGGTAGGCGAACTACGTTGACTCTGATTTCTCGTTCCAGACGGGAATACGTAGGCATAAAGTGCGATACTTTGTCGAGTCATTTTATTTTCTTTTAACCCCAGACCTGTAGAGTAGATAGAATAACAATCTGTACCAGAAAACAAGCGTGGATCCCGTTGAGTACGACGGACGTGAGAGGTGCTAATACCTTCCCCTTGCGTAACCGACTCCCGAATCCAGGATTTGGTTGCGATGACCATTCCTTTCCCCATTTTGCGGTAGGTTTACCTCGAGCGTTTCCTTTCCCTCCGTTGGGATAAATAACGCACGGTGGTGACTCTTCTGTTCAGCCGGCGCCGATTTTCGCAGTAGCGATAGCTGGCGACTCTGCTGGGGATCTGCGATAGTTCCCTATGCATTTGGGATCCAACGTCCCTCAAGAGAGTCAATCCTAGCGCTTGTTTTCCCGTCGAGGATTTTGTATGGATTTATATTTCTATCATTTACTTTCAGCATTATATTATTGTTATTATTGTTGTATTGGGGTTGTGACGGGTGTTCTATGATTGAGAGATAAGCCGGACCTGGGCTTGAGTGCACCTAGAATTAGAGTGGAAAGTAGTGGGCGCACACATGCTTTGCATGTCCTAGTGTCCTGCGAAATTCACACTTAGACGAGGTTCTTCTGGTTGACCTCTTGTCCTACCCTTTGGGTGGCTCGGGTTGCTGGTTAGTTGGATTGTCGACTCTGGGAACCGATCATTTGGAAGTTGGCTAAGTGAGGCCTCTTCAGGATTTGATGATGCCACTCCTTCTGGGAATCGTATCATCAACCCTGAAAGTCTGTGACGCCGACGACCGCATAGGATGCCGTACCATTGTCAGTTGCTAGGACACCTACCTGTGAGAGGGTTTGGGGCTATGCAGGTAACTTGACTTCCAGATTACCGGTTTTCTTGATTGAGATTCAGTGATATGTGAAGGCAGCTTTACAGGGTCTGTTGAAGACCAGGTTCGAGCAGTGTTTTGGTTTGCTGACACCAGGTTCAAGCAGTGTTATGGGTCTGACTAAGACCAGTATGGTGGATTCGTCTCAGCCAGGGGCACTTGGTCCCTTGTGTGTTCATTTTGCATTGTTGCATTTCAGTTTGCATTCGCATTTCATTTTGCATATTCATCCTCATCCGGAACAGGGAGCTTACCCATTTTTGTCCGCTTCATCAGTTGATTCCCCGACATTCGCATTGGACTTGAGTTAGTATTGGGATAGATCATGGCTTCAGGAGAGCAGAACTTGGTTATTACTCGGGCGGAGTTCGAATTGTTGGAACACCAGGTGAGTCAGATCAGGGAAGACATCACAGCTATGCATAGAGGAGATAGCAATGGTCAAAGAGCTCAGATGAGCAATGTTGCTCAGCCTGTGCAAACCCCTGTCAGAGGTCCATGACGCAGAGTACCACAATTCCACTTTCTCTACGCCAGATTCCCCAAAGATTTTGCCACCTCCAAGAGTTGTTCCGCAGGTTAATATTCAGGACCCACTGACTGCTGAGTATATGGGAAGACTTCAGACGTTGGAAGACCAGATTGCTGCCTTGGTGAATAAGAACACTCTTGATCTGAATGTTGCGAGCATGTGTTTGGTTCCAGGTCTTGTGTTGCCTCCAAAGTTCAAAGCGCCCAATTTCGAGAAGTACAAAGGGGATATCTGTGCGAAGCTACATTTGGTTATGTTCTGTCGGAGAATGACTTCGTTCGTGCATAACGAAAGCTGATGATTCACTGCTTTCAAGATAGTCTGACTGGGGCATCTCTGAGTTGGTATATGCAGTTAGAGAGTGATCAGATCCGATCATGGGCGGATTTAGCCGATGCTTTCCTGAAGCAGTATGACTACAATCTTGATGAGGCTCCTAGTCGCATGCAGTTGCAAGAATTGTCTCAAAGGAACGATGAACCTTTCAGGAAGTATGTTCAGAGATGGAGAGAATTTGCTGCCAGGGTGAAGCCGCCGCTCCTAGACCGAGAGTTAATGAGCATGTTTGTACACTCCCTGGAGAGCCCGTACCTCGAAAGAATGCTTGGAGTTACGTCAAACAGTCAGGCTAGTGAAGCTGAATCTCTTTATGACTATCATAATGAAGAAGGAGTTGTGATCAATGCAATCATGTCAGATGTTGGATCTCCTCGAGATGGAGTGGTGAAATCTGTTGGATCAGTATCTCCTGTGGCTTGTTACGCTGGACAGACCACTATGCCTGGGGCACCCTATCAGGAACGTTATGTCGCTCCTCATGCTAATCAGCGAACTCGTGGCCGAGGTTATCAGAATCAGCGTCAGAATCAGAATCGACCTCGCAACAATTTGGAACGAAGGAAAGCTCCTTCTCACCCAGTGCCTATGCCGTATAGCCAGCTGCTACCATCTTTGATCCAGAGTTCTTTGGTGGAACCTAAAGTTCTTAAGCCAGTTCCAGAACCTTACCCTCCTGGGTACAATCCCCACGTTCAGTGTGGTTACCATGGTGGATCTCCGGGGCATTCAACCGAAGATTGCAAAGCTTTTCAGGCGAAAGTGCAGCAGTTGATCGACAAAGGGTGCATTTCCTTTCCAGAAGGAGTTTTGTTTGTTCATGCCAACCTCTCAGCTGTCTAAGCTCGTAGATTCAGAGGGTCCTTTTTAAGAAGCCAGTGGTCCAAACAGGTGGGCACCCTCAGCATTGGCAGTCCTCGGACTTTTTATCATTTGCATTTGTAGTTTCTTTTCTGTTAGTTACTACTTGCTGTTAAACATTGCTTGTTTCGAATGGTGATATTAATAAAGTGACTATGCATTTTTCTGAATTAATCATGTCGCTGTCGCTCATTTATTGCATTGCATTGACAATTGCATTTTATTTACTCCACTTTATCACTGTGATTAGCAAAGATTGGAGGAAGGATGACGAAATAAACTCATAACCGATGATCGTATGCTTTCAGATAAAACCTTGCCGATGACGTACAAGGCATTGTTTCAAATCCCCAAACACTGGAGATATAAGGAGTTAGTCCCTTGTTAACCATTTCGAGCCAGGAAGTAGAAGTTTTTTCGGACTTTTAAACCCTCACGTCTTAACCCGAGGCAGGGTAGTTGTCAGTCAGCTTGACCGAGCGTCCAAGTCTTATAGAGGAGTGTGGCCTTCCAAGAACGAACCAAAGTTTATTCCTCTCAAGAGGTCGCATCTCGCCAACCACAATGGCTAAACCTCACCAATCAGGAGTAAGGCAGTTACAATCCTTTCGGAGAAACCAAGACAATCAGTGTCACACGACTTTGTTCCAAGGAAAAAAAAAAGAGAAAAAGAAAGCCCGCTAAGTAAAAAGAAAAAGAAAAAGCTGGAAGGCTAATACTTAGGCAAAAATTAGGGCATCCCGCTGGACTTCAAAAGAAAAAAATCGAAAAGAACTCAAAGGGAGTCAGTCCAGGCAAAAGTTAGGGAATCGAAAGAACGAAAAGAAAGGATATCAAAAGAAAAATCCTCGAACAAGGACAAGGTCGTGTAGATATAGACACCGAAAACGAAAAAGGAGTAACTGTCACTCCGAAACCTTGTGAGTTCCTTAGCTATGGTCCTTACCATTCAACATACCTCTCGAAGAGGCGAGCGCTCGAGCCACGTTAACTGAACTTTAGGATCGGAGATCATCACGTAGAAGGGGTGGGTATAAATCATGATTTGAGCCAAACATCCTTTGTTTCACGAACCGTGAACCCGACCACGATACAACCCTTAAAAGACCTAATTGAGGTAGGGTTTATTCTGAAAGCGCATTACGATGAGGTTGAGTAACCTGACTCCTTTTTGATTTGCTAATCATATCCTTGTTGTATTTTTCACTGATCACGTAAGCACTACGTTTGAACTTTGGTTCATTCGTCACTCACAATCATGACACGTAAATGAGTGACAACACAAATTTTTTCAAAATCTGCATGAACACTGCATTAAAATTACCCTTCGGGACTGAACAATTTTACTTGCAGGTTAGTAGTTGACAGGAAAGAAATTCCACCAGGGAATAATCAAGCGGGACTGAATAATTCAGCAGTCTAGATCAGAATGGTGTATGTTGGGAAACCCTGTAAATCTGGGGCATTGACTTCCAGTGAGTTCGGAATCAATTAGTCTGAGGAAAAGTCCCGAAGCATCAGTTGATCACGGAGCAGTTGATCAGAAGCGAATCTTCTCGAGAGCCAATCAGGGGCAGTTATCCAGAATGCTATGTTTGATCAGGGCAGGTTAAGTCGCTCAACGCTCGTTCAGGGGCAAGTCACGATGTGGATAGTTGTTGAGTTAAGGGAAACACCGGGGTAAGCCACCGCAAGGTCGTATTGTAGCAAGGTGCTTTCGGTTCAGAGTGAGTTTTTCTGAGAACCAGATTGAGGCAAAGTCATTATAGACAGGGGCATGCCATCCCAAGAGTGCAGGGATTATTCTTTATTCGAGAGGCGTTCGATTCGAAGTATCTCGCGGAAGTTCAGAATGCTGGGGCAGTTCATATTAAACCGCCAGGGTACAGATTTTCAGACTATCCCACAGAGGGGCCTGCAGGCCGGGGCATAACAGAGGCGAAAGAATTGTTCTTCTCAGTGTCATCAGAGTTACTCAGAGCTACTTGAGCAGATTCAGCCGATCTTCAAGTTTGAGACAAATATCGGGAAGTCGTGCTGCCCTCCATTGACCCTTCTACTAGAAGCCGTGAATTCGGACAGGGTATTGTCCAGCATCAGGAGTGTATGACCTATCACGGATGTACAAAAGCCCCAGCCTACTTGGCGCGTTCGGTTATCCCCAGTAAAGTCGTACATCCGAGAATCAGTAAATCTAGGGCAATCAGGTCGAGATTTGGCAAATCTCTCGTAGCTATGGGCACTGCTCCACGAATCAGTCGACCAGGGGTAAAAGATTATCGCAAGACCGGGGCAGAACACCCTAAAAACAAAAGATGTTGTTGGGACATTCTTTTGGGGTTTGACGTATAGAAACAGTTCAGATCTAACCGTCAGGGTACAGAGATCGAAGAGTCCTAACTAGAAGCTCGTAACGAAAAGACTTGATCTTTATGTGAAGTGAATCCCCACGCAGGTCGCGCTTCTGAGATGACAATGTTCCTTACTAAAGAAGGATCAAATTCCCCAGCTAGTCGTAGCTTATCCAAAGGACATTCTCCAGTAAAGTCGTTTACCCTCAGCAGAATTGATGACTCCAAGATCGAAGGCTGTATTCAGACAGTGTGGATCCCCCATCCCGAGCAGAGTGGTTTAGCCTCAGAAGATTAATCTCCAACTTGTGAGCTGTACTCAGACAGTCTACCCTTTCCAGTAGGGTCATTTACTCTCCCCAACGGAGTCAGCTAATTTTCCCCAAGAGAGTCGTTTCGTCCTCAGCGAATTTCTCTCTTTTCAGCAAGTGTTTTCTTTCCTCCCAATGGAAATCGAAGGTTAAGAAAACTCTCCCCGACAGAGTTGGTGGTGTGTCCTGGCATTTATTTTGTCGGAATACCGTGTGATACCCGTTCACTCCCCAGCAAAAGTCCAATTTTCATTGGCACGGGTAAGCTCCCCAGCAGAAGTCCAATCATGAATGGCGCATTCAGTTTCTCCTCAGCGAAGCGGGCTTCGCTCTTCCAGCATTTATTTTGCTGGAATAATTCTGTGGCACCTGGTTACCCCCAGCGGAGTTGGCGTTGTCTTCAGCATTTATTTTGCTGAAGCGGTTTCTGTATCCCAGCAGTTCGAGTCTGCATTTGCATCAGCATATAGTGTCATCTGTATCCCAGCAGTTCGAGTCTGCATTTGCATCGGCATATAGTGTCATACTTGCATCCACCAAATAAAACACGCGTAGCATTTCCATGTCGAATGGAGCATTACGCCATTGTCAAACATATGCATTCTGAAACATAAACCAGGTTGGTTAACCGTTTGTTTTCAAGTGTTGTTTCCCTTGCAGGTGGAGGGAGCTCTTGCTTAAATTAATTACCAAACATTCAAAATCTCGGCGTGAGACATTCAACGATAATGTCAGTTTTGGCATTATTCCCCACAGAGTTGCTTGATTAAGTTTCTCTTACCCTTCCAGAGGAGTATTTCTTCAAGGTTGCTGTTATAACAATATCAAAAGATTTCGTGAATCGGTTTTGGAAGTTGTATGGCAGTGTGGATTCAAAAAATCCCCAGTAGAATCCTTCTCAGATTTGCTGCCACGTCAGCACTGGAAATTGGAAGATTAGACTCAGATTGTGTTACCCATGTGATTGATGGAGCTAGCTGCTGCAAAGATAGGCAAAAAAGATGTACTAGAGTATTACGCGTAGCAGAGACAGAGATATTTTCCTGTATTCGACAGAGTATTACCCGTAGCAGAGACGAAGATATTTTCCTGTATTCGACAGAGCATTACCCGTAGCAGAGACGAAGATATTTTCCTATATTTGACAGAGTATCTACCCGCAGTGGTGGCGGAGTATTTCCCGTGTTGACGGAGTCGTTACCTGTGTTGACAGAGATTTTACCCGTGTTGACGGAGTCGTTACCCGTGTGGATAGAGATTGTTACCTGTGTTTAGACAGATGATTTTCCCGTATGGATAGGCGGATGAAGTTTCCTGTGTTTAGGCAGATGATTTTCCCGTATGGATAGACGGATGGAGTTTCCTGTGTTTAGACAGATGATTTTCCCGTATGATAGGCGGATGAAGTTTCCTGTGTTTAGGCAGATGATTTTCCCGTAAGGATAGGCGGATGGAGTTTCCTATGTTTAGGCAGATGATTTTCCCATATGGATAGACGGATGAAGTTTCCTGTGTTTAGGCAGATGATTTTCCCGTATGGATAGGCGGATGAAGTTTCCTGTGTTTAGGCAGATGATTTTCCCGTATGGATAGACGGATGGAGTTTCCTGTGATTAGACAGAAATGTTTCCCCAGCGAAAGCGCCGGGATTTTTCCATGATGTGAGTCCTGACATGGACAGATTTGTGTTTATTCGTGATTTGGCGAAATTTGGGTCCAGATGTGGACAAGGTTACTCCTGTGACAACAGAATCTCTATTCCTGTTGACGAATTTGTCTCTCTTCTTGTGTTGATAAGGTTAGTCCAGTTGTGGACAAAGGTGTTTTGCGAAAAGTGCTCAGTGCCTGTGGCGTTACATAGGTGGTTGAAGTTGAAATCAGAATTATCAGACGTCGGATCAGTTGTTGCTGTAACAACCAGATTCAGTTGGTGGATGTCGTTCCCTAAACAGTTGGGCGGTTTATTTCTGCGGTTGGCAAATTTCCGGGTTCTTAGTATTCAACCGTCTCGTACCTCGAATGTTTGAAGGCCGTTCGCGCTTCACCCAGTCGGGTCCAAGTCGCTTGAATAGGGGCAGTTGTTTCACCCTAAAATTTGCTCAACCTACTTCACTTGGTTTATGTTTCAATTGCATTGTCATTTGCATATTAGGTCATGTACATAATTAATTCATCTGCATAGCATAGCATGGGCAAATCATCCAACAAGGGACCAAGTACTATTCTTATCTCTATGAGCCTATCAAGAGGTTCTTATTCAAATTCAAGCACATCCAAGTCATCAGAAAGAAATTGAAATCTGAGAAGTTAGTGGATCAAGTAGTGGATCTATCTCCTATCTTGAGGGTATTTGAAGATCATCAAAGAAGTTGTGAGCAAGGAATTGAGGTCATGGAGGGTATATAGACATCATGGAAGACATAGAGAGTCATTTTGAAAGTGAGACAAGTCATTGATATGATCACAAGAGTTGCAGTTGAAGACAGTCAACTAGGGTTTCATCTGGGTCAATCCTAGGTCAAATGCTTGATTGAAAGGCATCAAGGTCTATTTGAGAGATGTGGGGTTCATCATTTGACATGAAGATATGGATGTGGTGTTGTTCCAAGGAGGAATCAAGAGAAATCAAGAAGAAGAGAGGTTTCTAAATTAGGGTTTCTGTGTAAAATCCCCTAGTTTAGGTCAAACTTCCAAGCAAGATAATTCAAAATGCAAGCTTCCAATGGATCCTTGGCCAACATGAAACTTGTATAGGATCTCAATACCTTTAATTTGAGTGGTGGAAGACATCAAGGAGATTTATAGAACTCAAGTTATGGTCCTTGCAAGTTACAGGTCATCTGAGGCATCTGAAATTTTGTCTGTGAAAGTTACTTGTCTTCCAAGCAACGTTTACCCCTCAAGGACCTTTCAAATGGATTTCTGGTCAACATGAGAGTTGTTCGTCATGATCTTAGATTTCTATAAAGGTATGGTATGCCTTTATCTGATTTGTGGAACTCTACTTATGACCTTGGCAAGCAAAGGGTATTTTGGTCATTTGAGAATTACAGGTCATTTCAAGCATATGCCTAAAACTCATACAAGTAAGCTTCAAATGAAAAACTTCACAACATCAAAGTTGTTCCAAATGACATTTTGAGTCTAGAAAAGTGGTCATGGAGTTGGCAAATGCTCATAACCCAAGATTGCAAATTTGGTCAATTAAAAGGTGAATTTAATGAATAAAAGTGACTTAAAAATGAGATTTTTCATAACATGTCCAAATGGGATGAAATTATAGGTCATTTTGATTGGAAAGAATGTTTTAAGACCATTGGAAATAGTGGATTTTTGAGTTTAGTTCAAAGTTTGAGAGTTATCATTGGCTTGCTTATGATTAAAGTGACACATGCCAAAACACAAGGGATTTGTGTACAAGAAGTTTCTAGAAATTTCTAGATGTTTCCATGGGCATATATATAAACCCTAGAGCTGATCCATGAAGGGGTTGCACTTCATTTTGATCCAAAACACCTAGTTTCATTCTCTCTTGCATTTTTGCAAATTCATTCAAACCCTCCCAATTCTTCATCATTCTGCAAGATTATTGATCCTACCATACTCCATGATCATCATTGATCACATCCCAAGCAAGATCTGAGTGTATTGAAGCCATAATCGTGTGCTACAAGTTTATCATCCAAATTGCAAAAGGAATTGGTTACAAGAATCCAAGGTGTTTAAGCAAGAACAAGTGCATACAGAATCAAGATCTTGGTCTATTGATTGCTATTGGAGCATTGCTGAGCTTGAAGTGGTGATTTCATCCATCTGTTTTCAACTTTACACCAGGTTAGTATTTCTATCGAATTGGCTTGAATTAGGTAGTATGATGTAGAATTATCAGGTTAGAACTGTTAGGAATAAGTAGATGATCAATTCCAGTGAGTTTGAGAGCATTTCATGGAGGTTGATATGTGAGCACACCAACTGTTTGGACTTGGAACTCTCTTAATATTGAGTGTTAGCACTAGGTCTTTAGCTTGTGGTAATCAGTGATGTTTGGTGGTTGTTTTGATGCCAAGAAATTGGAGAAAGAAGAAGTTGAAAGTTGGAGTATCATGGAAGAGTGTGCTATCGGGTTTGGTTTTCTAGGGCGTGCTAGGGAGAATTAGTGATATATTATTGTTCAGCTTGAGAATTGGAGCAACTTTGCTGTTTATAGAACTGGATTTCATTGAGGAACGAGTGAGAACGAGGAGGATGAAGTTTGATGCATGAGGTTCCATTTCCATGGCTTTTACTACAAACCCTAGCTCGTTGGAGAAGATGAGTCCAATGATGTTGGATCATTCGCAGACCCTTGACCAAGTCTCAGATCGCACGGCCTATGTTTAAAGTTGAAATGAGAAGGAAGAGTCTGAAGCCAAAACGCGTCGTTTCATTAAACGACTTTGCTGGGCTTAAGTGCACTCCTGCTATTCGCACCCCACTTGCCAGACCCATTCCCAATTGAACTGAGTTTTATTGCTTTTTGCACCGCGTGGCTATTTCTTTTTCTTTTGTTTTTTTGAGTTTTTCTGATCAAACTGGGCCCAGGCGCGCCTTGCTACGCGCACCCCCAGTCTGGGCCCATCATCCATTTTTCAATGCAGTTTCTTACTTCTAACACCCCCTCTCCCTTTTCTCCTATTTTTATTTTCTTTTAATTTCTTCAAATTTAGAAATTGCATATTAAATTGAATTTTATTGATTTTTAAGTGGTTGTTTTTGCATCTTTTTTCTATTTTTGTTAAGAAAATTGTCATGTAATAAAATTAGCATTTCATTTTATTTTTGCATTTTTAGTATATTTTTCTTTTAAATAGGTTTTAAATGATGTTTAGTTTAATACTTGATCTTGTTGATTTTAGTTTAGCTAGATCCTTTTATATTTTGGACCCATTCTTTTTAGAGTACTTCACTTAGGACTTTAATTTTCATATGAGATTTAATTCATGATTTTAGGATTAAATTTTAGATGGTTTGTTTAGGTGTGATTAGGGGAATCAAAATTAGGGTTTAGATATAACATAGGTGTAATAAATCATTTCTTTTAGGAGTTGTAGTTTGAATTTTGGGGTATGGGACTATAGGGGTATTATGGGTAAGTAATAGATCCCTTAGAAAATGCTAGGAATTCCCCTATTATATTATACTATTACTATTAGTATATGCTTGTAATAGATTGATTGTGTGGTGTGCCCTCTCTAGGGTTATTATTTGACTGTGTGGGGTTTTGGGCCTGCTTGGGGTTGGGTTTAAGTGAAGACTTTGTTGAGGAAGCCATTGAAGACAACAGGAATGAAGACCCATTTCCAGAGTTGATGAGGAGTATATCTTGCTGGCAGCTGTTGAAGGTTATAGGAACTAGGAGTTAGGTAGAGCTCTAGAATAGCAACTTGATTCACAAACATGGAAGGTCTTGTTTGCCTCTATCCCTCTCTATGATGCAGAGTCTCTCTAGGACACTCACCCCATTCCTTTGGAAGGCTTGGTGACAGTGTCTAAGAGATAGAACTCTTGAGAGAAACATTCTACATGTTGTTAACAGTCTGTTTGCCACCTTTGGTGGTCAACTACCTGTTTAACATTCCAGTTCATCCTCTTAACTGATACTCATCTTTGAGAGTGAGACTTGAAGAAAAGCCCTGAAGGATTGAAGATAGAGACCTTGCTTGAAGGCTGTGAAGATAATGACTGATGCTTGCTTGAATCCTGTAGATGGTTGTAGATGACTTGAAGACAGATGTTGATGAAGATTGTTGTTTGCTATTTATTTTTGCTGTTTATATATTTTGATGTATTGTTTGAATTTCCCGGACTGTATTGTTTGCCATTTAACCTGTTAGGTTGAAAGCGAATTTCGTTCGCTTTTGCCTGTTGTTTTCTAGGTTCGAGGTTGAGTGGGACTCCCTTGCCTCACTTGTATTATTGCATCCATGCATTTTACTGCTTTATTGTATATGTTATTGTTTCTGTTTCCGTCTATTCCCTTAGGATCTCTGTTTTTTCTCTGCGCAAGAGAGGAACATGATAGACATTAGGTCTTAACCCATGCATGATAACATTAGGTTAGTTTGATTCCCTTTGCAACCATAGGTAGAGTTTTATCTCTTCTTTCTCAAAACAAACAGAAAAACACAATAAGATTTCAAACACAATAAAAGACACTTCTTCCGTAAAAGAATGTGAACTCATCAAAACGTCATTTTTGTCCGCTTGGACCGGTAATCAGAAAAACCCTTTTTTAGAAGGAGATAAAAACAATCAAGACAGACTTGTGTCGTGCATGGCCCGAACTACGTTTGCTCTGATCTTTCATGCTGTATGAAAGTACGTAGGCATAGGATGCGGTATCCTAGCGAGCAACCTTCCCCTCCTTTCCCGTAGGTAGGCGAACTACGTTGACTCTGATTTCTCGTTCCAGACGGGAATACGTAGGCATAAAGTGCGATACTTTGTCGAGTCATTTTATTTTCTTTTAACCCCAGACCTGTAGAGTAGATAGAATAACAATCCGTACCAGAAAACAAGCGTGGATCCCGTCGAGTACGACGGACGTGAGGGGTGCTAATACCTTCCCCTTGCGTAACCGACTCCCGAATCCAGGATTTGGTTGCGATGTCCATTCCTTTCCCCGTTTTGCGGTAGGTTTACCTCGAGCGTTTCCTTTCCCTCCGTTGGGATAAATAACGCACGGTGGCGACTCTTCTGTTCAGCCGGCGCCGATTTTCGCAGTAGCGACACTATTTTGCAGGGTATGAAGATTCTTGTGAAAAAGCCAGATAGAGGGTCGGTCACCATTTCGTGCATAATTAGAGATAAATCATTTAACAAGGCGCTTATTGATTTAGGAGCTAGTGTGAGTCTTATGCCATTGTCCATATATAGGATGCTGGGAATAGGAAGTGTTCAAGATACTAGGATGACACTCCAATTTGCAGATCATTCAGTTAAGAGGCATTATGGGATAGTTGAAGATGTTCTAGTAAAAATTGATAAATTTGTGTTTCCTATTGATTTTGTGATTCTAGAGATGCCAGAAGATGAGGATATCCCTCTAATTTTGGGGAGGCCATTCTTAGAAGCAGGAAGATGTATGATAGATATTGAGGGAGGCATTATGACCCTCAAAGTTTATGATGAAGAGCTGAAAATTGATGTGAGGAATACCATGAAGCACAAATAAGATATAGGGACATGTCACACTGTGGAGGTGATAGATAATATGGT
The DNA here is from genome assembly GCA_963859935.3 of Lathyrus sativus. NCBI lineage: Eukaryota > Viridiplantae > Streptophyta > Magnoliopsida > Fabales > Fabaceae > Lathyrus > Lathyrus sativus. Next base: position 618,640,749 of record OZ012739.1, on the reverse strand, counting down.
AGTTAAAGTTATTCACAGCCAAATCCCTAAGTCACCTTTGGAAAGATTTATTAGCTTATTGGCCCAAGAGATAGAGGATAATGAGGATGAAATAGAGAAAGAAGTTCTTGCGATGTTGAATGCTCAACCACCTTGGTTGAAATCCAAACCACACCGATGGGTGGATTTGAGAGCTTCACCAAAAACTGAGACTGAAAAGGAAAACAAAACAGGTATAAATTCTAAACTAAAGCAATTACCTGAAAATTTAAAGTGTGTTTTTTTGGACTCTGGAACCAAGTGTCCTGCTATAATCAATTCTAGGCTGAAAGAAAAAGAAAGGGAAAAATTGGTACAGGTACTTAAGAAATACAAAAGCTCTATGGGATGGACCATTGGGGATTTGAAAGGAACTAGCCCCATCGTGTGCATGCATAAGATACTGATGGAGTACAATCATAAACCAGTGGTCCAACCCCAAAGAAGATTAAATCCTGCAATAAAGGAAGTTGTGAGGAAAGAAGTAGTTAAACTGTTGGATGTTGGGTTAATTTACCCTATTTCTGATAGTTCTTGGGTAAGTTTGGTGCATGTGGTGCCAAAGAAGGGAGGAACAACGATGATTCTAAATGAGAAGAATGAATTGATCCCCACTCGAACTATAACATGTTGGAAAGTGTATATTGATTACAGGAGACTCAACACCGCAATAAGAAAAGTTCATTTTCCTCTCCCTTTCATTGACCAGATGTTGGAAAGACTTGCAGGTCATGAGTACTACTACTTTTTGGATGTTTACTTGGGGTATAATCAAATTGTTGTAGCCCTCGAACATCAGGAGAAGACCGCATTCACATGCTCTTACGGTATCATTGGCTATAGAAGGATGCCATTTGGACTATGTAACGCCCTGCTACATTTCAGAGATGTATGACATCTATATTCGCCGACATGCTTGAAAATATATGGAGGTGTTTATGGATGATTTTTCTGTTTTTGGTTCTTATTTGGATATTTGTTTAACTAACTTGTATCTTGTTTTGAAAAGGTGCCAAGAAGCTAACCTCATTCTCAATTGGGAGAAATGTCATTTTATGGTGCAGGAAGGTATAGCGCTTGGCCATAAGATCTCTCATAAGAGGATTGAAGTGGCCAATGAAAAAGTGGAAGTGATAGCTAATCTTCCACCCCCCAGTGAATGAAAAGGGGATTAGGAGTTTCTTAGGACATGCAGGTTTCTATCGCAGGTTCATTAGAGATTTCTCAAAAGTTGCCAAACCTTTGACTAATTTGTTTGTCAAAGACAAACTCTTTAATTTTGATGATAAGTGTAGGGTGGATTTTGAGACTCTAAAGAGTAAGTTAATTTTTGCACCTATAGTGATAGCCCCTGATTGGTCACTACCATTTGAAATAATGTGTGATTCTAGTGACATTGTTGTCGGGGCTGTCTTAGGGCAAAGAAAGGACAAATTGTTGCATGTAATTTATTATGCTAGTCATGTCCTTAATCCGACCCAAATGAATTATGCAACTACCAAAAAGGAGTTTTTGGCCGTAGTGTATGCTTTCAAAAAATTCAGGTCATATCTGCTTAGGTCCAAAATTATTGGTTATACTAACCATGTTGCGTTGAAGTATTTGTTTGCCAAGCAGGAATCAAAGCCTCAACTTTTGAGGTGGATCCTCCTTCTTCAGGAATTTGATGTTGAAATTAGAGATAAAAAGGGTTATGAGAATACTGTTGCAGATCACTTGTCCCACATGTCTCCAATAGAGGAAACTGAAAAAGAGTATCCAATCCGGGACACATTTGCAGATGAGCGAATCCTAGCTATTACTGGTGTTCCATGGTTTGCCGACTATGCAAACTACTTGGTAGGTGGAGTGATACCTGATGATTTTAACTCTAACCAAAAGAAAACATTTCTATATGATTTGAGGTTGTATTTATGGGATGACCCATTCCTATACAAAAGGGGAGTGGATGGCTTAATCAGAAGATATGTTCCAGAAGAGGAGCAAAGAGACATACTGAAAGCCTGTCATGATTCTGAGTACAGGGGACATTTTAATGGAGACAGGACAACTATAAAGGTCCTTCATTCAGGGTTGTATTGGCCTACCTTATTCAAGGACGTTCATCATATCGTTCGAGAATGTGACAGGTGCCAAAGAGCAGGTAACATTTCCCGAAGGAATCAAATGCCCTAGAACTCTTAGAGGTGGAATTATTTGATGTTTGGGGTATAGACTTCTTGGGACCTTTCCCACCATCCTTTGGCAAGAACTATATCCTGGTCGCTGTAGACTATGTGTCCAAGTGGGTGGAAGTTGTAGCATTACCCACAAATGATGCTAAAGTGGTGGTGCACTTCCTTAAGCACAACATCTTCTCTAGGTTTGGAGTACCGAGAGCCTTAATCAGTGATGAAGACACTCATTTTTTGAATAAGTTGATGGAAAACTTATTGAGGAAGTATAATGTGAAGCATAAGATTGCCACTCCATATCATCCGCAGACGAGTGGGTAAATTGAAGTGTCTAACAGATAAGTAAAACAAATCCTTGAAAAGACTGTTAGTACTTCTTGGAAAGATTGGTCAGTGAAGCTGGATGACGCATTATGGGCATTCAGAATAGCGTTCAAAACACCTATAGGTATGTCCCCTTATCAATTAGTTTATGGTAAGTCATGTCATTTGCTGCTCGAACTCGAGCATAATTCCTTTTGGGCTTCCAACTTCCTGAACTGTAATCTTTTGAAAGCTGGTGAATCCCGAACTCTTCAACTCCACGAGTTGGAAGAGTTTAGGAACCAGGCGTATGAGAATGCCAAGATTTATAAAGAGAAAACAAAAAATTGGCATGATCAGAAGATCTAGAAAAAAGAATTTGGGAGGGACAGTTAGTTTTGCTGTTTAATTCTAGGTTGAAGTTGTTCCCCAGAAAGTTACGATCGAGATAGTCAGGGACGTTTATGGTGAATAAGTTGTTTCCGCAAGGAGCATTCAAACTAAAAAATCAAGCTAATGGAGACATCTTCAAGGTCAACGGACAGAGGCTTAAGCCTTACTACCAAGGCCAAAAGGGTTGTCGGATTGAAGATGTTCGTCTTACATGATAAGATAAACGAACATCGAGCCACGCGATGTTAAATGAAGCGCTTCGTGGGAGGTAACCTACGCGTTTATGTCTAACGCTTTGTTTTTATTTTTGTTTTTGTAGGATTTTTAGGTTTGTACAGAGCACTCACAACAGAGTGAAGTCGCCTCAAAGAGCAGGATGTTTGAGCATACAAATGAAAAATCAAGCGTACTTGAGAAAAATTAGAAAATGGGAGAAAAGGGGAAAAATTTGTGTGAAAACAGTGACCTGAGAGGGCTGCTCGTGTCAGGCCATGAGGTTTGATGGACAAAAAAGTGGAAAAATGAAGGATGCCAGTAGGCTGACACGACCTGTGTTAGGCATGCTAAAAATATTTTCAAATTTTTTTCTTTTGGGTATGGTGGACCCACACGAATCCCACTTCTTAACCACCCAATTAAACCTCATTATCCCTCATCATTTCATATTTTCCTCATTATTTCCCATCACTTTTTCATCTTCTACCTCCATTCTTCTCAAATTATCCAAAAACTCCATAACCATACCACCAAAAAGCTTCAATTTTTCCATAACCCGTAGACCAAAACACCATCCCACCTTCATAAAAATTGTTCCTCTCTCTGTCCTATACACTGTTCCGCAATTTTTTCCCTAAACCTATAATTTTTTTCTTGATTTTCTCGGTGTTTCAGGTACACGAAAAAGAATTCCTCCCACACATGTGGTTAAAGGGAAACAGTCGGAGACAGAAACTTCAAGGCCAAGGAAACGAGCCAGTCGGACGCCTAACGCGCACAACATCATTTTCGACAACCCCGAACATGAAAAATGCTATGCATGCCATGTCAAGCATAAAATAACGTCGACTAGGTACATGTGTAACAAAACTCTATCTGAGTTAGGGTGGAATATTGAAATTGATAGAATGTTTCATAGTCTTGGTATGTTGGAATTTATGCACTAAGAAGCTCCAACTTATGACCGCATAACGTTGGAGTTTCTAAGTACTATTGACTTTCATTTAAAGAAAAGATCGACAGGGATAATGAGATATTTTTATGGCTCAATGAAATTCCGGTTGTTTAATACTGATCATGAGCTCAGCGTCGAAGAGTTAGGAGGCATCCTTCGACTCCCACTTTATGGCCCCGAAGTTGTCCCAAATGATTTTGATGCGAAAGCATTTTGGATGACCATTACGGGTAAGTTTGATTATATCTCAAAGGGTGCCAAGGCATCAGGGATCCAGAATCCATGTTTTAGGTATGTGCAGAAGGGCTTGGCATACACCCTATTTTGTAGGGGAGACAGTACCAGAGTTGCTACTCAGAGGGAGTCATTTTCATTTATGCTATGGAAAATTCTGAGATGATAAGTGTAGTTGCTTTTGCAACAAATTATCTAGGAAGAGTAGGCAGGGCAACACAGGTAAAAATAGACTAGATATGGTTGCCCTTGTCATACAAGGCATGATTTCTGTTGCCCTTACTCATTATGCTATGATGAGTCTAAATAGGTTTGTTATTGCCCTCCTTGATCCTAATAGAGTTAGTATAGTTGATCTTAATAACTAGATTTGTGATAGTACCATCCAAGATGAGGACAAGTACCATGTTGACCATATGTCTGCAAGTGAGCAGGAAGAGGAAGATGCCCCAGAACATGAGCAGTTTGTCCCGTCTCAGAAGGTACCTACCTATGCAGGTACTGGAACCTCATCCACACCTGAAGATAACTGGTTGTGGGTGCATGGTGAGCTCGGGTATCTCTGGGTAGAGCAAACTAGACAGGGAGAAGAACAAGCTCGTCAAGGGGCAATCATGGATGAAATGCATGCCATGATGCAACAGCTGATGTTGCTCTTCCCTCCTCCGCAGTGAGGCCTTGTAAGTTTTTCTCTCTCACTTGTATGGAAACATTGAGGTCAATGTTTGGTTCAAGTGTGTGTGCGTGTGGGGTGGGGGGTTATTGGTTTTTAGTATTTTTATTTGTTTCAGTTATTTTTATTAATTGTTATTCATAATTACTTTAATTTGGGTATGTTTATGTTGTGTTGGTTACAGATTCGTAGGTGGATGTTTGAGAAATGGGACAGGTAGTGGTGGATGAGAAGATGCAACTCAAATTGGCTCTCAAGGAAGCCCCAAAATGTTGACACTGCTGAGTACTATGTTGGATGCAACTCTGTGACACCGAACCATTTTGTATACTGTGCACCCAAGTTGGATAGGAACTTGCACCATGCTAAGAAGCATTTTGGAACCTGTCGAGCTAGACCAAAACATGGTGAGAAACAAAAATCCATACACTTTAAACATCATGAGAGAGATGTAGGTATGTCTTTATCACTCTGAGCTTGCGTACTGACTATTTAAATTTCACCACATACTTATATGCACCGAGGCATGTTTTTTGTGTTAACCCAGAGCCTTTCTAGCCACCCTGTATGTTTTACCCCTTGCTAACCACAGTTGAGACTTTTCCCCTTTGTTTGTTTATAACCTTGTCAAGTGAACCCGTAGCCTAAACATTTTCCTCACCCTATTCAGATAGGTGTTGCCAGCATAATCTGTGAAAAAAATTCTAAGTTTGGGGTGGTAATACCAAAAATAATTAAGTAGGTGCAGAGAAAATGAAAAAAAAAAGAATAATAACGAAGCACCTACTTAGAAAAATAAAGAAAAGAGTTAGTTTGAAAAATCAAGAATTCATGCTCAAGAAAAGAATTTGAGTAGAGAAACTAATCAGTTCCAATAAAAAGGAATTAAATGCCCCTAAGCAGTGCAAATTACACAGAGGAACTGAGGACACCGACTCTGAACCATAACCCTTTATTTTTTTTATTGTTTGTTTTGTCCCATCATGACCCTTATCCCCATTACAACCAAAAAAGACCTCGAAAGGTGTGTGTGTGTGTGTGTGTGTGTGTGTGTGTGTGTTGTTAAGATAGATAGTATTCAAGTTTATGAGTTGACTTTGCATAATCTGCTTTGACTGCAAATACTTTAACCAGGAGAGATATTAGTGAGGATGTGAAAAAGCTGATAGGTGAATAAATTCTTTGATGTGGAAGTGCAACAGAGAGTTCAGATAGGGAATTCGGAAACATAACGGAAAAGCGAAATGAGAGTTGCAAATGACATCAGCACTGTTGTGGTAAAGTGGTTTTGAAATTGGGGTGAACTTAAATGCTCTCTCAAAGCATTGCTTGAGGACAAGCAATGAGCTATGTTTTGGGTTGTGATCGGTCACCATTTCTATGTTGTTTTCCATAATTATTCAACATCTAATCCACGAATCGGTAATGTTTATGTTAGTCTTTTTATTGTTTTTGAATAAAATTTATTTCCTTCATGTTTTTCTCGGGTCGTGTGTTTTTCTAGTGACTTTGTTATATTTGGTACATTTTATGCGTTTGGTAGTGGTCTTGATGATTTCAGATCCATACGGAGACAGGCAAAGGACTCATGCGAAGAAATAGGAGATTCAGGAAAACTCGAAGGAGTTTTATAAGCAATCCAATGGCCTGACACGACTACCCGTGTCAGGAGAGGATCCTTGAGGCCGTGTTGGAGGAGAAAGCACGGGGCTGACATGGGTGCCCGTGTCAGCAAGTCTGGCATGGTGATTTATTTGATCAGTGATACAGGGAGCTAACACGTCTGCCCGTGTCAGCTGACACGACCCGTGTTGGCTTGGGCGTGTCATCCCCCAACTTCCTATCATATTTGACTGTTTTGACCCCTGAGGGTATTTTCGGAATTTCTTGACTTCTGTATTGGATCTGTTAGTATTTAAGACACATTTGGACAAATAAAAAAAAGACTTTTTTAAACTTTTTGAACAAGAGAAGAATTTGACGAGAAGGATTGAGCGATCAAGAACTGTCATACCCTAAATTTGCCCTTACTTTTTTTTGTTAATCAAAGGCATTGGTACAAACCATCAGAGGGTTCTCAAGAAATTTTGAGATTTTTTCATTGGTGTGAGCATGAGGTAGGAGCTTGTTGGGTACCTCAGAGGTCATGGTGGAGTTCGAATGATCACCCAGTTCATCTGCACAATGCCTATGCAAAAAGGGTGAAATTAGGGTTTCAATTTTAATCAGGATAAATTTGTTTTTAAGGGCAAGACTTGTTTCCAAGGCCTTCCATGTGTCCTAAGGTGTGTGAGGATGGGAGATTGACCATCAATTTTAATCAGAAGTGCTTCAATTGATCAGTCAATTGAAAATAAGGAGATTTGGGGAAAAAGTCAATTGTAGTTTGACTTTTGATTTAAATAGTGCACCAATGGTGGGATAATGGTCCATGAATTTCATATGGCTTAGTGAATTCTACTCAAGAAGTTTCAAGGCCTCAGAAGACCCGGAACATCAATAGTCGACTCGGTAGTCATCGATCGATCGTTTCGTTGACCAAAAAGTCAACTCTTCAACCATAAGGAATTTGACCTCAAAGTGTAAATAAAAAATGTTCCTATGCCATATTAAACCTTTCCATGAAGTTTCATGACCATTGGATCAAGGATGGAGGAGTAATCGAAAAATCGGGAAATTAGGGTTTTGAAAGGGGCAAGACCATAACTCCCTAACCACACATCCAATTGAGTTGATTCAAAGCTCATTGGGAAGCTCTTAACATGTCCTACAAAAGTCCCACATTAGTCCATAAGCAGGAAATCCATAGATTTGGAGTTATGGCCAAAGTCATTACAAGAGGGAAAAATAACAGAAAAAATTTAAGTTATTGGCTTTTTAGGCATGTTTTTTAGCAACTTTGAGTGGATTTTTGACCTAGTTTCATTTGGAATCTGAAGATCATGAAAACATGAAAGTTGTAGAGCTTCATGAGGGCTTTCCAAAATGTAGTATAACTCCTCCATAGCCCTTATGAGTTGAGAGTTATGAATTCAGCAAGTTGAGGTTTCAACACTTGAGTTCACCACTTCCATTTTTCACAAACTCACCTTTTGATCACTTGGGCTATTCTCAGCCATTGGATCATGTTTCTATCTTTTATTTAGAGAGTATGATGAGTTAATATGCAGAAAACTAAGGGGTTTGATGGATTTGGCAAGTGATAGGCAAGTTGCATTATTTTAATGAAAGAAATGAGGAAAGAGAAACTTTATGGAAGAAATCTTGCAGCTGCAGTTCTCCTACTCCTTAGCCATACTCCAGTCACTTATATGTCATCCTCACCACTTGATTTATGCATAAACTTGAGCCAAGAGCCTGAATTTGCAGCTGTCCACAATCTTGAACAAAATTGTATTTTACAAAACTCCCTCCAAAAATGCCAAAAGACAAATCTGCCCCAAACCATTCCTTGCCTATAAATAGAGGTTTCCTCTATGTTGAAAGGTACACCAGAGCACTCTAAAACCCCAGAGAATACCATTGTTCTCATCTTGCATTTGCTTTGCTTATAAGCGAAGAAAACCATTCCAAAACCTTCAAAAATCTGCCTTGAGTAAAACACCTTCCGAAACCATTTTCACCCACTCAAAATCATCACAAACCATCCACACAATCCACAAATGATGTGTGTGAGGTGTTCGAGCCTTTAAACCAGTCAAAACCCTCATTTTCCCAAAAATTAGCTTTCAACCAAGCAAAGTTTGACTTCACATACAAAATCTGCCAAATCACATACCAGGCCTGTTTTGATCATTGTAAACCTCCAAACACCTTAGGTTTATGATGTACCAACTGTTCATAACCTGAAATATCATCATCATCATCACTTGTTTCAAGTTCTGGTCCAAGATTCACTTGTTTACTTCAAGTGCAAGAAAAACTGTCATCTTCATCAAGGCATTGGATTGGATCTTATTTGGAGGCTTCAAGGTTTTCCATACTGCACAAACTTGCTTGGAGGTCTACAAGAGGTTGGTAGTCATTATCCTCATCTTAAATTATCATGATTATGTTTGATGTGCATTAGTTTGATTTGAGTTTAAAGGCAATGGGCAGTCATGTTTGAATCTGCCAGACTTTGTTTATTTTGCTCATCAATGTGTATCACTTTCATAATCATCATAACATGTTGTATTGCTATGTGCTAAACCTTGAGATCCTCTTAAATGTCATGTATGAACATATGAGGATAGTTGCAATTGTCATGTCTTGATGTTGTTTGGTTCTGCTCCTGTTTGTGAAGGATGATAATTTGGTTATGTTGCCGCAGCATTCCTCATATCTTGATCTGTTTGCTAGAATTCTAGGTATAAGTCACTTACATGTTTAGCTTGTGATATGTTAACATTGTACCATTTGAAACTATGCTTGATCTGCTACCATTCTGTTCTTGCATTTTCAAAATCATGTGCACTTTTCAACTCATAGATCATTTTTAGTTCTAGCATATTTTTGGATCTTCTGTGTTCAAACTTGGTGTATAGCATATTTTGAGTATGCTTGTAAGTTTTTTGTTGTTGTTGGACCTAGGATGACTCTTGTGGCTTTTGAAGCTTGTTGATGACCAATACTTGTTTTGCTGTCATAATGCTTATAATCATCATGCTATATGCCTTGAAATTCTGATACTTGCCACTGTCATGATAAATGAATACCTGTGATAGCCTGAACTATTTCTTGGTGTTTGGTCTATGTTTGTTAACATAAGATGTGGTTTTCATGTGCATCTTGTTGGTGGATAGAGTGACTTTATCATTTGTGCATCAATTGCTGTCATCACTTAGGCATCATAGTAATCATGATTTGTCCATATCTTGCTTGTATTTGCCAATTGTGTTTGAGCCTATATGCATTGTGTTGATGTTTTGAAAGCATTGTGTGCATTTTGTCTTAAATTGTTTGAAAGCATCCTTGATCCACGTTTTTATTTGTTTGCATCAACATGCCATGCTTCTATGTTGTAACTCCAACTGCCTTAGCCTTATTGACATAAGATATCATTTTGTCATTGGCCTGAAGTTGTCATGTGCATATAGCATTAGGATTATCTGTTGATTATGCTAGCATTGCCATGTTAGGGCTCACCTGTTGCTGTTATGACTGTCTAGGTCTTAACCACTGCCATGCTGCTATGCTTTGTGTCAAATTTTGTCAAGTTTTGCTGTTGTGATTTGTTTGAAAATAGAACATGTTGTTTGATGCTATTGTAACATGCTTGCATTTGTGGCTGCTAGAAATAGGTTTTTTCTGTTAGAACTTGTTTGTATTCATTACCATGATGTTGTAACTTTCATTGCAAGGCATGAATTGAATTTGATGTGTGGGATTTGGCATGGTTTTGACCAAGGGCCAACTACTACTATTATGTGACTTATTGTTATAAGTTTTCTACATGTTGGATCTATCATATACTTTAATTGCTAGTCCATGAGCACAAGATTGCTAGAATGTCTAGATATACCAGTTTGTTTGAATTGGTGCAAATTTCTTAATGTGTATTGCTTTAGTAAAAGTATTGCAGAGATTCATAATGTATGGCTATTTGAAATTTGATCTTGTTTGTCATATAATTTGCTGTCAAGCTTCTGTTTTATGTTTTCAACTCATGTACTATCATTTTTTGTTAAGTATTCTTGCAAGCTGTTTGGAATTCATGATTTGATGCATATGTGAATCATTTAATGAATGTTGATGAGGTGAAGCATGTATGCTGCCATGAACTATCCTTGTTTTCAAATAGCATTTCAAGCCTTTTTATTCAAGTACAAGCTGCTGCCAGATTCAGTTTAGTGTTTCACTTCATGTGCTAGCAATCTCTATGTTGAACTTTCTTGCCATTTGTGTTTGAATTCATGCTTTTGATTTATATGTGAATCATTTGTGTATGTTGATTTAGTTGAATATTCCTACTGCCACAAGGCTTGCTAGTTTGTCTGTGTGGATAGAGTTGTGGACTGATGGTTAATTGATCTAAACATTGTCATGGTAAGATTCATATTTGTTTTATCAAGGTTTGTTTTTAAGCCTAAAACTGTCAAACTCATAATTCTGCTTAGGCCTATATTGGTTTGGTTCAATTCCTAGTCATGCTTGTGGTTTATGTTACTTAGTGCATACTTGATTTAATCTAGCATTTTAACAAGTGTGCATAGGAATGTCATTAGGATCTTGCACTAGGGTGGCTGTTTGGTTTGTTGGTTGCATCAATTTTGATTGCATTTAGGATGCTTACTGTCATAGAATGTGTGAACTTGCATTTGTGAACAATTTGGACTAATGGTTATTGGTTATAGGCATTGTCATGTTTGAACTGATTTTGTGCTGAAAGTTGGTTTTTTGGTTGCTTGCTGAGTTGTAACTCATGTTGAATTGAACTTTATTTGTTGTTGGCATTGTTATGTCAAAAGTTGCATTTGTGCCTACTTGAACTTGCTCTTATGCTAAGGTTTGTTTAGGTTGCTGTTTAGATCAAGGGTTTGAGATATGAATACTCTTTATGTGAGTGTTTTGCTTTTGTGAAAGCATTGTTAATGTAGGAATTCATTGTGCATGCTGTTAGGACAAATGTTTGAATGATACTTTTCTTTCTGTCAAATCTGGTTGAGGTGTATCAGCCCTTTTTTATCCTCAAGGTTGGATATATGAAGGTCAATTGCAGGCCTGTTATTTGGCTGGATCATCATGATTTGGTGATTGATCCTACTGCCAGCCAGTTTTGAACTTACCATAGCACACTTGCAATTGATTGGTCATTTTCTGTTCTATCATGTTTTTAAACCTCACTTCTGTCTGAACTTCATATATGTGATATTTAGAATTTGTGCAGGCTCTTAGTTTGGTTTAAACATGCTTGATTTGGTCTGCAACTTTAAAAATGCATATCCAAGCTTCACATTACAGTTGCATTCGAATTTTAATTTGTGTGCCCTATCTTGAAAAACTGATATTGCCATTGTGGTCCTTGTCAAATTTCACACAAGTTATACCTAAATTTTGCCAAAAATGGTTGAGTTTTGAGTGAGTTGTGATGTTACCGTTTTCATGTCATGCCTTGTGTTCTTGCTCATCTTGCCTTGCCCAGAATTACTAGCTTTTTCAAGTATATGTTTTATTTGGGGTGGCATAATACTTGGATGTATCGCCACCCCAATGGTTATGCCTTTACTCTCATATTGCCTTGCCATCACCATGTCATGGGTTCGATCCGTGTGGAAATCAACCCTTTTGATTATTTTTTCCATATTTGCCTTGCTTTCATACTTGACTCTTTTTCTCCTTCCACTTGCACGCGCGCGCCTCTAGTGGAGTTGGCCAGATTTTGGGCTGGTGATCATGAGGTGGTGGGTTCAACACCCACCAAGCGCCCTCCCTCTTTTTAATTACTAAATCTTTTGGTTTTTTATTTAATTTTCATTAAAATTCCAAATGTCATAACTTCATCAATATTTATTATTTTTGATTGATTCTTTTTGCATTGGTCTTGTACTTTTGCATATTTTCACATGGTATTTTAATATCCAAAGAATTTTCATTTTTGAAAACACTTCGCATTAAAAAATTGTCATGCTTCTTTTAGGGTTTTTACCCTCCTAATCATTCAAAACTTTTGATTCATTTTTCTTATGTTTGTTGTTGTGCTTGATGTGAGCTTTTGTTTTTCAAACCTTTTGTGTATATGATTGTAATTACTTTTGCTTGTAAGCATCATGATTGTTTCATTTAAAATCCCCACGGAGTTTTTTAAACTTCTCACTTACATTTGTTGTGACTTTGCATAGGCATGATGCCTGTAAGTATACATATCATCTTGTAAGCCCTATGAAACCTCATCTTTGTTAAAGATCCCCTTCCATCTTTATTAAGATGTACCCCTTTCTTCGTTAAGATATGCTTTGGTTTTCATCTTTCATTAGGTCTGGGTAGAACCTTCCCCCCATAAAACCTCGGTCCCGTACCGAGTGCGTTTTCAAAAACACTTCCATAAAGCAATCAATTTCTCTTTGTATTGAATTAAAAAGAGAGGATTAAGTGTAGACTTCTTCCTCTCCGAGTGTTGGGACGCTCACTGTAGTGTGGGTGGTTTCGACACTCGTCTTTCAATACGAAGACGCTTGTACGTTTTCATTCCCTTTCCTCCCAAAAAAACTCGGCCCCGTACTAATTGTATTTTTAAAACACTTTTCAGCAAGAAAATCAAATTCTCTTTGTATTGAACTAAAGAGAGAGGATTGAGTGTAGACTTCTTCCTCTCCGAGTATCAGGATATTCACTGTAGTGCGGGTGGTCTCAATACTCGTCTTTTAATACAAAGACGCGACTTTATCCACCACGCATCCTTTCACAACTTCCTTCCGCAACTTTCTCACCTAAAACCTTGGTCCCGTACCGAGTGCATTTTCAAATCAATTTCATAACAAAAACTTGAATGGTCGTGGAGTGGTTAGGCGTAGGCCTTCTCCTATCTTGAGTGCTGACGTTTACCGTAAGGTTCTTTGTCGCAAAGCACTTACCATTCAAAACCAAAAACACCTTTAATAAGATAACAAAGTTCTCTTTGCATTGAATTAAAGAGAGAGGATTAAGTGTAGTCTTCTTCCTCTCCGAGTGTCAGGATACTCAATGTAGTGTGTGTGTGGTCTTGATACTCATCTTTCAATATGAAGAAGCTTGTATTTGCCACACCTTTTCATAACAAAACTTTGAGGTAAAGAATTGGGTACTACCCGTAGGGGTTACTATCCGAGGATTTATCTCACTCCTAAAAAAACAACCCACAAATCAAATGTGACATCTTGCCTCGCATGGAGAAAATCTAATCATTTCAAAAAGGATATGTTACGTCCGTTCTACCACAAACAGATAACGCTTAAGTCTCCTCACATGTGAGCAGCAAAACACCTAAAATGCTAGAATGCGCACGATAACATCATCCATAAAAACATTAACAAACCGTAGGCCGAACTACGGCTGCTCTGATTCTTTACTTCTTTTAGGTAAATATACGTAGGCACAAGGGCCACAATCCTTGCCGAGCACATTCCCCCTATATCTATAGTTCCCCGAACTACTTCGACTCTGATTTTCTCATGTCAATTGAGAATACGTAGGCCTAGGACCACGAAGTCCTATCGAGTATGTTCTTTCTCTTTTCTTCCCCGTTCCCTCTTTCCTCCTAACCTCTCATTATCCTGCTTCAATCCATTTTCTCTCCTCCTTTGGAACACCCTTTTATAGCATAATATTTAAAGCAAATAAATTCACACATCGACAAGCAAATGGTTCCCATCGAGTACGATGGATGCGAGAGGTGCTAATACCTTTCCCTCGCATAACCGGCTTCCGAACGCGTTCTTGGTCGCGAGACCATCTTATCCATTTCTTTCTTAAGGTTTTCTCAATATTTTCCTTTCCCCTCATGGGATAAATAAAGTTCGGTGGCGACTCTTTTGTCCTTTCCTTTTCGCCTCCCCGTCGTTGCGCGATGCATTTTTTGAGTAGCGACAGCTGGCGACTCTGCTGGGGAGTCCTAGCGAGCCAAGCCTAGTTTGTTTGTCGCGTTTGTGATTTTGTTTGCTTTTATTGTTTTTGCTTTATTCTCTAACTATTGGGTTTATTGGGTTGGTTTGTGAGAATAAAGCTTTCTACCCGAGCTTTTGAGTATACACTAAGTTAGGAGGTGATTTTCTTTCTGATTTGCGAGACTTAGGACTCGTTGAGTTGGATCGAATTCCACCGCTCAGATGAGACCCCGTTGGGATTATTATGTCTTACGTGTAGTCATAATGGCGTTTTTATTTCCGACGTGGGAGTCCGTGATTTTGAGGACCTTTGTAGAACCTTATTCCAAAGGTTTTTAAAACATAACTCTGTGTTCATCCTTTGAAAGGATTACCGTCTTACGAGTATGGGACTTTGTTTAAAAGCCTTTGAGATACCCTCTTATAAACCAATAGATTGCCCACCTGATGGGAGAGATACCTTTTGTGTTGTTTTGCAGAACCTCTGACTTTGATCTCGCTATTGTTCTTTTATCATGTGCATACATAAAACATTGCATTACATAGCATTTTTTTGCATATCAAGGGACTTAAGAGACTGTGCTTTTCTCAGGTATTGGTGAACACAATGACTGATCAGAGAAAGAGAAGCACAAATTCCATCAAGTTTAGAGAACCAAAGTTGGAATTGATTCAAGACATTCTGATTGATGTGCCAAAGGCTATCAAGATCAACTTTCAGGGGAAGTATGGGAAATTGCTTGATCTCCTCCATTCTAAGGTCGATACTTGGGCTTTGTTCGTTATGGCTCAGTTCTATGATGCGCCTCTCAGATGTTTCACTTTCCAAAACTATCAGTTAGCCCCTACTCTTGAAGAATATTCTCACATTTTGAATATCAAGATTAAGGATCAACCTATCTACACCGGCTTGGAAGAAGAACCAAATCCTTCTGCCATTGCCCTTACTCTTCGTATGACCAAAGAGGAAGTCAAAGATGGGCTAGCCAATAAGGGAGGGGTTCAAGGCTTTTCTTTGAAAATTTTGCTAGATAAAGCTGCTCAGTACAAGACTGTGGGAGATTGGGAAAGGTTTGGTATTGTTGTTGCTTTAATGATTTATGGGATTGTCCTCTTTCCAAATGTAGATAATTTCATAGACATCGCTACTATCACCCTCTTCATGAAAAAGAATCCTATCCCTACCCTCCTCACTGACATCTACCACTCTATTCATTGGACAAGTGAAAAGAAGACAGGAATGATCCAATGTTGTTCTCATATATTATTCAAATGGTACACATCCCATCTACCGAAGGGAGGAGCGTTCATAGAAAACAAGAAAAAGCTGAAGTGGTCTCAACGCATTATGTCTCTAGAAGCCAATGATATTGTTTGGTATTCTCATGAGTACTATGATGTGGAGATTATATTTAGTTGTGGGGAGTTTGGTAATGTACCTCTCATCAGTAAGGCTGGTTGCATCAACTACAACCCAGTCATGGCATTGCGCTAGTTGGGCTATGCTATGGAAGATGAGCCCGAAGCAGAGAAAGTTCAAAGCTTCTTTTTGCTTGCCACAACAGAGGATCATGCGTTCGCCAGGAAGATTGCTAAAGCATGGGTCAAGATTCATACAAAGGGGAGGAAAGAGTTGAAGGTAAAGAATTGTGTGGCGAAAGAGCCATACAACCAATGGTTGCTAGCCAGAGTCGCTGAAAGGTGGTTGTCGTTTCCCTCAGAACCATCTATGCGAGAAGGACCTCCTGCTCCCACCCACGTATCCATGGAAGAGTATGAGAAACTAAAGCTAGTGGTAGAAAGGTTGACTAAAGAAAATCAGAACCTCGAGGCTGAAATTCACCAAGCAAATGTGGAGAAAGGCCAATATAAAAGGAAAGTAGAGTTTGAACAAGACCGAGCGGCTGAGAATAGCAAGAAATTGAAGTTAGAAACAGACCTGAGAGTCAAATACCAGCAGGTTTTTGAAGGGGCTGATACATCATTAACAACTCTTCGACAACGCCTAAAAGAAACTAAGGCTTCTTGTGATAGAGCATGGAATTTCTTTGAACTAGCTTCTACTGAAAATAAGGAGACAAGAGAGAGTCTTGAGGCTGATATTGAGGATCTTGAAAAGCAACTAAGAAATGCCTTGACCCTAGTGGAAGATGAGAGACAACTCAAGGAGGAATCATTAAGGGCTTCATATGTCACTCCTGACATGTGGAACAACAAATGTTTGGAATTGGAGACAGCCCGAGAAACAACTACTCTATGGAGGAATCTTCGACACCTTGCAAAGGGATAGTGCACAGTGGCTCAAGAAGGAGGCTCAACGCAATGAGTTGTTGGACACCCATGTGGATTCTATTTGTTACTACCAGTCGACTCTTGACATGTGTCGCACTAGGTATAACAATATGGTGGAGCATTGCAACCTCATGATCCGTGATATCCCATGGAGGTTGGAAAGCACAATTCAAGACTTGGAAGGAAATGATATCCCTCCTTCTATTCACCACTTTATCCAGCTCTGTGACCAAATGGTTAGAAGATTCATGTTCGAGACAAAAAAGCTTGAAGAACGTCTCCAAAAGAAAGAGTTTTAGTTATTCAGTATTTTTCTTGTAGCATGAATTGTTATTTTCAGCTTATTCAGCAATCGTTTGTATTGAATTTTCTCTCAAATTAATGAAAGTTTGCTCTTTGGTCTAAATTGTGCATTTCTTTATTATTCAGTCACAGTTCTATAATACCGATGATAATCATAAACCTCGAAAGTCTCTTGAACATTGCATACGTTTGCGCATCATTCTTTTTGCATTCCCTACAACCCGACCTTATACGCCGCTTAACCTTTCAGAGAGAGAGTAAAGCAAGATGACTTCTCGACATCAGTACAACACAAGGAATAATCAGAAAAGAGTCATGGATCAGCTAGAGCAAGACCATGCTACTATGAGGAACGAGATGCTAGGTATGAAGACGCAGATGAATCAACTCATGGAGGTGATTCAGAACATGGCCAGGAGTCAAGAAGAGATAAGGAAAACAGCAGAGAGGAACACTAATCAGACTTTGGCTGGCGCAGTTCCTAATGCAAGTGGCGCCATTCCAGTTCTAGCTCCTACCGAGGCCATCCCAACCCCTATTGTGGCAATTCCTACTTCTGCAGGTGCAGTAGCTATCAACACAGTCCATCCCCCAGTCGGTGCAACCCATCCTCATGGTACCACGATTCCACCACCAGTTCACTATGATGATCATGAATGCTTCTACGAGAATTCAGCTGAAGCATATGCACCACAGACCACTGAATTAGAGAAGAGGTTCAATGCTTTACAAGAAGTGGTAAGGTCGCTGCAAGGCCCCGATGATTTGGGACTAGATGCCGCTGAAATATGTCTTGTACACAGAGTTAAGATACCTCCGAATTTTGTAATCCCAACCTTCGAGAAATACAAGGGTAACAGTTGTCCTAGGACCCATATAAGGTCTTACTGCAGGAAGATGGCCGCATATTCCGATGACGAGAAGCTGCTAATCCATTTCTTTCAAGATAGTTTGACAGAGGCTTCTCTTGAATGGTACATGCATCTTGAACGATCCAATGTGAAAAGATGGAAGGAGTTAGCAGACGCTTTTGTGAGACATTATCAATACAACACTGACATGGCTCCAAATCGGATGCAGCTTCAGAATTTAACCCAAAAACCGAATGAATCTTTCAAAGACTTTGCTCAGAGGTAGAGGGGAGTAGCTGCAAGAGTACAACCCCCGTTGATGGAGAAAGAGCTGACAGACCTCTTCATGGGCATGCTGCAAGGACCGATCCTTGAGCGTCTAGCATCTACAACCTCTACAGTGTTTTTTTAACTTGTCACGGCTGGAGAAAGACTAGAGAGTTTTATGAAGGTAGGAAAGATTTAAAATGCTGGAGGATCTTCAAGTGGGATCAAGAAGCCCTATCAGGGTTTCTTTAAGAAGAAAGAAGGCGAAACTAGTGTTGTGTTCGTAGAAAGAGGAAGAACTCATCAAGGTTATCACCATGTTGCTGTCGTCACTTCATAACAATCGTTGTCCATTCCAGCAAGTCAACCCGCCGTTCAACAAAACATACAACAACAATCCTATCAACCAAGACAAAATCAGTACTAGGGTCAACAAAGATTGATAAGACCAGAAAGAAAATTTGATCCAATTCCGTTAACTTACGCCAGATTACTACCATTCTTGTTGAAAGGAGGCCTTGTTCAGCTTAGGGAAATGAGGAATCCCCCAGAGGTTCTCCCTTTTGGCTATGATGCCAATGCCAAATGTGAATTCCATTCTGGTTCCCCAGGCCATAACATTGAAAATTGCAAGACTCTGAAGCACATTGTACAAGATCTTATCGATTTAAAGGCGATAAACTTCACTCGAAACACTCCAAACATCAAAACCAATCCAATGCCGCCTCACCACTCAACAAACATGATTGAAGGCTCTAAGGGGATCCGATTAATTTCGGATATCGACAAATTGAGAACTCCTCTTTCCACTATTAAGGAGCAACTCTTGTTGAAGAAGATTTATCCAGGTTGTTCAACCGATTGCCACGTTTGTCTGGGTGGATCTCAAGGATGCACTGTGTTGAAGAAAGGCATCCAAAGCTTGATTACTCAAGGTGTATTAGTAGCAGAACAACTGTCAAAATATGAAGAAGTTGCTACTCTTGAAATTCCATTTGAAACATTGGAGATACCATATGATGATGGGTATGAGCTATGGATTCCTTCTGATAATTTGATTCGTACACCATTGACCATACCGTGCGATGAGGAAGAATGGGACAACATGTGTGGACAAACTTCTATCCCACTACAAATCTCGTATGATCCAGTTGAGATACTTACGTCTCCACCGTCAATGAACCAGCTCGTCATTTCGTCCCCAGCGCCGTTTCCATACGAAAGCACTAATGTTGTACCTTGGCTATATGATGAGATTGTCTTTCTCAACGGGCAGAAGATAGGAGAAAAGGATATCTTGGAAGAGAAAAAGACTGTCGAAAACATAGTGGGAACCGGGGGTTTCACTAGAAGTGGTCGAATCTTCGCTCTAACTGTACCATTTGTCAACAGCAGTGACAATACAAGGAAAGATACTGTTAGACCAAGCACCATTGAACAGGGGCAGTCATCTAAATAGAAAGACGTCCCAAATGATGAAGCAGAGTAGTTTCTAAGAATCATTCAAAAAAGCGATTACAAAGTGATTGACCAGCTCAATCAGACTCCCTCAAAGATATCCATGCTATCATTATTAATGTGTTCGAAAGCCCATCAAGAAGCGTTGTTAAAATTCTTGAAGGCAACTCACGTGCCAGAGGAGATATCAGTAGTGCAGTTTGAAGAAGTGGTGGGAAATATAGCATCAAGTCATATTTTGAGCTTTAATGATAATGAATTACCTCTCGAAGGTAAGAATCATAACAAGGCCTTGCACATTACTATCAAATGTGTGGATGTTGTATTCTCTAGGGTGCTTGTCGATACTGGATCATCGCTGAATATGTTACCAAAGAGCTCGTTGTGCAAGCTGTCAATTGAAGGACTTGTGATGAAGCCAAGTCAAACTATTGTAAAAGCTTTTGATGGAGCTAAGAGAACTGTGGTAGGCGAGGTTGATCTCTCGATCAATATTGGACCTCATACTTTTATCATTACACTTTATGTAATGGATATATATCCTGCTTATAGTTTCCTCCTTGGTCGTCAGTGGATTCATTTCGCAGGTGTTGCACCCCAAAATTTGACCAACCGGGTCTCGCATTTGGCTCGATGTTTCGACGCATAACCGCATTCGCATCTGCATATCGCATACATTGCATTGCTCATTTGTTTTGATTTTATCAGGGATCACAACTCTCGTCTCGTGTTTCAGGTGTTTTTGATCAGTAGAATTGATTTTTGGGTTATTTCGGTGCCCGTTTATTTTTACCGATTATTTGTGTGTCGTTCGGTGCTCATTTTGTCCCTCTGAGAATTATCGTGATTTTTCTAGATTTTAAATTCATTTTTAGGATTTAATAGGATTTTAATAGATTTTAATATTTTTAGATAATATAGTAATATAGTTTTTAGAAATTTTAATAGAATTTAATAGCATTTTTCATTTTAGGATAATATAGGATTTTCTAGAATATTAGTATATTTTTTAAATAGTTTTTTAAATAGCTTTAATAGTTTTTAGGATTTAGTATAATAAAAAAATAGAGTTTTCTTTTTTAGAATATAATAAATAGATTTTTCATAAGTAGATTTTTCATATATTAGATATTAAATAGGTTAATAGGAATTAGATGTTTTTATTTTTTAGATATAGTTTTTCATAGAATTTAATAGTGAAATTTAATTAGTGGGTTTATTAGAGTTTTAATTAGAGTTTAATTAGATTAGTGTTAGATTTAATTAGGTTAATCCTTTTTATTTTTATTAATCCATTGTATGCAGTTTTTGGACTTTTTTTTTTTGATGATTTTCGTTGGGCTTTATCCCCAGTTCGCAGGGCCCAATTCAGCAGAGTCCATTGTCCAAAATCTCCAGCAGAATCCAGCCCTCTCCAGCAAGTTCTAGAAGTTTCTAGAACGTCCCAGAAGAAGTCTCAGCTATATAACTAGCACGCCACGTGTTGGCTCGGAGAGACCCCACCTTGTTTCGTCTCCACACGCCACGTACCCCCAGAGGGGACCCACGCTGCATCCCCAAGGTCACGCCACCTCACACCCTTCAGACCTTCTCTCACCGCCACGCATGGGGACACGCGTCCCACATGCACTCTCCCCCTCCACTAACACCACCACGTGGTGACCACACAGCATCCCACCGGAGAACGTCACCGGCCGGCCTGCATGGCCGGCGACCGCCGCGCCGTCGCCGGAAAACCCTCCATCCCCAGAATCCGGCCACATTCATCATTCACCAACCTTCATCCCTTCCCCTAATCTTCATCACCGGAAACCTAAAAATCTCCAGATTCCGGCCACCATGAGATCCTCCAACCAATCCAGAAACCACCACATTCATCCCTTGATCTTCATCATTCTCAACCCCAAAACGCCCCAGAAAACGCCAGATTCGACCAATCATCATCATCATCAACGATTTGTTCATCAACCTTCAAGAACTCCCCAGAAATTCATCTAGAATGAGGAGCATTCATCGATCCTCTTTGTGACCTTTCCAGAATCTCTCCAGAAGAAACATGCAACATCCATTACCAATTAACCTTCTTCAACTAATCACCACCGGTGTTCATCCTCCAGTCACCATGTTCATCACTTATCAGCTTCATCATCATCACTAGGAATTCAAGAACACACCAACCTCGTCTTCAATCGTCAAGAACTCTTTCATTCTCAGAAACTCATCAACAACAGGTTTCCAGATCTGCATTCATCTTTGGAGGCCATCTCCAACGGGCATCTTCAGAACTCTCATGTTCCTCATCAAACGCTAGAACCTTCAAGATCCAAAGAACCTTCAGGTCACCAATGTCTCCCTATAGCTCGTTCATCCAGAGATCTTCATCTCTTCTCAAGGGAAGTTCCTCCGAGATCCTTGAGTGAAATTTTCCATGCTAAGTTGATGATGTAGAAGGTATGTTTGAGTGAGAAAAAGAGGCGTTTGGTTGAACGGATGATGTTGAAGAGGGTTGGGGAAACGGAGGCTGTGACGGCACGGAGAAGAGAGAAGAAGAATTCTAGGGTTTCAGATGAGAGTGAAGAGAGGGAGACGGAGAAGGTTGAGATTGGGCCAGGCCCAATAGTTTTTTGGTCAACTCCCTCCCTCACGTTTTTTGGCTGAAGGAAGTGGGCTTGGGCCTAATGCCTCTGCAACGCCCCCAGATTACTCAGCATCACCCCCCTCCTGCGTTTTTTTTGAGGAAGAGTGGGCTGGGCCCAATTCTTCAGTTGTTTATTTTTGTTTTTATTTGTTTTTCTGGCATACCCCCTGTAATAGCAGTACACCCCCAGCCCCCTTTCTTTGAATTTTCTATTTTTATTATTTCCTTTTTTAGAAATTGTCAAAAAGAAAAGTATAAAGAAAAAAATATGAAAGGAAAAGAAAAGAAATATTATAAAAAAATAGAAAAAAGAATTGAATTGAAAAGAAATATTGTTGAAAATAAAGAGAAATAAGAAAAGAAAAGGAGAAAATATTGAAGGAGAAAAAAGAGAAAAAAATATTAAAGTAGGTTTAATATTTTTTTTAAAGCATTTTCTTTTAGGGATATTTTCATAGACTTTATTTTACGACTTTTAGGATAGCTTAGAAGCCCATTTGTTAGGGGGCTATTTTTCATTCGATTTTTCAGGATAGAATAGGATAGTACTTCCTAGGAGATTTATCTTTTCAGTATTCAACCCATTGTAATCATTTTTCAGAGATTAATAAAACGAGATTTGAGCTGTGGTCCCGTAGTAGCCGAACTACAGCTGCTCTGATTCTTCGTACCAGACGAAGATATGTAGGCATAGGATGCGATATCCTAGCGAGCACACTAACGACTGACTTTGTTGTTCTCTCGCGGCTGTGCGATCGAGACTTTCCCGCTGACGACTAATTGAGTACCCTTTTTTCTCTCTTGCCCAAGTGCATTTGAGACCGAACCGTAGTGTTGCCCATAGGTACCCGACCCTGTGAAACCAGTTGTTTTTCTCACTGCTGTGTGAGAATGTTTGTTTAGCCGTAGTTAGTCTGAACTACGTAAAGCTCTGATCTTCCATGCAGTGGAAGTACGTAGGCACAAGACGCGAGGTCTTGGCGAGCCAATTTTCCCCGTAGTCCCGAACTACGTTGACTCTGACTTTCTCTCTTGAGAATACGTAGGCATAGAGTGCGACGCTCTATCGAGTCAATTCCCTTCCGCTTAGATTTAGCAGCCGTAGATAAGATTGTTTTGCATCCAGTAGACAACCCAAGCAAGCGTGGATCCCGTCGAGTACGACGGACGTGAGGGGTGCTAATGAAGGTGAGAAAATACTTAGAAGGGGGGTTGAATAAGTATGACAGAAAATAATCAAAGATAAAAACTCAAGTATTTTTATCCTGGTTCGTTGAACTCAACTACTCCAGTCCACCCTTTTCAAGAGTGATTTGCCTTTCTCAACAAGGACTTAATCCACTATTCAAATCAACTGATTACAAATAGCAACACCTAAGAACAACTGTTCTTAGTCTTCTCAAGAGCTACTGATCTAACCTAGATCCTCTTAAGGAAAACAACACCTAAGAACAACTGTTCTTAGTCTTCTCAAGAGCTACTGATCTAACCTAGATCCTCTTAAGGAAAACTTCCTTTACAAATTAATGTAATACAATGTAAGAGTAAGAAATTGCTTCTAATAAAGCTATAAACACAACTGTGTTATTTCTCTAAGTTTAGAACAATGTATGAACAGCAAAGAGCTTGAGAGTTTTTCGCGTGTGAGTGTTCTTGCAATGATTTCGTCTTTTTTTTCACCCTGAAGAAAGTGCTATGATATCCTTTATATAGCCACTTGAATATTGGAGAGAATATAATACCGTTGGAGAAGATGTTTCCAATATCAAAAAGGTACAGTCCTTTGTACTATTGCAGCAGAGAGACGGCGCACAAATAGTGGGTGTAGCAATTGTCTGCTGAGCTGTGAATTTACCATATATGGAATGTATCAGAGGAATAATCTTCTTGCAGAGATTTATGTCTATCCCAATTAAGGAAAGATTTGCTGGCATATTCCAACGGATATATTAAAATAATCTTCTTCAAATAATTCTTCAGATAGTTCAGATCAACAATCAATATCAGAGTCTTCAGTCTTCAGAATCTTCTGGAAACTTCAGAGCCTAAGATGTTCTTCAGATGTTGCTGAATCAGAGTCTGGTGCAGCTGTGTGCTTGAAGCGTAACATGCTCTTAGATCAGAGTCTTCACTCAGATCAGAGTCTTCTCTCATTCAGAGTCTCTTCACTCAGAGTCTTCTTTCAT
The DNA here is from genome assembly GCA_963859935.3 of Lathyrus sativus. Taxonomy (NCBI): domain Eukaryota; kingdom Viridiplantae; phylum Streptophyta; class Magnoliopsida; order Fabales; family Fabaceae; genus Lathyrus; species Lathyrus sativus. The sequence goes on along the minus strand of OZ012739.1, from coordinate 618,616,228 downwards.
TCAGAGTCTCTTCACTCAGAGTCTTCTTTCATTCAGATTCTTGATAATATATGCAGCGTGTTGTATCTTCAGAATCTTGATGACTAAGCTCTTATACTTCAGATTCTTCTAATCTTCAGATGCTCTTTGAGCCATTCAGAATTTATTGTTCACATCAAATATGCTCTTTAAGATTAAAATCTTTTGTGCCTGTAGAAAACAGTTTAGAACAAATTTAGAGAGTATAATTCTTGTATACAAATTATCATTAATGTTATCATCAAAACATAGAGATATTACTAAGACACAATCTGTGCTCTTACAATCTCCCCCTTTTTGATGATGACAAAACATGAGAAATTTGTTCAATAAAAATATGAATTAAAATTACTCCCCCTGAGATTTACAATCTCCCCCTGAAATGAATACTCTAATGGAATTAGATACTTCCCTTTCTGGTTGAGTACATTTCAGATTCAGAGCCTGATTGAAGCCTGGTTGACATATGTTTGACTTCTAGAGTCAAAGCTTGATGCCATATTAAAGCTTGATGCCAGATGAACAACTTCAGAACACCTGGTTGTTTATCTTGCCATTTCCTGTCTTGAGTTATCTTTTAGATCATAGTACTCAAGGTTAGATATCAGAGTCTGGTCTACTCAGATTTAGCTATTTTTGATCAGGTTCTGAAAAGATAGATCTCAGGAAAAACTTCAATGAAATTTGTCAGATTTTTTAATAATATCTGGGACACTTAAATTCAAAGAATGTTAGTAACATGTCTGACTTAGTTCAGATAATTGCTTATAGATTTGAACAATCAGATTCTATTTTGTTTCTCCCCCTTTTTGTCATAATCAAAAAGAATTTTAAAAGACAGTAAAGATGCAGAAGAAACACATATCCAGATAAGCAAAAAGATCATTGTCATTAAGTCAAGAGAACATCCAGATTCAGATAAAAGCAAACAAAACATATCAGAAGAAAATCAAAACAAAGCAAAACATGAAAAACTTGTGCAAAACATCAAGTAGGTTTAGCAGATGAGGCTTGTTGAGAAGCAATGAGTTGCAGCAGTGCTGTAATCCTTTCTGAATTTTCATCTTGCTTAGCCATCCAAGTTTTCATTTCTTCATTTATTTTCTTTTGATTAACCATAAAATCCTTAAGTTCTTTGACATCCTTCTGAAGATCTGTAGATTCTGAAACAGTAGATTCTGAAACAATCTGAGTAACATCAGGTGCAGGAATTTCTGGAGGTGGAGGAGCTTCTAGAAGAAGAATAGGAGGAGTGTTTCTCTTAATCCGTTTTTGATAAGCAGCAAACCTTACTTTTGACAATCTAAGACATTGAGTCCTGATTTTCAAAGCCTCCCTATTCAGTCTGTAAAGATATTTCTTCCAAACAGCGTCAGCAGCCTCTTTGTCCATAGTAGTCATGCAAACATCCATAATGTCAGCAAAGTCTGAGACATTATCCTTATCAAAATCTCTTAACAGAGTATAAACACGTGATCCCAATTCTGCTTCATCAGGGATTCTGGGTTTTCTTGGTTGGGTTAGTTGTGTTTGTGGTGTTTGTTCAGAAGGTTGAGGTTGTGAAGATGGATGTTCAGATGTTTGTGGTTCAGAAGGTTGAGGATTGATTTGTGGTTCAGATGTTGGTTGGTTGGTTTGTGGTTCAGATGTTTGTTGGTCAGAATGTTGTGGTTGAGGTATTGAGGGAATTGGTTGGGTTTCTGTTGGTTGGGGAGTGTTTTGGATTTCAAGAGGTTGTGGAGTGAGAGTTTGAGTTGGGGAATTTTGTGGAGAAGGTGGATGTTCAGAAGTTGGAGATTTAAACAGCTGTTTCCAAACACTCTCAGAACGAGGTTGTTTGAGATCATTCAAGCATTCATTAATGTAACCAGATGATTCATCATCAGATGATGCATCAGAGTGGTTAGATTTTTCAGAAGTTGAAGATAAATTGACAGACTGGTTTAAAGGTGTGACATCTAATATCTCATCAGGATCAATGAGATGTTCAGGTTGGTCAGAGTGTTCAGGGTGAACATCCTCTGGAATGGTATATTCTGGGATAGTGTTTTGTGGTTGTGGTGTTGTTTGTTGATTTTGTTGTGGAATTTCTGTTTGTATGTTTGTTGGTTGCTTGGATTGAGGTGTATGAGGGGGGACAGAAGATGGTTTAGAGGGTGTGGGGGTATCAGAATGATGAACAGGATTAGAATCAGTGTTAAATACCTGTTTCAGAGTATCTCTAATTTCTTCAAAAGTTGCTGCAGGAGGATTTGGTTGAACCTTCTTCAGCTTCTTCCTTTTCTTCTTCTTTTCAGCATCTGAATGCTTCCTTTTCTTCTGGTGACCTTCACTATCAATTTTTCTCTTACGTCTTCTTTCCCTTGTCAAATCAGGAAGAACTTGGCCTTCCTTCTGCAAAAGATTAGCAGGAATCTCAACACCTTCTCTTAGGCAGCGAGCAACATACTCAGCAATAATTTCTCTAGGTTCATCTGAGGTGAATAAAGGAAAATCCTTAACAGGAATCCTTCTTCCCCTAACTTCTTCAGAGTTAGTTTTCCTTGGTTTCTCAGATAAATCATCAACCAGTTTCATCCTTCTCAAAGTTAAACCGTTTATTTCAGAGCCAATGATATAAGTCAGATCTTTTGTCAACCCAGCCTTTTGCAGATGCGCCACAAGTTGGTTTTCTATCAGAATATCTGAAATCAGCCTTCCCATAGGGATCCATGTTCTGACTTTTCCAGATTTATCTCTGGTTGTTTCCCTTGTTTCCTTGACGTGAGACACCAGATGATTAAACAACAAATATGGAAGATCAATCTGAATGTTTTGGTGTAAACAATACATGAAGTAAAGTTGTTCAGCATTAACATAATCAGAAGAGTTTGAAGAGGGTCTGTGAAAGATGGTGTTCATGAAAATCTTAGCCCATATCTTGTAAGTGGGTTTCAAGAACTTAACCTTCTTACAAGGTTCACCAGTAGTACAGATTTCTTGACATACATCTTTCAGGTCTTCACGCGCAGAAGACAGAGAGGTTACTCCATCAGTTGCCTTAAAACCTATGAGTTTCCTTATCAGGTTTTCAGTGATAACTATCTTTTTTCCCAGCACAGAGGAGTGAATGAACTTTGGAGTAGCATATGCATGGATCCAGAACTCCTTCACTAACGTTGGATACACAGGACCCATAAGCCTGTCAAAGTAACCGTCCCAGCCTTGTGCTTTGATTGAAGAAATCAGATCAAACCCATTTTCAGCAAGATCTTCTAAGTCCACGAAACTTTCACACAGTACTTCTAGTGAATCAACAGCAGTTAGGAGAGTGCGTACTGGTTCTATGACAGTGGTAGCATTCTTGGTAGTAACAGCGTTTGAAGTAGATGCCATTGTTGACAATGATGAAGAAGATGAAGGTTTCTGAGTTCTTTTAGGGTTTGCAAAGAGAGAGAACAACAAACAAAAGCGCATATGTGTTGAGAATGTGAAAAGTGTGAATGTGTTATGAGAATGGTTTATATAGACAAATAAAGCAAGCATGGGAAACACAACAGACACACATAGGACACATACGCACGTTTGCATTAAATGAAAAGTAATCATTTTTAATTATGATATGACATTTGGGGGAAAATCAAGACAGATTGAGATTTTCAAAGCAATACCTTAAACGTCATAATCAGTAGGTGTACTCCATCTTTTCAGATTCTGAGTGACACGTGTTTGCTTGCATGTGATTCTATAACTCTCAAGAAATGAAACGTTTTCAACTTTCAGATCCTCTGAGATGATCAGTTCAGAGTTTCACACAAAAAAAAATTCACAGATAAATTAAACAAGCAAGACAGATGAAATACTTCAGAGTGTTAAACACTTAGCATCTGAGAAGTTGACTCTGAGAAATATTACTCTGGACAAAAATCCATACAAATATTTTTCAGAATAAACTTAAACCTATCTTCAGCAAGGGGTTTTGTGAAAATATCTGCCCATTGATGATCTGTATCAACAAAGGCTAAATTTATTACACCCTTCTGAACATAGTCTCTGATGAAATGATGTTTAATCTCTATATGTTTGGCCTTAGAGTGTAAAATTGGATTTTTGGATAAACATATAGCAGAAGTATTATCACAGAAGATAGAAAGATTACTCTCATAGATTTGATAATGTTCTAGTTGACTCTTCATCCAGAGCATCTGAGTGGAACATCCAGCAGCAGCAATGTATTCTGCCTCTGTGGTTGATAGTGCAATTGTTGGTTGCTTCTTGCTGTACCACGAGATCAGATGACTTCCAAGAAACTGACAGTTTCCAGAAGTACTTTTGCGCTCAACTCTATCTCCAGCATAGTCAGCATCACAGAATCCAACTAGTGAATATTCGTCAGATCTTCTGTAACACAAACCAACATTAGCAGTACCTTTCAGATACCTTAGAATCCTCTTAACAGCAGTTAAGTGTGATTCTCTAGGATCTGATTGGAATCTAGCACATAAACAAACACTAAACAGAATGTCTGGTCTAGAAGCAGTCAAATAAAGAAGAGATCCTATCATACCTCTGTAGAGTTTCTGATCTACCTTCTTACTTACCTCTTCCTTACCTAGAGTGCTTGTAGGATGCATTGGAGTCTTTGCCATTTTGCTATCCAGCATGTTAAACTTCTTCAGAAGCTCTTTAACATACTTGGTCTGATGTATGTAGGTGCACTCTGGAGTCTGATTTACTTGGATTCCCAGAAAGAATCTCAGTTCTCCCATCATGCTCATCTCAAATTCTGCCTGCATACATTTAGCAAACTCCTTTCCAAGCATAATATTTGTTGATCCAAAAATAATATCATCTACATAAACTTGACAAATCAACAAATCTTTCTTAATGGTTTTACAAAATAGTGTGGTATCCACTTTTCCTCTGATGAAATTTTTCTTCAGAAGAAAATTACTCAACCTCTCATACCAAGCTCTGGGAGCTTGTTTTAGTCCATAAAGAGATTTTTTCAGTTTGTAAACATGATCTGGAAAATTTTCATTTTCAAAACCAGGAGGTTGGTGGACATACACTTCCTCTTCTATAATTCCATTAAGAAAAGCACTTTTAACATCCATCTGATAAAGAGTGATGTTATGTTGTGCAGCAAATGAAATAAGCAAGCGTATAGACTCTAACCTTGCAACAGGAGCATATGTTTCTGTGTAGTCTATGCCTTCTTGTTGACTGTAGCCTTGAGCAACCAGTCTTGCTTTGTTCCTTTCAACTTCTCCTTTCTCATTAAGTTTATTTCTGAAAACCCATTTTGTTCCAATGACATTGAAACCTTTAGGTCTTGGAACCAGATCCCAGACTTCATTCCTTGTGAATTGATTCAGCTCCTCTTGCATAGCTAAAATCCATTCATTATCTTCCAGAGCCTCATCAACAGATGTTGGTTCTATAATTGACACTAAGCCACAGAAGGAAGATTCAGAAGTTCTGAGAAATGCTCTTGTCCTTATTGGATCATCTTTCTTTCCAATTATCACATCCTCTGGATGAGAAGCTTTCATTCTGGAAGAAGATCCTATGACTGTTGGTCTTTCAGAAATATGCAGATTGTCAAGTTGGGAAGTTAGAGGCGTAGCATCTGGGTTTGCTTCAGAGTCTTTGTCTTCAGTCTTGTCTGCCTATGAGCCTTCAGAGTCTGTGAGAATAACTTCTCTATCTGCAGAACTTTCAACTTGCTTTGGCTTTTCAGAGCCAAGCTTATCATCAAATCTAACATGAATAGATTCTTCCACAATCTGTGTTTCAGTATTGAATACTCTGTAGCCTTTAGAGCGTTCAGAATAACCAAGCATGAAACACTTCTGTGCTTTGGAATCAAACTTGTTCAGATGATCTTTAGTGTTAAGCATATAACAAATACATCCAAATGGATGAAAATAAGCAATGTTGGGCTTTCTGTTTCTCCACAATTCATAGGGAGTCTTTTCCAGAAGAGGTCTTACAGACACTCTGTTCTGAATATAACATGCTGTATTTATTGCTTCTGCCCAAAAGTATTTTGCCAGATTTGTCTCGTTGATCATGGTTCTGGCCATTTCTTGCAATGTTCTATTTTTCCTCTCTACAACTCCATTTTGTTGTGGAGTTCTAGGACAGGAGAAATCATGTGCAATTCCTTTTTCAGAAAAATATTTTTCAAAATATTTGTTTTCAAATTCACCACCATGATCACTTCTGACTTTAATAATTTTGCATTCTTTTTCAGTCTGGACTTGATTGCAGAAGTCAATGAACACAGAATGAGACTCATCCTTGTGTTTTAGAAACTTTACCCATGTCCATCTGCTGTAGTCATCTACAATGACTAACCCATACTTCTTGCCTCTGATGGATGCAGTTTTCACTGGTCCAAACAGATCAATATGAAGTAATTCCAATGGTCTAGAAGTGGAAACAACATTTTTTGGTTTAAAATGAGATTTTGAAAATTTACCCTTTTGACATGCGCCACACAGAGCATCTGAATTGAACTTCAGATTAGGGAGTCCTCTGACCAGATTGAGTTTATTAATCTGAGATATACGTCTCATATTAATATGTCCCAATCTTCTATGCCAGACCCATTGCTCATCATTCACAGATAAAAGGCATTTTACATTTTGAACTTTAAGTTCTGAAAGGTTAATTTTGTAAATGTTGTTTTTCCTCTTTCCACTGAATAGGATTGAACCATTCTTTTGACATACATCTTTGCAACATTTTTGATTAAAGATGATATCATAACCATTGTCACTTAATTGACTTATGGACAATAGATTATGTTTCAATCCTTCAACTAACAGAACATTAGAAATAGAGGGTAGGTTACCATTACCTATTGTACCAGAGCCAATGATCTTGCCCTTCTGGTTCCCTCCAAATTTCACGTCCCCTCCAGATCTAAGTTCCAGGCTTTGGAACATAGACCTTTCGCCCGTCATATGTCGTGAGCATCCAGAGTCCAGGTACCATGATTGGTGTCTGGATTTTGCTGCTAAGAACATCTGCAACAGGTATTATTTTACTTTTAGGTACCCAGATCTTCTTGGGTCCTTTGGGGTTAGATGTTCTGTGGTTTTGCCTAAACTTCTGTTTTTCAACATAGTGTTTATTCTGGCTAGCCCTTGGCTTAAACACATAAGTACTCTTTTCAGAGCTTGTATGTTTAATATCATTCAGATGACCAAACTTAAAATGAGAATACAGAGGAGTCTTCTTGATGAAGAGTTTATCAACAGATTTTGGATTGCTTCCAGAGGAAGATTCACATCCAATGCCTCTGCTGTTGTTCCCACTAACACCATAGATCATAGAAGCCATTTTGCTTCTGTCTATGCTTTTAGTGAGGAATCTTTTAAAACTGGAGTCATATTTTTCTAAAATATTTTCACTTGACTCTGTTTCAGTATCAGATTCTTGTTGAGTTGTTTCTAAATCATTTTTGAGTTTTAAATTTATTTCTTTCTGCTCAACAAGTTCTGTTCTCAGAAGATCAATCTCAGATTCAAGATTGCTTTTCAGCTTCTTGTATTTGAGTTTAATCTTGCTGTAGCTTTCCAACATGTCAGATAAACTTTCAACAAGTTCAGCTCTGGAGAGTTCAGAAAATACCTCTTCAGAGTCAGAGTCTGATTCTGACTCAGATTCAGATGATGATGTTCCTTCATCTTGATCATTTGTGTTGGCCATCAGCGCAACATTTGCACATTCTTCCTCAGATTCAGAAGATGATTCAGATTCATCTGAGTCATCCCATGTAGCCATCAGAACCTTTTTCTTTTTATCAAACTTCCTTTTGGGTTTTTCCTTTTGAAGTTTGGGACATTCACTCTTGTAGTGTCCAGGTTCTTTACATTCATAGCAAGTGAACTCTTTCTTGCCAGATCTTCTGTGTCCAGAAGATTCTCTCTTTTGATCAGATCTTCTGAAGTTGTTGAACTTCTTCCCTTTGTGCTTCCAGAGTTTGTTGATCCTTCTGGACAGCATGGATAGTTCATCTTCTTCTTCAGAAGAAGATTCCTCAGAGCTTTCTTCATTTACCTGCAAAGCTTTAACAGATTTGTTAGATTTAAAAGCTAAGGATTTACCTTTATCTTTCTTCTGGGGTTCATCTTCCTCCAGCTCAATCTCATGACTTCTCAAAGAACTGATGAGTTCTTCTAATGAGATTTTGTTCAGATCCTTGGCCAGCTTCAATGCAGTCACCATAGGTCTCCATCTGGTAGGAAGACTTCTGATGATCTTCTTGACATGATCAGATGTTGAGTAGCCCTTGTCCAGAACTTTCAACCCAGCTGTTAGAATCTGAAATCTGGAAAACATAGTCTCAATGTTCTCAGATTCTTCCATCTTGAACGCTTCATACTTCTGTATCAGCGCCAGAGCCTTTGTTTCTTTCACCTGAGAGTTTCCCTCATGAGTCATTTTGAGAGACTCAAACATATCATGAGCAGTGTCTCTGTTGGTAATCTTCTCATACTCTGTATGAGAGATTGCATTAAGAAGTATGGTTCTGGCTTTGTGATGATTCTTGAATTCTTTCTTCTGCTCCTCAGTCATTGATTTTCTATCAATCTTTTTGCCATCCTTAGAAGGATGTTCATATCCATCAATGACTAAATCCCAGAGATCAGCATCATACCCCAAGAAAAAACTTTCAAGTCTATCTTTCCAATAATCAAATTTTTCTCCATCAAACATTGGAGGTTTGGTGCTGATTCTGTCTCCTTCATATTTGTTGCTTGATGTAGGAATATCACCCATATTAGCAACCAAATAAATAACAGAGTATTCTTCTCACTGGATCTTTATCTGTCACGGTTAAGTGAATGCACACGCAGAACCGGAGCTCTGATGCCAACTGAAGGTGAGAAAATACTTAGAAGGGGGGTTGAATAAGTATGACAGAAAATAATCAAAGATAAAAACTCAAGTATTTTTATCCTGGTTCGTTGAACTCAACTACTCCAGTCCACCCTTTTCAAGAGTGATTTGCCTTTCTCAACAAGGACTTAATCCACTATTCAAATCAACTGATTACAAATAGCAACACCTAAGAACAACTGTTCTTAGTCTTCTCAAGAGCTACTGATCTAACCTAGATCCTCTTAAGGAAAACAACACCTAAGAACAACTGTTCTTAGTCTTCTCAAGAGCTACTGATCTAACCTAGATCCTCTTAAGGAAAACTTCCTTTACAAATTAATGTAATACAATGTAAGAGTAAGAAATTGCTTCTAATAAAGCTATAAACACAACTGTGTTATTTCTCTAAGTTTAGAACAATGTATGAACAGCAAAGAGCTTGAGAGTTTTTCGCGTGTGAGTGTTCTTGCAATGATTTCGTCTTTTTTTTCACCCTGAAGAAAGTGCTATGATATCCTTTATATAGCCACTTGAATATTGGAGAGAATATAATACCGTTGGAGAAGATATTTCCAATATCAAAAAGGTACAGTCCTTTGTACTATTGCAGCAGAGAGACGGCGCACAAATAGTGGGTGTAGCAATTGTCTGCTGAGCTGTGAATTTACCATATATGGAATGTATCAGAGGAATAATCTTCTTGCAGAGATTTATGTCTATCCCAATTAAGGAAAGATTTGCTGGCATATTCCAACGGATATATTAAAATAATCTTCTTCAAATAATTCTTCAGATAGTTCAGATCAACAATCAATATCAGAGTCTTCAGTCTTCAGAATCTTCTGGAAACTTCAGAGCCTAAGATGTTCTTCAGATGTTGCTGAATCAGAGTCTGGTGCAGCTGTGTGCTTGAAGCGTAACATGCTCTTAGATCAGAGTCTTCACTCAGATCAGAGTCTTCTCTCATTCAGAGTCTCTTCACTCAGAGTCTTCTTTCATTCAGAGTCTCTTCACTCAGAGTCTTCTTTCATTCAGATTCTTGATAATATATGCAGCGTGTTGTATCTTCAGAATCTTGATGACTAAGCTCTTATACTTCAGATTCTTCTAATCTTCAGATGCTCTTTGAGCCATTCAGAATTTATTGTTCACATCAAATATGCTCTTTAAGATTAAAATCTTTTGTGCCTGTAGAAAACAGTTTAGAACAAATTTAGAGAGTATAATTCTTGTATACAAATTATCATTAATGTTATCATCAAAACATAGAGATATTACTAAGACACAATCTGTGCTCTTACAGCTAATACCTTCCCCTTGCGTAACCGACTCCCGAACCCAGGCTATGGTTGCGATGACCATACCTTTTCCCCGTTTTTTGCGAGGTTTACTTCGAGCGTTTCCTTTCCCGCTCTGAGGGATAAATAACGCACGGTGGCGACTCTTCTGTCAGCCGGCGCCGATTTTCGCAGTAGCGACAGCTGGCGACTCTGCTGGGGAATGCGATAGTTTCCTAGGGATCCAACGTCTCGAAAGCGAGTCAATTTTGTGGGATCCAACGTCCCCTAGAGAGAGTCAATCCTAGCGTTTGTTTGCTTGTCTATTAGGTGTTTATTTATCGATATTATCTGTTGCTGTTGGGGTGTTACGGGTGTTCTATGATTGAGATAAGCCGGACCTGGGCTCGAGTATGAGTATGCACCTAGATATAGTTGCGGAGAAGTAGTAGACGAACCTGTCTGCTGAGCAGGCACAGTTCCCTATGAAAATTCGCGCTCGGACGAGGTTCTCGCAGAGGTGCTCCTTTCCGGTCCTGAGGATCTGAGGGGAGTCCAGACGTGAGGATTGTCGACTCTGGGAACCGATCAATTGGAAGTCAGCTAAGTGAGGCCTCTTCATGAGATGACGATGCCACTCCTTCTGGGAATCGTATCATTCCTCATGAAAGTCTGTGACGCTGACGACCGCATAGGATGCCGTACCTTGTCAGATATAGGTCCACACCTGTGAGTGGGGGGTTTTTTTTGTGCAGGAAACTTGACTTCCAACCTACCCGTTATTCTGGTCTTCTCTTCAGAGCAACTGTACTCCGTCAGCAGTGCAGCAGTATTTAGATTGTGTGGGAGCTGTGATCCCGTGTTTGTTGCATTGCATTGCATTTGCATAGGCATCTTCGCATCATATTGCATACCATTCGCCAGCTAGTCAGAGCTCTTATCCAGCCATTATTTTGGTTCTGAAGGTGAATATCGAAGACGACCAAGGGGTGGAAGCAGATTTGACCAGAGTCAAGCAGTGGAGTCAGCTGAAGACCATTGGTAGCTATGTCAGAGAGCGGCTTCCAGTTTGTTGATACCTTGTCAGGTTTCACCGTGACGTCCAATCCTCTGTATGGATCCCCGCGCGACGAAGACTTTCCGCAAGTGAACAACCTTACTGCAGCTCAGCCTGTGCAGCCATCTGTTGAAGACCAAGGTCTGCGAGAGCAGTTTGTTGTCCGAGGTGAACGTTCTCCTTCTGTTGATGTCTCAGACTACCAGGGTTTTGCCTTCCCTGTGCCAAAGCCCCGAAGAGAGGTCCCAACAGCAAAGAATGAAGACGCATTAGCTCCCGTGTATGCTGAAAGGTTTCGTGCATTAGAGAAGAGATTCAAAGCCTTGAAGGGTAAAGACGCTGTTACTCCTAGTGCTGCAGATATGTGTCTGGTGTTGCACCCCAAAATTTGCCCTCACAATACAAGACTTTGTGTTCTAAGAAGGTTCACAAGGTTCACAAGTTTCTCACCTGTTGTTAAATCACCATATTCTTGGAGTATGTGTTGCTGTTATACTTTGGAGATCTCCCATCGATGGTTGTATCCCGTCCCCGTGGAGTCCCACTTCGTTGAGTCTGTTACTCATTTGTTTCTCGCATGCCGAGAATCATGTCTAGTGCATTTTAGTTGCTAAAGGGAAAAATGGTCATTCTCACGTTGTTGCTGATGAGCTGTTGCCGTTTTTTTTTAGGTCGAGATACGATGGGCCGAGTCTCTGTCACCAGTGGATTTCTGAGACATTCATTCGTCACATGGTTTGATTATATTGAGGTGTCAATTTGGTTTGGTTCATGGTATTGAATTTATTCATCAAAAACACAATTGGATTTTTTTTTTTGACACCGAGTATATTTCTGCTTTACTGTCGAGGGATTTTCTCTGTTCTTCCTGTCTATTTTAAGTCGTTCAAGGCCCTTCCCGATTCTATCATCAAGTGCGACTTAATTTAGAATATATTGGGGGAAATTAAGGTTATATCAGTTGTGTGAGCAATATGTATTGGAGTGACAAGGTTCGATTTGAGTGATTGTCGGATTTTTATTTATGCTGAATTTATATGGTGAAATTGAGATTATTGTTCAAGTTGGATCAGATTAATTTCAACCGGTGGATCTTATCAAAGGTTATTTGATCAGTAAGGTTTAATCGGATATTTGATGGAGCAGTCAGGTTGCGACAAAATCAAGATCATGAAAAGAATAATCGGAAAGTAACTAGGATAGAAAATATATTGAACTTTATTCATAATATTTTTTAGTACAAAGAGGAATTAAAATTGGAATATTTTTGAATTTATTCATAAATATTTACAATTTACAAAAGGAGAGTAAAGTACATTTCATCCTAATTTCTAAAGTCCCAATTTCTCTAAAGGTCTTCAATGCTTGATTTCTCGATTAATCTTTCGTACGCGGCTCTTTTCTTCACACCTGCACAAACAAAGCAAAATAGAACAATGGATTAAAGTTAGACGGTTATTTTGACACCCTCAGAAAAGTCACTCATCACCGGGTGTCGGGAGGGCACGACTAATGCCGAAACCAAACTCCCATGTCCATTTCTCGATCCCGGCTACCAACCGGCAGCCTCTGTTCTATAGTTTTAAACGGGACAGCCGAGAAAGTTGAAGAGTGAAACGAAGCAGGGACTGAACTGATTTGCCAAAAGGATTCGCGCAATGTTCGATTCAAAACTGATTACCACGCCATCAAGTAAATAATGAATGCACACTATCAGGTAAATTCATGCCAAAGATAATAAAGTCAGAATGAGATTCGAAATAGGGGCATCCAACAAATCCGTCACCTGAAATTCATTGACCAAAATCAGTTTGCATCAGTAAGAAACCAACTCAATCCAGAGAATAAGAGAACGAGCTCAAACAGCAGGATCGGTTCGATCTGCAGACCAGTCGAGAGAATAACAAAACGAGAGGAGTGGGGAGAACTTCAACCCTCATTTACTCATCATAGGGCGTGATAATTCGAGCGGCTGGGAGAGCCACGGCCGTAGCCGTTACCAACTCCCTACCGTACGTCAAATTGCAAGCATATAGTGATTTGGGACAAACTATCAGCTCAGACCCGAAGGTTATCATCGCTAAAGCAACACAATTGAAACCAAATGGCAGCAACATCTTTTGTTTTAAAAACGGTTCAGACAAACTGTCGTCATCACCGTGTAACCTTTCTCGGTGACATTGATCTATCCGAAGCATCCGCTCTGAAAGAAGAAGAAGAAAAGTTAGTGTAAGAACAAAACAGAAACCAGCTCCTCAGCAAATAATCCAAACTTTGGGAACCGAAACTGAATTCGTATTCTGCAACCGGATAACCAAACAGTACCAGACAAACCACAAAATCCACAACTGGATATCAGTAGCAGTATCAGATCGAAATCCATATCAGAAGACAAAGCTGGATACTAAAACCGAACTGCACTATCCGAATTCATAAACATCACAGAAAAATCAAGCTTCATGTTCGAAAAAGCAAAAATAGGCAAGGCAAATCATAAACAGCATGGAACTGATTGAGAAAATTCGAAGCAAGTCAAACAAGGAAGAGCAGGTTCAATTTACAAATAACAAAGCCAGCTCAATTCAGTTCAAAATCATGTCAAAAACTAAAGATCTGCTCACTGAAACTTTACCAGTCATATTGATCCCAACCATAAATGAAGGTCACAAAAAGTAAGGCTCAGTTGTCACCCATCACGGCCAATTCACCATCGGCTTCAACTCAGGAAGACGAAGAGAATGAAATCAGTTCATGTCAGCTCACAACAAATGCCCAAATCTAAAGCAAGTTTTGATGGCTCCAAAACAAATTAATCGAAACCCAAAGGCTGGATATCTGTATCTGAAAAGAGGATCGAAACAAAATTCGGTTGTCCGAAGAGGTCAATTGATCCAAATCCTACCAGAAAAGATAACAGAGATCAAATCAGAATCACAATATAACAAATCCACATCTGCAAAATAATAACAGAATCGATATCAAATCCAATCTCAGTTTCGAGTAAACCTGGAAAGGAAAGAAATCAAATCAAATCAATTTCAATCAGAATCATATCTCAGTAACGTAAAAAACCCAGAACCAACAAAATCCCAAAAGGAGAGATTATAAAAGGACACAACATCACCTCGTAGAAAAACCCGAGACGAAGGCGAAGAAGAGGATCGAGAAACCCCGAAAAACCACCGATTAAAAACCCTAACGGGTTAACGGCGAAACGAAGAAGGGTCGCAAGCAGAGAACAAGAAACTAACGGAAGAAATCATCAAATGCATCACTAAAGCGCAGACGAGTCAACCGAAGGAGGTCCACCGGCGCCGTTTCGTACAACAACGGGCAAACCCCCTTGAAGCTCAGACCATATCGTCATCATCGCTTTTCAACGCAAAACCCCGCCAACGAAGCCTTCGAAAAGTAAGACAAGGATCCGTGCTTCCATACTTAATCATGTTTTCGTGTTATGTTTCAGGATAGTTGAGAAGAACGAAGCATGCAAACGAAGAGAGACGGAAGCAAGAGCGAGAGAAAGATGAGATAGCGAATGCATGCGGCGCCGTAGAAGTGAAAGGGAGATTAGGGTTACCCTAATCCAACTCCTTTCCCCTTTCCTTTGTGTTCCAGGACCGGGTTGGGTCCGGAAGTGATTACCGGCCCAACCCCCTTTTATTTTTCTTTTATTTTTTTGTTTTTTAGGATTTATTTTAAAACTATTTTCTTAATTAAATATTCAAATTGTTTTTTTTAATAAATAGCATCAAGTTTTTCTTTAAAATAATAAATAAAAAACATTTTTTAAATAATAACTTTAAACCTTTTTTTTTTTAATAAACATTAAAAGTAAAACCTTTTTTTATAATCAAATCAAAACTATTTTTTTGAAAATTAAAATTAATCTTTTTTTTTTAAACATTTTTTAACTTAAATCAAAACTTTTTTCTTTAAAAACAACAAAGAATCTCCAACATTGCACTCTTGTCTCATGACTCGTCCAATTACCGTCTGACTTTGCCCCTTAACGCGTGTGTTCATTTTTGCAGCTTATTACATTGTGTTTTATCATTATTGTAACTGCTTCTCGGTTGTAACCTCGCGAATCCTGACAATCGCGCTTTAATTCCTGCCTTTAAATTTCTGCTTGCATGGTTAAATTAGGACATTATCTCTCTGTTTGCATGATCTCCCACATTCATCAATTATTCTGTCACACTACGCACTGCCGAAGGAATTAGGTCTAGCTTTTGACCGCCGTGTCAATAGTCCTCACCTTCAACCCTTACACCTTTTCAACCCTAAATTTTCACAAATGCCTCGCCGCAGGCAAAATTACAATTTTACCCCTAGCATTAGGTCAAAGAGCCGTCGCGCTCATTTTAGGGTTTCCCGCCGTGGAATCCCTAATTTAACCCTAATTACAACTTAACATTTCAACGTAGAGATTTGGAGTTTCTACACTCCACGTAAGCGTGTCCTTAAGATGCGTTTATTCCCCTTGAGACCTTGACCACAGTCAAGAAGTTTCTAACCTCCCTATTGAGGGGAACTACGATCACTCTGATTCCACTCCCGTAAGGATACGTAGGCACAAGATGCGATGTCTTGCCGAGTAAACTTAGAATTAACCCCCTTTATTATTTATTATTGCTTGCTATTTAATTATTTTGCTTATTATTTTGTAATTGTTTCTTGGATGTAAAGTTGTTTAATTATTTAATTATTACTATGGTTAGTAATTAGGGAGTGTAACAACATGTATGTAATATTAAAATAAATTTAGATCACTTTTAAATAAAGATAATTAAAATAAACACGTCACACACGTAAGTCGATTTTAATCGCCGTCTCACTTCCTAAGGATATCCCTCAAGTTGCCTACGAATAATGGTTAAGTGGGGTGTATAAGGCAAGTCCCTCAAATGAAAAAATCATCAAAGTCCCTTATGGTTGCCTTTACGAATCGAGTCCCTTTCGAAAAATGATGATGGTCCCTTATATGTGCTTATTACATCCCACAATGGCCTTCAAAGTCAAATTGTCCCTCACATGTCCCTTAACATCCAAAGTAAGGACTACCTACTCCATTATAGTAGGGATAGTCTTACTAAAGGAAAGAATAAAGAATAAGAAAGACCTTAAAACATTAGGGTAGGCTACTCCTAGATACTTGCTCACTTCAAAACTGTTTCACACTTAAACAAATTTTCAACAAGTTTTCAAACAAGTTCTTAACACATCCTTACATGGATTATTTATTAACTATTCTGAAAATTTTCTATTCACACACTACACTTTCAAAACAATTCAAAAGTGAGCTTAAGTACCTAAGAGCCCATGGATAACCATGGATGAAAAGGGTGCTAACACCTTCCCTTTTCATAACCTACCCCCCGGACCCAAAATATTCTCTAAGGTCTTTCCTGTTCTTTTATAACCTTTCCTTATGGATAAAATAAAAGTCGGTGGCGACTCTTGCTATCCGCAACATTGTTTAAAGTCAGTTCTCC
The DNA here is from genome assembly GCA_963859935.3 of Lathyrus sativus. NCBI lineage: Eukaryota > Viridiplantae > Streptophyta > Magnoliopsida > Fabales > Fabaceae > Lathyrus > Lathyrus sativus. The sequence continues at coordinate 618,599,501 of OZ012739.1, read as the reverse complement.
CACCGTGTTACAGAACTGGCGACTCTGCTGGGGATCTATTTAAGAGGGGTACCCTTAGGAATTAAGATCACTTTAAATTGTTTGCCTTGTTTGCTTTATTATTATATTGTTGGGGTGCTCTTATGTGTGAAAGGTCCTAACCCGGATCTAGTGTACCTTAGGTAAATGGCAATAGACCAAGGAAACTGTACGACGTATATCGATACGGTTGATCTGGTGGCCATAGTTAGTGCGACTTCTTGGTTGGTGCTTATATTCCTTAAGTCAAGTTGAGGATAATATTGAGGCTGCCATATGTTGTCAATGCACTAACTGACTTTTAGAACCCTAGTTAACTCATCTTGGCCTTTAGAAAGTAGTGAGGTAACCGGCTTTGGTGCAGACTGAAGTTGGTTGACACTCGATACTACGCTCATTGAGATCTTAAACTTGGAGGGTTTTGGTTGGCAAGTAAGTTGCCTTCTGAACAACCACCCTTGTGAAGGATCAATGATATTGAGATCCCTTAGAACCTGGTTACTTTTGTAGGACAGGATGAACCATCTAACTTCAGGGGAGGGTACTTGCCTTTGAACCTCATGCAAGCCTTTAAACCTAGGGCTATGGTGTGACTTGTTTGTGTGTGCCACATGTTTGTGATTGAGCATGACATCATGACATCATCATGCATCATAAGCATATCATTTTCCCTAACCATTTCAAGGACCAAAGGATTTATCTTTGTTCTTTGTTTCAGGTCATGGCTTCTGCTCGTAGAAACACCATCAGGATCAACTTTGTAGGGATACCTGCTAAGCTCAAGAAGTTGGTTTCCCTAGTGCCTGATCATTCCCAGTTCAACAAGAGACATGGTCACTTATTGGATCTAGTTACTTCAGGGTTCAGTGAAGACATGATGAGTGTGCTGTTTCAGTTCTTTGACCCTAAGCACCATTGCTTTACATTTCCTGATTATCAGCTGGTTCCAACCATGGAGGAGTTCTCTAAACTTCTGGGTATACCTGTTCTTGATCAGAAGCCATTCACAGGCTTAGAGAAGGAGCTTAAACCAGAAGTTATTGCTGCAGCTCTACATCTGAAGAAGTCTGACATTGTTCTAGAGACGAGAAGTGGAGTTAAAGGTATTCTTGCCAAGGTATTAGTGGATAAAGCTCAAATGTTCTTGAAGGCTATGAGCTACGATGCTTTTGAGGAGATCTTAGCCTTATTGATTTATGGCTTAGTGTTGTTCCCCAATCCTGATCAGTTCATAGACGTTCATGCCATCAACATATTCCTGAGTCACAATCCAGTGCCTACCTTACTTGGAGACATCCTACATTCTCTTCACACCCGTACTACAAGGGCAAGAGGAACTTTGATGTGCTGCATACCTTTACTTTCTAGGTGGTTTATTTCTCACCTTCCTCGCTCAGTAATGAAGAATGAGCAAGGGTTCAGATGGTCCAAGAGGATCATGTCACTTTCTCACTCAGACATCCATTGGTGCTCCAGATCTATGGAGAATGTCACCATCATTGACCGTTGAGGGGAGTTTCCTAATGTGCCACTTCTGGGCATAAGAGGAGGCATCACCTACAACCCATCTCTAGCTTTACGACAGTCTGGTTACGCCCGGAGCGATGGTCCACATGACATGTTGATTCAGGGCATCGTGTTTGACTACGACAACGATCTTCAGGGTTACCGTCAGAGATTCATACGAGCTTGGGGAAAGGTAAACAGGATTGACAGCAAGACACTGGAGCCTAAGTACACCATTCCTATGGAGGCTTATCTCAGATGGGTACGATTTCGTTGTCAGACACTCATGATGCCATATCCTGCCATCCTACCAGTTACCATGGAACCTGTTGCTGAAGGAGACACAGCTTATACCATCCTTCACCCAGACATGCCTACTGATATGGAAGACTTGCAGAGATCATGGATCCAACTGAAAGAGCAAAGGGATGCTTTCGAGGCTCATTACAAAGCAAGCCAAGCAAGGATCCTAGAGCTAACAAAGCTACTTCATGAGGAACGAAACCTCAACTCATACCTCAACACAAAGAGGAAACATCCATGGGAGACTTAAAACCCCATCTTTTGTACTTATTTCGTTTTCATTTTCTGTAAGCCTAAAAGGCAAAACAAGTTATTACTAATAAAAAGTTACTTTCTTGTTTGTTTAAGCAAATTTAAATCCTGCGGTCCTTGAAAACATTGCATATGCATTCCCATATCATTGCATCACAGGTTTATAATTGTGCACAGGTTTCTCATCTTCTCGCTGTTTATTTCAGCAATGGCTCTCGAACAATCAGTTAAGGATCTCCAGGCACAGAATGCACAGTTCCAAGAGCTGATCTTGAACCTATCCAAGGGGCAAGATGATTTGAAGGCACTGCTGGCCAAGAAGACAAAGAAGACTAGAAGGTCTGCTGGGTTGCTCAACATGGGAAGAAGGTTCAAAGGTCCTGTCAAGACCAAGGAAGAGGTTGAAGACTATGAATCTGAGGAATCTGAGAAAGAGAGAGGCAGTCTCCACAACACTATGGGGGACTCTGATTCTGAGGCTAATTATTACCATGAGCCTAACGAAGACAAATTCAAGATGCTGGTGGATAGAATGGATGCTATGGAATTACAGAAATCATCTGGGCTGGATTTTGAGGATTTGAGCTTGATATCTGGGGTGGTCATACCCATTGGGTTCAAAGTTCCTACATTTGCTGTCTATGATGGGGTCTCTTGTCCCAAATTGCATCTGAGGTCTTATGTCAGAAGAATGCAACCCCACACTGCTGATAAAAAGTTGTGGATCCATTTCTTTCAAGAGAGTTTATCTGGAGCTCAGCTAGAGTGGTATTATCAGTTGGAGAGTGTCAACATCAGAGATTGGAATGACCTTGCTGAAGCTTTCTACAAGCAGTATCAATACAATGCTGACTTAGCCCCCACTCGCATGCAGCTTCAAAGCATGTCTATGGGTGCCAAAGAAAGCTTTAAGGAGTATGCTCAGAAGTGGAGAGACTTAGCTGGAAGAGTTCAACCCCCTTTGACTGATAGGGAGTTGGTTGATATGTTCATGTGTACGCTGAATGGTCCGTTTTACAGTCATCTCATTGGAAGCTCATCATCTAGCTTCACTGAGTTGATCATGACAGGAGAGCGAGTAGAGAATGGTATCAAGAGTGGTAAGATCCAAGTGGGCACTTCTTCACCAGGTGCTGCAAAGAAGCCTCCCACTGGGAAGAAAGAATCTAATGCTGTGTATGGTCAGCCTGATCGTAACAGAAGGCATCAGTCTGTTAGTGCAGTTCATATTTCAAATCCAACTCCTGCAACAACAGAGCAGCCTCAAGGCAACCAACAGAGGGCTAGAAGACAGTTCACGAAGATCAACATGTCAATGGCTCAGGCATTGCAACACTTGTTGAAAGCTGAACTTATTACCCTGAGGGAGGCCCCTCAGAATCCCAATGTTACCTCTCCCAAGTACAATCCCAATGCACGATGTGCATATCATTCAAACTGTCCAGGACATGATACTAATAACTGCTGGGTCTTGAAGAACAAAATTCAGGATATGATTGATGCTGGAGAAATTGAGTTTGATCCACCAGGTACTCCAAATGTGATTACAGCTCCAATGCCAAATCACGAGAAGACTGTCAACGCCATTGATGAAGATATTGATGAAGATCTGCATGTCCATTCAGTTATGGAGTTGAGCACACCATTGTCTGTTATCAAAAAGAGGTTAGTACAAGCTGGGATCTTTCCAGGTTGTCATGAAGATTGTCTATATTGTACCTATAAGCCGGATAGTTGCTTCATTTTGAGAGATGGGATTCAACATCTCATGGATAAATATACTATAGTGTTTGAAAGAAGACCAACATCTGTAGAAAGTATGGTGGATCATCTGACTCAGGGTAAAAAGATTGAAGAGGTTGACATGGTTGACAAAGTACCACTGAGAATCACTTCAAAGGGTCCCATTAAAATCACTCATCAGGGCCCAATCCAGATCACTGCTGAAGGTCCTGTGAAAGTTGTTGCTGAAGCCAGAGTAGTTCCTCTGATCATTACCACTCCTGGTCCTATTCCTTATACATCTGACAAAGCTGTGCCTTGGCACTATGGGTCTGATGTTTACATCCATGGTGTCAAGCAGGAGCCTTTACCTGATATGCCTGTTGACATTGATAATATTGCTGGATCTAGCAAGATCACCCGTAGTGGAAGAGTCTTCTCTCCTCCATTTGCTTCTAAGAGTGCAGTTACTCCTGCTGTTACTTCCACCACTGATGCTCGGGGCAAGGGTCCTGTTATTGAGCCTGTATCTACTGATGTGCCAGCTGCTGATGACCTCTCTAAGCAGATGGAAGAAGTATTGAAAATCATTCGCAAGAGTGATTATGATATTGTTGATCAGCTGGGGCATACTCCCTCAAAGATTTCTATGCTCTCCCCGTTATTATGTTCTGAGGCTCATGCCAAGTCATTGATCAAGTTTCTAAAGATGGCTCATGTACCCAGTGCAATTTCTGTGGACCAGTTTGAGAATTGTGTTGCTCACCTGACCTATGACAACGGGTTAGGATTTTCTGATGCTGACTTGACCCCTGCCAAGAGGGATCATAACAGGGCCTTGCATATTTCAATTGAATGCAGGGGCACTACCCTGTCTCATGTGCTGATAGACAATAGTTCCTCTCTGAATGTGTTGCCTAAGGAAGTCCTGAACAAGCTGAGTCCTGAAGATACGGTATTGAAGCCCAGTAATATTGTGGTAAAGGCTTTTGATGGTTCTAGAAGAGTAGTGCATGGGGAAATTGATCTTCCAATCAAGGTTGGCTCTCAGGTGTTTACTGCTACATTCTATGTGATGGATATTCGTTCTTCGTACTCATGTCTGCTTGGTCGTCCCTGGATCCATGGGGCAGGTGCTGTGACCTCCACATTACATCAAAAGTTGAGATATCCGGTGAATGGAAAAGTTGTTACTGTCTTTGGAGAGGAAGAATACTTTGTCAGCCATGTAAACACTTTCAACTTGGAGGCATGGATTTTTCCTACTGTGGGTGCTGGACTCAATAATTGGACAGCTAAAGATGTTATCCCTATCTCCTTTAGTCAGGAGTAAATACTATTACTGTGTTATGTTTTTAAATTTGTAATTTCTGGAACAATTAAAACTTTCAAGCCATGTGCCTTACCCGGGGCACAATGGTGTGCTTGTTACGGGTTGTCATTTCATTTGCATACTTCATTCCATAAAATCAATGGACGTTTCGTTTTCGTAAATATTGTGTTCCTTGTCTTTCTTTTTCTTTTATTTTTGCTTTATCAGCTATGTGTTCTTACACACACCCACGTCACTAAAATGCCGATCCTCATCCACTCTGGATCCAGTTGATAACAGTTCTACTATTGCCAATTACAATTTCGAGAATCCGATCTATCAAACTGAAGACGGAAACGAGGACGATTGTGAAATACCTGTGGAGCTTGCTAGGTTGTTACAACAAGAAGAGAAAGCTATACAGCCACATGAAGAGCCAGTCGAAGTTGTGAATCTGGGAACTGAAGAAAACAGAAAAGAGATCTGAACAAGGCTAGCCCTAAAGATGACTTTCCACTGCCTCATATTGATATTCTGGTAGACAACACTGCTCAGCATAAGGCATTCTCTTTTATGGATGGTTTCTCTGGTTACAATCAAATCAAGATGGCACCTGAAGATATGGAGAAGACTACATTTGTGACACAGTGGGGCACCTTTTGCTATAAGGTAATGCCATTTGGTTTGAAGAATGCAGGGGCAACATATCAGCGTGCTATGGTGGCTTTGTTTCATGATATGATTCATCATGAGATAGAGGTATATGTGGATGATATGATAGCCAGATCTCAGAATGAAGAGCAACATCTTGATCATCTGCACAAGTTGTTTGAGAGGTTGAAGAAATACAGGTTGAGATTAAATCCAAACAAGTGTACTTTTGGAGTTAGATCTGGAAAGCTCCTGGGTTTCATTGTCAGTGGAAAAGGTATTGAAGTGGATCTTGCAAAAGTGAAAGCTATACGAGAGATGCCAGCTCCCCGTACTGAGAAGGAGGTTAGAGGTTTCTTGGGACGATTGAACTACATTGCAAGATTTACTTCCCAATTAACTACCATCTGTGAGCCAATCTTCAAGTTGTTGAAGAAAGATCAAATGATGGAATGGAATGATGAGTGCCAGACTGCCTTTGATGAAATCAAGAGATATTTGCTAGAACCTCCAATTTTAATGCCACCAGTTGATGGAAGACCCTTGATTATGTATTTAACAGTATTAGACAACTCAATGGGGTGTGTATTGGGGCAACATGACAAGTCTGGTCGAAAAGAGCAGGCAATATACTACCTTAGCAAAAAGTTTACCGACTGTGAAACAAGATACTCACTGCTCGAGAAAACTTGCTGCGCTTTGGCATGGGCTGCTCGCCGACTAAGACAGTATATGTTGACCCATACTACCTTGTTGATTTCGAAGATGCAGTTCAAGATTAAGCATCACAACTCTTCTCCGTATCGTCCAAAGATGAATGGGGCAGTTGAAGCTGCTAATAAGAACATTAAGAAGATTGTACAGAAGATGACTGTTACTTACAAGGATTGGCACGAGAGGTTACCATTTGCTCTGCATAGTTATCGTACTACAATACGTACTTCAACAGGGGCAACCCCATTCTCCTTAGTCTATGGTATGGAAGCAGTTCTGCCTATTGAAGTTCAGATCCCCTCCTTGAGAATTATGAAGGATGCAGGCTTGGATGAAGATGAGCGGATTCAGACTCGACTTGACCAGATAAATTTGATTGATAAGAAAAGGTTAGCAGCAGTTTGTCATGGCCAGATGTACCGGAAACGGATGATCAAAGCTTTTAACAAGAAGGTTAAGCCAAAGGTATATCAGGCTGGTGACTTGGTGATCAAGCGTATCATATTACCACAGGGTGACCCTAGGGGCAAGTGGACTCCAACATATGAGGGACCATTTGTAGTCAAGACAGTATTCTCAGGAGGTGCCATGATACTGACTACAATGGATGGTGAAGACTTCCCACAACCTGTAAACGCAGACATAGTTAAAAAATACTACGCATAAAAAGAGACCCGCTAGGTTGACAGGCCTAGGCAAAAATAAGGGCATCCCGGCAAACCAAAAGGGTTTGGGCAAAAATTAGGGATATATATATAAAAAGATGTACACCCGGCAAGTCAAAAACCTGAAAAGGCGGCTTGGGTAAAAAAGGGTATCCCGGTGGATTGAAAACCTGAAAGGGCAATCCAGGCAAAAGTTAGGGATTAAAGCGTATGACTATGTCTCGTTTGGATCACTCATGAAACTGCAACCAGTTGTACTACTTACTCAAGCTCAAACAGATAAAGCTCAATCCAATCGTTTCCGTCTCAACAGCAAGAAGATGAGATACTTGAGTGGCAATAGTAGAATTGAAACTCAATAGGATTATTTCCCACATAGCTGATTCTTTTTGTAAAACTTCATGACAAAATTCTCTTACTAGGGTTTATGTCTCCTTGTACAAACTTACCCGTGTATGGGTCACTTTTGATATAAATAAATTCCATCTTTTGAATCCAGATTTACTTTTACCCTATTTACATAAGCGAAACGTCCATTGGTTGTGTTTGAATGTATGTATGCCTTTGAATATGATTGATGTTTACCAGAAATGCATGTATGCTTTTAATATGATTGATGTTTACCAGAAATGCATGAAAATGCAGTAATAGTATTTACTAAGGACGAACGAGGGAAGGATTTCAAAGAAGCTTCGCCGGTTCATCTTTACAAGACAGTTACAAACCATCAGTAGGACTAATCCATTTTCACAAAGTCTAATCTCCCCTGGAATTTATATCCATCTCTTTTATCCTCATACGGATATACGGGAAATTACTTTCCAATAAGGGCACGATGAACGAAGACGGGATGTTATACTTATCCTACTATCAAACGAAAATGAAGGTTATCTATACCCTACTATCCCCAACAACGGGAGGTTATTTATACCTTGTTATCCCCAACAACGGGAGGTTATCTATACCTTGTTATCCCCAGCAGACGGAGGGTTATATATTCTTCAACAACGAATCGGGATTTATTTTCCTTGGCCAGCAGTTGTTATACAGGGATATCCAGACACTTCCAGCAGTGTCATATCATACATACATCATTTACATCATACCATAACATATATGTCTATAGTACATTACCTAAGTGCATCATGTCATACATGCATACATAAAGCATAAACTAATGTTGTTATACAGAATGCTACCTTGTTTTCAGGTTAATTATCCAACAAACAAGCTTATGATCTTTGGGACTGCTTTATTGTAACCTCAGGGTTACTTTATCCTCCTGATGGGCTTCTTATTACTTTGGGACTGCTTTATTGTAACCTCAGGGTTATTTTATCCTCCTGATAGCCTCTCATGACTTCAAGACTGCTTTAGAGCTACTGATTGCTCTATCCTCCTGAAATCATCCTATTACTTCAAGACTGCTTTAGAGCTATTCATTGCTCTATCCTCATGAGGTCATATTACTACTTCAAGACTGCTTTAGAGCTATTGATTGCTCTATCCTCCTGAAGCCATCTAATTATTTCAAGACTGCTTTAGAGCTATCCATTGCTCTATCCTCCTGAAATCATTACTTCAAGACTGCTTTAGAGCTATTGATTGCTCTATCCTCCTGAAGACATATCACATTATTATTTCAAGACTGCTTTAGAGCTACTGATTGCTCTATCCTCCTGAAATCATCCTATTACTTCAAGACTGCTTTAGAGCTATTCATTGCTCTATCCTCATGAGGTCATATTACTACTTCAAGACTGCTTTAGAGCTATTGATTGCTCTATCCTCCTGAAGCCATCTAATTATTTCAAGACTGCTTTAGAGCTATCCATTGCTCTATCCTCCTGAAATCATTACTTCAAGACTGCTTTAGAGCTATTGATTGCTCTATCCTCCTGAAGACATATCACATTATTATTTCAAGACTGCTTTAGAGCTATTCATTGCTCTATCCTCCTGAAATTACATTATTGTTTCAAGACTGCTTTAGAGCTATCCATTGCTCTATCCTCCTGAAATCATTGCTTCAAGACTGCTTTATAGCTATTGATTGCTCTATCCTCCTGAAGACATATCACATTACTACTTCAAGACTGCTTTAGAGCTATTGATTGCTCTATCCTCCTGAAGCCATCTAATTATTTCAAGACTGCTTTAGAGCTATCCATTGCTCTATCCTCCTGAAATCATTACTTCAAGACTGCTTTAGAGCTATTGATTGCTATATCCTCCTGAAGACATATCACATTATTATTTCAAGACTGCTTTAGAGCTATTCATTGCTCTATCCTCCTGAAATTACATTATTGTTTCAAGACTGCTTTAGAGCTATCCATTGCTCTATCCTCCTGAAATCATTGCTTCAAGACTGCTTTAGAGCTATTGATTGCTCTATCCTCCTGAAGACATATCACATTACTACTTCAAGACTGCTTTAGGGCTATTGATTGCTCTACCCTCCTGAAGACATATCACATTATTATTTCAAGACTGCTTTAGAGCTATTCATTGCTCTATCCTCCTGAAGCCATTATTATTCAAGACTGCTTTAGAGCTATCCGTTGCTCTATCCTCCTGAAATCATTACTTCAAGACTGCTTTAGAGCTATTGATTGCTCTATCCTCCTGAAGACATATCACATTATTATTTCAAGACTGCTTTAGAGCTATCCATTGCTCTATCCTCCTGAAATCATTACTTCAAGACTGCTTTAGAGCTATTGATTGCTCTATCCTCCTGAAGACATATTACATTATTATTTCAAGACTGCTTTAGAGCTATTCATTGCTCTATTCTCCTGAAATTACCTTATTGTTTCAAGACTGCTTTAGAGCTATCCATTGCTCTATCCTCCTGAAATCATTACTTCAAGACTGCTTTAGAGCTATTGATTGCTCTATCCTCCTGAAGACATATCACATTATTATTTCAAGACTGCTTTAGAGCTATTCATTGCTCTATCCTCCTGAAATTACATTATTGTTTCAAGACTGCTTTAGAGCTATCCATTGCTCTATCCTCCTGAAATCATTGCTTCAAGACTGCTTTAGAGCTATTGATTGCTCTATCCTCCTGAAGACATATCACATTATTATTTCAAGACTGCTTTAGAGCTATTCATTGCTCTATCCTCCTGAAGCCATTATTATTTCAAGACTGCTTTAGAGCTATCCGTTGCTCTATCCTCCTGAAATCATTACTTCAAGACTGCTTTAGAGCTATTGATTGCTCTATCCTCCTGAAGACATATCACATTATTATTTCAAGACTGCTTTAGAGCTATCCATTGCTCTATCCTCCTGAAATCATTACTTCAAGACTGCTTTAGAGCTATTGATTGCTCTATCCTCCTGAAGACATATTACATTATTATTTCAAGACTGCTTTAGAGCTATTCATTGCTCTATTCTCCTGAAATTACCTTATTGTTTCAAGACTGCTTTAGAGCTATCCATTGCTCTATCCTCCTGAAATCATTACTTCAAGACTGCTTTAGAGCTATTGATTGCTCTATCCTCCTGAAGACATATCACATTATTATTTCAAGACTGCTTTAGAGCCATTCATTGTTCTATCCTCCTGAAATCATATCATTGCTTCAAGACTGCTTTAGGGTTATCACTATTGATTGCTCTATCCTCACAAAGACATGCTGCTACATCATTATTATTCCAGACTCCTGACAGCTTTCATCATACACCCATATTTTGAACTGCTCCCCCCCTAGTGGCATCTTTAAGCCCACTCAATCATATTCAACTAGCCATCTGTACCACTCTAGTGCACTGGTGAGTGCAAATTTTTGGGCTTTTATGTTCAATCCCCTTCAACCTTCCAGGTTACGACTGGCAAATATACCAATCTAACCCCTCAGGTTTCAGAAAATTGAACAGGGGCAGCTGTTGCACCCCAAAATTTGCCCTCACAATACAAGACTTTGTGTTCTAAGAAGGTTCACAAGGTTCACAAGTTTCTCACCTGTTGTTAAATCACCATATTCTTGGAGTATGTGCTGCTGTTATACTTTGGAGATCTCCCATCGATGGTTGTATCCCGTCCCCGTGGAGTCCCACTTCGTTGAGTCTGTTACTCATTTGTTTCTCGCATGCCGAGAATCATGTCTAGTGCATTTTAGTTGCTAAAGGGAAAAATGGTCATTCTCACGTTGTTGCTGATGAGCTGTTGCCGTTTTTTTTAGGTCGAGATACGATGGGCCGAGTCTCTGTCACCAGTGGATTTCTGAGACATTCATTCGTCACATGGTTTGATTATATTGAGGTGTCAATTTGGTTTGGTTCATGGTATTGAATTTATTCATCAAAAACACAATTGGATTTTTTTTTTGACACCGAGTATATTTCTGCTTTACTGTCGAGGGATTTTCTCTGTTCTTCCTGTCTATTTTAAGTCGTTCAAGGCCCTTCCCGATTCTATCATCAAGTGCGACTTAATTTAGAATATATTGGGGGAAATTAAGGTTATATCAGTTGTGTGAGCAATATGTATTGGAGTGACAAGGTTCGATTTGAGTGATTGTCGGATTTTTATTTATGCTGAATTTATATGGTGAAATTGAGATTATTGTTCAAGTTGGATCAGATTAATTTCAACCGGTGGATCTTATCAAAGGTTATTTGATCAGTAAGGTTTAATCGGATATTTGATGGAGCAGTCAGGTTGCGACAAAATCAAGATCATGAAAAGAATAATCGGAAAGTAACTAGGATAGAAAATATATTGAACTTTATTCATAATATTTTTTAGTACAAAGAGGAATTAAAATTGGAATATTTTTGAATTTATTCATAAATATTTACAATTTACAAAAGGAGAGTAAAGTACATTTCATCCTAATTTCTAAAGTCCCAATTTCTCTAAAGGTCTTCACACCTGCACAAACAAAGCAAAATAGAACAATGGATTAAAGTTAGACGGTTATTTTGACACCCTCAGAAAAGTCACTCATCACCGGGTGTCGGGAGGGCACGACTAATGCCGAAACCAAACTCCCATGTCCATTTCTCGATCCCGGCTACCAACCGGCAGCCTCTGTTCTATAGTTTTAAACGGGACAGCCGAGAAAGTTGAAGAGTGAAACGAAGCAGGGACTGAACTGATTTGCCAAAAGGATTCGCGCAATGTTCGATTCAAAACTGATTACCACGCCATCAAGTAAATAATGAATGCACACTATCAGGTAAATTCATGCCAAAGATAATAAAGTCAGAATGAGATTCGAAATAGGGGCATCCAACAAATCCGTCACCTGAAATTCATTGACCAAAATCAGTTTGCATCAGTAAGAAACCAACTCAATCCAGAGAATAAGAGAACGAGCTCAAACAGCAGGATCGGTTCGATCTGCAGACCAGTCGAGAGAATAACAAAACGAGAGGAGTGGGGAGAACTTCAACCCTCATTTACTCATCATAGGGCGTGATAATTCGAGCGGTTGGGAGAGCCACGGCCGTAGCCGTTACCAACTCCCTACCGTACGTCAAATTGCAAGCATATAGTGATTTGGGACAAACTATCAGCTCAGACCCGAAGGTTATCATCGCTAAAGCAACACAATTGAAACCAAATGGCAGCAACATCTTTTGTTTTAAAAACGGTTCAGACAAACTGTCGTCATCACCGTGTAACCTTTCTCGGTGACATTGATCTATCCGAAGCATCCGCTCTGAAAGAAGAAGAAGAAAAGTTAGTGTAAGAACAAAACAGAAACCAGCTCCTCAGCAAATAATCCAAACTTTGGGAACCGAAACTGAATTCGTATTCTGCAACCGGATAACCAAACAGTACCAGACAAACCACAAAATCCACAACTGGATATCAGTAGCAGTATCAGATCGAAATCCATATCAGAAGACAAAGCTGGATACTAAAACCGAACTGCACTATCCGAATTCATAAACATCACAGAAAAATCAAGCTTCATGTTCGAAAAAGCAAAAATAGGCAAGGCAAATCATAAACAGCATGGAACTGATTGAGAAAATTCGAAGCAAGTCAAACAAGGAAGAGCAGGTTCAATTTACAAATAACAAAGCCAGCTCAATTCAGTTCAAAATCATGTCAAAAACTAAAGATCTGCTCACTGAAACTTTACCAGTCATATTGATCCCAACCATAAATGAAGGTCACAAAAAGTAAGGCTCAGTTGTCACCCATCACGGCCAATTCACCATCGGCTTCAACTCAGGAAGACGAAGAGAATGAAATCAGTTCATGTCAGCTCACAACAAATGCCCAAATCTAAAGCAAGTTTTGATGGCTCCAAAACAAATTAATCGAAACCCAAAGGCTGGATATCTGTATCTGAAAAGAGGATCGAAACAAAATTCGGTTGTCCGAAGAGGTCAATTGATCCAAATCCTACCAGAAAAGATAACAGAGATCAAATCAGAATCACAATATAACAAATCCACATCTGCAAAATAATAACAGAATCGATATCAAATCCAATCTCAGTTTCGAGTAAACCTGGAAAGGAAAGAAATCAAATCAAATCAATTTCAATCAGAATCATATCTCAGTAACGTAAAAAACCCAGAACCAACAAAATCCCAAAAGGAGAGATTATAAAAGGACACAACATCACCTCGTAGAAAAACCCGAGACGAAGGCGAAGAAGAGGATCGAGAAACCCCGAAAAACCACCGATTAAAAACCCTAACGGGTTAACGGCGAAACGAAGAAGGGTCGCAAGCAGAGAACAAGAAACTAACGGAAGAAATCATCAAATGCATCACTAAAGCGCAGACGAGTCAACCGAAGGAGGTCCACCGGCGCCGTTTCGTACAACAACGGGCAAACCCCCTTGAAGCTCAGACCATATCGTCATCATCGCTTTTCAACGCAAAACCCCGCCAACGAAGCCTTCGAAAAGTAAGACAAGGATCCGTGCTTCCATACTTAATCATGTTTTCGTGTTATGTTTCAGGATAGTTGAGAAGAACGAAGCATGCAAACAAAGAGAGACGGAAGCAAGAGCGAGAGAAAGATGAGATAGCGAATGCATGCGGCGCCGTAGAAGTGAAAGGGAGATTAGGGTTACCCTAATCCAACTCCTTTCCCCTTTCCTTTGTGTTCCAGGACCGGGTTGGGTCCGGAAGTGATTACCGGCCCAACCCCCTTTTATTTTTCTTTTATTTTTTTGTTTTTTAGGATTTATTTTAAAACTATTTTCTTAATTAAATATTCAAATTGTTTTTTTTAATAAATAGCATCAAGTTTTTCTTTAAAATAATAAATAAAAAACATTTTTTAAATAATAACTTTAAACCTTTTTTTTTTTTAATAAACATTAAAAGTAAAACCTTTTTTTATAATCAAATCAAAACTATTTTTTTGAAAATTAAAATTAATCTTTTTTTTTTAAACATTTTTTAACTTAAATCAAAACTTTTTTCTTTAAAAACAACAAAGAATCTCCAACATTGCACTCTTGTCTCATGACTCGTCCAATTACCGTCTGACTTTGCCCCTTAACGCGTGTGTTCATTTTTGCAGCTTATTACATTGTGTTTTATCATTATTGTAACTGCTTCTCGGTTGTAACCTCGCGAATCCTGACAATCGCGCTTTAATTCCTGCCTTTAAATTTCTGCTTGCATGGTTAAATTAGGACATTATCTCTCTGTTTGCATGATCTCCCACATTCATCAATTATTCTGTCACACTACGCACTGCCGAAGGAATTAGGTCTAGCTTTTGACCGCCGTGTCAATAGTCCTCACCTTCAACCCTTACACCTTTTCAACCCTAAATTTTCACAAATGCCTCGCCGCAGGCAAAATTACAATTTTACCCCTAGCATTAGGTCAAAGAGCCGTCGCGCTCATTTTAGGGTTTCCCGCCGTGGAATCCCTAATTTAACCCTAATTACAACTTAACATTTCAACGTAGAGATTTGGAGTTTCTACACTCCACGTAAGCGTGTCCTTAAGATGCGTTTATTCCCCTTGAGACCTTGACCACAGTCAAGAAGTTTCTAACCTCCCTATTGAGGGGAACTACGATCACTCTGATTCCACTCCCGTAAGGATACGTAGGTACAAGATGCGATGTCTTGCCGAGTAAACTTAGAATTAACCCCCTTTATTATTTATTATTGCTTGCTATTTAATTATTTTGCTTATTATTTTGTAATTGTTTCTTGGATGTAAAGTTGTTTAATTATTTAATTATTACTATGGTTAGTAATTAGGGAGTGTAACAACATGTATGTAATATTAAAATAAATTTAGATCACTTTTAAATAAAGATAATTAAAATAAACACGTCACACACGTAAGTCGATTTTAATCGCCGTCTCACTTCCTAAGGATATCCCTCAAGTTGCCTACGAATAATGGTTAAGTGGGGTGTATAAGGCAAGTCCCTCAAATGAAAAAATCATCAAAGTCCCTTATGGTTGCCTTTACGAATCGAGTCCCTTTCGAAAAATGATGATGGTCCCTTATATGTGCTTATTACATCCCACAATGGCCTTCAAAGTCAAATTGTCCCTCACATGTCCCTTAACATCCAAAGTAAGGACTACCTACTCCATTATAGTAGGGATAGTCTTACTAAAGGAAAGAATAAAGAATAAGAAAGACCTTAAAACATTAGGGTAGGCTACTCCTAGATACTTGCTCACTTCAAAACTGTTTCACACTTAAACAAATTTTCAACAAGTTTTCAAACAAGTTCTTAACACATCCTTACATGGATTATTTATTAACTATTCTGAAAATTTTCTATTCACACACTACACTTTCAAAACAATTCAAAAGTGAGCTTAAGTACCTAAGAGCCCATGGATAACCATGGATGAAAAGGGTGCTAACACCTTCCCTTTTCATAACCTACCCCCCGGACCCAAAATATTCTCTAAGGTCTTTCCTGTTCTTTTATAACCTTTCCTTATGGATAAAATAAAAGTCGGTGGCGACTCTTGCTATCCGCAACATTGTTTAAAGTCAGTTCTCCCACCGTGTTACAGAACTGGCGACTCTGCTGGGGATCTATTTAAGAGGGGTACCCTTAGGAATTAAGATCACTTTAAATTGTTTGCCTTGTTTGCTTTATTATTATATTGTTGGGGTGCTCTTATGTGTGAAAGGTCCTAACCCGGATCTAGTGTACCTTAGGTAAATGGCAATAGACCAAGGAAACTGTACGACGTATATCGATACGGTTGATCTGGTGGCCATAGTTAGTGCGACTTCTTGGTTGGTGCTTATATTCCTTAAGTCAAGTTGAGGATAATATTGAGGCTGCCATATGTTGTCAATGCACTAACTGACTTTTAGAACCCTAGTTAACTCATCTTGGCCTTTAGAAAGTAGTGAGGTAACCGGCTTTGGTGCAGACTGAAGTTGGTTGACACTCGATACTACGCTCATTGAGATCTTAAACTTGGAGGGTTTTGGTTGGCAAGTAAGTTGCCTTCTGAACAACCACCCTTGTGAAGGATCAATGATATTGAGATCCCTTAGAACCTGGTTACTTTTGTAGGACAGGATGAACCATCTAACTTCAGGGGAGGGTACTTGCCTTTGAACCTCATGCAAGCCTTTAAACCTAGGGCTATGGTGTGACTTGTTTGTGTGTGCCACATGTTTGTGATTGAGCATGACATCATGACATCATCATGCATCATAAGCATATCATTTTCCCTAACCATTTCAAGGACCAAAGGATTTATCTTTGTTCTTTGTTGCAGGTCATGGCTTCTGCTCGTAGAAACACCATCAGGATCAACTTTGTAGGGATACCTGCTAAGCTCAAGAAGTTGGTTTCCCTAGTGCCTGATCATTCCCAGTTCAACAAGAGACATGGTCACTTATTGGATCTAGTTACTTCAGGGTTCAGTGAAGACATGATGAGTGTGCTGTTTCAGTTCTTTGACCCTAAGCACCATTGCTTTACATTTCCTGATTATCAGCTGGTTCCAACCATGGAGGAGTTCTCTAAACTTCTGGGTATACCTGTTCTTGATCAGAAGCCATTCACAGGCTTAGAGAAGGAGCTTAAACCAGAAGTTATTGCTGCAGCTCTACATCTGAAGAAGTCTGACATTGTTCTAGAGACGAGAAGTGGAGTTAAAGGTATTCTTGCCAAGGTATTAGTGGATAAAGCTCAAATGTTCTTGAAGGCTATGAGCTACGATGCTTTTGAGGAGATCTTAGCCTTATTGATTTATGGCTTAGTGTTGTTCCCCAATCCTGATCAGTTCATAGACGTTCATGCCATCAACATATTCCTGAGTCACAATCCAGTGCCTACCTTACTTGGAGACATCCTACATTCTCTTCACACCCGTACTACAAGGGCAAGAGGAACTTTGATATGCTGCATACCTTTACTTTCTAGGTGGTTTATTTCTCACCTTCCTCGCTCAGTAATGAAGAATGAGCAAGGGTTCAGATGGTCCAAGAGGATCATGTCACTTTCTCACTCAGACATCCATTGGTGCTCCAGATCTATGGAGAATGTCACCATCATTGACCGTTGAGGGGAGTTTCCTAATGTGCCACTTCTGGGCATAAGAGGAGGCATCACCTACAACCCATCTCTAGCTTTACGACAGTCTGGTTACGCCCGGAGCGATGGTCCACATGACATGTTGATTCAGGGCATCGTGTTTGACTACGACAACGATCTTCAGGGTTACCGTCAGAGATTCATACGAGCTTGGGGAAAGGTAAACAGGATTGACAGCAAGACACTGGAGCCTAAGTACACCATTCCTATGGAGGCTTATCTCAGATGGGTACGATTTCGTGCTCAGACACTCATGATGCCATATCCTGCCATCCTACCAGTTACCATGGAACCTGTTGCTGAAGGAGACACAGCTTATACCATCCTTCACCCAGACATGCCTACTGATATGGAAGACTTGCAGAGATCATGGATCCAACTGAAAGAGCAAAGGGATGCTTTCGAGGCTCATTACAAAGCAAGCCAAGCAAGGATCCTAGAGCTAACAAAGCTACTTCATGAGGAACGAAACCTCAACTCATACCTCAACACAAAGAGGAAACATCCATGGGAGACTTAAAACCCCATCTTTTGTACTTATTTCGTTTTCATTTTCTGTAAGCCTAAAAGGCAAAACAAGTTATTACTAATAAAAAGTTACTTTCTTGTTTGTTTAAGCAAATTTAAATCCTGCGGTCCTTGAAAACATTGCATATGCATTCCCATATCATTGCATCACAGGTTTATAATTGTGCACAGGTTTCTCATCTTCTCGCTGTTTATTTCAGCAATGGCTCTCGAACAATCAGTTAAGGATCTCCAGGCACAGAATGCACAGTTCCAAGAGCTGATCTTGAACCTATCCAAGGGGCAAGATGATTTGAAGGCACTGCTGGCCAAGAAGACAAAGAAGACTAGAAGGTCTGCTGGGTTGCTCAACATGGGAAGAAGGTTCAAAGGTCCTGTCAAGACCAAGGAAGAGGTTGAAGACTATGAATCTGAGGAATCTGAGAAAGAGAGAGGCAGTCTCCACAACACTATGGGGGACTCTGATTCTGAGGCTAATTATTACCATGAGCCTAACGAAGACAAATTCAAGATGCTGGTGGATAGAATGGATGCTATGGAATTACAGAAATCATCTGGGCTGGATTTTGAGGATTTGAGCTTGATATCTGGGGTGGTCATACCCATTGGGTTCAAAGTTCCTACATTTGCTGTCTATGATGGGGTCTCTTGTCCCAAATTGCATCTGAGGTCTTATGTCAGAAGAATGCAACCCCACACTGCTGATAAAAAGTTGTGGATCCATTTCTTTCAAGAGAGTTTATCTGGAGCTCAGCTAGAGTGGTATTATCAGTTGGAGAGTGTCAACATCAGAGATTGGAATGACCTTGCTGAAGCTTTCTACAAGCAGTATCAATACAATGCTGACTTAGCCCCCACTCGCATGCAGCTTCAAAGCATGTCTATGGGTGCCAAAGAAAGCTTTAAGGAGTATGCTCAGAAGTGGAGAGACTTAGCTGGAAGAGTTCAACCCCCTTTGACTGATAGGGAGTTGGTTGATATGTTCATGTGTACGCTGAATGGTCCGTTTTACAGTCATCTCATTGGAAGCTCATCATCTAGCTTCACTGAGTTGATCATGACAGGAGAGCGAGTAGAGAATGGTATCAAGAGTGGTAAGATCCAAGTGGGCACTTCTTCACCAGGTGCTGCAAAGAAGCCTCCCACTGGGAAGAAAGAATCTAATGCTGTGTATGGTCAGCCTGATCGTAACAGAAGGCATCAGTCTGTTAGTGCAGTTCATATTTCAAATCCAACTCCTGCAACAACAGAGCAGCCTCAAGGCAACCAACAGAGGGCTAGAAGACAGTTCACGAAGATCAACATGTCAATGGCTCAGGCATTGCAACACTTGTTGAAAGCTGAACTTATTACCCTGAGGGAGGCCCCTCAGAATCCCAATGTTACCTCTCCCAAGTACAATCCCAATGCACGATGTGCATATCATTCAAACTGTCCAGGACATGATACTAATAACTGCTGGGTCTTGAAGAACAAAATTCAGGATATGATTGATGCTGGAGAAATTGAGTTTGATCCACCAGGTACTCCAAATGTGATTACAGCTCCAATGCCAAATCACGAGAAGACTGTCAACGCCATTGATGAAGATATTGATGAAGATCTGCATGTCCATTCAGTTATGGAGTTGAGCACACCATTGTCTGTTATCAAAAAGAGGTTAGTACAAGCTGGGATCTTTCCAGGTTGTCATGAAGATTGTCTATATTGTACCTATAAGCCGGATAGTTGCTTCATTTTGAGAGATGGGATTCAACATCTCATGGATAAATATACTATAGTGTTTGAAAGAAGACCAGCATCTGTAGAAAGTATGGTGGATCATCTGACTCAGGGTAAAAAGATTGAAGAGGTTGACATGGTTGACAAAGTACCACTAAGAATCACTTCAAAGGGTCCCATTAAAATCACTCATCAGGGCCCAATCCAGATCACTGCTGAAGGTCCTGTGAAAGTTGTTGCTGAAGCCAGAGTAGTTCCTCTGATCATTACCACTCCTGGTCCTATTCCTTATACATCTGACAAAGCTGTGCCTTGGCACTATGGGTCTGATGTTTACATCCATGGTGTCAAGCAGGATCCTTTATCTGATATGCCTGTTGACATTGATAATATTGCTGGATCTAGCAAGATCACCCGTAGTGGAAGAGTCTTCTCTCCTCCATTTGCTTCTAAGAGTGCAGTTACTCCTGCTGTTACTTCCACCACTGATGCTCGGGGCAAGGGTCCTGTTATTGAGCCTGTATCTACTGATGTGCCAGTTGCTGATGACCTCTCTAAGCAGATGGAAGAAGTATTGAAAATCATTCGCAAGAGTGATTATGATATTGTTGATCAGCTGGGGCATACTCCCTCAAAGATTTCTATGCTCTCCCCGTTATTATGTTCTGAGGCTCATGCCAAGTCATTGATCAAGTTTCTAAAGATGGCTCATGTACCTAGTGCAATTTCTGTGGACCAGTTTGAGAATTGTGTTGCTCACCTGACCTATGACAACGGGTTAGGATTTTCTGATGCTGACTTGACCCCTGCCAAGAGGGATCATAACAGGGCCTTGCATATTTCAATTGAATGCAGGGGCACTACCCTGTCTCATGTGCTGATAGACAATAGTTCCTCTCTGAATGTGTTGCCTAAGGAAGTCCTGAACAAGCTGAGTCCTGAAGATACGGTATTGAAGCCCAGTAATATTGTGGTAAAGGCTTTTGATGGTTCTAGAAGAGTAGTGCATGGGGAAATTGATCTTCCAATCAAGGTTGGCTCTCAGGTGTTTACTGCTACATTCTATGTGATGGATATTCGTTCTTCGTACTCATGTCTGCTTGGTCGTCCCTGGATCCATGGGGCAGGTGCTGTGACCTCCACATTACATCAAAAGTTGAGATATCCGGTGAATGGAAAAGTTGTTACTGTCTTTGGAGAGGAAGAATACTTTGTCAGCCATGTAAACACTTTCAACTTGGAGGCATGGATTTTTCCTACTGTGGGTGCTGGACTCAATAATTGGACAGCTAAAGATGTTATCCCTATCTCCTTTAGTCAGGAGTAAATACTATTACTGTGTTATGTTTTTAAATTTGTAATTTCTGGAACAATTAAAACTTTCAAGCCATGTGCCTTACCCGGGGCACAATGGTGTGCTTGTTACGGGTTGTCATTTCATTTGCATACTTCATTCCATAAAATCAATGGACGTTTCGTTTTCGTAAATATTGTGTTCCTTGTCTTTCTTTTTCTTTTATTTTTGCTTTATCAGCTATGTGTTCTTACACACACCCACGTCACTAAAATGCCGATCCTCATCCACTCTGGATCCAGTTGATAACAGTTCTACTATTGCCAATTACAATTTCGAGAATCCGATCTATCAAACTGAAGACGGAAACGAGGACGATTGTGAAATACCTGTGGAGCTTGCTAGGTTGTTACAACAAGAAGAGAAAGCTATACAGCCACATGAAGAGCCAGTCGAAGTTGTGAATCTGGGAACTGAAGAAAACAGAAAAGAGATCTGAACAAGGCTAGCCCTAAAGATGACTTTCCACTGCCTCATATTGATATTCTGGTAGACAACACTGCTCAGCATAAGGCATTCTCTTTTATGGATGGTTTCTCTGGTTACAATCAAATCAAGATGGCACCTGAAGATATGGAGAAGACTACATTTGTGACACAGTGGGGCACCTTTTGCTATAAGGTAATGCCATTTGGTTTGAAGAATGCAGGGGCAACATATCAGCGTGCTATGGTGGCTTTGTTTCATGATATGATTCATCATGAGATAGAGGTATATGTGGATGATATGATAGCCAGATCTCAGAATGAAGAGCAACATCTTGATCATCTGCACAAGTTGTTTGAGAGGTTGAAGAAATACAGGTTGAGATTAAATCCAAACAAGTGTACTTTTGGAGTTAGATCTGGAAAGCTCCTGGGTTTCATTGTCAGTGGAAAAGGTATTGAAGTGGATCCTGCAAAAGTGAAAGCTATACGAGAGATGCCAGCTCCCCGTACTGAGAAGGAGGTTAGAGGTTTCTTGGGACGATTGAACTACATTGCAAGATTTACTTCCCAATTAACTACCATCTGTGAGCCAATCTTCAAGTTGTTGAAGAAAGATCAAATGATGGAATGGAATGATGAGTGCCAGACTGCCTTTGATGAAATCAAGAGATATTTGCTAGAACCTCCAATTTTAATGCCACCAGTTGATGGAAGACCCTTGATTATGTATTTAACAGTATTAGACAACTCAATGGGGTGTGTATTGGGGCAACATGACAAGTCTGGTCGAAAAGAGCAGGCAATATACTACCTTAGCAAAAAGTTTACCGACTGTGAAACAAGATACTCACTGCTCGAGAAAACTTGCTGCGCTTTGGCATGGGCTGCTCGCCGACTAAGACAGTATATGTTGACCCATACTACCTTGTTGATTTCGAAGATGCAGTTCAAGATTAAGCATCACAACTCTTCTCCGTATCGTCCAAAGATGAATGGGGCAGTTGAAGCTGCTAATAAGAACATTAAGAAGATTGTACAGAAGATGACTGTTACTTACAAGGATTGGCACGAGAGGTTACCATTTGCTCTGCATAGTTATCGTACTACAATACGTACTTCAACAGGGGCAACCCCATTCTCCTTAGTCTATGGTATGGAAGCAGTTCTGCCTATTGAAGTTCAGATCCCCTCCTTGAGAATTATGAAGGATGCAGGCTTGGATGAAGATGAGCGGATTCAGACTCGACTTGACCAGATAAATTTGATTGATAAGAAAAGGTTAGCAGCAGTTTGTCATGGCCAGATGTACCGGAAACGGATGATCAAAGCTTTTAACAAGAAGGTTAAGCCAAAGGTATATCAGGCTGGTGACTTGGTGATCAAGCGTATCATATTACCACAGGGTGACCCTAGGGGCAAGTGGACTCCAACATATGAGGGACCATTTGTAGTCAAGACAGTATTCTCAGGAGGTGCCATGATACTGACTACAATGGATGGTGAAGACTTCCCACAACCTGTAAACGCAGACATAGTTAAAAAATACTACGCATAAAAAGAGACCCGCTAGGTTGACAGGCCTAGGCAAAAATAAGGGCATCCCGGCAAACCAAAAGGGTTTGGGCAAAAATTAGGGATATATATATAAAAAGATGTACACCCGGCAAGTCAAAAACCTGAAAAGGCGGCTTGGGTAAAAAAGGGTATCCCGGTGGATTGAAAACCTGAAAGGGCAATCCAGGCAAAAGTTAGGGATTAAAGCGTATGACTATGTCTCGTTTGGATCACTCATGAAACTGCAACCAGTTGTACTACTTACTCAAGCTCAAACAGATAAAGCTCAATCCAATCGTTTCCGTCTCAACAGCAAGAAGATGAGATACTTGAGTGGCAATAGTAGAATTGAAACTCAATAGGATTATTTCCCACATAGCTGATTCTTTTTGTAAAACTTCATGACAAAATTCTCTTACTAGGGTTTATGTCTCCTTGTACAAACTTACCCGTGTATGGGTCACTTTTGATATAAATAAATTCCATCTTTTGAATCCAGATTTACTTTTACCCTATTTACATAAGCGAAACGTCCATTGGTTGTGTTTGAATGTATGTATGCCTTTGAATATGATTGATGTTTACCAGAAATGCATGTATGCTTTTAATATGATTGATGTTTACCAGAAATGCATGAAAATGCAGTAATAGTATTTACTAAGGACGAACGAGGGAAGGATTTCAAAGAAGCTTCGCCGGTTCATCTTTACAAGACAGTTACAAACCATCAGTAGGACTAATCCATTTTCACAAAGTCTAATCTCCCCTGGAATTTATATCCATCTCTTTTATCCTCATACGGATATACGGGAAATTACTTTCCAATAAGGGCACGATGAACGAAGACGGGATGTTATACTTATCCTACTATCAAACGAAAATGAAGGTTATCTATACCCTACTATCCCCAACAACGGGAGGTTATTTATACCTTGTTATCCCCAACAACGGGAGGTTATCTATACCTTGTTATCCCCAGCAGACGGAGGGTTATATATTCTTCAACAACGAATCGGGATTTATTTTCCTTGGCCAGCAGTTGTTATACAGGGATATCCAGACACTTCCAGCAGTGTCATATCATACATACATCATTTACATCATACCATAACATATATGTCTATAGTACATTACCTAAGTGCATCATGTCATACATGCATACATAAAGCATAAACTAATGTTGTTATACAGAATGCTACCTTGTTTTCAGGTTAATTATCCAACAAACAAGCTTATGATCTTTGGGACTGCTTTATTGTAACCTCAGGGTTACTTTATCCTCCTGATGGGCTTCTTATTACTTTGGGACTGCTTTATTGTAACCTCAGGGTTATTTTATCCTCCTGATAGCCTCTCATGACTTCAAGACTGCTTTAGAGCTACTGATTGCTCTATCCTCCTGAAATCATCCTATTACTTCAAGACTGCTTTAGAGCTATTCATTGCTCTATCCTCATGAGGTCATATTACTACTTCAAGACTGCTTTAGAGCTATTGATTGCTCTATCCTCCTGAAGCCATCTAATTATTTCAAGACTGCTTTAGAGCTATCCATTGCTCTATCCTCCTGAAATCATTACTTCAAGACTGCTTTAGAGCTATTGATTGCTCTATCCTCCTGAAGACATATCACATTATTATTTCAAGACTGCTTTAGAGCTACTGATTGCTCTATCCTCCTGAAATCATCCTATTACTTCAAGACTGCTTTAGAGCTATTCATTGCTCTATCCTCATGAGGTCATATTACTACTTCAAGACTGCTTTAGAGCTATTGATTGCTCTATCCTCCTGAAGCCATCTAATTATTTCAAGACTGCTTTAGAGCTATCCATTGCTCTATCCTCCTGAAATCATTACTTCAAGACTGCTTTAGAGCTATTGATTGCTCTATCCTCCTGAAGACATATCACATTATTATTTCAAGACTGCTTTAGAGCTATTCATTGCTCTATCCTCCTGAAATTACATTATTGTTTCAAGACTGCTTTAGAGCTATCCATTGCTCTATCCTCCTGAAATCATTGCTTCAAGACTGCTTTATAGCTATTGATTGCTCTATCCTCCTGAAGACATATCACATTACTACTTCAAGACTGCTTTAGAGCTATTGATTGCTCTATCCTCCTGAAGCCATCTAATTATTTCAAGACTGCTTTAGAGCTATCCATTGCTCTATCCTCCTGAAATCATTACTTCAAGACTGCTTTAGAGCTATTGATTGCTCTATCCTCCTGAAGACATATCACATTATTATTTCAAGACTGCTTTAGAGCTATTCATTGCTCTATCCTCCTGAAATTACATTATTGTTTCAAGACTGCTTTAGAGCTATCCATTGCTCTATCCTCCTGAAATCATTGCTTCAAGACTGCTTTAGAGCTATTGATTGCTCTATCCTCCTGAAGACATATCACATTACTACTTCAAGACTGCTTTAGGGCTATTGATTGCTCTACCCTCCTGAAGACATATCACATTATTATTTCAAGACTGCTTTAGAGCTATTCATTGCTCTATCCTCCTGAAGCCATTATTATTTCAAGACTGCTTTAGAGCTATCCGTTGCTCTATCCTCCTGAAATCATTACTTCAAGACTGCTTTAGAGCTATTGATTGCTCTATCCTCCTGAAGACATATCACATTATTATTTCAAGACTGCTTTAGAGCTATCCATTGCTCTATCCTCCTGAAATCATTACTTCAAGACTGCTTTAGAGCTATTGATTGCTCTATCCTCCTGAAGACATATTACATTATTATTTCAAGACTGCTTTAGAGCTATTCATTGCTCTATTCTCCTGAAATTACCTTATTGTTTCAAGACTGCTTTAGAGCTATCCATTGCTCTATCCTCCTGAAATCATTACTTCAAGACTGCTTTAGAGCTATTGATTGCTCTATCCTCCTGAAGACATATCACATTATTATTTCAAGACTGCTTTAGAGCTATTCATTGCTCTATCCTCCTGAAATTACATTATTGTTTCAAGACTGCTTTAGAGCTATCCATTGCTCTATCCTCCTGAAATCATTGCTTCAAGACTGCTTTAGAGCTATTGATTGCTCTATCCTCCTGAAGACATATCACATTATTATTTCAAGACTGCTTTAGAGCTATTCATTGCTCTATCCTCCTGAAGCCATTATTATTTCAAGACTGCTTTAGAGCTATCCGTTGCTCTATCCTCCTGAAATCATTACTTCAAGACTGCTTTAGAGCTTTTGATTGCTCTATCCTCCTGAAGACATATCACATTATTATTTCAAGACTGCTTTAGAGCTATCCATTGCTCTATCCTCCTGAAATCATTACTTCAAGACTGCTTTAGAGCTATTGATTGCTCTATCCTCCTGAAGACATATTACATTATTATTTCAAGACTGCTTTAGAGCTATTCATTGCTCTATTCTCCTGAAATTACCTTATTGTTTCAAGACTGCTTTAGAGCTATCCATTGCTCTATCCTCCTGAAATCATTACTTCAAGACTGCTTTAGAGCTATTGATTGCTCTATCCTCCTGAAGACATATCACATTATTATTTCAAGACTGCTTTAGAGCCATTCATTGTTCTATCCTCCTGAAATCATATCATTGCTTCAAGACTGCTTTAGGGTTATCACTATTGATTGCTCTATCCTCACAAAGACATGCTGCTACATCATTATTATTCCAGACTCCTGACAGCTTTCATCATACACCCATATTTTGAACTGCTCCCCCCCTAGTGGCATCTTTAAGCCCACTCAATCATATTCAACTAGCCATCTGTACCACTCTAGTGCACTGGTGAGTGCAAATTTTTGGGCTTTTGTGTTCAATCCCCTTCAACCTTCCAGGTTACGACTGGCAAATATACCAATCTAACCCCTCAGGTTTCAGAAAATTGAACAGGGGCAGCTGTTGCACCCCAAAATTTGCCCTCACAATACAAGACTTTGTGTTCTAAGAAGGTTCACAAGGTTCACAAGTTTCTCACCTGTTGTTAAATCACCATATTCTTGGAGTATGTGCTGCTGTTATACTTT
This sequence comes from Lathyrus sativus, assembly GCA_963859935.3. Lineage (NCBI taxonomy): Eukaryota > Viridiplantae > Streptophyta > Magnoliopsida > Fabales > Fabaceae > Lathyrus > Lathyrus sativus. The sequence goes on along the minus strand of OZ012739.1, from coordinate 618,572,200 downwards.
GGAGATCTCCCATCGATGGTTGTATCCCGTCCCCGTGGAGTCCCACTTCGTTGAGTCTGTTACTCATTTGTTTCTCGCATGCCGAGAATCATGTCTAGTGCATTTTAGTTGCTAAAGGGAAAAATGGTCATTCTCACGTTGTTGCTGATGAGCTGTTGCCGTTTTTTTTAGGTCGAGATACGATGGGCCGAGTCTCTGTCACCAGTGGATTTCTGAGACATTCATTCGTCACATGGTTTGATTATATTGAGGTGTCAATTTGGTTTGGTTCATGGTATTGAATTTATTCATCAAAAACACAATTGGATTTTTTTTTTGACACCGAGTATATTTCTGCTTTACTGTCGAGGGATTTTCTCTGTTCTTCCTGTCTATTTTAAGTCGTTCAAGGCCCTTCCCGATTCTATCATCAAGTGCGACTTAATTTAGAATATATTGGGGGAAATTAAGGTTATATCAGTTGTGTGAGCAATATGTATTGGAGTGACAAGGTTCGATTTGAGTGATTGTCGGATTTTTATTTATGCTGAATTTATATGGTGAAATTGAGATTATTGTTCAAGTTGGATCAGATTAATTCCAACTGGTGGATCTTATCAAAGGTTATTTGATCAGTAAGGTTTAATCGGATATTTGATGGAGCAGTCAGGTTGCGACAAAATCAAGATCATGAAAAGAATAATCGGAAAGTAACTAGGATAGAAAATATATTGAACTTTATTCATAATATTTTTTAGTACAAAGAGGAATTAAAATTGGAATATTTTTGAATTTATTCATAAATATTTACAATTTACAAAAGGAGAGTAAAGTACATTTCATCCTAATTTCTAAAGTCCCAATTTCTCTAAAGGTCTTCACACCTGCACAAACAAAGCAAAATAGAACAATGGATTAAAGTTAGACGGTTATTTTGACACCCTCAGAAAAGTCACTCATCACCGGGTGTCGGGAGGGCACGACTAATGCCGAAACCAAACTCCCATGTCCATTTCTCGATCCCGGCTACCAACCGGCAGCCTCTGTTCTATAGTTTTAAACGGGACAGCCGAGAAAGTTGAAGAGTGAAACGAAGCAGGGACTGAACTGATTTGCCAAAAGGATTCGCGCAATGTTCGATTCAAAACTGATTACCACGCCATCAAGTAAATAATGAATGCACACTATCAGGTAAATTCATGCCAAAGATAATAAAGTCAGAATGAGATTCGAAATAGGGGCATCCAACAAATCCGTCACCTAAAATTCATTGACCAAAATCAGTTTGCATCAGTAAGAAACCAACTCAATCCAGAGAATAAGAGAACGAGCTCAAACAGCAGGATCGGTTCGATCTGCAGACCAGTCGAGAGAATAACAAAACGAGAGGAGTGGGGAGAACTTCAACCCTCATTTACTCATCATAGGGCGTGATAATTCGAGCGGCTGGGAGAGCCACGGCCGTAGCCGTTACCAACTCCCTACCGTACGTCAAATTGCAAGCATATAGTGATTTGGGACAAACTATCAGCTCAGACCCGAAGGTTATCATCGCTAAAGCAACACAATTGAAACCAAATGGCAGCAGCATCTTTTGTTTTAAAAACGGTTCAGACAAACTGTCGTCATCACCGTGTAACCTTTCTCGGTGACATTGATCTATCCGAAGCATCCGCTCTGAAAGAAGAAGAAGAAAAGTTAGTGTAAGAACAAAACAGAAACCAGCTCCTCAGCAAATAATCCAAACTTTGGGAACCGAAACTGAATTCGTATTCTGCAACCGGATAACCAAACAGTACCAGACAAACCACAAAATCCACAATTGGATATCAGTAGCAGTATCAGATCGAAATCTATATCAGAAGACAAAGCTGGATACTAAAACCGAACTGCACTATCCGAATTCATAAACATCACAGAAAAATCAAGCTTCATGTTCGAAAAAGCAAAAATAGGCAAGGCAAATCATAAACAGCATGGAACTGATTGAGAAAATTCGAAGCAAGTCAAACAAGGAAGAGCAGGTTCAATTTACAAATAACAAAGCCAGCTCAATTCAGTTCAAAATCATGTCAAAAACTAAAGATCTGCTCACTGAAACTTTACCAGTCATATTGATCCCAACCATAAATGAAGGTCACAAAAAGTAAGGCTCAGTTGTCACCCATCACGGCCAATTCACCATCGGCTTCAACTCAGGAAGACGAAGAGAATGAAATCAGTTCATGTCAGCTCACAACAAATGCCCAAATCTAAAGCAAGTTTTGATGGCTCCAAAACAAATTAATCGAAACCCAAAGGCTGGATATCTGTATCTGAAAAGAGGATCGAAACAAAATTCGGTTGTCCGAAGAGGTCAATTGATCCAAATCCTACCAGAAAAGATAACAGAGATCAAATCAGAATCACAATATAACAAATCCACATCTGCAAAATAATAACAAAATCGATATCAAATCCAATCTCAGTTTCGAGTAAACCTGGAAAGGAAAGAAATCAAATCAAATCAATTTCAATCAGAATCATATCTCAGTAACGTAAAAAACCCAGAACCAACAAAAGCCCAAAAGGAGAGATTATAAAAGGACACAACATCACCTCGTAGAAAAACCTGAGACGAAGGCGAAGAAGAGGATCGAGAAACCCCGAAAAACCACCGATTAAAAACCCTAACGGGTTAACGGCGAAACGAAGAAGGGTCGCAAGCAGAGAACAAGAAACTAACGGAAGAAATCATCAAATGCATCACTAAAGCGCAGACGAGTCAACCGAAGGAGGTCCACCGGCGCCGTTTCGTACAACAACGGGCAAACCCCCTTGAAGCTCAGACCATATCGTCATCATCGCTTTTCAACGCAAAACCCCGCCAACGAAGCCTTCGAAAAGTAAGACAAGGATCCGTGCTTCCATACTTAATCATGTTTTCGTGTTATGTTTCAGGATAGTTGAGAAGAACGAAGCATGCAAACGAAGAGAGACGGAAGCAAGAGCGAGAGAAAGATGAGATAGCGAATGCATGCGGCGCCGTAGAAGTGAAAGGGAGATTAGGGTTACCCTAATCCAACTCCTTTCCCCTTTCCTTTGTGTTCCAGGACCGGGTTGGGTCCGGAAGTGATTACCGGCCCAACCCCCTTTTATTTTTCTTTTATTTTTTTGTTTTTTAGGATTTATTTTAAAACTATTTTCTTAATTAAATATTCAAATTGTTTTTTTTAATAAATAGCATCAAGTTTTTCTTTAAAATAATAAATAAAAAACATTTTTTAAATAATAACTTTAAACCTTTTTTTTTTTAATAAACATTAAAAGTAAAACCTTTTTTTATAATCAAATCAAAACTATTTTTTTGAAAATTAAAATTAATCTTTTTTTTTTAAACATTTTTTAACTTAAATCAAAACTTTTTTCTTTAAAAACAACAAAGAATCTCCAACATTGCACTCTTGTCTCATGACTCGTCCAATTACCGTCTGACTTTGCCCCTTAACGCGTGTGTTCATTTTTGCAGCTTATTACATTGTGTTTTATCATTATTGTAACTGCTTCTCGGTTGTAACCTCGCGAATCCTGACAATCGCGCTTTAATTCCTGCCTTTAAATTTCTGCTTGCATGGTTAAATTAGGACATTATCTCTCTGTTTGCATGATCTCCCACATTCATCAATTATTCTGTCACACTACGCACTGCCGAAGGAATTAGGTCTAGCTTTTGACCGCCGTGTCAATAGTCCTCACCTTCAACCCTTACACCTTTTCAACCCTAAATTTTCACAAATGCCTCGCCGCAGGCAAAATTACAATTTTACCCCTAGCATTAGGTCAAAGAGCCGTCGCGCTCATTTTAGGGTTTCCCGCCGTGGAATCCCTAATTTAACCCTAATTACAACTTAACATTTCAACGTAGAGATTTGGAGTTTCTACACTCCACGTAAGCGTGTCCTTAAGATGCGTTTATTCCCCTTGAGACCTTGACCATAGTCAAGAAGTTTCTAACCTCCCTATTGAGGGGAACTACGATCACTCTGATTCCACTCCCGTAAGGATACGTAGGCACAAGATGCGATGTCTTGCCGAGTAAACTTAGAATTAACCCCCTTTATTATTTATTATTGCTTGCTATTTAATTATTTTGCTTATTATTTTGTAATTGTTTCTTGGATGTAAAGTTGTTTAATTATTTAATTATTACTATGGTTAGTAATTAGGGAGTGTAACAACATGTATGTAATATTAAAATAAATTTAGATCACTTTTAAATAAAGATAATTAAAATAAACACGTCACACACGTAAGTCGATTTTAATCGCCGTCTCACTTCCTAAGGATATCCCTCAAGTTGCCTACGAATAATGGTTAAGTGGGGTGTATAAGGCAAGTCCCTCAAATGAAAAAATCATCAAAGTCCCTTATGGTTGCCTTTACGAATCGAGTCCCTTTCGAAAAATGATGATGGTCCCTTATATGTGCTTATTACATCCCACAATGGCCTTCAAAGTCAAATTGTCCCTCACATGTCCCTTAACATCCAAAGTAAGGACTACCTACTCCATTATAGTAGGGATAGTCTTACTAAAGGAAAGAATAAAGAATAAGAAAGACCTTAAAGCATTAGGGTAGGCTACTCCTAGATACTTGCTCACTTCAAAACTGTTTCACACTTAAACAAATTTTCAACAAGTTTTCAAACAAGTTCTTAACACATCCTTACATGGATTATTTATTAACTATTCTGAAAATTTTCTATTCACACACTACACTTTCAAAACAATTCAAAAGTGAGCTTAAGTACCTAAGAGCCCATGGATAACCATGGATGAAAAGGGTGCTAACACCTTCCCTTTTCATAACCTACCCCCCGGACCCAAAATATTCTCTAAGGTCTTTCCTGTTCTTTTATAACCTTTCCTTATGGATAAAATAAAAGTCGGTGGCGACTCTTGCTATCCGCAACATTGTTTAAAGTCAGTTCTCCCACCGTGTTACATCTGGTTCCTGGCCTAGTGTTACCTCCAAAGTTCAGAATGCCGAGGTTCGAAAGGTACAAAGGAGATAGTTGCCCGAAGCAACATTTGGTGATGTTCTGCCGAAGAATGACTTCATTTGTGCACAACGATAAGCTGATGATTCATTGCTTTCAAGATAGTCTGACTGGGGCACCTCTGAGTTGGTATATGCAGTTAGAACGTGATCAGATCCGATCATGGATGGATTTGGCCAAGGCTTTTCTGAAGCAGTACGACTATAATCTTGACGAAGCTCCTATTCGCATGCAGCTGCAAGAATTGTCTCAAGAGAACAATGAATCTATCAGGAAATATGCTCAGAGATGGAGAGAATTTGCTGGTAGAGTGTAACCACCGCTCCTAGATCAAGAGCTGAAAGGCATGTTCGTGAACTCCTTGCAGAGCCCGTACTTCGAAAGAATGCTTGTGGCCGCACCAAATTTCTCTGAGTTGGTAAGGACAGGAGAGCACATCGAGTATGGTGTAAAGACTGGAAGAATCCCGAATGTTTCAAGAGGTCAGGCCAGTGAAACTGAATCTCTCTGTAGCTCTCAATCTGAAGATGAAGCTGAAGAGGAAACTATGATCAATGCGGTCCTGACAGATGTGGGATATCCTCAAGTCGAATCGGTGAAATCTGTTGGTTCTCCGTCTTCTCAGCGGTCAGTATCTTCTGTGTCTCGTTATTCTGGACAGACAGCCGTGCCTGGGGCACCATATCAAGAATCTTATGTCGCTTCCATTGCAAAGCAGCAAACTCGTGGCCGAGGTCATCAGAATCAGCGGCAGAATCAGAGCAGACCTCGTAACAACTTGGAACGAAGGAATGGTCCTTCTCACCCAGTGCCGATGCCGTATAGCCAGTTGCTACCATCTTTGATCCAGAAGTCTTTGGTGGAGCCGAAAGCTCTTAAGCCAGTTCCAGAACCTTACCCTCCTGGGTATAATCCCCACGTTCAGTGTGGTTATCATGGTGGCTCTCCGGGGCATTCGACGGAAGATTGTAAAGCATTTCAGGCGAAGGTACAGCAGTTGATTGATCAGGATCGCATTTCCTTTCGAGAAGGATTTCTGTTTGTTCATCCCTAACCGCTCAGCTGTCTAAGCTCATAGATTCAGAAGGGTATTCCCCAGCAGAAGCCAGTGGTTCAGACAGGCAGGCGCCTCAGCATTGGCAGTTCTCAGACTTTTTTTTACCATTTTGCATTTGTAGTTTCTTTTCTGTTAGTTACTACCTGCTTTAAACATTGTATGTTTTGAATGGTGATAAAGTGACTATGCATTTTTCTGAATTAGTTATGTCGTTGTCACTCATTTATTGCATTGCACTGACACTTGCATTTTTATTCACTCCACTTTATCGCTGTGACTAGCAAAGTTAGGAGGGAGGATGATGAAACTGAAACTCATAACCGATGATCGTATGCTTTCAGATAAGACCGTACCGATGACGTACAAGGCATTGTTTCAAATTCCCCAAACACTGGAGATATAAGGAGTTAGTCCCTTGTTAACCACTTCGAGCCAGGAGGTAGAAGTTTTTTCGGACTTATAAACCCTCACATCTTAACCCGGGGCAGGGTAGTTGTCAGTTAGCTTGACCAAGCGTTCAAGTCTTACAGAGGAGTGTTGTCTTTCGAGGACCACTCAGTTTGCACCTTCCAAGAGGTCAAACCTCACCAATCAGGAGTGAGACAGTTACAATCCTTTCGGAGCAATCAAGACAACCAGTGTCACACGACTTTGTTCCAAAAGAAAGAAAGAAAGAAAGCCCGCTAAGTAAAAAGAAAGAAAAGCTAGAAAGCTAATACTTAGGCAAAAATCAGGGCATCCCGCTGGACTTCAAAAAGAAAATTGAAAAGAACTCAAAATGAGTCAGTCCAGGCAAAAATTAGGGAATCAAAAGAATGAAAAAGAGGGATTAAAAAGAAAATTTTCCCCAGCAAATCACAAAGTCGTGTACACAGACACCGAAAGCGAAGAAGGAGTAGCTATCACTCTGGAAGAAAAGCTTGTGAACTCCTTAACTGTAGGTTCTTACCATTCAACATATCTCTCGAAGAGGCGAGCGCTTGTGCCAGGTTAACTGAACCTTAGGATCGGAGATCATCACGTAGAAGGGGTGGGTACAAATCAAAATTTGAGCCAAACATCCTTTGTTTCACGAACCGTGAACCCGACCACGATACAACCCTTAAAAGACCTAATTGAGGTAGGGTTAGTCTGAAGCGCATTACGATAAGGTTGAGTAACCTGACTCCTTCTTGACTTGCTAGTCACATCCTTGTTGCGTTTTTCACTGACCACGTAAGCACTACGTTTGAACTTTGGTTCATTCGTCACTCACAATCATTGCATGTAAATGAGTGACAGCTCAAATTTTTTTCAAAATCTGCATAACCACTGCATTAAGATTACCATTCGTGGACAGACAATTTTAATTGCAGGTTAGTAGTCGACATGAAAGAAATTCCACCAGGGAATAATCAAGCAGGACTGAGTAATTCAGCAGTCTGAATCAGAATGGTGAATGTTGTGAAGCCCAATGAATCAGGGGCATTAACTTCTAGTGAGTTCGGAATCAGTCAGTCTGAGGACCAGTCCCGAAGCTTCAGTTGAGCAGGGGCAGTTTGTTTGAGAAGTAGTTGATCAGAAGTGAGTCTTCTCGAGAACCTAATCAGGGGCAGCTATTCAGAGCATTGAGATTTGAAGGCAGATGCTTCCAGTGGATAATCAGAGCGGGTTAAGTCGCTAGAACGCTCATTCAAGGGCAAGTCAGTTCAGAAATGATGAAACCATTCAGGGTAATAGGCATCTAATGGAGATTGAATTCTGTTGTCGTGCAGATGCCGGGGCAAATATTCTCGAAGTCTTCCCGTAGCAAGCTGTTCAGAGCAAGTATTCCCAAGAGATAGATTGGGACGAGTTGATTGTATTGGAGCAAGTTGTGCACGCCAGTCTTTCTATCCCCAGCTGAGTGTACTGGGGCAAGTTTTGCAAGCCAGTCTTTTATCCCCCAGCTGAGTGCACTGGGGCAAGTGGTTCAAACAAGTTTGTTTATCCCCAGCCGAAGTTGAGTATCGGGGAATCATGTCAATACCCTTATCGAAAACCTGAACCTTTCAGATAGAAGGTCTTGTTGTCGTTGGATCATTATCCTGCAGTTTAAACCTGTTACGTGTCAGTAACCAGTCGTTTCCAAAGTCCAGTTCTCGTCTGGCCCACCATCTGTAAGCATCAGTTCCCGTCCTGGTGCAGTTTATTGTAAGCGTCAGTTCCCGTCCTGGTGCAGTTTATTGTAAGCAGCAGTTCCCATCCTGGTGCAGTTTATTGGTAACCAATTCTCGTTTGGTCACCGTTTCTTCAAGAGTTGTATCAGTTCTCGCCTGGTACATGTCATCGTGTAATCAGTTCTCGTGTGTTTTAACCCGAGTATTATACCAGTTCTCGCCTGGTGTACGTCAGCTTTCAATCAGTTCTCGCCTGGTTGTCTTTTTCTCAGTCTGTTATCCAGTCAGCCCCGTCTGATGTTCAAAAACACAAAATCAATTTTTCTAACCCATTTTCCTATCAGTTCTCGCCTGGTAGTCTACCTTTGAATGCTAGTTCTCGTCTAGTATTTCCCATACTTCCACTGTGTACATAGTCCATGTTTATCCTGAACCGGAAAAACAAAAATCTAAAGGTATCTGACACAGTATTTCCCAATGACTCGCATGTTGTCAGGTTCCCCGATACGAAGCTCAACGGTTGCCAGCGCTCCGAGTAATGTTTGAATTCCTTGTGAATATTGTTAAATCAGAATTGTTACTCTTTAGCAGATGAAAATTGCTTATTATCCCCGGAAGAGTCGAGATTGTATTTTACCCCGTGTCAGAGTAGGATCAGGAGTATCCTCAGCAAATTGAGATTGGTATCCTTGATGGTAGGAGCATTTCCAGCAGTGTGCTGCGCGCGATCAACCGCAGTTTGGGTTAGTCCCCGCAGAGTACAACCAGTTGCCAATGGTTTGAAGAGAGCATTCCCGAGCAGAGTTGTCTTTCTTTCCCCAGTAAAGTCACCAAGCAGGGTTGCCTTTCCATTTCTCCAGCAGAACGGTTATCCCCGGCGGATTTGATTTCTCGTTTCCAGCATTTATTTTGCTGAGATGGTTCTGTGGCTTCGATTCATCCCCAGTAGAGTTGACGTTATCTTCGGCATTTATTTTGCCAAGTGGTTTTCAGACCTGGTGTTCTCTGGCAGCTAGAGCTTGCATTAACATTTGCATGTATAGTCATTGCATCTAACAAGCATATAGCATATCCATGCCGTCTGGGCATCGCATTTTCAAACAGAACGCATAGCATTTACATATCATATAGGACATTGCATCATTATCCAGCATACGCATGTCGAAACATGGACCAGGATGGTTACCTATTGGACTTCGAATTTGTTCACCTGCAGAGTTGTGTGGTTAAGCTTCTCGTCTCCCCAGCGAAGTCTTCAGTTCAAGACGATTCTTGAATCCCTCAGCAGAGCCGTTTACTTAAGATAATTCTTAAGACCTCAGTACAGCTTCCCGAGTTGTTCGCCTAGTATGATGCTTGAGCTCCCCGGTAGCGTCCTCAGCAAGAGTTGCCCAGGAAGATTCCTGGAATGCCTAGCAAAACAAAGTCTCCAGAATGGTCATCGGTTCAGGATGATTCTTGAAGGTGCCCGACAAATTTGTTGGTTCAAGATGATTCTTGAAGTCCTTAGCAGCGTGATATGTCTGCTCCAACAGTGATGTCTAATCTGAAGATGGATTTCGCAAGCGCCTGAGGGTGGTATCAGAAGGTTCCTGTGAGTTCAGATTTCCTTGTTGATGAATCAACGTGTGACTGAAGTCGAAGATACCTCCTGCAGAGTGGCCAGGGGCCAAGGTTTTATATATCTGTAGTGTTGAAATTCTACGGCGGGCAGTGAGCAACTAGTATTCCAATGTTCGGCAAGTTGAGCAGTTTTGCAGTATATTCTTGCGGTTGGCAAATTTCAGGGTTCCATTTGTATTCAACCGTCATCTACCTTGAATGTTTGAAGGCTGAGCGCTCTTCACCCATTCAGGTCGAAGTCGCTTGAATAGGGGCAGCTGTTGCACCCCAAAATTTGACCAACCGGGTCTCGCATTTGGCTCGATGTTTCGACGCATAACCGCATTCGCATCTGCATATCGCATATATTGCATTGCTCATTTGTTTTGATTTTATCAGGGATCACAACTCTCGTCTCGTGTTTCAGGTGTTTTTGATCAGTAGAATTGATTTTTGGGTTATTTCGGTGCCCGTTTATTTTTACCGATTATTTGTGTGTCGTTCGGTGCTCATTTTGTCCCTCTGGGAATTATCGTGATTTTTCTAGATTTTAAATTCATTTTTAGGATTTAATAGGATTTTAATAGATTTTAATATTTTTAGATAATATAGTAATATAGTTTTTAGAAATTTTAATAGAATTTAATAGCATTTTTCATTTTAGGATAATATAGGATTTTCTAGAATATTAGTATATTTTTTAAATAGTTTTTTAAATAGCTTTAATAGTTTTTAGGATTTAGTATAATAAAAAAATAGAGTTTTCTTTTTTAGAATATAATAAATAGATTTTTCATAAGTAGATTTTTCATATATTAGATATTAAATAGGTTAATAGGAATTAGATGTTTTTATTTTTTAGATATAGTTTTTCATAGAATTTAATAGTGGAATTTAATTAGTGGGTTTATTAGAGTTTTAATTAGAGTTTAATTAGATTAGTGTTAGATTTAATTAGGTTAATCCTTTTTATTTTTATTAATCCATTGTATGCAGTTTTTGGACTTTTTTTTTTTGATGATTTTCGTTGGGCTTTATCCCCAGTTCGCAGGGCCCAATTCAGCAGAGTCCATTGTCCAAAATCTCCAGCAGAATCCAGCCCTCTCCAGCAAGTTCTAGAAGTTTCTAGAACGTCCCAGAAGAAGTCTCAGCTATATAACTAGCACGCCACGTGTTGGCTCGGAGAGGCCCCACCTTGTTTCGTCTCCACACGCCACGTACCCCCAGAGGGGACCCACGCTGCATCCCCAAGGTCACGCCACCTCACACCCTTCAGACCTTCTCTCACCGCCACGCATGGGGACACGCGTCCCACATGCACTCTCCCCCTCCACTAACACCACCACGTGGTGACCACACAGCATCCCACCGGAGAACGTCACCGGCCGGCCTGCATGGCCGGCGACCGCCGCGCCGTCGCCGAAAAACCCTCCATCCCCAGAATCCGGCCACATTCATCATTCACCAACCTTCATCCCTTCCCCTAATCTTCATCACCGGAAACCTAAAAATCTCCAGATTCCGGCCACCATGAGATCCTCCAACCAATCCAGAAACCACCACATTCATCCCTTGATCTTCATCATTCTCAACCCCAAAACGCCCCAGAAAACGCCAGATTCGACCAATCATCATCATCATCAACGATTTGTTCATCAACCTTCAAGAACTCCCCAGAAATTCATCTAGAATGAGGAGCATTCATCGATCCTCTTTGTGACCTTTCCAGAATCTCTCCAGAAGAAACATGCAACATCCATTACCAATTAACCTTCTTCAACTAATCACCACCGGTGTTCATCCTCCAGTCACCATGTTCATCACTTATCAGCTTCATCATCATCACTAGGAATTCAAGAACACACCAACCTCGTCTTCAATCGTCAAGAACTCTTTCATTCTCAGAAACTCATCAACAACAGGTTTCCAGATCTGCATTCATCTTTGGAGGCCATCTCCAACGGGCATCTTCAGAACTCTCATGTTCCTCATCAAACGCTAGAACCTTCAAGATCCAAAGAACCTTCAGGTCACCAATGTCTCCCTATAGCTCGTTCATCCAGAGATCTTCATCTCTTCTCAAGGGAAGTTCCTCCGAGATCCTTGAGTGAAATTTTCCATGCTAAGTTGATGATGTAGAAGGTATGTTTGAGTGAGAAAAAGAGGCGTTTGGTTGAACGGATGATGTTGAAGAGGGTTGGGGAAACGGAGGCTGTGACGGCGCGGAGAAGAGAGAAGAAGAATTCTAGGGTTTCAGATGAGAGTGAAGAGAGGGAGACGGAGAAGGTTGAGATTGGGCCAGGCCCAATAGTTTTTTGGTCAACTCCCTCCCTCACGTTTTTTGGCTGAAGGAAGTGGGCTTGGGCCTAATGCCTCTGCAACGCCCCCAGATTACTCAGCATCACCCCCCTCCTGCGTTTTTTTTTTAGGAAGAGTGGGCTGGGCCCAATTCTTCAGTTGTTTATTTTTGTTTTTATTTGTTTTTCTGGCATACCCCCTGTAATAGCAGTACACCCCCAGCCCCCTTTCTTTGAATTTTCTATTTTTATTATTTCCTTTTTTAGAAATTGTGAAAAAGAAAAGTATAAAGAAAAAAATATGAAAGGAAAAGAAAAGAAATATTATAAAAAAATAGAAAAAAGAATTGAATTGAAAAGAAATATTGTTGAAAATAAAGAGAAATAAGAAAAGAAAAGGAGAAAATATTGAAGGAGAAAAAAGAGAAAAAAATATTAAAGTAGGTTTAATATTTTTTTAAAGCATTTTCTTTTAGGGATATTTTCATAGACTTTATTTTACGACTTTTAGGATAGCTTAGAAGCCCATTTGTTAGGGGGCTATTTTTCATTCGATTTTTCAGGATAGAATAGGATAGTACTTCCTAGGAGATTTATCTTTTCAGTATTCAACCCATTGTAATCATTTTTCAGAGATTAATAAAACGAGATTTGAGCTGTGGTCCCGTAGTAGCCGAACTACAGCTGCTCTGATTCTTCGTACCAGACGAAGATATGTAGGCATAGGATGCGATATCCTAGCGAGCACACTAACGACTGACTTTGTTGTTCTCTCGCGGCTGTGCGATCGAGACTTTCCCGCTGACGACTAATTGAGTACCCTTTTTTCTCTCTTGCCCAAGTGCATTTGAGACCGAACCGTAGTGTTGCCCATAGGTACCCGACCCTGTGAAACCAGTTGTTTTTCTCACTGCTGTGTGAGAATGTTTGTTTAGCCGTAGTTAGTCTGAACTACGTAAAGCTCTGATCTTCCATGCAGTGGAAGTACGTAGGCACAAGACGCGAGGTCTTGGCGAGCCAATTTTCCCCGTAGTCCCGAACTACGTTGACTCTGACTTTCTCTCTTGAGAATACGTAGGCATAGAGTGCGACGCTCTATCGAGTCAATTCCCTTCCGCTTAGATTTAGCAGCCGTAGATAAGATTGTTTTGCATCCAGTAGACAACCCAAGCAAGCGTGGATCCCGTCGAGTACGACGGACGTGAGGGGTGCTAATACCTTCCCCTTGCGTAACCGACTCCCGAACCCAGGCTATGGTTGCGATGACCATACCTTTTCCCCGTTTTTTGCGAGGTTTACTTCGAGCGTTTCCTTTCCCGCTCTGAGGGATAAATAACGCACGGTGGCGACTCTTCTGTCAGCCGGCGCCGATTTTCGCAGTAGCGACAGCAGGTGCCGTAACTTCAACCTTGCATCAAAAGATCAAATTTATGATTAATAATCAGATGGTCATCATTGAGGGTGAAGAAGATGTTCTTGTGATCCATCTCGCTTCTTTCCGCTATGTGGAAGTAGGAGATGAAGTGCATGAGACCCCGTTTCAAGCCTTTAAAGTGATCAATGTGGAAATGATTTACGAAAAGCCAGCATCTTCAATAGTGACTTGGAAGGACGCAAGGACAATGATAGAGGAAGGACATCCGCGAGGATGGGGCAGAGTGTTGGAATTGCTCGTTAACAAAATGGAGTTGGTCTAGGTTACAAGCAGAAGAATGCAACTGATAGAGGCAAGGGGCTTGCAACTCCGTTGGTTTTTACTAGTGGGGGCCACCTTGTCGATGGTCAAGTCATGTTTTTGGAAACTGAAGCTGAAGATCATGAAGAGCTGTGCATGGTGTATCCTAGGGTGCCTAATCAAACTTTGAACAATTGGAGAGTCGTCGAAATCCCTGAAGTTACCCTAGTAGACGAGTAATTCCCTTTTTTTATTTTACCTAAAAAATCATATGCTCTGCCCAAGGCATATGGATCATGTTGTAGGGCTTTTTGCTTTTAAAGCACAACTTATCATCAATAAGTAAACTTTCGCATCCAATTACGCTCTCTTTCTTTCATTTTTACTTTTTGCACATAAAATTATTTTTGAAAGGCAATGTTTTGTTTTACTTTTCTTCTTTTTGTCAATCTTTTCTAAAAAAAATAAAAGCATGAAGTCATTCATCGTGCAGGTCTGCCCCTGCTCCTGTCGATAACGACCCCGCTATGGTCCGATATGACTTTGATAACCCGATCTACCAAGCCGACGAAGAATGCGAGGAAGATTGTGATCTCCCAGAAGAGCTAGCTAGACTACTAAAGCAAGAGTCAAAGGTCATTCAGCCGTATCAAGAAGAGGTCGAAGTTATCAACATGGGAACTGAAGAGGATGCCAAAGAGATCAAGATAGGTGCAACTTTGGAATCAGAGATTAAGTCAAAACTGGTCATATTGCTTTGAGAGTATGTTGACGTATTTGCTTGATCCTACAAGGATATGCCCGGTCTAGATGAAGATATTGTGATGCACAAGCTGCCTCTCAAGGAAGGTTTCCCGCCAGTGAAGCAAAAGTTGAGGAGAACGAAGCCAGAGATGTCCTTCAAGATCAAAGAAGAAGTGCAGAAGCAATTAGATGCTGGTTTTCTGGCAGTATCGAGCTATCCACAATGGGTAGCAAATATTGTCCCAGTACCAAAGAAGGATGGGAAAGTGCGAATGTGTGTCGATTATAGAGACCTTAACAGAGCAAGTCCGAAAGATGACTTCCCTCTACCACACATTGATGTACTAGTAGACAACACAACCCAGTTCTCTGTCTTCTCGTTTATGGATGGCTTTTCTAGATATAACCAGATTAAGATGGCTCCCGAAGATATGGAAAAAACGAATTTCATCACCCCATGGGAAACTTTCTGTTACAAGGTCGTGCCGTTTAGGCTCAAGAACGTGGGCGCAACATATCAGCGAGCAATGGTCACTCTCTTTCATGACATGATACATAAAGAGATTGAGTGCTATGTAGACGATATGATCGCGAAATCCCAGACTGAGGAAGAGCACCTCATTCACTTGGAAAAGTTATTCGCCAGACTAAGGAAATTCCAACTGAGATTAAATCCCAACAAATGCACTTTTGATGTAAGATCTGGTAAACTGCTAGGTTTTATTGTGAGCCAAAAGGGGATTGAAGTCGATCCAGATAAGGTCAAAGCTATCCAAGAGATGCCGGCACCCAAAACTGAAAAGGAAGTCCGAGGTTTCCTTGGGAGATTGAACTACATCGCTAGGTTCATATCTCATCTAACGACCACTTGTGAGCCCATCTTCAAACTACTTCGAAAGGATCAAGCAGTGGTGTGGAATGATAATTGTCAGAAAACCTTTGGGAAAATAAAGGAATATCTACAAGAACCGCCGATCTTGATGCCTCCAGTACCCAGACGACCCCTGATCATGTACTTGACTGTGCTAGAAGGATCCATAGGATGCGTGTTGGGTCAACATGACGAAATTGGTAGAAAGGAGCATGCAATTTATTACCTCAGCAAGAAGTTCAACGACTGTGAATCAAGATATTCAATGCTCGAGAAGACGTGTTGTGCATTGGCTTGGGCAGCAAAACACTTGAGACAATATATGCTCACCCATACGACCTTGTTGATCTCCAAGATGGACCCTGTCAAATACATATTCGAGAAGCCCGCTCTCACCGGACGAGTGGCTCGTTGGCAAATGGTATTAATAGAGTATGACATCCAGTATGTTACACAGAAAGCTATCAAAGGAAGTGTACTCTCTGACTACCTTGCCCACCAACCTATGGACAACTACCAGTCTATGCGCTTTGATTTCCCCGACGAAGACGTCATGTTTGCCAGAGACTATACCACACCAGGCCCAGATGATGGACCCGAACCAGGATCGCGATGGACGCTCGTGTTCGACAGTGCCGCAAATGCTAAGGGTTGTGGAATTGGGTCAGTCATCACTTCTCCAACTGGTTTTCACCTATCATTCACCGCCACATTATGCTTCAAATGTACTAACAACATGGCCGAATATGAAGCTTGTATTTTCAGAATTGAAGCTGCCATTGATAATAAGATCAAGGTTCTGGAAGTCTATGGAGATTCAGCGCTTGTCATATGCCAGATTAAAGGGGAATACGAAACACTTGACCTCAAGTTGATTCCTTACAAAGATCACGTCTTGAAGCTAATCCCGTACTTTAATGAGATCACTTTTCATCACATTCCGAGAGGAGAAAATCAGTTGGCTAACGCTCTAGCAACACTAGCATCCACGTTTCAAGTCAAGTGGAAGAATGAGGTGCCATCCATCCGTCTGGAGTATCTGGACGAACCCGCTTATTGCCTGGCAGCCGATGCGGAGGAACCTAAAGTTGATGATCATCCTTGGTTCTATGATATCAAGCGGTATCTATAGACACATGAATATCCATAAGGCATAACTATCACTGACAAGAAGTACCTCAGAAAGCTCTCGTCAAAGTTCTTCCTCAGCGGTGACGTGTTGTACAAGCGGAATTATGATTCGGTTCTTCTCAGATGCGTGGATAAACATGAAGCAGAACGTATCATAAACGAAGTGCACGAAGGATCTTTTGGAACATATGATAGTGGTCATACTATGGTTAAAAAGATTTTGAGGGCGGGACACTATTGGATGACGATGGAAACAGATTGTTGTTTCCATGTCCAGTCATGCCACAAGTGCCAAATTTACGCAGACAAAGTTCATACTTCACCATTCCCTCTGAATGTGTTGACTTTGCCTTGGCCTTTCGCCATGTGGGCTATAGATGTAATTGGACGCATCGAGCCAACCGCTTCGAACAGACACCGTTTTATCTTAGTGGCCATCGACTACTTTACCAAATAGGTAGAAGCTGCATCTTATGCCAACGTCACTAAGCAATTGGTGACTCGCTTCATCAAGAAAGATATTATTTGTCGATATGGAATCCCGAACAAGATCATTACGGACAATGGTTCAAACCTCAACAATAAGATTATGAAGGAGTTGTGTAAAAGCTTCAAGATTAAACACCACAATTCAACACCTTATCGTCCCAAAATGAATGGAGCTGTTAAGGCGTCAAATAAGAATATTAAGAAAATCGTCCAGAAAATGGTGAACACTTACAAAGACTGGCACAAGATGTTGCCATTTGCGCTGCATGGTTACCACACCTCAGTGCGCACTTCCGCAGGGGCAACCCCTTTCTCTCTCGTATATGGCATGGAAGCAGTATTGCCCATTGAAGTAGAGATTCCCTCCTAGAGGATTTTGACAGACGTCAAGCTAGATGAAGCCGAATGGATACAAGCCAGACTCGACCAACTTATTCTCATCGACGAGAAGCGCATGATAGCCATCTGTCATGGACAATTATACCAGAAACGGTTGAAGAGGGCCTTTGACAAGAAAGTTCGCCCACGACACATCCAAGCAGGAGATTTGGTGTTAGACTATGGCACGGATCTAGAAGGGGGGATTAAATAGATCCCAATTAAAAATTGAGTCGGCGCTACCAATTAAAAAATTGGTTTTGAAAATTTGTTTAAGTGCGGAAGCGGCCGAGGAAAATATAGTCTAAAATGAACGGTTATTGGAAAATCGGATATGCGTTAAGCCTATGAATTAATGACAATATGGAAAAAGAACCACAACACTAGTCACACTTATCAATGATCTAATTCACTTGTTAGGATTCCTAGTTCCAATGATTTAAAGAGCAAACCAAAACTAGATACACAAATAAGATAATTTTGGTTCAGGCAAATTGTCGAACACTTGGTGTGCAAAAACACTCCAAGTGATATTTATGTTGAGTAAGTGATTCCAACTAGCCTAGTACAATGTCTTATTGCACTTTGGATTCAAAAACAGAGTTTCAATCTCTTACTCAATTGATATCGCAGTTTGACAATAGTGCTTATACGAAAATCACTTATTTTTAAGCTAAAACGAAAATGCTGAAAAAATAGAGAAGACAAGATTTGGTGAGGCAGTTCCCCCGTCGTCCTTGCTTCGGGGTACGTCTGCCCTCAATTCTAAAACTAGAATTGAGATTGATTTAATAGATATCACCTGTTGAATGTAACAGTTTATACAAGGATTGAAAGGCAAATTAACAACAAAATTCTCAAGACATTGAATGTTGCTTCCACTCCTTGCCCCTTGATTCAAGATGAATTAAGTCCTCCGATCGTTGTTGATAGACCTCCGATTTCAGCCCCTTTATTGAATAATCCTCAGTTCTTCAAACCTTCGGCCCGGCTGATCTCAACTACAATGAATCGAACCCGAGATCTTCCCTTCAATATCACTGAATCCGCTACTAGATTGATGAAGACTTCCTCTTCACAATCACCTTCGCTCAGCTGACCCTTGATGAAGAATCTCGTCCAAAAACCCCCCAAAATCAACCCAATCTTGGAGGACAAAACCTTCAAGGTTTTATTCAAGAAAAACCTGCCACAAGTCTCCACCCGAACCGGACTTTCCCTCAATGGATTCGAACCTTATCACCTTGAATAAGACACAAAGCACTCCAAAAATGATTGTGTGTAGTTGCAGTGTTGTGTGTTGTTTAAGGATGAAGATGAAGATAAATGTAGCACCTATTTCACTTTTCTTGTCTTCACAAAATACTCAAAATGTAATTGTTAGTTGATAAAAATAAACAATCTTCTATTTATAGTAGTAAGACAAATAACTAACACAACATGATTTCAAACAGTGAAAAAAATACTCAACAACGCGCGAACGGTCGACCATAACAGGTCCATGCGTCGACGCATGACCTGCAGATTTCAGCAATGTTAAAAACTCAACAGTATGCGTCGACCATAGGTCGGCGCGCGCTGACCCGTGAGATTTGTGAAGGCTTCATGCGTCGACTGATGGTCGACTCATGGTGTCCATGCGCTGACCAGTGGAAAACTTGACTGGATGTGCGCTGACCAGTGGAAAACTTGACTGGATGTGCGCTGACTGGTATGGTCGACTCGGAGCTGTAAAATCTGCAAAAAATCATCATTTGTTGCTTCGTGCGTTTTGTCACGACTGAATATTTATCACGTGTTTTGCAAATGATTATATGATGAATTAAAAGAAATATAGGAAGGATATGATATGTTAAATATTGCAAAATATTGCAATTGTCTTTTGGGCAAAATTGACAGCTCCTTATTGATCCGAGGTTGAACTTTGTCATCATCGAAACTCGAGAATATATGTTGTGTGACTGCTTGCCCTCACATTTGGTACTGAGGAAAATTCAGCCAACTCACATTGATCCAAGGGGCAAATGGGCACCAAACTACGAGGGTTCATATATAGTAAAGAAGGTTTTCTCTAGAGGAGCCTTGATCCTCTCAACCATGGACGGTGACGATCTTCCATCCCCTGTGAATTCAGATGCAGTTAAAAAATATTATGCTTGAAAAATAGACCCGGTGGACCAAAAAGAGAATCCACGCAAAAATGGGCGTCCTGGTGGGCCATAAAGATGGCTCAGGCAAAAATTAGGGACTATAAAAAAAAGGTAAAAAGTAAAAGTATCCTGGTTGGCTGAAAACCCGAAAGGGCGGCTTAGGAAAAAGTTAGGGATTCAAAAAGGCAAAACTGCATCTTGAAAAGACGTGCGAACCCTCCTTCATAATCATCAAGTTCTTGACTGAGAAAGATCAATTCAATCGTTGCATTCAGAAGCAAGGCATGAAGGGTCTTCAGAGACATATGGGCCATAGCGGATTTGAAACTTGGCAGGAATCATTTCCAACATTGTCTTAGTTTTTTTATATATCTTTCAAAAGCAGTTACCTCTTTTAGGAATTGCCTCCTTTTGTAATTTTCCCATTTATGGGTTTTCATCAATAAAAATTACTTTCATCGAAGTTTTCTCTATTCTTTTTTATTACCATATGGTTGCAAGTTTCGTTTATTTGATGATAGGTTTTGCATATAATGACATTATGGTAAATTGAATTAAGGGATGACTCACTCTCTTAGGGTAACTAAAGGGTGACCATGACTCTAAGGAGTACACATGAATACCATTTTAAATCTTGAAACAACTTGACTGACAAGGTCGTCAAGCCTAGAAAAGATGGCCCCGAGTTGAGGGTATCAGCACCTCCAAGTTTTATTACATCATGAAGAAATGATGTCAGGAAGTCAGGCTTGTCCTCCACTTTCCCACCTGGTCCAAAGTCCAATCCGCATTGGCAACTACCAAAGTCCGCCACATTGGCATTTGCATTTCCAATCACCCGTTTGCAATCATATGCATCATACGCATCACATTCGACATCATAAGCATACTGCTTCATAATCACTTTTGTATCATATGCATACCCAGAATCATATCATCCCTCCCTAACTCTTGCGTCTCCGCGCATCAGCATTTGCATTTCCATTTATGGAACAATTTTATCATCAAGCATTCACATATGCGAGTTCAGGTCCAGGATCAATCTCGAAGATTTACAAGACCATTTGCAGCCCAGTCAAGGGCATTCTCCGCAAGACCGTGGGCGTTCCCCGCGAAGTTGTGCAACTTTCTGTTGGACAAATCCAAGAGCTCCAAAGTAATCATCAGCCCAGTCAGGGGTGTTATCTGTAAAGACCATGGGTCCCCCACGAGATTCAAGAATATCAAAGCAAAATTCAGCCCAGTCAGGGGCATCTTTTCAAGACCATGGGTATTTCCCACGACGTATTTCAACCTTGTGGGTAACCAGATCTTCAAATCAACATTCAGCCCGGACAGGGGCATCTTCAGTAAACCCGTGAGCGTTCCTCACAAAGTTGTTCAACCTTTTGTTGACCAAGACAAAGTTTCAACTACAAATTCAACCCAGCCCAGGGCATATCATTTAAGTCAGCAGGCGTTCCCCGTGGACCTATCTCGATCCAATCTTTCTCTTGGGCCATCCCCAATGAGTTGTTTCCAGTAGATTCGATTATCCTCTTTAGTGATAAATGGCAATCTCTTCAGAGAAACTTATCCCCCTACATCCTTTTGGTGTCAGGTTTGTGTTCGGGGTTCGCTCCATCATCCTTTTGGTGATGGGTCTGGCATCCTTTTGGTGTCATGACTAGCATTTTTTTCCATTATCCTTTTGGTAATGGACTCCTTACATCCTTTTGGTGTCGGGTTTGCCTTGTTCCGCTCCATCATCCTTTTGGCAATGGGTCTGGCATCCTTTTGATGTTATGATTAGCATTTTTTCCATTATCCTTTTGGTAATGGATCCCCTACACCCTTTTGGTGTTAGGTTTGATTTTTTTTCTGCTTCATCATCCTTTTGGTGATGGGTCTGACATCCTTTTGGTGTCATGACTAGAATTTTTTCCATTATTCTTTTGGTAATGGACTCCTAACATCCTTTTGGTGATAGGGTTGATTTTTTTTCGCTCCATCATCCTTTTGGTGATGGGTCTGGCATCCTTTTGATGCCATGATTAGAGTTTTTTCCATTATCCTTTTGGTAATGGATCCCTTACATCCTTTTGGTGTTAGGTTTGATTTTGTTTCGCTCCATCATCCTTTTGGCAATGGGTCTGGCATCCTTTTGATGTCATGATTGGCGTTTTTTCCGTTACCCTTTTAGTAATGGATCCCCTACATCCTTTTGGTGATAGGGTTGATTTTGTTTCGCTCCATCATCCTTTTGGAGATGGGTCTGACATCCTTTTAATGTCATGATTAGCGTTTTTTCCATTATCCTTTTGGTAATGGATTCCTTACATCCTTTTGGTGTTAGTTTTGATTTTGTTTCGCTCCACTATCCTTTTGATAGTGGGTCCCTTACTTTCTTTTAATTTCAGAGCAGTGAGTGTGAGTGTACTATCATCCTTTTGGTGATAGGTTTGTCATCCTTTGGATGTCAAGCTTTCTCTGTTAACATCCTTTTGGTGTTAGCGACCTTTGCAAGATATCCAATATTTCATTCCCAAGTAGTTCCTTTCTTTTCGGACAAATTCAGGATCTTCTATATCTAATCATCTTCTACCTCGAAAGAATGAATGTCGTAGCATTTCGTCTTACCAGGTTTAAGCCGATTAGATAGGGGCATCTGTCATACCCTAAATTTGCCCTTACTTTTTTTAATCAAAGGCATTGGTACAAACCATCAGAGGGTTGTCAAGAAATTTTGAGATTTTTCATTGGTGTGAGCATGAGGTAGGAGCTTGTTAGGTACCTCAGAGGTCATGGTGGAGATGGAATGATCACCCAGTTCATCTGCACAATGCCCAGGCAAAAAGGGTGAAATTAGGGTTTCAATTTTAATCATGATAAATTTGTTTTTAAGGGGCAAGACTTGTTTCCATGGCCTTCCATGTGTCCTAAGGTAGTTTGTCTTTTGATTTAAATAGTGCTCCAATGGTGGGATAATGGTCCATGAAGTTCATATGGCTTAGTGAATTCTACTCAAGAAGTTTCAAGGCCTCAGAAGACCCGGAACATCAATAGTCGACTCGGTAGTCTTCGATCGTTTCGTTGACCAAAAAGTCAACTCTTCAACCATAAGGAATTTGACCTCAAAGTGTGAAGTAAAAATGTTCCTAATTCCATATTACACCTATCCATGAAGTTTCATGACCATTGGATCAAGGATGGAGGAGTAATTGAAAAATTAGGAAATTAGGGTTTTGAAAGGGGCAAAACCATAACTCCCTAACCACACATCCAATTGAGTTGGTTCAAAGCTCATTGGAAAGCTCTTGGCAGGTCCTACAAAAGTTCCACAGTGGTCCATGATTAGAAAATCCATAGATTTGGAGTTATGGCCAAAGTCATTACAAGAGGGAAAAATAACTTAGAAAAATTTTAAGTTATTGGCATTTTAGGCATGTTTTTTAGCAACTTTGAGTTGATTTTTGACCTAGTTTCATTTGGAATCTGAAGATCATGAAAACATGAAAGTTGTAGAGATTCATGAGGGCTTTCCAAAATGTACTAAAACTCCTCCATAGCCCTTATGAGTTGAGAGTTATGAATTCAGCAAGTTGAGGTTTCAACACTTGAGTTCACCACTTCCATTTTTCACAAACTCACCTTTTGATCACTTGGGCTATTCTCAGTCATTGGATCATGTTTATATCTGTTATTTAGAGAGTATGATGAGTTAATATGCAGAAAACTAAGGGGTTTGATGGATTTGGCAAGTGATAGGCAAGTTGCATTATTTTAATGAAAGAAATGAGGAAAGAGAAACTTTATGGAAGAAATCTTGCAGCTGCAGTTCTCCTACTCTCTAGCCATACTCCATTCACTTCTATGTCATCCTCACCACTTAATTTATGCATAAACTTGAGCCAAGAGCCTGAATTTGCAGTTGTCCACAATCTTGAATTAAATTGTATTTTACAAAACTCCCTCCAAAAATGCCAAAAGACAAATCTGCCCCCAAACCATTCCTTGCCTATAAATAGAGGTTTCCTCTATGTTGAAAGGTACACCAGAGCACTCTAAAACCCAAGAGAATACCATTGCTCTCATCTTGCATTTGCTTTGCTTATAAGTGAAGAAAACCATTCCAAAACCTTCAAAATCTGCCTTGAGCAAAACACCTTCCAAAACCATTTTCACCCACTCAAAATCATCACAAACCATCCACACAATCCACAAATGATGTGTGGGAGGTGTTCGAGCCTTTAAACCAGTCAAAACCCTCATTTTCCCAAAAGTCAACTTTCAACCAAGCAAAGTTTGACTTCACATACAAAATCTGCCAAATCACATACCAGGCCTGTTTTGATCATTGTAAACCTCCAAACACCTTAGGTTTATGATGTACCAACTGTCCATAACCTGAAATATCATCATCATCACTTGTTTCAAGTTCTGGTCCAAGATTCACTTGTTTACTTCAAGTGCAAGAAAAGTTGTCATCTTCATCAAGGCATTGGATTGGATCTTATTTGGAGGCTTCAAGGTTTTCCATACTGCACAAACTTGCTTGGAGGTCTACAAGAGGTTGGTAGTCATTATCCTCATCTTAAATTATCATGATTATGTTTGATGTGCATTAGTTTGGTTTGAGTTTAAAGGCAATGGGCAGTCATGTTTGAATCTGCCAGACTTTGTTTATTTTGCTCATCAATGTGTATCACTTTCATAATCATCATACCATGTTGTATTGCTATGTGTTAAACCTTGAGATCCTTTTAAATGTCATGTATGAACATATGATGATAGTTGAAATTGTCATGTCTTGATGTTGTTTGGTTCTGGTTCTGTTTGTGAAGGATGATAATTTGGTTCTGTTGCAGCAGCATTCCTCATATCTTGATCTGTTTGCTAGCATTCTAGGGATAAGTCACTTACATGTTTAGCTTGTGATATGTTAACATTGTACCATTTGAAACTATGCTTGATCTGCTACCATTCTGTTCTTGCATTTTCAAAATCATGTGCACTTTTCAACTAATAGGTCATTTTTAGTTCTAGCATATTTTTGGATCTTCTTTGTGTTCAAACTTGGTCTATAGTATATTTTGAGTATGCTTGTAAGTTGATTTTTGCTGTTGGACCTAGGATGACTCTTGTGGCTTTTGAAGCTTGTTGATGACCAATACTTGTTTTGCTGTCATAATGCTTGTAATCATCATGCTATATGCCTTGAAATTCTGATACTTGCCACTGTCATGATAAGTGAATACCTGTGATAGCCTGAACTATTGCTTGGTGTTTGGTCTATGTTTGTTAATATAAGATGTGGTTTTCATGTGCATCTTGTTGGTGGATAGAGTGACTTTATCATTTGTGCATAAATTGCTGTCATCACTTAGGCATCATAGTAGGGTTGTGTGGTAATCATGATTTATCCATATCTTGCTTGCATTTGCCAATTGTGTTTGAGCCTATATGCATTGTGTTGATGTTTTGAAAGCATTGTGTGCATTCTGTCTTAAATTGTTTGAAAGCATCCTTGATCCATGTTTTGATTTGTTTGCATCAACATGCCATGCTTCTATGCTGTAACTCCAGCTGCCTTAGCCTTATTATTATAAGATATCATTTTGCCATTGGCCTGAAGTTGTCATGTGCATATAGCATTAGGATTATTTGTTGATTATGCTAGCATTGCCATGTTAGGGCTCACCTGTTGTTGTTATGACTGTCTAGGTCTTAACCACTGCCGTGCTGCTATGCTTTGTGTCCAATTTTGTCAAGTTTTGCTATTGTGATTTGTTTGAAAACAGAACATGTTGTTTGATGCTATTGTAATATGCTTGCATTTGTGGCTGCTAGAAATAGGTTTTTTCTGTTAGAACTTGGTTGTATTCCTTACCATGATGTTGTAACTTTCATTGCAAGGCATGAATTGAATTTGATGTGTGGGATTTGGCATGGTTTTGACCAAGGGCCAACTACTACTGTTATGTGACTTATTGTTATAAGTTTTCTACATGTTGGATCTATCATATGCTTTAATTGCTAGTCCATGAGTACAAGATTGCTAGACTGTCTAGATAGACCAGTTTGTTTGAATTTGTGCAAATTTCTTAATGTGTATTGCTTTAGTAAAAGTATTGCAGAGATTCATAATGTATGGCTATTTGAAATTTGATCTTGTTTGTCATATAATTTGCTGTCAAGCTTCTGTTTTATGTTTTCAACTCATATACTATCATTTTTTGTTAAGTATTCTTGCAAGCTGCTTGGAATTCATGATTTGATGCATATGTGAATCATTTAATGAATCTTGATGAGGTGAATCATGTATGTTGTCATGAACTGTCCTTGTTTTTAAATAGCATTTCAAGCCTTTTTGTTCAAGTACAAGTTGCTACCAGATTCTGTTTAGTGTTTCACTTCATTAGTTAGCAATCTCTATGTTGAAATTTCTTGCCATTTGTGTTTGAATTCATGCTTTTGATTTATATGTGAATCATTTGTGTATGTTAATTGAGTTGAATATGCCTACTGCCACAAGGCTTGCTAGTTTGTCTGTGTGGATAGAGTTGTGGACTGATGGTTAATTGATCTAAACATTGTCATGGTAAGATTCATATTTGTTTTATCAAGGTTTGATTTTAAGCCTAAAACTGTCAAACTCAAAATTCTTCTTAGGCCTAGATTGGTTTGGTTCAATTCCTAGTCATGCTTGTGGTTTATGTTACTTAGTGCATACTTGATTTAATCTAGCATTTTAACAAGTATGCATAAGACTGTCATTAGGATCTTGCACTAGGTTGGCTGTTTGGTTTGTCGGTTGCATCAATTTTGATTGCATTTAGGATGCTTACTGTCATAGAATGTGTGAACTTGCATTTGTGAACAATTTGGACTAATGGTTATTGGTTATAGGCATTGTCATGTTTGAACTGATTTTATGCTGAAAGTTGGTTTTTTGGTTGCTTGCTGAGTTGTAACTCATGTTGAATTGAACTTTATTTGCTGTTGGCATTGTTATGTCAAAAGTTACATTTGTGCCTACTTGAACTTGCTCTTATGCTAAGGTTTGTTTAGGTTGCTGTTTAGATCAAGGTGTTTGTGATATGAATACTTTGTATGTGAGTGTTTTGCTTTTGTGAAAGCATTGTTAATGTAGGAGTTCATTGTGCATGTTGTTGGGAGAAATGTTTGAATGATACTTTGCTTTCTGTCAAATCTGGTTGAGGTGTATCAGCCCTTTTTTTTATCCTCAAGGTTGGATATATGAAGGTCAATTGCAGGCCTGTTATTTGGCTGGATCATCATGCTTTGGTGATTGATCCTACTACCAGCCAGTTTTGAACTTACCATAGCACACTTGCAATTGATTGGTCATTTTCTGTTCTATCATGTTTTTAAACCTCACTTCTGTCTGAACTTCATATATGTGATATTTAGAATTTGTGCAGGCTCTTAGTTTGGTTTAAATATGCTTGATTTGGTCTGCAACTTTAAAAATGCATATCCAAGCTTCACATTATAGTTGCATTCAAATTTTAATTTGTATGCCCTATCTGGAAAAACTGATATTGCCATTGTGTTCCTTGTCAAATTTCACACAAGTTAGACCTAAATTTTGCCAAAAATGGTTGAGTTTTGAGTGAGTTGTGATGTTACCGTTTTCATGCCATGCCTTGTGTTCTTGCTCATCTTGCCTTGCCCAGAATTACTAGCTTTTTCAAGTATATGTTTTATTTGGGGTGGCATAATACTTGGATGTATCGCCACCCCAGTGGTTATGCCTTTACTCTCATATTGCCTTGCCATCACCATGTCATGGGTTCGATCCGTGTGGAGATCAAACCCTTTTGATTATTTTTTCCATATTTGCCTTGCTTTCATACTTGACTCTTTTTCTCCTTCCACTTGCACGCGCGCGCCTCTAGTGGAGTTGGCCAAATTTTGGGCTGGTAATCATGAGGTGGTGGGTTCAACACCCACCAAACGCCCTCCCTCTTTTTAATTACTAAATCTTTTGGTTTTTTATTTAATTTTCATTAAAATTCCAAATGTCATAACTTCATCAATATTTATTATTTTTTATTGATTATTTTTGCATTGGTCTTGTACTTTTAAGCATATTTTCACATGGTATTTTAATATCCTAAGAATTTTCATTTTTGAAAACACTTTGCATTAAAAAATTGGCATGCTTCTTTTAGGGTTTTTACCCTCCTAATCATTCAAAACTTTTGATTCATTTTTCTTAAGTTTGTTGTTGTGCTTGATGTAAGCTTTTGTTTGTCAAACCTTTGGTGTATATGATTGTAATTACTTTTTCTTGTAAGCATCATGATTATTTCATTTAAAATCCCCACGAAGTTTTTTAAACTTCTTACTTACATTTGTTGTGACATTGCGTAGGCATGATGCCTGTAAGTATACATATCATCTTGTAAGCCCTATGAAACCACATCTTTGTTAAAGATCCCCTTCCATCTTTATTAAGATGTACCCCTTTCTTTGTTAAGATATGCTTTGATTTTCATCTTTCATTAGGTCTGAATAGAACCTTCCCCCCTAAAACCTCGGTCCCATACCGAGTGCCTTTTCAAAAACACTTCCATAAAGCAATCAATTTCTCTTTGTATTGAATTAAAAAGAGAGGATTAAGTGTAGACTTCTTCCTCTCCGAGTGTTGGGACGCTCACTGTAGTGTGGGTGGTTTTGACACTCGTCTTTCAATACAAAGACGCTTGTACGTTTTCATTCCCTTTCCTCCCAAAAAAACTCGGCCCCGTACCAATTGTATTTTTAAAACACCTTTCAGCAAGAAAATCAAATTCTCTTTGTATCGAACTAAAGAGAGAGGATTGAGTGTAGACTTCTTCCTCTCCGATTATTAGGATATTCACTATAGTGTGGGTGGTCTCGATACTCGTCTTTTAATATAAAGACGTGACTTTATCTACCACCCCTCCTTCACAGCTTCCTTCCGCAACTTTCTCACCTAAAACCTCGGTCCCGTACCGAGTGCATTTTCAAATCAATTTCATAACAAAAACTTGAATGGTCGTGGAGTGGTTAGGCGTAGGCCTTCTCCTATCCCAAGTGCTGACGTTTACAGTAGGGTTCTCTGTCGCAAAGCACTTACCATTCAAAACCAAAAACACCTTTAATAAGAGAACGAAGTTCTCTTTGCATTGAATGAAAGAGAGAGGATTAAGTGTAGTCTTCTTCCTCTCCGAATGTCAGGATAATAACTGTAGTGTGTGTGGTCTTGAGGTAAAGAATTGGGTACTATCCGTAGGGGTTACTATCCGAGGATTTATCTCACTCCTAAAAAAACAACCACAAATCAAATGTGACATCTTGCCTCGCATGGGGAAAATCTAATCATTTCAAAAAGGATATGTTACGTCCGTTCTACCGCAAACAGGTAACGCTTAAGTCTCCTCACATGTGAGCAGCAAAACACCTAAACTGCTAGAATGCGCATGATAACATCATCCATAAAAACATTAACAAACCGTAGTTCGAACTACGGCTACTCTGATTCTTTACTTCTTTTAAGTAAAGATACGTAGGCACAAGGGCCACAATCCTTGTCGAGCACATTCCCCTTATATCTGTAGTTCCCCGAACTACGTCAAATCTGATTTTTTCATGTCAATTGAGAATACGTAGGCCTAGGACCGCGAAGTCCTATCGAGTCTGTTCTTTCTCTTTTCTTCCCCGTTCTCTCTTTCCTCCTAACCTCTCATTTTGCTGCTTCAATCCCTTTTCTCTCCTCCTTTGGAACACCCTTTTATAGCATAATATTTAAAGTAAATAAATTCACACATCTACAAGCAAATGGTTCCCATCGAGTATGATGGATGCGAGGGGTGCTAATACCTTCCCCTCGCATAACCGGCTTCCGAACCCGTTCTTGGTCGCGAGACCATCTTATCCATTTCTTTCTTAAGGTTTTCTCGATATTTTCCTTTCCCCGTCGTTGCGCGATGCATTTTTCGAGTAGTGACAAGAACAAAGGGAGAACAAAAGGTTTTCAAGAACGGGAGCAATTGAAGATCAAACTAATCTCTAAATAATCTTGTAATGTTAAATCTAATTGTTGAATTTACTTTTATTATTATGAGAGGCTAAACCCCCCAATGCTAGGGGGTGTCCCTGAATTGTTATTGTATTGATATTATTTCCATGTGAATGACATAAGCACTTATTTTATTAATCAAGTTTTATTGTTCAATGATTTTATAAGTTTTTAATTCTGACAAATTGATTTAGATTTACGGTTAACCTTAGGTCGAAAAAACCCTTGTTAACACAATTTGATCGATAATGCCTCAGTAGATATTTCCTAGGACTAGGATTACCCTGTTACACTTGAATACTGCTGAAACTATTTTCAATGTTTGATTTCAAATTGATTATCTATGGACATAGTAAATTGATTATGATTTTAAAGGTTTTCTCACTAAGGCTTTAGGAGTGAACAAAATTAGCAGTCAAGAATTTGATAAAATTATGGTTATGTTTAAGAAATAAGGATTGATATTTTTGCAAGGTAATTCATACACTGCCCCTAGTATGCCTTCATATTCAATTGAATCTTATTCATTAGTTTGCTTTATTTTAAATATTGTCTTTTATCATATTCAAACCAAATCTAAAAATCCCAATTGAATTTTGTTTGATTGAATTCAAATTACGGTTATATTGCCTAACGCAGTCCTCGAGAATGATACTAGGGATAAATCCCTTATTTTAACTACAATCGGCAGAATAGTACACTTTTTATTTTACCGATCAGCCCCATGCTCTGTTTTTTCTCTAACACGGTAGGATCCTTCCCAGTTTGCGGAGAGTTTTCCTTCATGGGAATCTTTGTAATTCCTTCTTAGAACGAGATTGCCTACTTGGAATTCCCGTCGTATAACTTTGGCATTGTGCCTGATTGCGATTTTTTATTTCAGTGAGGCGTCACGGAGGGATGCTCCTGACTGGACCTCTTCGACGAGATCGAGCTCCTCTCTCAGTGCCTCGCTGTTCGTTTCCACGTCCAAGGGCGCTTCAGTCCTCCTGGAGGGCACATGAGTTTCGATGGGGATTACTGCTTCTGTCTCGTATGCTAGGCGAATAGGGTTTTCCCCGATTGAAGAGTGGGGCGTAGTACGGTAGGCCCAGAACATGCTGTGCAGCTCCTCGACCCACTTTTTCTTTGTTTCGTCCAATCTTTGCTTGAGGCCTCATATGATTACTTTGTTTGCTGCCTCGGCTTGCCCTTTAGTATAGGGATGCTCGACGGGCGCAAAGTGTTGTTTAGTGCCCAGTTGGGCGACGAACTCCTGGAACTTTTTGTCCCTGAAATGTGTCCTGTTATCGGTGACGATCGCTTGGGGAATGCCGAAGCGGGAAAGGATATTTCGGTTGTAGAAATGAAGTATGTTTTGAGTCGTTATTTTGGCTAGAGCCTTCGCTTCTATCCACTTGGTGAAGTAGGCTACGCCTACTATCAAGTACTTATTCTGATTCAAACCTACGACAAATGGTCATAAGATGTCTAGGCCCCATCAGGCGAAAAGCCATAGGGAGGACATTGCTTTGAGTTTATTAGGTGGTGCCAAGTGCATGTCCCCGTGCTGTTGGCACTTGTCGCATTTCTTCACGTGTTGCTTTGTGTCATGCTGCATGGTTAGCCAGTAATATTCTACATGTATGGCCTTCTTGCAAAGGGGTCTCCCTCAGAGGTGATGGGCGTTGATTCCCTCATGGATCTCATGCAACACGTGGGCAACCATCTCTTCCTCGACACATTTAAGAAGAGGGATGGAAAACCCTTATCTGTAAAGCTTACTTTCGACCAGGACGTAGGAGCAGGCTCTGCACCTGATTATGCTGGCTTCCTTGGGTCGGATGGTAGATCGTCCTTGGCGAGGTAATTATATACAGGATTT
Organism: Lathyrus sativus; assembly: GCA_963859935.3. NCBI lineage: Eukaryota > Viridiplantae > Streptophyta > Magnoliopsida > Fabales > Fabaceae > Lathyrus > Lathyrus sativus. Next base: position 618,540,736 of record OZ012739.1, on the reverse strand, counting down.
ATCCAACAATAGTTGTCGCCGATGATGTGCACGTCGAGGTTCGCACAAGCTTTCTCAATTCTAGGTCATGGAAGCATTTCCTGTATGACAGATTTGTTCCCCCCTTCTTTTTCGTGCTTGCTAGTTATGACAAGAAGTCCGCCCGGATGTTGTGTTTCCGAGGGGACATGTTTGACTTCTACGGAGGTAAACTTTGTCATCTTTTCTTTAACCAGGTTTAAGTATTCAGATAGGTTTTCATTTTTGACCTGGTATTCTCCTTGGACTTGGAGGGCCATGAACTGAGAATCGGTGCAGATGACGACTTCTTCTGCCCCTAGGTCTTCGGCGAGGCGCATACCTGTGAGGAAGGCTTCACATTCGGCCTGATTTTTAGAACTAGGGAAGGATACTATGAGCGAGACTTTGATGAGGATCCCTTCCTTGTTTTCCAAGATGATATCTGCCCCGCTCCCCGCCGAGCTAGATGCTCCGTCAACAAAGATTGTCCATTTGCACGCACCGCAAGTGGGGGAATCGGGCAGGGTCACCTCTACGACAAAGTCGGCCAGTGCATGGGCATGAAGGGCCTTTTTGATCTCATACTGGACATCAAACTCAGATAGTTCCAGCTACCATTTGAGCATTTTGCCGACCATATCTGGATGGCCTAACAGTTGCTTTACGGGTTGGTCCGTGCGCACCATGATTGTGTGTGCCAGAAAGTAGTGCCTCAGTCTTCTTGCAGCGTTGATAAGGGCTAGGGTCACCTTCTCTATCTATTGGTATCTCAGCTATGGACCATGTAGTGCCTTTAACATAGAGTAGATAGGTTTCTACCCATTTGGTGTCTCACGAATGAAGGCGGCGCTGACGGTCTCGGTTGCAACGACGAGGTAGAGATAAAGGGTTTCCCTGTCATCTGGACGGGATAGGACTGGTGGCTCTGATAAAGCTTGTTTCAGGTGGACGAGTTCTTTGTCGCATTCCTCTGTCCATTCGAAAGTTGCCTCTTTGCGAAGGAGTTTGAAAAAGAGGAGGGCGTGTTGGGCAGTTTTGGCCATGAAGCAAGACAACGATGCGAGCATCCCGTTTAGGGATTGGATGAACTTTTTTGAGTCGGCGCGGGGAACTCGGAGGAGGATCTTCACTTGTCGGGGTTAACTTCAATTCCTCGTTCGGTTAGATAGAAACCGAGGAACTTTCCATCTTGTAACGTGCACTTCTCTGGATTAAAGCGCATCATGTACTTCCTATCCTCCTCGAAGACCTTCATCAAAAGGATTGTGTGGTCAGATTCCTCGTGGGATTTTACGATCATGTTTTCCATATAGACTTTGAGCATATCCCTGATTTCTCTTTGGAAGACCTTGTTCATCATCCTTTGGTAGGTAGCACCAACATTTTTCAAGCCGAAGGGCATTACATTATAGTAATAATTACCTGATTCGGTCATGAAAGTTGTGTACCTTTTGTCGCTTTTTGCCATGGGTATTTGGTTATAACCCGAATACGCATCCATGAAATATAACAATTTAAAACCAAAAATATTATCAACTAATTTGTCTATGTTGGGGAGTGGATATGCGTCTTTAGGGCAGGCCCTATTAAGATCGGTATAGTTAATGCACATTCGCCATTTTCCATTATTTTTCTTTACGAGTACAACATTGGACATCCAAGTGGTGTACTTGGCTTCCGAGATAAATTTTTGCCTCTAAGAGGTCTTTTACAGCCTGTTTGGCAGTCTCTATTTTCTCCAGAGACTGTCGTCGTCTATGTTGAGCTACAACCCTAACGTCGGGATCGATAGTGAGGTGGTGACATGCCACATCAGGGTCTAGCCTGGGTATCTCCGCCTCGTTCCATGCGAACAAATATGTGTTCTCTCGGAGGCAGGTTCTTAGTTGTTTCCTCGCAAGTTTGAGGAGTTAGGTCCCAATCTTCACTCCCTGTTGGAGTTTGTCGCCGAGCAAGACAAGTTTGAACTTTCCATCTGAAATTGGGTGCATCAGATGGAAATTTTTGGTGCTACTAGTAGACGTGGATATGTTGCTCGAAGAAGGATGGATCTCTTTCCCCTTCGCCTTCTGAATCCTCTGGTCGTCTTCAGAGAAACAAATGTCAAGGTCGATGGAGTCGACACGGGGCAGCAGCTTTGTCTCTTTGGTGGTGATGGTGTTCATCCCCTTGGAGGCTTCCTCGAAACATCTCATCACGGTTTCAATGTCTCCGTAAAGATTCGTCACGAGACCCTTTGAAGTATAATATTTAATCTTCAGGTGCACTATTGAAGGCACGACTACCAATTCGGCTAGAGTTGGCCGCCCAAAGATGCACAGGTATAGCGACGGTCAATCGATGACCAGGAACTAGTCCTTGATAGACTTGACTGTCTCAGTGGACCCAAAAGTCACGATCAGTTATACATAACCCCAGGGCTTCGTCACAGACCCATTAAAACCCTGCAGATCAGAGCCAACGTAGGGCGTCAAATGTGATTCGTCCAACTGAAGAGTGGAGAACAACTGGGAATACATGATATCAACCGAGTTGCTTGACGAGGATTCGTCAGACATTAAAATTGGCTATTTGGGCTCTCACGAGCAGACGGGTGCTGGAGTTAGGGGCCCGCCAAGGAGCTCCTCGCGGTAGAAGCAGATAGGAACAGACTCTCTTGGACCCTGTCGAAGGTGGAGTTTCGATTCGAGCTGCTGCTGATAAGGTGCTCGAATTTTCTTTTGACGGACCCTACTGTAACCTTGTTGAAGCCCCATATTGAGATGACCATGGAGGAGGGAAAAGTCTCCCACGGGTTGTGCGCGGAGAAATATGGAAGGGCGCAGAGTCCCTCGGGGGTGTAGAATTCCTCAGGCCGTAAGATGCTCATAGCGACCTGAAGGCTAGTTTCTTCGGAGGAAGGAACCTCTTCCTCGATCTTCTTGGACTCCTGGGCATCTTGGCGAGAAGCATACTTTCGTTTGGCGAACTGCTTTAAATGCCCGTCCCTGATGAGTATCTCTATTGAATCCTTCAGATGGATATAGTCGTCGGTCATATGGTCGTGGCTCTTATGGAACCGACAAGATTTCGACTTGTCAGTGTTTTGTTTGGATGGTATTTGTTTAGGGAACCGGACTCCTGCTTGCCAGAATTCTGAGTTGGCACATTTGGAAAGGATCTTTTCCCGAGAGACTGTCAGGGGAGTATACTCGTGGAACCGGTCGGAAGGCCCTTTATTGTCCTGAGTCTCCCAAGGACGGTCTTCGCGTCTTCTATCTCCTCGACAGGATATCGAGGGCTCGTCAGACTTGGATGATCTGACACTCTTTCGATGCCTCGAATCTCTGGTAGAACTGGCAGCCTCCTTCTCTTCATACAGGATGTACGCTTGTGCTTTGAGGAGGAAAGCTTCCATCATTGTTGGGGGTTGGGTGCCCACAACTTTAGCAAATTCAGTGCGGGGACGGAATTCGCGCTCGAGCAGAAATTTCTTCATGTCATCAGTCGTGGAGACCTGGACAGCTTCCTTGTTGAACCTCTCGATGTAGGCTCGCAGAGGTTCATCCTTCCCTTGAATAATGGCCTCAAAGGAAGCTTCGGTCTTTGGGTGTCGGCGAGAGGCCATGAAATGTATGGAGAACATTCTCTCTAATTTCCTCTGTCATGTGATGGAATCATCGGTGAGTCTTTTGTACTAGGCCATTGCTCCCTTCCTAAGCATGGCTGAGAATAACCTACATTTGATGGTGCCCTGAGCGCCACAGTAATCAAGTAGCGCATTGATATTTTTGATATGCTCATCGGGGTCCGTAGTACCGTTGTATGTGCCTAGAGAAGAGGATTTCTCCAGTTCCTTCGGCAGGCGCATAGCCATAATCTCCTGGGACAATGGGCCACGAGGCTCGTCATCATTGCTGCTACTAGACCATGACGGGGAGCGGGTGCTCCGTCTGTAGGTAGGATGGCGATCTCAACGAGGAGATGGAGTTCGTGCTCGGCCCTTGGATCTGGGCGGAGGCGAACATTGAGACTCTGCTTGGTGATCTCTTCTGGTCCTCTTGGGTCGCAGGGAATGCTGGTTCCGGGGAGAGATGTGGTCGCGCTTTCTGACAGTCAGGGTCTCTGGCTCTGAAGGTGCCCGATGGTTTCTTTCGCACCAGGGAGGAGGACTCCTTTATCTATGACACTCTTTCCTCGGCAGAGGGGATCTTGGATGACTGGAGTCTTCTAGGACTCCAATCCTTGCGTTCTGGTTAAGGATTAGGAGGTTGGTCTTGTTGAGAGCCTCGATGGAGGCAGCCATGGCTGGGTCGGTGTTGGGCAGAACTGGAACTGGCAGGTACTCCGGGATAAGCGAGACCTCTTTTTGATCAGCACGAACGGGAGAGGGAGACGCGGTGGTTTCGTCCCTTTGTTGGAGGATGTTGCCCCCAAGAGAGGTGGTTGCTCCGTCAGTATCAATCTTGCTGACGGGGAGGAAGGCAGAGTTACGAGCATCATGGGTGTTGTTACTGCTGGCCATGATCGGAATTTGGAAGAACTGTTTTGGTCTCGAATCTATGATGAGAGAAAAATGGGGATAACAAGTTTCCCACAGATGGCACCACTCATCTTGACGGTTGATCAGAACCTGAAGTGGGTCAGAGACAGTCATCTGTGATACTGGGTGTGAAAGAGGATGTGGGGGTGTACCTTCAAGGCACTCTGATGTTAAAGTAAGAATCTGGATAAAGAAGGCAAGTACATAATATGTCTGTATCTAGGTGAATATTGAATACCTAACCCTCTCGAATGAGAGGATTTTTATAGTTCCCCCAGCGCTTGGCCATTGGGCCCTATTTTTGGGGAGAGATAACTATTTCCCGAAGAATAGGTAACTGTCAGAAACTAGTCGTTGGAACGGGGCAGAGGTGCCCATAACTAGTCGCTGCTACGGACAGAGGCGCAGTTACGGGCATAAGCGTCTTGACTGTTTCTAGATGGTGGAACCGTGCGTGATGAGAAAGGACTGACGAGGAGAAGTGTTGGCTCATGGGTAAATCGGTCAACCTCTCCTGTGGGAGATGAAGAAAGGTAAATGCTCCCCCAAATTGGTTGGACCTAGGCAATTGGGCCGTTCTAGGAGCAGAATTGGATTGGGCCCCAACCAATATTTATCAAAATATTCAAATTATACCTTTTTTATTTATTATTATTATTATTTTAAATTGAAGAATTTTGCACTCCCACACTTTATCAAAAATATATACGTAAATAATTTCAGTATGTAAATTATCTTCACAAGATAACTTACAATCAAGTATTTTGCTAGAGTTATATACTCACTGAATAATTTGATAGAAGTTTTTCCGATAGTTTTAATATTGCTCATCGATTGACTTAGTTAAAGTTTTCTGATAGTTTTGATATTCCTCATCGGATAACTTAGTTTAAAAAATTTTGGTGTTTTTTTTCAAATTTTTTACTTTACGCAATGGGTTGTAAAAAAAGTGTGGGTTGAATTACAAAAGGTTGTGGGCAATGTTTGGTTACTTTAGGTCACAATTTTCTTATGTTGCTTGAATTTGTTTAGAAAATTTGTATTTTAGATAACTTTTGAATAAGCTCGTTGACCCTAAAACAAAAGAAGTTTAGGCAACATAAGAAAACGGAGGCCTAGAGTAGCCAATGCCTAAAAGCTTTTGCAATTCCGCCCACACTTTAGCCACCGTATTAAACCTTTGCATAAAGCTTTAACTAGGTTATTAGGCGAGCAATATCAAAACTATCCGAAAACTTTAATTAAGTCATCCGGTGAACAATATGAAAACTACAGGAAAACTTATAACCAAGTTATCCAGTGAACATATAACCCTATTTAATGAAGATGATTTAAGTACCAAAATTCTTTACATAAAGTTTTCCGGTAAACTGGTGTAAGGGTGCAAAGTTCTTCAATTTTCAAAATATTTAATAATAAATAAAAAAGGGCATAATTAAAATATTTTGATAAATGTTGGAATGCAGGATAATGGTAGGGGTATAGATAAAAGTTTTCTAAAAACTATGAAATCTAGTCCAGTAAAACTTTAGATTATATGAATAATGGGAACACAAAAGCCTATCTAATAACACTAGAGGATAACAATCTTCACCAATAAAGACTAAATATAAAAAATACATATAAAACGACACTTTCACAAATGTAGGTATTTTGAAAGAAATTTAAGAAAAGGTAAAACTACTCACCAGATACATAAATAATTATCTAAGTAATAGGCACAACATATTGAATTCATAACTCAAATTGACAAGTTTTGCTACATAACAATGTATTACTCAAATAAACTTTCTCTTCTTCTCTCATAACACTCGCAATGTCTTTCTCTTCTTTTATGTTAATGTCTCTTATCAAAATTCTTATTTTTTTTTCTTAGGTACTAGAATAATCTCTTTTAACCATATCCCAAATGGGCTTGAACCAATTAAAAAAATACACATAAATTATTATTTTTTCTAAATAAATGGTGGATTCTAATTAATAATAAGTTCACCCTGCAAATCTTTCTATCTCAACTCAAGTGGGAAGGGATTGCTCCACCACGCCTACCTTCTTTCTACAACTAATCATCTTTGTCACAAGCAAAGTCTTTGTCATCATACATGAACCATTCTTGTCAGTATGGATCTCTTAAGTTGAAAACAATTTTATCTCTATCACATTTTATATCTAATGATACCACACCTTAATGTTATTTGACCTTGTATGAAATGTCAGATATTCTTACCAAGATGAATTGCACTTTGACTTTCACAGAACAAAAAAAAAACTTATCTTACTCAACACCCAATTGTTGTAGGGATTACCTCATTCATAAAAGTTCTCTAGACGCACTCATTATTGTAATATACTTAATCTCAATAGTAGATAGAATAACACACTTTTATAACCTTGATTGTCAAGACATCGCTCTCCCTGCAAAAGTCATAATGTATCCAAAAGAATATATTTTGGAATCAACATCGTCGACCGTGTCTACATCCGTGTAACCATCTAACACTGTCTCACCACTCCTAAAATATAAACACACTTTGGAAGTACCTCTGAGATATTTGAGAATCCATGTTACTGCTTGCTAATGATCTTTACCAAGATTAGAATGAACTCGAATAACAACACCAACAACATAACTAATATTCGACCTTGTGCATGCTATAGAATACATCAAATTACCAACTACAGAAGTATAAGGAACCTTCTTCATATGTTCTTTGTGTTTTTCATTTGTAGAGCATTGTTTAAAATCCAATTTGAAATGACTAGCAAGTGGAGTACTCGAAAGTTTTGAATTCCTATTATTAAACCTTTCAACCACCTTTTCAATGTAAATATGTTGAGACAACCACAATCTACCATTTTTTCTATCACGAGAAATTCCCATGCCAAGGATTTGTTATACATGAACCAAATCCTTCTTGCAAAGGACTTGCTTAACTCTTTCTTTAAGCTTAAAATATTCTTAGTTTCATTACCATTAATCAACATGTACCAAAATAATAATAAAATCACCATTAAAATTTTTTTCACTAACACGTAATGTTTAGTAGTAATTTTACCATAACCATTCCTATCCATGAAAGAATAAAAAAATTTGTACCATTGTGACAAAGTTTGTTGGAGACCATACAAAATTTTCTTCAATCTACAAATACTATTACAAAATATACCTTTCATAAAATTTTCTTACTACGACCATTAGAGCAATCAAAGTAATATTTATTAAATAGGCACCTTTTTAAAAAAAAAATATTAAATAACTTTTTCTCACCGTCCATATAAACAACTGTGGTGAAATGGGAAAGGGGACACACTTTGAATCCCAGTACCACCATTTTATGTTTTTTCTTTACAAAAAGTGAGTTTTCACCATATTCTATATTAACAACCATGGTTAAATATTAGGGATATTTCACCACGGCTCCTTTTATCAACCATGGTGTAATGTTTTACCTGTATAAGCTAACTTAATTCACTTATGAACAGACTGCACCCCAAAGAGAAATACTAACTTCTCTTGCCTTCTCCCAGTCTCCCAAAACTCCAACATATCTTTACAAAACTCCAATATAACTTCTCCAACTAATATGGATCAAAGAGGTGTCACTAATCTTTGCAAGACGAAACACGAAACTCATTTCTCTTTCTTCATTTTCCACAAATTATTTTAAGAAAAGGTACGTACTTGAAACATTTCCACCATTCATTTTATGAGTTATGTTGTTGTTGTTGTTCAAAATTACCTTGACCTTTAGAGTTTGTTTTTTTTTCTTTATAGGTTTTATATTGTTGTTTTAATCGAGGTAAGTAAAAGGTTTAAGTTAATGTTGTTATTTTTGTTAGTTATGTTGTTTTTATTGAGTTATGTTGTTATTTTTATTGATACAAGTAATATTTTTTTTATTAACGATGATTTTTTGTTGAGTTATGTTATTATTTTTGTTGATACAAGTAATAGTTTTTTTGTTAATGTTGATGTTTTAGTTGAGTCATGTTGTTGTTTTTGTTGAGTTATGTTGTTGATTTTGTTGATACAATTAAAATATTTTTGTTAATGTTGATATTTAGCTGAGTTATATATGTTGTTTTTTTATTGATATAAGGAAACAAAAATAATAATGATACCACAAAATTGTACAGTTCTAGACTAGGCCGGGACCTGCCCTTCAGCTAGGAAGACCCAACCCAAGGTTATGCTGATAAGGCCCAACAAGACCTAATTTCCTCTGTCGAGCACAAGCCTCAACGAGGCACATCTGTCGGGCAGAAGACTCTCTTGACGGGGAAGCTCACATGCTTCCGCCACGTTCTCCACGTATCCCCCACGCGAGGACACGTCATTAGGTAACTACCCACTTCCGAAAGAGATGGTCAACCCACCTTCCGAAGATCACAGGGTAGTTGATCCAAGGCGAAGACCACGTGTCGGTCTTCATTATGCCACGTAAGCTATGACAGTAACTTATGTTGGGCTTGGCAATCCGACCCAATGCAATGTAACTGTTGGCCCTGCGCTGGGGCCACATTATTATTACTCTCTTCCACTAGAGGGTCAGGTATTCTATTCATCACACCTTCTCTCTGTACTTTCTCTCTCTAGTTCTGTTACTCACTTAAGCATCGGAACATCTTGCAGGTACGCCTCATTTTCTCCTCCACAACACCGGTGAAGGCAGCAACTCACGACACGTGGCAGGCTACTGACTCTTTTTTGATCAGGTGAGATCATTGCGCCTTCTGTGGGAATCTCTGCTCCCCTGTTCTTTCTCCTGTCCAAGCACAGAAGCTCAAGAACCAAAGAAACCTTCAATTTCCATTCTAATCATGGCCAGACCAGGCAATAACAATGCTCCAGGATCTGCCTTTACCCCCTTCTCCAACATGGACGACCACGACCCCAACGCGACCGTCCGCAACGAAGAAAGTGACCACAGGGACGGGCGTGCAGCATGTTCCTCCTCAGAGGATGCGACCTTCAACGTTGTTCAGTTCTTAGGCAACCCGACTGTCTACCAGTTCATCCAGGTCTCAGCTGGCGCCGATCCTACCGTGGTGGCTCTGTTCGCGGCGATCAATCAGACCAACTTGATTATCTTCGGGCAGAACGAATGAATAGGGATACTCGAGAGGGAACGACCATCGCGCTCTCCCCTACGGAGACACTGTCGTCCAGTTCCCATCAGTTCGTCCCCTCCCCCACGGAGACACCATCGTCCTATTTCCATCAGTCCGTCTCCTCCCCCTCGGAGGACACGATTCGTCGAGGATTCACGAAGTCCCTCTCCCTTGCCGAAGGTGTGTCGTGCTTGTTTGGAATGACCTCAACAGCTGGTTTCCATAAACGGGACATGTCAACTCCCTAGAAAGAGCGACGTTCCCTGTCTCAGAAGAAGAAAGCTGTCGGGAACCCCTCCAAACCGAGAGCCCGACCGAGGGGTCCCCTATGCCAAAATAGAAACCACCAGGGGTCAGCTTCCCCCTTGTTGTCGTCCATCAGGAGTGACGAAGACATCCAACTCTCACCGCTATGCAGAGCCATCAGGGAGGCCTCACTGCCCATTGGAATGGAAAAACCCCGATCTTGGCAACGTACGATGGCACGACTGACCCGGACGACCATATCAAAAGCATAGACGCAATGCTCAACTACCGGAACATACAGGGATCCATCAAGTGCAGATTGTTCCCCACCACCCTGAGGAAGGGAGCCATGTCGTGGTACAAACGCCTCACGCCCGATTCCATCACCTTCTTCGGTGAACAGAAGCGGCAGTTCTCCAGGCACATCACGGCTTCCCGACGTCATCCAAAGACAGAAGCGGCCCTGGAAGCCATTACCTAGGGGAATAATGAGCCTCTATAACATTACATAGAGAGGTTTAATCGCGAAGCCGTCCAAGTGTCCACTATGAATGATATGAAGAAGTTCTTGATCCAGAGAGGCATAAGACCACACTCTGACTTCGCCAAGGCCGCCGGGATCACACATTCCCGCACCTTGAATGCCCTCCTCCACAAAGCTCAATCATACATCGAGTATGAGGAGATAGAGGATGCAAACACCACCAGGGATAGACGGAATTAGGAGGGATTCAGAGGCGTCAGTTCACCTAAAGATGAAAACACCACCAGGGATGGCCAACTTTGGTCGAGCTGAACGCAGTACCATCGACAGTTCACCTAAAGATGAAATATTACACAACCAGAAGGCGGGTCGTCACTCTCCACGGGGACATCGAGGCGGCTAGAAGATGCTTCGAGGCGGCACTCAAAGGACTCAGCTCCATCAAAGTCCCCTCTAAATCGGCCGGTAGACCATCCTAAACAGAAGAGCCGAAGCCCCTCCCGCACGTTAACTCTGTCGACCTTGACAGTCATTTCCCCGGTAAGCAGGGACAAAGTGAAGGTTCCGACGACACGTCTCCAGCAGACAACGGGACACTCTCCAACCCAACACACCTCATTCCATATGGAGACTTCGAACTCATCACATTAGGAGCCGATCTTAGAAGAAGCGTGAAGATCGGCACGAGCCTCCCCGACTTAGAAAAGAAACAACTCAAGACCTGCCTCCAGGAGAATGCTAACCTCTTCGCGTGGAGCACTGCTGAAATTTCGGGGCTCCACCTCAACGTAGCTTGCCACCACCTCTCCATAGATCCGGCTGCTAGGCCCATAGTTCAACATAGGCGTACGTAGTCTCCCGAGAAAGCGGAGGTTGCTGAAAAAGCTGTAAAAGGTCTCCTAGAGGAAAATTTTATATCGGAAGCCCAATACACAACCTGGTTGTCCAATGTTGTACTAGTTAAAAAACATAATGGAAAATGGAGAATGTGTGTTAACTATACCGATCTTAACTGGGCATGTCCCAAAGATGCTTACCCATTACCTAACATCGACAAACTCGTAGACAACTCTGCAAGTTTTAAACTATTGTTGTTCATGGACGCGTACTCGGGATACAATCAGATCCCCGTGGCAAAGGCCGACAAGCAATACATGGTCTTCATGACTGAATCGAGTAATTATTACTACAAGTAACCCCTTTCGGTCTGAAGAACACCGGGGCGACCTACCAAAGGATGATGAACAAGGTCTTCCGAGAAGAAATTGGAGACATGCTCGAAGTTTACATGGACGACATGATCGTCAAGTCACGAGAAGAGGTCGACCATACCTCCCATCTCAGGATGGTCTTTGAAATGGAGAGGAAGTGCAGGATGAGGTTCAACCCGGAAAATTGCACCTTGGCGTACAAGCAGGCAAGTTCCTCGGTTTCTATCTAACAGAATGCGGAATAAAAGCCAACCCAGACAAGTGCAAGGTCTTCTCTGAGTTTGCCACCCCGAACACGAAGAAGTCTATCCAGTCACTAAACGGAATGCTCACGTCTTTGTCACGATTCGTCGCCAAGTTTGCACAACATGCCCTCCCCTTCTTTAAACTACTACGCAAGAAGGTCATATTCAAATGGACTGAGGAGTGAAAATAGGCTCTTCTCCACCTCAAGCAAGTCCTCTCAGAGCCGTCGATGTTGTCGAGACCCATGGTCGGGGAAACCTTATACCTGTATCTCGCTGTCGTCACAGAAGCTGTCAGCACAACACTAATCCGCGAAACTCCCGAAGGACATAAATCGATATACTTCATGAGCAAAGCCCTACAAGGGCCTGAGCTCAGGTCCCAGCAGATTGAGAAGTTCGCTTTGGCAACGCGGCCAAAAGGCTATGATATTACTTCCTGGCCCATACAATCATAGTTAAAACCGACAAGCCCGTCAAACAGCTACTGGAGCGGCCGGACATGTCGGGAAGAATGCTCAGATGGCCGCTCGAACTCTCCGAATTTGACATCCAATACAAGAGCATAAAAACCCCCAAGGCTTAAGTCCTGGCCGACTTCGTCTCCAAGATGGCTTCCATAGAGTCCCTGACCCCCGAGGCACACAAATGGACCATCTTCGTCAACGGCGCCTCTAGCTCGACGGGAAGTGCAGCGGGCATTACACTGGAAAATGAAGAAGGTATCCTGATAGAAGTCTCCCTCTCCTTGGCATTTCCAACGTCGAACAACCAGGCCGAGTACGAAGCGTTCATCGCAGGACTCCATCTGGCTCAAGACCTTGGTGCGAAGAAAGTAAAAATCTTTATCGACTCCCAGCTCGTGGCATCCCAGATACGGGGAGAATATCAGGATAAGAACGACAACCTTACCGAGTACCTCTCCTTGGTAAGAGAAAGTATGAAGAGCTTTGATTCCGCAGAGGTATAACACATCCCACACGAACACAACACCCGAGCATACGTCTTGTCAAAACTAGCTAGCATGAAGAGGAAGGGCAGAAAAAAATTCATAATCCAGGAAGTCCTCTCTCGCCCCAGCATTGAGAAAGGCACGATAACTGACAAGGTAAACATTATCGGTGACTGCTGAATGACCCCTGTGTACACCTACCTCAGCACGGAATGCCTACTCGAAAATGCCAAAGAGGCGAGTGTGATCAGATGTCGAGCCTGCTCGTACATCTTGGTCGAGGATAAACTGTATAGACGAGGATTCTCCATCCCCCTTCTCAAGTGCGTCGACGAATCCAAAGTGTCGTGCATACTCTAAGAGATCCATGAAGGGATCAATGCCCAACACCTCGGTGGAAGATCACTTGCCCACAAGGCCCTACGAGCAGGATATTATTGACCCACAATGCATCAAGACTCCAAAGAGCACATCAACAAGTGAGATAAATGCCAACGGCACAAGGACATGCACCTGGCCCTGTCAAACGAGCTCAAAACACTTCTGTCGCCATGGCCCTTTGCATGGTGGGGGATGGACATCCTCGAGCCCTTCGTCACCGGATCCTACCAGAATAAATATTTGATAGCCGATATCGAATACTTCACTAAGTGAATAGAAGCCGAAGCATTAGCCAAAATCACGACCCAAAACATACTTTGTTTCTACAAACGAAATGTACTTGCCCGGTTCGGCGTACCCCAAGCAATCGTCACCGACAATGGGACACAGTTCACTGACAAGAACTTCTGGGTTTTTGTTTCCAGACTAGGCACGAAACAATACTTCACGTCGGTCAAACACCTGCAGGCAAACTAGCAGGCCAAAGCCGCGAACAGGGTAATTCTGTGCAGACTGAAGCGAAGGCTGGGGGACACCAAGAAAGGATGGGTCGAGGAGCTACACAACATCCTCTGGGCTTACAGGACCACTCCACACTCAACAATCGGGGAGACCCCATTCCGAATGACCTATGGGACAAGGGTGGTGATCCCAGTCGAAATAAGAGAACCTTCTAGAAGAATCGAGTCCCTCTTACCCGAGGAGGCGAACGACGAAACACTAAGGGAAAAACTCGACCTGGTCGAGGAAATCAGGTCGCGGGAATCTTTGTGCGAAGCTTCGCTAAAACAAAGGATAACCTTGCAGCACGACAACAAAGTCATCAAACGTGTGTTCCAGGTGGACAGCCTAGTCCTGTGAAGGAACCAAAAGGACTCACGCGAGGGAAAGCTCGCTGCAAAATGGGAAGGCCCCTATCGTTTCCGGAAAAAAGGGCAACAGAGCCTATTACCTCGAAAACCTACACGGGGAAAAACTTGCTCGACCATGAAACACAATGCCCAAGCAATATTACAGTTAAACACTGCTCGTGACCTACTAGCATCGCGACCACATGGGCGCGCCACAGTACAAACGTGACTCCTAATTTTAAAAACAAAAAGACAAGAGTCAACCTCCTGCGCGTGCAGGCGTGACCCTTGATCCAGCGGGGACCCCTCGACCAAGCCCTACCGCTGTCGTACCACTGGGGTAGGACACCTAGCTCGCGATGGAAAGTCCTCACCTGGGGAAAGGACCTCGATCGAGATCTTGGCCCTATAACCAATCAGATGCCAGCCCCGATCACCAGATCAATTCCCCGCACAATCAGTCATCAAACAAGTCAAGCAAGAAAACAAACAGAAATATAATTCAAACATAGAAATATAAAGCATGCACAACATAAAAGTAAAGTTTCTATATTTCAAAATGGCAGGCAAATCCCATTGTCAAGAAATTACAAGAATGGCCAAGTAGGCCAGGTACATCAAAAGTAGGCACACAGGCCAGGAAAACAACAGACAAACTAAGAGGCTTCCTCCTGTTCGCCACCATCCTCAACTTGAGCCTTGTCTTCCTCTTCGGGTTCCGGCACGACCACACGACCCTCGACGATTTGATGGAAGGGCCCCATCCTCGCGGTGGTAAACGGGACGTCCGGGTTCACGAGCCAGAGTTGCTTTACGGTGCTGTCGTAGCCCACCTCGAGCACCCCAATGAAATCCTGCTCGAGCTGCCGGATCCTTGACACCAGGGCCGCCTGGGATGTCATGAGCTTTTCCTCGTCAGTCTCGTCCTCTGCGGGCTGGGTAGCTGCCTCCAATTCTGCAATTCGCGCCAAGAGCCTCGTCCTATCTTCACCCGTGACCTTCAGCTGCTTCTCCACCTCGCCGTAGAGCTTATGTTGGCCAGCGCTATCTTCCTTCGCCTGATCGAGATCAACAACCAGTTTTCTCCTCTACGCCTTGACGGTACAAGGTCGGCCTGCAATTTGGAGAAGTCGGCTGAAGAGCAAGCCTCATCATGGAGGACCATAGTTGTCTCGAAGACCCGAATTACTGCGGCCAGGTCCTCCGCCATAACCGTCTTCCTCATCTTCCGATTAGCACCCAAGATGGCTTTTGCCTCCATAACACCCACCACTGGAGAGTTAGCCCCACAGAAGAATGTGGGCTGCAGATGACAAGGTGGGAGCACAAACCTCTCCTCGGTACTACCTTCGGTGAGGTCAACGGTCTCTGGCTCACCAACCCACAGTCGTTTTAGTGTCCCTTGTGAGGAGCGGGACTGGCTGCCTATAATTTTTATTTTTAATCATATATTCTTGATATTATTATTTACATTTCATCTTCTATCTGCATTATTATTTTAACTTAAATTTTTTATTATTCTTAAATTTGTTCTTTTTTCCAACTTCCTAAATATTGTCTGCAAACATATGCAAACTAACTCACTCAGTTGCATTAGTGAAAGAAAAGTATGGTCTTTTAAATTTGAGAAATGATATTCTTACACTGAATTCCTACACTTACACCGTATTTTACTGTTCACCAATACGGTGAACAGTGAAATATTATAAAATTAAATATATATTTTTTTAAAATATATAAAAAAATTAATTTTTTTTATTTTTAAATTAAATGATATTGATATGAAATTGTGTGATTAACCAACTTCATAACTCAATTAACCAACATTTTACATATTATTAACCAACTTTATTTACGGTTAAAATTATTTTTAATTCTGGGCGTTTATTAACCAATTTCATCACTTTATTAACCAATTTTTTATACTTCATTAACCAACTTTGTTTCATAACTTAAAAAACTATTCACGAATACTGTTCACGAGCATTGTTCATGGTACTGTTCATACACTGTTGTGACACTATTTCGCACTGTTCATGCATTGTTCACCGTATTGGTGAACAGTAAATACGGTGCAGTGTAGGAATGTGTGTCAACATAGCATTTTTGTTTAAATTTAGATCTATCAGGTATGATATTCTTACGCTCACACTTACACTCAATACTTACACCAAACACTATTCAAGTGTTTTTATTTTTTTAATAAATAAAATAATATTTATAATATGTGAACAGTACATAAATAGTGTATACACAGAACATAAATAGTGTATGAACAGTGCGCGATAAATTAAAATTGGTTAATAAAATATAAAAAGTTGGTTAATGAAGTTATGAAGTTGGTTAATACGCGTCCAGATATTAAGAATAATTTTTAATAGTCAATAAAGTTGGTTAATACAATGTATAAGATTAGTTAATAAAGTTATGAAGTTGGTTAATCACACAATTTTATGTCAATATCATTTAATTTAAAAATTAAAAATATAAAAATAAAATATTAAAATAATATTTTTTATTTTTTATTTAAAAAAAATATTATATTAATATTTTACTGTTCACTGTATAGATACGGTGTAGGTGTATGATTTTGGTGTAGGAATATGATTTTTTTAAGATCTATTTATGGCATGCATCTCAAAAGAATGACTTTTTATGAAGAGGAATGCTTTTGTTTATGTGTTCAAAACAATACAAATAACAATCATGTCTATTATTAATTTTACAGTGTTCTTTAAAACAAAAATACCAAACTAATTCACTTTTGAAATTGTTTTATTTAGTTATACAAACAGGGAAGGTAAAAGAGTTTGATAGTAACTTAACTCATTATTTATATATTTTTTTAGTGTTATTCTTATGTTCATTATATAGTTATTTTTTTTAACAAATTCTTTCCAATTTTCAGAACCTTAACACATGGACTCTTAAAATTTTTCCCATAAACCATTATGTATCACATATACTACAATGATCCATTGAACATCCCGTTCATATGACCAACAAATTGTTTTCAAATTGCAGAAATTTCTGAAGGTTGGAGTCAGTTTCTTATCCAAAATAGAATCCAAGATGGAGATGTTATTATGTTTACATTTTATAATATTACTTTGTAGTAATACGGTCAATATTTCAAAAGTCATTTGTTAGATAAACAAAAATATTAAAAATGCTTATATTTTTTTAACAATGATATGATGTCTTATATGTCTAAATTGAAGAGCAGTTTCTAAACATAATATTTACATAATCTCTAAAATTATTCATACGATATCAATATAATTTTAAATTAAATGTTTGATTATTATTATTGTTGTGATTACAAACGATACTTTTTAATAAATGAAGATTTAGAAATGAAGTTCTTGAGTGAACAATAAAAACGGTTAGAACAAAGAGGGAAAAAAAAAAGAAAAAAAAAAGAAGAAGAATTATGACAAATTGTTTATTATTCATTTTTTCATTTAAAGTTTATAAATGATTACAAATAAATAACAATTGGCTGCACTCAACAACCTAAGTGATCTAGACTATTTATAGACTAACTAGCTAACTTACAATACAAGTTAATTAAATAATTAGATCCTTAACATAAGGCCCAATTCGGCATAATAAGTCAATAATATATATTTCGACATTACATACTAGAACTAGCTTCGACTACAGTATATAACCCTTCGACATTAGCATGTGACCCAGCTTCGACTTCATGCTTGTCTTCTGTCGAAGCATATGAAAGCTATTCATCGACAAAGGTAGAGTTCAACCCAAAATCTCACAAAATCTCCACCTTGGATCTAACTCTACAATAACAGGGAATAAATTAGTTTTCATCATGCAATTTTATCAACTGCATACAGTGGAATAACTTGCAACTTAACAACGTCTTGGGGATCATATCAGCAACATTGTCATCAGTCGAAACCTTCAGCACCTAGAGTTCACCATGCTCGATTATCTCTCTGACGAAGTGCATCCTTACATCGATGTGTTTGGTTCGCTCATGATAGGGTGAGTTCTTTGACAAGTGTATTACACTTTGACTATCACATTTAACAGTGATAGTTCGACCTTAAAGTTTCAACTCCTTTGCAAAACCTTCAAGCCACAATGCTTCTTTCACAGTTTCAGTGAGGGCAATATATTTTGCTTCAGTGGTTGATAATGCAATAACCTTCTGAAGTGTTGTTTTCCAACTGATTGTTGTGTCGAACATAATAAAGACATATCCAGAAATAGACTTTCTGGAATTCATACAACCTGCATAATCAGAGTCGACAAACCCTTCGATTTCGAATTTGCTATCACCACAGGCTCCACCATAAATCAAGACTATTTTCAGAGACCTATTTATGTGTCTGAGAATCGATTTTACAGCTTGCTAGTATGCCTTTCCAGGATTGGCCATATACGTGCTTACAAGGATCACACTATACGGTATGTTTGGCCTCGTACAGACCATAACATATATCAAAGAACCTACTACATTAGCATATGGAATGCTACTCATATAGATTCTTTCAGCTTCAGTACTCAGACTTTGAGTAGTACTAAGCTTAAATTGAGGATTTGTTGGAGTCACAACAGGCTTTGAATTTGACATACCAAACTTGTCGAGAAGCTTTTGTAGGTATGTCTCTTGAGATAAGCACAACTTCTACTGCTTTCTATCTCTTCGGATGTCAATCCCAAGAATCCTGGTGGCAGCTCCTAGATCCTTCATTTCGAACTTCTTGTTGAGTTAAGCCTTCACCTCCATTACATCCTCGACATTATTGCTACCTATGAGGATATCGTCCACATAAAGCAACAAAATAACAAGTGAATTTCCAGGTCAAAATCTGAAGTAAACACAATGGTCGAATTGGCTCCTAGTGAAACTAATGTGTGTCATGAACTTGTCGAATCTCCTGTTCCACTGTCGAGGAGGTTGTTTCAGGCCATACAAAGACCTATTCAGTTTTCACACATAATGTTCCTTATCCTTTTCTGCATACCCTTCAGGTTGATGCATCAGGATCATTTCGTCTAGGTCACCATACAGAAATGTTGTCTTCACATCCATTTGCTCAAGTTTCAGGTCGAACTTCGCCACCATGGCTAACAACATTTGAATGGATCTATGCTTTACAACAGGTGACAACACATCATTAAAGTGGACACCTTCTTTCTGAGTGAACCCCCTAGCAACCAATCTTGCCTTAAAGCGCTTCTTCATCACTCATTTGATTCCTTCGTTGACCTTTAAAATCCACTTACAACTGACTAACCTTGCTCCTATAAGTTTCTCAATCAGCTCCCAAGTGTTATTATCATGAAGAGATTTCATCTTGTTATCCATGGCTTTTCGCCATTCAGTCTTGTTTTGACTCCTCATAGCTTCTTTGTAATCTCTAGGTTCTTCCTAAAGTATCTCACTTGCAGAGATTAAGTCAAAAGCTATAAGATATGCATAACCAAATCTCTGAGGTGGCTTGATGACTCTTATCGACCTATCTCTTGCCAATAGTTAGTCATTGACAGTTTCCTCAGCGTCTTCAGCATCTTGCTCTTCTTCTTCAACTTCATCTAGGTTATGCACTTCAGCATCACTATGCTCCACCTCAACAGGAATCTCTACCTGTCCAGCTAATTTTCAGAGATTTCTGCACTTCGACCAGCATCACCAATTTTCTTGAACGCCATCTCGAATTCATTGAAAACTACATCACGACTTGTGATACGCCTTCTGTGACCTGGTCTAGGCACCACAACCTATAACCCTTGACTCCCTCAAGATATCGAAGGAACATGCATCTCAGAGCTCTAGGTTCGACCTCTTCTTGCCTAATGTGAGCATAAGCTAAACAACCAAATACTTTTAGTTTGTCAAGATTAGGTGGTTGACCCGACCAAACTTCTTCAGGTGTCTTCATTCCCAAAACAATCGAGGGACATCCATTTATCATGTAAGCTGCTGTCGAAACAGCCTTTTCCCAAAACACCTTCTTCAATCTAGCACTAGCCAACATGCATCTAACCCTTTCAAGGATTGTTTGGTTTGATCTCTCAGCTAAGCTATTTTGTTGAGAAGTACTTGCTACAATCTTATGCCTTACAATCCCAGATTCGACACAGTAACTGCCGAAAGCTTCATTGCAGAACTCAAGGCCATTGTCAATTCTCAACCTCTTAACCTTTCTTCCAGTTTGAGTTTTGACCAGAACCTTTCAACTTTTGAATTCTCAAAAGTTTCATCCTTAGTCTTCTGAATGAATACCCATAATTTTCTAGAATAGTCTTTAACTATGGATAGAAAATACCTTGCACCCGAATGTGAATGATTCCTTGAAGGCCCCCAAAGATCAGCATGGATGTAGTCAAGGGACCCATGTTTTCTTTGTTTACCTTTGTTAAAATTCTCCCTATAGAATTTTCCAAATACACAAGGTTCACAAAACACCAACTTCTCAACTTTATCACCACCTGGCAGGTTCTGTTTCCCCAATTCGACCAGGCCTCTTTTGCTGACATGGTCCAATCTCATGTCCCATAATTCTGCCTTCAACACCGGTTTCGTGGATGCAAAATATGTTGAACCACTTAAAACCTCAGTCTCAAGGGTATATAAGCTTTATTTCTTCACGGCTCTCAAGACTTCCTTCGACCCTTTCATGACTTTTAGGATACATTTCTCTTCTTTGAAGACATATCCTTTCTTGTCGAATTCACCAAGAGAAATTAATTTTCTTTTAAGGTCAGGTACATACCTAACCCCAATCAATAGCCTTATTGACTCATCATGGAGTTTGGATCTCACAGATCCAATACCTGCAATCTTGTAAGCTTTATTGTTTCCCAGCAGCACTTATCTATCATCTTGATCACATAATTCTTCAAACACATCCTTGTTTGGAGTCATATTCCAAGTACATCCATAATCCATTCATTGTAATAGTTGTTGCTCGACACCACAAGGACATCAGATGATTCATAATCATCTTGCACAATAGGTACATTGCCATTGTCCTTACCTCCATGATTATCCAGGCGCTCATAACACATCTTTCTTGTGTGACCCTCCTTCTTACAATGATAACACTTAATCCATGAAATATCACCACCATGAGACTTCTACTGAGTTTTACCTTTCTTCTTTACAAACCTATCATCTCTCTTCGAGGATTTCTCCTTCACGGATAACCCTTTTCCAACTGATGATGATGGTTTCTACTTCTTTCTTTCGTTCAAATCCTTCGAATACAAGGTTGCTTGAACTTCTTCAAAGGTCAGAGACTCTCTTTGATACAAGAGGGTTTCTTTGAAATGAGCATGTGACTTAAGTAAAGAACACAACAATAACAATGTTTGATCTTCGTCATTGATGGTAACATCAATATTTTCAAGATCCAGAATCATTTTGCTTAATGTATCCAGCTGTACCGTCAACACCTTATCTTCATTCATCTTGAATGGATACAAAGCTTGCTTCAAGTACAAACGATTATAACAATAAAAACGATTATAACAAAGAGAGAAAGAAGAGAGGATAAAGAAGAAATAAGAATAAGGATTAAGGCAAATTGTTTACTATTCACTTTTTCATTAATGGTTTACAAATGAATAACAGTTGGTCTCACTCAACAACGTGAGTGATCTAACCTATTTATAGACTAACTAGCTAACTTGCAATACAAGCTAGCTAAATAATTGGATCATTAACACAATGCCCAATTCGACATAATAAGTCAACAATTTATATTTCAACATTACATACTAAAACTAGCTTCGACTACATTATGTAACCCTTCGACATCAGCATGTGACTCAGTTTTAACTCCATGCTTGTCTCCTGTCGAAACACATGAAAGCTATTCCTCGACAAAGATAGTGTTCGACCCAAAATCTCACAATTATCTATATCAATATGATGAACAGTGTTATTATTTATAAACAGTGTTATTGTTATAAATGAGAACAATTTTCTTATTGGTTCAAATATTTTTATAAGTATTTTCAAAACAAAAATAATATTTATACACGAACAAAATATATTGTTGATTCAAATATTTTTATATAAGGGAATAACTTTACTATCGATTCAAATATTTTTATAAATAATTTAAAAAAAATAATATCAATATACGAGAAACAATATATTGTCGATTAAAATATTTTTATATATAGAAAAAATACTATTGTATTAAATGAGAACTTCTTTACAACTCATTAAAATATTGAATAATAGAAATTTATCGACTATTTTTTTCAAATATGTGAAAAAATTAAGGATTATTATAAAAAAAATTAAATACATCTTTAAAAATTTTGTTCTCTGTTATAAAATAATTGTCTTATTTAAAAAAACTAAAACTACTAATTTGTCAAATACAAGTTTCAATAGTTTTTATTATGGTTAAATATGTTTGTGCTTATAAATATTTTAAATTTCGTTTTTAGTCTCTCAACATATTTCCTTTAAAAATGATTGTTATAAAAAAATTCATTTACACTTTTGGTCTTTTCTACAACTTAGCGACTATATTTACAACTTAATAATAGAATTAGCAACAATTTTAGCCACAAAATTAGTGACTGTTATTATTATTCTTAAATTATTTTTTTTTTAATTTCTATATTTTTTGTCCGTCTATAAACAAATGTGTATTCAAAATCATATCCCGTTAGTTTATTACTAAATTATATTATGAAAAAATAAATGGTTAAATATGTTTTTGATCCCTATAAATATCTCACATTTCATTTTAAGTCCCTATAAAGAAAAGACATATTTTGATCCCTACAAAAAGAATTATATATGATGTTTTAATCCTTGCTATTTTCTAAAATTTTAAAAGCTATTTAATTACCTCTAAATTTTTAAATTTTTGAATGATTTTTTTCATGTGTTAAGATTACTATAAAATATTTCTTTACTAAATTATATAATTTTTTTTAAATGAAAAGAATTAAATATAATTTTTTTTTAAATTTTAAAAAATAATGATATAAGTAATGAAAATCTTATATTATAAATCAAATTCATACAGGGTCGTGGTTTTCTTCTACCAGATGATGTCTTTCAGGTATATTCAAACTATTTTTCTGCCAATCTCCTCAAATTTGTAAACTAAAACACAAACACCCTAAATATCTCCCTACTACCTAAAAGCACCCACTGTCACCTGATATATACAACCACGGCTACTCTACCTACTCTTCACTAACTAACTACCTAACCCACGGCTACTCTTCACCTCTAAAATTCATGGAAACCCATGAACCGAGCTAAGTGGCGGAAGATGGAAGCAAGACATGTGAATAAATGATGTGCAACATTGAGTGGCAGAGGAATCAAGCTTTCATATATTTCTAGGTTCATATTTTCAACTCATAAATCATTAATAGTTAACCTGAACTAAAAAACCAATAAAAAGAACATGAATAAAAATCCTTTAATGTTGTTATTACATTGAACGGTGAACTAGTGACCTTGCATATCAAGCATTTCATCGAGGCGTTTCAATTTTTCCAAGCCTTCACTAATCAAGTAACGGATCCTTTGCTTGTCATTGCACTTTCGATTATTTTCCATCTCTTGTCTGATCATTTGTCTCAGTTCACCTGCACAGGAAATTCATTTAACAAGCACTCAATAATCATGAATTGAAATAAAATGAGAAAGTTTACCTCTAGCAGGAGGAGGTGCTCGACCGGCAACTCTCAAACCTTGTCTGTAGAGCTTCAAGACTCGAGCGCGAATAAGAAAATCCTGAAGATCCATGGAGAACCTATAAATAGATAAAGAAGTTCAGGGCATAACATCAGTGGTGCATTTTATCAAACAGATGGCGTGCGTTTTTATATTAGCTAGTGCCTAAAATTAACAGTGACATTCTTAAACAGAACAGAACATATAATTGAAGAGAGTTTACTCTGTTTTCTATTGTCGTTGGTTTTGCAAGGTAAGTTTGTCGTTGGTTTTGCCCACTGTTGTTATTTGTTAGTGCTTTCAGTACACAACACTGGGAATGGATAGACTCTGCTGGAATTTTCATTGGATAAATTTTTTTTATTATTATTTTGTTATGTTTTTTTATTTTGAATTAAAAACATAAGTAAAAATTAATTATCTTAAAAAAATTATGAAAATAAGATGAAGACATTTTATAAATAATGTTATAAGATATTTTCATAAGTTATCTTAAATAAATAATTTTATAAAATTTATGCTAATAGGTAAATTAAAATAAGTCAATGTAAATAAATATTTATTCTTATTGATTTTTTAGTTTGTTAGTATATTTAAAATAACAGATTTTATAAAGGCTAACAGATTAACTAATTCTGAAAAAAGATTAAATTCGACCTAAAAATAAACTTATGACAGACTATAAATCAGATTTAGACTATAATTTTTTAACATGTGAGATTTAAACTTACCAAAGCCTATTTCTACTCCTAATTCCAATTTTCTCCTGCCAAAACATTTATACTCCCAACAAACTAACTTACTCTTATCATAAACGATTCAAATTTCTACAAAAGAAAATTCAAATTTCAATTATGATTCAAATTTCTACTCCTAATAATAAAACCTAACTTAAAAAAAGCTGGTTCAACACAAGGTAATT
The DNA here is from genome assembly GCA_963859935.3 of Lathyrus sativus. Classification (NCBI taxonomy): domain Eukaryota; kingdom Viridiplantae; phylum Streptophyta; class Magnoliopsida; order Fabales; family Fabaceae; genus Lathyrus; species Lathyrus sativus. The sequence continues at coordinate 618,516,119 of OZ012739.1, read as the reverse complement.
CCACACATGTGCAAAGAACATAACTTCCATTACATTGAAGTCACAGAACACATCATAAAAAAACACCAATATGATTACGGCAGAGGGAAATTCGCTTACATGCATGAACCACACTCGTCATAAATAAATTCATACTATTCTTCATTCTTAAATAATAAAAATTGAAATGAAACATCTATAAATTCATTCATATATGAATGCAAAATTAAAAATGAAATATTCTAAAATCTTCATAGGCTATATACATTTTTATAGTTTTTAAACACTTTTAAAAGTTTTAGAGTTTTTATGCAAAAATATTCGAGATAATTCAGTTTTTTCGAATTTATACAAGACGGATAAAAACTCAAATAGAGCGAAGAGTGTCTAGAATTTATTCTAGATGATATGTGTTTTTTGTTATGATTTTTTTGAATTTGAAATGAAGTATTTATAAGTCATATTAGTGTTGTTTCACAAGATTGAAAGCATTGGTGAAACAACTTTCTTTCAGCAATACTTTTACAAAAAATTACAATGTTTTGCCTACAACAACACTATTCAAGAGTTGCATCCGGCAGCCGGCCGCTGGAGTTCAACCGGTGACACGAGTAACTCAATTGCTTTGATGCATCATGCCTAAGTGCTAAAGTACAGACTACAAGGCTTAAGGGAAATCCCAATCCAAAACACAGTGGAAATTAAAATTTTTCCTTTGGTGCTCCTTACGAATAAGCATGATCAGTGATAGAAGCAGTTACCTCTTGTTGCAATAAAACCCTTGATGTTGAATTCAAAGGAGTGATCACGAGCATTGAATGATGAACAACGCCTCTACTCAGTCCACGTAAACAGATTCCTTCAGCCTTAATGTTATCTGCTATGATTGAAGGCTTTGAGTGTGTGTGTGTGTGTGTGTGTGTGTGTGCGTGTGTGTGTGTGTGTGTGTGTGTGTGTGAGAGAGAGAGAGAGAGCGAGAGAGAGAGAAGGAAAATACGGTTAGCCTTTCACATACCAAATTTTCATCAAGTGTGAATGCTTCTGCACAAGGGTTTCATTTATAGAACAACTTGTGTGGTTTTCAAGCTAAAAAGCCCACTTAAGTGCACACGCGCCATATCTTACTGTGTATCGTATATCACTTAAGCGCGTGATATTTTTGCACCTCGAAAAATTAATGAGAAACGACCCTCGCGCTAAAGGCACAGAAATGCAGTTCGACAGAGTCGCCACCGAACTTTATTTATCCTAAAGAGATGAGAAAGGAAAATATCGAGAAAACCTTTTAAGCGAAAGGATAAGAACACGGTCCTCGCAACCAATGTTTCGGGTTCGGGATTCGGTTACGCAAGGTGAAGGTATTAGCACCCCTCACGTCCATTGTACTCAACGGGAACCTCTTAGTACGATTTGCGAGGAACGTTAGCTAAGTTTATTTGTTTTCTTCTCAATAATAAATATGAAACTATATGATAAAAAGGATAACGACACTAGGGGAAATAGGTGGTTGTAGGATAGGGTGCTCGGCAAGGATTGGGGCCCTTGTGCCTACGTATGCTCATTCGGATGAGAATGAGAAATTAGAGTTGTCGTAGTTCGACTACTGGAAAGGATGAGGGGAAATGGGAGATTGAGGGAAATGTGCTCGCCAAGATCATCACAATCTTATGCCTACGTATCTTACATTTAGACTAGAATGAAGAATCAGAGTGTCCGTAGTTTATGGAGACGACCACGAAAAGAGGGGATTGAATTGTTAAAGTTGGTTTGGATGACGATTACTCGAAGCTTAAGAAAGGCTCATCGGGCTCAAGTAATCGGGAGAGTGAGCCAAAGACTTGGCTCTCTCTCTCTCTCTCTCTCTCTCTCTCTCTCTCTCTCTCTCTCTCTCTCTCTCTCTCTCTCTCTCTCTCTCTCTCTCTCTCTCTCTCTCTTCATCTTGATATAAAGATGTGTTTGAAAGGTGTTTTGAATGATGAGTGGTTGGAAGATGGTTGAATGTTGTTGAGTTGGAAATATTTTAGAGGCGTCAATTGCTCACACACGAGTAAGATAACTTGCATCCAAACAACTAAAGAGAGATCAAAGGCTCAACTCCTCTCTTTTTCACCTTGAAAAAAGTTAGGTAGTTGTTGATTGTATTAATAGTTTGATTGAGAAAATCCGTTTGACGTTGGATTAAGGGTTTGATTATATTTGCGTGCAAAGACGTGTTAGAAAAGAAGTTGGTTTGAAAATGGAACCGGCTCGACGACGAATCGAGGGTTAGGTTGTGAGAAACGATATTAGTACCTGAGGGTCCTCCTAATAATGAAACCACGATGAAATGTGTGAGTGTGTGCGATAGGTTGATGGTGAATGCGTACAAGCAATCGACTTACGAAGGGTGTTTAAAAATGACTTGATGAAGAATCGAGAATTAGTTTGAAAACGGTTTAGTTTACGCTAGTCCCTAAGGGTGCTCCTAGAAGATAAACCACAATCAAAGAAAACATGAATGCTTACATCGAAATGGGAGCGAGGTACATGTAAGTTACACGGTATTGCACGAAATAAAAGGGTTCATTGTCAGGTAGCACAAGAGGAAGTTGTGTGTGCGAAGTGCCCTAAACTAGGCCTTGAGCAAGAGTCGGACAAAAGCTCCAAGTTAGGGTTTCTAATAAAGTCCAAGTTCCGTTGATCGGAAAAGTAACCAACACTCCACCAATTTAGGCTTTTATGTTTCGATAGTTTATAATGTGTTTTCGAAGAGTGCGAACAAGTTATGATGAGTGGAAGGCTGGTAGTTGTGTTGAAGGTTGAAGAGGAAGAAATTTGTGGATTTTCTGCAGCATTTATTTGGTTCTAAAAAACTTCCCAAAATGAAGGAAAGACGTGGTTGTCATATAGAGAGACTTGAGGGTAGAATGGGAAAGGAATTAATGAGCTGGAAATAGTGTAGGAACATTTTTCTAGGTTTTGTAATGAGGTTTTGGAAAGAACGTGCGTTGTAGTTTTTTTCGTGTAGAAGACTGGTGTGTTGTTCGGCTTGTGAAAATTGTGGTTGGCATGTGATGTGTACTAAAAAACTGTTTTGAAACTTTATGTGAAAATGCAGGAAAAAATTGGTACGTGTATTTGCAGGTTTGTTGTATTGACTTGGTTTTGGAAATTGGTCATGGCTTGCCTAAATTATGATGTGGGACTTGTCAAATGTGTATATTGTGAAAAGTGTAATACTGATGAATCATTGTATTGTGTGGGTCATGGCATTGTGGCTTGGAGAATTCTGTGTTTTTTTTATTATGATTTGTAAAAGGACTAGGTAATAAAAAAAATTGGCCTTTGTTGCAATTGGCACCCCTAATCCATTTTGAGTCATGCTTAGATATTGAATTGTAATTTGGTAATAATTCTTGTATTGGAATTTCAACTTTGAGTTGGTCCTAATACATTTTGAACATTTAATGAACTTGCCTTGTTGGACCTTTGGTAAAACTTTTGTATTAAAACTTTTTCGTTTGGGTCATAACTTGCTATTCGCACCCTTCATGAATTTGCTTGAAGGACTACTTGAAATCATCTCCTCCTTACTTTAAACTAATGAAACTTGATCCACAGATGACAAATGAAACTTGAATTTCCATATTAATATCATTCTTGTATTGAAACTAAGAATCACACTTGAAATCAATTTCATCTTCATAAATTCTTCACCTTAAAAACCATCTCGAGATAAATGATCCACAGATGAAACAATTTTGAACTTAACCATGTGAACTTGAATTGTTGAACCAAATTTGAACCATAAAATCAACACAAAGTTGTATCACGAATGCACAAAAACTCTATTTGAAAGAAATTGCTCCTTGATGACCTGAGACTTGATCCATACACAAATGACTTAAATTGGCACAGAAGCCCTAATTAAAACCTCAGACACACACGCCACCTGAATCGTGCACATCCTGTCCTTGATCTTGAAACAAACTCTTGCTTGAACAAGATTAGGTCAAAACCAATTAACCTCAACCAAAACTGCCTACACAATTGCCCTGATAGCCTCAAATAAATCTTACAATAACTTGAGCTAAGCAATAAGAAGAAAGGAAGCAGAGACAACATATTTTGGATTTTTGAAATGTAGTTAGTTAATGGATATACATATGAAGATTTATATACAAGTAGGAAAAATTTGGGATATGACATATACTTACCATATTTCATATTCTACTTAAGTGCATTGTACCATACAGTGTTCTACATTTACTTAAGTGCACTGTAGCTTACATGTGTTCCTTATTTACTCTACCTTTTATCAATATGTCCTTATGTGTCTGACCATGTAGATTTTCACGATGTTGACAATTATATTAAATCAAGCATTTAGCATAATAAGCGTGAGCAATATCTAGCAACACATCACTGATACCTAAGCCACAAAAATGTCATGTGATATGTGTTGTACCCCAAATTTGTCCTACTCTCTCATTTTCTCATAAGTCCTTTTAGCCTATGGCCATGATCCATTAGAGTTTAGGTTAGAGAGATCTTGTGATTTCAGGTGGAGATAAAAGAAGAATATGTGCTCTCTCTGATAAGTGATTGTTAAAAAAAACAATGTCAATTCTTCCTAAAGCCATGACAGGTGATTTGTTTGTTCTAAGATTTGACTTGTTGCAAGTTGATTTTGAGTCCCATTATTCAAGATCTAGTCTCAATGCATTTCTTAGGCCTTGATTTAACTATATTCAAGTTGGTTTTCAGAGCTATCATTCAAGGTGTTATAAGCTAATTCAAGACATATGTGAATTACTTCAAAATATAAGGGAAGTTATTGGAGTTAGCCACGAGTTCGTTGAGCCATGTTGAATTTTCTTTAAGGTTATTTCAAAATGAATTTGCTCAAACCAAGTTTTGCTTCAATTTGTTTCCAAGTTTTCAAGCCATGATCAACATCTTTGCAAGTCGTGATTAAATTGAATCCAAGTATGGTGTGAGCCGAGTTATACAAAGACATGTTTAGATTTGTTTCAAGTTCCAAATTATTACAAGATTTGAAATTAAAGAACCAAGCTTCATTTGAAGATAACATTTATAAGTCATTATTTAAGATTTAGACTACAGAGTTCAAACCATGTTACAAGTGGTCCTAAAGCCCATTTGGTTTCAAGCCAATTTCAAAATTCCCACACCAATTTGAATTCAAATTTACAAGGTTCATGCTGTGAAACCAAAGGATATCTAAACGTTATAACATCTAGGTGATAAAACCTATGACAAGATTCCATAACCATGTGCCAAAGAGGCTAGATTTCGTGTCCTCCATGGTAAAGTCTTCATTTCCGTCCCAAACTTTCTATGTTGCTCCATGGTAAAGTCTTCATTTTCGTGCCATGCTAACTCATGATCAATTCAATTCCCAAGAAGTTTATAACCTCCTCATTTTAAGGCATCTTGGATGTCTCTCATCCCGATCACTCTCGTACCAATCCAAAGGGTCTCAAACCAGTATGCCATGAAAATAAAAAAACATGAAAGGTCAATACAAAGTATGGACATTTATTTGATACACAATGCTGAACCACAATAAATTTCACACGCAATGTAGAAAACAAGGCAAGTACAGATCATTCAAATTTACAAACCCAAAATAGTTACAATTTCATAGTATTTCCATCATCCACTAAAAAAAATATCAAACATGGTATTCTTGCTAGGACTAATGCTTTACCTTCAAAAAGCCTTAAGAATTAGCTCCACTTGTGCCAAGACTAAGGTTTATTTCCCAGCTTCCTTCAAGCCTCCTTATATCATACCAAGTGCCTCTGACCAAGGGTACATGTATGGGAAACAATTTGAAATAGTGAGAAAACCACATATAGTTCACAAGAAAATCAAATCACAAATTAAAGACTATGCCAAAGTTATACTAGCAACAAGATAGTCAATATACACATAAACATGGCAGTAACTCTCCCCAACTAGATTTTTGCTTGTCGTCAAGCAAAGTATGCCTCTTATTTTGCAACAAGAGGATTTTCTCAAGATTAAAATTCACTCAGGAATGGATAAAATGGCGCAAACACCAGGAGTGCAAACAAGCAATGGTTTTAAATATTGAGAATCAAATAATGCACAAGAACTACATTCTTAAGGCAAATATTAAGCCATGCATCAATCACCAACTAAGTTTTTCGTGAATGAATCACTCTATCTCTTCTCTTCGAATAAGTATTGAAGAAATTATGCGTTTGCAACCACGGGGAAAATTTCACTCACCTAACAAACAATGCCAATATCAATCCAAATCATACAATATCTAACAATCAAAAGTGAAAATGTGGAAGCAAAAAGATCACTAAGGTCTTTAAGGTTGTAGCTTGGTCGAGTTTACAAACAAGGGACATTTCTAAGGCCATTGAAATGAAATTGTCGATGCAAAAGAAACATTCATCGTACATGTTATTTACACATCCCAACTTCATTCCATTTGTTTCTCAATTGCAAACCTTCACAAACCTTATTTCACAACTTATTCTTTCACTATTTTTCTTTTCCAAGCAAGCATTCTTTTTCTATTTTTTTTACATTCATATTCACACTAAAAATGCTTGCTTGAATTTTTCAAAAGTTGTAGCAACCTACCATTCTTCTTTTTCATTCTCCCCAACTTGACTTTTACTCAACCCTCATGTGAATGATCTTGGCTTTTTATGGAAAAGAGGACAATTAAAAAAATTCAAGGGTTCAAGAAAAATTTTATAATCTCACAAAATTCAGAATGAGATTCACATTGTTTAGGCTCAAAGGAGGTTAAAGAATTCTCTCTACTCACGGGTAAGTTACATTTTGACATGGTTGTGCTCAATATAAACAAGTGCCTTGATTATTTCTAATGCTTCCATAAATACACAATAATCACAAGATAAATTATGAATCAAACAAATCAACAAAGTTTATTAGTAATCCAACATTTAGTGAACAATGGAAGCTTTCTCACAAATTGTAGTTTTAGTCCTAAGTGAAACAATCATTCAAACAAGTTGCTAGAAGAATAAATTTCATTTGCACAAAGACTTAAGTTCTTAAGCATTATAAAATTCTAAACAAAGGTAATCATGTACCTTGACAACATTCACTTGTTTTATACTATCATCGCCATCCAAACTTGGTTGAAGCTTCATTGAATGTTTTTATACAGATAGAAACCACTCTAGAAGGAGTTCTCATCATTCCTAATTACACAAGAGAAAACATAAAGGGAGAAAAATATATACAATATAAACAAATATACAAAGCTTAAAAATATAGAAACAGTCGCAATGCACTTCAATATCTCAACATCAATCCCTGGCAACAGTGCCATTTTGTTCAATCTGCAGTAAAGCGGCAAGAAGCAAAAATTTAGTTTTGAAGGAATTCCCTCCGGGATTTATATCACCTCCACAGGGGTCGACACAAACGAACACCATCCAACGGTCTCTACATTTCTAAGCTTGTTATGTAAAAGGTTTAGTTTAAAAGGTTCAAGGAGCCCTGAATAAAAGGTAGAAAGTATAAATATGAAAAATATAAATTAAAGACTGAATTGTAAACGGAGCCTTGTTGGGATTGGATCTCATCAATTGATAACACATGCATTCTTCTATTCATGTTAAACATAACTCAATCAATCGTCTAATATCCTTACGTATCACCCACAACAGAGGTCATCTCTAGTGCAACATCGAGAGAATAACCGTATTGTCTCATTGGTGATGTCTCACGCAACAAAAACACAACACAAAGTATTAAGAACTGATACTCACGCAAATGCTAAGCCTAAATCTATATATAGAGTTTAGGACCTAACAGATAATCATCCTAGATCCAGATCTGAAGAGTATATGTCTATAGAGGTTTCAAATCAAAGATAGACAGGTAAACAAAGACAACACCCATATCAGACAAACGATTGTTTTGAATAAAACACAATGATTAGAATATGTACATACGCTTAACCCTTTTTACATGTATTCACTTAATCTGCCAAATGGTTGTGAACATCGTTCTTTATCACTATTATCATGCACCTGTGCAATATCGTATTGATCCTACTCATGCTACTCATGCTACTTAATCAACACAATAAAATAGAAGATCCAATGAATATCAACTTACAAAACCATGTCAAAAGTTTGTTCATTGATAGATGGAAATCTTAGATCAAAGATGTGAAAAGGTTTTGTCAAGACCCACAAATAAGCAATCAAAGATAATTAATCAATAGAGAATCCAAACTAGTTCACAAACATATATTAGATGAAATACATAAGGTATCAAAAGATTACATCCAAACTCCAACAAGAGATTTAAGATCTTACCTCCTCCTTCTTAGGATTTTGTATTTCTCTCTCTAAAATAAACTTGAACATGAAGAGAGATAAGTTCTAATGTAAAAATATATATCCTCTCCAACCTAAAAAGTAATAAAATTACTTATATAGTACATTCAGGATCTGTCTTGTTCGCATTGCAAACAGATCCTTCGCCTAGCGAACATCGAATTAGGCACCTAAGGTGCCTCTGAACAGTTAAACCTCCCGTGAGAAATTTCTAAACTTCGTTGTGCGAGCAATTCTTCACACTATGAACCATCTCGCTACAAGTTTGCACTGTGAGTTTCAGTTTTTTTTCTCTTTGAGTGGACAGTACTAGTCTCCCAAGGGTCTTCGTTGGCAAGTTCACTGTGCGAAGTTGGTGATAATTTTTCTGGGGAAGTTCTCTAGGAGCTTTGCACGACGAACTTCTTGATGATTTTATATTGTCTTGGTTTCCTTGCCCAATTTCTTGTGTCTCACTCTTCTTTTGTTTTGTGCCTAATTCTTGTACAATAACACATAAATCAAAGCAACCAAGACATTTTCCAATAATGAAGCATATCATCTAAAACATGAGTGATTCTAATCACTTTCACCTATAAAAAGAGTGAAAGATGTCAACATTTGATAGATCAAATAAGCAAAGTTTGGCATCTAACAGCGAACAAGGTTTTTTTTTGGCACACATGAATTTTGGAACAACTAATAATTTCAAGCAGCAAATTGGGGACAACTCCAAATCCACAAATAATCAATTTTCATGGGACCATACAATAAAAGGCAGAAAAGACAAACAACTACAAATTCTTCAAAGCCACACTCTGAATATCCCACATAATCAGGGTGTACAATGCATCATTCTAACAGACTAATTTTCAGAAATGCACACATCATCATTTTGATAACGAACCTCACACGAATCTATTTCTACACACACGTGTGTAGCAAGCATCCTATATATCCTACACTATTCACACAAAAAGAGATCCAGAAAAAAAAACCATAGAGAATACACATAAAACCTAAAAGTTTCCTACGCAACTTTCCTTCACCTTCTCACAGAAAATATCTTTTTCCATTAAAACCTATTCAGAGTTTCACATCGAATCTTTGATATAGGTGAGTTGAACCCCGCATTATTTCCAAAAAAAACTCACGCGTAGAGATCAAAGGAGGAGGAAGAAGAAATGAAAATAAGCACAAAAGAGATTCTGAATCGATTACCTGACGCAACTAGAAGTATCTTGGATGAAACCTTCGTGAGGTAGTCTCTCTGAACTCTGTCTTCTCTGCAAATTAAGGACTTCTTGTTGAATCCTTGCTTATTGATAACCCCTGAGCGGCTTGCTTGCATGCGTTTTTTTATGTACTTAATTTAATAAGGGTTTAGATTTAGGAAAGTCGTCGATCTGTTAGACTGGTTGAGTTTTAGGGTGAGTCGAATCTAGATTTGGAAAGAAGCAAGAAAAATAGGTCGGGTTTGTTTAGGAAGTTATTTGAATGGGGGTAGGGTCGCCGAAGAGGACGGTGGCGGCCACTGTTAGCCACCATCTACTCCGGCCAAGGGTTTTGTCTCTGACGGTTTTTTTTTTTTTTGCAGAGAGAGGGTCGAGGGTTTGAGCTGTAGTGAGAGATTGAAGTGTGGGAATGGATTTCATTTCCCCTTCTCTTTGGTTTTACTTTAATGCATGGTGTGGTTAGTAGGTGGCACGGTGAATAGATGACACTTGTTCTCCCGGTGACAAGTGTCATCCGTTCTGGCTAGCCCTTTTGAATCATGTGTGTTCTTTCCTGAGACTTTACCATGCACCCAGTGTCTAGATCGGAGCCAAGTGTTGTTTATATCGATCCAACGTGCCTGATTCATTTTGGAGGTCAATTCGATTTGACCAGGGTCCACGGTAGACCCTCACCAAAGTCTAGGCTCATACAGATTATGGGCATGGTATTGTTACTGACCGCACCCCCCATCTGTTGCATATTCTGGCCCAGTCAGTTTTGTTTTTCTTTACTTGTTTGTTTTATTTTTATTTCTTGTTTTTTCTTTTTATTGTTTAATTGATAATTAAAATAAAAAATGTAAATGTAATGTTAATTGTTTGTATTAGTTTTATTAATTATATATTTTATTTATTAAAACAAAAATAAGTTTTTTAAAATGTTTATTTTTATTTTTATTTGAGAACAATTAAGTATTCTTTTTAATTAATTTTGTTAAATGATTATATTTAGTTTAATTAATTAAGATTTGTTATTAGGTCTAAAACCTAAAGTAGTGTTTTTTTTTAATTTTGGTTAATTTTCAATCTTAATCATCCTATTTGTTCATTAATTTAACTATATACGCTTAATTAGCTCTTTTAACTCTAAAAGTCAAAAAATACTTTTTAATCATTAATTCTTAATTTTTATCAATCGTTTCCTAATTAATCTATTAACTTTTTTTAATATTAATCAACTTCAATAGTTAATTTTATTAAAAATTAAAGTTTAATTTAATTAATTACTTAAGTTATTACCTATTTTTATTAATCTCCAAAAACACTAATTTCTTGAATTACCTTTTAATATTAGTTAGTTAGGTTATTAATTAGTTTTATATATCTAACTCACCTAACATGCTCAATATAATTGACATATTTGCTCTTTCACCTTGTTCGTGACTTGTTATGTGGTACTTATATCGTTCATGTGTGTTTTACCTTACCCTCAATTATATTCATGTCATTCCATACTTGCTTATTCAATCCACATTTTCAAACTAATATCTTGATTCTCAAATCAAGCCATTTTCAAACACCTTGTAAGTTGATTGTTTTCACGATCGTCCCATCAACCTTATAGCCTCCTCTTGGGCTTTGTACAACGATGTTTGTTATACACTCCATATGCATGTTTTTCTCGTATGAATGGTTTATACAAAATTAAAATCAACTCTTGTTAAAAAAACAAATAAACTTGATCCAGCGCCAAGTATTTTCAAAACAAATGCAATTAACCACTAATTTCTCAAGCATACTTGACCCACATATCAAGTTCCATTATCCTTTGTAAGTCGAGCGCTTTTGCCTCGCCATCGACCTTACCTTATTCCACTAGGACCTCATTTCCATTAGTTCAACCTTAATCGTTTTCACACGCAAATTCAAACCTCGATCCACATCGAGCATTTTATCAAAGTAGACTTAACATACTTAATTGTACTTAAACACAATTTCAGTCAAAGATGAAAAGGGAGTTGGAATGGAGTCTTTGATTCCTCTTCTCAATTGTTTGGGCCCGAGGAGTCTTTCTTAAGTTTAAACAATTGTCTTCTCTAAAAACTTCGTAATACGATTCTACATCAAACTATTTTTATAATATGCGAAACCAAAACCTATTTTCCTGATACTTAGATGAAAAAGAGAGAGAGAGTCAAGTCTTTGACTCACTCTCCTGATTACTTGGGCCCGAGGAGCCTTTCTTAAGCCTCGAGTAATCTTCATTCATAAACTACTTTAACCATATCAAAACCCTTTCATAATTAAGGTTGAAAAATGGAGAGATTTGGTCTTCGATTCACTTTCCCGATCACTTAGGCCCGATGAACATTTCTTAAGCTTCAAGCGATCGTCATCCAATTAAAACATAAACACCTTAATTCAACTTCTCGCCACCGAGCGATTAAATTTTTTTCTAAAAGAACATTGTTTAGTCCCTTCTTCTGCGCATATAAACTAGCGCTTCAGACTCCTCTAGAGAGCAGACAAGCCAATGTTTAGCAGTTAGAATGCGACTTAAACACTCGTTCATAAAATACACAAAACTTTTCCTATAGTACCATGAACTAAGATGCTCTGAATTTCCATTGCACGAGGGAGTACATAGGCACGAGGGCCCCAATCCTTGTCGAGCACACTTCTAAAATCACCCATTTCCCCTTAGAAGTGGATCTTTAGAAGATAACAAACAAGCATAGCTAACTTTTCTCTCGAATCAAATCAAGATGTTTTTGTTAAGTACAATGGACGTTGAGGATGCTAATACCTTCCCTCTTACGTAATCGACTCCCGAACCTAGAATTTGGTTGCGATGACCATGTTCTTACCTCTTTAAAGGTTTTATTGATATTTTCCTATTCCTTCCTCGGAATGAATAAAGTTCAGTGGCGACTTTGTTCGAACGTTTTTTTTCTGCGTCTATCGCGAGGATCGTATTTTTCGAGGTATGATAGATGACGACTCTACTGGGGACATGCATATCCTTATGCTAGAGAGAGTCAAGTCTAACTTAATTTGATTTGCAAGAGTTAGATCCGTTTGTTTGTTTATTTTTTTCCTATTGCCTGTTTGATTATTTTATTGCTTACTTGTTGTTGTATACCCTATGTTTGTTTCTAATGATGCCCTTGGGGATTCTCTGAGTGTTGGAACTTTGTGAGATGGCTCTACACCTGAGTCCGAGGAAAAACATAGGATTAGAATGGTGGTTGTGTAGTGGAATCCCTCGAGGAGTCTTTCTCGTTTGGAGGATACGAAATCCCCACTTAGAGTTGATTCCCTTAAAGATGTTTTCATCGTGGTGAGCCTTTTCCATGGCAATAATGTTTTTGAGCCTGAATCTATAACTCTAAGGACCTTTCAACCTTTTTCCATGGTGGTTGGTAGTGTTAACTCGTAAGGGTCATTCCTTGTTGGGTTGATATGAACGCCCCAATCAGATGAGATCCCTTGAACGTATGTTATCTTGAAAATGCTATTTTCAACCTCGATCTATGATTCTGAGATCTGTTTAGAAACCTTAGACTCGATGGTTGTGTAGTAGAGACTCACGAGGAGCCTTTCTCGTGGGACGATACAAAAGCCTCACCTAGAAGAGATCCTTTTGAAGGTATTATTGTTGGATGAATCTTCATCTTGGAAATAATGCTTTTGAAAAGTCTATGATTCTAGGAACCTACCTCCATATAACCTACCCATGGGGTTCTAGTGATCAGAGAAGCCTTTTACTTCAGAATTGTGTTGGTGACCTTCATCCTTGCATTTGCATCGCATGTTCATATCATAAAATTTACATTTTTGGTTTTCAGGGAATTTAAGAATTATGTTACCAACATCCAGGAACTATGGGAAGCAACACCAGAAGCACATATCCTTACAGCTTTAGGAAGCTAAAGTTGGAGGACTTACGCATCTTAGTTTCTCATATCCCTGCTTTATTCAGGGTTAACTTTATAAAGGATTATGGCAGACTTCTTCATATACTAACTCAAGATGTGGATCTTAAAGCACTGGCCACCTCAGCTCAGTTCTATGATTCTTTGTTGAGGTGCTTCACATTCCAAGATTTTTAGTTAGTACCAACCCTGGAAGAATTTGAGAAGCTGATGAGTATTTCTATGAGGGGTAAGTTACTGTTTGTAGTGGTGAATATGGATTTGGAAGACAAAGTTATTATTGACGCTCTCCACATGCATAAGAGAGACATCACTAATGCTTAGAAGAATAAAGGTGGGGTTAAGGGACTTCTTCATAAGTTCCTTATAGACATAGCTGATACTCTTATCAAAGCCTAGAGTTGGGATGCTTTCTACACAGCAGTGGCTTTAGTTGTTTATGGAATCGTCTTGTTCCCTAACATAGATGATTTTGTAGATGTGACAACTATCCATGTTTTCCTAACTAGAAATTCAGTACCAACCCTCCTAACTGATGTTTTCTACTACCTAAATTGGAGAAGTAAGAAGAGAGGTGGATCTGTTATTTGTTGCACACCTCTTTTGTACTAAGGGTTGAATATGCACTAACCTACCAAAGGACTATTTGTTGATCGAGTCAATGACAGTTGGGCTCAAAGGATGGTAGCTCTCAGATCTACTGATCTCTCTTGGTATTCACAGGACTTTGATGAAGTCATTACTAGTTGTGGTGAGTTTCCCAGTATTCCGCTAATAGGAACTCGAGGTTGTATTAATTCCAATCCGATGTTATTAATTAGACAGCTTGGGTATCCTATGGTAGCTCCACCTGAGAAGAAATACCTTGAAGCCTTCATGATGCATGACTTAGGGACTGAGAATCCTGAGTTATTTAGGAAGATTACAAGAGCTTGGAGGACCATTAAGAAGAAGGGGAAAGTGACTTAGGAAGAAGAAACGGTATAACCAAGGAGCCTTACTTTGTGTGGGTCAAGGAGAGGGCAAAAGAGGTTAAGATTCCTTTTGAGGAAAATATATATGAACCTTTTCCTGAACCTAAGCCTACTCACTTCCGATAGAGGAGGCTGAAGACCTCAAAACCACCATAGCAAGACTGGTAAAGGAGAATGAGATCCTTGAAATGAAACTTCAAGAAGTCACCAGTGATAAAAATACCATGAAGTGGGAACTCCAACGCAAGAACACCCAATTAGATGCAGTGAAGAAGAAAGCAGATAAGGAGGAGCATCGGAGAAAAAAGGTTAAGGTGTATCTTAATCAGTCTGATGGTAAGCTGAATGAGCTGAAAAAGGACCTGGATAGGGTTAGAAGAAAGTGTGTTCAGAATAAAGATTGTTGGCTTGCAGCTACCAAAAATAATAATACAACCCGAGAAGAGGTTAGGGCATAAATCCATAGGTTGAGCACCACTCTACGCCTCTCAAGGGCTGCTGAACTAGAGGAGCGTAGGCTCGAGGAGGATGCTCTGAGAGTTGCTTGGGTTGGACCTACTGAGTAGGACAGGGTATGCATAGAGTTAAATGACATCAAGAACTATACCGCGCACCTGAAACATCAAATAAAAGATGTCCTAGAAGATAAAGTTGTATGGTCTGCTGCAAGAAAGAAGGCGTCTAGTGATTTTGAAGGCTATGAGAGATCCATCCATATATTGATAGCTTACTAGGACATGTATTATAACAAGCTTAATGTCTTGATTGAGTTTTGCAACTGGTTGGCCAAATATTTAGTTTGGAAGCATAGAGATGCTATGGAAGCGATCGATGACTTTACTTCCCACAATATCTGTGATTTTCTTTTCCTTTACAAGGCCATGTTGAATAGGTTTAAAGAATAGTCAGAAGAACGTGAGGCTCAAAGGCCAAAAGTTTGAAGTTTGTTTTGCATTTGTAATTTTCTCGTTGTTCAAACATTATGAGTTGTATGCCGAATAATCTCTCTTGTATCACTTGAATATTATCCTTTGATGAATGAATGTGATTTGGATTATTCCTGGTTTCTTAGTATTTTTGTGTATGTTAAGTAATTAATTCGAAAAATTCCCTGGAAAGTGAACGCATATCATTTTACATATTATGGTATGCATCCTTTTTTTCCCAAACACTTCATAACTCTAAAATTTTACCCTTTGCCACCTCCAGATTTAAGCTGACTATTCGACACTGCTACGAGACTCGTCATAACTTCCAAATGATGCTGGAACAGATCAAAGAGACCCAAAACACAATGAGGGTTGATATTGACGCACTTAAAGTAAAGATGGACCAACTGCTGGAAACCATGATGGCATTGGCCCATAAAGAAAATAATGTTGAAACCATAGCTAATGCCAGGAAGATTGCTGACAAAATAGGAACTTCTAGAGTCATTAAAACTCCTCCTCCTATCCACGTGGACCTGGATGAACATTCTTCATCTGCCTATCATGGCTCTGAAATGGGAATGGACGAGCAGTACGACGCTTTTTTCCAGCCTGCTCCTCCTCAACATAATGTGGGGGTTGTAGCTGACCCTTCCGCGGATAGACTATGCACTTTAGAAGAGAAGTTTAAGTCCTTGGAAGTCTAAAACACTCCAGGCTTGAATGTTGTTGATATGTGTCTAGTTCCCGAACTGGTAATACGAAAGAAGTTCAAAGTCCCAAACTTTGACAAATATAAAGGGATCAGCTGTCCAAGGACTCATCTGAGAGCATATTGTTGCAAGATGGTTGCTCATATTGACAATGACTTGCTCTTAATACACTATTTCTAAGACAGCCTCAGTGGGGCATCATTGGAATGGTACATGCAATTAGAGAAGGGACAAATTAGCACGTAGAGGGATCTTGCGGATGCATTTTCCAAGCATTATCACTACTATACTGACTTAGTGTCGAATTGCACCCAGCTGCAGGATATGGCTCAACGTAATAATGAGTCGTTCAAAGAGTATGCACAAAGATGGAGAGAGTTGGCAGCTCGTGTCTAACCACCACTATTGACGAAATAATTAACCTATATGTTTATGGAAACATTACAACCCCAATACTTGGATTGCATGCTTGGATCCAGTTTCCCTAACTTTGCTGAAATGGTGTTGGTGGGAGAAAGGATCGAGAGCCCGTTGAAAAAGAAGAAAGTTGCAGTTGTTGCAACGAACAAAGGTAGAAAGCCCTTTATGAAGAAGAGGGAAGAAGAAACTAATGCCATAATGAGGGGGCGAAGGGACAGAGCACCGGTGGAAATTCAACACCAACAAGTAGCTGCGGTCGCTCAAGCTCCCTATTAATAGCCTGCTCAACAACAGGTTTAATAACAACCCAATTATCAGAGGGTTCCTCCTCCATAATACCAAAATACTCCATCCCAGAGGCAGCAGAGGCCAAGACTTCCAAGAAGGCACATTGATCTGGTACCAATGTCATATGGGTAGATCTTGCTCAGCTAAACCAGAGTGGGCATTTAACATTGCGAGACTTACGCCCGATAACTTTTCCATACCCTCTCGGGTATGATGCCAACGCTATTGTGAATTTCACAAGGGGGCCCCTGGACATTCCATAGATAACTGCAATGCGTTCCATAATAAGGTGCAAGACTTGGTAGAATCTAAGTATCTTGCTTTCACACCTAGAGGTGTCAATGTTAAGAATAATCCATTACCTACACATGAAAATTCTTCAGTCAATGCTGTGGAGGAGAGCAATGGTTTGAGGCGGATTACGAATGTTGAAGATGTTCGTACTACAATGGCTATTATTGGAGAACAACTGAGGGAAAGTGGGATGATCCCCCAAGAAGAAGCGGAGAATTTGACTGGTGAAGTGGTCAAGGAACATTTACAGAGGTTCCTAGAGCAGGGGATAATACAGATAGAACATCGGGATCCGAGTGTGGCTGCCATTGAAATTCAATACGATGAGACAAAAGCTTATCCACCTAGGCGAGCTCGTCCAGCTCCAGTAGTTATATAATATGATGCATCAGAAGCCTTTTAACAAAGGCATGTTCGTCCAGTACCCGTAATTATGCAATATGATGAAGCTTATATCAATAGACAAATACAACACGGCCAGCGCCACTAGTGATTGAATACCCTGTCGATGTACCTGAGCCTAAGGTTTGTAAACAAGGGCCAAGAAAACTAGTGATCGAGTATGATCCATTCAAATGTGATGTTATGGTTGGGCCCAGTGGAATGACCCGTAGTGGTCGACTATTTGCTGCTAGACCAGTAGAAGCACCTGCTAAAGATAAAGGGAAGGCCGTCAACACGACAATTGAATTTACAAGTGTAGAGCCACCAGCAGAAGTGTTGTCTCCAAAATCAGCAGTTAAGCAGAAAGAAGCTGGGGAGTTTTTGAAAATTATCAAGAAGAGTGACTATAAAATAGTCGATCAATTGAATTAAACTCCTGCTAAGATTTTCATGCTTGCACTACTACTCAGCTCAGATGCACATGGGTTGTCATTGTTGAAGGTGTTGAGCATTGTGCATATCACTAAAGACACCACTGTAGCT
The DNA here is from genome assembly GCA_963859935.3 of Lathyrus sativus. NCBI lineage: Eukaryota > Viridiplantae > Streptophyta > Magnoliopsida > Fabales > Fabaceae > Lathyrus > Lathyrus sativus. Next base: position 618,498,098 of record OZ012739.1, on the reverse strand, counting down.
CAATTTGACGATGTGATAGCCAGTGTAACTACTGGAAATTTCCTTGGGTTCCATGACAATGATTTAACTTCAGAAAAAAGGAATCATAACAAAGCTCTCCACATCTCCGTCAGTTGTCAGGACACTTTGATATCACGAGTCTTGGTGGACACAGGTTCTTCTTTGAACGTGCTCCCCAAGATCACTTTGGAGAAGATGCCTGTAAGGGGAGTCAGTGTGAAACCAACTGCCTTGATAGTTGAAGGATTTGACGGTTCCAAACGAGCTGTGATAGGTGAGGTGGATCTACCGATAAAGATTGGGCCAACTTTCTTCGCCATTACTTTTCAAGTAATGGACATTTACCTATGATATAGTTCCTTGCTAGGAAGACCCTGGATTCATTCAGCAGGGGTTGTTACGTCTACTCTTCACCAAAAGATGAAGTTTGTCAGCAATGATAAGGTGGTCCTAATTGGAGGAGAGGAAGACATCCTGGTGAGTTGCTTAACGTCCTTCCGATACATCGAGGTTGAAGGGGAAATGGTAGAGACACATTTCCAGTCTTTTGAGGTGGTGAGCACTTGGGCAGTACAACGAGTTCCAGATGATCAAGGAACTAGATCGTCAAAGGCTTCGTATGAAGAGGCTAAAGCAGTTGTTGATGAAGGAAATGCCCAAGGATGGGGAAAAATGGTAGAGGTTGCTGAAAAGTTTGATAAATTTGGGTTGGGATACCATCCATTTTCCAGTACAGCAGCGATTACATACAACAAAGAGCAGGTCCCTCCTATGGGGGGGAATTTTCAAAAGTGTCGAACACAACTTTGATCATACAACAACTATGGTGATTGAAGATAAAGATGATGATGAAGAGATCTTTGCAAGTTGGATTCACCAAGCCAAGCCTGGTGAAGAACTCCAGAATTGGAAGACTATAGAAATGCACACATCATCATTTTGATAACGAACCTCACATGAATCTATTTCCACACACACATGCAGCAAGCACCCTATATAACCTACATTGTTCATACAGAAAAAGATCCAGAAAAATAAACCCATAGAGAATACACATAAACCCTAAAAGTTTCCTACGTAACCTTCCTTCAACCTCTCACAGAAAAGCTCTTTTTCCATTAAAATTCAGATTTTCACGTTGAAACTCTGATATAGGTGAGCTGAACCCCACATTATTTCCAAAAAAAACTCACGCACAGAGATCAAAGGAGAAGGAAGAAGAAAGGAAAATCAGCACAAAAAAAGATTCTTAATCGATTACCTGATGCAACCAGAAGTATTTTGGACGAAACCTTCTTGAGGTAGTCTCTGTAAACCTTGTCTTCTCTGCAAATTAAGGCCTTCTTGTTGAATCCTTTCTTATTGATACCCCTTGAGCGGCTTTCTTGCATGCACTTTTTTATGTACTTAATTTAATGAGGGTTTAGATTTAGGGAAGTCGTCGATCTGTTAGACTGATTGAGTTTTAGGGCGAGTCGAATCTAGATTTGGAAAGAAGCGAGAAAAACAGGCTGGGTTTGTTTAGGGAGTTCTTTGATTGGGGGTAAGGTCGACAAAGAGGACGGTGACGACCACTGTTAGCCATCGTCTTCTCCGGCCAAGGGTCGAGGGTTTGAGCTTTAGTGAGAGAGTGAAGTGTGGGAATGGATTTCATTTCCCCCTTCTCTTTGGTTTTACTTCAATGCATGGTGTGGTTAGTAGGTGGCGCGGTGAATAGATGAAACTTTTCCTCTCGGTGACAAGTGTCATCCGTTTTGGCTAGCCCCTTTGAATCTTGTGTCTTCTTTCCTGAGACTTTACCGTGCACCCAGTCTTTAGATCGGAGCCAAGTGTTGTTTATATCGATCCAACATGCCTGACTCGTTTTGGAGGTCAATTCAATTTGACCGGGGTCCACGGTAGACCCTCACCAAAGTTTGGGCTCATACAGATTATGAGCTTGGTATTGTTACTGATCGCACCCTTCATCTGTTGCATATTCTGGCCCAGTCAGTTTTGTATTTCTTTACTTGTTTGTTTTATTTTTATTTCTTGTTTTTTCTTTTAATTGTTTAATTAATAATCAAAATAAAAAATGTAAATGTAATGTTGATTGTTTGTATAAATTTTATTAATTATATATATAATTTATTAAAACAAAAATAAGTTTTTTATAATATTTTTTTTATTTGAGAACAGTTAAGTATTCTTTTTAATTAATTTTATTAAATGATTATATTTAGTTTAATTAATTAAGATTTCTTATTAGGTCTAAAACCCAAATTAGTGTTTTTTTTTAATTTTGGTTAATTTTCAAACTTAATCATCCTATTCATCAATTAATTTAACTATATAAGCTTAATTAGCTCTCTTAACTCTAAAAGTCAAAAAAATGTTTTTTAATCATTAATTCTTAATTTTTATCGATCGTTTCCTAATTAATTCTATTAACGTTTTTTTTATTTTTAATATTAATCAACTTTAATAGTTAATTTTATTAAAAATTAAAGTTTAATTTAATTAATTACTTAAGTTATTACTTATTTTTATTAATATCCAAAAACACTAATTTCTTGAATTACCTTTTAATATTAGTTAATTAGGTTATTAATTAGTTTTATATATCTAACTCACTTAACATGCTTAATATAATTGACCTATTTGCTCTTTTACCTTGTTCATGACTTGTTATGTGGTACTTATATTTTGTTCATGTATGTTTTACCATGCCCACAATTATATTCATGACATTCCATACTTGCTTATTCAATCCATATTTTCAAACTAATATCTTGATTCTCAAATCAAGCCATTTTCAAACACCTTGTAAGTTGATTATTTTCATGATCGCCATCAACCTTATAGCCTCCTCTTGGGCTTTGTACAACGATGCTTGTTACACACTTCACATTCATGTTTTGCTCGTATGAATGGTTTATACAAAATTAAAATCAACTCTTGCCAAAGAAACAAATAAACTTGATCCAACGTCAAGTGTTTTCAAAACAGATGCAATTAACCATTAATTTATCAAGCGTACTTGATCCACATATAAAGTTCCATTACCCTTTATAAGTCGAGTGTTTTTGCCTCGCCATCGACCTTACCTTATGCCACTATAACCTCCTTTCCATTAGTTCAACCTTAATCGTTTTCACACGCAAATTCAAACCTCGATCTACATCGAGTATTTTATCAAAGTAGACTTAACATACTTAACTGTATTTAAACACAATTTCAGTAAAAGATGAAAAGAGAGTTGGAATGGAGTCTTCGATTCCTATTCTCGGTTGTTTAGGGCCGAGGATCATTTCTTAAGTTCAAACAATTATCTTCGATTTATAAACTACTTTAACCATATCAAAACCCTTTCATAATTAAGGTTGAAAAAGGGAGAGAGTCGAATCTTCGATTCACTTTCCTAATCACTTGGGCACGATGAGTCTTTCTTAAGCTTTAAGCAATCATCATCCAATTAAATTACAAACACATTAATTCAACTTCTCGCCGCCGATCGATTAAATTTTTTTCTAAAATAACATTTTTTAGTCCCTTCTTCCACACATATAAACTAGTGCTTTAGACTCCTCTAGCGAGCAGACAAGCCAACGTTTAGCAGTTAGAATACGACTTAAACACTCGTTCATTAAATACACAAACTTTTTCCCGTAGTACCACGAACTACGATGCTCTAACTTTCCCATTCCACGAGGGAATACGTAGGCACAAAGGCCCCAATCCTTGGTGAGTACCCTATCTAAAATCGCCCATTTTCCCCTTAGAAGCGGATCTTTAGAAGATAACAAACAAGCGTAGCTAACTTTTCTCTCGAATCAAATCAAGAGGTTCCTGTTGAGTATAACGGACGTAAAGGGTGCTAATACCTTCCCTCTTGCATAGTCGACTCCCAAACCTAGAATTTGGTTGCAATGACCATGTTCTTACCTCTTTAAAAGTTTTATCGATATTTTCCTATTCCTTCCTCGGAATGAATAAAGTTTGGTGGCGACTTTATTCCGATGTTTTTTTTTCGCGTCCATCGCGAGGATCGTATTTTTTGAGGTACGAAAATATGACAACCTTTTTGTGATAATACTTATGTGTATGATTCTCCTTTTTCCCTTATGTCTATATTGAACACAAGACATACGTCGTTTCATCATTATCCAGTTCAATATTGGACTCTTATATATTTATCCTGTTACGTAGGATGAGCAAATTCCATCTAGGTCGCTCATGTCCTTTAGCATACTTTATTGAGTACCCATCAACTGTCTTTATGGTCATCCAGTTATGGAAAATATTTGATCAGAAATAAAGTACTCGACTCTACATCTAGGGTCCATAGTGGTTTCAGGTCGAAGGGTGATATACACCACTATCACCTTGAGAGTAACTTATGACTTTGTGTAACATTCTATGTAGTACTCTCATAGTGGGTCAATCTAGTATAAATATTACTCATAATATTCATACTTATGTTAATACTTGATAACTCCTTATCCATGGTCCATGAGATGTGATCATCAGTTTATTTACATAATAGTTTTAATGCTTTAAGGTTATCCCATTTCAAGTAAAGCTCGACTACGGATACTTTAAGAATAATGGTCTTATATTTGATGGAATCTCATGATTAAGTCACACATAATATTTCATTAAACGAACTAGCTATTCTAGGGACTTTATTATTTTTGAAAAATAAACATAATAAAGAAATGTCTTTTATTAAAAAATAATTCGATACAAGTACCAAAAGTATTGGCCTTTAGGGCTTACACCAAAAATATCCCACTAGCACTAGAGTCAATTAGGCATATCCCTAATACCCATAGATCTAGTATGGCTTTCATGCTTCTGCTATGCAAGAGGCTTTATTAATAGGTCAACAATATTTTCAAGTGTAGGTACTCTGCATATCTTTATATCTCCCTGATCTATTATCTCTCAAACGAGGTGATAACGTCTAAGTATGTGTTTGGATCATTGGTAAGATCTAGGCTCCTTAGCTTATGCAATCGCACCATTGTTATCACAATAGAAATTAATGGGATCCAAAATTCTAGGGACTATGCGAAGTTCAATAATGAACTTCTTGATCCAAACAATTTCCTTTGTTGCATTTGAGGTAGCAATGTGCTCGGCCTCGGTTGTAGAGTTAGTAATTGTTTCTTTCTTTGAACTTTTGCAACTCACAGTGCCACCATTTAAGAAGAACACATAACCAGATTGCAATCTGAAGTCGTCCTTGTCTGTCTGGAAGCTAGCGTCGGTGTATCTAATTACAACAAGCTCTTCCTGACCTCCATATACCAAGAATAAGTCTTTAGTCCTTCTGAAGTACTTAAGGATATTATTGACATCTAGCCGATGAGCATCACTAGGATCAAATTGGTACCTACTCGTTGCACTTAAAGCATACAATACATCTGGTAGAGTATATAACACGGAATACATGATAGATCATATTGCAGATGCATATGGAATCTTATTCATGCGATCCCTTTCTTTCTTAGTTGAAGGGGTTATGTTTTCTGATAGACACGAACCATGTTCCATAGGTATGAATCCTTTCTTGGAATCATGCCTATTATAAAGCGTCTCAAGACTTTGTCTATGTATGTACTCTAACTTAGGCCAAACAGTTTTTGTGATCTATCTTTGTAGATCCTGATTCCTAATATATAGGCTGCTTCACCAAGGTCCTTCATAGAAAAGCATTTCCTTAACCAAGTTTTCACTTGTTGCAAGATAGGGACATCATTTTTAATGACTAATATGTCATCTACATATAATACCAAGAAAATGATCATGCTTTAACTAACCTTCTTGTAGACACAAGACTCATCTTCATTCTTTATGAATCCATATTGTTTTACAGTTTCATCAAAACAAAGATTCCAACTTCTGGAAGCTTGCTTCAATCCATAGATTGATTGTTGTAACTTGTATATCTTTTGGGCTTCTTCTGGTATGCCAAATCCTTCAGGTTGTGTCATGTACACATCCTCAAGAAGATTCCCATTAAGGAAAGAAATCTTGACATCCATCTGCCATATTTCATAATCATGATATACATCGATAGCAAGTAAAATCCAAAAAATTTAAGCATTGCAACGAGTGAAAAGGTTTCGTCATAGTTTACCACATGAATATTTTTATAGCCTTTAACAACCCGTCTTGCCTTATAGGTATGTACCTTACCATACATGTCAGTCTTCTTTTTGAATACCCACTTGCATCCTATAGGATTAAATCCTACAAGAGGCTCCACCGAGGTCCAAACCTAGTTTTTGTACATGGAATCCATTTCAGATTTTATGGCTTCTAGACACTCTTCAGACTCAGGACCAGTTATGGCCTCTTGGTAGGTTACAGACTCTTCTTGATCCATGAGCAATACATCACCTTGATCAGTTACGAGATATCCATATCTCTCTGGTTGGTGACATATCCTGCTCGACCTACGTTGGTCTTATTCTACTTGAGTAGGTTGTTCTTCCACAACTACTTGTGATTCTTGATTTAATTCCTCCTTAGGTGTATCAATGCTTTTTTATTCTTGAATTTCTTTAAGATTTATTTTCCTCCAACTGATTCCTTTGGAAATAAAGTATTTTTCCCTCAAAAGGATTGTAGAAGTAATATCCTTTTGTTTCTTTAGGATACACCAGAAAAAAGTATTTTTTCAGATTTGGGCTCAAGCATAGTTGAAATTTTTCGTTTCACATAAACTTCACAACCTCAAATCTTCATGTAAGACATATGTGTTTTCTTACCACTCCATATCTCATATGGTGCCTTCTCAACCTTTTTGGATGGAACACAATTAAATGTGTAAGTTTCTGTCAGTAGTGCATGTCCCCAAAAGGAGTTTGGAAGATCGGCATGACTCATCATGGATCGGACCATGTCTAACAAGGTTCTATTTCTTCTCTCAAATACACCATTCCATTATGGTATTCCAGGAGGAGTGAGTTGGGATAGAATCCCACACCTTAAATATTCACCGCCTCGATCTGATCGAAGAGTTTTAATATTCTTACCTAGTTGGTTTTGTACTTCATTCTTGAATTTATTAAACTTTTCAAAGGACTCAGATTTGTATTTCATTAAATACACATAACCATATCTACTGAAATCATCAGTAAATGTGATGAAGTATTGAAAACCTTATTTGGCTTATATGTTAAGTGGTCCACATACATCAGTATCTATGAGGGCCAAAATATCATTAGCCCTTTCATATTTTCCTATGAGTGGGGACTTTTCATCTTTCCAATTAAACAAGATCTTTATGTTTCATATGATTCATAATCAAAAGAGTCCAAGAGTCCATCTTTATGGAGTTTGGAAATGTGTTTCTCATTTATGTGGCCTAATCGACAACGCCAAAGGTAAGTTGGATTTAACTCATTAGGTTTCATCTTTTTAGTATTAATGTTATAAGTAGGCATTTCAAGATAGATTACATAGAGTCCATTGGTCATTTGTGCAGTAGCTTAGAATATATTATTCAAATAAATGGAGCAACAATTGTTCTTTATTATGAATGAAAAACCAAACTTGTCCAAACAAGAAACAAAAATAATATTCCTGCTAATTGCAGGTACATAATAACAGTTCTCTAACTGAGTTATTAAACCACTAGGTAAAGCAATACATAAGTTCCTACGACTAAAGCATCAACCTTTGCTCCATTTCCAATTTGTAGGTCAACTTCACCTTTTTCCAAATCTTTACTCCTTTTTATCCCCTGTACGTTAGTACAAATGTGAAAACCACATCCAGTATCCAATACCCATGAGGGAGAAGTAGATAAATTTATTTCTATAACAAAAATACCTTAAGTTGAAGTTTCTACTCCATTCTTCTTATCTTCCAGGTACTTTGGGCAGTTTCTCTTCCAGTGTCCGACTTTACCGCAATAGAAGCAAGTGCCCTTCTTTGTTATGCCTCCATTAGGCTTTAAAGTAGGAGCAGTGTGTTTGTGTTTGACAACTTCCTTGCCTTTCCATTTACCACCCTTCTTGGTGGATATTTTTTTTAGTTTCTTTCCATTACTGACCATCAAAATGGACTTTCCATTTGACTTCAGATTCTGCTTAGCAGTTCTGGAAGACTTTTGTCCATATCATTCATGTTGAAATGAAGGACAAGTTGACTGAATCTCTCTGTCAATGATTGTAGGATCAAATCATTCGCAAACTCCTTTTTTAGGGGAAACCCCAATCTTTCAACATTCTCCACATACCCAATCATCTTGAGTACATGGGCACCTACTAGGGCTCCCTCAGCTAACTAGCCTTGAAAAATGACTTTTGAAACTTCAAATCTCTCATGCCTTTCCAGCTCTTGATAGAGCATCTTCCGGTGTTTGATCAAGTTTTGACATTGATAATGTCTCTGGGGAACACTTAGTCAAAATGACTTTGTCCTTGACTTCGATTAACTCTTCAAGCTTCTCTTTTGGGACTTTATACCCTAAAGAGATTTGAGCTAAATCATTTTTCTCTTGGTTATTTAGTCGAGGTACATGGTTAATATCGACGGAATGGAAGCATTTCAACAGTGAGTTTTCTGTGACGAAGTACATCATCAAGTTTTCATTGATGAACTTATATTATTTTCTTAAATACTTCACTACTATTGCTGATTTACCCTTTATCTCAACTTATTTTTCCCCTAACCCTAATAAAATCCTAAGGCATGTTATCAAAGCCACATATTTGACTTCATTATTTGAATAATGGCCATCGATTCTAAATTTGAACTTAGATGGAATCTCTATTGGTGAAACTATTAAGATTCCAATTCCAGTTCCATCCTTGTATCTATAGTTGTCAAAATACAATTTCTAAGGCTTTTCACCTATGTAGTTTTGTGTTACTTTGACAAACGAATGTTCGACAACAAAGTCTGCGATTATTTGACCTTTAATGGCTTTCAAAGGTGAATACCTTAATGAATACTCAGTAAGGGCCAATTTCCATTTCCCGATTCGACTATGCAAGATAGGTTTTGATAACATATGATTAATTATGTTGAAATATGAGTAAAGATAAACATCAAATGGCTTTATATATTACTTCAACTTAATACATAACAAGTACAAACAAAGACGTAGCTTTTCTATTGCATTATATCTAGTTTCAACATCATTCAAGATTCGACTAAGGTAATAAATGTCTCTTTCGACATCATTTTCATCTTCTTATGCTAGCTAGCTACCTATAGTAGAATCAGATGTTGATATGTATAACTTTATGACCTTGTTTCTAATAGGGGTAACAGAATATAAGGATTGGTCAAATATGCCTTGATTTCATCGAACGCCTTTTGGTTTTCGGTCTCCCATATGAAACTTTCCTCTTTCTCCAGTCAAAGCAATGTAGAGAATTCTCGTGTCATGCCATTTAGGTTAGAAATAAACCTCCTTAGGAAATTTAATTTTCCCAACAAAGATTGAAGTTGCTTCTTTGTTGATGGAGGCTTGGTGTTCAAGATTGCTTTGGTCTTGTTTTTGTTGATCTCAATGCCTTTCTTGTACACAACAAAACCTAAGAAACACCTACACAAACACAAAGAATATTTCAATGGATTCATCTTTAATCCATATTTCCAGATCCTTTCAAAGTATTGTCGAATGTAGTCTATATGACCATTTTTCAACGAGGACTTTATGACTATGTCGTTAATGTAAACTTGCATGAATGTATCAATGAAATCATGGAACATCGAATTCATAGCCCTTTGATAGGTTTCTCCAACATTTTTTAAACCAAAAGGAGTTACTACCCACTCGTGGTCCTTAAGGCCCCTGGGCATTGAAACGCCATTTTTGGTTCATTTTCTTTAGTGATGAATATTTTGTTATTACCTGAGTACCCATGAAGCATGCTTAGGTAATCAAAACCTGCAGCTGAGTCTACTAACATTTCTGCCACAGGCATCGGATATTCATCCTTAGGCGTGGAATTATTGAGATCCCTAAGATCTATTTAAGCCCCAAGGATCCATTTTTCTTAATAACATGTTCAATGTTAGCTAACCATTCGACATATCTGGTCGTTTTGATGAATTTGCTTCTGAGTAGCCTTTCGATTTCTTTCTTGATCTTGAACATTATCTCTGAGGCGAATATCCTTGTTAACTACTTCAATAGCTTTTTACCAAGTTGAATTGGTAGCCTTAGTTCCACCATATCTCGACTTAACCCTGGCATTTCGTTGTAATCCCATACAAAGCAATCTTTGAATTCTTTAAGCAAGTTGACCACTTGCTTTTTCAGGCATGGATCGACCTTAGCACTGATACATGTTGGCATTTTGATTGTTCCATATTGCAAATAAATCTCCTCCAGAGGATCTTGGGCTTAGATTTTCTTGGTCAAAATTGTTGGGTCTTTTTCAAGCCTCAGAGGCTCGTCGTCATAAATACAGTCGATCCTATGAATTTCTGAAGATTTTGTTTAGCCAAAATGGCCATCTTCATTTACTTCAAAATTTTTAACAATGGTGGCTTTAGTAACCATTTTTTTGTAAATTATCATCCTCTAAGGCTGCTCTCAACCTGTTTTCTGCCATATAGGCCAAAGTTTGAGCAAAGACACTCAAGTCAGCCATCATGATTAATGTCTATCGTCCACCTAGTTGGTGCGACGTCTCCTTCTTCCAAACTCGGGTCTCCCATCATCTCTTGATCCTAGATGAAACCATGAGTGGGTTGAAAGTTCATAAAATAAAGTGCATCCTTGTGTGGAGTGAATGTTGTTTCAGTTGAGTAGCATGGGGGAATCTTTGCCAGATTTATGTCAAAGTTCTTTTTACCAACATGTTTGACATCAGCCATGTAGTAACTCTAGTTCTCCTTGATGTTTTTTACTATTCCATCAGTACACCAAATAGATGATCTTTGGTGAAGGGTCGAAGGGACTGAACTAATGCCATGAATCCACTCTCGTACTAGCAACAAGTTATAGTTTGCTTTGGACAATGTCACCATGAAAAGAGTTGGCCTTGTTAAGGTTCCAACTGAAAGGCCTAGTTGAATTACACCCAAAATATGGCTTTTTTCCCTTCATAATTCGACAACACCATGTTGTGTGGGCGAAGGTATGTATCATACTTGTAACACCCCATTTTTCTAATTTATTTATTTAATTAAAATTGTATATATTTAATTATTTAAATCGAATTATATGTGCATTGGATGGTGTTGGATGTTTCGTATTAGTATTTGATGTTTTGGTTGTTGGCCGTAATTCTAGTTATTTAAATAAATAATTAGAATATAGGTATTTTATTTAATTTATTAGAATAAAATAAAGGATGATGCTTTTGTGTGAAAATAGAAAATAGTAGAGAATAAAAGAGAATATTAGTGGTATTTTTATTAAAATGAAATTAGAGATAAGAAAGGCATTTTAGTGAATAAAGGAATAAGTAAGGGCAAGGTTGAAAGTCACTAATTGAGGATGATTATGTTACTATTGAAAAGGTTAGTAAAGGGGTTTTGGGTTTTTTCTACATAAGTTTGGTGAAAAGAGGAAGAGGCAAAGGCTATGGCATATGAAGAACATCCATTGAAGGTGCTTTAAGGAGTTTTGTTGGAAAATCTAATGTAAGGGGATTACCCCTGATATTGGTGCTGATTGCATGATTGGTTTGAGGGAAATTCTTAATCCCATTAGGTATTTCTCAAATTTTTCCTTTTCGATGAATCAATGATGAACATGTCATAAAGAAATTGTATGATTATGTGTTGTGTTGTGTGATTTTCTTGCACTATTTTACCATGAAAATCATGTTTTCTTGTTGCTAAAATTGTTATGAAAGCGTGTTCACAGATTGTTGTGAATATGATGAACAAAACGTGATTAAATCCATAATTAATTGATGAAATTTCATGTTAATTGATGGATAATTGATGCTTTGATGTTAGATAACGTTTTCCCTATTGTTGTTGTTTAATTTGGGGTAAGGGGGAGAAAAATCATATTATGAGTTGAACTCCCATGGAAAAACATAGTTTTTCCTTCTGGTTCAGGGTGACGGGCGTCACCCTAATAACTCCTTGGTCGTTATAGCTTTGGAGGCGTTGACGGGCGTCAGCTACTTGACGGATAGACTATCATGGTCTCCAGGCGTATTTGGTTGGGACAATAATCATGTGGATGACGTGTGGGGTGACGTGTATAGCGACGAGCATCACCTAGGTGATGGGTAACCCGTCACGTGGCCAAAATGATTGTCATCCGCTCATTGGCTTGGAATTGAATGTTAATTCTGATTTTTGGTGTTGTGTTATGTTTAGGCTATTGTAGGCCACTATTTGGAAATATAAATGTTGTGTATAATGTTATCGTTGAATTAATTCACTTGTTTTGTATGGAGAACATTGTGGTACATATTGGTGATAATTACACGGTGATCATTTTTTCTAAGATTGCATGTTATGGTGAATCGTGCATCATGGTGTACCGACTTTTGTCCAGTTTTGGTGTGCTTTGGTCCTATGGTGGGGATTCAGGAGTGAGTAGTTGGTGTTGCACCCTAAATTTTGACCCCTTAGATCTTCATCATCGTTTTAGGGTCATCTGCATTTGATTATCTAACCTCAACATGTTTCAAGTTGGTCTTTGTTAAGATACAGGAATTAGGGTTCCATACAGCCGAGAATCGAGATTTCAAGAGTTTAATCAGTCAACGTATTGGATTGGTTCTCCATGAAATAAGTCTCAACATCATCAAATATACTCCAATGGATCAAGTATGAATCCAATTTGAGGTTGTCACCCAAAGGTTGAAGACAATACAATTCAGGATCCCCGATTAGGGTTTTCGATCAGGAAAAGTCAACTGTAGTTTGACCTTTGATTTAAAAGGTGTTCTAATGATGCAACCTTGGTCCATAAGGTTCATATGGCTTAGTGAAGTCCACTCAAGAAGTTTAAAAGTCTTGGAAGACCCGAAACATGAACAGCCGGCTCGATAGTCATCGATTGATTGTTCGGTTGACCGAAAAGTCAACTTTTCACTCATAAGGAATCTGACCTCAAGATGTGAATAAAAAATGTTCCTAATGACATATTGCATCTACCCATAAAATTTCATGACCATTAGATCAAGGATTGAGGAGTAATTGCAAAAGTCGGGAATTAGGGTTTTGAAAGGGGCAAGACCATAACTCCTTAACCACACATCCAATTGAGTTGGTTCAAAGCTCATCGGAAGGCTCTTGAAAAGTCCTACAAAAGTCCAAAATTAGTCCATGAGCAAAAAATGCATAGATTTGGAGTTATGACCAAATTCATTTCAAGAAGGGAAATAACTTTTAAAAAATTCTAAGTTATTTGGCCTTTTAGGCATGTTTTTCAGCAACTTTGAGAGGCCTTTTGACCTAGTTTCAATGGGAATTTGAAAATATCAAAAGCATGAAAGTTGTAGAGCTACATGAGGGCTTTCCAAAAAGTACTAGAACTCCTTAATATCCCTTGTGAGCTGAGAGTTATGGATCATGGAAGTTGGGGCTGCCACACTTGAAGTCACCATTCCAACTTTTTCTCAAATTCAAATTTCAACAACTTGGACCACCCTCAGCCGTTGGATCATGCTTCATTCTGATAATTAAAGGTTTAGATGAGTGAAAATGCAGGAGAAATGACAGAAATTGAAAGAAGGAGCAAGTTGCAATATAATATTCAAAGAAATCCAAGTGAAGAAAGAGAAACTTTATGGCTCCAAACTGTAGCAGCTGTGACATCTGCACTCTATGCTCTATTCAGTCACCTCACACACCTCATTCCACTTGAGTTCTTGCTTGCATTGAGCCAAGAGCATGATGGATGAAGATACATCAAGATTTTGTGGAAGATTTTCTCCAAGTTTCCCTCCAAAGGCCAAATCACCAAGTCTACCGTCACCCTCACTCTCCCTATAAATAGAGGCCTTCTATATGTTGTTAAAGACACCAGAGCACTCTTAGAACCAAGAGGAAATCACAACTCTAATTCATTTCTCACTTACCTTATTTTTTCAAAATCTCAAGTTTACCAAAAATTTGTCTTGAGCAGTTGGCTATCCAAACTCATTTCCACACATTCCAAACCACCAAAACCATCTGCACAATCCATAAATGTTGTGTAGAAGGTGTTCATACTCCTAAATCACTCAAAAACACCATTCTCCCAAAAGTCAACCCTCAAACCAAGCAAGTTTGACCATATGCTCAAAATCTGCCAAACCACTAACCATAGCTGTTTTCCTCATCCTAACCATCCACACACCCTTGATATATGATGTAGCAACTGTCCAAGACATAAAACAACATAATCCTCATTTATTTTGAGTTTTGTCACAAGTTTCTTCAAGCACAAGGAAGTTGTTTTCATCAAATTCTGGTTGGACAGCAGCTGAAGCATTTTCAAGGTATTCCATACTACAACAAGTTGGTGTAAAGGTCTACAACAGGTTGGTGGTTATCATCTTTTTCATTTTCTGTCATAAGCATTTCTTGTCATGATTGGTGTTCAAGTGAAAAATGAGTTCATATGAAATCTGCCAGTTTTGTTCTTACCAACTGTTTTGAGTATGTGGTTAACTTTGGATTGCCATTGCTTTGATATGGTTGTGCCTTGATGATAGTGTCATGCTGTTTCATTTCTGTCAGGAGATATTGATGATTGTTATCACATAACCTGTACCTTGCATGATCAAGCCTGCTTTCCATTTTTAAAACAGCTATGCATGTTCTAACAGCATACCAAATTCTGTTCTAGGTTGTTTCCTATTGATCTTTGGGCATAAACTCATACAGTTATCATATTTTAAACTTGTGTGTAATGCATAATTGCCTTGACATACCATGACTTACCCAACTGCATCACTAGCTGCTTCTTGTTCAAACAATTTTTACACTTTTGCAAACAGCATGTCATTTTCTGTTTTGATTGATTTATGTCTAATCTTTGAGCATGAACCCCTTAGTTAACATGATTAGGATATGTATGTGATATTTTTCATGAGTTGAAGCTACTCATTTTTGAACTGTGCCAATTGCATCTCATTCTGTCATGACCCTCCTACTGCATCAGCAGTTGGTCCCTTGTTTCAGCTACTTTGTATCTTCAATTGTGTTTGCCACAACATATCAGATTTGGTTTGAAGATGTTTCTAATTGATCTTTGGGTCTAGACTCATTAGTTATCATGTTTTAAACTTGTGTGTTATGTTTAACTGCCTTGAATATGCCATGACCTATCTTGTTGCATAATCAGTTTGTCTTGCATTTTCTAGCTGCCAATATGCCAAATGCCGTTTTGAGTGATGTGTGACTGAATTTTGTGCATGAAAGTTTCTGTTAGCAATATATGTGATGTATGTGTGTTGATTACATGACATAAATCCCCTCATTTTGGACTGTACCTTTCAACTTGCTTTCAAAACAGCTTTTTTACAAAACCACAGCTACATCACATACCACTTTTGCTGTTTGAAGCTTTTCTATTTGATCTATGAGCATGAGAGCATCAATTAACATGTTTAGAATTTGTAGGCTATGTGTGTATGAATTAAACCTCACTTGAACTTTGACAGCTTGCTCACATTCATGCTATAATTACAGCCAACGAACCATTTTCATTTCTGCTTGATTTATGACTGATCCATAAACATGAAATCATCTGTTATCATGATTGTGATGTGTGTGTATCATTTACATGACCTGAAACCACTCATTTTTGAACTGAACCAACTTGCATCATCATCTTGCTGTCAAAACAGTCTTTGCAATTTCACAACTGCACACAACATACCTTTTTCATGTTTGAGGCATTTTTTAGTGATTCATGAACATAATATCATCTGTCAGCATGATTAAAATGTGTAGGATATGTGTGTATGTGAACTGAACCTATTCACTTGAACCATGACAGCTTGCATTTCATTTTCCATAATTGCAAACAATGAGTCATTTTCTGTTCTGCTTGAATTATGACTGATATTAAAGTGTTGAATCATCTGTTGACATGTTTATAGCTTGTATGAATTGATTGTTTGATCTGAAGCTGCTTTATTCTGCCATGAAGTTCATTATGCATTTCAATTACCATGCTTGCCATAAGCAAATCACTTTTCTGTTTTGTTTGTTCTATGATCAATCTTGGATTGTAGAATCATCTGTCAACTTGTTTATAGTTGGTGTGTGATACTTGTTTGATCTGAACCTGTTCAATTCATGCCTTGACTTCCATTATGCACTTCAAAAATCCATTTGCCACTCGCCATCGTGTTTTTAGTTGAGAGTATTATTTCACAAATTGGTTGATACCACTGCATTCCTTATCAAAAATCAAGCATGTTTGACTTAAATTTCACTTAAATTGGTTGAGTTTTGGCACAGTTTGATGGAAAACGCATTTCACTTGTATTTTGCCTTGCCCTGGCCCAGAAATATTGCAAAGGGATGCCTTTTGTATTATTTGGGGTGGCTAAATACTTGGATGTATCGCCACCCCAGTGGTTGTCTCATGCGCCCCTTATGCCTTTCATGCCATGTTACCTGGGTTCGATCCTCAGTGATGACCCTTTTTGCTATTTTATTTTAATTACCTTGTTTTTATTATTTTCTTCTTCTTTTCCATCCATGTAACGTGCGCGCCTAGTGCTTAAGTGGTAATGCCTTGTGTTTGTAAGCATGAGGGCCTGAGTTCAACTCTTGTCATGGCCCTTCTTTCATATTTATCACTTGTTATTTCTATTTTCTTCATGAAAAATCAATATTTCATAATTTGCTCATTTTTCATTATTTTCAATCCATTCTTTTTGCAAAATGTTTATACTATTGTCTATTTTCATTTAATGAAAGAATATTTCAATTTTTTTCATGTTCATAATGCCTTTTGCATACTTGAAAGTTGGTTCATTTTTAGGGTCGTCACCTTGTATCTTGTTAAACTTCTTTTGAACTATGCTTAGTTGATCTTGTAAGATTTGATTGTGATTGATTCCTTCGTGTTTGTTAACATGTTAAGGCTTTGTTTCTCATTGGTTGTTGTTTCCTTCCTAAAATCTTGAGCTTAAACTGTTGTAACATTCCTTGCATGCTTGCTTATCATCAATGCTTAAAGTTGTTACATTTGATACACCTTGAGTTTATAACATGCTTATCTTAAGTTGTGACTTACTTGCATGATTGTTGCTTCCATATTTGTTAACATGTATCCCTTGGGTTGTTACCTTTATCTTTGTAAAGATACATCATTCTTGATTGTAACCGTTTATCTCAATCTAATCCACGCTTATTGTGATATGCATGCTTGCTTGGTTGTAACCATGCCCCTTGTTTTCATCATACTTGATTGTTCATATTGCTTTGATAAATATTTCTTCCCCAAGTGATGGAACTCTTTAGTTCGCATCCAAGTTGCCTCCCCTCTCTCCTTCCAAAGGAAAAGTCTCTCCATTGACCCCTGTGTCATGGATAGCTCATTACCCACTCCTTTGACTTTGTAAAGCCATCTTGAACCTTAGTATAAACCATTAGACTTTTCTCTAAGTCTAAAAGACCCACCTTTACTAGGAGTGTTCTTCAACTAGAACCCTAGGATAGAGCTTGTAAACTCTATGTAAGAATCATAGTAATAATTACTTATCCCCTCTTGAGTGTTACAACGTAGATCTAGAGAGTTTCGTTGAACTCTATACAAACATGGAAATGTTTTTTCCCCTTAAAACTTGATCATAATCAAGTGTTTTTCAACCCTTGTGAGGTGAACTACGATTGCTCTGATTCTATCCTAGTTAGGATACGTAGGCAGAGGACGCGATGTCTTTGCGAGCAAACTTAGAAACTATCTTTAGGTTTTAACCTTCACCTTTTACCCAATCCCAATCCATAGCAAACATTTAGCAAACTTAGAATGCAAACAAACAAAAGGTTCCTGTAGAGTACTACAGATGTTTAGGACGTGAAATACCTACCCTATGCATAACCAACCCCCGATCCCCGAATCTCTTAACATTGTTGTTACATTGCGCAAAAGGTTCTTTCTTTATTTAGACCTTTCCTTTGGATAAATTAAAATCCGGTTGTGAATTCTAAGAATTAAAGATTCAAGTTTATTCAATAGCTTGGTATCACGATTCTCACCGTAACAGTTGGTCCCATATGGAAATTGCTGAAGTGTTACCTATGGGATGATGGTGATGATAACCATTTTGGTGTGCTCTAGTCCTATGGTAGGGATTCAGAAGCAAGATGAACATGTATTATCCATAATAGTACCACATGCATTGTTGAGTCATGGTGTCGAGTACATTTGCATTCATTTGCATACATATGAAATGATTATTTTGATATTGTTGAGTCAGAATGCTTTGGTGAAGTATGCGATTGAATTGTGTTGAATAATTGTTGATGTTTGTTTAGGCTACCCTTGCATACTTTTGTATAATATATATTATGAGCGTATTCTAACCCATTTGTTGGTTGTATGGTTATGTGCTCCATTGGGGATACAAACGAGCAGGTAAACGAGTAGCTTATTAAAGGCTGAAGAATGGCGTTGAGGTTGTTCTTATTTCTTTTATGTTTTTATGCGATGTTTTAGATTTCGTTGCTCTGATTTGTAACAGCGGGCATGTAAACATTTTGTTTACTCTTTTTTCTATTGTTTCGATGTTGTTATGTTGAAGGCAATTTTTGTGACCATGTTGACGATATGAGATATATTTGTTTGTTGTATTATTTTAAATTGATTATTTCGCTACGATAAGCCTATGTAAAGACAAGTATGTGATGATAGGTTTTTAATCTAATGCATGTTTTATATAACCCGTGTTACGTAGCAAGTTTTGTTGTATTTGAGTGACACCCTATATGTATAGTTGTTTTATCTTTTGCATTATTCTGCATTTTAGGGTTTAAGTTGTTACAATACTCCCTATCTTCTTCAATAAGGAATGGGGCATTAGGTTTACCGCCACTCCTCCATCGACAAACACTTTATTTACTCCAATGTTGTCTTCCTTTGCCCTAATAAATAAAGGCTTAAGGTGATACACCATGTGTAACCCGGTGAACTGACTTTAAACAATGTTGCGGATAGCAAGAGTCGCCACCGACTTTTATTTTATCCATAAGGAAAGGTTATAAAAGAACAGGAAAGACCTTAGAGAATATTTTGGGTCCGGGGGGTAGGTTATGAAAAGGGAAGGTATTAGCATCCTTTTCATCCATGGTTATCCATGGGCTCTTAGGTACTTAAGCTCACTTTTGAATTGTTTTGAAATTGTAGTGTGTGAATAGAAAATTTTCAGAATAGTTAATAAATAATCCATGTAAGGATGTGTTAAGAACTTGTTTGAAAACTTGTTGAAAATTTGTTTAAGTGCGAAACAATTTTGAAGTGAGCAAGCACCTAGGAGTAACCTACCCTAATGTTTAAAGGTCTTTCTTATTCTTCATTCTTTCCTTTAGTAAGACTATCCCTACTATAATGGAGTAGGTAGTCCTTACTTTGGATGTTAAGGGACATGTGAGGGACAATTTGACTTTGAAGGCCATTGTGGGATGTAATAAGCACATATAAGGGACCATCATCATTTTTCGAAAGGGACTCGATTCGTAAAGGCAACCATAAGGGACTTTGATGATTTTTCTATTTGAGGGACTTGCTTTATACACCCCACTTAACCATTATTCGTAGGCAACTTGAGGGATATCCTTAGGAAGTGAGACGGCGATTAAAATCGACTTACGTGTGTGACGTGTTTATTTTAATTATCTTTATTTAAAAGTGATCTAAATTTATTTTAATATTACATACATGTTGTTACACTCCCTAATTACTAACCATAATAATAATTAAATAATTAAACAACTTTACATCCAAGAAACAATTACAAAATAATAAGCAAAATAATTAAATAGCAAAGATAAATAAAATATAAATAAGCAATAATAAATAATAAAGGGGGTTAATTCTAAGTTTACTCGGCAAGACATCGCATCTTGTGCCTACGTATCCTTACGGGAGTGGAATCAGAGTAATCGTAGTTCCCCTCAATAGGGAGGTTAGAAACTTCTTGACTGTGGTCAAGGTCTCAAGGGGAATAAACGCATCTTAAGGACACGCTTACGTGGAGTGTAGAAACTCCAAATCTCTACGTTGAAATGTTAAGTTGTAATTAGGGTTAAATTAGGGATTCCACGGCGGGAAACCCTAAAATGAGCGCGGCGGCTCTTTGACCTAATGCTAAGGGTAAAATTGTAATTTTGCCTGCGGCGAGGCATTTGTGAAAATTAGGGTTTGTAGTTTGTAGTTTTGAGGATTTGAAATTGAATGTATGAAGTTTTACGGACTATTGGCGCGGCGGCCAAACAGTTAGACCTAACCTTCGGATGTGTGCAATGTGACAGAAATAATAGTAAACGCGTGAGATAATTGAATCATGCAAACAGAGAGATAATGTCATAATTTAAACCATGCAAGCAGAAATTTAAAGGCAGAATTTAAAGAGCGATTGTTAAGTTCGCGAGGTTACATGAGAGGAGCAGATACAATATGATAATGAAATTTGAATTGAACAATAATAAAATAAAATAAATAACGGTTCTAGTTATTATTTTAAAAAAAAGATTTTAGTTATTATTTTAAATTTATCTAAAAAAAAGTTTTTCTTAAAAATAATAGGTTTTCATATTAATTTGGAAAAGATGTTAATGTTATTTATTTTAAAAAACAGATTTTTATATTATAACAAATTTTAATAAATTAATGATAACAATAATAATAATAATGGTAATAATAATGATAATAATGATAATAATAATAAATAATAATAATAATAATAATAATAATAATAATAATAATAATAATAATAATAACAGTAATAATAAAGCAATAATGAATTTTAAATGTGCCAAATAACCCAACAATGTTGCTAACGCAGAAATGCGCTCATCGCAACCAGATCTAAATCGGACGAAACAAAATTTATCGCAAAGAAAAAGAAATTAAGCAAAAAATAGTATTATTGCTCACACAAAAATGCGATCATCGCAACCAGATCGAACTAACACAAACGTCACGCGTCATGCACACAAATGTGCAAACATCGTATCGACATAATTCGATCAAAAATCTTATATATATAAACTCTAACAATTTAAAAATTATATATATATAAACGTAACAGTAATAGATAAAGAAAAAGAAATAACGGTAATAGATGAAGAAAAAGAAATAACGGTAAAAGATGAAGAAAAAGAAACAACAGTAATAGATGAAGGAAAAGAAATAACGGTAAACGATGAAGAAAAAGAAACAATAGTAATGGATGAAGAAGAAAACTAAATAACGGCAAACGGCACTCACTCCTCTTAGGTTTTTTCATTCTCTCCTGTTTTTCCAACAAGGCAACACATGTATATATAGGGAACAAATTAGTGTTAACACCAAATTGTCAATAATGTCCCTAAAGCCCATTTTAAAGCCCAAACTAAATAATTAGTTAAGAAAAAATAAAATTTAAATAATTTAAAATAATTAAAATAAACTTAAAATAAAAACTAATAATCCTATTGATTCCTAAAATAAAAAATATTATAAAAAGAACAAAATTTTTTTCAATATTTTTTATTTTATGATTTTTTGGATATTTTTATGAATAATTTAGAAAAAAGTGAAAAAAATAATATTTTAAAAAATGATTTAATTAAAATACGAAAATAATAATTAAATAATAATAAAAAACTATTTTTGTTATTTTTTTAATGAAAGATAGAAAAATTTAGAGTAAAAATAATAAAAAACAAAAAAAAGTGACAAAGGTGAGATTCGAACTCTCAACCTCTCACACTCATAACTCCTTACACATGTCCTCCTGCCAATTGTGCCATTTTTACTTTTTAGAAAAAAAATGCATGCCATATGATATTTACCTGCAAAAAGTCAAACGACTACACAAATTTGTTAGTAATTGATTAAATGCAATGAAATGCGACGACAAATCTTAGGGCAAAATTTGGGGTATTACAGTTATTATGATAATATTTCTCACCCAACCTCTCTTTGATGTTGGCAAAAAAAATCATGAAGTTTGACTTTGGTTTGACCACAGTTGACCTCAGTTTGACCTTTTAACTGCATTGACTGCTTTTGACTTATCTGATCATCTGACTGAGCAAACTTTTGAGAAAAGTCTTGAAACTTGACATGGGGGTTCTTATACACATATAAGATGTTATGAAGCTCACTTGAAGTCTTGGAAGTCCATTTAGCCTGATTAAAGTCAAAACCCTAGTTTTGGATGCACTGCTTAGGAGGTGCATTGTCTGAGGGAATTGTCAACTCTTCTGACCAATTATGAATTTTGTGAACCTTGTGAACCTTCTTGGAACACAAGGTCTTGTATTGTGAGGGCAAATTTTGGGGTGCAACAGCTGCCCCTGTTCAATTTTCTGAAACCTGAGGGGTTAGATTGGTATATTTGCCAGTCGTAACCTGGAAGGTTGAAGGGGATTGAACACAAAAGCCCAAAAATTTGCACTCACCAGTGCATGGAGTGATATTGATGGTTGGTTGAACATGATTGAGTGGGCTTAAAGATGCCACTAGGGGAAAGTTCTTCAGTAGTATAATGAGAACTGTCAGGAGTCTGGAGTAATACTGATGTAACAGCATGTCTTCATGAGGATAGAGCAATCAATAATGATAACCCTAAAGCAGTCTTGAAGTGATAAATCTGACCTCAGGAGGATAGAGCAATCAATAGCTCTAAAGCAGTCTTGAAGTAATAATGGCTTCAGGAGGATAGAGCAATCAATAGCTCTAAAGCAGTCTTGAAGTAATAGAATGGCTTCAGTAGGATATAGCAATCAACAGCTCTAAAGCAGTCTTGTGATATGTCTTCAGGAGGATAGAGCAATCAATAGCTCTAAAGCAGTCTTGAAGTAATGATTTCAGGAGGATAAAGCAATGGATAGCTCTAAAGCAGTCTTGAAATAATAATGTAATTTCAGGAGGATAGAGCAATGGATAACTCTAAATCAGTCTTGAAATAATTAGATGGCTTCAGGAGGATAGAGCAATGAATAGCTCTAAAGCAGTCTTGAAGTAGTAATATGACCTCATGAGGATAGAGCAATGAATATCTCTAAAGCAGTCTTGAAGTAATAGGATGATTTCAGGAGGATAGAGCAATCAGTAGCTCTAAAGCAGTCTTGAAGTCATGAGAGGCTATCAGGAGGATAAAATAACCCTGAGGTTACAATAAAGCAGTCCCAAAGTAATAAGAAGCTCATCAGGAGGATAAAGTAACCCTGAGGTTACAATAAAGCAGTCCCAAAGATCATAAGATTGTTTGTTGGATAATTAACCTGAAAACAAGGTAGCATTCTGTATAACAACATTAGTTTATGCTTTATGTATGCATGTATGACATGATGCACTTAGGTAATGTACTATAGACATATATGTTATGGTATGATGTAAATGATGTACGTATGCTATGACACTGCTGGAAGTGTCTGGATATCCTTGTATAACAACTGCTGGCCAAGGAAAATAAATCCCGATTCGTTGTTGAAGAATATATAACCCTCCGTCTGCTGGGGATAACAAGGTATAGATAACCTCCCGTTGTTGGGGATAGTAGGGTATAGATAACCTTCATTTTCGTTTGATAGTAGGATAAGTATAACATCCCGTCTTCGTTCATCGTGCCCTTATTGGAAAGTAATTTCCCGTATATCCGTATGAGGATAAAAGAGATGGATATAAATTCCAGGGGAGATTAGACTTTGTGAAAATGGATTAGTCCTACTGATGGTTTGTAACTGTCTTGTAAAGATGAACCGGCGAAGCTTCGTTGAAATCCTTCCCTCGTTCGTCCTTAGTAAATACTATTACTGCATTTTCATGCATTTCTGGTAAACATCAATCATATTAAAAGCATACATGCGTTTCTGGTAAACATCAATCATATTCAAAGGCATACATACATTCAAACACAACCAATGGACGTTTCGCTTATGTAAATAGGGTAAAAGTGAATCTGGATTCAAAAGATGGAATTTATTTATATCAAAAGTGACCCATACACGGGTAAGTTTGTACAAGGAGACATAAACCCTAGTAAGAGAATTTTGTCATGAAGTTTTACAAAAAGAATCAGCTATGTGGGAAATAATCCTATTGAGTTTCAATTCTACTATTGCCACTCAAGTATCTCATCTTCTTGCTGTTGAGACGGAAACGATTGGATTGAGCTTTATCTGTTTGAGCTTGAGTAAGTAGTACAACTGGTTGCAGTTTCATGAGTGATCCAAACGAGACATAGTCATACGCTTTAATCCCTAACTTTTGCCTGGATTGCCCTTTCAGGTTTTCAATCCACCGGGATACCCTTTTTTGCCCAAGCCGCCTTTTCAGGTTTTCGACTTGCTGGGTGTACATCTTTTTATATATATATCCCTAATTTTTGCCCAAACCCTTTTGGTTTGCCGGGATGCCCTTATTTTTGCCTAGGCCTGTCAACCTAGAGGGTCTCTTTTTATGCGTAGTATTTTTTAACTATGTCTGCGTTTACAGGTTGTGGGAAGTCTTCACCATCCATTGTAGTCAGTATCATGGCACCTCCTGAGAACATTGTCTTGACTACAAATGGTCCCTCATATGTTGGAGTCCACTTGCCCCTAGGATCACCCTGTGGTAATATGATACGCTTGATTACCAAGTCACCAGCCTGATATACCTTTGGCTTAACCTTCTTGTTAAAAGCTTTGATCATCCGTTTCTGGTACATCTGGCCATGACAAACTGCTGCTAACCTTTTCTCATCAATCAAATTTATCTGGTCAAGTCGAGTCTGAATCCACTCATCTTCATCCAAGCCTGCATCCTTCATAATTCTCAAGGAACTGAATCTTCATATCAATAGCAACTTGCATACCCATGATACATGCCTCATACTCAGCCATGTTATTGGTACAATAGAAACAAAGTCTGGCAGTAATCGGGGTATGACAACCTTCAGGGGAACTAATCACAACACCAACACCATTACCATGTGCATTGGAGGCACCATCAAAAACCATAGTCCATCGGGATCCTTGTTCAGGTCCGTCATATTGTCCAGGTTCTTTGGTAACAGACATAATGTCTTCATCAGGGAACTCAAAATTCATTGACTGGTAATCATCTACTGCTTGATGAGCCAAATGATCAGCAACAACACTCCCCTTAATGGCCTTCTGAGTGGTATACTGTATATCATATTCCGTCAAGATCATTTGCCATCTTGCAATTCTTCCGGAGAGAGCAGGTTTCTCAAATATGTACTTGATTGGATCCATCTTCGAAATCAACAAGGTAGTATGGGTCAACATATACTGTCTTAGTCGGCGAGCAGCCCATGCCAAAGCGCAGCAAGTTTTCTCGAGCAGTGAGTATCTTGTTTCACAGTCGGTAAACTTTTTGCTAAGGTAGTATATTGCCTGCTCTTTTCGACCAGACTCGTCATGTTGCCCCAATACACACCCCATTGAGTTGTCTAATACTGTTAAATACATAATCAAGGGTCTTCCATCAACTGGTGGCATTAAAATTGGAGGTTCTAGCAAATATCTCTTGATTTCATCAAAGGCAGTCTGGCACTCATCATTCCATTCCATCACCTGATCTTTCCTCAACAACTTGAAGATTGGCTCACAGATGGTAGTTAATTGGGAAATAAATCTTGCAATGTAGTTCAATCGTCCCAAGAAACCTCTAACCTCCTTCTCAGTACGGGGAGCTGGCATCTCTCGTATAGCTTTCACTTTTGCAGGATCCACTTCAATACCTTTTCCACTGACAATGAAACCCAAGAGCTTTCCAGATCTAACTCCAAAAGTACACTTGTTTGGATTTAATCTCAACCTGTATTTCTTCAACCTCTCAAACAACTTGTGCAGATGATCAAGATGTTGTTCTTCATTCTGAGACCTGGCTATCATATCATCCACATATACCTCTATCTCATGATGAATCATATCATGAAACAAAGCCACCATAGCACGCTGATATGTTGCCCCTGCATTCTTCAAACCAAATGGCATTACCTTATAGCAAAAGGTGCCCCACTGTGTCACAAATGTAGTCTTCTCCATATCTTCAGGTGCCATCTTGATTTGATTGTAACCAGAGAAACCATCCATAAAAGAGAATACCTTATGCTGAGCAGTGTTGTCTACCAGAATATCAATATGAGGAAGTGGAAAGTCATCTTTAGGGCTAGCCTTGTTCAGATCTCTGTAGTCTACACACATACGTACCTTACCATCTTTCTTAGGAACTGGTACCACATTTGCAACCCACTGAGGATAAGAAGTTACGGCCAAGAACCCTGCATTGAATTGTTTCATTACCTCTGCTTTGATCTTTTCTGACATTTCAGGACGCATACGACGAACCTTCTACTTCTTTGGACGACAATCTTCTTTCACTGGCAAACGGTGAACCACAATGTCTGTATCCAACCCTGGCATATCTTCATAAGACCAAGCAAAGATCTCCACATAGTCACATAGCATCTGAATCAACCTGCTCTTGACACTGTCCTCTAAATCAGCCCCTATCTTGACCTCTTTTCTGTTTTCTTCAGTTCCCAGATTCACAACTTCGACTGGCTCTTCATGTGGCTGTATAGCTTTCTCTTCTTGTTGTAACAACCTAGCAAGCTCTACAGGTATTTCACAATCGTCCTCGTTTCCGTCTTCAGTTTGATAGATCGGATTCTCGAAATTGTAATTGGCAATAGTAGAACTGTTATCAACTGGATCCAGAGTGGATGAGGATCTGCATTTTAGTGACGTGGGTGTGTGTAAGAACACATAGCTGATAAAGCAAAAATAAAAGAAAAAGAAAGACAAGGAACACAATATTTACGAAAACGAAACGTCCACTGATTTTATTGAATGAAGTATGCAAATGAAATGACAACCCGTAACAAGCACACCATTGTGCCCCGGGTAAGGCACATGGCTTGAAAGTTTTAATTGTTCCAGAAATTACAAATTTAAAAACATAACACAGTAATAGTATTTACTCCTGACTAAAGGAGATAGGGATAACATCTTCAGCTTTCCAATTATTGAGTCCAGCACCCACAGTAGGAAAAATCCATGCCTCCAAGTTGTAGTCTTCATCTTGATCTCCCACAGCATTGATAACCCCTTGATTGGTGATACGAACAGCACGAGCACGACGAACAGCCTTCTGGGACTCTTCTTCCACCACAGCTTTTGCATCATTGAGGGAGGCCATTGCCATTGTTGGAGGGTTTCTGATGACCACAGGAACCTTCTTCACAGCAGGAGGAGTCACACAATCCTTAACAGCCCAGGGAACCACTTCAAATGACTGACATGGAGTTTCAATGTATTCACCTTCTACTTCCAGATACTTGAAAGTGTTTACATGGCTGACAAAGTATTCTTCCTCTCCAAAGACAGTAACAACTTTTCCATTCACCGGATATCTCAACTTTTGATGTAATGTGGAGGTCACAGCACCTGCCCCATGGATCCAGGGACGACCAAGCAGACATGAGTACGAAGGACGAATATCCATCACATAGAATGTAGCGGTAAACACCTGAGAGCCAACCTTGATTGGAAGATCAATTTCCCCATGCACTACTCTTCTAGAACCATCAAAAGCCTTTACCACAATATTACTGGGCTTCAATACCGTATCTTTAGGACTCAGCTTGTTCAGGACTTCCTTAGGCAACACATTCAGAGAGGAACCATTGTCTATCAGCACATGAGACAGGGTAGTGCCCCTGCATTCAATTGAAATATGCAAGGCCCTGTTATGATCCCTCTTGGCAGGGGTCAAGTCAGCATCAGAAAATCCTAACCCGTTGTCATAGGTCAGGTGAGCAACACAATTCTCAAACTGGTCCACAGAAATTGCACTGGGTACATGAGCCATCTTTAGAAACTTGATCAATGACTTGGCATGAGCCTCAGAACATAATAACAGGGAGAGCATAGAAATCTTTGAGGGAGTATGCCCCAGCTGATCAACAATATCATAATCACTCTTGCGAATGATTTTCAATACTTCTTCCATCTGCTTAGAGAGGTCGTCAGCAGCTGGCACATCAGTAGATACAGGCTCAATAACAGGACCCTTGCCCCGAGCATCAGTGGTGGAAGTAACAGCAGGAGTAACTGCACTCTTAGAAGCAACTGGAGGAGAGAAGACTCTTCCACTACGAGTGATCTTGCTAGATCCAGCAATATTATCAATGTCAACAGGCATATCAGGTAAAGGCTCCTGCTTGACACCATGGATGTAAACATCAGACCCATAGTGCCAAGGCACAGCTTTGTCAGATGTATAAGGAATAGGACCAGGAGTGGTAATGATCAGAGGAGCTACTCTGGCTTCAGCGACAACTTTCACAGGACCTTCAGCAGTAATCTTGATTGGGCCCTGATGAGTGATTTTAATGGGACCCTTTGAAGTGATTCTTAGTGGTACTTTGTCAACCATGTTGTTGCACCCCAAAATTTGACCAACATTTATTCATTCATGGAGTATTTGAAAGTTGATACCTTCATCAAAAAGTTCAAGAGGTCCTCAGAGGAGTTGGTTGAAACCAGGGTTGTGTGCTTCACAGTTTGAAAGTTGTGGGTGCTCCTCAGATGATTCTGAGACTTTGAGAATGAACTTGATGTCTTGAGAAAGCTTATGAGATGCCTTGATAGCCTTCATGAAGCCCAGAGAAGTCATTATGTAAGAATTCAGAAGATTCAACCATGAATGGTAGAATTAGGGTTTTGACTGGGTCAACCCTAGACCAGCTGAAGATTTGGAGAAGGTTGAGACTTAATCCAAGGGCCATGAGATCATGGAATGATGCATAGAGATTATATAAAGATGATTCCTAGACCAACTCATCATGATTGAGGAGTTTGAGAAGTTTTGAGTTAGGGTTTCTGAGGATTGTCAGTGAAAAAACCCTAATTTGATCCCTATCTTCCAGGCAGTTTTAGCACTAGATGTGTTTGATATCTCATCTTCCCCACAACATGAATGTTGTAGAGCTTGTTCTAAGCTTTAATTTGAGTGGTGGAAGTCCTTGATAGGAGTTACAGAGCTCAAGTTATGATTTTGACAAATTACAGGTCAGCAGAGGTGTGTGAATCTGGGTCCTTGAAAGTCACCCAACTTGCAGACAACTTTTGCCCTAGTAGGAGGATTCCTATGATTTCTTGGTCAACATGAATGTTGAAGAGGATCTTCTTAGCTTTAATTTGAGTGGTAGAAGTCCTTGATTGGATTTGTGGAACTCAAGTTATGGTTTGAACAAGGCAGGGGTATTTTGGTCATTTGTCAGTTATAGGTCATTTTAGCCAATGCCTAAAACTCCTATTTCCAAGCCTCAAATGGAAAAACTCAAAACATGAAAGTTGCTCAAAATGTGATTTTAAGTCTAGAAAGAAGGTCACAAATTGTTGAAAAAGCTCATAGCACAAGATTCCATGATTGGTCAAAAATGAACTAAAAATGACTTATAACTTTGAAAAGTTGAAATGGAAAAGTGTTTTGGAAGATCCACAAATCCAAAATAGGTCATCCAATATATCATTTTGATTGGAAAAAACATTTTGAGAAGATTGGTTTAAGTAGAATTTTCATTTGAGGCTTAAAAAATGAGGTTCCTTTGGAAATTTGTTACTTAAGAAAGAAGGCAATGTTAAAAAACCCTACATAAGCAACAAATACACTTGTTTTTCACTCATCCTCATTCAATAACTCACATAAGGACATTTTGAGACCAAATTGAAGGCTTGAAGCATGGGAGATGAGATAACCAACTTCTCATTCAAGGAGAAATTCATGAAACTTCCACATCATTCTAGATGAATCTAGAGACTTCCATGGATTGTTATAAAAAGAGTGCATTATGGAGAGTCTATTTTTGGTGAAAAGTTGAGCTAAGTCAGAGGAGAGAGAAGGATACATAGCCATTGGAGGAGTTTCTTCAAGTTGAAGCAACTTGAGTTTTCTTTCACTTCAAGCCACCACCTTCACAACAAGTGCAAACAGAAGGTTCTTCACCATTGTAGGAGCATCTTGGACCAATTTCAAGCCCTGCAACCACCTCCTCGAGCCTCACCATCATCTTCTTGACAGGTTTTTCTTCACCCTATATCTCTTAAATTATTGAGTTCTAGTTAGTTTCATAGGTATAAGATTGATGTACTAGGCTAGAGGATCCATCCCTGAGTGTTGCAGCTTGTTCCATGGCAATCCATAACAGAACCAGAAATCTTTGAGTTGCAAGAACTATGTAGATTGTTAGTTTTAATCATCAAGAATTAGTGTGCATTAGTTAGGGTAATGTGTAGAACATCTGTTGACCATTAAATTGAAGTTTGATGAAGATTAACATCAGTTGGAAATTCTGAACCATGGTGGTGCCAAGATCTTCTAGCTCTCTGTTAGAGCAATCTAGGAAGAATCAAGAAAAAGTGAACGTAGGGTTGTGTTCCCCTTGAGAAGTAGATGATTTTTCATGTTTAGGTCGAGGGAAGCCGTGGCCTGTGGAGGGAGCTAGAGGAGCTCGATTTTGTGTGCATGGAGTGAGGGTTCTGCAAACCCTAGGTGATGTTTGGGACGATGATGGTGAGCCATTGGATCGTTCCCAATGTTTGACATTTTCTTCCAATCCAACGGCCTTGATCGCATCTGAGAAAGAGAGGGAAGATTTAAATAAGTAAAACGCCGCGTTTCATTTTAAGGGCATTCTGGGCCCAGAATGCTATTCGCCCCCCCTTTTTTTGTAGCCCAATCAGTTTTAACTAGCGCTTTGTGCTATTCTGACCCCCCCCCCTCCCTTAATTCATTTAATTCTTTTTATTTTTCTTCTTTTATTTTTCTGATTTGTAAAATTCATTAAAAATAGTTAAAAAATGATTTTTAATTTCTTCTTTTTTCTATGAGTAGATTAAAATGTATAGAGAATTATAAAAATAAAATTGAGATTTTATTTTTAGGTTTAATATTTTTATTAGATTTTCCAATTAAATAGCTTTTTAATTGTTTCATTTTGATATTTGATTTTGTAGGAATTGTTTTAGTACTTTCCATTAATCTTTTTTACCCATTCTTTTTTGTGCAATTAGATGATTAGCCATACTTCCCCATAAGTTTTTTTCTAGATTTTTTAGAATTGATCTTGATTAGTTTAATTAGGGTTGACTTAGGATAGTCTAATTAGGGTTTAGAATTGTGCATAGGTGATGATTCCTTTCTTTGATTGAGTTTTATCTTGATTTTTAGGTAGAAACCTTTGTAGATGTTATGAGTAGGTGTTGAGGACCCTTGTGAATATTTGTTAAATTTTTCCTCATTAGTTTAGTATTTTTAGGTTTTCTGAAGTTGCCTGATGATTTGGCCTGTTCAGTGGGTTATCTGTTCATCTGTGGGGTTCTTTCTGAGGAATTTGATGAAGGGCTTGGGTTGCCTTGAGGATATTGATGGAGAGCATCATGAGGGGAAGCTTGTAGATCAAGATGCAGAGACCCAGAGCGTGGCTGATGCCCTGTTGGTGAGGTTTGAGAGCCTGAAGTTTGAAGGAAGTTCATGGTACTTTCCTGAGGAAGGCACTATGAATGACTTTCATCCTTCCTTCTCACCTCTTTCTTAAGTATCCAATGATGTTGGAGCCAACTTGTGAGTTTAATTTCTCCTGAGGAGGAATGTAAACTGATCACATGTTGTTGAGCCACATGGGATACAACTCCTAAGTGGAAGCCTCCTAGTACTTTCCTGAGGAAGGTCCTATGGGTCTATTCACTTAGTTCCACTAGTTGATCTAGGATTTCTTAAGTATCCAATGATGTTGGAGCCAACTTGTGAGTTTAATTTCTCCTGAGGAGGAATGTAAACTGATCACATGTTGTTGAGCCACATGGGATACAACTCCTAAGTGGAAGCCTCCTAGTACTTTCCTGAGGAAGGTCCTATGAGTCTATTCATTTAGTTCCACTAGTTTAAATAGGATTTCCTAAATATCCAGTGATGTTGGAGCCTGCTTGTGAGTTTAATCTCTCCTGAGGAGGAATGTAAACTGATCACAGTGGTTGAGCCACATAGGGTATGATTCCTGAGTATACACCTCTTAGTGCTTTCCTGAGGAAGACACTATGAGCCTGATTGCTTAGCTCCCTGTCTTTGGTAAGCTTATTCTGAAGCTTGAAGGCTGGGAATGATTTCTCCTGCTTAGGGTTGTGCTTGAGGGCTTTGCTTTGGTTTGATTAGGATCCTGTGATTAGGGTTAGGGTTAGAGAATAGGTGATTCTTTCTCAGGTGTGTTTTGTTTGCCTGATGGCACTTCATTTCCTTTATCTGTATGATTGCAGTTTACTGTTATTGCTTGATAGCATGTTGTTTATTTTCAGTATGATTACTGTTATTTCATGACTGGCTTGAGGTCGAGATGAGCTTGTGGAGGCTGAAACCCCACACACATTTCCTCCCTCACTTGCATTGCATGCATTTTACTGTTAAAGCTGATGTTTTTGTCTGTTTGGTGTATCATTGACATGATCCCTTAGGACTCTCATTTCCTTTGATAAGGATGTGATGATAGACTTTTAGGTTGAAACCTATGCATGACAACATCTAGGAGTTCCCTGTTCAAACCTCAACCATAGGATGAATCCATGGCATGATAACAGTAGGACTTGATAGTCTCCCTCCTAGTTGAGCCATTTTTACCCGTAGTTTCCCGAACTACGTTTGCTCTGATCTTTCATACCA
This sequence comes from Lathyrus sativus, assembly GCA_963859935.3. Taxonomy (NCBI): domain Eukaryota; kingdom Viridiplantae; phylum Streptophyta; class Magnoliopsida; order Fabales; family Fabaceae; genus Lathyrus; species Lathyrus sativus. The sequence goes on along the minus strand of OZ012739.1, from coordinate 618,465,292 downwards.
GATGAAAGTACGTAGGCATAGGATGCGATATCCTAGCGAGCAACCTTTCCCCCATAATCACCCGTAGTTAGCCGAACTACGTTGACTCTGATTTCTCATTCTCTGATGAGAATACGTAGGCATAAAGCGCGACGCTTTGCCGAGTCATTTTTCTTTTCTTTTTTCAGCCAGCCTTGATAGGTAGATAGATTATAACCAACCCGTCCAAGTAAACAAGCAAGCGAGGATCCCGTCGAGTACGACGGACGTGAGGGGTGCTAATACCTTCCCCTTGCGTAACCGACTCCCGAACCCAGACAACGGTTGCGATGACCTTGTCTTACCCTTATTCGTCAGGTTTTTCCGATCGTTTCCTTTCCCGTTCTGAGGGATAAATAACGAAAGGTGGCGACTCTTCTGTCATGCCGGCACCTTATTTTCGCGCAAGCGACAGCTGGCGACTCTGCTGGGGACTTATAGCATCTAGGGACTTTTCCCATCCCTTATGCTGGGACCGTTTCCCATCCCCTACGCGAGTCAATCCTATCGTTTGTGTGTTTGCTTGTTGGGTTGCGTTTATTTATCGCATTTTTACTTCCCGCACTTTACTTCCCGCATGTTATTTCCCGCATTTTATTTCCAGTTTGATATGATTATCTGTGCTGCTGTGGGAGAGGGATGTTACTGTGAGTGAAAAGCCGGACCTGGGCTTGAGTACACACCTAGATATAGTTGCGGAGAAGTAGTAGACGAACCTGTCTGCTGAGCAGGCACAGTTCCCTACGAAAATCTGCGCTCAGACGAGATTCTTGCAGAGGTGCTCCTTTCCGGTCCTGAGGATCTGAGGGGAGTCCAGACGTGAGGATTGTCGACTCTGGGGACCGATCATTTGGAAGTCAGCTAAGAGAGGCCTCTTCATGACTTGACGATGCCACTCCTTCTGGGAATCGTATTGTCACTCATGAATGTCTGTGACGCTGACAACCGCATAGGATGCCGTACCTTTGTCCGTGGATTAGGTCCATCATACCTGTGAGTGGGTTGGGATATTGCAGGAAACTTTGACCTCCAGACCACCTGGTTTTCTTGACAGTGAATCAATTATGTTGGGTTCTCAGTTGCAGATTTGTTCTTGATAGAGCAAGGATTTGATCAGAGGATCTTATCATCGGATGTTTGTCTGTTCTTGATAGAGCAGGCTTTGATCAGTGTATTATTATCAGAAGTTTGTCCTGGATGGAGCAGATTTTTGAGTGGGGTCTGAGGATCTCGTCAGCAGTTGTTATTTTGTTCTTGACAGGGCAGATTTTTGAGTGGGGTTTGAAGATCTCATCAGCAGCTGTATTTTTGTTCTTGATAGGGCAGAGTTGTGATTTGGGGTCCGAAGACTTCATCAACAGATATTCCTTGATCTTGCATCCGGGGTCTTTATTATCAGGCCTTCGTTCTTGACAGAGCAGGAATCTTGATCTCGATCCTACCAGATGGTTATTCACAACAGATCAGATCAGTGGGTTTACACCGGGGTTTCCTTCTCATCAGCGACTGTTGACATCGAATCTCCACAGCAGCCTTGGATATATTGTTGCATGCCTGCATTTTGCATTAGCTTGCATAATCATTCCATTAGCATGTGTCTGTGAGGTTGCTGTCTCCATGATTGGGCCTAGATTCTTCTCCTTATTATTATCAGCAGGTGACAGGATCGGGGGAAATCTCTCAAGCACACAGACTCACGCATGCATTTGCATGAAGCATTCTTGCATGACATACATTCTATTGCTTTTCCTAACCCTTAACTCCTTGACAGGTTTTTCAGGTACTCAGGTCCCTTGCTGCTTTCAATTTCCAGGATTGATCAAAGATTCATCCACCGTTACTCAACTCGCGCCAATCAAACGAGAATCATGGACCAGGTACAATCAGATGTTCAGGAGCTTCGTGAAAGGATGGATCGTTTTATGGAGTTGATGCAAGTAGTTGCGAACGGGCAAGAGCAACTTCGTACTTTGGTTCAACCTCTCATCTCCAGGGTTGACAGCAATGGAATTCTTCACGGCGGGGCCGTACCCACTCCTCCTCCTCAAGTGGATACTCCTCAGAACGTTGTTCCTGCTGCCGGGGGCAACGGTAGTGCTAACGGCAATCTTATGAATAATCTCGGACTTAACGCGGCGGGCGCCGTCAATGGTGGTTTGGGAGCCAATGTTAATGTTGGTGCAGGAAATATGGTGGTGCCTCAACCGTGGCTGGAGGACCATCAGGACGACATTTTCTCTCAGAGAGGTGTAGAGGCTGAGTTGACTGCTGAAGCTAGACTCAGGTTCAAGGCACTGGAAGATAAAATGAGAGATATAGAAAATCAGAATACATTGGGCGTTGACATGTCCAAACTTGGGCTGATTGCTGACTTTAAAGTACCTCACAAGTTTAAGGTGCCTATCTTTGAGAAGTATAGAGGCACTACTTGTCCCCGTGTTCATCTCCGATCGTATTACAGGAAGATGTCTGCTTACTCTGATGATGAGAAGTTGCTGATGCACTTCTTTCAGGATAGTCTTTCTGGCCCATCGCTTGAATGGTATATGGGTTTGGAACCCGCTGCTGTGCGAACGTGGAAAGATCTCGCTGAAGCATTTGTTCTCCACTATCAGTATAATAGCGACTTGGCTCCCAACCGAGTTCAGCTTCAGAATCTCTCGCAGCGTAGCAATGAAAGCTTCAAAGAGTACGCCCAGCGGTGGCGTGAATTGGCTGCTCGGGTTCAACCGCCGATGGTTGAGCGTGAGTTGGTACAGATGTTCGTGGCCACTCTTCCCGGAGTCTATTATGAGAAGTTGGTTAGTGGCATGTCCGGGACATTCTCGGCCCTCATCACTTTGGGCGAGCATGTTGAAAATGGTATAAAGATCGGCAAGATTCAAGGCGAATCATCCTCATCTGGAGGAGCCAGCAAGAAACCTTACACTGGCAAGCGTCGGGAGGGCGATGCCAGTGCTGTCTCTAATGCTAGGAGAAAGGGCAAGGGCCCTCAGTCTCAGATCGCTAGCATAAACATCCCAGTTGCTCCCCCGCAGCCGCAGCAGCAGCCTCAGCAACAGAATAATCCGGGATATAAGAAATATCAGCATCGGGGTCCCCTCGCAAACCGTCATTTGGAAACTCCTCCCATGTCATATGCACAGCTTCTGCAGACGTTGCTTCAGCTCCAACTAGTTCAGAAGAGGACGCTAGCTCCCTTGACAGGGGCACCACCACCCGGGTATGATGCTAATGCTACATGTGAATTTCATTCTGGGGCACCTGGCCATACAGTTGAGAACTGCAAAGCTTTTAAGCATAAGGTCCAGGACATGATTGACGCCAAGATAATAAATTTTTCTGACAACGTGCCCAACGTCACCAAGAATCCCATGCCTCACCACAGGGGGGGCGGAGTAAATGCTATTATCTCTGAAGAGAACTCAGACCTGCTGACTGATGTCAGGGATTTGAAGACGCCACTGAGTTTTGTTAAAGCTAAACTGCTGAAGAAAGGCTTCTTTCCCGGGTGTGGGGAGTTTTGTATGGAATGTGCTGCACTTCCTGACGGGTGTGAGCAGTTGAGTGAAGGTATCCAGAGTCTGATGACCGAGGGTATTTTGCAGTTTAGTCGAAGCATTGAGAATGCGTCGGGAGAAGTCGTGCTGAAGCAGGCTGACGAGGTTGCCACTATCACCATTCCTCGCCACCCTATCACTATTTCTGCACCTCGTCCGCCTACTATTACCATCACCAGGGCCGGACCAATCCCGTTCGAGAGTACCAATGCCGTGCCATGGCATTACGGCGCTGAAGTGTATTGTAATGGCCAGAAGGTAGAGATTGAGCCGTCCAGATCGACTGCGCAGAATCTTGCTGAGGCCAGTGGTATCACCAGAAGTGGCAGAGTGTTCGCGCCGGCAGAGGGTGCAGCAGAGAAGGTAGTCCGGGCTGATGCTGCTGACAAAGGCAAAGGTAAAGCCGTTGAAGAGGTTCCTGCAGGGGCAGAAAAAGACTTGTTGGTTAAAGACGCAGAAGAGTTCATGCGGCTGATCAGGAAAAGTGACTACAAGATTGTAGATCATCTTCACCAGACTCCGTCAAAGATCTCAATTCTCAACCTGTTGCTGTGTTCTGAAGCACACCGCAACGCATTGCTGAAAGTATTGAATGCTGCATACGTGCCGCAGGAGATATCGGTTAATCAACTTGAGGAAGTGGTAGCTCATGTCAACGCTGGTAATGGGCTGGGTTTTACAGATTTGGAGCTGACGCCCAAAGGAAGAGATCACAACCATGCCTTGCACATCTTGATAGAGTGCAGGGGCACGATTATGTCACATGTCCTAGTAGATACGGGCTCCTCGCTGAACGTGCTTCCGAAGAAAGCACTAATGAAGTTGGATACCCGGGGACTGCTGTGCACGCCCAGTGATCTGGTCGTGAAGGCTTTTGACGGAACCAAACGCCACGTCTTTGGAGAATTGACCCTGCCGATTCAAGTCGGTCCAGAGACGTTTAATGCAGTGTTCTATATTATGGATATCATGCCCGCCTATAGTTGCCTCTTAGGTCGGCCGTGGATTCATTCTGCTGGTGCCGTGACGTCTACGTTGCATCAGAAGCTTAAATATGCTGTTGGGGGCAGCATAGTGACAGTTTGCGGAGAGGAGGACATCATGGTAAGCCACCTGTCGTCCTTCAAGTATGTCGAAATGGATGGCGAGATCCATGAGACTCTTTGCCAGGCGTTTGAGACCGTCAAGGTGAAGGAGGTAGCTCCCGTTGTTGCAGAGAAGCAGGAGGTGAACCTCTCTTCGTTTAAGGAAGCTAGAGCCGTTGTCGAAGCTGGTTCTACCCCAGGCTGGGGGCATGTCTTGGATATACCACTCAAACAGGATAGGTTTGGATTGGGATATTCTCCTGAAGCTGAAGCTTCAACTTCTTCTGGTAGCTCATCTCGTGGGAAGGGGCCGATCCTATTCACCAAGGGAGGAGTAATATTCGAAAGTGTCAACACAGCGTCGGAGGACAGCGGAGACAGTGACTGTGATCTCGATGCCTGGATTCAACCGAGCAAGCCAGGCGAGCGCCTTCACAACTGGACCATCAAGGAGATTATCGAGCTGACAAGTGAAGAGTAATGATTTGCTTTTTACAATCTTTGTACAACCCTATGTCCTGCCCGGGGCATAGTGGTTTTACTGTCAGGGCCTTGTTGGATTATGTGTATACATTTTATCAATAAATAAAAAGGCGTTTTCTTCGTAATCAAATATTGTGTTCTCTGTTATTCATATTTTATGCTTGTTTTGAAAAACAGCAAAAGGGCGACGAGGCTCGTGCTAACCTGCATATTCCTGCTTTAAACTTAACCCTTGTTATTGCAGGATCCACGTAACAGACGACATCGACTCTGGACCCTCTACGGCTCACTACGACTTTGATTGCCCGATCTATCAAGCCGAGGATGAGATTGATGAAGACGAAGACCTTCCGGAAGAATTGGCCCGCTTGTTGAAACAAGAGGAGAAGGTTATTCTGCCTCATGAGGAGGAGATTGAGATCATAAATCTGGGTTCTGAGGAGCTTATCAGGAATGTCAGAGTCGGGGCTGCGCTGCAGAACAATGTCAAGCATAGACTGGTCGAGATGCTTCGAGAGTATAGTGACGTCTTTGCTTGGTCATATGAGGATATGCCCGGACTTGACACAGATATCGTGGTTCATCGCTTGCCGTTGCGAGAAGATTGCCCTCCAGTCAAGCAGAAGCTCAGGAGGACGAGACCAGACATGGCTGTAAAAATCAAAGAGGAGGTCCAGAAGCAGTTGGACGCAGGATTTCTAGCCGTCACCACCTACCCTCCGTGGGTCGCCAACATAGTGCCTGTACCGAAGAAGGACGGTAAGGTACGTATGTGCGTCGATTATCGGGACTTGAATAGGGCGAGCCCTAAGGATGATTTCCCGTTGCCTCATATCGATGTGTTGGTCGACAATACAGCCCAGTTTTCCGTGTTTTCGTTCATGGATGGCTTCTCCGGTTACAATCAGATTAAGATGGCGCCGGAGGACATGGAGAAAACGACGTTTATCACCCCCTGGGGCACGTTTTGCTACAAGGTAATGCCCTTCGGTCTGAAGAACGCAGGGGCCACTTACCAGCGAGCAATGGTAACTTTGTTTCATGATATGATTCATCACGAGATTGAAGTCTATGTTGATGACATGATTGCAAAGTCCCAAATGGAGGAGGAGCATCTGGTCAATTTGCTGAAGCTGTTTGAAAGGCTTAGGAAGTTCAAGCTGAGGCTGAATCCTAACAAGTGCACTTTCGGGGTGCGGTCCGGAAAGTTATTGGGGTTTATCGTTAGCGAACGAGGTATTGAAGTTGATCCTGCAAAAATAAAAGCTATCCAAGAGATGCCAGCGCCGAAAACAGAAAAAGAAGTTCGTGGTTTCTTGGGCCGAATAAACTACATTGCAAGGTTTATCTCTCAGCTCACGGCCACTTGTGAACCGATGTTCAAGCTGTTAAAGAAAAATCAGGCGATTACTTGGAATGAAGATTGCCAGAAGGCATTCGATAAGATAAAGCAGTATCTTCAAGAACCTCCAATCTTGATACCCCCAGTGGCTGGACGGCCATTAATCATGTACTTGACAGTTCTGGAGAATAGCATGGGGTGTGTTCTCGGTCAGCACGACGAGACGGGCAGAAAGGAGCATGCCATTTATTATTTGAGTAAAAAGTTCACTGAGTGTGAATCTCGATACTCGATGCTGGAGAAGACGTGTTGTGCATTAGCTTGGGCTGCCAAACGTCTACGACAGTATATGCTCAATCACACCACTATGCTGATTTCGAAGATGGATCCGATCAAGTACGTCTTCGAGAAGCAGGCTCTTTCGGGCAGGATTGCCAGATGGCAAATGGTGTTAACAGAATATGATATTCAGTACGTCTCTCAGAAAGCCATCAAAGGGAGCGTATTGTCTGATTACCTTGCCGAACAGCCAATCGAAGACTATCAGCCGATGAAGTTCGAGTTCCCTGATGAGGACATTATGTTTCTCAAAGCAAAGGATTGCGAAGAGCCATTGCCCGACGAGGGGCCGGATAGGAAGTCTCAGTGGAAGTTGATATTCGACGGAGCAGTCAATTCCTATGGAAGTGGTATCGGGGCTATCATCACGACTCCTCACGGATCCCACATCCCGTTTACTGCGAGACTGACGTTTCCAGTTACCAACAACGAAGCCGAGTACGAAGCATGTATTATGGGTCTAGAAGAGGCAATTGATTTGAGAATCAAGAATCTAGACATATACGGTGACTCAGCGCTTGTGATCAATCAGATCAAAGGGGAGTGGGAAACTCGTCAACCGAATCTAGTGCCGTACATGAATTACGCCAGAAGGCTGCTTCCGTTCTTCGACCGAGTAGAACTTCATCATGTACCCCGGGCTGAAAATCAAATGGCTGATGCTTTAGCCACGTTGGCTTCGATGTATAAGGTCAATCTTTGGAATGAGGCTCCAAGCATTGTTCTTTCGCGTCTTGACAGACCAGCATATGTGTTCGCAATCGAGGATGCCACTGACGGCAAGCCATGGTTCCACGACATCCAGACCTTCCTTATGACTAAGGAGTATCCGACGGGTGCGTCAACCCAGGATAAGAAGACTCTGAGGAGGCTATCTGGAAACTTTTATCTCAACCCTGATGGAGTGCTGTATAGAAGAAACCACGATCTCGTGCTACTCAGATGTGTGGATGAGAAAGAAGCGAGTATGCTCATGGAGGAAGTCCATGAAGGCACATTTGGTACGCACGCCGGCGGGCATGCCATGACGAGGAAGATCCTGAGAGCAGGATATTACTGGTTGACTATGGAGTCGGATTGCTTCAGATTCGCGAGGAAATGTCATAAATGCCAGATTTATGCTGATAGAGTTCATGTGCCGCCGTGCCCCTTGAATGTCATGTCCTCCCCTTGGCCGTTCTCCATGTGGGGCATTGACATGATAGGCAAGATCGAGCCCACCGCATCCAATGGTCATCGTTTTATTCTGGTAGCTATCGACTACTTCACCAAGTGGGTGGAGGCAGCCTCGTACGCTAATGTGACCAAGCAGGTGGTTGCTAAATTCATTAAGAGGGACATCATCTGTCGCTATGGAATTCCCGAGCGGATCATTACTGATAATGGTTCGAATTTGAATAATAAGATGATGAAGGAGCTGTGCCAGAGTTTCAAGATTGAACACCACAACTCATCTCCTTACCGGCCGAAGATGAACGGCGCCGTTGAAGCGGCCAACAAGAACATCAAGAAGATTGTTCAGAAGATGGTGGTGACGTATAAAGATTGGCACGAGATGCTGCCGTTTGCCTTGCACGGTTATCGTACGACGGTGCGTACGTCGACCGGGGCAACTCCTTTCTCCTTGGTGTACGGTATGGAAGCTGTCCTACCGCTGGAAGTGGAGATTCCCTCTTTGCGAGTTTTGGTTGATGTGAAACTTGATGAGGCAGAATGGGTGACGAATCGCCTGAACCAGCTCAGCCTGATGGACGAGAAGAGGCTAGCATCGATTGCATTTGGTCGCCTGTACCAAAACCGAATGAAGAAAGCTTATGATAAGAAAGTGCGTCCTCGAAGCTTTCAGACGGGTGATCTCGTCCTGAAGAAGATTCTTCCGCCACACTCCGATCACCGGGGCAAGTGGACTCCGAATTACGAAGGGCCGTATGTCGTCAGCAAGGTCTTCTCGGGAGGAGCTTTGTTGTTGTCCACGATGGATGGTGAAGATTTTGCATCCCCGGTGAACGCGGACGCAGTTAAAAAATACTTTGCTTGAAAGCGACCCGCTGGACAAAAAAGAAAGAGTCCAGGCAAAAAAGGGGCATCCCGGCGAACCAAAAACAGAATAAAAGGTTCGGGCAAAAATTAGGGATATATTGAAAAAATGTACACCCGCGAAGTCGAAAACCTACACTGGGCGGCTTCGGCAAAAAAGGGTATCCCGGTGAACTGAAAACCCGAAAGGGCGGTTCACGCAAAAGTTAGGGATTTGAATAAGCAAATGACTGCGTTCCGCGTATGGACTTTCATTGTTTAGTGGTTCGGAAGACCTGAGGGCCGTTTATCTGAATCAACCTCTTCCAAAGCTGAAGCATCGGAGAAGTATCGAAGTCGAGTGGGTCTTAGAGGGATCAACTCATGGTGTTCGTCTACGCCTCGATTGCCGACATTTGTATATACTGATGTATATTTATGTTTTCTTTTTTTGCGCGGCTTCCTCATTCCAGGAGCTTGCCTCTGTTGTAAAACATTTTTGCCCATTCAGGGGTTCACCATCAATAAAATGCACATTATTCAGCAGTTCTACTTGTCTGTTTTGCATTTATCTGTTTTGTTTGCGAATGATAACGCCGATGTGTTTTTTGATAAAATGCGCATACATAAACTTGCGGGCCTAAGCCCATTGATTGTTGAAACAATTAATTAATTGAACGTTGTCGCGAGATAATAACCCTGATAGGCCCCTTTGAGGAGGGTATCTTGTCTGTTTGTTTGTGTCGTTGCAGGTATAGCACCCGCCAGAAGATGTGTCGTGCGCGCCCCCGAAGCAGGATGAGTCCTCCTTCTTCAGCAGAGTTCAGTAGTTTCTCCTCCGCAGAATCAGAATCAGATAGTGAGCATTGATATGTCTCCCCAGGTAGAGGTGATTCTCTTCCCCAAGCAAACGCGTCCTGAAGGAACGTCACCTCATCAGCTGAGTCAAGCACCGAAGACTGATGTCGCCTTTCCCCAGCACCGGGTCACAAGTGCAGATTTCGAAGAAGTGTTCGGGTGCCGAAGCTCGTGTTTTCCCCAGTAAAGTCGCTGAAGCAGGATTTTCCCCCGCACCGGGTCACAAGTGCAGGTTTCGCAGGAAGCTAGTCGTATGCCGAAGTATGCAGTAACTGATAGTGCCAGACTGGAGTCTCCAGCGGAATTGAGATTCCTCACCAGAATCAGGCTCTCTCCTGAAGACGGGCGATTCCTTCCTCCCCAGTAGAGTGTTGGAACAGCTGATGTTGTATTCCCCGGCAGAGTTGTACTCTCCCCCGAAGCCAGATGATTCTTTCTTCCCCAGCAGAATTGAAATTCCCCATCAGAGTCGTATTCTTCAGTAAAGTAGAATGATTTCTCTCCCCGGCTGAGTCCGCAGAAAAGCAGAATCCTTGGAAGTTGATCAGATCATGATCAATTCTCCCCAGCAGAGCGTGGGGCAGCTGATGCTGCATTTCCCCAGAGTCGCACTCTATCCAGTAAAGCAGAATGATTTCTCCTCCCTCAGCCGAGTTTGCAGATGCCCAAGAGAGCCGAGTCCTTGGAAGTTGATCGGATCATGATTGGTCTTTCCCCGGTGGAGTGTTGAGCAGCTGAAGTTGGCTCCCCACAGAGTGGTCATCCCCAGAAGGGTAGCCGAGACGGCCGCACGGTTTATTCTCGCGATTGGTATCAGCAGATCCAAGTTCTCGTAGAGCTTCATCCCCTGCAGCAGTCAGCTGAAGTTGTTCCCCTGCAGCAGTTCGCAGAAGATTGATTCCCCAGACAGAGCCTAATTGATATTGGCGTGTTCACATTCTCCTCAGCAGGATGATTCCTCTACCTGAGTGGTTCTTTCTCCTTGACAGGAGGATTTCCCCCCCTCGGCATTTATTTTGCTGACAGGATCGTATCATTGTGCATGACTGCATAGCATTCAACACTGCATAACATCGTGCATGATTGCATGGCATTTAGCATAAATACATATCATTCCCACCGTGTGGGGCATAGCGCAGAAGCATATGCATCATAAGCATGATCTAGGTCATTATCATCCTTATTGTACAGATGTACTACCGAAAGACCGGTTGCTCAGGACGATTCTTGAAGTTCTCCCCAGCAAGGTCATTTTCTTAGATGGTTCTGAAGACCCCGGTGATCCCCGCAGTCGCTCGCTCAAGATGATTTTTGAGATCCCCAGCAAAGACTTCGGTTCGAGATGATTCTCAAGTCCCTCAGCAGGGCCATTTGCTTAAGACGATTCTTAAGACCTCAGTACAGCTTCCCGAGTTGTTCGCCTAGTATGATACTTGAGCTCCCCAATAGCGCCTCCAGCAGGAGTTGCCCAGGAAGATTCCTGGAATTCCCAACAGAATGTTTGCTCCAGAAAGGTTATTAGTTCAGGACGATTCTTGAAGATGCCCGACGGATCTGTTTGTTCAAGTTGATTCTTGAAGTCCTCAGCAGCGTGACATGTCTGCTCCAACGATGTCTAATCTGAAGATGGATTTCGTAAGCGCCCGATGGCGATATCAGAAGGTTCCGGTGAGTCCAGATTTCCGTGTTGAAGAATCAACAGGTAGCTGAAGACAAGGTTCCAGGGTTGTAGATACAACAGAGTGATTCGTGTGAGTCCGAAGACCAAGTCAGTTGTCCTGAGGTGATAATTGAGCGCGATCAAGTGAATGATACGTCTTCTGATTGAAGTCGAAGATGTTTCTCCAGCTGAAGCGGAGTTTTGCCTGTAGGCAAAGTGTTTGAATCCCCGTGGAGTCATGAATGGCTCAGGATACCATTTCTCTGACTAAAGTCACAGATTTCTTATGCTGAAGCAAAGGTGCCTAAGGGCAAGGTTATCCCCAAGGTTATGAATTACCTAGGATTCATTTTTCGGGCTGAAGGCCGAAGTATATCCCTGACTAAAGTCTCGGATACTCTATAGCAGAGGTGGAGTTGCCTGAAGGCAGATGCATATATCCTTGAGGGCCAAGGATCACTTTCTTCAGACTGAAGTCGAAGGATACCTCCTGCAGAGTTGCCATCCTTGGAGGCCAAGGATGCTTATCTTCATAAGTACTTGAAGATCTTTTCTAGCTGAAGCTAGAGGTGGCCAGGGGCCAGGGTTTCATATATCTTTAATGTTGAAGTTCTACGGCGGGCAGTTGTCGCTACTGCGAAAATCGGCGCCGGCTTGACAGGAGAGTCGCCACCGTGCGTTATTTATCCCTCAGAGCGGGAAAGGAAACGCTCGAAGTAAACCTCGCAAAAGACGGGAAAAAGGTATGGTCGTCGCAACCATAGCCTGGGTTCGGGAGTCGGTTACGCAAGGGGAAGGTATTAGCACCCCTCACGTCCATCGTACTCGATGGGATCCACGCTTGGTGTTCATAGGTAAAGGGTGTGTTATCTATCTACGCTAATGGCTGGTCTGAAAAGAAAATAAAAGGACAGGACTCGACAGAACATACGGTGTTCTGGGCCTACGTATTCCCTCGTGCAATGGGAAAGTCAGAGTCAACGTAGTTCGACTTCCTACGTCTAAACGGGGGAAAGGTTGCTCGCCAGGACATCGCGTCCTGTGCCTACGTACTTTCATCTGAAATGAAAGATCAGAGCAAACGTAGTTCGGCTAACTACGGGTAAACAGGGGTTCTCACACAGCAGTGAGAAAACAAACTGGTCTCTAAGGCTCGGGAATCTACAACTACGATCTGGTCTCAAATGCGCTCGGGCAAGAGAAAAGGATAACAATCAGTCGTTAGCGGGAAAGTCTCGATCGCACAGCCGCGAGAGAACAAAGGTTAGTCGTTAGTGTGCTCGCTAGGATATCGCATCCTATGCCTACATATCTTCGTCTGGAACGAAGAATCAGAGCAGCTGTAGTTCAGCTAACTACGGGTCAAGCTACTCAAAAGCTCCTACAGAAAGGAAAGGGAAACCCTAGAACTATAGCTGGAAAGGGGAATCTACTTACTGCTATCACACCTGGTTGACCATCCTAATGTCTATCATAACAACTCCGCAGCGGAGAAGTCAGAGCTCCTAAGGGATCATGGCAACTGGACTGAACCACAAACAGGAAACTGCAACGGAAAAGAATACTGAAAATATGCATGAATGCAACAACTAGACACACAAGGCACAGAGGCCACAAACCACAAAGGCAAGGGAGCTCAGCTCTACCAAATACCAACAAGCAAAGCCACGCAATAGCAAACAAGCAGAAGGAGGACCACCTCAACTTCTCATGCACACAAAGTCTACTTCTAAGATGCACCTATTCAGAACTATCTAGATGAACACCTAAGTCTAATGCAGCATAACATCACACAAGTCAAACAACACAAAGAGACTAACCCTGAACAGGGCCTCAAACAAACCTGAAACAAACTCCTAATCTAGCTCTTAAAACAAAGCTCTATACAAAACCCTAAGCAGGGATCTAAGCAACAACTCTAATCAAAACCCTAAGCAGGAGGAATCAATCCCAGTCTCCAAGCTTCAGAACAAGCTTACCAGAGAAAGGAAGCTAAGCAGACTAGCTCATGGTATCTTCCTCAGGAAAGTACCAGGAGGTTACTACTCAGGAGTCATATCCTATGCGGCTCGACAACTGTGATCAGTTTACATTCCTCCTCAGGAGAGATTAAACTCACATGAAGGCTCCGGCATCACGGGATACTTGAGAAATACCTATATGCACTAGGGGAACTAAGTGAGCAGACTCATAAGACCTTCCTCAGGAAAGTACTAGGAGGCTGACACTTAGGAATCGTATCCTACGCGGCTCAACAACTGTGATCAGTTTACATTCCTCCTCAGGAGAAATTAAACTCACAAGTCGGCTCCAACATCACTGGATACTTGCGAAATCTTAGGTAAACTAATGGAACTAAGTGAATAGACCCATAGGACCTTCCTCAGGAAAGTACTAGGGGACTTCCACTTAGGAATCGTATCCCATGTGGCTCAACAACATGTGATCAGTTTACATTCCTCCTCAGGAGAAATTAAACTCACAAGTCGGCTCCGACATCATTGGATACTTACGAAAGAGGTGAGAAGAAAGAATGAAAGTCATTCATAGTGCCTTCCTCAGGAAAGTACCATAAACTCCCTTCAAACTTCAGGATCTCGAACCTCACAAACAGACAACAAGCTCCTAGACTAAGCCTCAATCCAATGCATCTCTGCAAGCTCCCACCTTCAAGAAGAACCCACAGGCCAACAAACCACAGGAGACTATCTCTGAAGTTCAACCACAGTTGAACTTCACAGTCAGAAGTCATCAAGACTTCTCCTATCTTCAGGCTCAGACAAATCCTATCAGAACACCCTACAAAAATCTATCAAAATCTATGGGGAGACCTACATGGCTCTAAGATAACATACTGAAAAAATCAGAACAAAATTCAACACCAGATGAAAGAAATAAAATCAGCAACACAGACATATCCACAGACCAATTATTCAATATCAATAACAGTGAAAAAATGCAATTAAAATGAAAATGCATGATTAAGCTAATGTTTTTATATTATGAAATTCTACACTAAATCACGAGTCTACAGAAAAAAGAACGGAATTATTTGACTAATTCTACCATTTTTTATGAATTTTCTAATGATATGCATGCATTGAAAATATTAAAAAAAACATCAATTAATTGAAAAATATGCAAAAATAACCAACAAAAATAAAATGTCACTTTTATTTATTTAATTTTCTAAACATTTTCATGAAAAAGAAGAATTAAAAAAAATCATTTATTTACATTTATTTATGAATTTTCTAACTATGAAAATATAAAAGAAAATCAAAAAAAGAAAATGCAATGGAGGGTCTAAACAGCAACATATCCTAGTTATTCCTAGATGGGCCTGTGCTGGTGGGGGTGCCAAAATCAATTTGGGCGCAGGGCCCAGCTACCAAAAATAGCTAACACACAGCAGGCAGGAAGAAACCTGGGGGGGGGGGTGTCGTTAGTGATTTATTTCAGTTATTTCTCACTATGGGCTACGCCCAGGGGGTGTCATTAGCAGATTGGGGCCTAAGGCCCATACCAAACCATTCAGTCTCACACGCTAAGGGGGTGGGGAAGTTGAACAATTTGGGGTGTAGCGTTCAGTAGTACGCTTGGGCCTAAGCCCAGTCCAAACCTAATCAGAAAAACCCTAAACAAAACCATTTTCCTAATTCTCTCTGGCACTGTTCATCAAGCGCCGTTCGCTCTCATCTCTCCCAACTCACTCTCTCTGCAACTTAATCAAACAAACTCTAAACAAACAAATCCTCACCCAAACATCTCAATCCCTCACACGAAACACGGCCTAACTTCACAAGTATTGTCAAATGGAAGCTCTTAAACTAAAAGTCCTCAAGATCTTAAGCCTACAAACTCTAACACGCACATGCAAATAGGGGAGTTTAGGGAAGAAAGCTGTAGAAACCTGGAACGACGGATGTTAGTTGATGTTCTTTGAAGAGGTGGATCGTTCGCTGAAGATCTTCGAGCGGAGGCGATTTCTGATGATGGATCCGTCGCTTGCTGAAGAATTTGACGAGGTTCTAAGAATCCTGAGTGGATGAGTGTGCCTCTGGATATTGTTGAAGATCTTGAACGGACTTTGAAGGTTTGAACGCTTTCTGAAGAAATCTGGAGGTATTGCTTGAAGATTGTTGAATGTCTGAGCGTGCTGGAAAAATTTGATGGAGGATTGATATTATTCTGGAAAAATCTTGATGGACGATGAAGATCTGAGATGATTTCTGGAAAAAATTTGTATGAAGATGGATGAAAATTGATGTTGGTGAACGAAGGATTCTGGAAAAAATTGATGGCGTATGAAGGTTTAGTTTCTGGAAAAAATTGATGGAGTATGAAGTTCAATGGTGGTTTCTGGGAATTAGGGGATGAAGGTGATGCAGGTTGAGGACGATTTCTGGAAAAGTGGAGGGTGAAGGTTGACGATTCCGGCGACGATGATGTTTCCGGCGATGAGAAGAGGAAGGTGACGGAGGAGATCTGGGAAGAAGATGAAGAAAGGAGGTGTTTGGATTCGCCGGCGACGGTTAGCGGCGGCCGGAGTACATGCACGGCGGCCGGTGGGAATCTTCCGATGATGGTTACGGTGTGGACACGTGGGGCTATGGTGGAGGGACTCTCTGCATGTGTGACACGCGTTCCTCGCGTGGCTGAGAGAGAGAGAGGGTGAAGTGTGGCGTGGCAGTGCGTGATGCAGAGATGTGGGACCCCGTGCTGCGCAACACGTGTCAGCTTTATTTATTACTCTGAAGTTTGCTGGCACTTTCCAGAAGTTTCTGGAGTCTGCTGGACGAATGTGGACTTTTTGGACCATTTTTGGACTTTTCTGAATTGATGAGATCTGGGCCTTAACAGACAAAAAAACACCCCACTGGGGCCCATTCGAAAATGAAAACAGAACTGTAAAAAAAACTGAATAAAAAACAATTAACTAAATTGGATTAATGTCTAATTAACACTAATAATCCTAATTAAATCTGAAAACAATTAAGAACCTAATTAACTCTAAAATGAATCAATTAACCTAATCAAATTCTAAAAAATGATCAAAAGTCTAATTAATTCTATATTATCCTAATTAAACCTAAAAAATCTAGTTAAGATCTAATTGACTCTACATCAATCTAATTTTCTATTAACAATCTAATATTATTTAATATCAATTAAAATCTATCATGATAAAAGAAAACTATATTATTTTCTATATTAAAAAAACTATTAAACCTATTTTAAAATCTATATAAATTTCCTAAAAATGATTTAAAAATTCTTATAAAATCCTAAAAAGAGAATTAAATTGTTAAAATATTCAAAAAACCCTATTTAAATTCCAAAAAAATCTATAAAGCCTGTTAAAAATTCACAAAAAGTCTATAAAATCCTAAAAATGCAGATGAATGCAAATGACCCCCATAAAAACGCACGAGACCAGATCGAATCGAACGGAGATCCCCGGGCATCAGAATATCCTCAAAATCACTGAAAAATCACCGAGGAGCGCACAATTTCCCGAAAATAAAACCCTGATAATCTGGACTGGGTCTGCCATATCTGATAGACAAAAATCAAGCTGTAAACTCTGATATCCCCTGCTTGTGCACAAAAATCATACATCTGAGCTGTGAATATGAAATTAAACCATGAGTCAGATAGGAGAATCGGTTGGTCAAATTTTAGGGTGCAACAGCAGTGTGCAGCAGTATTCCGATGTTCGTTATGGTTCTGAGGGTGAACCCCGGATCAGAGTGTGCTCGGTTAAGTCTCTCCTTCCCAGCGGAGTAGCTTCAGGTATGCAAGTGTATTTTGTGTTCCATTTACCAGGGGTGAACCCCAGGTCAGATGTGTTTGAAATCATGTTTGTTTCCGGCGGCGAGGTTGGATGTTTGTTTGACGGCAATGTCAGACCCTTTAAATCCCCAACAGAGATGATGTTTGGACGACGGCGATGTCGAGTGTCTCTCAGATTATGTTTGTTTCCGGCGGCGATGTCAGATCAGTATTTCTCCAGCTAGTTGTTGAGCAGCTAGTGTTGCAGTGTTCAAAGATTTGTTCCCCGCAGAGTACCGTGCGCTCGTGCAGTTGGCAAATTTTCGGGTTTACCGATATTCAACCGTCTCGTACCTTGATTGGTTGATAGCCGTTCGCTTCTCACCCAGTCAGGTCCAAGCCGTTTGAATAGGGGCAGCTGTTGCACCCCAAAATTTGACCAACATTTATTCATTCATGGAGTATTTGAAAGTTGATACCTTCATCAAAAAGTTCAAGAGGTCCTCAGAGGAGTTGGTTGAAACCAGGGTTGTGTGCTTCACAGTTTGAAAGTTGTGGGTGCTCCTCAGATGATTCTGAGACTTTGAGAATGAACTTGATGTCTTGAGAAAGCTTATGAGATGCCTTGATAGCCTTCATGAAGCCCAGAGAAGTCATTATGTAAGAATTCAGAAGATTCAACCATGAATGGTAGAATTAGGGTTTTGACTGGGTCAACCCTAGACCAGCTGAAGATTTGGAGAAGGTTGAGACTTAATCCAAGGGCCATGAGATCATGGAATGATGCATAGAGATTATATAAAGATGATTCCTAGACCAACTCATCATGATTGAGGAGTTTGAGAAGTTTTGAGTTAGGGTTTCTGAGGATTGTCAGTGAAAAAACCCTAATTTGATCCCTATCTTCCAGGCAGTTTTAGCACTAGATGTGTTTGATATCTCATCTTCCCCACAACATGAATGTTGTAGAGCTTGTTCTAAGCTTTAATTTGAGTGGTGGAAGTCCTTGATAGGAGTTACAGAGCTCAAGTTATGATTTTGACAAATTACAGGTCAGCAGAGGTGTGTGAATCTGGGTCCTTGAAAGTCACCCAACTTGCAGACAACTTTTGCCCTAGTAGGAGGATTCCTATGATTTCTTGGTCAACATGAATGTTGAAGAGGATCTTCTTAGCTTTAATTTGAGTGGTAGAATTCCTTGATTGGATTTGTGGAACTCAAGTTATGGTTTGAACAAGGCAGGGGTATTTTGGTCATTTGTCAGTTATAGGTCATTTTAGCCAATGCCTAAAACTCCTATTTCCAAGCCTCAAATGGAAAAACTCAAAACATGAAAGTTGCTCAAAATGTGATTTTAAGTCTAGAAAGAAGGTCACAAATTGTTGAAAAAGCTCATAGCACAAGATTCCATGATTGGTCAAAAATGAACTAAAAATGACTTATAACTTTGAAAAGTTGAAATGGAAAAGTGTTTTGGAAGATCCACAAATCCAAAATAGGTCATCCAATATATCATTTTGATTGGAAAAAACATTTTGAGAAGATTGGTTTAAGTAGAATTTTCATTTGAGGCTTAAAAAATGAGGTTCCTTTGGAAATTTGTTACTTAAGAAAGAAGGCAATGTTAGAAAACCCTACATAAGCAACAAATACACTTGTTTTTCACTCATCCTCATTCAATAACTCACATAAGGACATTTTGAGACCAAATTGAAGGCTTGAAGCATGGGAGATGAGATAACCAACTTCTCATTCAAGGAGAAATTCATGAAACTTCCACATCATTCTAGATGAATCTAGAGACTTCCATGGATTGTTATAAAAAGAGTGCATTATGGAGAGTCTATTTTTGGTGAAAAGTTGAGCTAAGTCAGAGGAGAGAGAAGGATACATAGCCATTGGAGGAGTTTCTTCAAGTTGAAGCAACTTGAGTTTTCTTTCACTTCAAGCCACCACCTTCACAACAAGTGCAAACAGAAGGTTCTTCACCATTGTAGGAGCATCTTGGACCAATTTCAAGCCCTGCAACCACCTCCTCGAGCCTCACCATCATCTTCTTGACAGGTTTTTCTTCACCCTATATCTCTTAAATTATTGAGTTCTAGTTAGTTTCATAGGTATAAGATTGATGTACTAGGCTAGAGGATCCATCCCTGAGTGTTGCAGCTTGTTCCATGGCAATCCATAACAGAACCAGAAATCTTTGAGTTGCAAGAACTATGTAGATTGTTAGTTTTAATCATCAAGAATTAGTGTGCATTAGTTAGGGTAATGTGTAGAACATCTGTTGACCATTAAATTGAAGTTTGATGAAGATTAACATCAGTTGGAAATTCTGAACCATGGTGGTGCCAAGATCTTCTAGCTCTCTGTTAGAGCAATCTAGGAAGAATCAAGAAAAAGTGAACGTAGGGTTGTGTTCCCCTTGAGAAGTAGATGATTTTTCATGTTTAGGTCGAGGGAAGCCGTGGCCTGTGGAGGGAGCTAGAGGAGCTCGATTTTGTGTGCATGGAGTGAGGGTTCTGCAAACCCTAGGTGATGTTTGGGACGATGATGGTGAGCCATTGGATCGTTCCCAATGTTTGACATTTTCTTCCAATCCAACGGCCTTGATCGCATCTGAGAAAGAGAGGGAAGATTTAAATAAGTAAAACGCCGCGTTTCATTTTAAGGGCATTCTGGGCCCAGAATGCTATTCGCCCCCCCTTTTTTTGTAGCCCAATCAGTTTTAACTAGCGCTTTGTGCTATTCTGACCCCCCCCTCCCTTAATTCATTTAATTCTTTTTATTTTTCTTCTTTTATTTTTCTGATTTGTAAAATTCATTAAAAATAGTTAAAAAATGATTTTTAATTTCTTCTTTTTTCTATGAGTAGATTAAAATGTATAGAGAATTATAAAAATAAAATTGAGATTTTATTTTTAGGTTTAATATTTTTATTAGATTTTCCAATTAAATAGCTTTTTAATTGTTTCATTTTGATATTTGATTTTGTAGGAATTGTTTTAGTACTTTCCATTAATCTTTTTTACCCATTCTTTTTTGTGCAATTAGATGATTAGCCATACTTCCCCATAAGTTTTTTTCTAGATTTTTTAGAATTGATCTTGATTAGTTTAATTAGGGTTGACTTAGGATAGTCTAATTAGGGTTTAGAATTGTGCATAGGTGATGATTCCTTTCTTTGATTGAGTTTTATCTTGATTTTTAGGTAGAAACCTTTGTAGATGTTATGAGTAGGTGTTGAGGACCCTTGTGAATATTTGTTAAATTTTTCCTCATTAGTTTAGTATTTTTAGGTTTTCTGAAGTTGCCTGATGATTTGGCCTGTTCAGTGGGTTATCTGTTCATCTGTGGGGTTCTTTCTGAGGAATTTGATGAAGGGCTTGGGTTGCCTTGAGGATATTGATGGAGAGCATCATGAGGGGAAGCTTGTAGATCAAGATGCAGAGACCCAGAGCGTGGCTGATGCCCTGTTGGTGAGGTTTGAGAGCCTGAAGTTTGAAGGAAGTTCATGGTACTTTCCTGAGGAAGGCACTATGAATGACTTTCATCCTTCCTTCTCACCTCTTTCTTAAGTATCCAATGATGTTGGAGCCAACTTGTGAGTTTAATTTCTCCTGAGGAGGAATGTAAACTGATCACATTTTGTTGAGCCACATGGGATACAACTCCTAAGTGGAAGCCTCCTAGTACTTTCCTGAGGAAGGTCCTATGGGTCTATTCACTTAGTTCCACTAGTTGATCTAGGATTTCTTAAGTATCCAATGATGTTGGAGCCAACTTGTGAGTTTAATTTCTCCTGAGGAGGAATGTAAACTGATCACATGTTGTTGAGCCACATGGGATACAACTCCTAAGTGGAAGCCTCCTAGTACTTTCCTGAGGAAGGTCCTATGAGTCTATTCATTTAGTTCCACTAGTTTAAATAGGATTTCCTAAATATCCAGTGATGTTGGAGCCTGCTTGTGAGTTTAATCTCTCCTGAGGAGGAATGTAAACTGATCACAGTGGTTGAGCCACATAGGGTATGATTCCTGAGTATACACCTCTTAGTGCTTTCCTGAGGAAGACACTATGAGCCTGATTGCTTAGCTCCCTGTCTTTGGTAAGCTTATTCTGAAGCTTGAAGGCTGGGAATGATTTCTCCTGCTTAGGGTTGTGCTTGAGGGCTTTGCTTTGGTTTGATTAGGATCCTGTGATTAGGGTTAGGGTTAGAGAATATGTGATTCTTTCTCAGGTGTGTTTTGTTTGCCTGATGGCACTTCATTTCCTTTATCTGTATGATTGCAGTTTACTGTTATTGCTTGATAGCATGTTGTTTATTTTCAGTATGATTACTGTTATTTCATGACTGGCTTGAGGTCGAGATGAGCTTGTGGAGGCTGAAACCCCACACACATTTCCTCCCTCACTTGCATTGCATGCATTTTACTGTTAAAGCTGATGTTTTTGTCTGTTTGGTGTATCATTGACATGATCCCTTAGGACTCTCATTTCCTTTGATAAGGATGTGATGATAGACTTTTAGGTTGAAACCTATGCATGACAACATCTAGGAGTTCCCTGTTCAAACCTCAACCATAGGATGAATCCATGGCATGATAACAGTAGGACTTGATAGTCTCCCTCCTAGTTGAGCCATTTTTACCCGTAGTTTCCCGAACTACGTTTGCTCTGATCTTTCATACCAGATGAAAGTACGTAGGCATAGGATGCGATATCCTAGCGAGCAACCTTTCCCCCATAATCACCCGTAGTTAGCCGAACTACGTTGACTCTGATTTCTCATTCTCTGATGAGAATACGTAGGCATAAAGCGCGACGCTTTGCCGAGTCATTTTTCTTTTCTTTTTTCAGCCAGCCTTGATAGGTAGATAGATTATAACCAACCCGTCCAAGTAAACAAGCAAGCGAGGATCCCGTCGAGTACGACGGACGTGAGGGGTGCTAATACCTTCCCCTTGCGTAACCGACTCCCGAACCCAGACAACGGTTGCGATGACCTTGTCTTACCCTTATTCGTCAGGTTTTTCCGATCGTTTCCTTTCCCGTTCTGAGGGATAAATAACGAAAGGTGGCGACTCTTCTGTCATGCCGGCACCTTATTTTCGCGCAAGCGACACATGTCAACCTCTTCAATCTTCTTACCCTGAGTTAGATGATCCACCATACTTTCTACAGATGCTGGTCTTCTTTCAAACACTATAGTATATTTATCCATGAGACGTTGAATCCCATCTCTCAAAATGAAGCAACTATCCGGCTTATAGGTACAATATAGACAATCTTCATGACAACCTGGAAAGATCCCCGCTTGTACTAACCTCTTTTTGATAACAGACAATGGTGTGCTCAACTCCATAACTGAATAGACATGCAGATCTTCATCAATATCTTCATCAATGACGTTGACAGTCTTCTCGTGATTTGGCATTGGAGCTGTAATCACATTTGGAGTACCTGGTGGATCAAACTCAATTTCTCCATCATCAATCATATCCTGAATTTTGTTCTTCAAGACCCAGCAGTTATTAGTATCATGTCCTGGACAGTTTGAATGATATGCACATCGTGCATTGGGATTGTACTTGGGAGAGGTAACATTGGGATTCTGAGGAGCCTCCCTCAGGGTAATAAGTTCAGCCTTCAACAAGTGTTGCAATGCCTGAGCCATTGACATGTTGATCTTCGTGAACTGTCTTCTAGCCCTCTGTTGGTTGCCTTGAGGCTGCTCTGTTGTTGCAGGAGTTGGATTTGAAATATGAACTGCACTAACAGACTGATGCCTTCTGTTACGATCAGGCTGACCATACACAGCATTAGATTCTTTCTTCCCAGTGGGAGGCTTCTTTGCAGCACCTGATGAAGAAGTGCCCACTTGGATCTTACCACTCTTGATACCATTCTCTACTCGCTCTCCTGTCATGATCAACTCAGTGAAGCCAGATGATGAGCTTCCAATGAGATGACTGTAAAACGGACCATTCAGCGTACACATGAACATATCAACCAACTCCCTATCAGTCAAAGGGGGTTGAACTCTTCCAGCTAAGTCCCTCCACTTCTGAGCATACTCCTTAAAGTTTTCTTTGGCACCCATAGACATGCTTTGAAGCTGCATGCGAGTGGGGGCTAAGTCAGCATTGTATTGATACTGCTTGTAGAAAGCTTCAGCAAGGTCATTCCAATCTCTGATGTTGACACTCTCCAATTGATAATACCACTCTAGCTGAGCTCCAGATAAACTCTCTTGAAAGAAATGGACCCACAACTTTTTATCAGCAGTGTGGGGTTGAATTCTTCTGACATAAGACCTCAGATGCAATTTGGGACAAGAGACCCCATCATAGACAACAAATGTAGGAACTTTGAACCCAATGGGTATGACCACCCCAAATATCAAGCTCAAATCCTCAAAATCCAGCCCAGATGATTTCTGTAATTCCATAGCATCCATTCTATCCACCAGCATCTTGAATTTGTCTTCGTTAGGCTCATGGTAGTAGTTAGCCTCAGAATCAGAGTCCCCCATAGTGTTGTGGAGACTGCCTCTCTCCTGCTCAGATTCTTCAGATTCATAGTCTTCAACATGTTCCTTGGTCTTGACAGGACCTTTGAACCTTCTTCCCATGTTGAGCAACCCAGCAGACCTTCTAGCCTTCTTAGTCTTCTTGGCCAGTAGTGCCTTCAATTCATCCTGCCCCTTGGATAGGTTCAGGATCAGCTCTTGGAACTGTGCATTCTGTGCCTGGAGATCCTTAACTGATTGTTCAAGAGCCATTGCTGAAATAAACAGCGAGAAGATGAGAAACCTGTGCACAATTATAACCTGTGATGCAATGATATGGGAATGCATATGCAATGTTTTCAAGGACCGCAGGATTTAAATTTGCTTAAACAAACGAGAAAGTAACTTTTTATTAGTAATAACTTGTTTTGCCTTTTAGGCTTACAAAAAATGAAAACGAAATAAGTACAAAAGATGGGGTTTTAAGTCTCCCATGGACGTTTCCTCTTTGTGTTGAGGTATGAGTTGAGGTTTCGTTCCTCATGAAGTAGCTTTGTTAGCTCTAGGATCCTTGCTTGGCTTGCTTTGTAATGAGCCTCGAAAGTATCCCTTTGCTCTTTCAGTTGGATCCATGATCTCTGCAAGTCTTCCATATCAGTAGGCATGTCTGGGTGAAGGATGGTATAAGCTGTGTCTCCTTCAGCAACAGGTTCCATGGTAACTGGTAGGATGGCAGGATATGGCATCATGAGTGTCTGAGCACGAAATCGTACCCATCTGAGATAAGCCTCCATAGGAATGGTGTACTTAGGCTCCAGTGTCTTGCTGTCAATCCTGTTTACCTTTCCCCAAGCTCGTATGAATCTCTGACGGTAACCCTGAAGATCGTTGTCGTAGTCAAACACAATGCCCTGAATCAACATGTCATGTGGACCATCGCTCCGGGCGTAACCAAACTGTCGTAAAGCTAGAGATGGGTTGTAGGTGATGCCTCCTCTTATGCCTAGAAGTGGCACATTAGGAAACTCCCCACAACGGTCAATGATGGTGACATTCTCCATAGATCTGGAGCACCAATGGATGTCTGAGTGAGAAAGTGACATGATCCTCTTGGACCATCTGAACCCTTGCTCATTCTTCATTACTGAGCGAGGAAGGTGAGAAATAAACCACCTAGAAAGTAAAGGTATGCAGCACATCAAAGTTCCTCTTGCCCTTGTAGTACGGGTGTGAAGAGAATGTAGGATGTCTCCAAGTATGGTAGGCACTGGATTGTGACTCAAGAATATGTTGACGGCATGAACGTCTATGAACTGATCAGGATTGGGGAACAACACTAAGCCATAAATCAATAAGGCTAAGATCTCCTCAAAAGCATCGTAGCTCATAGCCTTCAAGAACATTTGAGCTTTATCCACTAATACCTTGGCAAGAATACCTTTAACTCCACTTCTCGTCTCTAGAACAATGTCAGACTTCTTCAGATGTAGAGCTGCAGCAATAACTTCAGGTTTAAGCTCCTTCTCCAAACCGGTGAATGGTTTCTGATCAAGAACAGGGATACCCAGAAGTTTAGAGAACTCCTCCATGGTTGGAACCAGCTGATAATCAGGAAATGTAAAGCAATGGTGCTTAGGGTCAAAGAACTGAAACAGCACACTCATCATGTCTTCACTGAACCCTGAAGTAACTAGATCCAATAAGTGACCATGTCTCTTGTTGAACTGGGAATGATCAGGCACTAGGGAAACCAACTCCTTGAGCTTAGCAGGTATCCCTACAAAGTTGATCCTGATGGTGTTTCTACGAGCAGAAGCCATGACCTGCAACAAAGAACAAAGATAAATCCTTTGGTCCTTGAAATGGTTAGGGAAAATGATATGCTTATGATGCATGATGATGTCATGATGTCATGCTCAATCACAAACATGTGGCACACACAAACAAGTCACACCATAGCCCTAGGTTTAAAGGCTTGCATGAGGTTCAAAGGCGAGTACCCTCCCCTGAAGTTAGATGGTTCATCCTGTCCTACAAAAGTAACCAGGTTCTAAGGGATCTCAATATCATTGATCCTTCACAAGGGTGGTTGTTCAGAAGGCAACTTACTTGCCAACCAAAACCCTCCAAGTTTAAGATCTCAATGAGCGTAGTATCGAGTGTCAACCAACTTCAGTCTGCACCAAAGCCGGTTACCTCACTACTTTCTAAAGGCCAAGATGAGTTAACTAGGGTTCTAAAAGTCCGTTAGTGCATTGACAACATATGGCAGCCTCAATATTATCCTCAACTTGACTTAAGGAATATAAGCACCAACCAAGAAGTCGCACTAACTATGGCCACCAGATCAACCGTATCGATATACGTCGTACAGTTTCCTTGGTCTATTGCCATTTACCTAAGGTACACTAGATCCGGGTTAGGACCTTTCACACATAAGAGCACCCCAACAATATAATAATAAAGCAAACAAGGCAAACAATTTAAAGTGATCTTAATTCCTAAGGGTACCCCTCTTAAATAGATCCCCAGCAGAGTCGCCAGTTCTGTAACCCGGTGAACTGACTTTAAACAATGTTGCGGATAGCAAGAGTCGCCACCGACTTTTATTTTATCCATAAGGAAAGGTTATAAAAGAACAGGAAAGACCTTAGAGAATATTTTGGGTCCGGGGGGTAGGTTATGAAAAGGGAAGGTATTAGCATCCTTTTCATCCATGGTTATCCATGGGCTCTTAGGTACTTAAGCTCACTTTTGAATTGTTTTGAAATTGTAGTGTGTGAATAGAAAATTTTCAGAATAGTTAATAAATAATCCATGTAAGGATGTGTTAAGAACTTGTTTGAAAACTTGTTGAAAATTTGTTTAAGTGCGAAACAATTTTGAAGTGAGCAAGCACCTAGGAGTAACCTACCCTAATGTTTAAAGGTCTTTCTTATTCTTCATTCTTTCCTTTAGTAAGACTATCCCTACTATAATGGAGTAGGTAGTCCTTACTTTGGATGTTAAGGGACATGTGAGGGACAATTTGACTTTGAAGGCCATTGTGGGATGTAATAAGCACATATAAGGGACCATCATCATTTTTCGAAAGGGACTCGATTCGTAAAGGCAACCATAAGGGACTTTGATGATTTTTCTATTTGAGGGACTTGCTTTATACACCCCACTTAACCATTATTCGTAGGCAACTTGAGGGATATCCTTAGGAAGTGAGACGGCGATTAAAATCGACTTACGTGTGTGACGTGTTTATTTTAATTATCTTTATTTAAAAGTGATCTAAATTTATTTTAATATTACATACATGTTGTTACACTCCCTAATTACTAACCATAATAATAATTAAATAATTAAACAACTTTACATCCAAGAAACAATTACAAAATAATAAGCAAAATAATTAAATAGCAAAGATAAATAAAATATAAATAAGCAATAATAAATAATAAAGGGGGTTAATTCTAAGTTTACTCGGCAAGACATCGCATCTTGTGCCTACGTATCCTTACGGGAGTGGAATCAGAGTAATCGTAGTTCCCCTCAATAGGGAGGTTAGAAACTTCTTGACTGTGGTCAAGGTCTCAAGGGGAATAAACGCATCTTAAGGACACGCTTACGTGGAGTGTAGAAACTCCAAATCTCTACGTTGAAATGTTAAGTTGTAATTAGGGTTAAATTAGGGATTCCACGGCGGGAAACCCTAAAATGAGCGCGGCGGCTCTTTGACCTAATGCTAAGGGTAAAATTGTAATTTTGCCTGCGGCGAGGCATTTGTGAAAATTAGGGTTTGTAGTTTGTAGTTTTGAGGATTTGAAATTGAATGTATGAAGTTTTACGGACTATTGGCGCGGCGGCCAAACAGTTAGACCTAACCTTCGGATGTGTGCAATGTGACAGAAATAATAGTAAACGCGTGAGATAATTGAATCATGCAAACAGAGAGATAATGTCATAATTTAAACCATGCAAGCAGAAATTTAAAGGCAGAATTTAAAGAGCGATTGTTAAGTTCGCGAGGTTACATGAGAGGAGCAGATACAATATGATAATGAAATTTGAATTGAACAATAATAAAATAAAATAAATAACGGTTCTAGTTATTATTTTAAAAAAAAGATTTTAGTTATTATTTTAAATTTATCTAAAAAAAAGTTTTTCTTAAAAATAATAGGTTTTCATATTAATTTGGAAAAGATGTTAATGTTATTTATTTTAAAAAACAGATTTTTATATTATAACAAATTTTAATAAATTAATGATAACAATAATAATAATAATGGTAATAATAATGATAATAATGATAATAATAATAAATAATAATAATAATAATAATAATAATAATAATAATAATAATAATAATAATAACAGTAATAATAAAGCAATAATGAATTTTAAATGTGCCAAATAACCCAACAATGTTGCTAACGCAGAAATGCGCTCATCGCAACCAGATCTAAATCGGACGAAACAAAATTTATCGCAAAGAAAAAGAAATTAAGCAAAAAATAGTATTATTGCTCACACAAAAATGCGATCATCGCAACCAGATCGAACTAACACAAACGTCACGCGTCATGCACACAAATGTGCAAACATCGTATCGACATAATTCGATCAAAAATCTTATATATATAAACTCTAACAATTTAAAAATTATATATATATATATATAAACGTAACAGTAATAGATAAAGAAAAAGAAATAACGGTAATAGATGAAGAAAAAGAAATAACGGTAAAAGATGAAGAAAAAGAAACAACAGTAATAGATGAAGGAAAAGAAATAACGGTAAACGATGAAGAAAAAGAAACAATAGTAATGGATGAAGAAGAAAACTAAATAACGGCAAACGGCACTCACTCCTCTTAGGTTTTTTCATTCTCTCCTGTTTTTCCAACAAGGCAACACATGTATATATAGGGAACAAATTAGGGTTAACACCAAATTGTCAATAATGTCCCTAAAGCCCATTTTAAAGCCCAAACTAAATAATTAGTTAAGAAAAAATAAAATTTAAATAATTTAAAATAATTAAAATAAACTTAAAATAAAAACTAATAATCCTATTGATTCCTAAAATAAAAAATATTATAAAAAGAACAAAATTTTTTTCAATATTTTTTATTTTATGATTTTTTGGATATTTTTATGAATAAT
The DNA here is from genome assembly GCA_963859935.3 of Lathyrus sativus. Lineage (NCBI taxonomy): Eukaryota > Viridiplantae > Streptophyta > Magnoliopsida > Fabales > Fabaceae > Lathyrus > Lathyrus sativus. The sequence goes on along the minus strand of OZ012739.1, from coordinate 618,436,484 downwards.
TTAGAAAAAAGTGAAAAAAATAATATTTTAAAAAATGATTTAATTAAAATACGAAAATAATAATTAAATAATAATAAAAAACTATTTTTGTTATTTTTTTTAATGAAAGATAGAAAAATTTAGAGTAAAAATAATAAAAAACAAAAAAAAATGACAAAGGTGAGATTCGAACTCTCAACCTCTCACACTCATAACTCCTTACATATGTCCTCCTGCCAATTGTGCCATTTTTACTTTTTAGAAAAAAAATGCATGCCATATGATATTTACCTGCAAAAAGTCAAACGACTACACAAATTTGTTAGTAATTGATTAAATGCAATGAAATGCGACGACAAATCTTAGGGCAAAATTTGGGGTATTACAGTTATTATGATAATATTTCTCACCCAACCTCTCTTTGATGTTGGCAAAAAAAATCATGAAGTTTGACTTTGGTTTGACCACAGTTGACCTCAGTTTGACCTTTTAACTGCATTGACTGCTTTTGACTTATCTGATCATCTGACTGAGCAAACTTTTGAGAAAAGTCTTGAAACTTGACATGGGGGTTCTTATACACATATAAGATGTTATGAAGCTCACTTGAAGTCTTGGAAGTCCATTTAGCCTGATTAAAGTCAAAACCCTAGTTTTGGATGCACTGCTTAGGAGGTGCATTGTCTGAGGGAATTGTCAACTCTTCTGACCAATTATGAATTTTGTGAACCTTGTGAACCTTCTTGGAACACAAGGTCTTGTATTGTGAGGGCAAATTTTGGGGTGCAACACCATGCATGTATCAAGTCTCTCAAATATTGCATGTTGTTCCTCCACAATGCCATTATTCATCACGTAATAACATGACAACTTTTGATTCTCTGGTTCTTCCATCACATGTCTTAGGATTTGTGTGGTCGATCTTGTATGTAACCCAATTATTTTCAATTGGAAAGACCAGGGGTTGTTTACTAATTTCCATAGTAAACACATATCAGAATTTCAATTGGTATTAGAGCAGACATCCTGCTCTGTATCTGGGTGAGATCTAGGGAAGATACTTTCTGGTACAATAGACAAGGAAGGAGGATTTGTGAATAGACCACTCATTCTTGATGGAACCAATTATGACTATTGGAAAGCATGTATGATGTCCTTTCTGAAGTTTATGGACAACAAGGTTTGGAAGTTTGCAGTCAAGGGATGAGATCCACCAATGGCTAGAGATAAGGATGGTAAGATTACTGATGTGCCGAAGGCTGAGGAATATTGGGATGATGAAGATGACAAGCTAGCTCTGGGAAACTTCAAAGCATTGTGTTGTACCCCAAAATTTGCTCAACCTTTTTCTCTACTTGGTTTATGTTTCATTTCATTCTTTAGCATTTGCATTTGCATAGCATTGTCCTTTGCAGGGGATCCAGAGAGGTGTGCATCTCAAGAGAAGATTGTCAAGGGTTTCAAGCTCAAGCAAGAGTGCTCATTTAAATCATCAGAGGTTCACAAGTTCATTGTTATGGATAAGAGATATTGAAGAAGCTCATTGAGTGCTTTCGAGGCCATTGTGGAGCTTATCTAAGTTGTTATTTCATCTGCAAGGAGCCACAGTCAGAGGTGGTATCCCTAGGGTTTCATCTGCTTAGTGCATAGTCCATGGTGGATGTGAAAGGGTTTGAGACTTAGTTTTAAGTCATTGGAGTCATGGGAAGTTATGTTGAGACATTTGAGATGTTATTTAAAGATCAAATCAAGGAGAATCAAGAGTTTGAGAAGTTACTAAGTTAGGGTTTCGGTGTAAATTCCCCTTCTTTAGAAGCCAACTTCAAGACAACTTTACATCAAGATACAAGTTCAATCTCATTTTGATGCAAACATGAGACTTGTAGGGCATGTTCTTAGCTTTCTTTTGAGTACTAGAACTAATCCATTGGGTTTGTGTAACTCAAGTTATGATGCCAACAAGTTAGAGGTCTTCAGATGAACATATTTTCAGTCAACAAAAGTTAACTCACTTCCAAGACAGTTTTGATCAAGAATCAAGTTTCATCTCAACTTGGAGTGAACATGAAAGTTGTTCCTCATGATCTTAGATTTCCAAAAATTCCTATAAGTCCTCCATATCATTTGTAGAACTCAAGTTATGGAGCTTGCAAGACAGTCGTATTTTGGGAAACTTTGATTATGGGTCATTTTGGTTATGAGTCATGTACATACACTTGTGCACTTCAAATGGAACTTCAACCAACATGAAATTTGTCCCAAATGACTTCAATTTCATCATGAAGTTAAAGATTGGCATGAATTATGCATGGTTATGGACATTGGTGAAGAATTTTCAAGTGAAAATGGACATTAAAAAGGTGAATTCAATTGAACAAGTCTTAGGACTTTTCCATGCCATATTTTGATTCAAAATGGTTCACATTGTGCTCATGAATGAAATGCACAAAGTAACTTTGGTTTGTGAGGTGCATAACACGTGAAAATAAGGCTTACTTCATGAAAAAGTTTCACATCCAAACTTGCTAATTGGATCACAATCAAGCCCAATTCCAATCCACATGAGCAATTCACATTGTCAGCTGAAGAATGAAGCAATTTACATGTGTGTATGAACTGAAAATCACGTGTGCATGAGAGTGGTTTCCAAATTGGGCATTTTCATAATTCAGCTAGTTGGAGCTTCATGGGCCTCCAATTACATCACAAATCCCTAATATAAAAGCTCCAAATCAAATTTGAGAGCACACAAGTTCATTTTCGTGGAGAGAGCTCAAAATGCAGTTTTGAAATTGAATAGCAAATTTGAAAATCGCGAATTAAGATATGAGGCATTTTAACTCCAATTGAAGCAAGAATCATCTTCCTTAAGTGAATTAGAGTGGATCTGCATAGTTTGGGGCAAGCTAAGCATCAATTGAAGAACCAACGGAGTGTCTCCATTAGGTAATCTTCAATTTCATATATCTCTCATGCTAGGCACTAAACTAAGGTCATTGTGGTTGCATCTGAAGTCCTACATCTTGTAGGCAATGTTTGACATCTTAATTGCTATGTTTGATGAGATTTTCAGTTGAGCACTCAAAACTTTCTTTGTTCGAATCTCATAATTTATGCGTGATAAATAAAAATGGAGCCTGGATTTGGATACTATGTGACTAGACCTTTAATTTGGTATAAGATTTGTTAAGATTTGGTGAGTTTTGGAACCCTGAAATCCGGCCACCTCGCCGGAGAAGATGACCGGAGCTAGGGCTTCGGCGTCTGGTTCAAACTCAGGCCAGCTTACGTGTGATGGCTTGACTCTTTGACCTGATCAGATGTGTGGTCCAAATCTGTTTGACCATGCTTGCTGGCACGTTGAAATCCACATAAGATTAGTGATACAGTGCGTTTTGTTTAGTTGCTGATTTGTGGGCTTCAATTGATATTGGCACCCCTCTCTGATCCAGCCCAGTGATTTGAACTTGTTTTCTTGCTATTCACACCGTTTGCATTTAATTCTTTTATGTTATTTTAATTTGATTTCTGTTTTGATTTTAACCAATTAAAAATAGCTCCAATCATTTTAAAATTCAACAAAAAATGTTTTCTGACACTTTAATGTGTTAATTAATTTTTGATAATTTTTTAATTCCATTTTCCATTTATTTTTCAATTAAATTTGAATTTTATGATTGGAGGTAATTTTGAATGGTTTTTCACTTGTTCCTTTGTGTTCTTGCTTTGTTCTTGAGCCAATTTTCACCACCTATGAATGAGACTTATTCCTCATTTCAATGATGAGTTGAGAGGTCTTTGAGGCTGGTTTGTGGATTTTGTTTGACCTTTTTGGTTGACTTTTTCTTCCATTTTGTTTGACCCTCGACAACCCTCCTTCAAAGTGGAGCACCCAAGATCAATTCCTATGGTGATGATTTGAATGGACAATGGTTGTGTGCTCTTGGACCCTGGTTGCCAACTCCTTTAAGTGCTTTTGGTATTTTATTTGGATTTATTTGAACTATTTTCCTATTTTTGGAGTAGCTTGCAAGTCAAGCTACCCCTAAGGATGGTTCACACACACACTTGACCTAGTTTTGATGGGAAATGACCCTTGTGGATCCCATATGCTTCCAACTCCTCTTGGTTCACATTCTTAACATGTTAAAGTTTCTGGTTGCCAATATTTAGGTCATAAAGTATTTTGGTTTTGGTTGTGAGTTGCATTCTTTTTAGGCTTTCCATTTGTCTTCTAATGTTGAAAGTGTTTAGGACCTAGGTCCTTTACCATGCCTAATCTTGCAATTTGCCTTGGTGTGTTTCCTTCTTTGGCTTGTGTTTCCTTTTCTCTTGTTCTCACTTCTATCTTAGGACCTTTGAATCCCATTTAAGATGGTTTGGTCCCTCCTTTGGAGGTACTTTGAACATGTCTTGAATGGTGATTCATTTTGAGAACTTTTGTTGTGCTTCTTGCATGATCTTTGTGATGCTCATGGTTGAGTTGCCTCTTTGCATGGCTTGCTGCCTTTACTTTATCCCCCATCCTCACATTGATTATGTCTTCTCTCTTTCTCTTTTTGTTTTGCCTTTGGGCATGGTGATTGATGTACATGGTTGTAGGAATCCTATTTCTCCCATTTCATCTCCCCCTTTATTCTGAACTTGCTTAAGTGCATTTGTTGCATTTGTTTTGCATATTCTTGATTGCATTCTTGAGGTTGAGATGTGCTTGTGGTGGCTACTGCCCCACACTTTGTTCCTCCCTTTTAGAGTGTGTCTCTCTCTCTCTTCTCATCTTCAAACATCTTCAAAACACATAATAAAGGATAATGAATGTTGTACGCTACGAGCCTTAAGCATTTGGGAAATAAGGATTGGGGGGGACTCCTCTCAATTGTCTAGAGTGTTTAGCATATGTCCTTTGGATGATATGCGACGCATTCGTTCCTAAGTCATAGTCTTTAGTGCAACATGAATTACAAACACAAATTAATTCATTTCTTCTCTAGAAGACTAAAAAACAAACATCAAACCTTTTTGTCCTTCGGGATTAATGGAAGATCCTTTTCATAAAAGAGTGTTGTTAACTCTTGGTTCTACCGCAAACAGGTAATACCTAAGTCTCCAATGGTCGAGCTGCATACACCTAACTGCTAGAACTAAGGTTTAACCCTACTCGGGTAAAACATTTGAACCAATCTGTGGTCTTGTTATCCCGAACTACGTTTGCTCTGATTTCTCGTACCAGACGAGGATACGTAGGCACAAGACGATAATATCTTGGCGAGCAACCTTCCTCACCTTCACCTGTAGTTTTCCGAACTACGTTGACTCTGACTTTCCCATTGCACGAGGGAGTACGTAAGCATAGAGCGGCGATGCTCTATCGAGTCTCTTTTCTTTTTCTTTTGTCCCTGTGGCCTGTAGCTAGATAGTAAACACCCTTTTAGATAGATAACAAGCGTGGATCCCGTCGAGTACGATGGGCGTGAGGGGTGCTAATACCTTCCCCTTGTGTAACCGACTCCCGAACCCAAGATTTGGTTGCGATGACCTGTCTTCTCCCATTTTCGTAGGTTTTCTCTGATCGTTTCCTTTCCCTCTCTTTGGGATAAATAACGAACGGTGGCGACTCTTCTGTCTTCCGCCGACCCTTTTTCCCAGTAGTGACACATTGAATGCTCTGTTCAATAGAATGGACAAGAACATCTTCAGACTGATAAATAATTGTACTGTTGCTAAAGATGCTTGGGAGATTTTGAAGACTGCTCATGAAGGAACCTCTAAGGTGAAGATGTCAAGATTTCAACTTCTTACCACCAAGTTTGAGAACTTAAAAATGAAGGAGGATGAGAGCATTCATGATTTTCACATGAATATTGTTGAGATATCCAATGCCTCAAGTGCCTTGGGGGAGAAGATGTCAAACGCTAAGTTGGTCATAAAAATTCTCAGATCTCTTCCAAAGAGATTTGACATGAAGGTATCTGCCATTGAAGAAGCCCAGGACATAAACAACATGAAAGTTGATGAACTTATGGGATCTCTTCAGACCTTTTGAAAAATGGAGGTTTTTTTTTCCAGCATGAAGAAGAAGATCATGTAAGGTGGTGTTTTATCAATTTTCCGCTTAATATTTTCGGATATGCATCTCTAGAAATATCACTGAGTCGTTAATTAAATCAACTCAGTGAATAAAAACACCATAAATGAATACAAAAGGTATTTCTGAGATGCATATCCGGATACATCCAAATAATATACAAAGATGCATCTCCGAACCATATTTATTTAATATGTAGTGAATCTAAAAAATAGTTTGGTGTAATTTTGGATGCGTTCGAAGATACATCTCCTAACGTGCAAAACATATTTTCGAGTTTTCAAAAGTGTAGAATGGTCCTATGGGTGAAAAGAGCCTCTTAAAAAAAATCATAAGTGAGTAGACTTAGTTTTTTTATATAATGTACATTTAATTAATAAGTTAAGGGATAGATATGTTGGTGATTCTTTTAAATATCATAAGTTATGCTGTATCAGTCTGTAACAAACGATGCGGTGCAGTGTGTTGCTTTGTTTGTATGCTTTACAGCTACGAGTTAAAGAAGTACAGCAAAGAAAAGAAAGAGAAAAGTTGTTTAGAATTTTTAAATGATAAATCAAAAGATACCAAAATGTGAACTTCACAAACCCTTAAAAGACACTCAACAGAATTCTCACTGCCACAAGATCCATTTGTTTCGGAGTTCTATAGTAGAAAATTAATTTTCAAAATATTATTTAATACATTCATAGTTTTGGATCTCATATTTTCTAACATTTGTTCAAGACATCATTTTATCTATATGTCTATTTTTATTAATTTATCAATATATGATATCTATATATTCATTTTTGGAATTTTTTAATTTAAATAACTTCATTTTATAAAAAAATTCGATAACCAAGTTTTTCAAGTATTTCTTAAAATATTCATATTTCAAATAAATAAAAATTGCAATGCATAGCACATACTAAATGAATTGATGTCTTTATTGAAGAATAAAAAAGTGTCGCCAATTGAATTCAAATCTACGTATGTCTAATTAATTCAATTAACAATTGTGTATAAAAGCTTAAGAGTAAAAATCAATTCAATTGACAGACATCTCTAAATTTTGACTTTTTTGTGCCAATTTATCATGAAAAATATAGAGGTGTCATGAATTGAACTGTCGCATCTTCCTAAGCTCTATACACAATCAATTGGATTGGTTAGATCATTTACATTCATCAATTCAATTGACGATATCTTTATATTTTTCAATGCAAAAGTCAATTTATCTAGAATGTGCTATGTTTGTAAATTTTTTTGTTTGAAGCATGAATATTTTGAAAATTACTTGAAAAACTTGATTATTGAAAAAACTTTTATGAAAAACATGATTATTTGAATAAAAAAATTTCATTGTTGTCTTAAAGGTCTTTTGCAAAACATCAAAGTGTCTTCACACAAAGTTTTAGATTCGATTCGATACTATCAATCTAGATAAATTGAATAAAACAATAAATCTCTTTTAAAATATTTTTAAAAACTTAATATAAATCACACATTCATATCAATCGACAGCATTTTACAAAATAAAGATTCATCATCTATTTTCGTACACTATCAATTCGCCACCAATAATTTAGATAAATTAGATATAAATGAATAAATTGATGTTTTTGTTTAAAATATTTTGAAATTTTTAACATGAATAATATCGACGTATTTTATAAAATAAAAAATCCATTATTTAATTTCACATTAGAAAAATAATAAGTGACTTATATAAAATTTTGTTTATTAAATTGAATTTTTATGGTGTATTATGCATGTATGTACAAAGTAAGATTATATATATTTAACATTTAACGTGAATATTATATATATATATATATATATATATATATATATATATATATATATATATATATATATATATATATATATATATATATATATATATATATATATATATATATATATATATATATATATATATATATATATATATAATGAAACGATAGGGTAGATAATCTCCATTGTTAACTCTGACATGGATGGATAGTATCTGAAGTTCTGACCGCTATCCTTTGTTGGGATTTTGGATTGGGGTGTTTCGCGCTTCCGAGTATCTTCATTTGTTGGACGAGGTGTTAAGGTGTCTGGCTTTGTTTTTTTCCGTCGGTGCATCACTGGGTGGTCGACTTCACTTGGGACATAACTTTAGGATGTTCGTTGAATTGTTTTGTCCAATACTTCAGTAGAGCGTTTCTTGATTACCAGGGTGGAGACCTTCCAGCTTCTTTCTTATTCTGGAGAGGTACCCCATGATGTGCCCTAGTATTAGATTTGCGTCTAGCGTTAACAATGAACTTGTAGTATCTGAACACCATTAACAACGAATTTGTAGTATCTTTAAGAAGCAACCTTGATAGGTGCTTCGACAAGAGGGAAACACAAAGATTGCGTTAGGCCAGAAGGTGAATTGTGATTCTTCTGTCCGATCTTCATGGAAATCATCTTCAGACCTCAATGCAACCCTATATCTGGATCTGAGATTCCCCCTTTTATTATTCTGCCAAGTTTCCGAAAGGATCAGGGATTTAGGTTTTAGTGAATTGGAGAGGAAATGATGATTGATCGAATCAAATGCGACAAGTTTTCGTGTTCGTTTTTGAGTGCTTCTTGATTATGAGATCTCGCGGAACACTAAAGTTGGAAAACAATTGTGAATTCACATGTGTAAATTGTAGGTCGATTAGCTCTTGATTCGGTGACCTAAAGAGGTTACGAAATGGTCAATCAATATATTAGATTTGAAATCGTGGGAATCGTAAGAATCAGAAGTCGTTTTTCACATACGACACAACTGTTCCATTTGAGAACTAGAAATTGATGCTCTAGCTCCACGAAAGAACCATAAATAAGGACAATTGAATAATTGATGATCTTGAAAAGTGGCTCCGATCTCCTTTACGGTGGCATGAAGTGAACCAATATGATTAGCATTCCAATACCATAGTCAGTTCGACATTTAAGATGGATATAATAAAAATGAATATTAGATATTATACTTTATTCTTAGCATATAAACTGTTTTATATCCTTGGATAGAATGAATTTGAAATAGATTGAACATTTGATGAACATATATAATATTAAAATATATATATATAATTAAGAGAAATGTGAAATGAAACAAAAATTAATAATATAAACCACATAACCACGATAATGTAAAAAAAAAATACATAATAATATAAGACAGAGAATATGTAACGCACGAAATACATAATAATATAAAATAAATAGTAGGCAATTGGAAATATACAAATTAGTTTGTGTTGCTCTCCTTAAACATTCTCAAATTTTCTCATCAAATCTATTTGAAATTGACTATGATTTTGTATTTTTTATAAACATGTGTGGACTCTAATGGAGTTTCATTCAATGCAGCTATTATCCAAACCTGCTGAATTTTATATGGACACTACTTTCCCCTTTCCTAAAAGTACTTTTAAAAAATCATATCTTAAAAAAAAAATGAGGAGCCTGTACCGCATAAATAATCAAAAGGTGCATATTCTTAGATGAGTGTATTTACAACAACAACAACCATTTTTTATCCAATTAAATAGTGTCACTTATATGAAATTATGAATTAACTAATTATATTACTATTTAAATAGCTAATTTCGAGATTTTTTAAATAATTTTTATAAGCTTTCTAGGTCTTTATTTTTCTTTAATTATTTGATTTTTTTACTTGACTATTCTTTTTACCACAAAATTTATGTATTGTCTAGTTTTACCACATATACAACACAACATCCTCATTTTTGTTACACTTATTTTATTCTCGTGTTCATTTTTAACCGTTCAACATTTTATCTCGTAGAAAATCACATGTCATATCACAGCCCGATAAAAAATTTCCTTCAGCTTGAGTGATATATTTGCGTCACATAAAACCTCAGAAACCCTCCTCCATTTCAACCACCTAGCTTGAATCCAATGGTCTATATCCCTTTCTATTTCTCCGTCATTTTATATTACGGATCCTAGATATTTAAACCGTGTGATTTTAGAGATGATATGATCTCCAACTTTCACCTCTAAGTTATAAAAGTGTCTTATTTTGTTAAACTTACATTCAATATATTTTATCTTACTTCCGCTTAAGGAAAACCATTTGTATTTGAAGCTTGTCTCCAAGTCTTTAACCTTCCATTTAAATTCCCCCTCAACTCTCCAATTATGAATATATCATATGCAAAAATCATGCATCTCAGTTCTAGCTCTTGGACGTGTTCTGTGAGTACATCTAAAATTAAAATAAAAAGGTAAGAACTTAAAGTTGAACCTTGATGCAAACCTATTGTGATAAGAAATCAATTGTGTATCCACCATGTGTTTGCGAACTAGTCGATACCCTTTCATACATATCTTGGATAGTTCAAATATATGCATTCTTAACCCCTTTCTTCTCCATGACATTCTACAAAACATCTCTAGGTATTATACCATATGCCTAATCAAAGTCAATAAAAATTAACTGTAAGTCTTGTTGATTCATCCGATACTACTCCATCACACGTCATAGTAGATAGATCACTTACATGGTTAGTCTTCCAGGCATAAGACCAAATTGATTCTCAGTGACTTGAGTATATTTTCTTAGTCTCCGTTCAGTCATTCTTTCTCATAACCTCATGGTATGACTCATAGGTTTAATCCTTCTATAATTTGCACAATTTTGTATATCCATGTCGTTCTTATAAATTGTAACTAAAATGTTTCTTCTCCATTCATCAATCATTTTCTTTAACCTCATAATTTCATTAAAGAGTTTGGTGAGTCACCTAATACCTCTATCTCCAAGAATTTTCCACACTTTAATAGGTATGTTGTCTACCCCAACTGTCTTACTATTACTCTTCCTTTTCGATGTTTCCTTTACCTCTTGTTTCTGAATCTGACGGTAGTAATAATAGTTTTGATTTTCAATATCGAGTTTGCTAGAGTCCGATAAAATATCATATCCTTCATGAAATAAATTTTAGAAATACATCTTCCACCAATCCTTTATATTTTTTCCTTAACCAAGACTTTGTCTTCTTCATCTTTAACACATTTTCACTTGATCTAAATCTCTTGTCTTTCTTTCAAGTCCCTTAACAATCCTTTATATAGATTTTTCTCCCTCCTTGGTTCCTAAATATTGGTATAATCCGTCAAAATTTTGGATTCTTGCTTCACTCACCGCCTTCTTGGTCCCATTATTAGCTTTTTTATATTTTTCCCAAGTTTCGGCACTTTCACACCTAGAACATTCTTTAAAAAAATCTTTTTTAAATCTTAATTTAATCTAAATAATTTCATTCTACCACCACGATTCCGTACCCCTATGTCCAAAATCTCTTGTCTTTCTTTCGGTTCCCTTAGCAAACCTTTATATAGATTTTTCTCCCTCCTTGTTTCTTCAAGATTGATATAATCTGTCAAAAACTTGGGTTCTTGCTTCACTCGCCGCCTTCTTGGTGTCATTCTTATCTTTCCTATATTTTTCTCAAGTTTCGGCATTTTTACACCTAGTCCATTCTTTACAACAATCTTTTGTTACTCTAATTTTACTCTAAACAATTTCATTCCATCACCACGATTCTTTACCCTATGTGCAAAACCTCTTGAATCTCCTAACGTCTCTTTAGCCATTTTTCTAATCTCTTGAGTCATCTTATTCCACATATCATTTATACTTTCTTATGGTTGTCAAAACCATCCCTATAAGATCTTGTGTTGAAAACTTCCTTGTTTTTCATCCTTCAAATAGCACCACTTGATCTGTGACGCTCCCATGTGGCTTCTTTTCTTTGCTATCCCCTTGATTCTTACATCTCTAACCAATCCTCTATGTTGGATGGTCAAACTCTTTTATGAAACAACTTTAAAGTCCAAACAAATCTTCCTATCTGACTTCCTAATAAGAAAGAAATCTATCTTAGAACATGTCACAACACTTTTATATGTGATAAGATGATCATCTCTTTTTCTAAACCAGAATATTATCTATAGTAATATCCAAAGCCGGCAAAAGCTCCAAGATGAATTTATCCTCAGCTTTCACCTCCCTTATACCACACCCCTCTTTCACATTTTCAAAAACCTTTTGCTTTGCTTCTTACATGTCCATTTAGATCCCCTCGTTAAAAAAGTTGTTCTCCTTGAGATATTTCTTATAGTAAGTCTTCTAAATCCTCCCAAAATTTTACTTAAAGGTGTTCTGCTGACCCAACCTGATATTCATAAGATTATACATTCTTCCACTTTTTGTCTCCAATAATGCCCACTCCATTTCTTATCTAACTTTTCTAGTTTACAAAGGGTAAATCCCAAATTATTTAATTTCTTTTCTTTTTTACTTGTCCTCTTAATTTATTATAGGCACATAAAATTGATTTTTTTTCTCTTAAGCATGCCTATATATATCCCATGACTAATACACTACTCTTAACGTCCTAAATAGTTAGAGTTCTAATATGAGCAACTAAATCATATACATTCCTCAAAATTATACACTAACTAGTCAGATTCAACTAGCAAGGTTCAACAAAATTATGCTAAGGCTCGATTTGTTCATTAAAAAAAGAGTTGCACATTTTTGACAAAAAAAAGTTGCACAACTCACAACTTTTTCAGTATCTTAAGCACAAATTTAGACTAAAAAAAAACACTATTCTGCACAACAAACACATTACTATTTGCTACATCAACTAAAAGAAATTCAATCAAGATTGAACAAAAACACACCCAAAAAATTAGAGAATAAAAAAAAACAAATTTGGATAAAACACAACGCAACCATTCCTTAGTATCCCTTGCAAAACTATGAAACATATACACCAGAACAGAAAGATGGAGCAAATAAACAACCTTCTGCACTGTGTCTGTCATCTTAGGTTGCTTACACAATTCTCAAACCTTTACTTTACTGTCAATGTCGTTGTTGAAGAAGCTTTCATCAAAGACGATGGACGAAGGCAATGTCTTGATGAACCGCGAGGGTTGGACGAAGCCTCGTATCTGCTGGATTGACTTCTGATTTTCCGTTTTTCACCTTCTTGTACCTTGTCGGATGTAACTTGTCGAACCTTTGTTTCGTTTAAGCCGGGTGGAAGAACACAGTTGCAAAATAAACCTTCATATAAATCAAGGAGAATGAATATCTTACAGTTGGAAATTTAGAATCATGAAATGCTTCCTAGTTTTTTTGACTTATTTATAAGGTGTAACATAGGAATACCAATCACATAACAAGTACAGAATAAGTTGGGATTAGAAAACAATAGTATAAGCAAAAGGAGTATCAGAAGCAGTATATCTTTTCCAGAGAGTGCAAAGACTCATACATAACAATGTTGTGTCACCTAGAACAATGAACGTGACGTTTAAGAGGATTGGTTTTGTCATCCAAAAAGGAGTAACAGCACAGCTTGTTACCCGTTTGCCTGTTATTTCTGTATAATCTTGATTATAATGTGTTTCAATAGCTAAATTTTGTTATAGAAATAGCTTATACATAAGCGCTTATATAATAAGCTTAAACAAGTTTTTTTCAAACATGATTTTGTTTCGGGTCGTTCGCAAGGTCCTTGGCAAAAAATTCAACAGCGAACCTCGAGTTAAAAGGCGTGCAAAACAGGTAGATTTTCGCTTGGCCAGGAGCAGACAATTCTGCCCTTCAATGCATGAATCACTGTCTGATATCAGACTCAGACGGAGACGACTATTCATAGAGCACGCCGCATCACTCGTGAATAGTTTCTAGCGTTCTTGATATATGAGGGTAAAACGCGTCATTTTAAATATTCAAATTCATTCTCACTCATGTATTACTCCTCATTTCTCTCACTGACTTAGACGTTGAAGTGTTAACTTTATAAATCCGTCCACTCTGTCGCATTGAAAGTTTCGCTCCACCGCAGTGAGACTCAACTTCACAACCTCATCTTTCATTTCTAGTTCCTAACACCACCTCATCTTTCATTTCTAATTCCTAACCAAACCATTTCTATTCCGTAGATAAGCATGGTTCTCAATGCTTATGACTTACTACTAGTTTTGGTCTACAATCCATCAACTACACATGAACACAAGGGTTTACATCCAACAAATTTCAAACTAAAATACATAGCAAAGTTATATTAAAATGCAATGAGAAAAAACATGTTATTCTTGAACCAAGCTAGTAAAGTTCATATTACTTACCAAGTCTGGCAAGTCGATTAACCCATCTCGGAATCGATTTCCCGGTTAATTTGTAACAAACATCATCACAAAAATGGTTACAATTCTTGGAAATAAGATGATAAGAATTTCCAGAATATTCTCGAGCTAGTTTCTCCATGAAAACACCAACATCTTTACTACCCAGATCCGTTGTTCCAATGAATATAGATTTTCTGAAAGTGAAACCAGGACAGTTTTTCGGTTGCACTTCAAAAATACCTGTTGTGTCATTTTCATGTGCCCCGAAACCATATTCAACATCATGAACTATAAAAAAACGCAAAAAAAATAAATAAATAAATAAATTAGTATGGTTAATTAATAATTAATAATTAATAATAATAAAATAAAAAATGAAGTTGGTGAATTTATTTACCTTGAACACCTGAATGGTAGATTCCAAGTCCAAACCAATAAGCATAACCGTTAATAGGTGTGAGGTCATAGACGTTTAGGTAGACAGGAACGGTTCCTGGTTTTTTCTTCCTAGGACCTGCTACAAATTTAAACAACATTATTATTATTGTTGTGGACTAGGTTGTTGGTGTGAAGAAATGGTAGCAGAGTGAGGAAGAGAGTTTTATGTGGTGAATTTTGGAGGAAGAAGAAGAAGAAATAGTTTTATGTGATAGTGGATGGATGAAGCATCTGCATCGGCATCCACCGGCGGCCGAAAGTGCTTTTCCTTGCTTCACCCACCTTCCACTATTCTTTAAATGTTTATATAATTGTATTATTATTTTGTACATTCTACAAGAACCATAATAATTGCTCTCCTCGTGTCCATGTCTTTACTACTTGGTTTCCCTTCTTAAAGTGTGATTATTAATCAAACTAATATATATATAAAAGAGGTGGAGAAATATTTTATAAAAATTCAAAAATACTCATACGAATTTGAAATTTATTTTTGAACGCATCCAAATCACACTGAAATACATCTTTATTGAGACACACCTCTATTTTTCCCAAAAAAATTAGTTTGCATGTGCATATCTAAAAACACCTCTTTAATGATTTTGTCCATTATAAATACGGAAGTGTACTCCCAAATTTGTCAAGAGGGAATTTGAAAAAAATATCACATTTTACATGTTAATAACAATTTCAGAAATGCGTTTCTGGATTCGTTGAGCATAAAATTTAATAAAACATCATCTTGCACGTTTGAGTCACTCATGATCAAAAACACCATTTTTGTTCAAACCCTATCAAAACCTTCTTCCACACTCAATTGATTTTTTTACTTCGAAATATCATTTTTTGTTTTTTCACATCGAAAGGAGCAACATAAGATGGAATTTAAGGTAATGTGCATGTATTTCCTTCCTCATTCCTTACTTTAATCTAGTTTTTGCTTTGAAAAAACAAAAGTTGTATCCAAAAATGCATTTATGGATTCTAGTTGAATGTCATCAGGAAGTGCATTTCCAGATCCATTCAGAGTTGAATTTAGACCGTTTTTGAATACTTTCTAATATGTTTGGCTTTATATATGGTGCATCATGACATTTTCCTCAAATCTATTGTGTCTACGAATGTCAAACCGAACCAATTTGCAAATGAACAAGAGTGTGTTGTTTGTGATCTTATGCTCTAATGGATTTGTACAAAGGCTGGTAAATTAGGGTTTAGTTGTAATTGGAATGCCAAATAACGGTTCAGATAGAAGACTTGCATTTGTGACACTAGGATGCGAAAGAAGTGACAAGTACACAATTCTTATCCGATAATTGAAACGTGGTGACACCGGTTTCAGGAAATATGAGTGACATTTAAAGTTATGTGGATACTTTTCGAAAAATAATAAATGGATATTTAATGTGATTTATGGTGCACATAATCATGACATGTGTTACAAGTTAGTCGGACATCCCATTGCATGTCGAATTATGGTCGAAGAGAAGGAAATTGTTTCTGACATGACGTTGAACATGGTGTGGCCGAAAAACATACTTGTAACTTTGAAATAGAAAAAACCTAAAAAAATATATCATATATCAAGTATGTATACAATATTTGTGCCCAAAACAACAAGGCGATATAATTGAAATCCAACAATTGTTGAAGCTTCTGGATGATAATGATTATGTATCTAGGTGCCGAGTGTGCGAGAATGAAGAAACCGTTCGAGATATATTTTTTAATCATCCTGATTCAATAAAGTTGCTTAACACATTTCTCAATATACTCATTATTATTCAATATATAAGATCAACAAGTACATGTTTCCACTATTGGAAATTGTTTGTGTTACTTCTACAGAAATGAATTTTTCCGATGGGTTTGCATTTTGGGAAAGCAAAAAAAGAGAACAACGTTACTCGGGCTTTAGAAATGTGTCGGACAATGTTTAAGGACAAAGAAAACATGCAGAAGGTCATCATCGACCGCGGTACCGGATTGATGAGTTCTATTACAAATGTGTTTCCTATATCATATGTTTCAATTTGTAGGTATTATATCACAAAGAGTTAAAAGAGCATAAAGAATCATACACAAATCTATACGAAAAAAAGAACATTTTGATGGAATTCATAAATCTCGTATTCCTTATGTTAGCGGTCTGACACTAGAGGAAAAATTGGTGTGATTCTTTGAAATGGATCATCTTATAGCAAGTGCATAAATGAGTGATATGACAATATATGGTTTTTTAGAAACATTTTTTCCACTTCGAAGTGCCTCACCTCAAAATCCAACTGATCAAGTTATGTGTATTGGGTGGATTTCTAAATCATTTCATTTTGTTTAAATTTATATGAAACCGAGATGCCCTATACCACTGACATTGTAACACCCCCTTTCTATACCCTCAAATAAACAATTAAATAATTTAAGCACTTGATAAAAGTTTCATCAGAGTTTAATTAATACATGATATAAAAGAGGTGTATCACATTATCATGAAGTTAAACACCTACAACACCTGCTCAAATAGATATGCAACAATGGGTAATTCACAACTGAAGAACATAGTTCTAAAACTCACATCTCAATATTTAGAATAAAGCGGAAACATCTAAACATTGAATCAATACATTCATATAAACATATATACATCATTCAGTTAATTCATATGTACGAACATCCATTATCAGATACATACGCATATGTATCATAAAAGAAATCAAAGCAAAAGTATCTCCAAAAAGAACCAAAGGCTTCCTAACTACCCAGATGTTACATATCAGAACCATCGACCAAAAATAATGAAGACCTGCTTCACAAAAAGGACCTCCAGCAATCCTACTCTGCAATGTCTCATAGAGCATTATGAAATAGCAGAAGTGTGAGAAACAATATCATAACAGTCAATATATATATTTATATATCTATATACATACATGGGATTAACATAATTCATATTTTCACCACAACTCATCACGATGCATATTCACACAATCAAGCATATTCATCAAATCATGTGTCTATACATACTCATCATCTTCCACATAAACATCTAGAATTATGTTCAATTCACTCCATGCATCATATAAAGATGACCAATACAACTCATAGAGACCGACTCACGACTCTATGCAGATGCAAATGCGGTACCGACTCAATTCAGCAGATTCTCCAAGGAATCAAGTATTCAGCAGATTCTCCAAGGAATCAAATATTCATCAGATTCTCCGAGGAATCGAATATTCAGCAGATTCTCCAAGGAATCAAATACTCTGCAGATTCTCCGAGGAATCAAATGTTCAGCAGATTCTCCAAGGAATCAACATCGCTAGGATGTACATCATGATGCCTTTATGCAAAATGACTCACAACATTACTCTACATGCATATATATTCGCAAATATATCACTATGCATATTCATCTCATACAAGCACATACAATCTATGCACATTCACAATATACTTATACTCCATAAAATATACATACTTTTCATTTCAACACATACCATTCCATATAAGGCATATATTTTCACAATCAAAATTCTGCATTCTAGGATTCACGCCTTGCGACTACCCGTACATAACATACCACAGGACACACAAAACTATTCAATTCGATAAGGATTAAACATAACTGAACAAAGAAATCCGCATGAAAAGGGAAAAACACAGAAAATAGGAAAATGTTGTCGCATTCGCCAACCTTCGCTACTTAGTTCGCCGGGCGAACTTGCCAGCGAAGACCACTGGGAGTTATTTTGGAATTACTCGCTAGCACTCGCCAACACACTCGCCTGGCGAACCTTCACCACTCTCATTCGCCTGGCGAACTTGCCAACGAAGACAGGGTGGATGCTTCTGACTTAGTTCGCTGCTGCTCGCTGGGCTTCGCCTGGGGAAGCTTCGCTGCCGTTCGCCTGGCGAGCCTGCGAACTCAGAACTTCCATGGCTGTCCAAAGCCCAAACCTCACAAAACCAACCAATTCTAACACCAAACTACCCCATTAAGTCCAACCCAATAACACCCGATTATCCTACTCCATCCATTTCTCGATTCTAACCGGTTAAAATCACATTCTACCGATTAAATCCTAATATTGCCCTAAGATGGAAATGAGTAGAAACTCTTCTCAATCCAACATCAAACGATCAACAACATACATAATCATACACGTTAACAGTATAATAGAGTTTCACACCCTTACCCGATTGATTGAAAGCTTGGATGTTGATCCTTGATGAAATCCTAGGTTTTCCTCTTCTTTCTCCTCTTTCTCTTCTCTCTTCTTTCTTTCCCTTGTTTTTCCACTAATGTTTCTATCTATTCCCTTTTCTCTCTTATCTCATGTTCTATTTTCTTTCCTCTCCATTTCTTTCCAAACACTTACCAACTAATTCTCACACAACAATCCACTTAACACTTAATACAAAATGTCTAAAATACCCTTTACTCTATTTTCCCCGAAAACTCTCCGAATCGGTAAAATAGCACAATATTGAAATTAAACATATCAACACATAAATTTCACAATTAAAATACCAATTATCCAAATGAATTAAAAAGGACTCAACAAAAATGGGAAATTCAAAATTTGGGGCGTTACAACTCTCCCCCACTTTAGAAATTTTCGTCCTCGAAAATATTACCTGATTCAAACAACTCTGGATGCGACTCTCGCATCTTGCTCTCCAATTCCCAAGTCATATTGCCCTCTGCAGCACCTCCCTAGGCTACTTTCACAAGTGCAATATCCTTGCCCCTTAGCTTCTTAACTTCACGATCCAAAATACTAATCGGTAAAACCTCAACCGTAAGGTTATCTCTTACTTCAACCTCGTCCATAGGAATAACATGTGACGGATCTGGAACATACTTCCGAAGTTGCGAAACATGGAACACATCATGCAAATTCGAAAGGTTCGAAGGCAACGCCACACGATACGCCACAACACCCACACGTGCAATAATCTGATACAGACCAATAAAACGAGAAGTCAACTTTTTCGACTTCAAGGCACGATCCACTCCCGTAACCGGTGTAACTCTCAAAAAGACATGGTCGCCTTCTTGAAACTCAAGGTCCTTCCTCCTCTTATCATGGTAACTCTTCTGCCTACTCTGAGAAGCTCTCATCTTTTTGATAACACGAAATCATATAGATATTTTCATGCATAATTCAACTAAAAGCTAACCGTTTTCGATCCGATTTCGGGTTATTTCCGTGTATTTGTCTGATGTTTTGCAGGTATTCAACGATCACGTCTAAACAAGGCAACATGAAGAAAAGAAGCAATCTCAGATGAAATATGGACGAAAAAGGAGTGAAAATACAATGAAAAGCGCAGCAACCAGTTTTTGCTGATGTGACGACCGTCACAGCTTCATGACGACCGTCACACGGGTGACGACCGTCACACCTTGTGACGACCGTCATGCAGGCAAAAACGCCCCACTCAGCTTACACGTCAAAAGAGCAGTTTCAATTCCCACAGAGTAGACCACTACTCCCTAAATTACCTGCCTCAAGGTCCATCATCTTCAGAGATAACCGTTGGGATTCCACTTCTATAAAAAGGGAAGCAGAGGACTTCAGAAAGGGCGCTGCATTCATACCATGAAGTGCTGCCGAATTTACTTTCCAGAGCAATTACTTTCCAGTTTTTATTTGTATTCATTTCCCTTTACCTTTCCTCATTCCTATTTCCGCTCTTCTGTAATTTCTATTGTACTGTACGATCAAATTGGCACTAAAGACCAGAATCCTGCCAACATCTGTGGAGGATCTGCCCAAAGGCCAATTGGCATATTTACAGGTTTTCATTTTGATCGACTTCTGTTTTATTATAATGCAAGTTATTATTTATTATTCCTATTTATATTTTGTTTTTCCTAATTCCATGTCTAGCTAAACTTAGGTATTCGATATGTAGTAATAATTCGAATGGGATTTGATAACACTTGGTTGAAAACTTTCTTTTCAAAAAAGTAATGTATGGTCTGAGTGTTTAAAATTGATTCACTGAATAAACTTCGTCGCGAATGCGAGAACTTATTTAAAAGTAGTTTTGCCACGAAAGTGGGAAATTAATTAAGATACGAACCAACAAGCGAAAGCTGCGGTAAGGTCAGATAGTAAACACTAGGCATTTGTTTTAATAACAGCGAGAGCACTTTAAAACGAATTAGAATTTAGAGATTTCCAAAAAATAATTTTAACCCCTAACGGAATACGAAAGTATACGTTTGGCCCTTAGGATTATGATTAGCGTCAATAACCATCGTGAGGCAAGAGTTTTCAAATCTCCATTTTCTGCTTGAATAAACTTTGAAAATTATTTCATACACCATAACTTATCAAATCCCTGAAGAACACAATTACTACGTATCGATTCAATTAATTAAAATCTAAATAGTAATCTTAGTTCCCTTTTTAGTGACAATCTTATCCCCTTAAACATATTCTACCTAGCTAAACACAGTAACTCCCGAGAACACTAGTTTGATTACGAGTCCCTGTGGGATCGATATCTATTATTACTACGCGATAGACTGTGCACTTGCAGTTAGTTGTATTAGACATAGAAAGTCGCGATCAAGTTTTTGGCGCCGTTGCCGGGGACCCGTTTAGTCAATAGTGTAACCTTCTGTTACGCCTTATGGACTAGGTTAACAATTTTCATTTTTCCTTTACTAGTTCTATCGATTGTATGCCAAGAAATCGCCCGCAAAGCGATATCGTAAAACCTTCAGTCGCAGAACTAGAACGCTTCTTACATTTAAGAAGTAGAATCATTGAGTACCAACTCAAACAACTCAAACATAACACTCCCGAACCTCTCACTCCCATTCCCAAATCAGAAGAAGAAGAACCAGAGATGGCTGAAGGACCTCCGAACAAACCGCTGAAGGCATACGCTACACCATCTCAGATGGAGCCTAGAAGTAGCATTGCTGCCCCAGCTATTACCCGAAATGATTTTGAGCTGAAACCATCATTGCTGTCGACTGTACAACAAAACCAATTCTCAGGAAACGCAACTGAGGATCCGAACTGTAACGCCCCGATTCTGAATTCCCATTAATTGTTGAGTCTTTTAATTTATTTAATTGATGTTTGTTTTAAATTGAGAAATTATATGTTATTATGTGGTGTTTGCTTATTTTATCTATTTTTACCGATTCGGAGAGTTTTCGGGGAATTAGAGTAAAAAGGGCATTTTAGACATTTAGCAATTTAGTGTGAGAATTGATTGGTAAGTGTTGGAAAGAATTTGAGAGGAAAGAAATAGAGATAGAAATAGAATAAGAGAGGAAAAGAAAGAAAAATAGTAACATAAGAAGAAAAACAAGAGAAAGAAAAGAGGAGAAGAGAAAGAGAAGAGAAAGTGGAGAGGAAAACCTAGAATCATCAAGGGATCATCACCATAGCTTGCAATCGATCGGTAAGGGTGTGAAACTCCATCATCTCTTTAATGTATATGATTGTATGTGTATGTGTTTGGATTTTGTAGAGTTTCTACTCTTTTTCCACTTAGGTTAGAAGTTGGTTTGATGAGTAGAAAGAGGTTTTAATCGGTTAGAACTCGGATTAGACGATGTAGTTTAGTCGGGTGATGGTAGGGTTGTGCCACTGAGACTGGTTTGGATTTAATCGGTTGATTTTGTGGAGTTTGGGCTCTTGAGACAGCCATGGAGGTTCTGTCTTCGCAGGCTCGCCAGGCGAATGGCAGCGAAGCTTCGCCAGGCGAAGCCCAGCGAGCTGCAGCGAAGCAAGTCGGAAGCAACACCCTGTATTCGCTGGCAAGTTCGCCAGGCGAGGTTAGTTAGCGAAGGTTCGCCAGGCGAGTGTGTAGCGAGCCTCAGCGAGTAATTCCAGAATTACTCCCAGTGGACTTCGCTGGGAAGTTCGCCAGGCGAAGGCCAGCGAGCATTCGCTGCGTGGCTTCGCCAGGCGAAGGTTGGCGAACATGACAGTGTTATTTGTTTTGCCGTTTATTCATAGCATGATTTTTGGCCGATTCAATTATGATTAATGCCTATATGAATGATTGATGTGTGAACTGTTTCGACATGTCGTGTTGTGGGTGGCCGAAAGGTGTGAATCCTAGATTGTAGAGTCAATGGTGAATCTTGAACGTTTGATAATCTTGTGTATTTGCTTGATTTGAATAGAAACGCATTGATAGGCTGATATGTGTGTAAACCATGTGTGAAATGGTGCATAATGTGAATGCATGATAGATATATGCGATGTATGTGATAAATGCAATGAGTATGTTTGTGAACATGGTGTGTATCCTGTGTTGATCGATCCCTCGGAGGATTAGCATTGAGTAGCATCATAGTATGCATTTTTGTGTTGAATGATCCCTCGGAGGATTTGCAGAACCTCGTATGATACGATGGTTACATTAGATTCCTTGGAGAATCGGTTGCATTGTGTGATTCCTCGGAGAATCGGTCATAACATGTAATCCCTTGGAGGATTGACTAGAGTATTTGATTCCGTGGAGAATTTGCTGAGTATTTGATTCCGTGGAGAATCTGCTGAATATTCGATTCCGTGGAGAATCTGATGAATATTTGATTCTGTGGAGAATCTGCTGAATACTTGATTCCGTGGAGAATCTGCTGAATACTTGATTCCTTAGAGAATCTGTTGAAATGAGTCGGTACCGCATTTGCATCTGCATAGAGTCGTGTGTCGGTCTCTATGAGTTGCATGAGTCATCTGTACATGATGCATTAGTTGAATGAATATAACTGTGTATGTTATATATGATTGTTTGGAGAAACATATAGTAAATGTTCATGTGTATGTGTAGAGACATGATTATTTGTATATGCTTAATGTGGTGAGAACATAATTTGAGTATAACTTGTACAAATATGAGTATATGTATATCTACAATTTTATGCATTAACTGTTATGATATTGTTTCTCACCCTTCTGCTGTTTCATAATGCTCTATGAGGCATTGCAGAGTAGGAAGCTGGAGGTTCTTTTTGTGAAGCGATGTCTTCATTCTTTTTGGTCAATGGCTCTGATATGTAACATCTGGGTAGTTAGGAAGCCTTTGACTCCTTTTGAAGCTATTTTGTTTTGATTCTTTTGTGATACATATGTGTATGTATCTGCTGTGGATATATTGTAAAGCATGAATTAACTGATGGTTGCATATGCTTTTATGAATGTGATCGATTCAATATTTGGATGTTTCCGCTTTTATTCTAAATATTGAGATGTGGGTTACCCATTGTTGCATATCTATTTTGAGCAGGTATCGTATGTGTTTAATTTCATGATAATGTGATGCGCCCCTTATATACCATGTTTTAATTAAACTCTGATGAAACAAATTTTCTAAGTGCCTAATTGATTTATTTGTAAATTTGGGGGTATAGAAAGGGGGTGTTACATTAAATGGTATCAGAGCCAGTGTTGAGTCAGTCGTGTCTGTCTTGTTGTTGTGTTGGTTGAACGGTTGTTTAACCTTGTTGTTATTTTTGGGAATCCTCAGAATATGGCAAGTCGTAATGACAATGCTATGGCAGCGGCGTTAGAGGCTATGGCCAGAGCTGTGCAGGGTGCACCTAACGTGAATGCGAATGATGAGTTCAGGAAGAACCAACCACCGGTGTTCAAAGGGAGATTTGATCCGGATGGTGCTCAGATATGGTTAAAGGAAATTGAGAGGATCTTTAGGGTGATGGATTGTGCTGAAGGGAACAAGGTGAGACTAGGGACTCACATGCTGAGAGAAGAGGCTGATGACTGGTGGGTCAGCGTGAGGCAAGTTCTTGAGGTCGACGATGAGGAGATTACGTGGGATTTATTTCGTACTGAGTTTCTAAGGAAGTATTATCCCGAAAGTGTTAAAGGGAAGAGAGAAATGGAATTTCTGGAGTTGAAACAAGGTAATATGTCGGTGGTGGACTACACCGCTAAGTTTACTGAGTTAGTGAAGTTTCACCCTCACTATGATGCGGTTACGGCAGAATTTTCCAAGTGTATCAAGTATGAGAATGGCTTGCGTCCTGAGATAAAGCAAGCGGTAGGTTATCAAAGAATACGAAGATTTTCGGATTTGACCGAGTGTTGTAGAATTTATGAAGAAGACAGTAGAGCTCGTTCTACTCATTATAAGGGTTTGAGCGAGAGGAGAGGGAAGCAGCAAGTACTAAGCGGACCTTATGTGACGCCTGCTGAGAAGGGCAAACATAGGGGAAACTTTGATAGGAGACCCGGAGGAGGTTCTGGTGCGATCAAATGTTTTAAGTGTGGCGTGATGGGCCACAAGTCTTATGATTGTGGAAAGTTCAAGGCGAAGTGTTCCAACTGTGGGCTCCTTGGACATGATGCAGCAGAGTGTAGAAAGAATGTTGTGAAGTGTTTTAATTGTGGCGAGGTGGGTCACATTAGTCCGAATTGTACCAAACCGAAGCAAGCTCAGGTGGGCGGAAAAGTATTCGCATTAGCAGGTTCAGACGCTACTAATGTGGCGGATCGTTTGATTAAAGGTACATGCTTTATTAATGATATGCCTTTAGTTGCTATTATTGATACTGGAGCGACTCACTCGTTCATTTCTCTTGCGTGTGCTAAGCGGTTGGATTTGTGTATGGTTTCTTTGAGTAGTGGTATGGTTATTGGGACTCCCGCTTCGGGGTCGGTAACTACTTCTTTGGTGTGTGCAAGTTGTCCTTTGACCATGTATGGTAAGGACTTCGTTATGGATTTAGTGTGTTTGCCGTTGGAAGGTTTGGACGTAATCTTGGGTATGAACTGGTTGCAATTTAATAGAGTTCATCTAGATTGCTATCACAAGTTAGTAAGGTTTCCTTCTTTGGAAGATGGTGAAAACGAGAGTTTTCTTTCCACTAAAGATTTGAAGAAACTTTTAGCGGACGAAGCTCAGTTGTTTGGTTTGTTTGCATCGTTGTCGGTGGAGAGAAAAGTTGAGCTCGACGTGTTTCCTGTGGTTTGTGAATTTCCTGAAGTGTTTCCGGAAGATGTTGTGGATGTGCCGCCAAAGAGAGAGATTGAATTTTCTATTGATCTAGTTTCGGGTACTAGACCGATTTCGATGGCCCCGTATCGGATGTCGGCATCGGAGTTGGTGGAATTGAAGAAGCATTTGAATGATTTGCTGGATAAGAGATTTGTAAGACCAAGTGTTTCTCCTTGGGGTGCGCCGGTATTGTTGGTAAAGAAGAAGGATGGTAGTATGCAATTGTGTATTGATTATCGGCAGTTGAATAAGGTGACAATTAAGAACAAGTATCCACTTCCAAGAATTGATGATTTGATGGATCAATTGGTTGGAGCCCGTGTTTTTAGTAAGATTGATTTGAGATCCGGTTATCACCAGATTCGGGTTAAGGAAGAAGATATTTTGAAAACGGCTTTTAGAACACGATATGGTCACTACGAGTATACGGTGATGCCATTCGGAGTTTCTAATGCGCCGGGTGTTTTCATGGAATATATGAACCGTATCTTCCACGAGCAGTTGGATCGTTTTGTGGTAGTGTTTATCGATGACATTTTGATTTATTCTAAGTCTCGAGAGGAGCACGATGAACATTTAAGGATTGTGTTGCGGATTTTGAAAGAGAAGAAGTTGTACGCAAAGTTGTCTAAGTGTGAGTTTTGGTTATTGAAGGTGAGTTTTCTTGGACATATTATTTCCGGAAATGGTATTAGTGTGGATCCATCCAAGATCGATGCGGTAATGCAATGGGAGACTCCAAGATCAGTTACGGAAATTCGAAGCTTTTTGGGCTTGGCCGGTTACTACAAGAGGTTTATCGAAGGATTTTCAAAGTTAGCACTTCCGTTAACGCAGTTGACTTGTAAAGGAAAGGCTTTTATTTGGGATGTTAATTGTGAAGAGAGTTTCATGGAATTAAAGAGAAGGTTAACGACAGCGCCAGTTTTGATTTTGCCGAATCCTACGGAACCTTTTGTGGTTTATTGCGACGCTTCTTTGTCAGGATTGGGTGGTGTATTGATGCAAGATGGGAAGGTCATGGCGTATGCTTCTAGACAGTTGAGAGTACATGAAAAGAATTATCCTACTCATGATTTGGAGTTAGCGGCCGTAGTGTTCGTTTTGAAAAATTTGGAGGCACTATCTTTATGGTGCAAGATTTGAAGTTTTTAGCGATCACAAGAGTTTGAAGTATTTGTTTGATCAAAAGAATTGAATATGAGGCAAAGGAGATGGCTAGAACTTTTGAAGGACTATGATTTTAGTTTAAATTATCATCCGGGTAAGGCGAATGTGGTAGCCGATGCCTTAAGTCGGAAGTCGTTGCACGTGTCTACTTTAATGGTTAGAGAGTGGGAACTCTTGGAGAACTTTAGAGATTTGAGTTTGGTTTGTGAGTTAACGTCGAGTAGTGTGAAGCTGGGTATGTTGCATGTCACGCATGATTTCCTTGCTACGGTGTGTGAAAAGCAAAAGTTGGATTTGAAATTTGTGGATTTGATGACGAATGGAAATGAAGATTTCAAAATTGATGAATTAGGAGTTTTGAGGTTTCGAGGTCGTATCTGTATTCCCGATGATGCGGATTTGAAAAAGATGATATTGGAAGAGGGACATCGGAGTAACTTGAGTATTCATCCGAGAGCGAATAAGATGTATCAGGATTTGAAGAAGATCTTTTGGTGGTCTGGATTGAAAAGCGATGTTGCTCGTTTTGTGTACTCGTGTTTGACTTGCCAGAAGTCTAAGGTGGAGCATCAGAAGCCCAATGGATTGATGCAACCGTTGGATATTCCGGAATGGAAATGGGATAGTATATCGATGGATTTTGTTACGGGATTGCCGACTACGCAAAGAGGACATAATGCTATTTGGGTGATTGTTGATAGGCTTACTAAATCGGCTCACTTTATTCCGATTGGTATTACTTATTCTTTGGAAAGGTTGGCCGAGATTTATGTTGGCACTATTGTGAAGCTTCATGGAGTTCCTAAGAGTATTGTGTCGGATAGAGATCCTAGATTTACTTCAAGATTTTGGGAGAGTTTGCAAGGTGCCTTGGGTTCTAAGTTGAGATTGAGTTCGGCATATCATCCGCAAACAGATGGTCAAACCGAGAGGACGATTCAATCGTTAGAAGATTTGTTGCGTGCTTGTGTGCTTGAACAAGGTGGTGCGTGGGACGGTTATTTAGCGTTGATTGAGTTCACCTATAATAACAGTTTCCATTCGAGTATTGGTATGGCGCCATTTGAGGCTTTATATGGTCGGAGATGTCGAACACCTCTGTGTTGGCATGAGACAGGTGAAAAGTCGGTAGTTGGTCCTGAAATGGTACAGCAAACGACGGAAAAGGTGAAATTTATTCGGGAAAAGATGAGAGCTTCTCAGAGTAGACAGAAAAGTTATCATGATAAAAGGAGAAAGGATCTCGAGTTTCAAGAGGGCGACCATGTGTTCTTGAGAGTTACACCGGTTACGGGTGTGGGTCGTGCTTTGAAGTCGAGAAAGTTGATTTCTTATTTTATTGGCCCGTATCAGATTGTCGCACGAGTTGGTGTTGTGGCTTATCGTGTGGCGTTACCTCCGAACCTTTCGAATTTGCATGATGTATTCCATGTCTCGCAACTTCGGAAGTATGTTCCGGATCCGTCACATGTTATCCCAATGGATGAAGTTTAAGTAAGAGATAGCCTTACAGTTGAGGTTTTACCGGTTAGTATTTTGGACCGCGAAGTTAAGAAACTAATATGTAAGGATATTGCACTTGTGAAAGTATCCTGGGGAGGTGCCGCGGAAGGCAACATGACTTGGGAATTGGAGAGCAAGATGCGAGAGTCGCATCCGGAGTTGTTTGAATAAGGTAATATTTTCGAGGACGAAAATTTCTAAAGTGGGGGAGAGTTGTAACGCCCCGATTCTGAATTCCCATTAATTGTTGAGTCTTTTAATTTATTTAATTGATGTTTGTTTTAAATTGAGAAATTATATGTTATTATGTGGTGTTTGCTTATTTTATCTATTTTTACCGATTCGGAGAGTTTTCGGGGAATTAGAGTAAAAAGGGCATTTTAGACATTTAGCAATTTAGTGTGAGAATTGATTGGTAAGTGTTGGAAATAATTTGAGAGGAAAGAAATAGAGATAGAAATAGAATAAGAGAGGAAAAGAAAGAAAAATAGTAACATAAGAAGAAAAACAAGAGAAAGAAAAGAGGAGAAGAGAAAGAGAAGAGAAAGTGGAGAGGAAAACCTAGAATCATCAAGGGATCATCACCAAAGCTTGCAATCGATCGGTAAGGGTGTGAAACTCCATCATCTCTTTAATGTATATGATTGTATGTGTATGTGTTTGGATTTTGTAGAGTTTCTACTCTTTTTCCACTTAGGTTAGAAGTTGGTTTAATGAGTAGAAAGAGGTTTTAATCGGTTAGAACTCGGATTAGACGATGTAGTTTAGTCGGGTGATGGTAGGGTTGTGCCACTAAGACTGGTTTGGATTTAATCGGTTGATTTTGTGGAGTTTGGGCTCTTGAGACAGCCATGGAGGTTCTGTCTTCGCAGGCTCGCCAGGCGAATGGCAGCGAAGCTTCGCCAGGCGAAGCCCAGCGAGCTGCAGCGAAGCAAGTCGGAAGCAACACCCTGTATTCGCTGGCAAGTTCGCCAGGCGAGGTTAGTTGGCGAAGGTTCACCAGGCGAGTGTGTAGCGAGCCTCAGCGAGTAATTCCAGAATTACTCCCAGTGGACTTCGCTGGGAAGTTCGCCAGGCGAAGGCCAGCGAGCATTCGCTGCGTGGCTTCGCCAGGCGAAGGTTAGCGAACATGACAGTGTTATTTGTTTTGCCGTTTATTCATAGCATGATTTTTGGCCGATTCAATTATGATTAATGCCTATATGAATGATTGATGTGTGAACTGTTTCGACATGTCGTGCTGTGGGTGGCCGAAAGGCGTGAATCCTAGATTGTAGAGCCAATGGTGAATCTTGAACGTTTGATAATCTTGTGTATTTGCTTGAATTGAATAGAAACGCATTGATAGGTTGATATGTGTGTAAACCATGTGTGAAATGGTGCATAATGTGAATGCATGATAGATATATGCGATGTATGTGATAAATGCAATGAGTATGTTTGTGAACATGGTGTGCATCCTGTGTTGATCGATCCCTCGGAGGATTAGCATTGAGTAGCATCATAGTATGCATTTTTGTGTTGAATGATCCCTCGGAGGATTTGCAGAACCTCGTATGATACGATGGTTACATTAGATTCCTTGGAGAATCGGTTGCATTGTGTGATTCCTCGGAGAATCGGTCATAACATGTAATCCCTTGGAGGATTGATTAGAGTATTTGATTTCGTGGAGAATCTGCTGAGTATTTGATTCCGTGGAGAATCTGCTGAATATTCGATTCCGTGGAGAATCTGATGAATATTTGATTCCGTGGAGAATCTGCTGAATACTTGATTCCGTGGAGAATCTGCTGAATACTCGATTCCTTAGAGAATCTGTTGAAATGAGTCAGTACCGCATTTGCATCTGCATAGAGTCGTGTGTCGGTCTCTATGAGTTGCATGAGTCATCTGTGCATGATGCATTAGTTGAATGAATATAACTGTGTATGTTATATATGATTGTTTGGAGAAACATATAGTAAATGTTCATGTGTATGTGTAGAGACATGATTATTTGTATATGCTTAATGTGGTGAGAACATAATTTGAGTATAACTTGTACAAATATGAGTATATGTATATCTACAATTTTATGCATTAACTGTTATGATATTGTTTCTCACCCTTCTGCTGTTTCATAATGCTCTATGAGGCATTGCAGAGTAGGAAGCTGGAGGTTCTTTTTGTGAAGCGATGTCTTCATTCTTTTTGGTCAATGGCTCTGATATGTAACATCTGGGTAGTTAGGAAGCCTTTGACTCCTTTTGAAGATATTTTGTTTTGATTCTTTTGTGATACATATGTGTATGTATCTGCTGTGGATATGTTGTAAAGCATTAATTAACTGATGGTTGCATATACTTTTATGAATGTGATCGATTCAATATTTGGATGTTTCCGCTTTTATTCTAAATATTGAGATGTGGGTTACCCATTGTTGCATATCTATTTTGAGCAGGTATCGTATGTGTTTAATTTCATGATAATGTGATGTGCCCCTTATATACCATGTTTTAATTAAACTCTGATGAAACAAATTTTCTAAGTGCCTAATTGATTTATTTGTAAATTTGGGGGTATAGAAAGGGGGGTGTTACACGAACGAACATCTAACGAAGTTTGTACAATACGCAGACACAGTGAAAGCAAATGGAGTAACTCCAGACGCGATAAGACTTCGTCTTTTCCCATTCTCTCTTAGAGACAGAGCGTGGACATGGTTACAATCGTTACCATCCAACTCCGTTACGACGTGGGAGCAATTGAAGAACGTCTTCTTAGCGAGATATTTTCCGCCAAGCAAAACTGTTATGCTTAGAGCTCAAATCAACGGATTTAGACAGAAAGATACTGAATCTCTTTACGAAGCATGGGAACGATTCAAAGATATGATGAGAACATGTCCTCACCACGGTCTAGAAGACTGGGTGACAATCCATACTTTCTATAATGGGCTTCTGTACAATACTAGATTGACAATAGACGCTGCCGCGGGCGGTGCACTTATGGATAAGCCATACGATGAAGCCTATCAATTAATAGAAAACATGTCACAAAACCAGTGCCAATGGGGAGGTGAACGCACTCCAACTGAGAAAACCACAGCGAAAGGTGGGATGTACGAAATCAGTAGCCTTGAAAAGTTCAATGCTAAAGTAGATGCTCTAGCATAGAAGATTGATAGTCTGACCGTTAACCCCACTGCAACTGTCGCTGCAGTAACTCCAAATTGCGAGTTATGCGGAAGTACCACTCATAATGCACCCGAATGCCCATTGCTAGCTGGAATCCCGCCAGACCAGGTAAATTATGCTCAAGGAAATCCCTACGCAAATACCTACAACCCAGGTTGGCGAAATCATCCAAACTTTTCTTACAAAAGCGAAAATGCATTGCAAATGCCTACTGCTCCGCAAGGATATCAGAAACCAGCTGCTCAGAATGCACCTAGGAAATCAAACCTCGAATTGATGATGGAAAAGTTCATAGCTACTCAAGCTCAAACGAACAAAGAGTTCCTAAATCAAAACATACACACTAGCGAGCAAATTAAACAGTTGACAGGAAAAGTAGACGCTTTAGCCACCCACAACAAAATGTTAGAAACACAGATATCACAAGTGGCCCAACAGCAAGCATCTGCTGCCGCACCTGCTGGCACATTTCCTGGACAACCCGAACAGAATCCAAAAGGCCAAGCAAATGCTGTAATACTAAGAAGTGGAAAAGAATTGGACGAACCGATCGATCCGAGGACCGAAAACTCAGCCATGCAACAAAAACCAACTGAACAAGCAGAAAAGGAATCTGAGTTAGAGAAGAAGGAGGACAACGAGAAGGAGGATACCGCAAGTGAAAAAACTCAAGCACCTCCAGCGCCATATAAACCACCTATTCCTTATCCGCAAAGACTAATAAACTCCAAAACTTCAGGACAGTTTAAGAAATTTGTAGAGCTCCTTAAACAGCTGAATATTACTATTCCTTTTACAGAAGCGATAACTCAAATGCCGTCATACGCTAAATTTCTCAAAGAGATCCTGTCGAATAAGAGAAAGATCGAGGATAATGAAACAGTTACACTTACTGCAGAGTGTAGCGCTATTATTCAGAACCGCATGCCTCCTAAATTAAATGACCCAGGTAGTTTCTCCATACCCTGCGTCATAGGAAAGTTCGTAATAGACAAAGCTCTATGCGATTTAGGATCCAGTATCAGTGTTATGCCCTTATCTATATGCAAAAAGCTGAATATGGGAGACCTCAGGCCAACCAAAATGTCCGTACAATTAGCTGACAGATCAGTAAAATACCCCGTCGGAATACTGGAAAACGTTCCAGTACGCATAGGACAATTCTACATTCCAACCGACTTCATAATCATGGACATCAAGGAGGACACTGTAACCCCAATTATCCTAGGAAGACCGTTCCTAGCTACAGCCGGAGCGATCATAGACGTGAAGAAAGGAAGGCTAACATTCGAAGTAAGAGAAGAAAAGATAGAGTTCATTCTCACCAAGTTCCTACAAGCACCAGCAATAGACGATACCTGCTATTTAGTAGACGAAATTGACGAATGCATAAGAGAACTTGAAAATGAAGAGACCACGTATTCAGAAATAATAAAGATTCAAATACCCGACATTTCTGAAGACGACAATTGGCGTAAACCGTACAAAGACGACAGCCTAAGCGAAAGCTTAGCACTGACCCCAAACCATATGCCAGGTCCGAAGAACCCATCTTTAGAACTTAAAACACTACCCAAAAACCTCAGATATGAATTTCTAGACGATGAACTAAAAAGACCAGTGATAGTCAACGCCGACTTAGGACAACCAGAAACCGAAAAGTTATTAGAAGTCCTAAAGAAGTACCCCACCGCGTTAGGCTATAACATAAGCGATTTAAAAGGTATAAGCCCTTCAATCTGTATGCATCGAATTACAATAGAGGAAGACTCTAAAACTTCTCGAGAGCATCAGAGAAGACTAAACCCCATCCTGAGCACTGTAGTCAGAGATGAAGTAAAGAAATTGCTAGATGCAGGAATCATCTATCCGATCTCCGATAGTGAATGGGTTAGCCCAGTTCATGTCGTACCAAAGAAAGGAGGAGTCACAGTAGTTAAAAACGAAAAAGGCGAATCAATAACAAAAAGAGTCGTGACTGGAAGCAGGATGTGTATTGCTTATAGGAAGCTTAACAAGGCTACGCGCAAAGATCACTTCCCGTTACCCTTCATAGACCAAATGTTAGAAAGACTAGCCAAACATTCATATTTCTGCTATCTAGATGGTTACTCAGGATTCTTCCAAATTCTCATCCATCCTGATGACCAAGAAAAGACTACATTCACCTGTCCTTACGGTACTTTTGCTTACCGCCGAATGTCGTTCGGACTCTGTAACGCTCCAGCAACCTTCCAAAGATGCATGATGGCTCTTTGCAGATTTCATAGACGACATTATGGAAGTGTTTATGGACGATTTCTCGGTATGTGGACAAAGTTTCGAAGGATGCTTACAAAACTTAGAAATGGTACTAGAACGTTGCGTAAAAGTAAACCTCGTCCTAAATTGGGAGAAATGTCATTTTATGGTCCGACAAGGAATAGTTCTAGGACATGTCATATCAGATAGAGGGATTGAGGTAGACAAAGCTAAAATAGAGATTATAAAAGATCTCCAACCTCCAAAATCCGTACGAGAAATACAGAGTTTTCTAGGACATGCCGGTTTCTACAGAAGATTTATAAAAGATTTCTCGAAAATCACAAAACCTTTGACCGGCCTGTTAATGAAAGATGCTGAGTTCGTCTTCGACGACGACTGTTTAAAAGCATTCGAAACATTGAAATCAGCCCTTATCACCGCACCAATCATGCAACCACCCGATTGGAGACTACCGTTTGAAATCATGTGCGACGCGAGTGATTACGCTGTAGGCGCAGTTCTAGGACAAAGGAAGGACAAGAAACTCCATGCTATCTACTATGCCAGTAGAACCTTAGATCCTGCCCAAATGAACTACGCTACCACAGAAAAGGAACTTCTAGCAGTTATATTTGCGCTTGACAAATTCCGTTCCTACTTAGTAGGAGCAAAAATTATAATATACACAGACCACGCTGCCATAAGGTACCTAATAAGCAAAAAGGATGCCAAACCAAGACTATTGAGATGGATCCTGTTATTACAAGAGTTTGACTTAGAAATCAAAGATAAGAAAGGAACCGAGAACGTTGTTGTAGATCATTTATCCCGAATAGAAGGCATCAGACACGAACCAGTACCGATAAATGATGATTTCCCGTACGAACGTCTAATAGCCAAATTGGAAAGTGACATGCCCAATTCAATCTCGGAAGATCCACAATTCGAAAAAACCGTAGAAGCCGTCTATGCCCAAGTCACATTACCTTGGTATGCTGACATAGTTAATTACCTCGTTGCGGGCGTGCTTCCACCAGATCTTACCTATCAGCAAAAGAAGAAATTCTTCCATGATCTGAAACACTATTATTGGGACGAACCCCTACTCTTCAAGAGAGGGGCCGACAACATATATCGTCGCTGTGTCCCAGAGGAAGAAATAGAAAATATTATTTCCCAATGCCACTCAGCACCATATGATGGTCATGCTAGTACGTCCAAGACGTGCGCTAAGATTCTCCAAGCCGGTCTATTCTGGCCTAATCTCTGGAAAGACGTTCACATCGCTGTGCAAAAGTGTGATAGATGCCAACGAACTGGCAACATCTCGCGACGCGATGAAATGCCTCAGAAAGGAATCTTAGAGGTAGAAATCTTCGACGTCTGGGGAATAGATTTCATGGGACCTTTTCCACCTTCTTTCGGAAATAACTACATACTCGTCGTTGTCGATTACGTGTCTAAATGGATAGAAGCCATAACTGCTCCAACAAACGACGCACGAGTAGTAATCAAACTCTTCAAGAACACAATCTTTCCTAGATTCGGTGTACCTAGACTCGTCATTAGTGACGGAGGATCTCACCTCATATCACGAATATTCGATAAACTTCTCTCTAGATATGGAGTCCGGCACCGAGTAGCTACACCCTATCATCCGCAAACTAGCAGACAAGTAGAGGTCTCGAACAGAGAAATAAAACAGATCTTGGAAAAGATTGTCGCTACCTCAAGGAAAGATTGGTCGTCAAAGCTACAAGAGGCTTTATGGGCTTATAGGACCGCATTTAAGACACCAATAGGAACCACCCCCTATAAATTAGTTTACGGTAAATCCTGCCTTCTCCCTGTAGAGTTAGAGCATAAGGCCTTCTGGGCCATTAAGACACTCAACTTCAACTACACCGAGGCAGGAGAAAAGCGAATCTTGAACTTACACGAGTTGGAAGAACTTCGATTAGACGCTTACGAAAATGCCCGTATCTACAAAGAACGAACTAAAAAGTGGCATGATAAACGTTCAATCAGGAAACAATTCAGTGTGGGAGACATCGTATTGCTCTTTAATTCACGATTAAAACTCTTCCCAGGAAAACTAAAATCTAGGTGGTCTGGACCCTATGAAGTGACTAAAGTACTTCAGAGTGGAGCTGTTGAAATTACCGACAAGACAAATGCACCATTTATCGTAAACGGGCAACGTCTAAAACATTACAATAAGAACGACAACAGTCCTCAAGTCAGCAATATAACATTGCTCGAGCTTCCAGCTCAGACACCCGAATAGCTTCTCACCAAGCTATCGTCAGGCTTTAGACGTTAAAAACAGCGCTTACTGGGAGGCAACCCAAATTTCCCTCGTTATTGCATCCCTTTTTTTTTCCTTAAAATTTTACTTTGAAAAATCCAACAAAAATTCTAAAATTACTACTACTTTATACTTTCGTTCATTTTCGTACTTTTATTCTTATTTTATTTTCTCTCTTTTGTCTTTTGTTTCTACCGCTTTTTGTTTCTAAAAATCCTGACTTCAATTTCTTGTTTCAAACTTTTCAGGATTTTTAAAGTCTTCAAAACATTCCTTCTGTTTTCTCCGAATTACCTGCGAATATGGCCGAATACGACTTCACAAAGGTTCACTTCCGAGGACTCGCTCAAAAGGCAAGATTTGCAGCACTGACCGAAAGAGAATTCGCCTTAACGCTATATTATGATAAGGCTACTATGGATAAACTAGGGATCACAGATAGCATTCAATACCTGTTCAATCAACTGGGTTGGGAGAACACTGCTCTGAAAACACGTTTCGCTACCTACAAGGACCTTACCTACGAATTCCTTAGTTCTTTCAGATACACACCCAACTATGGTTTTGGATCCAGCATAGAGTTGATTACCTTCCGATTGTTTGGAATGGACCAAACCCATAGCCGGATGTCACTAGCTAACCTCCTAGGATTCCCTAGCGGACC
Organism: Lathyrus sativus; assembly: GCA_963859935.3. Classification (NCBI taxonomy): domain Eukaryota; kingdom Viridiplantae; phylum Streptophyta; class Magnoliopsida; order Fabales; family Fabaceae; genus Lathyrus; species Lathyrus sativus. Next base: position 618,399,714 of record OZ012739.1, on the reverse strand, counting down.
GCATGTGTTCATCAGTGCAGAAGATGACGATATTGATTTGCAACTCGATCACTTTTGGGGTAGAATCACAGGCGACTATCACCCTGAACCAAACAAAATGTACAATGATGACATTCATAACCCAGCCTTCAGATACTTCCATAAGATACTAGCTCACACCTTGTTTGGAAAAGAAGAAAATATTACTACAGTGTCTAAGGAGGAGTTATTCATCATGTTCTGTGCTTCTCAGGGACGGACAGTAAATGCAGTGCCTTTCATGATGAGATCTTTCAAACGCCTCACGCTGGAACCTCAGACACCTATTCTTATAGGAGGACTAGTAACAATGATTGCCCACGAGCTTGGCCTTAGATTCCATTTAAATGCCAGCACTCGTTTTGGTACCATCAGACCCATGAACATACAATTCTGCTTTAACAGGCGCATCTTAGGGACTATGGGACCTGGACCGTATGAGTACCTTATTAACGAAAAACCAGTACAGCTATTCACACTGCCTGATCATCTGATGACAAGCATCCACAACAAGGATAACTGGCTCTACGAATTGGATGAGCCTATGGGACCTCCTTCACCACAGTCAACACCACAACACTATATGTATGACAGTGACCACATCTCCGAGGCACACGACTATATGTACTATGAGAACGCTGCCTCTAAAACTGAAGTAGACCCTATGACTCCTCCACACTACAATACTTATCCTGAGCCTATCCCTGAGGAGACCACCGACAAAATGGATACCGTGTTACTCAGATTGGACGACGTTGATAAAGCTCTGACTAATGTAAAAGCCGATATCGCAAGCATGCATGGCGAACTGGTAGGCTTCATGGATCTAGTCTGCGACCAACTCGACTACTATTCACAGAAATTCGATGATTTGAAGGCACGAAAAGATTAGTTATTAGCTCGTAGCAGTAGTTTCAGTTTAGTCTAGTCTAGTTTAGTTTCATTTAATCATTTGGATTTTTCGCATTGTTAGTTTTCATTATGTACTACATACAATTCTTTCCATTTTATGTTATTTCAATTCTAGTTTTTATTCAACTATTCTGTTTTCGCATTAATTGTCGTTTGTTGGCTGTTATATTACATCACCGTATCAATACTGAGCCTTAAAATCACTACGAGTACGCCCTTAGAGCAAAACTCTGCATTCTGCAGATTTTGCTGCTGTGACGACCGTCACAGCCCCATGACGAGCGTCACGCGGGTGACGACCGTCACACCTATGTGACGACCGTCACGCAGTCCAGAACTGCTATCTGATAAAACAGGGTTCGTGTTCCCTTCCACTCCCCCCATTATCACTTTCAAACATCCTAACTCCTACCCCACTATGAATTTTCGTCCTCCCCACATTGAACTATAAACTTCAACTCCAAATTCAACCTCCAAACCACCGTTCTGTCATTTTTCCCTCTCTGCAGAAAATTCCCAAAACCTCAGAAACCTCTCCATCTTCCAACAATGGCAAGGAATGCAGAAACCCCAGATGTCAGCAACATTACCTTCCCTGAGGGCGAGTTAGGCGAAAGACAACGAGCCCACTACATTGCATTTCATCAGAGGTCACTCCAGCCGACTCACTACCCGCACCTTCCATCGCTTACGGAGCTCGGACTCCTTGAAGGTGTAACCTGGATGCTTCAAAGAGTAGGCATCTGGAACCTCTGCACCAACCCACAGCCAACCTACGAACAACTCACTCTGGAGTTCTTGAGTTCGTTCACTTACGTCACAGGCAGCGGTGAACTTAACCAGCATTCAGGTGCCGCTTGCTTCCGGATGTTTGGCGTCAACTATCAGATGCACCAAAACCAGATTGCCGGCATCCTACAGCTACCTCGCGGCGACAACGCTCATCGCCGCATCACCGATCAGTTCCAGCACGAAGCCTTCGCACTGTGGTATCAGTTGACCGGCCTCAATGTCGATGGTTGGGACTCCCTGCACGCCACTCATATCCATAACCCAACATCAGGTACTTTCACAGAGCGTTGAGTAACACTATCTTCGCCAGAGACAGCAACCACAAAGTGAACTCCAATGAGCTCTTCTTTCTTCATTGCGTCTTCAACAATGAACCCGTCAACGCTGCCCCGTTTCTGCTGGCTCACATTCAGGCCAACTGCAACCGTGGCTCGAAGCCATTCTACTTTGGCGGGATTGTCACGGCTATTGCACTTGGGCTGAACCTTGGCGATCGCCTCCAGCACCTCCATTCCATCCCCTCGGTGTTCCTTGACACCGACCACTGCAGAGCCTCCCATCTCATCCGCTCCCGAGCTGACGGCAAATACCATCCGGTTGTGCGTGGCAAGACCGTCCGAAGCATCATCCTTCCGTCCCGCACCCGCATCCATCCAGAGGACCGTACCAACTGGTTGTTCGACCTCACTGCCCCTCCTGCTGCCGTTGTTCCTACTCAGGATCCCACTCACGGTTCCGACGATGAAATCCAAGCTGAGTTGGACAGGTCCAAGCAGCCAGAGGCATCGCAGCCTCCTCCTCCCATAGGTACATCCTCACGCCGCCGCCGTCATCATCCCGTGCCAGACTACACGGAAGAGGACCTCCGTCGCTCCCTAGACCAGCAGGCACAGATACTCACGATGCTGCAGCAGCAGAATCAGTGAGCTGACCAGTTCGAGGCTTGGCACTGGACTCAAATGCAACAACTTCACACCGGCCAAGCTACGATCACTGAGAGCCTAGCGAATCTGACCCTGCAGGTCGAAGGACTCCAGGACACCGTCTACCACACCGGAGCCATGAGCTATGAGGACAGAGTAGTCCTTGCTAGAGCCAGAGGACGCCAGCGCGGACGTGACAGAGGCCGTGACTAGATTTTCATTTATTTTCCTTCATTGTTTACTATATTTCAGTTATTTGTATTTTCATTTTCAGTTGTATCTCCCTCTCGCATGCTTCAAGGATCAGTGAGGACACTGATCGAGATAGTGTGGGAGCGGAGCCTTATTTCCATTCCACTGTACTCTGAATTTCCTTTATTTCCTTTATTTCCATTTCACTGCACTTTGAATTCTCGTAATTTCTATTTTTACACTTTCTATTTCTAGCAAATAAAGCTCGTCTATATATCTTTCACGTTACGCAAACAATCCCCACATCATTCAACGTAAACAAAAATTTTAGTTCGTTCCTCAAAAGCAAAAGCACCACGAGAATGCACCTGAGTTCAAACCAAGTTTTGAAACTCCGAGGAAACGACAGTTCTAACAAAACCAGTATCATTTAGACACCTTAGATCTCTAGTTTATGCGAGTCGGTTTCACCACCTACGTGTACCAAAGTCTCAAGTGTCTACGCAAACTCAACCCCAAGTAGTTTATACTAGCAGTCAACACCATCCTAAAACTCTTCTAAGCGAGCGACCGATGCAAATAAGTGTATGATCTCCAAAAAGATGAAAAATCATGAAAAGAGAGCTAAAAAGCCCAAGAATATAAGATACGTTTCCTTCTAAGTTAGGTGCTCCTCACCCGAGCATTTAGCCCAACGGCACGAAAAACTCATTGAAAATCAATGACATAAAATTATGATCAATGAAAAAGATCAAAAACAGAAATGAGATCATATTCACTAACAGGTCGACTTGCCATGAAAGTGTGCAGACAACGGGCTTAATGTGATTGCGCTAGAATAAACAGGGTGAACTTGCCACGAGAATCTTGACACCAAGATACAGTAGCATGACTGAGACCGATTTGCATAAAAAGGAGACCTCCGAAGACTTGTAGTCCAGTGTCATCATGATACTCGTCTTGTTTCTACCAAGAATCCCGGTTTTTCCAAACTCTGCGAACGAAGAAGTTGCCTCGTGCTTGCCGACTTTTCCATGTTTTACTTGAGGACAAGCAAAGATTCAAGCTTAGGGGAGTTTGATAACACGAAATCATATAGATATTTTCATGCATAATTCAACTAAAAGCTAACCGTTTTCGATCCGATTTCGGGTTATTTCCGTGTATTTGTCTGATGTTTTGCAGGTATTCAACGATCACGTCTAAACAAGGCAACATGAAGAAAAGAAGCAATCTCAGATGAAATATGGACGAAAAAGGAGTGAAAATACAATGAAAAGCGCATCAACCAGTTTTTGCTGATGTGACGACCGTCACAGCTTCATGACGACCGTCACACGGGTGACGACCGTCACACCTTGTGACGACCGTCATGCAGGCAAAAACGCCCCACTCAGCTTACACGTCAAAAGAGCAGTTCCAATTCCCACAGAGTGGACCACTACTCCCTAAATTATCTTCCTCAAGGTCCATCATCTTCAGAGATAACCGTTGGGATTCCACTTCTATAAAAAGGGAAGCAAAGGACTTCAGAAAGGGCGCTGCATTCATACCACGAAGTGCTGCCGAATTTACTTTCCAGAGCAATTACTTTCCAGTTTTTATTTTTATTCATTTCCATTTACCTTTCCTCATTCCCATTTCCGCTCTTCTATAATTTCTATTGTACTGTACGATCAAATTGGCACTAAAGACCAGAATCCTGCCAACATCTGTGGAGGATCTGCCCAAAGGCCAATTGGCATATTTACAGGTTTTCATTTTGATCGACTTCTGTTTTATTATAATGCAAGTTATTATTTATTATTCCTATTTATATTTTGTTTTTCCTAATTCCATGTCTAGCTAAACTTAGGTAATCGATATGTAGTAATAATTCAAATGGGATTTGATAACACTTGGTTGAAAACTTTCTTTTCACAAAAGTAATGTATGGTTTGAGTGTTTAAAATTGATTCACTGAATAAACTTCGTCGCGAAAGCGAGAACTTATTTAAAAGTAGTTTTGCCACGAAAGTGGGAAATTAATTAAGATACGAACCAACAAGCGAAAGTTGCGGTAAGGTCAGATAGTAAACACTAGGCATTTGTTTTAATAACAGCGAAAGCACTTTAAAACGAATTAGAATTTAGAGATTTCCAAAAAATAATTTTAACCCCTAACGGAATACGAAAGTATACGTTTGGCCCTTAGGATTATGATTAGCGTCAATAACCATCGTGAGGCGAGAGTTTTCAAATCTCCATTTTCTGCTTGAATAAACTTTGAAAATTATTTCATACACCATAACTTATCAAATCCCTGAAGAACACAATTACTACGTATCGATTCAATTAATTAAAATCTAAATAGTAATCTTAGTTCCCTTTTTAGTGACAATCTTATCCCCTTAAACATATTCTACCTAGCTAAACACAGTAACTCCCGAGAACACTAGTTTGATTACGAGTCCCTGTGGGATCGATATCTATTATTACTACGCGATAGACTGTGCACTTGCAGTTAGTTGTATTAGACATAGAAAGTCGCGATCACTTTTCCCGAATAAACTTCACGTTTTCCGTCGTCTGTTGTACCATCTCCGGTCCAACTACCAACCTCTCACCCGTCTCATGCCAACACAAAGGTGTTCGACATCTCCGACCGTATAAAGCCTCGAATGGTGCCATACCAATGCTCGAATGAAAACTGTTATTATAAGTGAACTCAATCAACGCCAAATAACCATCCCAAGCACCACCTTTTTCTAGCACACAAGCACGCAACAAATCTTCTAACGACTGAATTGTCCTCTCGGTTTGACCGTCCGTCTGCGGATGGTAAGCCGAACTCAACCTCAACTTAGAACCCAAGGCACCTTGCAAACTTTCCCAAAATCTTGAAGTGAATCTAGGATCTCTATCTGACACAATACTCTTAGGAACTCCGTCCAACTTTACAATCACACGAACATAAATCTCGGCTAATTTCTCCAAAGGATAACTAATATCAATCGGAATGAAGTGAGCAGATTTAGTAAGTCTATCAACGATCACCCAAATAGCATTATGACTTCTTTGCGTATTCGGCAATCCCGTAACAAAATCCATCGATATGCTATCCCATTTCCATTCCGGAATATCCAACGGTTGCATCAATCCACTAGGCTTCTGATGTTCCACCTTCGACTTTTGACACGTCAAACACGAATACACAAAATGAGCAACATCTCACTTTAGTCCGGACCATCAAAAGATCTTCTTCAAATCTTGGTACATCTTATTCGCTCCCGGATGAATACTCAAGTTACTCCGATGACCTTCTTCCAATATCATCTTCTTCAACTCCACATCATCGGAAATGCAAATACGACCACGGAATCTCAAAACACCAAATTCATCAACCTTGAAATCTTCATTCTCATTCATCATCAAATCAACAAACTTTAAATCCAATTTTTGTTTTTCACAAACGGTCGCAAGAAAATCATTCGTAATATGAAGCATACCAAGTCTCACACTTCTCGGCGTCACTTTACAAACCAAACTCAAATCTCTAAAACTCTCCAACAATTCCCATTCTCTTATCATCAATGTTGACATATGAACCAACTTTCGACTTAAAGCATCGGCTACTACATTTGCCTTACCCGGATGGTAATTCAAACCAAAATCGTAGTCTTTCAAAAACTCTAGCCATCTCCTTTGTCTCATTTCAACTCTTTCTGGTCAAATAAATATTTCAAACTCTTGTGGTCGCTAAAAACCTCAAATCTTGCACCATAAAGATAATGCCTCCAAATTTTCAAAACGAATACCACGGCTGCTAACTCCAAATCATGCGTAGGGTAGTTCTTCTCATGCACTCTCAATTGTCTTGAAGCATAAGCCACAACTTTCCCATCTTGCATTAAAACACCACCTAAACCGGATAAAGAAGCATCACAATAAACCACAAATGACTTCGTCGGATTCGGTAAAATCAAAATCGGCGCCGTTGTCAACCTTCTCTTAAGCTCAACAAAACGCTTCTCACAATCAATATCCCTTACAAGTCCATTGAGTCAACGGAAGTGCCAACTTCGAAAATCCTTCAATAAACCTCCGATAATAACCGGCTAATCCCAAAAAGCTTCGAATCTCCGTAACTGACTTAGGAGCTTCCCACTGCATTACCGCATCAATCTTGGATGGGTCAACACTAATACCATTTCCAGAAATAATATGTCCAAGAAAACTCACCTCTGATAACCAAAACTCGCACTTCGACAACTTGGCATACAATTGCTTCTCTTTCAAAATCTGCAACACAATTCTCAAATGCCCCTCATGCTCTTCTTGAGACTTAGAATAAATCAAGATGTCGTCGATGAACACCACCACAAAACGATCTAACTGCTCATGAAAAATACGATTCATATATTCCATGAACACACCTGGCGCGTTAGAAATTCCGAACGGCATCACCGTATACTCATAGTGATCATATCGTGTCCTAAAGGCCGTCTTTGAAACATCTTCTTCTTTCACCCGAATCTGGTGATAACCCGATCTCAAGTCAATCTTACTAAAAACACGAGCTCCAACCAATTGATCCATCAAATCGTCTATTCTTGGAGGCGGATACTTATTCTTAATCGTCATTTTATTCAACTGTCGATAATCAATACATAACCGCATGCTTCCATCCTTCTTCTTTACTAACAATATCGGCGCACCCCAAGGAGAAACACTTGGTCTTACAAATATCTTATCCAACAAGTCATTCAACTGCCTCTTTAGCTCTACCAATTCCGATGCCGACATACGATACGGTGCCATCGAAATCGGTCTAGTACCCGGAACTAGATCAATAGAAAACTCAATCTCTCTCTCCGGCGGCACATCCTTAATATCTCCCGGAAACACTTCTGGAAATTCTCGCACTACGGGAAACACCTCCAGTTCCACTTTACTCTCTACCGGCAAGGACGCAAACAAACCAAACAACTGAGCTTCGTCCGCTAAAAGTTTCTTCAACTCTTTAGTGGATAGAAAACTCTCACTTCCATCATCTTCCAAATAAGGAAATCTTACCAACTTGTGATAGCAATCCAGATGAACCTTATTATATTGCAACCAATTCATACCCAAAATCACATCCAAACCGTTCAACGACAAACACACTAAATCCATAACGAAGTCTTTACCATACATGGTCAAAGGACAACTTATGCATACCAAGGAAGTAGTTACCGACCCCAAAGCGGGAGTCTCAATAACCATGCCACCACTCAAAGAAACCATGCACAAATCCAAACGTTCGGCACACTCAAGAGAAATGAACGAATGAGTCGCTCCAGTATCAATAATAGCAACTAAAGGTACATTATTAATAAAGCATGTACCTTTAATCAAATGATCCGCATTAGTAGTGTCTGCACCGGCTAACGCAAATACCTTTCCGCCCGCTGGAGCTTGCTTCGGTTTAGTACAATTGAGCTTAATGTGACCCACTTCGCCACAGTTGTAGCATTTCACCACATTCCTTCTACAATCCGAAGTGGCATGTCCAGGAACCCCACAGTTAGCACACTTCTCCACAGATTTTCCACAGTCAAAGGACTTGTGGCCCATTACGCCACACTTGAAACATTTAATCGCACTAGAACCTCCTCCAGGCTTCCTATCAAAGTTTTCCCTATGCTTGCCTTTATCAGCAGGCGTCATATAAGGCCCATTCCTTACCGGTTACTTCCCTCTCTTCTCATTCAAACTCTTATAGTGAGTGGAACGAGCTTTACTATCTTCTTCAAAGATTCTACAACATTCGGTCAAGTCCGAAAATCTCCTAATCCTCTGATAACCCACCGCTTGCTTGATCTTAGGGCGCAAGCCATTCTCATACTTAATACATTTGGAAAACTCCGCCGTCACCGCATCATAGTGAGGATGAAACTTCACTAACTCTGTGAACTTAGTCGTGTAGTCTGTCACAGACATGTTGCCTTATTTCAATTCCAGGAACTCCATCTCCTTCTTTCCCTTCACACTCTCAGGATAATACTTTCTCAAAAATTCGGTGCGAAAAATATTCCAAGTGATTCCCTCATCGTCTATTTCAAGAACTTGTCTCATACCGACCCATCAGTCATCGGCTTCCTCTCTCAGCATGTGAGTTCCAAGTCTCACCTTGTTGCCTTCAGCATAATTCATAACCCTAAAGATCCTCTCGATCTCCTTTAACCAAATCTGAGCACCGTCCGGATCAAATCTTCCCTTGAATACTGGTGGTTGGTTCTTTCTAAACTCATCGTTCGCATTCACATTCGGTGCGCCTTGCACCGCCCTAGCCATAGCCTCCAACGCCGCAGCCATAGCATTGTCATTACGACCAGCCATATTCTGAGGATTCCCAAAAATAACAGGGTTAAACAACCGTTCAACCAACACAACAATAAGACAGACACAACTGACTCAACGCTGGCTCTGATACCACTTAATGTAACACCCCCTTTCTATACCCTCAAATAAATAATTAAATCATTTAAGCACTTGATAAAAGTTTCATCCGAGTTTAATTAATACATGATATAAAAGAGGTGTATCACATTATCATGAAGTTAAACACCTACAACACTTGCTCAAATAGATATGCAACAATGGGTAATTCACAACTGAAGAACATAGTTCTAAAACTCACATCTCAATATTTAGAATAAAGCGGAAACATCTAAACATTGAATCAATACATTCATATAAACATATATACATCATTCAGTTAATTCATATGTACGAACATCCATTATCAGATACATACGCAGATGTATCACAAAAGAAATCAAAGCAAAAGTATCTCCAAAAAGAACCAAAGGCTTCCTAACTACCCAGATGTTACATATCAGAGCCATCGACCAAAAATAATGAAGACCTGCTTCACAAAAAGGACCTCCAGCAATCCTACTCTACAATGCCTCATAGAGCATTATGAAACAGCAGAAGGGTGAGAAACAATATCATAACAGTCAATACATATATTTATATATCTATATACATACATGGGATTAACACAATTCAGATTCTCACCACATCTCATCACGATGCATATTCACACAATCAAGCATATTCATCAAATCATGCGTCTATACATACTCATCATCTTCCACATAAACATCTAGAATTATGTTCAATTCACTCCATGCATCATATAAAGATGACCAATACAACTCATAGAGACCGACTCACGACTCTATGCAGATGCAAATGCGGTACCGACTCAATTCAGCAGATTCTCCAAGGAATCAAGTATTCAGTAGATTCTCCAAGGAATCAAATATTCATCAGATTCTCCGAGGAATTGAATATTCAGCAGATTCTCCAAGGAATCAAATACTCTGCAGATTCTCCGAGGAATCAAATGTTCAGCAGATTCTCCAAGGAATCAACATCGCTAGGATGTACATCATGATGCCTTTATGCAAAATGACTCACAACATTACTCTACATGCATACATATTCGCAAATATATCACTATGCATATTCATCTCATACAAGCACATACAATCTATGCACATTCACAATATACTTATACTCCATAAAATACACATACTCTTCATTTCAACACATATCATTCCATATAAGGCATATATTTTCACAATCAAAATTCCGCATTCTAGGATTCACGCCTTGCGGCTACCCGTACATAACATACCACACGACACACAAAACTATTCAATTCGATAAGGATTAAACATAACTGAACAAAGAAATCCGCATGAAAAGGGAAAAACACATAAAATAGGAAAATGATGTCGCATTTGCCAACCTTCGCTACTTAGTTCGCCGGGCGAACTTGCCAGCGAAGACCACTGGGAGTTATTTTGGAATTACTCGCTAGCACTCGCCAGCACACTCACCTGGCGAACCTTCGCCACTCTCATTCGCCTGGCGAACTTGCCAACGAAGACAGGGTGGATGCTTCTGACTTAGTTCGCTGCTGCTCGCTGGGCTTCGCCTGGGGAAGCTTCGCTGCCGTTCGCCTGGCGAGCCTGCGAACTCAGAACTTCCATGGTTGTCCAAAGCCCAAACCTCACAAAACCAACCAATTCTAACACCAAACTACCCTAGTAAGTCCAACCCAATAACACCCGATTATCCTACTCTATCCATTTCTCGATTCTAACCGGTTAAAACCATATTCTACCGATTTAATCCTAATATTGCCCTAAGATGGAAATGAGTAGAAACTCTTCTCAATCCAACATCAAACGATCAACAGCATACATAATCATACACATTAACAGTATAATAGAGTTTCACACCCTTACCCGATTGATTGAAAGCTTGGATGTTGATCCTTGATGAAATCCTAGGTTTTCCTCTTCTTTCTCTTCTTTCTCTTCTCTCTTCTTTCTTTCCCTTGTTTTTCCACTAATGTTTCTATCTATTCCCTTTTCTCTCTTATCTCATGTTCTATTTTCTTTCCTCTTCATTTCTTTCCAAACACTTACCAATTAATTCTCACACAACAATCCACTTAACACTTAATACTAAATGTCTAAAATACTCTTTACTCTATTTTCCCCGAAAACTCTCCGAATCGGTAAAATAGCACAATATTGAAATTAAACATATCAACACATAAATTTCACAATTAAAATACCAATTTTCCAAATGAATTAAAAAGGACTCAACAAAAATGGGAAATTCAGAATTTGGGGCGTTACAGACATCACTTGAGTGGATATTGTTGCTACGCGAAAAATGACACAGAGTCGCCACCGGATTTTATTTATCTCGAGGAGGGAAAGGAAAATAGCGATAAAACCTTTGGGAAAAGAGCGTGGTCATCGCAACCAAGTCTTAGGGTTCGGGAGTCGGTTATACGAGGGGAAGGTATTAGCACCCCCTCGCATCCATCGTACTCGATGAGAACCTCCTAGGTTATTTAGCATGAATGGGTGTTTTATTCTAAGAGTTTGCTTGTTTAAAGAAAGAGGGGTTGGTTTATTTATTTTAATGCTCGCCAAGGATTGGGGCCCTTGTGCATACGTATATTCACTTGTATGAAGTGAAGAATCAGAGCATTCGTAGTTCATGGGACTACGGTGGAAAATGGGAAGTTTGGATGGACGATGCTAACGTGCGCATTCTAGCAGTTAGGTGTATTGCGGCTCGCTCTTGGAGTCTTATGCGTTACCTGTTTGCGGTAGAACGGACGTAACATGTCCTTGGGTAAAAGGGCATGGATGATTAAAGATGGGAGAAAAAGAAAATTGTGCTCGCTAGGATCATCGCAATCCTATGCCTACGTATTCTCAACATGTGTGAGAAATCAGAGCAGCCGTAGTTCGGCCACTTAAGAAATAATTGTGTATTGGTTGATTTTATACCTTGAAAAAGGGGTTTTCGGATTGACGCCCTAAGGCAAAAGAAGTTTGATGATTTAATGTTGTTTTTAGGTTTTTCTTAGGGAAGAATTTATTCTTGACTGGGATTATACAAAAGACTTTGGATAGAGATGAATGTCTCGAATAACCAAGTCGAGCGCCTTGTATTCAAAACATTCGGAACGAGTGTAGGAGGATTCCATTCTCATTCCTTCTCCACCACTTTAAAGTTCATTGTGCATAATTCTAATCGTATATTTTATTGTGTTTTAGATTTTTACGAGAAAAAGGATCACTTGATGTTGGATCAAGGTTTATTGCTTGTAAAGATGTATTTGAAGCGATACAGACAAGGTCGACGGCGATGCGTAAGGCGATCGACTTACAAGGTTAAAAATGGCTCGATAAAATCGAGAGTTTGTTTTTAAAAATGGTTTTTGGAATCAAAAATCAACAAGGATAATAACAATATTCACATATTAAAATCATACAAACATATGGGGTTAGTCGGCTAAAAAAAATCGAGACATGAAAAAAAACGACACTTTTTTAAGGTAAAAACAGCAAGAAAGTAAAATAAACAAACTGATCAGTTCGCGCCGCGAAGGGTGTTCGTGCCACGAACTGAGAAAAGTGAACATTCTGTTTTTTGCATGTTCGCGCCGCGAACTGGGAAAATTTTCATTCTGGTTTTTGCATGTTCGCGCCACGAACATGGGTCGCGCCGCGACCTGAAGCAAAAAATGCAATTTGTCTCTTGTTTTTTGCTGTCTTTTGTGGTTTTCTTTCCTTTCTATTGGTTCTTAAAATGGTTTCTTGGTCCCCTTAGAACCTTACATGATATACTCAGTACAACAACACAAAAAAGAGGAAGTAAAATGAATATAAAAGCAAAAAGTAAAGAGAGAAAAGTTTGATGAAATGGATACCCAAGAGCTTTCTATCCTTCTTGCAAGTCCACCGCTGATTTTTGTTGGATGTGCTCTCCACTCTTCACTCTATGTTATGAAGGTTCTGCTTCTCAATGGTCCTCTTGTGCTTCTATGTCACTCTCTTTTTTCTGGTCTTTCTTCCTTTCTATTTTTCTGGTTTTTGGGGTTTCTCTTGCTCTTTCTATTTTCTGGTTTTTGCAATGTGTGTGGATGTTTAATGTGTAAACAGTGAATGCCCCTTTGTTTACAGCCCCCTCCTTCTTATCTCTCTACTCTAGGGTTTTCTCTTCTCCCCACATATCAGATTTTTTTTCATGGGGTAATGTCTCTTACCACCTTTCCTCATGTCACTATCTTTCTTTCTATTTCCATGTATATGGCTATGCTGCATTTTTCTGCCCATGCTGTCTTTTTCTACAGCCCTTTACATTGCTGTCTTTTTTCTGCTGCACTTTGTATCTTGCACCCCTTTTGTTGGCTTGTGTCTTGACAGCTCTTGTGGTCAATGCTATTACTTCTTTTGACAGCATTTTGAAAAATCTGATTTTTAGATGCATTATCATATGCTATTCCCTTGGTCTTGTGACATGTATATTTTGTGACATGTATATTTTGTGACATGAGGTAATTTTCCACCTCTTGCATGGGGTTGTTTTGCCCATGATTAAACATGCATATTCTTGGTCTTAAAACATTCCAATGTTGATTTAATTCTTGCCTATTTCTTGGATGTATGTATGCATAATGTGGACTTGGTGTGGCATTACCATAACATGAATTTGATTAGAGACTTGAATGAAGATTAGAAATAAATTAATTTCTAAACATTACTTAGAGTTGGAAATCTTGCAACAAATGACATTCTTGTAATGTCATAAAATTTCTCTTTGTAATATTCTTGCCTCTAATTCATGAATTCATGATGGATTTCCCTAGAACCATTAAACTTGAAATGGATGAAGTCTTGAATTATGGACTTGTGATCTTGACTCATGCTTTGCAAATTTGAACTCCACTTGATCAAGAATTTGAAACAAAGTTGGATGAAGCAAACTTGAATTTGGCCTTGCATTTCATGTTCATTAGGAATATATCTTGAATATCCTAATATTTTTCAAGTAACTTCTCCTTGAAGAAATCTAGATGAGTAAACCTTCCAATTTAGATCAAACCTTAGATAATGAACATTTTCTCTCAAGTAGCCCATGATAAGAAAATTGTCTCATATGAAATGGAAAACAAATCGACCCAATCCTTACCTTGTGAACCCACATGCTCGATATGCAATAGAACGATGTATGATATGGTGAATGTAGGGTATAAAGGCTAAAGGTGAAAATGAGGGTGTGACAGATATCTCATTCAACAAAGAAAGTTGAAACTTGGTCGGATCATTTTTTTTGGATAGGATGCAAGAATTCACTAAGTTACACAAGATTGAAAGAGAATCAAATAAATAAAAGGTAAAGGTAGAATCACCCATAGATAACAATTTAGGTGGTGACACATGTTTTGATTCATTTTAGTTTTTTTTATCTAACAATGTATTTAGACGATGGCACATGTTTTGTATATAATGTTAGATTGATATTAACAATGTAAACTTGATACATTTTGATATATTTTAATGTATATTTCAATTTCCTACATTTTTCAACATTTTTGTCCTTTTGTTAGCCTGTGATTTTCGATTCAAGTTGCACTCTAAGTTTGATTTGGAAGAATCTCAAGAGCAAATCCACGAGTTTAGGATCCCCCTCTCTTCAAAACATGTTCACAATCTCGAAAAGGTTTGCAGTTATTTGGCATATTTAACAAGAAAAGTGTGTGAGATAAATACATATGCTAGACACAAGTAACTGAAGCATGTTTCGACACCAAGACTACAAAATTTGACTAGGAATTCTCGCCAGAGGTAGTTAGAGGAATTGGGAATGTTTCTCCACAAAAGTGCAATTTTGCAGCAGTTTAAAGACTGAAAATATGTGGAAGCAATATGGAGGATATGAGGCCATGTAGCTGTGTATGTCTCGAGCATTTGAGAATTGACTGTTGTTGACGGTTATTGGTGTACTTATATATAAGTTGATTTAATCTCTGTAACAAGGGTTTGTAATTTTTATTCTTGCACTCTATAAAATTCTAACATCCAAATTACATATATACTTAATTTGTGAGAAAAAGAATGAATTTGTATTCCATTTTTAACTTAAGAATTTCATTCATTTTCTTTTTGTCGCGAAGCAAAAAATAGCACAAGAAAGGGAAAATATCGATAAAACTCTTAAATAAGAAAGAAAATGGTCGTCGCAACTAAATTTGGATTTGAGAGTCGATCATGCAAGGGGAATGTGATATCACCCCTCACATCCCTTGTACTCAATGAAAACTGTTTAGTTAGATTTGCGAATGGAATGTTAGCTTTTGTTTGTTTGTTTTCTTCTAGTTATTACAGTTTAAAAGAGAAAGTACTACGTACCTCCAGGTGCAATGAGGAACTTACTCCTACGTATCCCCAGGTGCAATGGGGAACTCAAGGCTACATAGTTTTGGGTAGAAAATCTTTGTTGGTTGGTCAATTTTAGCAAAGGACGATTAGTTCGCATTCGAGAAGAAAATATTGCTTGTTACCCAAAACATGGAGAAAGGAGCATTGGCATTGCGTCAGAATGGACAACTCAACTTGGAAACTCACAGATTTATGTTCTCATTACATTCGAGTGGAAAACGTTATTACTTCTTGTGCATGGTAGGAACGAAGCTTTGATTGCATTGCCTCGGAATGGACGAAGCATATTTTGTTTATAAAAAAGTTTTCACATCGCGTTAAGGCGTAAAAAGAGATTTGATTGGTTGAATTTATTTAGGTGGAAGATGAGCATTTAAACAACAAACTCTACAGTCAGTAATCAAATACTAGGGGAAGAATGAGACATACACCCAATTATCCTTTTTCATCCAATTTTTTTGTAAAATATGTGAGGCGAATTAATTCATGGTTCCTTAACGAAAGACGAGTATTCGCACAACGAGTTCTACAACCAGTATCCAAATACTCGAGAGAAGAAAGAGGCTTACGCCCAATTAATCCTTTTTCTTCTATGAAAGAATAGACCGAATTTGATTAATTATTATACTTTAATACATAAGACAAGTATTCAAACAACAAGTTTTACAACCAATTTCCAAACACCATGGGACAAAAGAGACCTACGCCCAATTAGTCCTTTTCCATCTGGTTTATTTGAGAAAAATATTTCCAATGCGCTTCGATTAAGTAGAAAAGAACTTGATATTGATCAAGTATTTTGATTCGTGTTAGTTCGAAAATGGTTTATAAAATGATTTGGTTTAATTTTTGAATTCAAAGATGCAATGGTTGTGAAATTAAATGAAGGATCAGTGAAATGTTTTTTTAAAATCGCTTGATGTTGATCAAACATTTTTTGTTGAGAAAATTTAATTTTAATTATTTATATTAAAATACTTGTTGATTATTGAAACTTATGGATTTTCATTTTAAAAATATATATTAATAAAAAAGAAAATATTTTAATTTTATGATTTATCAATTTCATGAAATTAGTATAAACAAATAGATAAAATCAAATAAATAAATGAAAGTAAAAAAAACAAAAGAATAACAGAGCAAGGGATGGGCCAAAAGCCGACTTAAACGCACATATGGGGTGCGGCCTGCAAGTAGGTGTGGCATACAACAAAGAAACCAAGTCTTAAGAATTGGGGCCCAACGATCGGCCAAATGAAAATAGGTAATGACTCACAATTGGATTCGTCTAATGCTCCTACTTGGCGTGAGTCAAACTGATCAAAAGGCTTAAAGATAATTCCTAAGGTTGTTATAGTGGGGACTTCTGCAAAGGAGTCCCCAAATCAAACAAACTTCCAAACAAATCAGTGGCCAAGGCAATGAAACGTCTGTCCAACCAGAAGGGGCCCAAGGAGAACAAAATAGGGGATATCTCACTGATCCTTTCATTTCTCCACTTTGTTTCTCTCTCCCCCTTTCTTTGCTCTCCCATATCCTCTCAACCTCCTGCACTTCAAACACTTTAAGCAAAACCAAACTCGCTAGAAGCTGGATCAAGCACGACAACGTGTGCAACGGAGATGGAGAACATGATGAATGTTCTTTATCTCTTTCTAGATTTCAAAAAAATAAATTCCCATATCCCCTTAATCCAAACATCAACATAGGTAATTTCTCCCCCTTGTCTCAAATCCGGCTTTGATTTCAACCAAAAACCACAAAATCAAACCAAATCAAAACATCATAACCCAAAACTCTAACCTCCAAAACTCACTAAAATCCAAAAAAACTGAACAACAACAAACCTCCCTCATCTTTCACCATAGTTACGAATTGATCCATAAAAACAACAACAACAACAACAACGTAATAAATCAATCAGATTAAACACAAATCACCTCACCCCTCACATACCCTGACAAACCCTATTTCATTATTTTTGTGAGATTACAAGTACAACAATAATAATCAAAAGGAAAAGGAAAATAAAGCACACAGTGATATTCAATCAAGAATTAGAACTCAAAATCTACCAACATGAATAATTAAGGGCTTCAGTAGTCAGGTAGTTGTTCCCTTATACTTCTATATCTTTCTTCTTCTTCTTCTTCTTCTTCTTCTTCTTCTTCTTCTTCTTCTTCTTCTTCAATCTTCTGCTCTAACTTCTATTCTTTTTCATTATCTTCTTTAATCTTCTGCTCCTTCAAACAGCGGCCAATGATGAGGAATGGATGAAGGTGCTTAAGCTCAGCTGATTTAGAGCTTCAATTTAAAGCTCTAAAAAAGCTTAGGGTGAGAGCTTTATTGAAAAGTTTGAAGAAATTTTGGATAGTTGCTGATTTGAAATTTGCTTAAGGTTTTTTCGAGGCTGCTGAGTGTAAAGTTTTAGTAGCTACTGTTAGAATAGTTTAGTCGAAAGTGCTTTATCGTATCCACAGGGATTGTATGAGAATATTTGATGCTTGTCATTAAGTATTTTAGTGATTTAAGTAGAAGAGTTTTCAAATAGTTTCTAGTTGGTAACATAAGTTTGCAAGAAATAAAACAAGGTAAAAGTTGGTTTTAGTTTGACAAAAAGCATGCTAAGATTAGGGTTCACCAATCCTTTTTAAACATATCCAATCAATCGAATATGTGAACTTAGTTTTAACCAATATAATCGCGTATCCTCGCAAAATCGTTCATCTCTAAAGCAATTTCGTGAATATTATTGTTTCGACCGTTAAAGCAATATTAATCCCTACAATTGCCCAAAGGCATTAGAGTTACTCACATTTGAATGTTTCTATTCCTTTAGGGTCAGACATAAAACAATTCAAGGTTTTGGCCACGAAGGCCTAAGGTTTTCTTATTCTCATCCCTATGCTCAAATAGTCAGGAATACTAACCACTAACCACAACCATCTGGGTCTCACTATCAATTTCCCTAAGGGTTAAATTAAGGTCAAATTCCCTTTTTCCCATAATTCTCCATAAAACCCTTAAACCCTTAATCAACCATAATCACATCGAAAGATACACATGGAAAATCATGAAAAGCTATACTTCCCATACCTTAGTCATTGATTCAAAGCCTTCATGATTATCTCCGGAAATCCTCCGAAGCTTTTGCCACCAATCTCCCTCTTCAGAGCACTGGCCTTCATTCTTTTCACGGTCTAACAAATGAATCCCAATTCCCTTCAGAATTCCTTTTTGTCAAACCTAGTCTTGGGCCACACAATTGGGCTTTTCCCATAACACCCTTACTAACTCCTCTTAATGCCCAAATTACCCTTATTTCACTTATATTCATTTATATTAATAATAATACTAATATTTCCATATTGCATATTATTAATTAAATAAATACTCCACAAATGCGCAATTCCCAATAATTCACAAAACCACCGAAAACCACCAAAATACGAACATTCTCAATTAAATTAATTAATTAAAATATTTTAATTAAATTTGGGGTGTTACACTTAAGATTTCTAATACATTCAATGTGTAAGAAATCTTAAGGCTTTTACAATTACAACCTACAACAGAATATCTGCATACACGATAGAGTTGATAATTATTGATCTTGTTACTCCTTCTTATGGTTAATCCTTGTTGAAGATTCAATTTGAATCTTCAGCCACTAATATAGCAGTTGCAGCAAATTGGTCGTTGGACGAGATAACTTGATCAGTGTCTTTGCTTTACTATATAGTATAAGAGTCGTTGAAGATAGATACACCAAAAGCTCTTAATCCATTGTGTAACATGTTTAACTATTAAGCCTTCAAAAAGATCATGTACTATAGAGCTGTTGAGAGTGATATCTGTAAAGCATGTCAACCTTTCTTTAGCCTTGTGAACTCAGACTCCAGCTGATAAGTTGGTTTGATAATCCAGCTTGCTTTAGGCAATACAGACAACTTCAGCTTTATCACCAACTCTGAATGATACCAGAAGTCAATTTACATTCACCAAGTGTAGAGAAAATTATGTTTCTTCTTTTGATGTTAAGGCCTTCAACTTTAGAGTCTACGACAAACATCACTTAGCAAGTACTCTTCAGATTCTGCACCACCAGAAGCTAGTAATTCAGCTTCTCTCAAGTGTGCCTTTGTGTATCAGATTCTATATCTAAATATTTACAAGTATTATAACCTGTATACAAGAAACATACATCAAATATAACCATTGTTCTTTAAATACTTTGTTATCATCAAAACCTAAGGAATATATGTCATGAACAAATCTTGTTCTAACACCTCAGGCATTAGAACCTTAGCTTATTGGTTTGTGGGAGTGGATACAATTGTGATTTAATTGTGCCTTTCAGTTGGAGACTTAGTGGGTGGGTTGCTATTATTCACCATAGTTGATTCCCAAATCTTACCACCAACTGACCTTGCCTGGTCAATTACACCACCATTACCAGCATCACTATGAAGATTTTCAGAAGGATTGGTCGTCGAAGGAGTAGTGTATTTGATGATTGAGTCTTCAAGACAATTGTTGGGTTCAGTTGGTTGAGGGTGGTAGCTTTCAGTTTTAGTGTCAACCGGTTTCCAAAAACAGGTTGAATTAGTATGATCCAACATAAAAAATGAAGAGGGAAAAGGAAAGGTTACCTGTTCAGTCTCTGGATGGGGATTTGAAGGTGTTGTTTCGGCTTTTTGATTGGCTTGCTAGGAGGTGTTACCTCTCTTTTTATTTTTATTTGGAGGGGGTAACACACTTTCTTTAGTACCATCATCTTCGAAAAATGTTACAACCTCAATTCTTACTCTCTTCTTCTTCTTCCCGACAGAGTCTTCACCTTTATTTATGTTCACCTCTGGGGGTATAGTGTTGGCCTCAACAATGTAGATGACTATGGTTGATATAGATGGTTGAGGAACTAGAGGAGTTTGTTGGCCATCAATGATGTCAAACTCGCTCTCTTTATGGGGAGACTAATAAAGTTGGACAATATGAGTAAAGGATAAATTTAGTAAAATAGATGATAAAATAAAGATACACACCTAGACTTCATCATTAGAGGAATCACCGACACCATCGTCTAAATCCCTTGGTTTATATGGCCTTCTAGAGGTAAAGGCGTTTGTTGTTTTCTTTCCCTAAGTAAGCAAGCTTGGGTTAGTAATGTCGACGAAAAAAAAAGGAATAATTAAAAGGTTAGTTTTTACCCTTGGAGCCTTTGAAGTACTAGTGCCTTGAAAATCACCAGTCGAAGCCTTTGGATTAATGGAAATACCTACAAGGAGGCAAAAAAATGTGTTAGCCTAAAAATATCCAAAGTAAAATAGAAAATCAGTTCGAGACCATTCGAAAAAACATACCTCTTTCTCTTGAGAAGGGAAAAGCACCAACCAGACGTTGTGCTATAAGGGTATGGTCAGGCACAATATCCCTATGTAGCGCCCACCACTCCTCAAATTCTTGACTGCAGTAATAAGAATGTGTATAGTCAAAGGCATGAAGAAAAACTGCTTTCTTATTGCATAACTCAGGGTTGCCATTAAGCCATTTTTCATTAGCCTTATCGGTAGAGCAGAAGAAAGAGTCACCTCTGGGGATGAAGCACTTAGGAAGCAGCTGGCTCAGTCCAAACTTCCTGACTACCAAGTTAGGTTGGTAGGAAGATCCCCTCAATCATGTCTTAGCAGAAGTAAGCCTCGACCACAGAATAGTGGAATTAAAACAAGTGAACATGGTGTCATGTATTTCTTCTTCCTCCCGTCGGGATAAATTAGGGAAAGATTTCCTAAACTAGTCTGGACGAGATTCTCGATTAGAAAAAGGTGCCATCGTTGTAGTAAAGGTTTTGCACCTATAAAACATTTGGAAATATTCTTTAATGATCTCAAAAGATATCACCTTCCCATCGTTGGGAGTAATCTTGGCTAGCCAAAGTCCTTCGACCCCTGCTTCAGGATTAACAGGAACTTTGGTTTTTAGAGAAGGTTCAAAAGTGGAATTGAGCCACAGTTGTAGAAGCCGGATAGGGACATCTATCTGAAGGTTGTCGGGGTTATCCCTTATCTTCAGGTCTTCGCAGGCCAACCCAAAGGATTCATACAATCCCGTAAGGATTAATCTGCTCAGGCAGATTTTCCTTCCCTCATGGAGTTGGATAGCCAAAGGAACATGCTTCTTTACTACTTGCATGGATTGAGCGTAGAAAATTTACCTCGAGATCCAGTAAGTGAGAAGTGCAATGTGTTATTAGTTAGTTATTTGATCTGAAGAATATTAACGGTCCTCCATGAAGGAGCTATAAGCGGTCCTAGCAAAGTTGAAAGCATGTTTAGTCTTTGTTTTCCTTGAGGGATTAAAAGCTTCCCCGGTTGGTCGAAGGCGAACTATAGCAACATTGTCGAAGAGGGTATGACTTAGCATCCCACAAGGTAGGTGAAATTTGTTTGTAGACGTGTCTTAGAAACACATGACATAGATGAGCATGTGAGGGTTGTAGAAACGGCCCACTCTCAACACCTAGATTAAGTCAAAAATGCTTAAATCCCTTCAAAAGTGTTCCTTATTCTCTTCAACAATGTCTAGCCATTTGATATATTCAGTGTATTCAGTTAGATGGGAAGAGCGAAAAACCTTGTTCTCGAAGACATTAAAGTTGAAAGGTGCATTAACGAACACCAATGGTTCATAATCAAGATAAGTGGGAAAAAGTTTTTTCACCACCTGAGGTTTCTTGATGTATTTGGGTAATGAACTCATGAATGCATGCACCTTACCAGCAAGAATGTAGGGGATAATGACATAAAAACACCATATCTTCCTTCCTTCCTCATCCATGGGAGGTTCAGGAACATAAGTGCGGTCGTTGATATACAAAGGTAAATCTATTTCAGTAGCGAAAGTTGGGTGATACTGGGATGGAAGCACCATTGTGGTGGATGGAGTTGTAGAAAGGAGCTTAAAGAAGAAGAAGAAGAAGGAAAGCTAGAGTTTTTTTGTGTGCTTGAATTTCAAAAATTTGGAAGAGAGAAGAAAGTGTTATAGACAACACGTTAAATACCCAAAGGAAAAATAGTTCAGTTTTTCCCCTAATTGATTTTATCCACATGACATGTCCGAGTCGACAAATGGCGCCATAAAAGTCATGGGGAAAGATGAAATAGAATTGAGAGTGTTTTTAATGATTTCATTTTTATTTAAAGCTCCTAGGAAATAGGAGATGATCATAATGGATTTGCACGCACATCTGTGACATGACGTTTTTTGTGTAAAGTGGTCATAATGACCACAATAATAATTAATTACCTTGACGTTTCAGTGATATGACGTGTATAGAGTGAACAGTGTCGAAGAGATTCAAAAACGTCATATTTCTTTCATTCGATCATGATCGAAAGTGGCATTTTTGGGGGGCATTTGTTGACTTGGGATTTTCTACCTAGTAGGAAAATCAAGTCAATATTGCGTTTGGTGTAATATTAAGTGTTAGCATTGATGAACAGGAGTCAACAGTGATGACACATCGACTAGAACTTCTCAACTGACATCTTGAGATGTAGTTTGGAAGAATTTCAAGAGCATATTTTAAGAAATTAGTTAAAGGAGTCTTAGAAACAGACTTAAGTGACTACATGACACCATGTAGAGGGATGACTCTTTGACATACCTCTAAATAATTTGAAGATTGAGGAAACCGAGGACGAAGGAGACTATAGGCCCACGTTCGCTACGTTTAATAAGTAAGCAACTTCTAGTCTCTTAGCAGTTAGAGAACATGGAATAATGATTTTAGTAGTTTTAAACACATTTTATTCCTTGTGAGTATGCGTCTCTCTTTCTTTATACTTATATGTTTCCTTAATTGAAACACCTTTTATTCTTTGCCATTTAGTGCATTTCATTTAATGTTGTTTATTTCAAGTTCTTTTTACTTTAATTTAAGCTTTATTATCTTTAAAGTATTTTAAAGTATACGTTCATACTTTTTGCAACTAGATATTTGTGGTTACGTCTTACACGTCCGTCACATTAAGAGTTTTCACATAAAATCGATCTCGAAATTTTTCGAGTTAATCTCAAAGATTTTTAAACTCGTGATTATTCGTTAAAAACACATGCGAACAACTAGTTTATTGAATTTATAGTATTTCATAAAACTAATAGTTGAATAACTTATGAATGTTAAATTTTGTAACTTTTGAATTTAAACATAATTTTTACTCTTAAATATATTATTCAACTCAGTTTTTAAAAATTTTATCTAAACATAAAATCATTTTAGTTTCAACTCATTTTTAAGTATAATTAATTTTACAAAATCAATACACTTAAAAAAAAATTCACCGTGAATCAAACATATGTTAAAACAAATTATAAACTAATTAAAAAAAATCTCTGAAAAAAAAATACTCTAGCTTTTCAAAATAAATTATAAACTAATAAAAAAAAATTCTGAAAAAAAAAATACTCTAGCTTTTCAAACATTTTTTTATAAATGAACTTATTAGCTTTACACTCAAAAATCCATTGTCATAAACCACTACCTATTTTCTTAAATATATAAGTTTGAGTTTTCTTCTCCATTTATATAAAGACTCATTTAAAATTTTAAAGCGAATTACTTATTTCTTGTACATATATTAACAATATTTTCTGATAATAAATAAACTTGTAAAACTATTCAAATGTTCAAATTTATTACTACTCCGAAACGTGCGAAGGAAGAATGGAGTGAATGGTTGAAAAGAAAAAAGATCTAGGGATTATAAAATACTCATAACATCCGTATAAGGAATTCATAGGGAATAGAGTAACTCACTTTTCAGAATCACTTGTTTAACACCAAGGGAACAGCCTTGAGTAACGCTCACTTTTGGGACTTTGATTTTCACCGCATCATGCGCCATCAGCGGCCAACACGCTGGTTCAATGCAGAGTTTCTGGAAGCCTGCAATTACACGGTTCTGCCCCAATATCTAGTCCAAACCAAACTACTATAGGCCCAATTTTATTGTAAGGGCTTTTTGGATTGTACTATGATTATGAGATATTTTAACTTGTCACATCTCAAATTATATCTGAGCCCTCTATATTTTCATATTTTTAAAACTGTTATGGGTTGAAAGTTGGTCTAAATTTTGGGTAGACTTAATGAAATTTTTGGTGCATATCAAAATTTTCGATAAATTTCAGTAAGTTTTAGAAATTTGAAATTTACATGTTGATACCGAAAATTTCAACTTAAGTGAATTTTTTGGTAGTATTATTTGTATATTTTTTTGGATGTTCAGGTTTTTGCCAACAGTTTTAGATGATTGCGATTGCACCATCAATTTTGTGTGGTGCAGAGTAAATGTAAAGTTGTATAAATAGGGGGTCACATGTTTGATAAAAACATCTCAAAAATGTCTCTTCCTCAATTTTTTATTAAGGCAAAAGTGTACTTCAACAGAGCTTCACCTCGTGTAGAGTTCCGGCTTTCGGCACCACATTTCTTGTCGGTCTGATGTCCAAGTTGAATGAATTGTTGTCTGATGCCGAAAACAGAAAGGTGAGAAAGATCGAGTTTCATGAAGATTGGATTGATACAGACGAAATGGTGAAATACAACCTTATTCAGTTGAAGATTGACTATGTGGAGATCATTTCATCGTAGGATAACAAAGGGGCCGATTGAGTTAGATATTAAGCTTTCAAGATCTGTTAACGACATAATGGAGATGCTGAAATGTCCAAAATCATCTGGTAGTGTTTAGGTTTTTCTTATTTATTAATCATATGGTAGTGTTTAAGTTTTTCTTAAGTTATGTTTAATTTATGTTTAAGTTATGTAATCCATTGTCAAATGTTAGTTAATGTTGATGTTGCATCAATGGAAGATTAAAAATATTAGCAAATATAGAGTTATGATGAAGATGTCTAAATAATATACAAATGATGCAAATAATACATAATAGAAAAAATCCATGATATACAAAAGATGTTTAAATAAGCCCCCTACGAGCTATGTGTGCAACCCGAGATAATCCAGTTGGAGGCGGCGGCGACGACACGTCATCCCCCAACATCAGAAGGCCCAACATAAGTTTAGGTATGGTGATGAGATGGTGTGATACAATGAGATACAACTCTAAGTAACCATCTTCACACTGCGAGGGATGCTGAACAGTGACTGCTCAATCTCTAATGGCACGACCAAAACTGATGAAGTTACTCTGAAACTACCAATCAATACCCACAAATGGTATATCTGGAACTAGTCGTGGGATACTCTGAACATAACCATATTGTTGCAGACACCTCTCAGGCAAGTGTCTAGCAACCATGGTCTCCCACCGCATATAACCCGAATATAATGGCAACTCCTCGAACTCATGGTGGACTCTATGACCAGTGTATGGTGTCCAAATGACATCATCTAGAGTCAGTGCATCGAGCCTCCTCCAGTACTCAGAAACACCACTAGGATGTGCCTCTGTGGACTTCCATCTCTTCTCTAGTGACCCCACTGGGCAATGTTGCACCCTCCCGTCACATATGGTGGGGAAATGCTCGTATATCCAGTACTGATATCAAACACAGAGACATAGTAAATAATAACTAAGAAATGCTATTCGTAACAATTAAATAAGAAATCAACAACAAATAATAATTTCAAATATACATGTAACATACTCAAATAGCTAGCAAGTTGTTTGCTCTAAAAGATTTTCGCCACTCTAAGGGCTATATACAGAAGGGTCAACGCAGTACACCCCAAACCCAACTGGTGTCCTCTAGGCTACTAAAGAGGCCTACGTACCGGGCATCGATATAAACACTAGACTTGTCCGCAAAAAAAGTACATGCTACTATATGTAGCATTTACGCCCTAATAGCAACCTCATTACTCCCGGCAGCTACAAGTTGATCGTATGTTTTCCAAAGCTAAGACATACGAAGGTGTGCGTCCCTTTTGAAGCCAAACTCATCCTACACAGCCGCCTCAGGCACTCCTAAATTTTGTGCATCAGTTTGACATACAAGGGGCATACTAAGTACAGGAGCCGTCCAGAATATGCCGCTGATGGGGAGATGAAACAATGAGGATATATTATCTAGAGTGATAGTCATCTCCCCAAATGGAAGATGAAATAAAGATGTCTCCTTGTGGCATCTTTCAACAAAAGCACTAAGTAGTGAACCGTCAAGCATGGTGAGGGAGCAGTGGGGAAAATCAAGCAGTTGAAACTCCTGTATAATCTGGCTGACCTGCTCAGGCATCAGAATCTTCTGGAAGTCTTCTATCTACGACCCATGCGATGTCACCTTTAGTGTGGGACGCTCATGTGACAAACAAATATAAACAAATTAGCATTTAGCTTTCATGGCACAATAATAAAACAAATTAGTGTTAAACATAAGAGACATATACCTCTCCCCGCCATAGTCGTAATGCTACATGGTTAGCATACTCAGTAAGCACTAATCGGTCAATGGGTCCTCCAGGGAATCCTCCATCAGTGTGCATAAAGGGCTCGTTCGAAGGAATTGTAATCTCACTGTCAGTAGTAACAAATGAGATCGAATTAGAGACAACAGTATCTGGCTGGACCACCCAAGCAACTTCTTTCAAACCAGACTTCTCAGCAACCTCCTCAACCACCGGATCGACAACCGGATCTGCAACCTCCTCAACCACTGGATCAACAACAATAGCATCTGACACCGCCTCATCTCTAGGCTGATCTACTGACCATACAGTCGGCGTCGAGTGCAACGAGAAGTCTAGAACTGACTCTGCTCAGCCAACCGCTTTCGGTGTGAACCGGTTGGGGCCACTCTTCCAGCCCGTATCTGGGAAGACTCGGCCTTAGCACTTCTGTTCTACCACTTGATCAACAATCCTCCTTACAATAATGTCGTCTTTGCCTCTGTATTTCATTGCAAAAGAAGAAAAAATTAAAAAAATATTAGCAACTATCGGAAATTTCAAAATTTTTAGTATATAACAAAGTTTTTGCACATACCGGAAATTCCAAAATTTCCATAATAAAATCTCATGGAATATACTAAAAATTTCAAAAATTTTGGTACAAAATCAGGTTTTTATAACTACTGGATTTTCGGTTCAAAATACCATAAATTTTGAAAAATTCGATATAAATACTCACTCTTTTTAAAATTCGAATACTTAATCTAAATCTTTGATATCGCCCCGCAATTTCAAATTCTCGTATTTGAACTGTAAATTTTTAAAAATTTTAAAATAATTTTACAAGAGCAGTAGAGAACGGAGTGGGAGCAATCAAATTAAATGCTATGATTATAAAAAGTGGATTATTTAAAAAACCTTAAGGATTACTACTTTACTCATAAAAATTCAAAAATATTTTTAAATTTCATAGATGTATTTCAGAATGTATCCTCAAATACAGGCATAAGTGAACTACACTATTATTTTATTAAAAAAATTGATAAGATATTTCGGAAACCCAAAATTACATTTCCGTAAAATTTTGTTTTCATTACTAGCTAGCATACTGTTTGCGTATTTTTATAGTTTTCCTCGCCAAGAGCCAAACATCTGCCACTTCAAAATTCAAATTCATTTATTAATTAGTTACATATTTAATTAAAATCATTTATTAAATAAAAAGAGAATCTATTATTTCATATTTAGAAACATTTACCACAATTTTATGAGTATTTTGGTGTAGTGTTTTGTCTTATTCTGAAAGGTCAAATTCTTGCATTGCTTCATAGAGATAAACAATACTTGACATAGTAAAGAAAACAAATTTTACAGAAATGTATAATGGATTCTGAAAATATATTTTTGAAATAAATTTTAAAAAAATAAGAGGTGATTTTTAGTTGGCACGTGTTTAAAGAAAATGTGTGCCTTAAAAAATATATCTCTAAAATTCGATAAATATTTTTAGATTTTCATAAAGTATTTTTCACCTTTTAAGGTGAGATTAATAATTACTCCTTTATAAAGATTTATTAATAATTATTCTCTTATAAAAATTTCTACTATACAACTTCTCTTTCTCTTGTATTATTACATGTCTAAATTAGGGATGTCAATGAAATGGGGCGGGGACACATCCCCATCTTTGTCCCTGCCACTAAATTCATTTTCCGTCTCCGTCCTCGATTTCTGTTACGGGGGAGTTTTTATCCCCATCCCCGTTTTCCGCGGATCCTCGCTCCTTATGGATTCTCGCAGATCATACATTTTTTCATTAAAATTCTATCCCCATTCCCGCGGGGATCCCGCTAACAGTTGCAAATCGAAATCCCTAGCCCAAACTACTAAATAATCATTCTAAGTTCTATTTTCGTTCATCTGTTATACTTTCTTTCCCCTCATAATTTCTTGTGATTCAAACCTACTATTAAGTTTGATGCTCTTCATCGTACCTTAACATCATTATGAGAAATTATCCTGCCTGTGAAAATTTTCACTTTGGAAATTGGTTAAAAAAATCAAGTAGTTATTTTGAAAAATCCTATACAAAAATTTGTACGAGAGATAAAATTTATTCATTTTTACCGGACTTTTAAAAAATCGATATGAGTTTTTATCGGAGTTGTTGAAAAAACTGGTATTTCCGTGCATTTTTACCAGAATATTTGAAATTATCTAATATTTTGTTGAAGTTTTACCAATTCTTTTCGAAAAACTGGGAAGTAATTGTGTTCTTACCGTAGGTGTCAAAAAGTTCAGTACATTTACATCCTTCAAAATGTTGGAATTTCTCGAATTCCTTTACGAGTGATTGAATTTCTCGCTAATTGCTAATTGTTGGAATTTCCTTGATGCTAAGTGCCGACTTGCAAACAAAATTGTTCCTTCAAAATGGTAATTCTAATGCAATGCTCATGTAGGTTTAGAAATCAAAATCATTATTGAGATGATGTTGTGATGTACAATTAATGAGTTAATGATCAGAACGCAATGTTGATCTAGACATTTACAGTGTGAAAGATGATGCGAGAGCATGATACCAATATAGGTAGTTAGTAAATATCTTTGGATTCAGGTTCACGTAATCTTACGGTAGTATGCTTTCAAAATATATTATGCTTCAATTAGGTCTTTTGAGGGTTGTAATGTGACCCGGTTCACAGTTTTTGAAACAAAATGATATAAGACTCAATTTTTATTTTAAATTTTAACCCATCTCATTCACCATCGGATGATCTTCATTCCTATGTTCAGTTAATTCTTCACACGTATTCAATTTCCAAGAGAACTTTGAAGGTGTAAAGGTGAAGATGATGGTTCAAGAACTAATGAAATTTTCTTGAAGTGACAGTCACGTAACTTTGTATGCTTTTTCCTTTTGACATGGAAGTCACATGATCCTGTTGTTTTGTTCTTTGCTAAGAATTTGGGTGACACCTTTTTTTTTTTACTTTTTTTTTATCCCTAATTTTTGCATGGACAACTCTTTTGAGTTTTCAATCCACCGGGATGTCTTAATTTTTGCTGAAGTCATTTTTTTAGGTTCTCGACTTAGCAGACATTGTTTTTGCATTTCATTCTTTTTTTATGTTTTTTTTGAACAATTTATATGTAATTTTTCTTTTGGTGAAAATGTTGTGACTGCCATGTTTATAGCTGGTGAGGAACAACCATTATAAACTTTTTGGTTTTTATCACGACTTCTTTGTTATTTTATGATTTATGCGAGGAAGAAAATATGGTTGAACCTCTTATTAGAAAACGTATAGGATGATTCCTTTGAAATTTAAATGCATAGTCGAAGTAATGAAAAACTACCTTATCCCTGGTTAAAGTACATGTTTTTAGTACAAAAGGAACATTAACTTCCAAGCTAAAAGGGGTTGACTAGGGATTAACTCATTAACTCCTTAAATTCTTTGTGTTTGGGAATTTGAAACAATGTCTTACATCATCAGTAAGGTTTTATTCAAAATCATACCGTAGCAATTTTGGGTATTTTGTTTACGTCATCCTCTCTCCGATCTTTGCTAAAACAACAATTTGATAAAGAAAAGTGAGGTGAAAAATTTTTGTTTTGTTTTGTGAAAAGGTGAAAGAAGTATAGGAAGAGTGAACATGAAAGGATTAATTCAAAAGATGCATATCCATTTCATTACTATTACCATTTAAAGACAATAAGTTCATCAGTAAATAATACTTTAACAAATAAGAAAGATTACAAATAAAAATGATGAAACAACCAAATGAATGCCAACGTTGAGGATGAACTTTCATGTATGATCCACCAACTTTAGAAGGTGATTTATGAAGTCTTTGCTTTTATCAGGGTGAGGGATCGCTCACCACATTAGGGCCTTTTTCAAAAGTCAACAACCCATTGTCAATCATCTCTTACACCTTTTCTTGGAAGACCTTGCACTCCTCGATTGAGTATCCTGCTACTATATCATGAAACTCACACCTAGCATCTGGGTTGTACCAAGGAGGAAATGAAAACTTCATGGGTCTAGTCTCTCTAGGGGTCATCAACGAGTTTCGGACCAACTGAGACCATAATTGAATATGTCATTGGGATTGGGTTAAACTGGCGAGTCTCTTATTTCTGCTTATTTGTAGGCCTGTATTGCTTCTGATGTTGATGTCGATGGAGAATCTTAGCCTGCTGGTTCTATGGTCTAGGCCATGGTTACTGGTACTGAGGACTAGGAAGTAGTGGTT
The DNA here is from genome assembly GCA_963859935.3 of Lathyrus sativus. Lineage (NCBI taxonomy): Eukaryota > Viridiplantae > Streptophyta > Magnoliopsida > Fabales > Fabaceae > Lathyrus > Lathyrus sativus. Next base: position 618,368,413 of record OZ012739.1, on the reverse strand, counting down.
GTTGGCATTGAACAATCATTGCATACATATATTGATAATAAGGTACTGGACACAGAGCATGGTAATTTTCCAAGATTGCATTAGTTTCACCCTCCTTTTCATTTTGGAATTTGCTTGGAATTTTTTTTGCTCCCACTTTACTACTGGAGGCACCTTGTATTTTTTCATTCTTCAGACCATTTTCAATTTGTTCTCCGATTATCACCAGATCGGATAACCCTGATGATACACTCCCCATCATATTCTCGTAGTATTGGCCCTACAGAGTGCCCATAAACATGTCAACCAACTCACTCTCTAGGAGTGATGGTTGCACACGAGCATCCAATTCTCTCTATCTCTAAGCATACTCCTTGTAAGATTCACTATATGAGCAAGGTTTTGTAACTGCATGCAATTAGGATCCATATTTAGATTATACTTATACTGCTTCAAAAAAGAATTCACAAGGTCTTTCCACGTTTGAATACGGGTTCGCTCCAGTTGCATATACTAATCCAAGGATGTCCCACTCAGGCTATATTGGAAGTAATGAATCATCAATTTCTCGCTGCAGGCATCTTCTTGCAGAACATCCACAAATGGTTCCTAGGGTAGTTGTAACCCTTATACTTCTTAAATTCAGGAACTTTGAACTTTGAAGGGATAACCACGTCTAGAACCAGACACTGGTCAAAAGCGTCAAGGTCATTCACGTCATGCTCTTCAATAGCCCTTATCTTTTCTTCTTGGATACAATATTTCTCATTGGGTTCCTTCTCCTGTGGAATCTCGAAGCCTACTACTGAGTGTGCATTTAGAGGTTTTGACATGTGGTATGTAAATCAATGATACTCAATAGCATCATGAGGTGAGATATGCCCATCCTAGGTAATGGGATTTTCTTGCATGATAAGGCCTTCATTCATGTTAGGTACTGTGATGTGCATAGGATGAGGGTGAGAAAAACCCTAAACTTGTTATGGGGTATACCCAAGAGGAAGTTTGTATCGTAGAAATGATGGTTAGAACTAGTAGTGGAATTGAAGCAGAGCCAGGTGTGGGAATAACATTCTCTACGACAATGGCCTTTTGAGGGTTGTTCTCTCTAGTTGATAGAGCTAACATGACTTTCAAAAGTTGGTCCATCTTGCTTTTCATCACATCAACATCTTTTCTTAACGCAACATGGTTTTGTTCCAATTGATCCATTGCTCTTTGATAATTGTTGGGTGTCTCGTAAGAGTGTCAGGGAGTTAGCTTGCTAGTTATGGACAAAAGATGGAATTAATTTTTTGTTATTTTATGGAAAAATGTGCTTGCATGCTGATGAATGCAGACACATGAATTTTTTTTATTGTTTTGGATATGCCAAAATATTTTTTTTATGAAAATGCAATGTCATGTCACGTATGGATGCAAAATGGAATGCACAATGCGGTTTCGAATGATCCATGTATTGTTTCCTATGGTAGGAAGATTCTAGGTGTTATTTAACCAGTAATCCACTCACAAGTAGGCTCTAGGGTTTTAAAGGTTCCTAGAGTCATGTACCGTACATGAGAATATTTCCCCCAATAACAAATTACTTGCTAGATGACAATACCCTTAAGATAATCTTTTCTAGGTGGGGTTTCCATGTCAACCCAACGAGAGAAGTACGCCAAGAAGGCCAAGACTACACAACCATTGACTCTAAGGGTCTAGACACAATTCTCAGAGTCATAGATCCTTCTCGGAAATAGTGCCCCCAATAGAAAATTACTTGCTAGATGGCAATACCCCCAAGATGATCTATTATGAGTGAGGCTTTCATGTCAACCAAGCGAGACAAGTACATCAAGAAGGCCAACATTATGCAACCATCAATCCTAATAGCCACGAGTTTAAAAGTTCTAACAAGGTTCCTAGAGCTATGGACCCTACATGAAAATATTACCAATAATAGCAAATTACTTTCTAAACAACAATACCTTCAAGAGGTTCTACTCTAGGTGAGGTTTTCATGCCAACCAAATGAGACAAGTACGTTAACAAGGTCAACATTATGCAACCATCAATCATAATCTTAGGTTTTTCCTCATACTCAAGTATATAGCCTTTCTCATAAAGTGTATAAGTAGTCAGAATATCTGGATCACAACACATAAGAACCATATAGCAGATATACAAGCAACAAAGATAATACATAAGAGATAAAAGATTAAAAGAATTTAGAAGAAATAAAATAAACAATGCTAACATTCATCGTAAAGATAACTAGGCTTGACTCTTTAGATTTCCCTAGGAAAGTTGCCAGTTGTTGCGGTGCAAAAAATTTCTAAGCGTAACGAACGCTCAAAATATAACAGAGTCACCACCGAAGTTTATTTATTCCAAAAGGAAAGAGAAAATTTTGATAAAACCCTTAAAGAAAAAGAAAGTGGTCGTCGCAACCAAATCGAGGTTCAGGAGTCGGATATGCGAGGGGAAGGTATTAGTTCCCCTCACATTCATTATACTTAACGAGAACTATTTAATCAGCTTTGCGAATATGGGTGTTAGCTTATGGTGTGTAGAAATAACATTCATTGAAATCCTATTCCCATCATTATTATGACGTGAAATAATATTTTTATCCAAGTGTTTGGTAAAAACTAAATTTCCTATGAATGTTTATAATATTTATTTAATTTTAAAATTATAAAAAAAATATAATAGATAAATAAATGTGAGTAGTAATGGGGAGTTGTAGTTGGTTGAACTTTATTCCTATGGGAATGTTGGATTCTCACCCTTTAAACCTTAGAATAAAAATAGAAGAACCATGTGTAAATAAAATTCCTAAGGGTAAAATATACATTGGAATAATTTTTTTAAAATTGAATCAAACACGAGAATGTTGCATTCCCATGGCCATATTCTCGGGAACATTTTTTACAACCTTGAAACAAGCACACTCTTAAAGATTTATTTTGTGTAGTGAGCATTTGAAAGATGGGTCCAGATAAAAGAAACACACTTCCTCTCAAGTTCAAGCTACCAAAGACAAACATTCTGATAGCCTTGAGTGACAAAATAACACCATGCAAGAAGAACAATTTCATAGGAGGATATGGGAAGATACTAAAGTTATTGACAAAAAATGTAGATGTGAGGCCCCTAGTTGCTTTGGCTCAATATTATGACTCTCTTCTCTGTTGCTTTAATTTTTGAGACTTCTACCTAGCTCCAGACATCAAAGAGTTTGAAAGCCTTTTGGGTTGGTATATGAAGGATCATGCTCTATTCACGGGCTTACAGGAAGAGATAACAACATAAAAGGTAGCAGGAGAGTTACACCGCACTATCAGAGAAGTAGTACCTAGTATGGGTGTTGAAACAAGTTTGGTTCATACCATGCATCCTCCAAGGTTTTGATGATAACAAAGTATTTGAAAATAAATTAGGATTTCTAACTATCTATTTTATGTGTGTAGAATTATATTTACTTAATGGAACTGGTTCTGACACTGAAACGACTATGGTTCGGTTCTGATCATGTTCTTTCGATGAGGTCTGATCAGAAAAGCAGTTGTTAGTACACTCCAACTCAGAAGTGCGTTATGCTGCCTCTGATGCTAAATAATGTCAAGTCAGTTCTGCTAACATGGTACTCAAGATTTATTGAGATTATCTTCTACAGGTTGTGTTGTACTTGAATCATAGTTGTATCCTTTGGACAAAGGTCTTGTTCATGGATATTCTTGTGACTGAAAGTTCCAACACTTGCTTTATTGGAAAAGAAGATGTACTAGAAGATTTGATCTGTTTGTAGCTGTTAAAGATGCTCTAGCGTCTCTATTTTCTTTGGCTATAAAAAGCAGTTGAAGATTTGAAGATCAACTAAGAAATAAAACTGCAAATACAACTGAGAAATACACACACTACTATCAGAAAGCTGAGTCCGTTAAGAGTTCTTACTCTTGTGTTAATTAAGAATCTTTGTAAAAGTGTGTTGTATTATTTTTGAACACATCTGATATTTATCACGTGTTATTTTAAGTTATTCCTTCTCTAAACTATATGTTTAGATATAAGTCTCTTACAGTAGGATTAAGCAAAGGTGAAGTCATAGACACGAGCTATAAGTGAAGGAAAGTATTAATTAGCAGCTGGTTAAGCAAGGGAAATTCTTAGACACGAGCTCTAAATAGAGGAAATTCTTATACACGAGCTCTAAGTAAGGTAAAGTCTTAGGTAGGTGGTATAAGTAAGACAAGTCTTGGTCAGGAGATGATTGAGCCAAGGGAAGTCTTAGACACGAGCTCTAAGCAAGGGAAGTCTTGGACAAGTGGTCTGAGAAAAAAGAAAAGTATTATACAAGTGTGTATAAGCAAGTGTAATCTGGTTGATTATAGTGGAAAATCTCTTGCTTGGCAAGAGGACTGAAGTACCCTCAGTTGGGAGAGGAACCATAACTATTATGTGTTCTTTGTTATTTTTACTTTACTTTTGTTTCTATTTCTGTTGCATCCTATCAGACTCTGAACTCAGTTTTTAGAATCTGAACTCTGGTTCAGAAGTAAATCTAATTTTTGTAAAACACGACTCAACCCCTCTTCTTGTGTATTTTCCTCACCTTCAGTTGGCATCAGAGCAAGGTCTGTGTGTAACACTTAACAGTGGTACAATCAAAGATCCAACAAGAAAAATATGGATCCTGAGGTTAGTAAGCCTAGTACCTCAAGAGGGATTCCCTATGATTACAATAGCTTTGAGATAAATCATTACACTGCTGAATTTGAATGGTGGAAAAGCAAGATGTATACGTATATCATTGGAATTAATGATGAGCTATGGAATATTATTAAAGATGGTATTGACATTCCTGTAGACAGTGTTGGTATGGTTGGTGATGGAAAAACTCTGACTCCTGCTCAAAAGAAAATCTATCGAAAACATCATAGATTCAGAGGTATTTTGGTTGATGCACTTCCACATGTTAAGTATATGAAATTCATTGATAAGTCTTTTGCAAAGAATATCTTTGAATCTATGTGTTCTACTTATCAAGGGAATCAACAAGTCAAATAAGCCAAAGCTGGCTTGTTGATACAGAAGTATGAGTTATTCAAAATGAAGGAAGATGAGGATATTGAAACCATGTTCTCTAGGTTTCAGATTGTTGTCTTAGGCTTTCATGTGCTGAATAAAAGCTACTCAACAGCTGATCATATGAAGAAAATTTTGAGTAGTTTCCCTCAAAAGTTTAGACCTAAAGTAACAACTATTCAGGAAGCTAAAGATCTGAATATGTTGTCTCTTGAAATTCTAATTAACAATATTCAAAGTCATGAGATGAAAATCAATGGAGATGAAACTTAAAAGAGGTTTAAGTCTCTCGCATTGAGATCTGCCTCTGAAAAATCTGGTGACAATTCTAGAAGATCTTTTAAAATCAGTAAAGCTGATGAATCGTTTGAAGAAGAATCTGATGATGAAGACATGGTGTGCTTCATCAGAGGAATTCAACAAATGGCCAGAAGAATTAGACGATTTCCTAAAAGCAACAAAAGGATTAACTTCAAAGATGAAGACAAGACCTACTACAACTGCAACAAACCAAGTTACTTCAGAAATGTTTGTCTTGTACCTCTAAAGGACAGTCAGAGAAAACGATGTTATCTGGAAGATAATTTCAGAAATAGGTTCAAAAAGAATTTCATGGAAACATGGAAAGAGCTGGAGGAAGAAGAGTTAGAAAAGTAATATAATGCTAATCTAGCACTAATGGTTGACTCATCTGATGAAGGAATTCTATCTGAGTCTGAAAATGAAGATGAGGTATTCTGTTACTCTAACTTTATTTCATGTGCTAACAATCTTCTAGATCATTGCAAGAATCAAACTAGTTAGATTAAGATCCTTAAAAGAGATAACTCCATTTTAAAAGAAGAATTAAAAGAAGTAAGCATATCTCAAAATGAGTGTTCATCTCTGGGTAAACATGATTAAGATTTTCCTAAATTTATTACAACTGGAATTGATCGTACCAAACTTGCATCTATGATTTATGGAGTCGGAAAATATAATAAAGAAGGATTAGGGTATGACGAAGGTTTCTCTAGTACTAATGACTCTTTAAAATCTTCAAAATTCCTGCTCATTTAACATTGCTCAAACTGTGTTAAGTAACCATTTTGTTCCTGCTGCTAAAGCAATAGATTTAACTAAACCTATTGATCAGAAGTTAAAAGGAATTGTTATAACAGAACCTGATAAATTAGATATTCTGATGACATCAATATTCAACACTTCTGAATCACAGGATAAGTTTAATTTTGCTACTAAGGTTAAGAATAACTCTAGTCAAAACATTTTGAATCAAAATGATTGGAGTAAAGCTAAGCCTTCTTACGAAGCAAAAGGACAAAATAGCAGAAAATCTGTTAAAATTAACCTGAAAGGACCCATACGTGTATGGGTACCTAAATCTCAAATTATCTTTGCTGCAGATATGCCCAAAGGAATAAATGGAATGCCAATTCTGGTACCTGGATAGTGGCTGCTCATGACAGGAGAAAGGTGTATGGTCCAAACCCTGAATCTAAAAGAGGAAGGAAATATGGGTTTTGGAGGTGGCCAGAAGGGAAGGATCACCGGTACAAGTACTATAGGTATTTTTCAAACTATTATTAATAAGGTATGACTTGTAGATGGCCTGAAACACAATCTACTAAGTATAAGCCAGTTGTATGATGATGGTTGCAATGTATTGTTTGACAAGGACTTCTGTTATGTTATCAATTCTGATAAAAAATATAGTATTCAAAGGGAAAAGAAAAGGGAATGGTTATAAAATAAATCTTTATGAATTGGCTGTTCAGAAGGTCGTTTCCCTAATGACAATGAGTGATGAAAAATAGGTCTGGTATAAAAGGTTAAGTCATGTTAACTAGAGATTAACCTATAAACTTTCCAAGCTAAAACTTGTGAAAGGGATGCCAGATATTTATTAACACTTAGATGCTCTTTATGGAGCATGTCATGTTGGAAAGATTGTAAAAACTTCTTTTAAAAACAAAAACATTGTCTCTTCTTCTAGACCCTTGGAATTGCTTCACATTGATTTATTTGGTCCTATTGGATTACCTCAATCGGTAGAAAGAAATATGGTTTGGTCAAAGTTGATGATTTTAGCATATGGATTTAGGTGAAGTTTCTTAAATCTAAAGATGAAACATGCGAAGTGTTTAACACCTTCTGCATTCAAGTACAATCTGAGAAAGAATTGAAAATTCTAAAGGTTAGAAGTGACCATGGGGTTGAGTTTGAAAATGAATCATTTGAAACCTTTTGTAAAAAAATATCGAATTATCCATGAGTTCTCTTCTCCCAGAACTCTACAGCAAAATGGATTTGTTGAGAGAAAGAACAGATCTTTGCAAGAAATGGAAAGGACAGTGATTCATGAAAACAAACTCCCTAAGTACTTGTGGGCAAAAGCTGTTAATATTGTTTGTTATATTCAGAACATAATCTATATCAGACCAATTCTAGATAAAACATTGTATGAGTTATTCAAAGATAGAAGACCTGGTATCTCTTATTTTCACCAATTTGGATGTACATGTTGAATCCTGAATAACAAGGTCTACCTAGAGAAATTTGATGCTAAAGCTCAAAAGGCTGTGTTTTTAGGATACTCTGAATGCTCAAACGCATACAGAGTGTATAACTTAGAAACTAGAATAGCTGAAGAGTCTATGCACGTTAAATTTGATGACAATTTACCTGACAATAACAAGTCAGAGTCTTTGGTTCAAAATGATTTTTCTACAAGTTTTCAAAATCATGAAGAACAACCTGTGGTCCGTGTCTCTAAAGAAAAGGATGTAATAAATAATGCTCTAGAATCTGTCACTATATCTGAAGATATACCAGAGGCTATAGAAACTAAAGTTACTCTAACTGGTCCTATTACTACTGATTTAGTGGTTGCTCACAATGGCCCAAAAGCCTCTATTCAACATAAGAGATCGTTTAAGTATAAAGTATCTCATCCACAAGAGCAGATAATGTAAGAAAGACGAGCCATTGATAACCAGGCATGCTTTCAGAAATGATTACTCAATGATCAGACTTATTTCACTGATTGAGCCTTCTTCTGTTGTTGATGACTTAACTGATAATGGTTGGACAATGGCTATGCAAGATGAACTAAATCAGTTTCAAAGAAATGATGCGTGGGATCTTGTTCCAAGACCACAATAGAAAACATCATTGGGACCATGTGGGTCTTCATAAAAAAACTTAACGAACTTGGTGAAGTTGTTAGGAATAAATCTAGACTTGTATCTCAAGGCTATAGTCAGCAAGAGGGAATAGACTTCTTTGAAAATTTTGCTCCTGTTACAAGGTTAGAAGCCATAAGACTACTTCTCTCTTTTGCCATCAACCGTGACACAATTCTATATCAAATGGACATGAAAAGTGATTTTCTAAATGGAGTTATTGTTGCACCCCAAAATTTGACCAACCTTTTCTTTCTAACTTGGCTTATGTTTCATATCATTTAGCATTTGCATTTGCATAGCATTGGTTTTAAACAGGGGATCAAGAGGTTTTATTTTTCCACTCAGAGAAGAATTTAATGTTCAATCAAAAAAGGGTATCATTTGCAAGGATAAGTGTGTGTATGGGTGTCACCTCCTATCTTGAGGATTTAATGTTCAATCAAAAAAGGATTTAATGTTCAATAAAAAAAAAATTAATGTTCACCATCATCTGAGTGGGGTTTCAAAGCTCTTTGAAAGGATAAGTGTGTGTATGGGTGTCACCTCCTATCTTGAGGATCATCAGAGGGTCATGAGGTTACCTATTTGGATAAGACATGATTCAAGAGTTCAGTGGACATCTTGAGGGTTCTCTATGGAAGTTATTTGATCACTCAAGTCATCTGCAAGGACCCTAGTTAATGGATATGAGTTTAGGGTTTCATCTGGTCAACCTAAAGTCAGCTGTGGACTTGAGAGAGTTCAAGACTTGGCTCTAGGTCATGCAAGTCATGGGAAGTCATCATAAGTCATATCTAATGTTATGTTGAGATCAAATCAATAGGATTCAAGAGTTCAAGGAGTTACTAAATTAGGGTTTCAGTTGATTTCAGTGTAAAATCCCCTCTTCTGGTACCTAACTTTAAGGACAATTTTCATTATGATGCAAGTCCAATCTCATTTTAAAATATACATGAGACTTGTTCATCATCCCTCTAGATTTATTTTGAGTATAATAACTCATCCATTGGGTTTGTACATCTCAAGTTATGGTGTCAACTAGTTGGTGTCATCAGATGAATAGATTTTAGAGGTACTCAAAGTCAACTCTCTTCCAAGGCATTTTTCACATGGAACAAAGCTTCTCCTCACTTTCAAGTGAACATTAAAGTTGCTCTTCATTGTATTAGGTTTCCAAAAAGTCCTATAATTCACCATTCTCATGTGTGGAGCTCAAGTTATGGTTTTCACAAGCCAAGGGTATTTTTGGAAACTTCATTATAGGTCATTCACTTCAAAGACTATCTTCAAGAACTTCAAGGCCTCTAAGCAAATTTTATGCCACATGAAAGTTGTATCACATTTCCTTAACATCCTCTTGAATCCAATTTCCATGATGTTTGATGAATTATGGGATCACTTAAGCCTTAATGAAGGTGAAAACTAGATTTTTGAGCATGGTATGAGTTACTTTCATTACAAGTCATCTAATGCTCTTGTTTTTGAATTTTTGAGACAACATTATCATCATATAATGGTTATGCCCATATTTTCCAAATTTTTAAAAACATGAGGTGATATTACAAGCCATTTTTCACTTTTTCATGCCATAAGAAGTCATGGTACAAACTTTGCACAAGATGGTTTTCAATTGTCCAAACTTCCACAATTCATTCTCACACACTCTATATGTTCATTTGCTAACCCAAGAGAAATGTACAAGGAGCTACAAGCCGTGTGCACTTAAGAAGGAAATTTTTGGCAAGCTTTGCAAATCAAGTGAATAAGCCAACATGGGCCTGCATGGGACTTGAAAACCCACCATATTTAAACCAAAATGAAAACCCTAATGCTGAGAATAGAAGGTAGCTGGTCAGAAGAGCTCTCTCACTCAAACATTACACAACATTCTCTCTCTTCGAATATGAGTTTCCGTTGAGTTTTTCTTCAAGCTGTGGCTCAATTCATTATCACTGAATATCAAGGAAGAATTTGGAAGCACCAGAGCAAAGCTTGCATCAAGTTTGAAGGGCCAACGAAGCAGCTCCGTTTGGTAATTGTTTCAATCTCTGAACCTTCATTTTAGGTATTTTTTAGGATCTTTTGGCTTGCATCTGAAGTCCTATCTAGTATAGGCAATGTCTGGATAGTTTTTGCATCTGTTTGAAGTGATTTTAGAATGTGTAGCATTTTTTTGTGGCTTGTTTTTCCCTAGTTCTAGGAACCTTTTTTAAAAATGGAAGGTAGATTCATGTTCTACATGACAAGGGCTTCAAAATGGTACCACAGGTTTCAATTTCTATCATGTTTTTTTGCTAGCTCTGGCGAGCCTCCCGGAGAAGATGACCGGAGCCCTAGCTCTGACGTCTGGTTGGATGCTGAGTTGGCCTGATGATTTGGCTTTGACTCTCCCATGTGGCTTGGACTTTTCTGACTTGGATGCCATTTGTTTTAATGAAACGTATCGTTTCATTAAAACTGAGGGTGTGTTGGGTATTGGGCTTAGTCATTTTGATAATGATACCCCCTTTTTGGAAGGCCCAGACGCGTTGCAAAGGGATTCAGTGCATTCCAACATTGCTTGATGCACCCCTCCTTCAATTGTATTTCATTTCTTTTTATTTGCTATTTCATTTTAATCATTTTAAAAATAGTTTTACACATTCAAAAATCCCAAAAAAATTAGTTTCTGACTTTTCAATATGTTAAGTTATTTTTCAATATTTTTATTTTATTTTTTTTTATTTTATTTTTTTAATTTTTTTTAATTTTTTTAATTGAATTAATGATTTAATGTGTTTTTGGTTTGCACCTTGAATTGAAATTGATCATTGGCTCTTGTTTAAATATCCCCTAGGACCAAATTTCCTCTCACACTTAGGTGGTTGATTGAGGTATTTTTGAGGGTTGATTTGAGGTATTAATAATCATTTTTCAATTGTTTCTCATTGGCTTTTTATAGACCCTCGATTGAACACTCGATAAGTGGAACACCATGTCTTAATTGACCTAATTGGTGGTGTTTTGACTTGAATTTTTCCATGAGCTTTTGCATTATGTTTTGTATTTGATTCAACTTGCTTTGGGAATTTTATTTGGAATTTATTGGAGACTTCTTCTATTTTTAGTGGCTATTTCAAATTCAAGTTGTTTTCACCATGTGTATACATACATTTCTTGAACTAATTTTGGGACATGATCATGAGTGATCCCTTGAGCACTTCTTAAGCCTTGTTAACTTTTCTTAACATTCTTGAGGTGCTGTCTTGCTTGACTAGAGGTCAATGGCATTTGTAACTTGTGCCACAAGTTTCCTTTTGAATCATGTCTTTCCATTTGCTTGAAGTGTGAGATGTTTAGATGGACCTTGTTCCTCTAATTAAGCTTGATCATGTTTTTCTTTTCTTGATCTTTATGCAAGTGTTTGGTTGAGTTGATTAAGATGTAGTGGCTACCCCACACTCTTTCCTCCCTCATTTCTTTGATTGTGCTTCTTTGGATAACACCTTTATCTCTTGATGATTGATGGTAATTGGTTGTAGGAGTTTACTTCTCCCATTTCATATCATCCTTATTTTGACTTGTTTAAGTCTCCTCTTCTCTTGTGTTTGCCTTATTGCATTGTCTCATGTTTGCATATCATATTTCCTTTCATCTTGCATTGAATTGTTTAAGTCTTTCATTTCATCTTCATTTTGTGATTGATTTGCTTTGTGTTTACTTGTGCTTCTTGCCATGATCCCTTAGGATTCTTAGTCCCTTTGTTTAAGATGGGAGTAGGAGAAACATTAGGCTTTCAATCATTTGCATGATAACATTAGGTAGTTCTCTTTTCAATCCCAACTTTAGGACTACATTGCATGATAACATTAGGGTTTACAGTTCCCCTTAGAGTCTTGTGTCCTCTCATCTCATCTCATAACTCTTTAAGACACTTAATAAAGGTTAACAATTGTTGTACGCTACGAGCCTTAAGTACATGAGAAATGATGAGTGAGGGCCTCCTCTCACATTGTCTAGAGTTTTTAGCGTATGGGCGATATGCGACGCATTCGCTCTTATGTCATAGTCTTTAGTACAACATGAGTTACAAACTAACTCAATTCACTTCTTCTCTTAAAAAACACAAACAAAAATCAAACCTTTTCATCCTTCGGAATTGTTTGCAAACTTAATTTTCAGAGAGAGTATGTTAAGTTTTTGTTCTACCGCAAACAGGCATCGTCCCTAACTACTAGAATGGAGATTTAACATCGGTCATTAAAACTCTTGAACCAACCAGTGGTCTAGGTTTCCCGAACTACGTTTGCTCTGATTTCTCATACCTGATGAGGATACGTAGGCACAAGACGATGATGTCTTGGCGAGCAACCTTCCCCCCATCACCCGTAGTTTTCTGAACTACGTTGACTCTGACTTTTCCGTCGCACGAGGGAAACGTAGGCATAGGGCGACGATGTCCTATCGAGTCTGTTCTTTCTCTTTACCCCCCCTTGTTTAGCAGTAGCCTTAGATAGTTTTCACCCATAGATTAGAAAACAAGCATGGATATCGTTGAGTACAACGGACGTGAGGGGTGCTCATACCTTCCCCTTGCTTAACTGACTCCCAAACCCTAGATTTGGTTGTGATGACCTTGTCTTTCCCTTTCTCTTAGGTTTTCTTTGATTATTTCCTTTCCCTCTCTTTTGGGATAAATAACATTTGGTGGGGACTCTTCTGTCTAGTTTGTCGACCTCTTTTTCGCAGTAGCGACAACTGGCGACTCTGCTATGGACACTGGTTCCCTATGCGAGTCAATCCTAGCGCTTGTGTGTTTTTGTTTATGGGTGTGTATATTTGTGTGCATATGTGTTGTATCTGTATATTTTTTCATTTGCATTTTATTTCCCGCACTTCATTATTGTTATTATCTGATGCTGTACTATTGGGTGGGTGTTCCGTCGAGAGATAAGCCCAATACCCAGGCTTGAGTATATACATAGCATTAGTGTGAAGAGTAGTGAGGGCTTACATGTTTGGCATGAAATAGCTCTCATGAAATTCGCGTTCAGACGAGATTTTCTTTGACGACATCCTGTCCAGTCTGTTTTAAACATTTGATAGGATGTTGAATCTGAAAATTGTCGACTCTAGAGACCGATCATTTGTAAGCCAGTTAAGTGAGGCCTCCTCGTTTTACCATGATGCCAAACCAGAAATGGTGAGCGCATCATCGTTTCTCGAGAGTCTGTGACACTGAAGACCGCATAGGATGCCGAACCTTATCAGATTAGGTCCATACCTGTGAGTGGGAGGGTTATGCAGGAAACTTGACCTCCAACAAACCTGGATTTCTGGTTTTCTCGTCAGTGTGGACCTTTGATACTGTGGGTTCCTATATGTTGGTATTCTGATGTTCTGGTATTTTCTCACCGAGGCAGAATTCTGGTTCAACTCAGTCAGCAACACAACAATCTTGATCCCTTGTTTGCATCTGCATTTTCATTTGCATTTTAACATTTGCATGTATTTGTGTTTCAGGTGCATATTTTCCCTTTGATTCTAGTAATCTGATCCACCGTCAGTATGGAGCCTGGTCTCAAGAGGACTGTCGTCTACAAGGTCCCAATGTCGGAGATAGGGTCATTGCTTAGTCTTGCTTCTGTAGCTGACCTTGGTGTTATGGAAGACTTCAGGAAAGATTATGGGAAGATCTTGAGCTATGTCTGCAAAATATCAAGATATGAGTTAGGAGGTATCCATACTCTGCTGCAGTTTTATGATCCTCAGTTGCGTTGCTTCACTTTCCATGGCTATGTATTGATGCCTACCTTGGAGGAGTTTGCTATGCTGATAGGAGTTATGGTCCTAGAGCAGATGCCTTTCTTTCGCTCTGAAGTAAAACCTGATTTGTCAAAGTTGGCTAGTGCTCTTCATCTGGGTATCTCTGAGTTGGATGGTAAGATGGTATGGAGAAATGGAGTCCCTGGTTTTCCACTGTCAGTTTTGGTGAGTATAGCTCAACATTTTGCTAAGGAGGGTTGTTGGGTGGTTTTCAATGCTATTTTGGCTCTCTGCATCTATGTCATAGTCTTGTTCCCTAATATCCCAGACTTCGTTGATTTGGACGCCTTCCATATTTTCGCTTCTAAGAATCCTGTGCCCACTCTCTTAGGGATGTATACCATTATGTACACTACAAGAATGAGAATAGAAGAGGGAAGAATGTCTCTTGTTATGCGCCACTTCTTTACAGATGGTTTATGAGTCATTTTCCTCAGGTTGGACCCTTTGTTGATACTGCAGACACAGTTGATTGGTCAGAGAGGATCATGGGCTTGACGTCGGAGAATATTGTTTGGTTTAATAGAGAACTGCTTGGCAAGGAGATTATCTACAGTTGTGGAAACTTTCCCAATGTTCCTCTAATAGGAAGGAAGGGTGGCATCAATTACAATCCTGCTCTCGCTGTCCGACAATTTGGTTATGCTCTAAAAGGACCCCCGAAGGAGGAGGTAATACATGAATCTCTATATTTCATAGGATTAATTGACAATGAGACTTTAGCCAGATTGGAGAAAGCTTGGGGAAGAATCCACTGGAGGGGAAAGTCTTCTTTGGTTAAAGGTGATTGTAGAGCTTATGGACCATATGTTGAGTGGATCCAAGAGAGGATTGAAAGAGTACTATTACCATTCTCGGTCAGAGAGCCTTTATATCCTTTGGTAGCTGAAGAACCAACAATAGTTGACATTAAGAAATATAACCGACTGTGAGCTAAGAAAGAAGAGTTATGCAAAGCTAATGAAGAGCTGGAAAAGGAGGTTATTCAGCTGAGGAGAGAAAAGAATGAAGCAACCTATTTGTCCAAGATGAAGACTGAAACCTTGAACAAGATGGGGAGAGAATTGACTGAAGATATTTGTGCCCGCTAACAAGTAGGTCAAAATCTGAAGAGCACCGGCAATATCCTCAAAGACAAGAAGAAGGAGTTGGAATGAGCACGCCTGGAGATATCCAAATTCAACGCTCAATGGAATACTGCTCTAACTTCCAGTAAGGGAAGAGAAGATGAGCTTCATCAGTAGATTGATAGACTGAAGATTCAACTCAGGATTAAAGATGAAAAAGCTTCAGGTGAATCATCTCGTCAGCACGAAAATGACCGCAAATTACGAGAAGCTCTGGCAACGTTGGAAGAATACAAGATAAGAGCTAAATTGAAGAAACCAAGACTCGAAGACGCTTTCGAAGAAGGTGCTTGAGAGGATTATGCTCAAGATATGAAGGATGTCATCAGCAGAAGGGAGTTTCTTATTCAGGCGTTGGTTGCAAGGTCTGAGCATCCGGATACGAAGGAGTTGTTAGAAGAGTTCCAGACTCGCTGTCGTGGTTGAAGGGGGAGTTACTTGATGCAGTTTCCTTTTGTTCTACTGCTCTTTTGTGACTATCTTGTATTCAGACCATCACCAGGCTTGTTGGATGAGGTCATTACCACATTCCTGTTGTATTCCTGGATGATATGTTGTGTGCGCTGACACTTGCTCTCATTTTATTTATGAGAATGTTTTTTATGGTTCAATTTGTTGCTTCTGTCATCTCCTGTCTGTGGAACTAGAATCAATGGGAGAATTTCCCTGAATCATATTTACATGCTTGCATTTTGCATCATTATCATATTGCTTGCATGTGCTCTTGGTGCCGTTAACCTTATCTCTATGTGGTTTTCTTCCGTTAGTGTTTCAGGATAACAGACCAGATGTTTCACCGATACTCGACCAGAGGGAATCAGCAGTGAGCTATGGATCAGATACAACTAGAATTGCAAGAGTTCAGGGACCGTATGGCTCAGTTCATGGATCTCATGCAAGGGGTTGCCAATGATCAAGAGCAGCTCAAAACGCTAGTCCAGACTTTGATTGCCAAGGTGGATGGTAGCGGAGTTTTACATGGAGGGACCCCTGCCATTCTTCCCCTGGCCGATGGGAGTACTCCTTAAGCTAATGCTATTTCAACTGTTACTTTTCCTCCGGGCGGAGGCCATCAAACTGGAGCTCATGTGGCAGGTGCAGCGAGCGTTGCACATGGAACTGCCAGACCATAGTGGGAGGAGGATGAACAAGATGATGTTTTCTCTATAGGAGATTTGGGCGTGGGCCTTCAGACTAATGCAGATAAAAGGTTTAAAATGATCGAGGGAAAGATGAAGAATCTTGAGGACCATAACTCTCTGGGGCTTGATATGTCTAACTTGGGGCTGATTCCAAGGGTGAAGATTCCACCAAAGTTTAAGGTGCCTGACTTTGATAAGTACAAAGGGACAACTTGTCCCAGAGTACACCTTAGATCATATTATAGGAAGATGTCTGCCTACTCGGATGATGAAAAGATGCTGATGCACTTATTCCAAGATAGTTTGTCTGGACCTTCACTATAATGGTACATGGGCCTATAAGGGACCAATATTAAAAGTTGGAGGGATCTGGGAGAAGCCTTCGTCCATCATTATCAGTATAATAGTGACTTGGCGCCGAATAGAGTTCAACTACAGAATCTGTCTCAGAGGAACAACGAGGGGTTCAAAGAGTATGCCCAAAGGTGGCGTGAACTAGCTGCGAGAGTTCATCCTCCAATGGTGGAGAGGGAGCTTATTGATATGTTCGTGGAAACATTTCCAAGAATATATTATGAAAAGTTGATTGGAAACATGTCCGACAATTTTTCTAATTTGATTATTACCGGTGAGAGGATGGAGAATGGTATCAAGTTGGGTAAGATTCAAAGTGGGGAAGGATCCACCTCAGGTGGAGGCTGGAAGACTTTTGGAAATGCTAAGAAAAGAGAAGGTGATTCAAATGCAGTTACACGTTACAGAAATAGGAGCAGAAATAGAGCTCAATGTCAACAGCAATTTCAGCCTCAGTAACAGCCGCAGGTTGCCAACATAACCATTCCAGCGGCACCTCAACAACAACAAAATTATGCACCGCTCCGATTTCAGGACCGAGGAAGAACAATTAATAGGCAGTTTGATACACTGCATATGTCGTATTCTCAACTTCTACAAATCTGCTTCAACTAAAGCTGATCCAAAAGAGAACTTTGGCACCATTTACAGGCGCGCCACCTCCAGGTTATGACGCAAATGCAAGGTGCAACTTTCATTCTAGCGCTCCGGGCTACAACATAGACAATTGTAAAGATTTTAAGCATAAGGTGCAAGACCTTCTTGACACGAAGGCAATTAACTTCACCAATGAAACTCCTAACGTGGTTCAAAACCCGATGCCTAATCATGGGGCAGCTGGAGTTAACGCTGTTATTGAAGAAGAAGAGCTGAATTTGGTAACAGACGATGTAGAGTTGAGGACGCCGTTAAGTTTTGTTAAAAGCATGTTGTTAAAAGGCAGAGTTTTCCCTGGTTGTGCGGAAAGTTGTGAAGGTTGTATTGCTCACTCTGAAGGTTGTGTGAATTTGAGGAATCATATTCAATGTCTGATGAATGAAGGTGTATTGTAGTTTGACAGGATTGAGGAAGGAAAAGAGGGGAAAGAGATTAACAGTGATCAGGATGAAGTCGCCACGACTTCAATCCCTTTCAAAATGATTAATATTTCAGCGCCGCCAAGGCCGGCGACTGTGATAATCACTAAAGTCGGACCAGTGCCATACGAAAGTACCAAGGCCATCCCATGGAATTATGGGGCAGAGGTGTTTTGTAATGGGCAGAAGCAGGAATTGATAGGAGCGTCATCCGGAAGTTCGTCTGTGGATAATTTGGTTGGGGCCGGAGGTTTGACCAGAACCGGTAGAGTGTTTTCACCTCCAGAGGTTAATATGAATAGAAGTGATAAAGGAAAGGGCAAGGCTGTAGCGGAGGAAAATTCGCAGTAAGGAGAGCAGGACTCTTTAATCAAAGAAGCTGGAGAGTTTATGCGTCTCACCCGCAAGAGCGACTATAAGATTGTGGATTATCTGCAACAAACTTCCTCGAAGATATTGATTCTATCTTTGTTGTTATGCTCAGAGGCACATAGGAATGCATTGTTGAGAATTCTAAACACAACTTATGTGCCGCAGGAAATTTCTGTAAATCAGCTTGAAGGTGTTGTAGCCCACGTTAACGCCGACAATGGCTTGGGTTTCACAGAATTAGATTTGACTCCCACAGGAAGAAATCATAACCATGCCCTGCATATCTCCATTGAATGTAGAGGGGCTATCTTATCACACGTGTTGGTTGACACTGGGTCATCACTTAATGTGTTGCCCAAGAAATCTTTAATGAAATTGGACACCCAAGGTGTGATTTATACTCCCAGCGATCTAGTTGTAAGAGCCTTTGATAGAACAAGGAGATCAATGTTCGGAGAGGTTACTCTACCAATTCAAGTGGGTCCAGAAATATTTAATGTTGTTTTCTAATTTATGGACATTCAGCCAGCGTACAACTGCTTACTTGGTCGACCATGGATTCATTCTGCAGGAGCAGTTACTTCGACCTTGCATAAGAAGCTGAAGTACATGGTTGAAGGAAGGATTCTCACGATGTGAGGTGAAGAGGATATCATGGTGAGTCACCTATCATCCTTCAAATATGTAGAGGTGGATGGAGGGATCCACGAAACACTTTGTCAGGCGTTTGAAGCTGTTTAGATTAAAAAGAAGCCTCCTGTTACGGACAGAGCTCCAAAGATTTCAATGTCTTCTTTCAGAGAAGCTCGAGCTGTTATGGAGTCTGGTTCTTCACAAGGTTGGAGTCAAATGCTCAGTATCCCCAACAAGCAAGACAGATTTGGATGGATACATCCCTTCTTCCTTACAGAGTACTCCATGATGCAGAGGACCAGTGCAATTCACTAGCGGTGGGGTCATCTTTGACAGAATCAATGATGTGGAAGAAGATGATGGAGACAATGACTGTGACATGGACGCGTGGATTCAGCCGTGTGTTCCTGGTTAAAGCTTATGCAATTGTACTATTGAGGAAGCTGTTCAAGTGTCTTTTGAAGAGTAATATATTTGTTTTGATTATGTGTGGTCCTACGTTCCGCCCAAGGCGTAGTGGCTTTGCTTTGTAGGGATTTATTTGTTTATGTTTGAACTCTTTTTATCATTAATCAAAGGCGTTTATTAGCATTCAAATATTTTGATCTCTGTTTTTCTTCTTTTTAGTTTTGAAAATAAAATGGCAATGTGTTTGTGCTTATTTGCATATCATTTTAAGAATAAAACATCAATCATGCAGGTTTCACATCGCAGATGCCATCGCTTCAGACTCGGCTATGACTCGGTATGATTTTGACAATCCTATCTTTCAAGCTGAAGAAGAGATTGGTGAAGACGAAAACCTGCCTGAAGAGTTTGCCAGACTGCTAAGACAAGAGGAGAAGGTCATTCTGCCTCATCAAGAAGATATCGAAGTTGTCAATCTGGGCACAAAGGAAGATAAGAAAGAGGTCAGAATTGGGGCTGCTTTGGAAGACGATGTCAAAAGAAGACTGGTTGAAATGCTCCGAGAGTACAGAGACGTCTTTGCCTGGTCATATGAAGACATGCCAGGGTTGGATACCGACATCGTGGTGCATCGTTTACCCCTTCGGGAGGAGTGTCTGCCTGTGAAACAAAAGCTAAGGAGAACCAGGCCCGACATGGCAGTTAAAATTAAGGAAGAGGTCCAGAAACAGTTGGATGCAGGTTTTCTAGCCGTCACAAATTACGCTCCGTGGGTCGCTAACATCGTTCCTGTACCTAAGAAGGATGGAAAGGTCAGGATGTGCGTTGATTACAGAGATTTGAATAGAGCGAGCCCAAAAAATGATTTCCCGCTCCCCCACATTGATGTGCTAGTTGATAATACAACTCAATATTCAGTGTTTTCCTTCACGGATGGCTTCTCTGGGTACAACCAAATCAAGATGGCCCAAGAGGACATAGAGAAAACAACCTTTATCACGCCGTGGGGGACTTTTTGTTATAAGGTCATGCCTTTTAGATTGAAAAATGCAGGGGAAACCTACCAGCGGGTGATGGTGACTCTCTTTCATGATATGATTCATCATGATATTGAGGTTTATGTTGATGACATGATCGTGAAGTCACAAACGGAGGAAGAACATCTGGTTAATCTTTTGAAGTTGTTTGAAAGGCTGACGAAATTCAGATTGAGGTTGAATCCGAATAAGTGCATTTTCGGAGTGAGGTCAGGAAAGCTATTGGGGTTCATAGTCAATGAAAAAGGAATCGAGGTAGATCCTACAAAGATAAAAGCAATACAAGAAATGCCAGCACCGAAACCAGAAAAAGAGGTTCATGGTTTTCTGGGGAGATTGAACTACATTACAAGGTTCATATCTCACCTTACAGCCACCTGTGAACCATTGTTCAAGCTGTTAAAGAAAGATCAGGCGGTTGCCTGGAATGAGAATTGTCAAAGGGCATTTGAAAAGATAAAATAATACTTGCAGGAGCCTCCGATACTGATGCCTCCAATGGCAGGAAGACCATTGATTATGTACTTGGCGGTTCTTGAGAATTCCATGGGTTGTGTACTCGGCCAACACGACGAGACAAGAAGAAAAGAATATGCTATTTACTACTTGAGTAAGAAGTTTACAGATTGTGAATCCAGATACTCAATGCTAGAGAAAACATGTTGTGCACTCGCTTGGGCAGCCAAACGCCTAAGGCAGTACATGCTGAATCACACAACCATGCTGATTTCGAAGATGGATCTGATCAAGTACATGTTCGAGAAGCAAGCGCTTTCAGGAAGAATTTCTAGGTGGAAGATGGTTCTGACAGAATACGATATTCAGTATGTTTCCCAAAAGGCCATCAAGGGAAGTGTTTTTTTAGAATATCTCGCAGAGCAACCGATTGAAGATTGTCAATCGATGAATTTTGAATTTCTTGATGAGGACATAATGTTTCTGAAGATGAAGGATTGTGACGAACCTTTACCAGATGAAGGTCCCGAGATAGACTCTCAATGGAAGATGGTTTTCGATGGTGTTGTCAACTCTTATGGCAGCGGAATCGGGGCAATCATTACAATGCCTCACGGTTCCCACATACCGTTTACAACTCGATTAACGTTTGCCTGCACCAATAATGAAGTTGAGTATGAAGCATGCATCATGGGGATAGAGGAGGGTATTGATTTGAGGATCAAGAACCTTGACATACATGGTGATTCATCTTTAGTCGTCAACCAGATTAAAGAAGAATGGGAGACTCGTCAACCCAACTTGATTCCTTACATGAATTATCCCAGAAGATTGTTGCCTTTCTTTGATAGGGTGGAATTTCATCATGTGCCGAGGGCCGAGAATCAGATGGCAGATGCTTTAGCAACTTTATCATCGATGTACAAGGTGAATTATTTAAATGATGCTCCACGATCACCATCGCGCACCTCGATAGGCCAACTTTCATATTTTCAGTAGAGGAAGAATCCGATGGGAAGCCCTGGTATTTTTATATCAAGAATTTTCTCAAGAATTAAGAGTATCCACCTGGGGCATCGAGCCGGGATAAGAAGACTTTGAGAAGATTGTCTGGAAACTTCTACCTGAACAAAGACGATGTGTTTTACAGAAGAAACTTCGACTTGGTGTTGTTGAGATGTGTAGACAAAAATGAAGCAGGTTTGCTAATGGAAGAAGTTCACGAAGGTACTTTTGGTACGCATGCAGGCGGACATGCGATGTCCCGAAAATTGTTAAGAGCAGGCTACTTCTGGATGACGATGGAATCTGATTGTTTCAAGTACGCCAGAAAGTTTCATAAATGCCAGATTTATGCTGATAAGATGCACGTGCCGCAAAACCCTTTGAATTGTCTTGGCATCTCCTTGGCCTTTTGCTATGTGGGGCATTGATATGATTGGTAAGATTGAACCGACTGCTTCCAATGGGTATCGCTTTATCTCGGTAGCCATCGACTATTTCACCAAGTGGTTTGAAGCAGCTTCATTTGCCAACGTGACTAGATAGGTTTTAGCTTGATTTATCAAGAAGGACATCATCTGCCGCTTTGGAGTGCCTGAACGAATCATTACTGATAATGGTTCGAACTTGAATAATAAGATGATGAAGAAACTGTGCCAGAGTTTCAAGATCGAACATCACAATTCTTCTCCTTACCGTCCTAAGATGAATGGTGTTGTTGAGGCAGCCAACAAGAACATCAAGAAGATTGTGCAGAAGATGGTTGTAACCTACAAAGATTGGCACGAGATGTTGCCCTTTGCATTACATGGATATCATACTTCGGTACGTACTTCGACTAGGGTAACTCCTTTCTCTCTAGTGTATGGTATGGAAGTTGTCCTACCATTAGAAGTCAAGATTCCTTCCTTGAGGGTGTTGGTTGATGTGAAACTTGATGAGGCAGAATATGTAAAAGCCAGATTGAATCAACTTAGCCAGATTGATGAGAAGAGATTGGCAGCCATCACCCATGGCTGATTGTATCAAAGCAGAATGAAGAAAGTATTCGATCAGAAGGTGCGCCCTCGAAGCTTTCAGGAAGGTGACTTAGTGTTGAAGCGAATCCTTCCTCCACAAACAAATCATAGGGACAAATGGACTCCCAACTATGAAGGTCCATATGTAGTAAGGAAGGTCTTCTCCAGAGGAGCCTTATTACTCTCAACTATGGACGGTGAAGATTTTACGTCCCCTGTGAATGCAGACACAGTTAAAAAATACTTTGCTTAAAATAGACCGCTGGATAGAAAATGAAAATCCAAGCAAAAATGGGGCATCCCGGCGAACCATAAAAAGAATGGGTTCGGGCAAAAGTTAGGGATAAAAGAAAAAAGAAATAAACCCGTGGAGTTGAAAACCTGAAAAGGCGACTTTGGCAAAAATGGGTATCCCGGTGAATCGAAAACCTGCAAGGGGGATTCAGGCAAAAGTTAGGGATTTAAAAGCAAACGACCGCGGTCTGCATCCGATCCCATGAGCAGTGGATTCTTGGAGGTCCCGAGGGTTAACAAGTCAGTCTCTTTAGAAGAAAAATCATTAGAGAAGCATCGAAGTCATGCGAGTCATAGTCGAATCGATACATGGTGGTTGTCTGTACCACATTGCCGATATTTGTACATATCTTTTGCATTTCTGTACTTTTTGCGCAACTTTCTCTTTTCAGGAGTTGCATCTGATGTAAATTTGCCTACTTACAGGCCATTTTCAATCAATGAGTATATTATCCACAAAAAAGCTTGTTTTTCTTGTTTTTGCTTTCACTGTTTTGTTTGCAAAAAGACGCCTGATGTTTTTGATAAAACTGTGCGTGCATAAAATTTTGGGGCTTAGCTAACTATAATTGAAACATTGATTTGCTTGAATGATGTCATGAACGATGACTGAAGTAGCCTTTATTGCATACAAGACACGTTGTTTGTTTGTCATTTATAGGGCTCTCACAATTAAGCATTGTTTCATAAGGGTTTCCCCGGCAGAGACGCGTCTCTATCCCCACAAGGTGAAGATGTCAGATCAGAAGTATCCCACCAGCAATGATGTGCATTTATCCCCAGTAGGCTGTGATTGCATTTATCCCCAACAAGCAAGTCGAGATTGAGGTCATCCCCGGCAGAACGAAATTAAGGTTCCCCGGCAGTGGTGCGCACCTATCCCTTACCAAGTGGATTTGGGATTATTCCCCCAGCAGTGGGACAAGTTCAGTTTTGTTTCCCCATAGAGTCTAAGTCTTGTACTGATTTCCCCAAGCAGAGGTTGATGTTGATTCCCTCGATGAGTATTCCTCAGTGAAGTCATTCTCCGCAGCAGAATCCAGTGGTTATTGGTATTCTTCGGAGCGAGATTGTGGGATGATTTCCCAATGATTTTTCTTCTCAATCCCCGGCATAGAGGATGTTATCCCCAGTAGAGTGGATCTTATTCCCCGCATAATGGGATTGCCCCTAGAAGAGTGATATTCTGGAAGGCCATTCAGGGCGTTTACCGCAGCAGAATCCAGTGGCTATTGGTTTTCTTCAGAGCGAGATTTTGGTATAATTCCCCAGAGAATTTTATTCTCAATCCTCAGTGTCGCTACTTCGAAAAAAGGGTCGGCAAAGACAGAAGAGTCGCCATCATTCGTTATTTATCCCAAAGAGAGGGAAAGGAAACGATCAGAGAAAACCTACAAAAAAGGGAGAAGATAGGTCATCGCACCCAAATCTTGGGTTCGGGAGTCGGTTACGCAAAGGGAAGGTATGAGCACCTCTCACGTCCGTTGTACTCAACGGGATCCACGCTTGTTTTCTAAGTCTATGGGTGAAAAATAAACTATCTACGACTGCTAAAGCTAAACGGAAAGAACTGACTCGATAGGACATCGTCGTCCTATACCTACGTATTCCCTCGTGCAATGGGAAAGTCAGAGTCAATGTAGTTCGGAAAACTACGGGGTAGGTTACTCGCCAAGACATCGCATCTTGTGCCTACGTATTCTCATATGGTATAAGAAATCAGAGAAAAACGTAGTTCAGACCAACTACGAGTAAACAGGGTGTTCTCGAGCGCAAGGGGGCGAGAGAAAAGGTTCAGGTAGACGATACTAGCATACACATTCTAGCAGTTAGATGTATTACTGCTCGACCGTTGGAGACTTAGGCGTTACCTGTTTGCGGTAGAACGGACGTAGTATGTCATTGGTTTAAAGGTATGGGTTACCTGAAGGTTTAGAACTACGGGCTAGTCTCAATTGCACTGAGGCAAGAGAAGGGACATTATTCGTTAACGGGAAAGCCTCAATCACACAGAAGCAAGAGAAAAGAGAAGTTAGGTTTTAGTGTGCTCACCAAGACATCGCGTCTAGTGCCTACATATTCTCATCTAGAATGAGGAATCAGAGCAGTTGTAGTTCGGCTAACTACAGGAAAGAGGGAAAAGTGCTCGCTAGGATTATCACAATCCTATGCCTACGTACTCTCAACAGATATGAGAGATCAGAGCAGCAGTAGTTCGACTAACTACAACAAAACAGTCTCGATCGCACGGGGGCGAGAGAAAAGGGATCTCGATCGCAAGGATGCGAGAGAAAAAGGAGGTCTCGATCGCACGGAGGCGAGAGAAAAGGGAGTCTCGATCACACGGAGGCCAGAGAAAGGAATCAGGACGCACACACTAAGTTCTAAGACGTAGGAGCGAATGCGTCGCATATTGTCCAAAGGACATATGCTAAAACTCTAGATGAATGAGAAGAGGCTCCCCACTCATCATTTCCTACGCGTCTATTGCTTTCGGCTCACAATACTCGACGGTTGATTAAAAGACTGAATTAGAAAGATGTTACCGAACGGAGTGGTTCCGTTGACCCTTTACATTTCGTGCAAGATTTATTTCCAAGCTCCTCTCCTTTGATCCTTGATGATGATGTTTGAAATGTGATTCGAAAGGGTCAAAGTGAATATAATCGGGTCCAATGTGACGCTAAACCGTCGTAGCTCGACTTATAAGGGAAGTCAAACTATAGAAGGTTGCGTATTGATATCCGTGCTAAGGACAAGATAGAGAAATGATATTGAGGATCATTCTCTATTAAAATCGTATCGCACAGACCAAAACAATGAGATCTCGTCTTAATCACAAACAAAATGTCAATTAATCGAAGGTAAACTTCGATAATCCAACGCTTACAGATACAAGACTTCATCGATCACCAAAAGTCAAAGTAGAATCAAGAGATGAAGAGAAATAAGGAGAGAAAGAAGTGGTCTTGGATCCAACATATATTCATCAATAATTTGACTGGTAATGAATTACGGAAATGTCGTCATCGACCTAAAACAGATGAAAATGGAACAAAATGTCCAATAACAAATGAAAAAAAAATCCAACTTCTAATAGAAAATATAAATGAAATTCTAAAAGAAATGTTAAGAAATTTAAATAAAACTCTAAATATATATAAAAATTATAAAAGAAATAGAAATGAAATTCTAAAACCATATAAAACTTCTAAAATAAAAGTTAATAAAAACTTCTAAATAAAATATATTACAAATAAATATATAATATCTTTACATCTATTTTATATAATATATATATATATATATATATATATATATATATATATATATATATATATATATATATATATATATATATATATATATATATATATATATATATATATATATATATATATATATATATATATATATATATATATATATATATATATATATATATATATATATATATATATATATATATATATATATATATATATATATATATATATATATATATATATATATATATATATATATATATATATATATATATATATATATATATATATATATATATATATATATATATATATAATAATAATAATAATAATAATATGTTTACATAACAAAAAAAAAACTGTTTGTTTAACAAGTAAAAACAAAATATATTATTAAATTCAAATAGCATATTACATAAGATAATTAATAAATAATTTATTAAAAAGGATGGGGTGATAATGAAACACGGTGGTGCACAGTCTCGATGCCACGGTAGGCTTTGCCCCAAATCAACAATCAGAAAATAAAAAAAGCAAAAAAGGACAAAAGGAGGGGTATGAATGGATCTTGGGGGGGGGGGGGGGCAGTCCAAATTTAAACAGATGGGCCTTGAGGCCCACTAACCAACTAAGAAGTCACAAGAAGTCCTCTTCTTCTTTAAGACAAACCGACAGCTCCAACATCATCCTCTCTCTGCTCCAAAAACAATAATGTCAAAACTCATCTCCAACTTAATCAATCAAAAACTCACGGCTTCATCTCTGTTTCGTCCCTTCCTTCCAAAATGCTTTCCTCAATCTCTGCGATTAACTCCTCTTCGTATCTGGGTTTCGATGGTGAGACAAAATAAGGAAATGGGTTTGAATCGTGTTGAGGTCCATCGCGAAAATGGTCGGTTCAGATCTGGGTCGAGCTTGGATTGGGTTTCTGCTGAACAAAGGAAGATGGTTAATGGTGATTGATGTTGGTCCGGAAATGGTTGAAGTTGAACGAAAATGGGGGTTGATGGTTTCGTAGATGGGTTTGAGGAAGAAGATTGTTGAAGGGTTTCGGATTTGAAGGTTTGATGGAGTTTGTTGATTTGGTGTGTGTATTGTTGTTGGTTACAAATGAAGATCTGGGTATTGTTTGGGTGGTTGAAGTTTATTCAACGATGGACGATGAAAGGTTATGTTTGCTGAAACTTCTGGGTAAGTTGTTCATGAGCTTGAAGCTTGTTTAATTTTTTGGAAATGGAAGATGAAGGTGAAGTTGTTAACGGTGAAGGATGGTAGTTTAGTGAAGGAGGAATCCGTTTGGTTGGGTGTTGATTGAGGAATGGGTTCTGTTTTGAAGATGAAGGGTTGTTAGATGATTGTTTTCAGAAGAGGGGATTTCTGGTGATGAGTTACGATGAAGGTGATGTGAAGAATAATGATGATGAAGGAGGGTTGCCGGATTCTGGAATGGTGAGGGTGTGATTGAAGAAGGTGGTGGCGCAGCTTTAGGGTTTTGGGGATTTGTGCAATCCTGATGAAAGAGATGATGAACATGACTTTATATAGTCCTATGGCTGACATGTGGCATGTTAAATGACTAATTACTGATTAATTCTAATTTCTATACCAAAAATTAATAAGATCAAATCTAAAAAACTATTAATAATATTCAATATCTAAAAAACCACTTCAAATGCTGTATTAAAATAAAAATTCTATTTTCTAAACAACATCTAAATAAGACTATTTCAATGAAATCTATTCTCTAGCAAAAGTAAAAACTATATTAAAGCCATAAAAACAGAAAATAAGAATAAAATCATACAAAGCAGTGAAATAAAAGTAGAAAGATCGGGCGAACACCGAAACGCAACCGAAAAATCAGCACCGACTGAAACATCGGAAAGAGAGCAACCTCTGCTCGATTCCGAAATAAATCTCCTTATCTGAACTGGTTTGAATCGCCTGAAATGAGAGCAAAGCGACTGTAATCCCGATAAATCACTCCGGCTGACAACATGCACAGTATGCGATAAATGATATGCAGCTGCAAATGAAATGAAACATAAGTCAAATCACTGGAAAAGGTTGGTCAAATTTTGGGGTACAACAGCTGCCCCTATTCAAACGACTTGGACCTGAAGGGTTGAAAAGGGAACGACTTTCAAACATTTAAGGTAACATACGGTTGAATACCAAAGAACCCAAAAATTTACCAACCGCAAAAGTGGAACTGCAAACTTGTTTACTGGAATAAAATCCCTGGAGAAAAACTGTATCTAATAGTTGCAACGACAATAAGCTGACTGATTACCACTTAGAAAACATCGACACGCAGTCGAAAGAACATCTGCTAACATGCAGGCAATGACACTAAGTCGGAAAGATCATCTGATTTCATCAACAGGCATCTGTTAAACAAACAGGCATCGAACCCGAAGGCCGGCTCAACGCGAAGTTGAGAACATCTGCTAACCAGTAGGCATTTGTTAAATAAAAACAGGCATCGAACCCGAAGGCCAGCTCAACACGAAGTTGAAGACATCTGCTAACCAACAGACAATCGCTAATAAAAAGTGAGCATTGAACCCGAAGGCCGGCTCAACATGACGTTGAGAACATCTACTAACTAGCAGGCATCTGTTAAATAAAAACAGGCATCGAACCCGAAGGCCGGCTCAACACGAAGTTGAGAGGAGAATCCACCGATTCACAATTTGAAATAAAAAATTCCGCTGAGGGAAAGAACTGATTAAGTAAACTCTATTGTGGAGAATGATAAGATGAACACATCTGTCAATGATCTTGCTGGAAGTCTGGATACCTTTCAGGCTTGAGAAAACAACCGTTGCTTGCCGGGGTCTGGATACCGTACGGGCTCAAGAAATATACCGTTATCTACTAGAGATACACCCGAAAACAAGAGGTAACAACCTGGATTATGTTTCAAATGTGTATGTTTGAATATGGCGTAATGCTCCATACGAAATAGAAATGCTACGCGTTTGGGAGAATGATATGCACAATGCAAATGCAAGGGAACCGCTCCAGCAAAATAAATGCTGGAGAGAAGAAACCAACTCCGCCGGGGAAAGATGAGACGTGTCAAGTACGATTGGACTTATGCTGATAAAACAATCCCTGGATGGCCTCCTGGAAGAGAAACTTTCCTGGGCAATACTGTTCTGACGAGAACAAAAATCCACTCCGCTGGGGAAATTAAAATCCACTTCGCTGGGGATTACTCAGTGAGGGAATCAGCATCGACCTCTGCTTGGGGAATAAGTCAATAAACTAGACTATGAGGGGAAAGAAGCCAAAGACTTGGACTCTGTGGGGGCAACAACACTGCGCTCGTCCCACTGCTGGGGGAATAAACCCAAATCTGCTTGTCGGGGAAAACTTTAATCTCAACCCACTAGGGATAGTCGTACACAACCCATATGCTGGGGATGGCTCTACTTTCCTGGGGATATCAATATCGACCTGCTGAGGATAACCTTGATCGCATCCTGATAGAGGATATATGCAATTTCAACTTGCTGCAATCTTAAACTACTGAGGAGAAACAATCTCAACCTGTTGGGGATGAGTGCACATTATTGCTGACGAGATATTTCTGATCTGACAACATTACCTTGCGAGCATACAAAATCTCAACCATGGAGGACTGAGATCAATCGAGCCTCATGTCGGGGAATGCGATAGCATGTAAGACATTGGGAATGATGTGCCAAGTACAATTGGGCTTTTTGGTTAGGGGTGGGACCAGGTTCATGGTGATACGGGTTTATTTCTGGTTACCAACAAAAGTGGATTTTAAAAGGTAAATACTAGACGAGAACTAGCATTCGAGGTGGATTACCAGACGGGAACTGGTGGTAAAAGGTTAAGTCGTCAGACGAGAACTGACTTCTAGTTTTGGTATCACACGAGAACTGATTTCTGGTTTGGGTATCAGACGGGAACTGATTTCTGGAACAGTGTTAACTAGACGAGAACTGGTTAAACAACAGGCTAAAGAAAGGGGACCAAACAGGAACTGGTTTAAAAGCTGACATGTACCAGACGGGAACTAGTATTTTGTGACGGGTTGACCAGACGAGAATTGGTTTGAAGGCTTGCTAGATGAGAACTGGGTTTTGGAAATGATTTTCGGTTACAAAGTTCTGACAAGTAATAGGTTTAGGCTGTGGGATGATGATCCAATGACAACAAGGCCTTTTCAGAAGGTTAAGGTTATTTGATGAGGGGTGGTGACACGATTCCCCGACACTCAACTCTTGCCGAGGAAAATGAACTTGCTTAAATAACTTGTTCCAGTGTAGTTCAACTTGCCCCAGTGTACTCCAAATTACCCCAGTCCGATTCTTGGGAAAGTTCACCTTGAGAAGAACGTAACTTGCCATGAGACGACCTCGAGATGCCTTGCACCAAAATCTGTACAATGAAAGGATCCATCCTTTATTAAACAACTCTCAGAATGATTGCCTTCAATGTACTCTTGAAGTGATTTTCCCCTGAATGAGCGTTGAAGCGACTTAACTTGTTCTGACTGAACGCTGGTGGGATCTATCCTCAAATCAAAGAAACTCTGGGTGGCCTGCCCCTGATTGGTGAAGTCTCAAGATGATTCACTTCTGATCAAATGCTTCTTGATTGATTTGCCCCATAATCAATCGATGCTTCGGGACCTGCCTCAGACTAACTGATTCCAAACTCACTGGATGTCAATGCCCCAGATCCACAGGGCTACAAAATATATACAATTATGATCCAGACTGCTGAATGATCCAATCCTGTTCGACTATTCTGTGTTGGAATTTCCTCCATGTCAACCAATGACCTGCAATTAAAATTGTTTGTTCACGAATGGTAATTTAGCGGTGTTCATGCAGATTTTGAAAGAAATGTCACTTATCAAGTGTCGTGATAGTGAGACAAATGGACCATTTAGTCCAAACGTAGTACTGATTTGATTAGTGAAAGATACAACAAGGATATGATTAGCAAATCATGTAGGAGTCAGGTTACTCAACCTCATTGTAGTATGCCTTCAGAATAAACCCTGCCTCAATTAGGTCTTTTAAGGGTTGAATCGTAGTCAGGTTCACGGTTATTGAACGAAGGATAAAAGGCTCAAAGTATGATTTGTACCCATCCCTTCTCCCGATGATCTCCAATCCTAATGTTCAGTTAACTCGACACAAGCGCTCACTTTCAGAATGAACGACAAGAGTGATGGTTAAGGAACTCATAAGGTTTTCGGAGTGACAGTTACCCCTTTGGTCTTCTGTGTCTGTAGTCACACGACTTCGTCCTTGTATGAGGATTTTTCTTTCGAGATCCTTTCTTTTTATTCTTTTGTTCCCTAATTTTTTCCTGGACTGACTCTTTTTGAGTTCTTTTGATTTTGAAGTCCAGTGGGATGCCCTGATTTTGCCTAAGTTTTTGTTTTCCAACTCTTCCTTTCCTTTTTTTTTTTACTTATCGGGCTTTTTCCTTTCTCTTTTTCTTTCTTTCTTTGAAACAAGTCATGTGACACTGGTTGTCTTGATTTCTCCGAAAGGGTTGTAACTGTCTCACTCCTGATTGGCGAGATTTAACCATTGTGGTTGATGAGATATGACCTCTTGAGAGGAAAAAGATGCGATTAGTCCTCGAATGAGGACCTTCCTCTATAAAGTTTGAACGCTCGATCAAATTAACTGAAAACTACCCTGCCCCAGGTTAAGATGTGAGGGTTTGAAAAGCCCAAAAGAAACTCCTACTTCTAGGCTCGAAGTGGTTAACTAGGGACTAACTCCTTATATCTCCAGTGTTTAGGGGATTTGAAACAATGCTTGTACGTCATCAATAGGATTTTATCCGAAAGCATACGATCATCAGTTATGAGTATTCAGTTTTCGTCATCCTCCCTCCAGTCTTTGCTAAACAACAGTGATAAAGTAGCGAATGCAACATAATTAATTCAGAAACATGCATAATCACTTCATTAATATTACCATTCAGAATAGCAATGTTTAAAAATAAGTAGCAACTAACAGGAAAGAAACTACAAATGCAAATGATAAAAGGTGTCTGAGGACTGCCAATGTTAAGGATGTCTGCCTATCTGGACCATTGGCCTCTGGAAATGACCCTCGGAATCTGTGAGCTTAGACAACTGAGAGGTTGACATGAACAACCAAAACTCCTTCTGGAAAAGATATGCACCCTTTGTCAATCAACCGTTGCACTTTGGCTTGAAAGGCTTTGCAATCCTCAGTTGAATTCCACATGGATCCGCCATGATATCCATACTGAACCTGGGGATTGTACCCAGGCGGGTAAGGTTCTGGCACAGGCTTAAGAGTCTTAGGCTCCACCAATGAGTTCTGAATCAAATGTGGCAGAAGTTGACCATACGACATAGGAACTGGATGAAAAGTAGCATTCCTTCTTTCCAAATTGTTGTGAGGCCTATTCTGATTTTGGCGCTGATTCGGATAACCTCGGCCATGAGCTTGTTGATTTGCATGAGGAGCGACCCAAGTTTTCTGATGTGGTGCCCTAGGCACTATTGTCTGTCCAGAATGATGTGACACAGAAGATAATAATCGCTGAGAGGATGAAGAACCGAAAGATTTCACTTATTCACCCCGAGAATAACCAACATTTGCCATGACTGCATCAACCGCATTTTCTTCTTCTTCCTGAGAGTTACAGAGAGATTCAGTTTCACTGGCCTGACTGCTTGAAACATCTTGAATTTTTCCAATCTTTATGCCATACTCAATGCGTTCTCCTGTTATACCAATTCAGAGAAATTTGGTGCAATCTCAAGCATCCTCTCAAAGTATGGGCTTTGCAAGGAGTCCATGAACATGTCTGCCAACTCTTGGTCTAGAAGCGGCGGTTGCACATTGAAGGCAAATTCTCTCCACCTCTGAGCATATCTCCTGAAGGGTTCATTGTTCGCTTGAGATAAGCTTTGCAACTGCATGCGACTAGGAGCCATGTCAAGATTATATTCGTACTATTTCAGAAAAGCTTTGGCTAAATCCAACCATGATCGGATCTGACTACTCTCTAACTGCATGTACCAACTCAGAGATGCCCCGATCAGACTGTCCTGAAAATAGTGAATCATCAGCTTGTCATTGTGCACAAACGAAGTCATTCTTCTTCAAAACATCACCAAATGTTGCCTCGGGCAACTATCCCCTTTGTATTTCTCAAACCTCGGCGCCTTGAAATTCGGAGGTAACATTAGGCCGAGAACCAGGCACATGTCTGAAGCATTGAGACCAAAAGTATCTTTGACTTCCAAGGCCTTGAGTTTTTCATCCAACACATGAAACCTTTTAGCATACTCAAGAGCTCTCGGGTCCTTAGTCTTCATCATCGGAACCTCTCCTTTGGAATTCAGCACATAGAAAGCAACACCATGACAATCTGTAGTTTCAGGAAAAAAGGAACATTCACTTCGGACGACAAACTGTTCATGTAGATCTTGATCTTCAATAGAGGGTTGCACAAGCTGAGCTTCAGTTAGGTTATTCACTTGCGGAAAGTCTTCATCGGACAGAGAACCATACAAAGGATTGGTCAACACAGTAAAATTTGACAAGGTATCAACATTCTGGAGGTTGTTCCCTGACATAGCTACCAACAATTCTCAACTTGACTTCACTTCTTAACACTGCTTGATTCTGCTTCAACCACTAGGTCATCTTCCAACAATCACCACTTGTTCAAAACGGGCACCGGGAAATCACCTTCTGAAAAAAAACAAAGGCTGGATAAGAGCTCTGGCCAGCTGGAGAATGATATGCAAAATGACGCAAATATGCTTATGCAAATGCAATGCAAGATGCAGCAAACACGGGATCACAACCACCAGAAAGCTCTGAAAAACTGTTGCACTGCTGACTGGGTAAGTCCAACAGTCCGCTCTAAAGAGAAAATCAAAATGCCGGGTTGGCTGAAGGTCAAAGTTTCCTGCAAACCCCCCGCCCCCCCCCACTCACAGGTATGGACCTATCCTTGACAAGGTCTGGCATCCTATGTGGTCGTCAGTGTCACAGACTTTCGAGAAACGATGATACGTTCACCATTTCTGGTTTGGCATCATAGTCTAACGAAGCGGCCTCACTTAGTTGACTTCCAAGTGAGCGGTCCCCAGAGTCGACAATCCTCAGATCCAACATCCTCTCAACTATCTGAAATAGACTGGAAAGGTAGTCATCAAAGAGAATCTCGTCTGAGCGCAAATTTCGTGAGAACTAGTGCATGCCAAACATACAGGTTCATCACTACTTTCCGCTTCTAATGCTATAGTTATACTCAAGCCTGGGTTTTGGCTTATCACACAAAGGAACAACCACCCAACAACACAAAAGCAACAAATAATAAAGTGCAGAAAATGTAAATACAACAATATACAAAATACAACACACAAAATATACACACCAAAAGACAAGCAACCAAGCGCTATGATTGACTCGCATAAGGGATGGGCTGATTTTCCCAATAGAGTCGCCAGCTGTCGCTACTGCGAAAAAAGGGCCGACAAAGACAGAAGAGTCGCCACCGTTCGTTATTTATCCCAAAGAGAGGGAAAGGAAACGATCCGAGAAAACCTACGAAAAAGGGAGAAGACAGGTCACCGCAACCAAATCTTGAGTTCGAGAGTTGGTTACGCAAGGGGAAGGTATGAGCACCCCTCACGTCCGTTGTACTCAACGGAATCCACGCTTGTTGTCTAAGTCTATGGGTAAAAAACAAACTATCTGCGGTTGCTAAAGCTAAACGAAAAGAACTAACTTAATAGGACATCGTCGTCCTATGCCTACGTATTCCCTCGTGTAATGGGAAAGTCAGAGTCAATGTAGTTCGGAAAACTACGGGGGAGGTTACTCGCCAAGACATTGCATCTTGTGCCTACGTATTCTCATCTGGTATGAGAAATCAGAGCAAAACGTAGTTCAGGCCAACTACGGGTAAATGAGGTGTTCTCGGTCGCACGGGGGCGAGAGAAAAGGTTCGGGTAGACGATACTAGCGTACGCATTCTAGCAATTAGGTGTATTGCTGCTCGACCATTGGAGACTTAGGCATTACCTGTTTGCAGTAGAACGGACGTAGTATGTCATTGGTTTAAAGGTACGGGTTACCTAAAGGTTTAGAACTACGCGCTAGTCTCAATTGCACTGAGGCAAGAGAAGGGTACATTAGTCGTTAACGGGAAAGTCTCGATTGCACGAAAGTGAGAGAAAAGAGAAGTTAGTTGTTAGTGTGCTCGCCAAGACATCGCGTCTTATGCCTACATATTCTCATCTGGCATGAGAAATCAGAGCAGCTGTAGTTTGGCTAACTACAGGCAAGAGGGAAAAGTGCTCGCTAGGATTATCGCAATCCTATGCCTACGTACTCTCAACAGATATGAGAGATCAGAGCAGCCGTAGTTCGGCTAACTATAGCAAAACAACCTCGATCGCACGGGGGCGAGAGAAAAGGGATCTCGATCGCAAGGATGCGAGAGAGAAAAAGGGGGTCTCGATCACACGGAGGCGAGAGAAAAGGGAGTCTTGATCGCACGGAGGCGAGAGAAAGGAATCGGGACGCAAACATTAAGTCCTAAGACGTAAGAGCGAATGCGTCGCATATTGTCTAAAGGACATATGCTAAACACTCTAGATGAATGAGAAGAGGCTCCCCACTCATCATTTCCTACGCGTCTATCGCTTTCGGCTCACAACACTCGACGGTTGATTAAAAGACTGAATTAGAAAGATGATACTGAATGGAGTGGTTCCGTTGACCCTTTACATTTCGTGCAAGCTTTATTTCCAAGCTCCTCTCCTTTGATCCTTGATGATGATGTTTTGAAATACGATTCGAAAGGGTCAAAGTGAATTGAATCGGGTCCAATGTGACGCTAAACTGTCGTAGCTCGACTTATAAGGGAAGTCAAACTATAGGAGGTTGCGTATTGATATCCGTGCTAAGGACAAGATAGAGAAATGATATTGAGGATCATTCTCTAATTGAATCGTGTCGCACAGACCAAAACAATGGGATCTCGTCTCAATCGCAAACAAAATGTCAATTAATCGAAGGTAAACTTCGATAATCTGACGCTTACGAATACAAGACTTCAAGGATCACCAAAAGTCAAAATAGAATCAAGAGATGAAGAGAAATAAGGAGAGAAAGAAGTGGTATCGGATCCAACATTATTCATCAATAATTTGACTGGTAATGAATTACGGAAATATCGTCATCGACCTAAAACAGATGAAAATGAAACAAAATATCCAATATCAAATGAAAACAAAATCCAACTTCTAATAGAAAATATAAATGAAATTCTAAAAGAAATGTTAAGAATTTTAAATAAAACTCTAAATATATATAAAACTTCTAAAAGAAATAGAAATGAAATTCAAAAACTATATAAAACTTCTAAAAGAAAAGTTAATAAAAACTTCTAAATAAAATATATTACAAATCAATATATAATATCTTTACATCGATTTTATATAATATATATACATAATAATAATAATAATAATAATAATAATAATAATAATAATAATAATAATAATAATAATAATAATAATAATATATTTACATAACAAAAAAAAACAGTCTGTTTAACAAATAAAAACAAAATATATTATTAAATTCAAATAGCATATTACATAAGCTAATTAATAAATAATTTATTAAAACAGGATGGGGTGATAATGAAACACGGTGGTGCACAGTCTAAATGCCACGGTGGGCTTTGGCCCAAATCAACAATCAGAAAATTAAAAAAAGCAAAAAAGGACAAAAGAAGGCGTATGAATGGATCTTGGGGGGCAGTCCAGATTTAAACAGATGGGTCATGAGGCCCACTAACCAGCTAAGAAGTCACAAGAAGTCCTCTTCTTCTTTAAGACAAACTGACAGCTCCAACATCATCCTCTCTCTGCTCTAAAAACAACAATGTCAAAACTCATCTCCAACTTAATCGATCAAAAACTCACGGCCTCATCTCCGTTTCGTCCCTTCCTTCCAAAATGCTTTCCTCAATCTCTGTGATTAACTCCTCTTTGTATCTGGGTTTCGGTGGTGAGATAAAATGAGGAAATGGGTTTGAATTGTGTTGAGGTCCATCGTGGAAATGGTTGGTTCAGATCTGGGTCGAGCTTGGATTGGGTTTCTGCTGAATAAAGGAAGATTGTTAATGGTGATTGATGTTGGTCCGAAAATGGTTGAAGTTGAACGAAAATGGGGGTTCAGGGTTTCATAGATGAGTTTGAGGAAGAAGATTGTTAAAGGGTTTCAGATTTGAAGGTTCGATGGAGTTTGTTGATTTGGTGTGTGTATTGTTGTTGGTTACAGATGAAGATCTGGGTATCGTTTGTGTGGTTGAAGTTTGTTCAACGATGGGTTTGATGGACGATGAAGGGTTACGTATGCTGAAACTTCTGGGTAAGTTGTTCATGAGCTTGAAGCTTGTTTAATTTTCTAGAAATGGAAGATGAAGGTGAAGCTGTTAACAGTGAAGGATGGTAGTTTAGTGAAGGAGGAATCCGGTTGGTTGTGTGTTGATTGAGAAATGGGTTAAGTTTTGAAGATGAAGGGTTGTTAGATGATTGTTTTCAGAAGAGGGGATTTCTGGTGATGAGTTACGATGAAGGTGATGTGAAGAATAACGACGATGGAGGAGAGCTGCCAGATTCTGGAATGGTGAGGGTGGTGATTGAAGAAGGTGGGTGGCGCAACTTTAGGGTTTTGGGGATTTGTGTAATTCTGATGAAAGAGATGATGAACATGACTTTATATAGTTCTATGGCTGACACGTGACCTGTTAAAATGACTAATTGTTGATTAATTCCACATAACCACCGATTAATGAATATAAGCTGATGATTAAAATTAATAAAATGTTGATGAAAAAGAACAGGTTAATGAAGTTGACTTAAATGCTGACTCAATTAATGAAACTAACTTAAATAAACCTAGTTTAATAATACTAACAATAATAAATCCTAATTAAGCTAATCTATTCTAAATTAATACTCTAAATAAAACTAACTCTACTCTTAAACAATTAATCTAATAACAAAATAATCTAAACCAAATTAAATTCTAAACCAAGACTTAATTGATTGAAATAAATCTAAAAACCTATAAATAAATTAATCTAAACTCTTAATCTAGATCCTAATTTAATAACCCTAATATCTATTCTTAAAAATAAAATCTACTTTAATAAGAATAATTCTAAAAAAAACCAATTCTAGAAAAATAACCCTTTTTAAAAAAACTAATAAAAGAAACTCTATTTCTATTTCTAAAAAGTATTTCTTAATAAAATCTATTTTCTAAAATAAAACCTTAATTCTAGAAAATAACTATTTTAAAATTCTATTAAAATCTAAGACTATTTCTAAACTAGAAAATCTAAGTCTAAATAATAAAATAAAAACCTATTTAATATTCTAATTTCTATACCAAAAATTAATAAGATCAAATCTAAAAAACTATTAATAATATTCAATATCTAAAAAACCACTTCAAATGCTATATTAAAATAAAAATTCTATTCTCTAAACAACATCTAAATAAGACTATTTTAATAAAATCTATTTTCTTGCAAAAGTAAAAACTATATTAAAGCTATAAAAACAGAAAATAAGAATAAAATCATACAAAGTAGTGAAATAAAAGCAGAAAGACCGGGCGAACATCGAAATGCAACCGAAATATCAACACCGACTGAAACACCAGAAAGAGAGCAACCTCTGCCTGAGTCCGAAATAAATCTCCTTATCTGAACTGGTTTGAATCGCCTAAAATGCGAGCAAAGCGGCTGTAATCCCGATAAATCACTCTGGCTGACAACATGCACAGTATGCGATAAATGATATGCAGATGCAAATGAAATAAAACATAAGTCAAATCACTGGAAAAGGTTGGTCAAATTTTGGGGTTCAATACTCAGTAGAGAGAGTTTGGGATAACTCTCCAGTAAATCTTATTCTTAATCTCCGGTAGAGTGGAATCATTCCTAACAATTTGTTCCCCAGAAGAGCTTTATTCTGGAAGGCCGTTCAGGGCATTTTTCTCAGCAGAGTGGAGTTTTCCCCAGAAGAGTTATTCTGGAAGGCCATTCAGGGCATGTTCCCCAGGAGTTCTTTTCCAGGAGGCCATCCAGGGCTGTTTTCCCAACACGAGTTTGCTTGCCGTTTATTTCGGCACCATTTGCGGTGGTGTTCTTTTGCATTTGCATTGTGCATAACAACTCTCAAACGCGTAGCATTTCCATTTCATATGGAGCATTACGCCATATTCAAACATATACATCTGAAGCATAAGGCAGGTTGTTACCTCTTGTTGCCAGATACCTCTCCAGTGGATAACAGTGTATTTCATGAGTCTGTGTGGTATCCAGACCCCAACAAAGAATCTTTGATAAATGTGTTCATCTTATCATTTTCTCCCCAGCAGAGTTTGCTTATTCAAGTTCGTCTTTCCCTAGCAGAATTCCCTTTCAGATTGTGAATCGTTTGATTCTTGTACCGAGTTAGTGTCGATGCCTGCTTGTTTAGCAGATCTTTTTACCAGTCGAGTGCTGAGCCTGATTGTGAATCAGATGTTCTTACCGACTTAGTGTTGATGCCTGCTTGTTTAGCGGATGTTTTTACCAGCCTAGTGCTGAGCCTGATTATGAATCAAATGTTCTTACCGACTTAGTGTCGAGCTTGTTTATTCAACAGATGCCTGCCTTGTTTAGCAGATGTTTTTACCAACTGAGCGCTGAGCCTGATTGTGAATCAGATGTTCTTACTGACTTAGTGTTGAGCCTGTTTGTTCAACAGATGCGTGCCTTGTTTAGCAGATGTTTTTACCAGCTGAGTGCTAAGCCTGATTGTGAATCAGACGTTCTTACCGACTTAGTATCGATCCTGTTTGTTCAATAGATGTCTGCCTTGTTTAACATATATTTTTACCAGCCGAGTGTTGAGCCTGATTATGAATCAAACGTTCTTACCGACTTAGTGTCGAGCCTGTTTGTTCAACAGATGTCTGCTTTGTTTAGTAGATGTTTTTACCGGCGGATGCCGAGCCTTCTTGTTTAGCATATGTTTTTACCGACAGATGTCGAGCCTGTTTGCGTAACAGATGTTCTTCCGACTGCGAGTCGATGCTTTCTAACTAGTGGTTAGTTAGCTCATTTCTCAATTTTCAGGTACTTTTCTCCGGTGAGCCGGATCTTTGACAATTCTACAGTTTACTATCTCGCGGTTGGGAAATTTCTGGATTCTTTTGTATTCAATCACCTTTTACCTTGAATGTTTGAAAGCAGTTGCTTTTCATCCCTTCAGGTCCAAGTCGTTTGAATAGGGGCAGCTGTTGCACCCTAAAATTTGACCAACCTTTTATTTCTAACTTGGCTTATATTTCATATCATTTAGCATTTGCATTTGCATAGAATTGGTTTTAAACAGGGTATCAAGAAGTGTTGTTTTGCCATTCAGAGAAGAATTTAATGTTCAAGCAAGCAAGGGTATCATTTTCAAGTCAACAAGGGTTCACCATCATCTGAATGGGGTTTCAAAGCTCCTTGAAAGGAGAAATGTGTGTATGGGTGTCACCTCCTATCTTGAGGATCATCAGAGGGTCATGAGGTTAACTATTTGGATAATACATGATTCAAGAGTTCAGTGGACTTCTTGAGGGTTCTCCATGGAAGTTATTTGATCACTCAAGTCATCTGCAAGGACCCTAGTCAATAGATATGAGTTTAGGGTTTCATCTGGTCAACCCAAAGTCAACTGTGGACTTGAGAGAGTTCAAGACTTGGCTCTAGGTCATGCAAGTCATGGGAAGTCATTATAAGTAATCTCTAATTTTATGTTGAGATCAAATCAAGAAGATTCAAGAGTTTAAGGAGTTACTAAATTAGGGTTTCAGTTGATTTTAGTGTAAAATCCCCTATTTTGGTACATAACTTCAAGGACAATTTTCATTATGATGCAAGTCCAATCTCATTTTCCAATAAACATGAGAATTCTTCATCATCCATCAAGCATTCTTTTGAGTACAATATTTCATCCATTGGGTTTGTACATCTCAAGTTATGGTGTCAACAAGTTGGTGTCATCAAATGAAGAGATTTTAGAGGTACTCAAAGTTAACTCTCTTCCAAGGATTTTTTAACATGGAACCAAGCTTCTCCTCACTTTGAAGTGAACATGAAAGTTTCTCTTCATTGTCTTAGCTTTCCAAAAAGTCCTAGAATTAACCATTCTCATGTATGGAGCTCAAGTTATGGTCTTCACAAGCCAAGGGTATTTTTGGAAACTTCATTATAGGTCATTCACTTCAAAGACTATCTTCATGAACTTCAAGGCCTCTAATCCAATTTTGTGCCACATGAAATTTGTGTCACATTACCTTAACATCCTCTTGAATCCAATTTCCATTATGTTTGATGAATTATGGGATCACTTAAGCCTTAATGAAAGTGAAAACTTGATTTTTGAGCATGATATGAGTTACTTTCTTTACAAGTCATCTAATGCTCTTGTTTTTGAATTTTTGAGACAACATCATCATCATATAATGGTTATGCCCATATTTGCCTAATTTGAACAAACATGAGGTGATATTAAAATCCATTTTTCACATTTTCATGCCATAAGAAGTCATGGTACAAACTTTGCACAAGATGGTTTTCAATTGTCCAAACTTCCACAATTCATTCTAACACACCCTATATGTTCATTTGCTATGCCAGGAGAATGGTACAAGGAGCTACAAGCCGTGTGCACATAAGAAGGAAATTTTTGGCAAGCTTTGTAAATCAAGTGAATAAGCCAACATAGGCCTGCATGGGACTTGAAAACCCACCATATTTAAACCAAAATGAAAACCCTAATGCTGAGAATAGAAGGTAGCTGGTCAGAAGAGCTCTCTCACTCAAAAATTGCACAACATTCTCTCTCTTTGAATATGAATTTCCATTGAGTTTTTCTTCAAGCTGTGACTCAATTCATCATCACTGAAGATCAAGGAAGAATTTGGAAACACCAGAGCAAAGCTTGCATCAAGTTTGAAGGGACAACGGAGCAGCTCCATTTGGTAATTTTTTCAATCTCTGAACCTTCATTCTAGGCATTTTTTTAGGATCATTTGGCTTGCATCTGAAGTCCTATCTAGTATAGGCAATGTTTGGATAGTTTCTGCATATGTTTAAAGTGATTTCAGAATGTGTAGCATTTTTGTGTGGCTTGTTTTACCCTAGTTCTATGAACCTTTTTTAAAAATGGAAGATAGATTCATGTTCAACATGACAAGGGCTTCAAAATGGTACCACGAGTTTCAATTTTTATCATGTTTTTTTGCTAGCTTCGGCGAGCCTCCCGGAGAAGACGACCGGAGCCCTAGCTCCGGCATCTGGTTGGATGCTGAGTTGGCATGATGATTTGGCTTTGACTCTCCCATGTGGCGTGGACTTTTCTGATGTGGAAGCCATTTGTTTTAATGAAACGCATCATTTCATTAAAACTGAGGGTGTGTTGGGTATTGGGCTTAGTCATTTTGATAATGACACCCCCTTTTTGGGAGGCCCAACCGCGTTGCAAAGGGATTCAGTGCATTCCAACATTGCTTGATGCACCCCTCCTTCAATTGTAATTTATTTTATTTCTTTTTATTTTCAATTTCATTTTAATCATTTTAAAAATAGTTTTACACATTCAAAAATCTCAAAAAACTTATTTTCTGACTTTTCAATATGTTAAGTTATTTCTCAAAATTTTTATTTTATTTTTCAATTTTATTTTTCAATTTTTAATTGAATTAATGATTTAATGTGATTTTGGTTTGCACCTTGAATTGAAATTGATCATTGGCTCTCATTTAAATATCCCCTAGGACCAAATTTCCTCTCACACTTAGGTGATTGATTGATATATATTTTAGGGTTGATTTAAGGTATTAATGATCATTTTTCAATTGTTTCTCATTGGCTTTTTATAGACCCTCGATGAACACTCGATAAGTGGAACACCATGTCTTAATTGACCTAATTGGTGGTTCTTTGAGTTGAATTTTGCCATGAGCTTTTGCATTCTGTTTTTTATTTGATTCAACTTGCTTTGGGAATTTTATTTGGAATTTATTTGAGACTTCTTCTATTTTTAGTGGCTATTTCAAATTCAAGTTGTTTTCACCATGTGTATGCATACCTT
This sequence comes from Lathyrus sativus, assembly GCA_963859935.3. Classification (NCBI taxonomy): domain Eukaryota; kingdom Viridiplantae; phylum Streptophyta; class Magnoliopsida; order Fabales; family Fabaceae; genus Lathyrus; species Lathyrus sativus. The sequence goes on along the minus strand of OZ012739.1, from coordinate 618,324,970 downwards.
TCTTGACCTAATTCTGGGACATGATCATGAGTGATCCCTTGAGCACTTCTTAAGCCTTGTTGACTTTTATTAACATGCTTGAGGTGCTGCCTTGCATGAATAGAGGTCAATGGTATTTGTAACTTGTGCCACAAGTTTCCTTTTGAATCATGTCTTTCCTTTTGCTTGAAGTGTGAGATGTTTAGATGGACCTTGGTCCTCTAATTGAGCGTGATCATGTTTTTCTTTGCTTGATATTTATGCAAGTGTTTGGTTGAGTTGATTAATATGTAGTGGCTTCCCCACACTATTTCCCCCATCCTTTCTTTGATTGTGCTTCTTTGGATAACACCTTTCTCTCTTGATGATTGATGATAATTGGTGGTAGGAGTTTGCTTCTCCCATTTCATCTCATCCTTCTTTTGACTTGTTTAAGTCTCCTCTTCTCTTGTGTTTGCCTTATTTCATTGTCTCATGTTTGCATTTATGTTTGCATCTCATATTTCCTTTCATCTTTCATTGACTTGTTTAAGTCTTTCATTTCATCTTCATTTTGTGATTGATTTGCTATGTGTTTACTTGTGCTTCTTGCCACAATCCCTTAGGATTCTTAGTCCCTCTTTTTTAAGATGGGAGTAGGAGAGACATTAGGCTTTCAATCCTTTGCATGATAACATTAGGTAGTTCCCTTTTCAATCCCAACTTTAGGACTACATTGCATGATAACATTAGGGTTTACAGTTCCCCTTAGAGTCTTGTGTCTTCTCTTCTCATCTCATAACTCTTTAAGACACTTAATAAAGGTTAACAATTGTTGTATGCTACGAGCCTTAAGTACATGAGAAATGATGAGTGGGGGGCCTCCTCTCACATTGTCTAGAGTGTTTAGTGTATGCCCTTTGGGCGATATGCGACGCATTTGGTATTATGTCATAGTCTTTAGTGCAACATGAGTTACAAACTAACTCAATTCACTTCTTCTATTAAAAACCACAAACAAAAATCAAACCTTTTCATCCTTCGGGATTGTTTACAAACTTAATTTTCAGAGAGAGTGTGTTAAGTTTTTGTTCTACCGCAAACAGACATCGTCTCTAACTGCTAGAATGGAGATTTAACATCGCTCGTTAAAACTCTTAAACCAACCAGTGGTCTAGGTTTCCCGAACTACGTTTTCTCTGATTTCTCATACCAGATGAGGATACGTAGGCATAAGACGGTGATATCTTGGCGAGCAGCCTTCCCCCCATCACCCGTAGTTTTCTGAAATACGTTGACTTTGACTTTCCCATTGCACGAGGGAATACGTAGGAATAGGGCGGCGATGTCCTATCGAGTCTGTTCTTTCTCTTTACCCCCCCCCCCCCCCCCCCACCGTTTAGCAGTAGCCTTAGATAGTTTTCACCCATAGATTAGACAACAAGCATGGATCTCGTTGAGTACAACGGACATGAGGGGTGCTCATACCTTCCCCTTGTGTAACTGACTCCCAAACCCTAGATTTGGTTGCGATGACCTTGTCTTTCCCTTTCTCTTAGGTTTTCTTCGACCATTCCCTTTCCCTCTCTTTTGGGATAAATAACGTTCAATGGCGACTCTTCTTTCTAGTTTGTCGGCCTCTTTTTCACAGTAGCGACAATTATTAATAAAGAAGTGTATGTCAAACAACCTCCAGGATTTATAGATTCAAAACATCCAGATCATGTCTACAAGCTTAAAAAATCATTCTATGGTATTAAACAAGCTCCAAGAGCTTGGTATGAAAGATTGAGTAATTTTCTACTTGAAAATGACTTTGTTAAAGGAAAAGATGATACTACACTATTCAGGAAAACTTTGAAAGAAGACATCTTGATTGTTCAAATTTATGTTGATGACATAATTTTTGGTTTTACTAATGCATCTCTCTGTCAACAATCTTCCAAGATTGTGCATGCTGAATTTGAGATGAGCATGATGGGTGAATTAAAATACTTTTTTGGAATTCAGATCAATAAGAAGTCTGAAGGTATTTACATTCACCAGTCTAAGTATACAAAGGAGCTCTTGAAAAAGTTCAATCTTGATGATTGCAAAGTCATGTCCACTCCTTTTCATCCTACATATAATCTGTGTATTAAAGAATGCAGTTCTAAAGTGGATCCAACAAAATATCGAGGTATGATAGATTCCTTACTCTAACTCACTGCTTCTAGATCTGATATCTTGTTCAATGTATGTTTATGTGCAAGGTTCCAAGCAGATCCTAGAGAGATTCACTTAACTGTTGTTAAAATAATATTTAGGTATCTAAAAGGAACATTAAATCTCAGACTTCTTTATAAAAAGTCCTTAGATTATAAACTGGTTGGATTATGTGATGCTGATTATGCTGGGGATAGAATTGAAAAGAAGTCCACTAGTGGTTCCTGCCATTTTATAAGTGAAAACCTTATCTCTTGGGGTAGTAAAAGACAAGCAACTATTGCTTTGTTCACAACAGAAGCAGAATACATCTTAGCTGTTAATTGTTGCACTCAACTACTCTGGATGAAATATCAACTTGAAGACTATTAGATTTTTGGAAACAAAATTCCAATTCTCTGTGATAATACTGCTGCTATCTGTCTAACAAAGAATCCAATTCAGCATTCTAGGACCAAGCATATTGAAATGAAATATCACTTTATAAGGGATTATGTTCAGAAGGGTGTAATAGATATTCAGTTCATTGATTCTGAACATCAATGGGCTGATATATTTATAAAGCCCCTAACCATTGCTAAATTTTTTTTCATCAAGAAAAATCTAAACATGGTTTATGTTGCAGATTAAATGCTTATTCTCTGAATGGTGTATTGGAATATTCATTGGAATTTGTTGGTAGTCAGTTGAATTATTTATGATAGTTCCTTAAGTATGGTCTTTAAGTCTGAATAGGGGTTATATGATCTCTCTCTTCCTTGACTGCTTTATTTAAAGCATACAGTAATAAGTTAATTCCTTGCTATGTGCTTTGAGTTAGCAATTGGACTATTCCTTGAGTTCTGATAAAATAAGAATCCTTGTCTTAACACTATGATCCAAAATTGTTTTGAAATTTTGATCTGATAGTCAATTGTCCTTGAAAGTTTTTTTTAAAGACTTAAAAAGACATGAATGTCACTTTTATTTTCATAATATGCTCTAAAAAGTTTGGTTCATTAAAAGGAGTGTTTTGACAAAGATTCTAACTTGTTTTTATTCAGACTTAGGATTGTCCAAACATTTTAATGCATACTTGCTTATATTCTAGCATTATATGTGTTAAGTTGCTAAGCTGTCTTTTCTTTATGATCTCATAGGTTATCTTCTACATAAGATAATTTTGTGAAATCTCCTTTCTTCATCTTAATATTTCTTCTTGTAGTTCATTTAATAAGAGATTTTTTATTTAGATTTTATAAAGGAACATACAACTGACTTCAACAAATTGACGATGAATAATCTTTCACAAATTCTTTCCAGATCTTGAGAAAAACTTTTAGGCCAATGCTCATATTCATTAGCGTGAGAAAAATGCTTTTCTGATTTTGTCTGTTGTTTTTATGTTGTAATCAACTTTAAAATCATATGTCAAGCAATTATTTGTGAGGTAGATATAGTCACTGTTGAAAGCTATTGGTATAACAATAACTCAGAAAATGATTTACAAATTATCTATGGTAACAAAGGCCCTTCTGAAAGTCCTTTTACTCTTACTCCTGTGGCAAAAGTCCGGTACCAAATTATGGGGAACATTCTAAGGCCTAGAGTAAAGGGGACATGATGACTTTTTCTGACGATAAACCGTTATTCGTTGCTAAAGTCTTTTTCCTTCTCTTGTCTTTTTGATTATGACAAAGGGGGAGAATGGATTGAGTATTTTAGGTTAATAATGGTTTTGAATGTGGTTAGTAATTCTATTTAGGGGGATTTTATGAATCTTTCCCTTGGAGTTGATTTATTATTTTGTATAGAGAGGAGCTTACAAACCTCAAATCCTAGACTTTACAAACAAGATTGAGGGGGAGCTTACAAACCTCACCTCTTAGACTGTTTGACTCATGGGGAGCTTGCAAACCTCAGACCCTGAAAATTGTTGAGTAATTAATTTGCTTCTAATTTTTTTTTTCTAAATACTTAATGTTATCATCATCAAAAATGGGTAGATTGTTAAAAAAAACGTTTGGTTCATACCATGCATCCTCCAAGGTTTTGATGATAATAAAGTATTTGAAAATCAATTAGGATTTCTAACTAGCTAGTTTGTGTGTGTAAAATTATATTTACTTGATGGAACCGATTCTGATACTGAAACAACTTTGGTTCGGTTCTTATCATGCTCTATCAAGGAAGTATGATCAAAAAATAGTTGCTAGTATACTCCAGCTCAAAAGCGTGATATTCTGCCTCTGATGTTGCGTAATGTCAAGTATGTTCTGGTAACACGGGACTCAAGATTTACTGACATTATCTTCTACAGGTTGTGTTGTACTTGAATCATAGTTGTATCCTCAAGACAAAGGCCTTGTTTCGTGGATATTCTTATGATTGAAAGTTCCAACACTTGATTTATTGGAAAAGAAGATGTACTAGAAGATTTGATCTGTTTATAACCGTTGAAGATGCTCTAACGTCTCTATTTTCTTTGGCTATAAAAATCAGCTGAAGATTTGAAGATCAACTAAGAATAACGCTGCAAATACAACTGACAAATACACGCACTACTATCAAAATGTTGAGTCTGTTAAGAGTTCTTACTTTTGTGTTGATTATGAATCTTTGTAAAAGTGTGTTGTATTATTTTTTAACACCTCTGATATTTATCACGTGTTGTTGTAAGTTATTCCTTCTCTAAACTATTTGTTTTGATATAAGTCTCTTGTTGTAGGCTTGAGCAAAGGTGAAGTCTTAGACACGAGCTCTAATCAAAGAAAAGTCTTAATCAGAAGCTAGTTAAGCAAGGGAGAGTCTTAGACATGAGATATAAGTAGAGGAAACTCTCAGTCACGAGCTCTAAGCAAGGTAAAGTCTTAGGCAGGTGGTCTAAGCAAGACAAGTCTTGGTTAGGAGCTGATTAAGTAGAGGGAAGTCTTAGACATGAGCTCTAAGCAAGGGAAGTCTTGGACAAGTGGTCTGAGCAAAAAGAAATGTCTTATACAAGTGTGTATAAGAAATTTTAATCTGGTTGATTATAGTGGAAAATCTCTTGTTTAGCAGGAGGACCGGAGTACTCTCAGTTGATAGAGGAACCAGGATAACTACAACCCAACTTTGGACCTTAGACAACTTGGGCATTCTTTGGAAAATGAACCTAGATTAAAATTGTTGAAAGAAATTATCTTACCCGACATGGGAACAAAGAATCTTGACATGGTAAAGAATATCATAAGAGGTTGGAGTCATATTCATAGAAAAGGAAAAGAGCTAGGCAATAGAGGTTATAGAACAAAAGAGTCTTATCGTCAATGGGTGATAAAAAGAGTAGAAGAAAGCAAGCTGTAACACCTTATTTAAATATTTAGTCATTTTGCAATTTATTTTATGTGATTATTTTGGCATTGACTTGGTTAAGGGTATGTGTGTAAGGGTGGGTGTGAGAGCATGGTGGAAAGAATTAAATGAAACTAAGTCTGAGGATAATATGGTAATAATAATGATATGAATGAGGAGAAAATTCAATTATTAATATTATTATTATTATTAATATTATTATTAGTGATTATTATTATGATTATTATTATTATTATTATTATTATTATTATTAGAATTATTATTAGGATTATTATTATTATTAAGAAAATTAAGGAAAATAACCATAATTAGAGGAAAGTGGAAAATGGAGTTAGAGAAATCAGTTTCACGTGAAAAGAGAATAGAGAGAAGAAGGGAGCATAGCTAGGACAAGAGTAATCAAAAGAGTTCCACCATTGTTAAAGAGAGAAAAAGCTTGGAAATCATGGTTGGGGGGGGGGGGGGGGGGGGGTAATGGGTTCTTTAATGATGGTCTGAACATGAGAGGGTAGTGAGGGTTCCTATCCCTCTTAGGATTTCTATGTATTTCTTCTTCTTCTTTTTGTTTGATTTTCGTATCTGGATGATTGTTGTTGCGAATTCGTGTTTGTATGCTGATATTGATGTGAAATTCATGTGAATTATGTATTGTTGTTGCTATGTTTTACCATTGAAACAAATTTGAAAATATGGGGTTTTAGGGTTAACGAAATTGGGTTTTAGACTGTAGAAAATTTAGATAAAATGATGAATTAATGTAGTAGAATCATGACCTTAGGATTATACTGATGCAAATGTGTTTTTGGGTCTAAAATAGGAGCTTGATGGTACTCCAATGGGGGAAAATCACACTAATGCGAAAAACCCATTTTATGTAGCCGACTAGCCATACGCGTTTGCCAGAGGGAAATACGCATATGGGGGGACACTCCCAGAGGGAATTATGTGTAGCATACGCGCCCTGTCCCCATGCCAGCATGACGATCTTCCGGTACGCGTAAGGGATGGAACGTCATACGCGTATGGTAATGCCATTACACGTTTGGGCAACTTTTGGAGCATTTTGGGAGGGAAATCCCCTCTAGCCTTGGCATTACACATATGGAGGCCTGTACATATGAGCCCTACGCATGCGATACACAGGCCTGGGCAAGGAGAACAAGGCCATATGCGTATGAGGCTGGGCCATACACGTATGGGTAAGCCTATGTTGGAAATTTCTCGTTTTTGCAATTTCTATCCCGATTTTGCGTGTGAAGCAATTTATCTTGGTTCGTAAGACTAAAAGGATATAATTGGACATAGGGGAACCGTTAATGATATTAAATATGATAAAATATATAATTTTATGTGATTGTCTTTATGAGATGTGTTTGACACTTGTGCACCAAGATTGTCGTTATGTGGACGATATTGGGCAGTGGTGGTAATTCCAGAGAGAATTACGGTGTACGTAGCTCATGTGTGATCAATGACTATCATAGGTTATGCATGAATGATAATTATATTGTGCATAATTGTGTGTAATGCATTAATGTTATGTCTGGTGGAGATGAGTCTAGGTAGGAATCTATGATGGGTGCCTAGTCTCGTTCGAGCTCCATGTGGGACTCGAGTGGAGATAAGTTGTAGTTCAAATGAACGTATATGACTTATTCGGATTCCGACGGGAATCAGGTTCAATGAATGAATCGTATGGATTGTGGTGGTACTGCATGCATTGTGTCATGTCAGTTGAGTTGCATTGCATATGTGTATAAATGATTATGGGCTGAATATGCCGAGTATTTATGTGGCACTTGTATGTGTATTGTGACGGTACGATTGGGGTGATTTATGTGACTACTACTCCTTAGCATGTGAGTTTTACCTTGTATTATTGAATGTAATTCTCACCCTTTTTCTGTTGTTGTGTTTGTGCTCCTTGGGGAGTACAAATAATCAGGTGCCTGAGTAGTGCTTGGAGCATGTGTTGCTATTGATCGAGTCTTAGGAGTTGCTCTGATATGTAACAAGGAAAGGATGAGGATTTCATTATTTATGATTTTTTATTTGTTATTTTTTGTGTATCTTATTTTTATTAATGTTGTTGAACCACATATTTTTGTGGAAGTTTGATGTAATTGGAGCCTTAGTACCGAACCATTTGAATTTTCCGCTGTTTAATCAATTTATTTATTTTATGAGGAAATAAGATATGAAGTGATTTGATACTTCATGAGAATATTTTGCTAATGTGGCATCCTACGTTTGTAACTCTGATTAATTTATGCAAAACTATTTTGGTATTTTTTTCTTATTAAACGAATGGGTAAAGTAGGGTGTTAGAATTGGTATAAGAGCCTGGTTGGTTTGTCCACTTAGTGTCATTGTAGAGTATGACTGTAGAGTGTATATAGTCATATGTTTCTTCTAACCTGTATTTTCTTTGGTGTTGAGCAGTATGACTGGTAGGAATGATGTTGCAATTGCTGATGTGTTACAAGTTATTGCACATGCGATACAAAATACCAATCAGAATGCTAGGGATGTCGAGTTCCGTAATTTGGAAAATTTCCAGAAGAACAAGCTACCTAAGTTCGAGGGTAGGCACAAACTAAATGCAGTGCGGAGGTGGCTAAAGGATATTGAGAAGATCTTCAGAGTCACGGGATGCACTGAAGCTCAAAAGGTGCCATTTGGCACTCATATGTTAACTGAGGAAGCTGAAGATTGGTGGGATAACACCCGTCAAAGGTTAAAAGCTGCAGGTAGTCCTATTAATTGGACGGTGTTCATGGCTGAGTTTCTGGAGCAGTATTTTCCAAAAGATGTTCACGGTAAGAAGGAGATTTAATTCCTAGAGTTGAAGCAGGGAAACTCGACAATTATAGAATATGGGACCAAATTCGAAGAACTGGTGAAGTATTATCCTCATTACGATTCTAATGCTGCTATGAGTTCGAAGTGTATCAATTTTGAGAATGGGCTGCATCCCGAGATCAAACAAGGTATTGGTTATTAGAAGATCAGATACTTTCCTGAGCTGGTGAACAGGTGTCAAATTTATGATGAAGATAACAAGGCTTGAGTTGCTCACTAAAAGACCCTGAGTGACAAAAGGGGTAAGCAGCGACATGGGAGTACACCGTACAATGCTCCGACCGATAAAGGGAAGCAGAAGGCTGTTGTTGGCAAGAAGCCAAGTGGGAGAGGAAATTATTCTAACCCTATCAAGTGTTTTAGATATGGTGGCATGGGTCACCGTGCTAATGAATGTTAGAATAAGGTGAAGAAATGTTTCAAATGCGGGAAGCCAGGTCATGTTGTGGCAGATTTTAGGACCAATATACCTACCTGTTACAACTGTGGTGAATAGGGTCACATCAACACCCAATTTTAGAAGCCGAAGAAGTCGAAGACCTGTGGGAAGGTATTTGCATTGGTGTAGGCACAACCTACCAGTGAGGATCGTTTAGTCAGAGGTACTTGTTACATTCATAACACTCCTTTGGTTGCTATCATTGATACGGGTGCGACCCACTCGTTTATTTCTGTTGATTGTGTGAAGAAACTAGGACTTGTGCCGTCTACTTTAAGTAAAGGGATGGTGATTGATAATCCATTTATTGGGTCGATAACTACATCTTTAGTGTGCTTGAACTGTTCTGTGTCGATCTTTGGTAAATATTTTGGAGTGGATTTGATTTGCTTATCACTCAGTGATCTGGATGTTATTTTAGGGATGAACTGGCTAGAGAGCAATTATGTCTACATTGAATGTTATAGGAAGAGGTTGTTATTTCTTACTCTAGAGGAGGAAGAGTTAGCTAATTTTATGTCTACCAAGGAATTGAGAACCTTGTTGGAAGATGAAGCTGAAATGTTCACGGTGTTTACTTCATTGTCTGTAGAAGGAAAAACGTCGATTAATGAATTACCTGTAGTGAAAGAGTTTCTAAAAGTGTTTCGGCATGATATTTCACAGTTGCCTCCGAAGCGAGAGGTGGAATTTGAAATTGACCTTGTTCCTGGTACCAGACCTATATATATGGCACCATATAGAATATCAACATCCAAATTGGCTGAGTTAAAATATCAACTCGAAGAATTACTTGATAAGAAATTTATTAGACCCAGTGTGTCATCATGGGGAGCTCCAGTATTGTTGGTTAAGAAGAAGGACAGTAGTATGAGGTTGTATATTGACTACCGTCAGCTGAATAAGGTTACCATCAATAAAAAATGTCCGCTTCCAGGAATTGATGACCTAATCGATCAACTCGTGGGAGCTCGTGTTTTCAGTAAAATTAATTTGAGATCAGGTTACCATCAGATTCGGGTGAAAGAGGATGATATTTAGAAGACGTCTTTCAGGACTCAGTATGGACATTACGAATATGATGTGATGTCGTTCGGAGTGTCCAATGCGCCAGGCGTATTCATGGAGTACATGAATCATATATTCCATGTATACTTAGGTTAGTTTATGGTAGTTTATATTGACAACATTTTGATTTATTCCAAGTCAGAAAGAGATCATGCAGAGCATCTGAGGATTGTATTGCAAGTGTTGAAAGATAATAAGTTATTTGCGAAACTTTCAAAATGTGAGTTCTGGCTGCGTGAGGTGAGTTTTCTGGGACATGTTATTTCTGGTGATGGCATATCAGTGGATCCATCCAAAGTAAGTGATGTACTTCAATGGGAACCTATGAAATCAGTGACGGTGATTAGGAGTTTCTTAGGTTTAGCAAGTTATTACCGGAGGTTTATCGAGGGGTTTTCTAATTTGGACCTTCCTCTGACTCAACTGACTAGGAAAGGATAGGCCTTTATGTGGGATATCTTGTGTGAAGAGAGTTTTCAGGAATTGAAGAAGAGGTTGACTATGACACCAATATTGATTCTACCAAAGCTAGATGAACCTTTCGTGGTGTCTTGTGATGCGTCTAAAATAGGGTTAGGTGGAGTATTGATGCATGATGGTAAGGTCGTGGCTTATGCCTCACGATAATTGAGGGTACATGAAAGGAATTATCCTACTCATGATCTTGAGTTAGATGTAGTGGTTTTTGTGTTGAAAACTTGGAGACATTACTTGTACGGATCGAGGTTTGAAGTGTTCAGTGATCATAAAAGCCTTAAATATTTATTTGACCAAAAAGATTTGAATATGAGATAGAGAAGATGGTTGGAGTTCTTGGACTATGATTTTAGCTTGAGTTACCATCTCAGTAAAGCTAATGTCTTGGCATATGCTTTAAGTCAGAAGACGATTCATATGTCAACATTAATGATTAAGGAGTTGGACTTAATTGAACAGTTTAAAGACTTGAGCACAGTTTGTGAATTGACTCCTGAGAGTGTGATGTTGGGTATGATGAAGGTTAATAATGAGTTCCTTAATGAGGTTAGAGAGGGTTAGAAACTCGATTTGAAGCCGGTGGATTTAATGACCGCAAGAGGGTCGGATGTAGAAGGAGACTTTAAGACAGACGATTTTGGCATGTTGAGATTACGAGGTAGAATTTGTGTGCTAGATAATCCTGAATTAAGGAAAATTATCTTAGAGAGCCACAAGAGTAGCTTAAATATTCACCCAGGAGCTACGAAAATGTATCAGGATCTTAAGAAATTTTTTTGGTGGCCAGGTATAAAGAAAGATGTAGCTCAGTTTGTGTATGCTTGTTTGACTTCTAAGAAGTCAAAAGTGGAACATCAGAAACCTTCCGGTTTGATGAAACCAATGGAAATACAAGAGTGGAAGTGGGGACTATCAGAAGTAGGTAATTATGGATAGACTGACAAAATCGACACATTCCGATTAACATCAGTTTTCCTTTGTATAAGATGGTGGAGATTTATATCAGAATAATAGGGAAGTTGCACGGGGTTCCATCGAGTATAGTTTTTTTTATAGTTTTCCTTTGAGTTATGCTTATCATCCGCAGACAGATGGACAATTTGAGAGGACTATTCAGTCACTAGAAGACTTATTGAGAGCTTGTATACTCAAGCAAGGAGGTGCTTGGGATACCCATTTATCATTGATTGAATTTACTTACAATAATAGTTACCATTCTAGTATCAGTATGACGCCTTTTGAAGCGTTGTATGGTAGGAGGTGTAGGACACCTCTATGCTGGTATGAGTCGGGTGAGAGCATTGTGCTTGGACCCGAGATGATGCAAATGACTGCGGAGATAATCCAGATGATTAGGGAGAAGATGAAGGCATCCCAGAGCAGGCAGAAAAGTTATCATGATAATAGGAGGAAAGACATGGAATTCAGCGAAGGTGGCCATGTGTTTTTAAGGGTCACCTAAAGTTGTGACCGTTGTTGGTCGTGCTCTGAAATCGAAGAAGCTGGATCCTAAGTTCATTGGACCATATCAGATTTTGCAGAGAGTTAGAGTTATTGCGTACAGAGTGGCACTGACACCCGAACTTTCGAACTTATATGATGTGTTTCATGTGTCACAACTTCAGAAGTACATTGTTGATCCATACCATGTACTTCAAAGGGATGCAATACAAATATCGGATAATCTTATCATGGAGGCGATGCCGATAAGGATCGAGGATCGCAAGATGAAACAGTTAAGAGACGAAGACATTCCTTTAGTGAGAGTAGCTTGGGGAGGAGCTTCTAGAGGAAGCGTGACTTGGGAATTGGAGAGCAAGATGCCAGATTCGTATCCATAATTGTTCTTATAAGGTACATTTTTTAGGACGGAAGTATTTTAAGTGTGGGAGAGTTGTAACACCCTATTTAAATATTAGTTGTTTGGCGATTTATTTTGTGTGATTATTTTGGCATTGACTTGGGTAAGGGTATGTGTGTAAGGGTGGGTGTGAGAGCATGGTGGAAAGAATTAAATGAAACTAAGTTTAAGGATAATATGGTAATAATAATGATATGAATGTGGAGAAAATTCAATTATTAATATTATTATTATTATTATTATTATTATTATTATTATTATTATTATTATTATTATTATTATTATTATTATTATTATTATTATTATTATTATTATTATTATTAGGATTAATATTATTATTAAGAAAATTAAGGAAAATAACCTTAATAGAGGAAAGTGGGAAATGGAGTTAGAGAAATCAGTTTCACGTGAAAAGAGAACAGAGTGAAGAAGGGAGCAGAGCTAAGACAAGAGTAATCAAGAGAGTTCCACCATTGTTGAAGAGAGAAAAAGCTTGAAAATTAAGGCAAGGGGGGTGGGGGGGATGGATTCTTTAATGGTGGTCTGAACATGAGAGGGTAGTGAGGGTTCCTTTCCCTCTTAGGATTTATGTGCATTTCTTCTTCTTCTTGTTTGATTTTTGTATCTGGGTGATTGTTGTTGTGAATTCGTGTTTGTATGCTGATATTGATGTGAAGTTCATGTGAATTATGTACTGTTGTTGTTGTGTTTTACCATTGAAACAAATATAAAAATATGGGGTTTTGGGGTTAACGAAATTGAGTTTTAGACTATAGAAAATTTAGATAAAATGATGAATTAATGTAGTAGAATCAGGACCTTAGGATTATACTAATGCAAATGTCGTTTTTGGTTTGAAATATGAGCTTAAAAGTGCTCCAATGAGGGAAGAATCGCACTGATGCGAAAAACCAATTTTCTATAACAGACTAGCCATACGCGTATGCCAAGGGACAATACGCGTATGAGGGGACACTCTCAAAGGGAATTACGCATAGCATACATGCCCTGTTCCCATGCCAGCACGACCATCTGCAGGTACGCGTAAGGGACACGTAAGGGATGGGAGGACATACACGTATGGCAATGCCATTGTGCGCATGAGCATTTTGGGAGGGAAATCCCCTCTGGCTATACGCGTAAGGCCTTGGCATTATGTGTATGGAGGCCCGGGCATTTGAGCCCTACGCGTATGATACGCAGGCCTGAGCAAGGAGAACAGGGCCATAGGCAAATGGGCAGGCATGTGATGGAAATTTCCCATTTTTGTGATTTCTATCCTGATTTCGTGTGCGATGCAATTTATCTTAATTTGTAAGACTAAAATGATATAATTGGACATAGGGGAACCAATAATGATATTAAGTATGATAAAACATAGAGTTTTATGTGATTGTCTTTATGAGATGTTTTTTATGCTTGTGCGCCAAGAATGTCGTTATGTGGACGGTCTTGGGCAGTGGTGGTAATTCCGGAGAGAATTATGATGAATATGTGGATCACGTGTGATCATTGAGGATGGTGGGTTATGCATGAATGATAATTATATTGTGCATAATTATGTGTCATACATTGTGTCGTGTCAGTTAAGTCACATTGCATATGTATATGAATGAGGGTTGAATATGTCGAGCATTGATGTGGCACTTGTATGTGCGTTGTGATGGTACGATTGGTGTGATTTATCTGATAACTAATCCTTAGCATGTAATTTTCACCATGTATTATTGAATGTAATTCTCACCCCTTTTCTGTTGTTGTGTCTGTGCTCCTTGGGAAATACAGATAATCGAGTACCTAAGTAGTGCTTGGAGCATGTGTTTCTATTGATCGAGTCTTAGGAGTCTCTCTGATACGTAACACGGGAAGGATGGGGATTTCATTATTTACTATTTGTTATTTGTTATTTGTTACGTATCTTATTTTGATTAATATTGTTGAACCACATATTTTTGTGGAAGTTTGATGTAATTGGAGCCTTAGTACCGAACCATTTAAATTATCCGCTATTTAATCAATTTATTTATTTTTATGACGAAATAAGATATGAAGTGATTTGATACTTCATGAGAATATTTTGTTGATGTGACATCCTACGTGTCTAACTCTGATTAATTTCCGCAAAACTATTTTCATATTTTTTTCTTATTAAACGAACGGGTAGAGTAGGGTGTTGCACAAGCTACCTTTCAACGTTGAACTTCCAATTCCACCTCCATAGCTTAAAACTATTAACTTTTCCAAATAAGAAGCTGATAAGTTGAGGGCCACGATTACACGACTGACTAAAGAGAATGAGGAGTTGCAATTCAAACTCAACGCAACAACTAGAAAAAATGCGAGACTCAAAAGGAAGAGAGAAACTGATAAGGAACTATTGGATGAATGTGGAGAAAAGACCAAAATTGAGGAAGATGTCAAAGAACAAAATACCAAGTTAGCTTAGCAGGTGTGAAGGTGAGAAACATACACAAGAAGGGGGGGGGGGGGGGGTTGAGTTGCGTTTTCCGTTTTCTTAGTTTGCATCTGATCAGAGTTCAGAATCTAAAATGGTGTTCAAATTATGGTTAATTCTTAGAAGTGAAATGTTAATAAGTAAATAAATAATAGCATAAGACACAAAGATTTATGCTGGTTCATCACAAACTGAGAGTAGTCCAGTCCCCTTGCTTCATAAGATATTTTCATTATAATCAAAACATGATTACAATCGCTTATGCATTCTACATAAGACTTTTATACTTGCTCAGACCCAAGGTCCAAGACTTATGCTCAAGCTCCCCACTCGAGACTTCTTGCTCAAGTTCCACAAACACAAGACTTCATTGCTCTGTCCCTTAGCCTAAAACTTCTGCTCCAAGTCCCATGAAACGAGCCTTTCTGCTTAAACCCCTCTAGTCAAGACTTACGGCTCCAATTCTATGTACTTAGCTTTCCTGCTCAAGCCACACTGGCTCAATACTTCTGCTCTAGTTCCAATGAAACGAGTCTCCCTGCTTTCACCCCTCAGGTCAAGACTTACTGCTCCAAATTTCATGTACTGAGCTATCCTGCTTAAGCCACTCTGGCTCAAGACTTCCTGCTCAATCAATCTACTTGATTAAGACTTTCACTGCTCAAGCACATAGCAAGTAACTTACATGGCTCAAGCATCTTGCCTCAAGACTTCCTTGCTTGTATCTCAATGATACAAGACTTCTTCTCAATCAACCTAGTTGATTAAGACTTTCACAGCTCAAGCACATAGCAAGAGACTTACGTGGCTCAAGCATATTGGATCGATACTTCCTTGCTTATATCCTAATGATACAAGACTTCTGCTTAATCAACCTAGTTGATTAAGACTCTCACAACTCAAGCAGATAGCAAGAGACTTACGTGGCTCAAGCATTTTGCTCGAGAATTCCTTGCTTATATCCCAATGACACAAGACTTTTATCTAAAATGCTGAACACAATTCAACCCCCCTTGTTCTGGATGATCCTTGTTAAAGATTCAGTTTGAACCTTTAGTCATATTTATAGCCTTTTCAAAAACTAGCAGTTGAAGAGGTAACTTGATCAAGAGTCTTTGCTTTTCTTCATAGTACAAGAGACACTGAAGATAGATACACCAGAAGATTTTAATCTAATGTGTAACATGTTTAACCTTTGAGTCTTCAAGAGATCCTATACTATTAAAGTCGTTGAGAGTAGATATCCATACAACATTCCATCCTTTCTTGAGCCTTGCAATTTGTAGATTTTCGCTGACAAACTAATTTGACATACGACTTGCTTTCTGCAGTACGGACAACTTCAGCTTTATCACCAACTTTGAATGGTACCAGAAGCCAATTTGCATTCACTAAGTGTAAAGACAATTATGTTGCTTCTTCTGATGCTGAGACCTTCAACTTCAGAGTCTAATCCAGACATCACTTAGAAAGTGTTCTTCAAATTCTTCCACCAGAAGCTAGCAATTCAGCAACTCCCAAAGTGTGCTAATGTAAAGCAAATTCTGACTATAACATTTACAAGTATTTAGAACCTACACACATGTAACACACATCAAATAAACCATTGTTATTTTAATACTTTGTTATCATCAAAACCCAAGAAAAATATGTCATGAACAAATCTTGTTCTAACAAGGGGGTGATCTTGGGCTGAGTTCACTTCACAAACAGCTAAAATGGGCTGAGAAAGAACGTGGAGAAGCTTATCACTAGTTCGACCTGGCTACAAAAGAAAATAAAGAGCTGAGGGAAAAGCTCAGGGCCGAGATCCAAGAACTCAAGTTATTTCTTAGAAATGATAATTCCAAGGTGGAACAAAAGCCCAATTTCAAACAAGAAGCCTTGAGAACTTCTCGTATTACCCCTAAGGAATGCAATGGAAGTGCCAGGAAGCAGAAATCGCAAAGGTTGCACAAAATATTGGAAAGAATGGTGTGATTCCCTTAAATAAGAAATTATGAATTGGGTAAGTGAAGGGAGATACATGAATGGACTCGTGGACATTTATGTAAATTCTATCAGCATCTTGACGCTAGCTGCTGTTACGTACCGTGCAAAATTTGATAGCTTAGTAGAGTTCTATAATGAATTGGTTAGAGAAATACCTTGAAAGTTGAATGACGCTCTGGAAGACATGGATGAGATCAACACTCCTTCTTCAATACACCACTTTGTCCGGTTCTTTAAAACAATGATGAAATGGTTCAATATTGAATTGAAAGAGCTTAAGGAATGCATAGCTAAGTGAACATTTTGATTGTTGCTTTGTACTTCCTTGTATTGATTTGAATTATTCTATTATATTTCCTTCAATCACAGTACTCAGTATTCTCAAACTATGTACTCTCTTCGATGAATGAATGAATATAAGCTTGACTCTTGTTGCCTAAATATGTTGCTTTATCATTAATTTCTCTTAATATATATTTTAAAAATGCTCACTAATAATTATAAGTCTGTAAGGCTCCCTAAAAATAAAATAATAAGCATAAATCATTCATGAATCATGATGCATAACTCATTATCATATGGCCTTTTGTATAGAATCATCAATCACAACACTGACTTCTCGACACCGCTATAGTACTCACAATAAATATAGACTACTAATGGATTAACTAGAACATAATTAAGTTGTGCTAAGGGAGGACATGATCACCATGAGGACTCAAATGGGTCAGCTCACAGAGACTATCCAGGCTACAGCCAGAGGTCAAGAAGAACTGAGATAGGCCGTTTTGAGGCGCGCTGCTATTAATCCTCATGTACAACTGCAAGTGAACCCACCAAACAGATTATCAATTGGTACCAATCCACCTCCAGAAGGAGTTCTCCTGAATCATAATATTAGAACCACACTTGAGGTTCCTCTCAATCAACATGAAATGGACGACCATCAGGATCATACTACAGAAAAATGGCTGCCTATTTAGATGATGATATTGCAGAAAAATGGTTGCCTATTCAGATGATGATAAGTTATTAAGGCATTTATTTTAGGATAGCCTTAGCGGGGCATCCCTCGAATGGTATATGTAGCTTGAATGTACCTATATCCGAACCTGGAGAGAACTGGCAGAAGCTTTCCTCAATCACTACCATTATAACACTAACATGGCTTCCAATAGAACCCAACTCCAAAGTTTGACTCAACTATGGATATTGAGGAACTCCCTCGTCCTGTGAATGCCTATGCAATCAAGAAATACTTCAGCTAGAAAAATAAAAGAACATCTCGCTATGTTGAAAACCCTAAAGGGTGGCTTAGGAAAAAATGAGCGTCTCGGTGGAATGAAAACTTGAAAGGAAGGTCCAGACAAAAGTTAAAGACATAAACAGAAAATAATTATCCCGGTAGATTGAAAACCCGAGAGGGAAATCTAGGCAAAAGTTAGAGATTTTGGCAAATAACCATCCCCAACAGGATTGTACCATCTCTGTTATGGTCTTGATGCTGTTATGTGCCACTCAAGCGACAAATACAAAACAATATCTCCTACTAAGATATATTGAGATAGCAGTCAACTGTTGGGTTTTCTCACCCTATGTTGAGTTTTAAAATCCCCCATAGGTTGACTTTCTTCTATGATGTTAACTTCTTAGTTTCCCCTGCAAGTTCAAGATGTTTTCCTCGAGGTTGTTGAACCCCAAAGAGTTTTCCTTGATAATCCCCACCAAGTATGCATTTCCCTCAGCGGAATTTATGCAATTGTTACTATTGGTTTTAGGAAGATCTCTTATAGTATGATACTTGGCAGATCAATTTCTTTCCCCAAAGCAGAGTTTATGCAAAGATACATTTCTTTAATGGAGTTAATGCATATATTGTCCCTTTCAGAGGTTGATAACCCCGTAAGAATTTTGCTCTGCATGTTTCCCCAGAGGATATTTCTATCCCCTCGAAACAGAGTTCATGTTGTTATCCTCTCATTGGATTATTGATATTAGAAGATTGGATATTGGGTTTTCTTCCCAAGAAGTATTCTTCCTCTCCTCAAAGATGTGAGTCTTATTGAAGGAGTTTGTTTCTTCAGTGGCTTCTGTTTATCTCCAGCTAGGTCCCTAGCAGGATTTTTTAGTAGAATCTATGGTGATATCTCCATCTTGTTGAGATTAACCGAGTATCCGATTGTAGTATGGTGCTTGGTCATCCTCAGTTTATCATTGTGCTTGTTTTGTCAACATATTCATTCATTCATTCATAGATACATCATGCATAACTAAATTAAGATTCATGTACATCCTACATTCCTTGGTGTTTCTTACACACTCTATTTGGTGTTGTTATCCTCACAAAGTGTGTGTATTCTCTCTCCATTAGAGTGTCTACCTTAAGCAGAAAGTGTATATCCTTTCTAATTCCCCACTGAGTTTATTTCTCATGGGAGGATTTTGCTTTAGTTTTCCTTTCTAGTCCATTATCTGGACGGGATTACTCCCCAGTTGAGTTATTTCCTCATGGGTTAGCGTCTTGTTTGACCGTTTCTCTCCAGTTTGTTCCTGGATTAAAATTTGGCCTCCTCCAGCAATTATTTCAAAGTTCTCTATACTGTGAAACTTGGATGATGAGAAGGCATTTATTTTTCATCATCGAGAATTTATTTTCCTCAATAGGAATTTGTTTATGATTCCCCATCAGAAGAAGAAAAATTTTCTTTCCCAACAGTGTTATGATAACGCTGTCCTGGAATGTTTGTTTGACAGCAAGTGGCGATCTCTTTATTTGATAAGCTTCTATGTTTCCAACATGGTTAATCTTACTTGGCAAAAAGCGGAAGTCTGTTTGAGGAGTTTTTTTTTGCTATTTCAATCTTTATAACGATAAGTTGCAGTCTTTCTCAAGAAGCTTATCCGTTTTTATGGTTATTTAACCTTTGCAATTAAAAATGGTAGTCTATTTGAGAAGCTTGTTTGATATTTTCAACGTTTGTGTGACTTCAAGTGGGGGTCTCTTTATTTGAGCAGCTTGTATGTCCCCAAATATCAATCTGTATCTTCACATTGAATGGCATCTCTCTAGTTTATCCTCAGTAGAGAAGTTTATTATGAAATCATTGATCCTCATCCAATTAAGTGAAGCCATGGACTTGTTATTTGAACATGTGGAATCTCTTTATTTGAGAATCCTGTTGCAACTCCATCAACTGTTACATCAAATGGCATCTCTTCGGTATATTCCTATCGGAGGAGTTTTTTGTGAAACCTTATCTTCACTAATAGATGGTTGTCTTTTTATTTGATAAGTCTGTCGTGAAATCTAACCTGCCTGTATCTCCTTTGAAGATCCCCGGTAGAGTTATTGATTCCTAATTCCTAGCAGGTGGCGGTCCCTTTAGTAGAGACAACTTGTAGTTTATCCTTTTTTTTAAGTTTGGGACTTGATTAAAGAAGAATCTGAGCCCTATCCTACTAGCGGAAGCTTGTTATCAATTCAACTTGATTCGTCATTTAAACAGGTGTTTATCTTCTTAAATGAGAATCCTGTTACGATCCAGTGAATCTTTCATCCCCGTCAGATGGTTGTCTCTTTACTTGAGAAGTATGTTGTGTGGTTTGACCTGCTCACATCTCTTTTGAGCATCTCCGGTAGAATTATTGTTTATCTCCAGCAAGTGGCTATCCTCGTGAAGCTTGTCTGTCACACTATTCAAGTTTGAGACTTAATTAAATAAGAAGCTGAACCCTATGCTAATAGTGGAAGCTTATTATCCTGTTAATCTTTGTCTACCTAGGAGTTTCTTCTCTAGTAGAACAAATGACTTTCCCTTTGAGATTTCCCCGTGGAGTCCACATCCTCTTTTCTCTTTATCTCCAGTATTTTCAAGTCGTAACTTCATCTACGCACTTTTCTCATCTCTTGCAGAGTTTTATATTCTCCAGTTGGAACACTTCTTGTTTTTCCCTGTGGAATTTTATATTCTCCAGTTGGATCTCTTCTTGTTCGAAGAAGGAGACTTAGTGCTAAGAAAGATATGAACAACTGACATATATGTCAGATAGATGTGAAATGTTCATTCCTGAATGACCCCTTAGATGAAGAAGTTTATGTTGCACAATCAGTTGGGTTTATGAAGCAACATGAAGAAATTAAGGTATACAGGCTACATAAAGCCCTTTATGGAGTTAGCCAGCTCCAAGAGTTTGGAATAAGAAGATAGATAGCTGTCTAAGGGAGAAGGAATTTGTGAAGTGCACAACTGAACATGGAGTATATGTAAGAAGAACCAATAGTGAATTGCTTATACTATGTCTTTATGTTGATGATCTGTTGAGAACAGAAAGTTGCAATAAGGAGATCAAAGATTTCAAACATGACTTAAGTGAAGAGTTTGAAATGTCAGACTTGGGAAATTTCTCATACTTCCTTCACATCAAATTATACAAGAGTAGTAGAGGCTTGATGATGCACCAAAAAAGATATGCAGGCGAAATACTCAAGACATTTGAGATGCAAGATTGCAACCCAACTTCGTCTTCAGTTGAGCCCACAATGCAACTGTAGGAAGACATAAATGAAGATGATATCGATCCAATGCAGTATAAAAGACTCATTAGATCACTTCGATACCTTTGTCACACAAGGTATGATCTAGCATACGATGTGGGTATGGTAAGTAGATTCATGCAGAAGGCAAAGGTATCACACCTAGCAACGACAAGTAGGATATTAAGGTATCTAAAGGAACTCTTTACTATGGCATTTTATTTCCTGCAGATGATGAAGGAAAAATGCAAGCTAGTGGGATACACTGACTAAAGTTGGTGTAGTGATGTTAAGGATAGAAAATTCACAGTTGGCTATGTGTTTATGCTAGGTGGTACATTAGTTTCTTAAAGTTCAAGAAAGGAGGCAGTAGTGGCATTGTCATCATGTGAAGAAGAATACGTAGCTGATTCTCTTTGTGCATGTCAAGCAACGTGGATGGTGAATTTGGTCAAAGAGATTACGGGGAAGGATCATGGAGCAATTACCATGAAAATCGATAGTATGCCTACTATCAATTTGGCGAAGAATCTGATAGCACATGGACGAAGCAAGCACATCAAAATAAGGTTCCATTATCTTTGACAGAAAATGGGAGAAGCGAAGCTGAACTTGGAACACTGCAGAGCTGAGAATCAAATTGCAGATATTGTGACAAAAGGAGTGCAGGTCGTAGTGCTCAAGAAATTAAGATCTATGATGAATGTAGACAACTTATACCTAATAAATTAGGTGGTGTGTTGAATTGTAATTCCTTGTGTCAAAGCATGTTCATTGACTGAAGCAAAGAAGTGACGAATTGTGTGAGTGTCAAAACGTTGAAGTAGTTTACTTCGATAGAAATTTCGACTTAGGTCTAATTTTGTAGTATTAGCAGAATTAGGAATTTTGAAACTTGCTTAAGGAGCAAACAAACCCAAAATCTATAAAAAGAGAGTAATCCATATCATTGTATAAGAAGAACTTGCAGTTGTAAAGAATAAAATTCCAGTTTTATAGTAGGGAGAAGCTCTGCAGAAAATCTTTTATTCTTCTTCTTTTTTTTTCCTCAAAAACCCTAACCTATCTTTCTTCCCCAGATTCAGTTTTCTTTTCTTCCTTCAATTATTAATTGTGCAACGCTACAATCTTACAATCAATGTATGATTGACTGACTCGAGTGAAGAGTGAAGAACAGAAGAAAATTCAATCGGTTGATAAAATATTATTCATCAAAATTGATTCAAAATTACTCTAAGGCTTGAGTTTAATTTCAATCATTTCTAAACAATTTGAAAAAAAAAAGAAAAAAGAATGTAATATGTCATTATAATAGAGGATAACTTTTAATTTATTATTAATTTAATTTCCAAATGATGGAGTAATGATAATAATAAATCCTTAAGATTTATTGTCTTTTTTTTATTTTCACTTTTTTTTTAAAAATTACAAATAAGCATTTTTCTTAACTACGTCCTCCTGACATTTCTTTTATTGTATGCAAATTGAGTCAGTTTTTGTTGTCACATACTAATCTTCACTTCCAATTCCTACATATCTTCCTTCATTACCTCAAGCTCCAACAAGGAAAATGACTTTCTTTTCCTGCAACTATTTGGGGTCTTGCCCAAACATTAGGATATCTACTTCATGTTTTTGCTTCTTCTTAGGAACTCTAATTTTATGGAAATATGAGAAGCAAAGTAATGTTTATAAATCCTCCCATATATGAAGCACAATAAATAACACTAGTCAATGCTACTTGTGAGGTTCAATAGCTCCATCTTATTAAAGATGAAAAAGTCGAATATTACGGATTCAAATTTATGCCGGGATTCAACCTTACGTCGATTAATTCGATGTCTCTACACTGCTATCAACGGTCTCAGAGAAAGAATTTAATAAAAACAAGGACATTATGCACTAGACCTTTACCTTTTTTTCTCCCTTTCCCTAGTTGAGCATTGCTAATCATTCATTTTTACAGCTCATGATCATTGCATATCTAACCTCACGGACAATGAATAAGAAAGAAATTGAATACGAAAATTCCTTACCAGATCATAAAACGGTTTACAGAATAAATCATTACAAACAATGAGAGAATAAAATTGTCTAAATGCTAACTACCTATGCCTATACTTACCAAGAACACATGCTTAGAGTTTTAAGGATAAGTCAAGGTGCTTCACCTCTTCTTGATTACTCTTCAAATTCAAACGAGTTTCTGAATTCACCATGTCCTCTTCAACCCTTTTGAATCTCCCAACACTTTCATGTGATGATAATCCTGTTTCCTTGAAAGTTTCCACACCTAACTTTCTTATACCAGTTTGTTGATTCATAATAAGTGGTCTTGCCCAACCATTATATCCATAATAAGTGCTTCCAAATCCACTGGATGAAAAGTTATGAAAAGGCTTCTGAATCATAGAATGAGCCTTAATTCCAAGTGGTCTAAAAGTATTGCTATTAGCACCACCATGGTGGAGATGATTCTGAAAAAACGAGGTTGTTCTTGTTCCTGTTGCTGGCAACATCATGTGTGTTCCTATAAACCTATGTCCTCTTTTTGCAATTGACCTCTCTCTCTTGTGAGCGTTTTGGTGTCCTCCCAATGCTTGCGAACTAAAAAATTTTCTCTTGCAATAGTTGCAAGAAAAAAACCGTGACTCTGAAGATGATTCAGAGCCACGGTTGTAATGATTTGATATAGTTTTGGAAGAATCATCTGTGGTGACTAGATTGGAGTCTGAACTGCCCCCAAGCTCACAATAGTTGTTAGGAACATTGAGATTCAATACAATATCTAGCTTTACCTGCTTTTCTTCTTCATACGTGTTGTATTTCTGAGTTTCTTGTGGATTTTGAAGTGGTTCATGACTCTGTGTTTCCATTGCATGGAGTTGAATTTGGTAATTCTTGTAACTACCTATAAATGGGAAAAAAAGGGATGTATAGAAGTTTGACACATGAGGTATTCCTTTTTAATAATAAGGTTAAGTTTATGGATTCCTTATAATAACAATAATTATCACGTTTGCAATAAAATTTGTCTCGCAATAAAAGTCATTGTTTACTTTTTATTTTAATTTTGTAATTTTAATTTATAATACAAACCCAAACAATTAAAATCTACAAGAATTACGGTCTAAGCCCCTCACTACCTCGAATCAACATCATCTGTCAGAAAATTCGTGTTCGTTCTAAAGCAAGACATCAACATTACAACATATTCATGACAAAATGTTCTTTCGTTGGTGCTCATAAATTTGTAATTTTTTTTCAACTAGATCCTTTGTATAGAGCAGGAGAGAAACATAATTTGTATTGTCTAATAGTTTTTATTCAGATAAAAGACTTGTATTATCTATTTTGAGAATTTCATAGTCGAAGAGTTTTTCTCATATAGAGTCTCATTTTAAGAAGGTACACTTATATAGGGACGAATGGAAAATGCATCATGGAAAGTCATTGAGAATGATTAAAATTTGTTTATAGTGTTGCAGGAGTCTTTAAGTGTGGTTGAGAAATGGTTACATAGAAGGTGTATGAGTATTCATGCCATGAGTCGGCCATGTCATCATCCTGATGGTCCGGTTTGTGTTAGTTATAGGGGAGGTCTGAAGTCACATTGTGTGTATTGTAAAATCATTTACAACTAACTTTGATAACCTCAACACAAACTAGGGGCTTATTGTAGATGCATGGTTGTTAGAAAGAGTCACCATAACAGTTATCTTCACCGTGAAAAGCATACCTCTTAGGTGTTGTCTTGCTTTCACCCAGACATTAAAAGATGTTCTTTATAAGGTGATTGTGGAACTAGGATCTATAGGTATTTGGGTTCGATTGTTACTTCTTCATCTTTCCACTTTATAGGTGGTCAAGTCTCATAATAGGTGGGTTCGCAAGTCTAGAAACCAAAATCCTAGCAACAACAATGCATTTTAGAGTGCATGGCTAATTGGAGAGACGTAGATGATATTGTCAAGTTAGTTAATAGTGTGTTGGAAATATTTGAGTAAGATAAATTAGATTTTGAGGGAGTTCATATTGAGGAGAAAGAAAAAAGATGAGCTTTAATGTCAAGTAATGTCTCCGCATGGTTGTACATGGCCACTTCACATTAGATGTGAAAATGTCGGGGTCATTTGGAGCAACCCTTTATAACGGACATACAATAAAGGTTTTTGAAGCTAAGCACTCGTAGAAACAACGTCCCTCCATGCCTACCACCTTGTTCTTTGAAGTTTCTCTAGTGACTGATATTGATAATATATTTAGGTGCATCAAATATTTTCCAAAAGTGACGTCATGTGGTAGAATGGTTTGCGAGTACAAAATTTATTAGACACATTATGTGAAAAAGGTCTTGTTGTGGTAAGAGATCTTTTAAGTGTAATTACTTTAGTTGTTAACCTATGGCTGAGAGGAATATGTTTGATGATTTTGGAAGAGTTTATTACCTCTGCACCCTTGACAATGTTATTAAATTCTGATGGTGGCATACAACCAATTATTGTAGGTACTATTTGAAGGTTTTTGATATCCAAGGTTGCTATGAAATGTACCAATAAAGATGTGGCACGATATCACAATGACTTCCAATTTAGGGTTGGGGTATCAGGTGGTGTTGTGGCCATTTCGCATAGTGCCAACAAGGTGTTAAGCAACCGACATGGGGATGGTTCTTTGGCTATGCTCACAAGAATTCTTTTAATATGGTAGATCAATTATCCCTTCTACGTGAGGTAATGGTGAGATGCCCATCAATTTCTTTATAGGTTGATTTTATTTAAGTCCAGTCGGCGAGGTTGTACCTTAGAAGTTGACATATTGTGTTAGCCACTAGAGTGCAACAAGGTCGCCCGTTAGGACCGCTCCATTTTGCTTTTGTATTACACTCATTTATTCATAAGATTATAGACAATTGTAAGTTTCTTCTTCATGCCTATTATCTTGATGACGTAACCATCACATGAGGTTCAAAGGAGGTGGCTAAAGCCCTCTATATTATTCATGAGACAGGTCAAGGATTAGGTTTCAAATTGAATATCTATAAGATGAGATCTTTTGTCCTTCGTGTGATGGTAGTAAGCTTTGCGGGGATGTGTTCCCTTAGGACATTAGAAGGATGATGTTGGGGATAAATCTTTTTGGAGGGGATGTTAGTCGAGATGGAGGCTTTAACAAGGGTTTGTCCATAAAGAGAGTTGTTGGGGTTGTTTAGTTAATGCATATTCTACCAAAGCTAAGGGATTCTCGGAATGAGTTTCTCTTACTTTGATCCTGTATGGGTATTGCAAAACTTTTTTTTGCCTAAGAACATGTCAAACTAATCACCTGGATGAAGCATTTATTTGGTTTGATAAAGAGCTATGAAGTGTGGTTGAATACATTGTAGTTGGTGGAGGTACTTTCTTCGAGGATCTTCAATGGAATGTGGCTTATTTACCCATTAGAGTTGGAGGATTGAGTTTGTAGTCGACAATATATGATGTCTCTTACGCATTTGTGGCTTCTATGACACAAGCTTTAGTGTTATATGATCATATATTGAGATGAAGTAAGATATATATGGTATGGACCATGATTTCGGCACAACTTTGGATGGTCTTAATGTTGTGATTCCAGATTTTAACCTTAGCAATTTTACTAGCGAAGACACCGTCCCTCCTAAAGCACAACATATTTTGACAAATGTCATTTTTAGTAAAAGTGTTTAGGACATGGTCATAAAGTTTGATGTTACCACACGATATAAAGTAGTTTTTGGTTGTTTGCAAGCAACACAGGCTCATGATTTTTTTCTTACTATTACAAATCATAGGTTATGCCAAAGAATGTCACTGGTAGAGTATATTACTATCCTTAGATATCGACTTATGATTCTCTTATTTCCTATTGATGAAGTTTATCTTGTTTGTCGCAAGACGTGTTTGGATACATTTAGGAAACATACAAATCATTGTAAGGAGCTTATAGACTTTAAATACTAACATCACATTGTTAAAGATGTTCTATTGATATACTTCGACGGGCCAAAGTATTTGTGAAAAAATTGAATTTTTTGACAGACCCACAGGATAAGATATTGACACTTAGAGCATAAGATGTTCTGATATAAGGTTAAGTAGGAGGGAAACATACATATATGGACTTAACATGAGTTTTCCCAAAAGTGGGACTAAGACCTGAGATTTTACTGTGAGAAAGACAAACTTCAAAACCGCTTTAAATAAAATTGTCAAATATGAGAAAGCGTGTTTTGACGGTCAACAAACTTTTCATACAATTTGTCATTAAGACTTTTGATTTTCTAACATCAAAGATATTGGATCTTTTACGATGAGTCTAAAGACTTATCTTTTAATTTAATGAATATAATTTTAAAAAGTATCGATTTTTCCATCCAATATAAACTAACGATGCGTTTCATTACTCTTTATCTTCTATTTTATATGATATTTATTATAATTTTTTTTTATTATATCTTATATTTAATTTTTATTAGGTTGTTTTAAACAAAAAAGGAAGTTTCTAGGATAGTAGAATTGAAGAAAACTTGGTTGATATTGTATACTTACTTTTGATTATGATTTTGATTCAAAATTCTATGGCTGACCATGTGGCTGGCTGGATAGACAAGACTCATGCAATGGTAACAATGGCCCACATAATAAAGATGTAGTATTTTTTAGGTTTGGCAATTGGCTAAGTAAAGGATATTTATACACAAACATATGAGTTGGATGGTTTTGAGTGTTTCCATTATCAACATCAACCATTTAAGTGAGGTTTTGTTCATGCATGTGGCATTGGTAGTATGAATGATCTCATGTAGAGACAAACATATATTGTGGAATCAAATCATGCTAGTCTTGGAATTGAGCACTAAAGTACTGTTTGGTATTGGCTTTTGGGCGTAACAAGAGGACCATATACTAAGTGATGTGTCACATCATATTATGTAGGAGACAAATTTCCAAACATTGTGATTTGTCATGTACATGGAAATCAATGTTATCAATACCAAACAAACTTCCTTTGTACTTGAAAGTCTATCATTCAGGACACCGTGTTCCCCCCAATTGTTGTTCAACTTTCTCTTTGAATCTTATCTTTTTCTCTATCTATAAGGCTTCTTTTTTAAAGAGAACAATATGTCTCTACAAATAAGGTTTCTTTTGTTAATTGCTATTCTAAAACGTTTTTTTTTTAATGTTGAAATCTGATTATACGTAGATAAATTAAAAAATTAAAAATTACAGTATCTAAAACGAAAAGATATATAGCTTAAATTATAGAACTTTAAACAAATTATTGAAAAAATAACAACTAATAATATGAATGCAATTGCATTCTAAATATCTCAACTAATAATTAGTTCAACATTATCACATATTACATAAACTATAAGTATAAGTAAAATGTTAGATTTTCTTCCAATATATTATTCTTATGTGATTAAAAATAATCTCTCTAACTCCATCTAACATTATATACTACTACGCTAAAATTAGAAAAACTCAGAATTGACAAAACATTTTGACTTTAGAGAACTATCATAGATCTGAAGAACATAGTGACACCACAATACGAAAAACACGATAATAGATCTCATGTCGATCTTTTTATTTCAAACTCTTGGAGTTTGCTTAAGTTAATACAGAGTTTTACGCAACCTGTATACCTTTCTTTCTTCGCTTTGTTTCACAAACCCAGCTGGTTGTGCAACATAAACTTCTTCATCTAAGGGGTCATTCAGGAATGCATATTTCACATTCATCTGACATATGTGTCAATTGTTCATATTTGCTAGACCAACAACCAACCTGATTATTTCGATCCTAGCAACAGGTGCAAAAACTTCGTCAAATTCGATTCCTTCCTTCTGTTGAAATCCTTTCGCTACAAGTCTTGCCTTGTGTCGACTTACTTCTCCTTTAGGATTCACCTTCACCTTGTAAACCCATTTCACATTAATTGCCTTCTTGCCTTGAGGCAATTCGACAAGTGACCAAGTGTTGTTGACTTCGATGGACTCTAGTTCCTCATTCATTTCTTTCACCCACTTCGAATCTTTCAATGCCTCAACTGCATTGACTGGTTCGACATCTGCGTAGAAAGCATAATGTACCAGCTCACCTTCTTCATCGACCACATTATCTAATGTAATCACACATTCTTGCAACCTTGCAGGCACGTGTCTTGTTCGTCGAGGTCTGCTTGGGTCTGCTTCACCTCTGACTTCTTCTTGTTGAACTTCTCTTTTGACTTCACTAGCTAGTTCTTCACATAAGATTCTCACTGAATCCTTCTTGAAATTTTCAATCTGATCACATTCCTTAAGCTCATCTATGATCACGTCTCTGCTGATCACAACTTGCTTGTTCATTGGATCGAACAACTTGTGTCCTCCAGTCGAATGATATCCTATTAGAATCATTTGACTCGACTTGTCGTCAAGCTTTCTTCTCAACTGATCTGACTCATGTCTATGTGTTATATATCCAAACACCTTCAAATGACTTAGGCTAGGCTTGACACCAAGCCAACATTCTTCTGGCATGATTCCTTCTAGCTTCTTCGTCAGACATCTATTCAAGAAGTATGTTTCTGTCGACACAACTTCTCCTCATAATTCTTAAGGTAGATGCTTGTCTTTCGACATAATTCTCATCATATTCATGATGGTTCTATTCTTTCTTTCTACACTTCCATTCTGTTGTGGAGTGTAGGGTGGAACCACCTCATGCACAATCCTTTCTTTCTCACATAACGCATCAAAATATTTCGACACATACTCTCCACCACCATAAGTCCTTAGAATCTTTATCTTTTGACCACTTTGTCTTTCGGTAACAGATTTGAACTTGAAAAATACCTCGATCACTTCACTTTTCTTCTTGATCAGGTAAGTTTATAGTTTTCAACTAAGATCATCTATGAACGTGACCAAGTATATGTTACCTCCAATCGAATCCACCTGGATAGGACCACATACATCAGAGTACATGACTTTGAGAATAGCCTTCGACTTGCTTCCTGCATCCTTGCTGAAGCTATTCTTGTGTTGTTTCGCTTGAACACATTCTTCACACACTTCACTTAAAATGTCGATTTCTGGTAATCCTGAAACCATATTCCTTCTCTTCAAATCTCTGATGTCTTTCAAGTTGAGATGTCCAAGTCGATAATGTCATAACCATTCATCTCAGCTGGCTGCAGTTGTAAGGCACTTATGCTTCATCACATTAAGTTCAATCTTGAAGATTCTATTCTGAGACATTGGAGCGTTCAAGATTAACCTACCTCCTGAGTTGAGAACTCTCATCATCTTATCTTCGATCGACACCTTGTAGTTCTTTTCGACTAACTACCCTATACTGAGCAAATTAGTCTTCATGCCTGGTATGTACAACACATTGGAAATTACTAACCTCTTGCCATCTTTCCTCATAATCAGAATATCACCAATACCTTCAGATGCTAGAGTATTGTCATTTGCAAATTTCACCATATTCCTCATTTAGGGCTTCATGTTGACAAACCAATCTTTCATACTAGTCATGTGTGATGAGTATCCTGAGTCCAAGTATCATTGATCCTGGAATTTTTCTTCATCTCTTGTTGTGACCATTAACAACATTTCTTCTTATTCATGTTTCGCCAGCTTTGCATCAGTTTATTGATTCTTTTTCTTTTCTCAACACTCATTAAAATAGTGACCATACTTCTGACAATTGAAACACTGAATGTGACTTTTGTCAAGCTTTCGACCACCACTTATTCCTCTACCTGCAGCACCACCTCTTGGTTGCCTTGGTTCCATGGTTTTCTCTTATTCGACCAGTTTCCTTCCTGCTAATTTTGACCATTCGAATTGTTGTAGCCTCATCTAGCTTTGTTTCCATTCCAACAGCCTTTGTCTTTCTTTTCTTTTTCTGACTACGACTGCAAAGCCATATCACTCTTCGGCTTTCCTGTAGCTCTTTCAGTCATCCTTTGTTCATGAGACTCGAGCATCCCTTGAAGCTCTTCCTTCGTCAATACTGACAAGTCTTTCGACTCTTCTATAACTACTACCACGTGGTCAAACTTTGGAGGCAATGACCTCAAGATTTTTGCAACAACTGATCTTGATTTCAACACTTCTCCATATACCTTGATTTGATTCACCAGTTTTGTAGCCCTAGTGAAGAAATCTATTATACTCTCACTTTCTTCCATCTGAAGTAATTCATAGGTTCTCTTATGAGTTTGTAACCTCACCTCTTTCACCTTCTCTGCACCTCCAAACAATTTTTCAAGAATCTCCTAGGCTTCTTTTGTTGACTCTACATCACTAACCTTTTCAAATTTATCTGGATCAACACATTGACAGATTATAGAGAGAGCTTTATAATATTTCTTCTTCAATTCTATGTGTGCAGCCTTTTCTTGATTCGTCGCGTTTTCTGCAAGCGGGGTTATTCCTCCCTTCACAAGATCCCAAAGATCTTAATAACAGAAAACCACCTTCATCTGCTTGCACCAATTCTCATAGTTATCTTTCTCGAGAATCGGAAGGTTTGCCGGAAAGTGCCTATTTAGATGATTCGCCATCACGATTTTCCTTCCTTGAATCACAACCGGAGCTCTAGATACCAGATGTTGGAATTCGACCACAACTTATGGATAATTACGCTCAATCTTGATCTCAAGATTGTTATCAATCACACAATGACAATGAAAAATAGAGAAAGAAAGAAAGAAACGTTGGAGAAGAAGATGAAAATTCTGCAGAGTTCTCTCTGCCCATAAACTGTGAAATTCTTATTCACTTACAACTGCAAATCTGTGAATACAATGATAAGTTGAATTGTTTACAAATAAGAGTTTCTCCCTATTTATAGATTTAGGTTAACTTACAATCTAAGTCAAAGCGCAAAACTATAAAATCCTAAAATATCTAACATTACTAAAATAGGCCTAAATCGAAAACCTTTGTGAAACAACTTGCTTCGACACTTCGGTACACTAATGCGACTCGACACATACACATTAGGCTAATTCGACTAGACCTTGTTTCTGTCGAACTACACTGTTTCGACATAAGAAATTACAATCTCAACAAATATCATATTTACATTATGTAAATATAAGTAAATATTGACATCAAGAATTAAACCATAGACTAAATGTCTACACTTATTTAGATGTCAAAATTCTTTCCTAACTTAAAAACTTTTAGATATAAAATATTTACAAATTTATTTAAATTACAAAAACACTTTCAAATGTGTCTTTATTAGTCTCATCAAATGTGACTTTTGTTAATTAATTTGGTCCATAAATACTTTTAAATATCATTTTGGTTCATATACACACTAGATAAATATTTTTAGTGGTGTTATTTTAACTTTACTACATTTAAGAATTATAATATGATTATTTACTTATTCACTAATTAACTACTATTGAGTTGTAAAAGTTAGTTAAAGGCTCGGTGATAGTTTTTAATGGTGCTTCTCTTGTCTTCAAGTAATTTTGCTATAAAAGAAATGTTATTTTTTAGCTGTGGAATTTTAATAACTCAAAAAAGTGTTAAGTACTATGTCTAGAGATGTTGAGCTACTATTTTTAAAAAAAAGTAATTTAATGAACATAAAATGTATAAAAATCATTTGATTAATTGATTGGACGGGTTGAATAATTTAGAAGTTTTGTTATTTACATAGGAAATTATTTTACTAACACTTGCATTTCGAAAAATACAATTTTGTAGAAAAACAATTCGAACAGAGTCGTCACTAAATTTTATATATTTCAAAGAAAAAAAGGGAAAATGGCGATAAAACTCTTAAAAGTAAAAGAAGATAATCGTCGCAAGTAAATTCGGGTTTGAAAGTCAACTATGCAAGGGAAATATATTAGCACTCCCACATCCGTTGCACTCAACGGGAACTTCTTAGTAAAATTTGCAATTGAATGTTAGCTAATGTTATTTGTTTTCTTCAAATGATAAGAGTATAAAACAAAAAGAAGAGGGGTCGCAAAAATATTTTTATTAGAGTGCTTGACGAGATTGCGGATCTCGCTCCTACGTATCCTCAGGTACAATGAGAAACTCAAAGCTTCGTAGTTCGAGAGAAGACTACGGTTTGTTGATTTGTTTTATTGAGCAAGTGTTTAGATCGTATTCTAACGGTTAAACATTGGTTTATTTGCTCGCGGTGGAGACTTAAGCACTAGTTTATATTCGCATTAGAATGTCTTGTACAATGTTCTTTTGCAAAAAGTTGTTTGACCGCACATGGGCGAGTAATTAGGTTTGATGTATTTGAGTATGTTTTAATCTTGAAAGACGAATATTCATGACTTGCAATCACTTACTACTTGGGTCTAATGATTGGAACTATGACTGGACATTTCACCCAGGTAGTCTTTTCCTTCCAATTTATTACGAAATTATTTGAATAGTTATAAGTATTTTGAGAGAAAGACAAATACTTGAGTTTGCAAGCAATTACTACTTGGGCTTAGTGTTCGAGACTATGACTGGACCTTTCACCCAGGTAGTATTTTCCTTTCGATTTATTGTTGAAATTGTGACATGCTTGTATTTTTGAGAGAAAGACGAAGTATTTATGACTTGCAAGCAATTACTACTTGGGCCTAATACATTGAGACTATGACTGGACCTTTCACCCAAGTATCTTTTTTCTTTCATTATTATGAAATGGTCAAAATATGGATTAATCGTTTTTTTTATAATTTGATTATGAAAAGAGCTTGATGTTGGGCCAAACATTTGATTGGCGTTTGAATAGATTATAAAAAATGGTTTGAAATGTGTCGAAGTCAAAGTGAAAAATGGTTTGGATTGAAATGATTATGAATGAAATCGAATTGATGGTTTAAAAATGATTATTGAAATGATATTGAAACGATTTTGAGATGATGATAACACAAGTCGTTCAATTTTTAATTATCAAAATCAATTGATTAAAATTTAATTAAACAGTTTAATTAATTTAATTAAAATTAATTATCAAAATGAATTGATTAAATCAAATACTCAAGGTAGTTAAAATTAATTATCAAAATAACTAATTTAATCAAATTTTAATCAACTAATTAATTTAATTAAAACAAAGAAAGAAATAAGTGGCAAAGTCGGTTTAAAAATGATTGAAGCAAATTAGTCACAATGTACTCAAAGCCGGTTTGTACATAGCGACAACAGAATCCAAGCGACACGACGAAAATACCATATCAATGTATCGAAATTTTGGTGGCATATCGACATAAAATAGTTGAATCTGCTGATTAAAAATCCAATTTAACAATAGTATTATTTACAATATTTACATAGTTACAACAACAATATTTAGCACAAACACAACATAACCGAGTCGCAAACCATGCACCTAATCGAAATGGCTAACAACACAACTTCTAACATTATCAACACCTTCATTACACCCAGAACATTTAAATATAATAGGAAAACTCACCAAACCACAACTACATTTTCATCCAAACATAACTCAACTTAGAGTAAAGTAAATATGGATTTTTTGATACTCAAGTAAGTCTAATACTATCAAGAGATCAAAGGGAGAGTAAAAATAGAGGAGATTCTCATTCACTCATTATTGATGAATCTCTGAAATCCAACCAGTGAATGTATAAACACCAAAATAAGGAGAAATACTATCACCTTTTCAAGAGATATATGGTGATCTACAAAGATACGATAAACTTCTTGTTTGAAGTACTAGAAGAAGTGGGCCTTCTCGAGCATAGGGATTTGTACCAGCCGCAAGAAACCTCTTCACAATGGGAATGTGGCGTCTCAAAGCGCCGGTAGAAATAATTCCATTCACATATTCATAACTAAGAGACAGAGGTTTGTTTGATGGTTGAAGTGGAATACGCCAGCGGAAGTTTATATTAGATATGGTGGTGCATGGTGGTCAACGATGATGTTTGGTTGTGTACGAAGGCTTGACAATATAGTTTATTACGGTGGATTTGAGAGGATAACTGAGTCAGTCATGAGCTAAGGTGAAGAAGAAGGAGTCTAGTTGTCGGTGAAGAGAAATGAGGGTTCAAATTCGAGGTTTGAAGGAGAGTGAATGGAATGGAGAGGAAAGAGATAGGTTTTCGAGTGATGTAGAGAGAGAGATAGAAAGAATGGGGGTGTCTCCTTTGTTACCGAGTGAGAGTGAGTGGCATTAAAAGATTGGTGAGTGAGAATTATCGAGTGATGTGTCCGCGTGTGAGAGGAGGACTCCAAAAGAAAGAGAGTTTTCATTGGCTCATCGGATTTTCTGTTGAAAACATAATGAGAAAGATAGATAGATAGATAGATAGATAGATAGATAGATATATATATATATATATATATATATATATATATATATATATATATATATATATATATATATATATAGAGAGAGAGAGAGAGAGAGAGAGAGAGAGAGAGAGAGTGTGTGTGTGTGTGTGTGTGTGTGTGTGTAATTATTGGTTCAAAATGAGTAGGTGACGTTGCGAGGTTCCACACATTTTGGTCCCATCGGTTCACTTTTTTTAATTCCAATTCCATTTCCTTTAATTGAGAGTTGAGAAATGAAAGTTTAGGGGCACCTGGAACACATTCAGTTGAGGGTTTCTAATAATGCTTCTTTCTTTTTCTTTTGTTATTTTAAATTGTAATTTTATGATCGGTTGAGAGATAAACGCATGGATAACCAATTTCGACCATTGGTCAATCCTGGTTCGAAGACCAAGATTAAATAAAAGAAATAAAAATGCTAACCAATTTAAAATATGTCAAAGTTATCCCTTCTAGATGTTTTAAAATATCTAAATTAATTAAATTACCTAAAATTCACAACTTTTAAAATAAACATGATAAAGTTAAAATGCAAACATGATTTTTCCTATTTAATTTTTCTAAATCTTTTGACAAAAAATAAAAATAAAATGACTGAAAATGAATAAAAATCAGACGCAAAAGTGCCCGAAAAATCAAATTGAATGCACAAAAATGACCAACACAAACTAAACTTTTCGGAAGCATACATGTTTTGATCAAATTTAGAAATAAAAAATGACCGGTTAAGAGGCTCAAGCCGATCAAAATGCGACTAAAAAAGTGGTCGAAAAAATAAAATGAGTATGTCAGGTTAAACTACGCGAACCGTAGATTAATAATACTAAAGTCTACAAGGTGGATTTCTAAATTGTTCGCTAGCTAATTTTACATACATTGAGAATCGACTCAACCAGTTTGTCTGTATATCCAAAAACTTATCATGTTCGATATTTCAAGCATTTTGTTTGATAAAGGACACGTTATGCTAAAACAAGGTATGCAAAATTGGGGGTATGATAGCTACCCCTATTTAATTACCTTAAATCAGAAGGTATGAATGACAACAGTCTTCTTGCATTCATGGTGAAAGATAATTAAATATGAAAATGCCCCGAATTTTATCCTTTGAAACGTAGAGATGAAATGCAAAGGTGAAATGCAAGGAGATGGTCAATAGAAGAAATGAACTAAACAAGACTCCCTGAGAATTTTCAGAATAATATCTTTTGTGATATAAATGATACTTTCCAAAGATGGAATGAAATCCCAATCGTATCTAATATTTTGTAAAAATTAGCAGAGCCGTTTCTTGAACAGAATACACGATATTCTCTAAGGATCAACAAAGTAGTATCATTTATGATATAATCGAGATATTCCAAATACGGAATGATATATCAATCGTATCCAAGATTTTCTGAAGATACTAGAGCAATATCTCAAACAAAGCTCATGAGAATCCTTAAGGATCAACGAAGCAATATCTTATATGATATAATCGAGACTTTCCAAATGTGGAATGAAATTGCAATCGTATCTAAGATTCTCCGAGGATACTAGAGTATTATCTCAAACAAGGCATATAAGACTCCTTAAGGATTCGTGAAGCAGTATCATATATAACATAATTGAGATTTTCTAAAGATGGAATGAAATCTCAATCGTATCTAAGATTCTTCGAGGATACTAGAGCAGTATCTCAAATAAAACTTATGATACTTCTTGAGGATCAACGAAGCAGTATCTTATATGATATAATCGAGACTTTCCAAAGATGGAATGAAATCTCCATCATATCTAGAATTCTCCGAGGATACTAGATCGGTATCTCAAATAAAGCTTATCAGACTCCCTGAGGATCAACGAAGCAGTATCTTATATGATATAATCGAGACTTTCCAAATATGGAATGAAATCTCAATAGTATCTAAGATTCTCCAAAAAAATACTAGAGTAAAATCTCCACAAAACAAATGAGGTTCTCTGGATCGACGAAACAATATCTTATATGATATAATCTAGTTATTCCAAAGACGGGACGATATCTCAATCGTATCTAAGATTCTCCGAGTATACTAGAGAAGTTACTCAAACAAAGCTTATGAGATATCCTAAGGATCAACAAAGCAATATCTTAACCAAATCTTATGAAACTCCCTGAGGATCAACGAAGTAGTATCTTATATGATATAATCGAGATATTTCAAAGATGGAACGATATCTCAATCGTATATAAGATTCTCCGTGGATATTAGAGCATTATCTCAAACAAACCAAACGAGATTCTCCGGATCAATGAAGCAGTGTCTTATATGATATTATCGAGATATTCCAAAGATAGAACGATATCTCAACCCTATTTAAGATTCCCCAAGGATACTAGAGCAGTATCTCAAAGAAACAAATGAGATTCTCCGCGTCGACAAAGAAATATATTATATGTTATAATAGAGACATTCCAAAGACATAACGATATCTAAATCACATCTAAAATTCTACGAGGATACAGGAGCAATATCTCAAAGAAACAAACGAGATTCTCTAGTTCGACGAAGCAGTATCTTATATGATATAATCGAGATATTCCAAAAACAGGACGCTATCTTAATCATATCTAAGATTCTCAGAGGATACTAGAGAAGTATCTCAATAAAACAAACGAGATTCTCCGGATCAACGAAGCAGTATCTTATATAATATAATTGAAATATTCCCAAGACGGAATAATATCTCAATCGTATCTAAGATTCTCCGAGGATACTAGAGCAGTATCTCAATGAAAAAAATGAGATTATCCAGATCAAAGAAGCAATGTCATATATGATATAATTGAAATATTCCAAAGACGCAATGATATCTCAATTGTATCTAAGATTCTCCAAGGATACTAGAGCAGTATCTCAATGAAACAAATAAAATTCTTCGGATCAAAAAAGCAGTATCGTATATGATATAATTGAAATATTCCAAAGACAGAACAATATCTCAATTGTATCTAAGATTCTCCGAGGATACTAGAGCAGTATCTCAAATGTTCATCTTCTGGGGAAAACATTTCAGAAAAAGACTTCCTTTGAAAGAGGTTTACTAGAAAAGCTTTGTAGGGGAAAAGCTCATAAGAGACCTTTTAAGGCAACCCCAACTTGGGGAGAAATAATAGAAAGGACTTTATGAGATATCATTACCAATCATAAAGTTGAAGAATAACTTGCTGAGAAATAATTTCACGATTAAACATGGGGTATTAACTCTTTTTCACAGAATTATTGCCAACTTAGATGAGGACTGACCTTGATACTTATGATTGACCCTAGATCCTAAGTTATGTTATGTTTGTTTTGTATGTCGTTCCACTTTGGATGGAACAAAGTGCATGGAATGATACACGAAGATGCATGTGAGGATGCAATTGTTGGGGATTTTTAGGTGCATATAAGAATGTGAACAATTTGTTCATTTTTCATTCCCGTTTCAGTGGAAGGGATGTGTATGTATGTATATGAGTATGCTGATAAATGATAGGTTTGTGTTCTCATCATGAAATTTCCTATTTTGGCGGGAAGGTTATGCATGCGTGTGATGCATGATAACTTTTGTTTTTGATGTAATTTCCCGTTTCGGAGAGAAAGATTTGGATGAGATTTCCTTATCTGAAAGGAAAACTATGCATGTGGTGCATGTCATTCATGTGAAAATGAAAATGAATGAATATGTTTGGAGTGGTCTCCCTTTTTGAAGGTGAGATATTTTATAGGTACCATTGTTGATTAGATTTGGTTTTATAATGGTGCCAGCATGGTGGAATTTTGTTTTGGGAGACCAATGGAGATTGGACTTTGGTTTTTTTTTTGTAGTTGCCAATATGGACTAGACTTTTAGTTAGTGAAAGGATTTGACTTCCCGAAACTCGGTCTTTGATGATGTGATGATCGATAAACAAATATGGATGCCCTTCGTGCCCTAATTTTTATCCCTTGCTGATAAGCTACGTGTTTGTTCCTGAAAGAACCTTAACCTTTTTGCTTGATATGCCATGACGATCTGCAAATGAGCGTAGCGACGTGATCCATGCATGACGGTTATGCTATTTCTCTGCCTTTAGGCTTCTTGTCAAGATACGATGATGTAACAATGCAATCTCTTTGATACGTACTTTGAACTCATTGGTTACTAGTGTTTGGCACGGTTTTCTTGACCAACTTGCAGATATGAAGGGAAACTGCCCCTTCACAACTTATCTACCCTAATCTATAGTGTATTTGAAGGAATTCTCCTCAAAAGGAAACCTTGGGAGTGATTCTACCATGACATGGCCTGAGATGATTTACCCCAATGTCTAATTCTTGTATTAGTCTGCCCATGATCAGTCGGTTCTTGCAACGATTTACTTTGGATCAATTGATCTTTGGAAATAAGGTTCTACTTTATTCTTAACATGACTCGCCCCTGATTTAGCCTTTGAGAGACTTGCCCTAGATTGGCATAATATTGAGATGATCTTTCCTCCTTGATCAACTGATGCTTGGAGATTTGTTTCATCCTGACCAGTTCATTGATCAACATAGTCATTGGATATCATGCCCCTAATCCATAGGGTTATAAGGTAGTCTTGATTCGGGTCAGCATTGACGAATGATCAAGTTCCTTTTTTATTTCTCTTTGGAAATTCCTTGATGTCAAGTACTGACTTGTAATTAAATTGTTCATTCAAAAATGGTAATCTCAATGCAATGCTCATGTAGGTTTCGAAAAATCATTTATTGGAAATGATATGATAGTGTGTGATGAGTGGATCATTAGTCTAAATGTAATGTTGATTTAGATAACATGTGAAAGATACGGAGAGAATATGACATCAAAATAGAAGATTAGAAAATCTCTAGGAGTCAGTTTATGCAACCTTGTTGTAGTATGATTTCAGAATAAACCTTGCTTCAATTAGGTATTTTGAGGGTTGTAACATGGTCTGTTTTATAGTTATTTGAAACAAAGGATATAAGGCCAAAGTTATTTTAACCCACCCCTTCTTCGTGATGATCTCTAGTCCTACATTCAATTAATTTGACACACACATCCAAATTCTAAGAGAGTTTGACGGTGTAAAAGTGAAGATGATGATTCAAAATTTTCTTGAAATGACAGTAACATTATTTTGTTTTTGTTAAGGATGTCGGTAACCCTTTGATTTTTGATATGGTGGTCACTGAATCTTGTTTTGTTTTTGCTGAGGATTTACACGACCTCTTTTGATTGTTTTTTTTAATCCCTAATTTTTGCATGAACTTCTTTTTCGAAGCTTTTAGTCCACCATGAAAGCCCTAATTTTTGACTTAGTCGCTTCTTTGTGGTGTTCGACTTAGAGGGTTTTTTTTCTTTATTTATTTGATTTTGCTGAAGGTTTGTGACTGCCAAGTCATTGGCCATTGAAGAAAAACCAACATAAAATTTGGATTCCTTTGACACTTCAGGATGTGTGCGAAGAATATCATATGGTTAATCCCCATACATGATGTTTCATCTTGTAATTCGAATGTGTAGTCAGATTAACTAAAGACTACCATGCCCCGTGTTAAGCGTATGGGTTTTTAGATCCGAAAGAAACATCTACTTCTAGGCTCGAAGTGGTTAACTAGGGACTAACTCCTTATCTCTCTAGTGTTTGGGGATTTGAAACAATGTACATCATCAACAAGATTTTATCTGGAAGCATACCATTAACAATTGTGGATATTTCATTTTCGTCATACTCCCTCCAATATTTGTTAAAACAACAGTTTGAGAAAAAAAGTGAAGTGGAGAAGTATGTGTTTATGCTTTGAAATAAATGAGAAAAGATGAGTGAATACGAAAGGATTGATTCAAAACATACACGCTCATTTCATTAATCAATACCATTAATAAAAAACAATGTCTAACAACAAGTAGCATTTAACAGG
The DNA here is from genome assembly GCA_963859935.3 of Lathyrus sativus. Classification (NCBI taxonomy): domain Eukaryota; kingdom Viridiplantae; phylum Streptophyta; class Magnoliopsida; order Fabales; family Fabaceae; genus Lathyrus; species Lathyrus sativus. The sequence continues at coordinate 618,283,503 of OZ012739.1, read as the reverse complement.
AAAGAAATTACAGATGCAAATAAAAACACTCTTATGATCAACAACTTTGAGGATGCGCCCTTGGGGTGACTCAATGGCTCTAGGGAAACCTTCTTATGACTAATTCACTACTATGTTGATCACTTTCCGACCTAAAGGTTGATATCTTCGTCAAGATCAGAAGGGTAGCCTTCAAGGTTTTCTCTTTTGGCCCCTTCACAAAATGCAACCTTTTTTTTACTTATCTCTCAGCTTGTATTCACTTGTGTGGGTGGTAACATCCCAGGATGCTATTTCAGCAATATTGACCAAGAATAAATACGTTTCATCTGCCATAGGATTAACCTTTTCCTTGTGGTACAAGATCTTGAGTGATTCAAGAAGCTCTTATATTTTCTCTTTGCCAGACCTTTGGATTAAAATACCCACGCTTGAGCTTTCCTTCCTGATAATTTTTTGCAATTTTCTTCTAAAGCTTTTAGATCCTTTGACAGCATCCCCCATGGTTCTAGTGTGATACCTACACTCGACATTTAGGTTGTCTTGTTCAAAGACCAGGCATTTATATTTGATCGGTTTTTGCACTTCAGCTTTGAATGTCTTACAGTCTTTGATGGAATGACCCATTGACCCATTATGATATTCATGTTGTGCATTGGGATCAAATTTAGGTGGGAATTATTTTGGTATCGGCAGGAGAAATTTGGTCACTATTAGTGAATTTTGAATCAAGTATTGTAGAAGTTGGCCACATGGTATAGGAATGAGGCTAGGAGGAATGTATCATCTTTCCAATCTTCCTTGCAGATATCTTTTGTCTTGGTTCCCATAGCTTTGGATAGGAATGGTCAATCTTCCTTGCTGATATGGAATCACGATAGGCGTTAGTATTGTGATCTTTACATTGGGATAAATAAGAGATTATTTCCCTTTGTCATTCTTTGATTTCTTTCCCTTGTTTGGAGATTCCACTCTAGTTTTTCTGTTTGAAGTCACTGAACTGTTTAGGACTAAACCATTAGTTTTCGATATGTAATGAATCACCACATGTCGGGATCCTTTGCTTTAGGCATTGCATGGCCTATTAATCAGGATGCCTACCTTTGAACCGTTCCTTCTAAACAACAACACCTTGTTGGTAATCAGCTCTTTTACCTTGTACTTAAGGGTTTTGTAGTCTTTAGTAGTATGCTCTAGTGATCCCTCACGGAATCCACACCTTGCATTTTGGTCAAATTCAAGTAGACCGAGATACACTATTGACTTGAGCTTTTGGGAAAATACCAACGAATTTTGAATTAGCTGCGGAAACAATTCGTTGTATGATATTGGAAGGGGTTCAAACTAAATAGGCTTTCTTTGGTTTGCACGAGTCCTTGTCTAGGCGTGGTTTTGATTAGGTGCTCGATCCTTTGGCTTTGGTTGAGGAATAAGCACTGGCCTTTGATTCGGGGGCCTTGAAAGAGCTAGTTGGGGATAAAACCCTGGAGGAACTCCATACAACGAGTTGATCGATGCAGGCTATGATGCAGAAGGAAAGACAAGAATAACATTCCTAACTGCAACATTTTTTTTGAATTCTTTCCTCTCTTTCCATAGTTGTTACAGTCTTCAAGATTTCGTCAACCTTTACCTTCATATGGTCCATGTCCTTCTTCATCTTGACCTGATCTTGTGTCAAATGCTTTATCGTCATTTAGTAGTTATCACGAGTGTCAAGACGTCAAATGGTTGTTGAATGGATAAAAGGGTTATAGTGAGTTTTTTTGTTATGGAATGAATGGATGAATGAATTCAAACTTTGCGCAAGAGCTTCATTCGTTTCTTCTCGTGCATATGATGTATGAATGAATGCAATGTGATATAATTTTTGTTTTTTCAGGTGCATGGTCTAATAAGTCCAAGGTACGGATGGAGGATAAATTTGAATGCTTTGTCACATAAGGTTCTCACCGGGAATGAACTAGAGTTTACCAAGGTTCCCAGAGTCATGGATCCACAATAATGTTTGTCGCTTACAAAAAATTACTTGATGAGCGTCAACTCTTCAAGAGAATCTATTTGGGTGAGGTCTTTGTACCGAACCTTACGAGAAAAACATGTCGAGGCCCCGAACTACGTGACCATCGACATCAAGGTTCTAGACAAGGTTCTCAGAGTCACATATTTCCTTGAATGTTTGCCTCTTATATCAAATTACTTGCCAGGCGTCAACTCCTTCAAGGAATCTATTCTAGGTGAGGTATTCGTATCGACCCTTACAAGGAAAACATCTCAGGGACCCGCCCTACACAACCATCATTCCTAGTTTTCCAGAGGTTCAATGTTCTACAAAGGTCCTTAGAGTCATGGATCCTAATGAAAAAATCAAAGCTTATGGCAAATTACTTTTTGGGTGACAACATTCTAAAAAAGAATCTACTCTAAGTGAGGTTCTCGTGTCGGCCCTTACGAGAAAAACATCTCGGAGATCCACGCTACTCAACCTCTTCATATCTAATGTTTTTCCTCTATACTCGGGTAAAGAATCTTTCCCACAATGTTTCAAGCCATTGGAGTATCTATATCAAGAGCTCATGAGATCCAAGTAACTGATACATGATAATAATAAGGCAAGACATAAGATAAAGGTAAGATATAGAAGAAAATGAAATAAGTAAATATAATAATCATCACAACTTGAACTAAGTTAGGCTTGACTCTCTCTTGATTGGAGCATATTCCCCAGCAGAGTTGCCAATTCCACATCTCGAAAAATACAATCCTTTGTGATGGTTGCAGAAAAATGATTCGAACACAATCGCCACCAAACTTTATTTATTCCAAAGAAGGAAAGGGAAAATACCGATAAAACTCTTAACAGTAAAAGAAGATGGTTGTTATAGCCATACTCGGGTTCGGGAGTCGATTACGCAATGGGAAGGTATTAACACCTCTCACGTTCGTTGTACTCAATGAGAACCTCTTAGTTAAATTTGTTATTGAATGTTAGCTAATCTTATTTGTTTTCTTCGAATGATAAGATTGTAAAATGAAAACAAGAGGGGTCGTTAAAATGTTTTTATTAGGGTGTTTGACGTGGTTGCGAGTCACGCTCCTACATATCCTCGGGTACAATGAGGAACTAAAAGCTTCGTAGTTCAAGAGAAGCCTATGGTTTGTTGGTTTTTTTATTGAACAAGTGTTTAGATTGCAATTAACGGCTCAACATTGGCTTTTTTACTCTCGGTGGAGACTTAAGCATAAGCTTGTATTCGCATTAGAATGACCTAAACAATGTTCTTTGGTAAAATGTTATTTGATTGCACCGGGGTGAGTAGTTAGGTTTGATGTATTTAAGTATGTTTTAATCTTGAAAGACGAACATTCATATCTTACAAGAAATTACTACTTGGGTCTAATGTTCGGAACTATGACTAGACCTTTCACCCATGTAGTCTTTTCCTTCCAATTTGTTACGAAAGTGTTAGAATAGTTATAAGTATTTTAAGAGAAAGACAAACACTTGAGCTTGCAAGAAATTACTACTTGGGCTTAGTGTTCAGGACTATGACTGAACCTTTCACCCATATTGTATTTTTCTTTCAATTTATTGGTGAAATTGTGGCGTGCTTATGTTTTTTAGAGAAAGACGAAGTATTTATGGCTTGCAAGCAATTAATAGTTGGGCCTAATACATCGGGACTATGACTGGACATTTCACATAGGAAGCTTTTTTCTTTCATTATTATGAAATGGTCAAACTATGGATTAATCGTTTTTTAATTTTATTATGAAAAGTTCTTGATTTTGGGTCAAGCATTTGATTTGCTTTTGAATGGATTATAAAAAATGGTTTGAAATGTGTCGAAGTCGAAGTGAAAAATGGTTTGGTTTGAAATGATTATGAATGAAATTGAATTAATGGTTTGAAAATGATTACTAAAATGATATTGAAACGGTTTTGAGATGATGATGATGTAAGTCATTCAATTTTTAATTATCAAAATCAATTTATTAAAATTTAATTAAACCAATTAGTTAATTAATCAAAATTAATTATCAAAATTATTTAATTAAATCAAATACTCAAGGTATTAAAATTAATTATCAAAATTAACTAATTTAAACAAATTTTAATTAACTAGTTAATTTAATTAAAACAAAGAAAGAAATAAGTGACAAAGTCGGTTTAAAAATGATTGAAGCGAATTAGCCACAATGTGGTCAAAGCCGGTTTGGACATAATGATAACAGAATCAAAGTGTTGTATGTAAATATCATTACGCAGCGAAAATACCACATCAATGTATCGAAATTTCAGTGGCATAACGACATAAAATTTCTGAATCCGCGGATTAAAATTTCGATTTAACGCAATAGATTATTTACAATATTTACATAATTATAACAACACTGTTCAACACAAACTCAACATAATCGAGTTGCAAATTATGCACCTAATAGAAACGGCTAACAACACAATTTCTAACATTATCAACACCTTCATTACACCCAGAACATTTAAACATAATAACGCCATGAAAACTCACCACACCATAACTACATTTTCATCCAAACATAACTCAACTTAGAGTAAAGTAAATCATGATTTATTGATACTCAAGTAAGTATAATACTATTAAGAGATCAAAGGGATTCTCATTCACTTATCAACAATGAATCTTTGAAATCAAAATAGTGAGTTTATAGACACTAAAAGGAAGAGAAAAAGTGATGGAAGTCTGGTGATATGGTGGAATAGAAGAGGTCGAAGATTAAGGGTGTAAGAGGGAAGTATGGTTATGGTTATCCAGCAATTTAGGATTGGTTTTTGGTGGATTTAAAGGTTGTCGATGGTGGATGGAGAATTGAAGTGGAGGGTTAGGTTTTTATGTGTATGATAGAGACTGAGTGGTAGCTGAGTTAACTTTGAAGGTAGAAGGAGACAGAGGTTTATTTGGTGATTAAAATGGAATACGCTGAGGGAAGTTTGTGTTAGATGAGGTGGTGTGTGGTGGTCCAAATTGATGTTTGGTTGGGTATGAAGGCTTAGAAATAGAGGTTAACACAGTGGGATTGAGAGGATTAATGAGTTAGTCATGAGCTAAGGTGAAGAAGTAGGAGTCCGGATATCGGTGAAGAGGAATGAGGTTTCAAATTTGAGGTTGGAGGGAGAGCGAATAGAAAGGAGAGAAAGAGATGGGTTTTTCGTTGATGCAGAGAGAGAGAGAGAGAGAGAGAGAGAGAGAGAGAGAGAGTGAGAGAGAGAGAGAGAGAATAAGGGTGTCTCCTTTGTTATTGAGTAAGAGTGAGTGGTATTAAAAGATTGGTGAGTGAGAATTATTTAGTGATGTGTCCGCGTGTGAGAGAAGGGCTCCAAAAGAGAAAGGATTTTCATTGGCTCATTTGATCCTCTGCTAGAGAGAGAGAGAGAGTAATTGTTGGTTCAAAAGAATATTGAGTGGTGACGTTGGTGAGGTGCCACATGTTTTGGTCCCACTAGTTCACTATTTTTTTAATTCCAATTCCATTCCTTTAATTGAGAGATGAGAAATGAAAGTTTAGGGGCACGTGACACTTATTTAGTGGAGGCTTTCTAACAATACTTCTTTCTTTTTCTTTTGTTATTTTTTTTAAATTGTAATTTTCTGATTGGTCAAGAGATGATCACATGGATAGCCAATATGAACCATTGATCAATTTGTATTCGAAGGCCAAGATTAAATCAAAGAAACATAATTGCTAACCAATTTTGAAAATGTCAAAGTTGCCCCTTCTAGATGTTTTAAAAAATCTAAATTAATTAAATCACCTAAATTCATAACTTTTTAAATAAACATGATAAAATTAAAATGAAAATATGATTGTTCCTATTAAATTTTTCTAAATATTTTGACAAAATAATAAAAATAAAATGATTGAAAATGAATAAAAATTGGGCGCAAAAGTGTCCGGAAAATCAAACTGAATGCACAAAAATTATCCGCACGAAATAAACGTTTTGGAAACATACAGGTTTTGATCAAATTTTGAAATAAAAAATGACCAGTTAAAAGGCTCAGGCCGATCAAAATGTAACTGAAAAAGTGGTTAAAAAATAAAATGAGTGCGTCGGGTTAAACTACGTGAACCGTAGGTTAATAATATTGAGGTTTGTAAGCTCGTTTTTTAAATTTTTTGCTCGCTAATTTTACATACTGTTGAGAATTGACTCAATCAGTCTGTAAGTATATCCGGAAACTTATCACAGTCGATATTTATTATGCGTGATGAGAGACATGTTATGCTAAGAAGGGGATGCAAAGTAAAGTAAAATCAAATAAATGAAAATTTTAGATTGCCTAGACAAAATTGGGGTATGGCACTAACCATATAATGATGGACTATAAAAATGTTGCTTCACTAGACTATTTACACAAGTAATGAATAAGTGTTCGCTTTATTTTATAATATGTGGTGTCACATGTTCGAATCCATGCCTTCTATTTCTTAGCATGTTTTGTTGATTTTATCATTATGTGTAAAGCTTTTCCAACTTTAGTTCTAAAATCTTTGTCCTCTTCGACTAGTGTTGTTATTAATACAAAACAGGACAATAAAGCTCAAATTTCATCCCTATTATGTTTTAAATAAGTTTACTGTCTTGGTGTCGTACCTCGAAAAAAGCACGATTCTTGGCGAATGGTCACGGAAAACAGAGTCGCCACCAAACTTTATTTATCTCAAAGAGGGAAAGGAAAATATCGAGAAAACCTTTAGGAAAAGAATATAGTCATCGCAACCAAGTTCTAGGTTCGAGAGTCGGTTACGTGAGGGGAAGGTATTAGCATCCCTCACGGACGTTGTACTCAACAAGAACCTCTTAATTTGATTCGTGAGAAAATGTTAGCTAAGATTGTTTGTTTTCTTCTAAGGGAATAAAGCGAAAAGGTAAGGTATAAGGTTTAGATTGCTAAGGGAAAATGGGTTGGTTTTAGATTAGGGTGCTCGCCAAGGATTGGGGTCCTTGTGCCTACATATTCCCTCGTACAATGGGAAAGTCAGAGCATTTGTAGTTTGTGGGACTACGGGGAAAATATAGGAGGTTACTCGTTAGGATATCACAATCCTATGCCTACGTATTCTCATTGAAAAATGAGAAATCAGAGTGTCCGTAGTTTGGACTACGGATGTTGGTTCAATTTTATCGAAAGATACTTAGTCGCATTCAACAGAAAATATTGCTTTACCCAAACAGAGGATGAGAGGGCGTTTGCATCACTTTGAATGGATTTCCATATATCAACATTCATGGGAAACACACCACTTATCTCGACTTAAATAGGTTACAGATGAAGCAATATTTTTCGTCATCTCAAGACACTATATTTCATGTTTAAGAAAAGGTTTGACGGTTCGCACGGCGGCGAAAATTGAATTAATATGTTGAGGTTTTGTTTGGATGACGATCACTTGAAGCTTAAGAAAGGCTCCTCGGGCCCAAATAATCGGGAGAGTGGAAAGTAAATAAAGTGCGATAAATAAAGTGAGATAAATAAATGCGGAAAATAAATAGAAACCTACTCCAAACGGGAGGTTTTAAATCTGGTACAACTTGAAGTAAAAGACTGGAAAGTAAATGGCGGCAGGATTAACTTCTAAAAGTGCTCCAAACCCGATTACAGACTCGATTATACAATGTGATAACTACCCGATGTGAGAAGTTTATCACTTTACAACAGATGAAAATTAATGGCTTGAGTTCTGTAACTAAGCTTGGATGCTTAGAAATGAGGCATAACTTGTCTATTTATAGTCCCGGAAAGTACAAGGAAAGACTAGAATGCCCCCCAACTCCTTTTGGGAGGGAAAACGAAATGCAAGGGTGGCGCCCGCCATACCTTTATGGTTCTCGCAGTACCCTCATGGCGCCCGCCATGTGAACTAGAGGAGGAAGAAGTGGGAGTCGTGGCATCCCCTATGGCGCCCGCCATGGTGAGTGCCATGTGTACAATTTCTAAAAAGCTGGTCTTTCTTGCTCATTTTTCTTCATTTCTTCTCGAAGAGCTCTAGAAATACAAAATCCTAAAAATGAAACAAAACAGAAGCATAACACAAGAAAACAGTAATAAAATCCTAAGGAACACGTGCAATTCGAGTCAATTACATAGTATAATTTAGGTCTATCAAATTCTCCCACACTTAAGCCTTTGTTTGTCCTCAAGCAAAACATTATGACAAAAAAAAGTTGATATCCATAAATGATTTGGGCAAAAAGGGCTTCTAAGTTCGAGCTGGGATGAAGCGATAGGTATTAACTCAATGAACCAAGGATATCGAAATGACACTTCTCCGTAAACACGAACATAGGCATTGTTTTTATATAAACCAATCCATACCACCCCACTATTCCTAGGCCTACTTTTAAATCTCCTTTTGGGCCCTTTTCATTTAGGTGCAGTCACATTAAGCCCGTTATCCCTACATACTCATAGTGAAGTGACCGATTAGTGATTCTGATCTCAAACATGGGACTCTGGTACACAAACTGGTGTAACCCCTTTTATCGACCCAATTGTAGTTGTGGGGGATCGGATTATAACCCGCCCTACTGAGCTCAGCACCAGACACCTCTGAACCAACTAACAATGGGAAGATATTTTATTTTATTTTGTTATATTTTTTTCTCGATATTTTACAACTTTTTGGGTTAAATGACCTTGTGAGGGTTACCTATACCCGAGTTGCAATTATTTTATGGAACACACAGATCATTCACTTATATTCATCGGTCCTTCACTTAGAACATGCTTAGGCCGGAGCTGACTGCTAGGATAAACTACTAAGGACTTACTATGAACATTATTATTGAGGCCATGGTATATGGGGTATTGGGGTCGATTTCTACATTCGCGAAGCCTAAGGTGTTAAAATGATACCGATGTTTCAAAAAAAAGGTTTTTCCAAGTCATCTGTATCCTAACTTGAACTTGCCTCAAAGCCTAAAAATTTTCAGGATAGTACACTTTTTATCAATAAAATTTTTGGTGAGGCTAAGGAATGAGGGAATAAGGGTATACTGCAAATGACTCGTCAAGCACATGTGTATTCTAAAAACAAAAGAAATTTTAAGAGAAATAAACTAAAAATAAACTAGAAAGCGATAAAAAAGAAAAAGAAAATGCGAGAAAAACAAATAAAGTCTCCAACCACACTTAAACCGAACATTGTCCCCATTGTTACAAAATAAGATAGGGACGAGTTACCTGAAGGTCCTAAGGCATGCTACTGGTGTTGTCGCCAGCGTGCGGTGAGTACCTGGGGTGACGAGATCTACTGCGAAGACGATCGTTCTGAGAAGCAGCGAACTCGTCGAATCGGGTGGTCAAAGCAGCCTGTGATTGCATTATACTTTGCATGGATTGGCTCATCTGCTGTTAAGACTCTTGCATAAATCTCATGTTGTCAGTTAACTGCTGTTGTATGGTAGTGAGCAAGTTATCCGTCTTTTCCTCTCTGGCTAACTGATCGCACCACATCTACTCAGAAATGTAGAAACCGAGAGCGGTACCTGCAGAATGGTGAGAAGAACACGCTGCAGTGTGTGCGGGTGATACATGGTGGGGTGACATAGGATGATCGGGAGAATGTTCTCTCTGGTCATACTCGTCATAGGTGGCATCGATGTTACCAATAGGAATATTATGAGGTAATGAACCCGTAACAGGTGAAGCATCTAAATCATAGGTCCAGTTTCTCGCGATACGCACATTAGTACGTCTAGTGCAAGGCAAAACAATAGATGGGATAGCTTTCCCATGGATCATGAGCTCAAAGCCCCCTTCCTTCCTTACCTTGCATAATTTCATGTCTCTTAAGAATTTTAAATTAATTGTGCGAGGCAGAAGATGTGCTAAGGTGGCTATCTCGGCATCGAGGTTCAGAGCCTTTGCGATAGACGTAATTAATCCTCTGAAGGCAATGGTTCCTGTGCCCTTGATTGCAGCAGTCATATGAGAAATCATAAAAGGAACCACATTAAATTTTCTGTTTGTCAGGCACCCTTGCAAAAATAGAAGTTCTTTTGCATTCACCTTATTTGGATTCTCCCGGCCAAAAATAGTATAGGCCAACATGTAACGAAAAATACGGATGGCCGAGTTATGGATCCGGGAGGCAAGAATTCCTTCAAAAGATGTAATCGTAAAATTTGACAATTTGTGCCAGAAGGAAAATGCCTCAACTGACCAATCAGAATCCAAGGGTGCTTCACAAACAGCATCCTGACCAAAAGGAAATCTTAACCTCTCTGCTAGTTCGTCGGTACTTAATTCGTATTCAACATTAAACATTCTAAATTGTACTGTGTCGACGGTACTAGCAGTGTCAGGCTTAACTATATAAATCAAGGAACTCAAGAATTCCCGGGTCAGCCTTTCGAAAGTAGGATCGTGCCTAGCGAAAATGTCATGCAATCCTAAAATGTCTAACATATAAAAAACACTATGGTAAATGCCAAGAGTATACAGACAATTTTCGTCCACGTACTGGGTCGAAGCAATTTCCGAGGTCTGCAATTTGTCGAGAATTTTCTTCTGCCTTTCTCCGAGCTTTCCTTGACGAAGAATGTAGTCATCGTACTCCATTAATGTACCTTTGAGGTAGAAAATGAGAGAAATGGATATTTTTTGGGAAATTGGTGAAAATGGATTTTTGATGGATTTTGATGTAGAGAAATGGAAATGGGATTTGGGATGGTTAAAGGGATGGTGAGTGGATGGTAAAGTTTGGAACATTTTGGGGTTTGAAGGGAATTTTGGAATGGGTAAAAATGGAGGTTTGAAGGTTTGAAGGTGTGAAAATGGAGGTTATGGAGGTTCTGCCCTGCATATAGTCCCGACCCCATGGCGGACGCCATGGACTATATGGCGGGCACCGTCCTCATGGAAAGTTTATGGGCCGAATTTTCTTTTCATGCTTGGGTTTTTTTACTCCTCCTTGTTTTTGGGTGTGTAGGTAGCAAGAATCACCTGTACTAGTACACTTATATTCCTTGTATATATATATATATATATATATATATATATATATATATATATATATATATATATATATATATATATATATATATATATATATATATATATATATATATATATATATATATATATATATATATATATATATATATATATATATATATATATATATATATATATATATATATATATATATATATATATATATATATATATATATATATATATATATATATATATCATATATATATATATATCTATATTCTTATTTTGACATCAAAATTGTAAAGAACAAAAATAAGTAAATAAAATAACACAATGTAAATAAGGAAATAATGAACATCACACACACACACACACACACACACACACACACACACACACACACACACACACACACACACAGACATATATAGTGCATAATCAATGTTATGGATAAAAAAGGAAATGTAAGCATATGAAATATGTATAAGTCTGTAAAGAAAGCGGAAATAAATTAAGCTATAACAAAAGTAACGAAATTAGTGTCATCACGGAGTTGGGTGCTCTTCGGTCTGGTCAGGATGTCGGAGTGCGTGTAACTCTCGGCGCAAGTCTGAGATCTCCTGATATAAGTTGTCGGCTTGCGTCGCATGAGTCATGTCGGATACCTGTACCTGCAAAGTGAGGTCAGCAATTGTCTGTTGGAGCCTGGCTATCTCCATACGCAGCTTTACTACCTGAGTGTATAAGTCAGCCCTCCGTAGTGAATGATTGTTGGACAATACTGTAGTCCTCGGAGAGGGTGGTGAAGGATGGTACTATGCTGAAGGTGGTGAGTACGGCTTATGAACTGTCTCTCCATAACCTTCCAAGGCGTAACTCCAGTTAGAAGGATCATGGACACTGGTCATAGCAGGATCAGGCAAAGTAAAGTAGTGGATGGTCTGGTAGTCGATTAGGAGTCTAAAATAGTTAGGTTGAAAGGATGCTTTCCTCATCAACCCTTTGTCTAAGCAGAAGTCAATGTCCAGTAAGGTGACCCTCAATATGGAGTCAGATGAAGCAGCTGGCTGGTAAGACCCAAAGCTATGGAAATCTGAGTAACGGTACCTCCTACATGGATAATCCCTTCAGAGAATCTAGCTGTGAGCTCAAGAATATTCAGCAGAAAGTTTACACAAGCCACCGGATGTGACTGGTTTGCGCAAAACATGAAGAAGATCTCCTCCTCACTAACATGAATATTAGAGTTAGCCTTTCCGAGAAAAGTGTGGGCCAGGACCATCTGAAAGTACCTTAGAGCTGGGTTGTGGATGACTGGAGATAGCTGAGTGGATGGATTGAGGCTTCCTCCAACTGTAATGTCACTCCTGAACTTGTCAATGTCTCGACTCATAAAATATCCCATCGGCAAATCAGGTATAGCATCTGGTGTGGTCTGGAAACCGAGCAAATCGCCAAATCCCTTAATGGTAAAGGCATACTCCATCCCAATTAGTTTGAATGTGGTGATACCGTCCTAACCAACGTATGGCTCATGGCAAAACGAACTAAGGAATTCCAGAGTAAGGTGTCTTTAGGTCAGGTGCAACTCATCAGCATATGCATCTCACTGGAGCTGATGGCATAGAAACCTTATGATGGGCTGAATGCCCAAGGCGTCCATGCAAGCCTGATCTGGGTATCGGGTAGGGGCCATGGGACACTGCTGAAGGACTAAGTATCGTTGTCTCTGCGCGTCGCCTCTAAAGGTGACGTGCATGTCGTCGAGAGGCTGCATCCTGCAAATAAAATTTTAGAGAACAGGACCTAAAAGCATATGCATTATAAAAGGTTAGTTGACACATAACAAAAATGATTAAAAAAAAAAGATAAGTAAAGAAAAATAAAGAAAACTGTGGGTTGCCTCCCAGGCAACGCTTGTTTAACGTCGTTAGCTTGACGAGTAAAACATATATATGGTTGAAGTAGGAAGTGGTGGATCAATCAAAGTGTGGCTGGAGTAATCATCGGGAATGTCACCTCCTTCATAGTATTTCAATCTCTTCCCGTTTACAAAGAATGGGCTACATGACTAGTTCTGGATCTCAACTGCTCCGGATTTTAAGACTTTCAAAACTGTAAAAGGACATGTCCACCTTGAACGAAGCTTGCTTGGAAAGAGTCGCAACCTGGAATTAAAGAGGAGAATAGGGTCTCCTATATGAAAATATTTCTTTATAATCCTTTTGTCATGCCAGGCCTTGGTTCTTTCTTTATATATTATGGCGTTTTCGTAGGCGGATTGACGAAGTTCTTCTAGTTTATGAATGTCGAGGATGCGTTTTTCTCTCGCATTCAAATAATCGAAGTTTAGGGTCTTAATGGCCTAATAGGCCTTGTGCTCTAACTCAAAGAGTAGATGACAGGACTTTCCATAGACTAATTGGTAAGGAGTTGTTCCAATAGGGGTTTTGAAGGCGGTTTTGTAGGCCCATAGTGCATCTTGTAGCTTCTGAGACCAATCTTTTCTCGATATAGAAACCGTTTTCTCTAAGATCTGTTTAATCTCTCTATTAGATACCTCTACCAGGCCACTAGTCTTCGGATGGTAAGGTGTCGCTATCCTATGCTTAACTTCATATTTGCTTAAAAGCTTGTCAAAAATTCTTGATATGAAATGTGATCCACCATCGCTGATAACAAGACGGGGTGTTCCGAATCTAGGGAATATGTAATTCTTAAATAGCTTTATCACTACACGTGAATCGTTGGTGGGTGAGGCTATAGCTTCAATCCACTTAGACACGTAGTCAACTGCTACTATTTATTTTATTTATTTTTGTTTATTCATTTTATTAAATATTTTGAACCATTAATATTTAATTATAAGTTATTTTATATATTTGTTTTGTTATATGATTCATCACAATTTAAACGATGTTATTGGCATATAGTTTAATTTAGGTTGGAAAGTTATAAGTCGAATCAATTGTACTCAATTTGTTAACTTTATGTGACAAATAAATACTTTTTAATCACTAAATATTAGAAATTTTATTACCAACAAAAATACGCATGAATTTTTCAAATTTTAATATCATATGACTTATATAAGATCATAAGGATAAAAATATAAATTATTAATAAAATCACCCCTCCCCTTCTGAACCAAACACATTTTTAATTAAAATTCCTCCCTTCCCCTCTCCTCCTCTCTTTTGAACCAAATACTTATCTGATTAAAAAAATCTTTCACCTCCCCTCCCCTCCCCTTCCCTTATGGGTCTGTTTGGTTCAAATGAGGGGGAGGGGAGGGGAGGGGAGGTGAAGGAATTTTTTAATCAAATAAGTGTTTGGTTCAAAAGAGAGAAGGGGAGGGGAGGGATTTTAATTAAAAATGTGTTTGGTTCAGAAGGGGAGGGGAGGAGTTTTATTAATAATTTATATTTTTATCCTTATGATCTTATATAAGTCATATGATATTAAAATGTGAAAAATTCGTGCGTATTTTTGTTGGTAATAAAATTTCTAATATTGAGTGATTAAAAAAGTATTTATTTGTCACATAAAGTTAAAAAATTGAGTACAAACGATTCGACTTATAACTTTCCAACATAAATTAAACTATATGCCAATAACATCGTTTAAATTGTGATGAATCATATAACAAAACAAATATATAAAATAACTTATTACTAAATATTAATGATTCAAAATATTTAATAAAATGAATAAACAAAAATAAATAAAATGATTTGGTTTACAATTTGATATAAAAGAAAATATGATAGAGTACATAACAAAATTAAAAGAAAAAAACGAATATAACGAAACATAATTTTTTTTATAAAAAAAAAGACAATGATTATGATTTATATTAATTATAAAAATTATAAAATAATTTGAAGGTGGAGAACAATTATAATAAGTTGATGAAAACAATCGAGAAAAAACAGTAACACAAAAGATAACAAATAGTTGTGAAATACTAAAATTAAACTGAGGATATTTTAGTAAATATAATAATTTTTAAATATCAAAACTCATATTCTCTCCCCTCCCCTCCAAATCCCCCCAATTCGGAGGGAACCAAAAAGTGTGTTTTGGAGGGATTTTGCTCTTCTCCCCTCCTAAAATTTGAACCAAACATATTTAATTAAAAATTTCCCCTCTCCTCCATCTACCCCGAACCAAACACACCTTAGGGTCTGTTTGGTTCAATCGAGGGGAGGGGAGGGGAGCGATTTTTATCAAAGGGAGGGAAGGGGAGGGGAAGGGAGGGATTTTAATTACATATATGTTTAGTTCAAAATATAAAAATGCAACGATTATAATATATAATTGGCTAAATTATAATTTTGGTCTCCCTAATATTATAAATAAAAACATTACGATAACTAAAATTAACATTAAAATATGAAAAATGAAATAAAAAATTTAAACAAATATAATGATAGTAAGATGAAGATATAAAAATACAAAAAATATAAAAAAGAAAGATTAAATTTATTCAAAATAAATTTTTTAACATTGTTATAAGTTAAATTTATATTTAAATAATAAGGGTAAATGTGTAAACATAATTATAATTAAAATCAAGCACCTCCCCTCCCCTCCAAATCCCTCCAAATCGAGGGGAAACAAAAAGTGGTTCAGGAGGGATTTTGGTCCCCTCCATCTACCTCCCCTCCCTCTCTTAAAATTTGAACCAAACACATAAATTATTAAATATTCCCTCCCCTCTCCTCCCCTCCCCTCCCTTTACCCCCAACCAAACAATTAAAATCACTCTCCTCCCATCCCCCTCATTTGAACCAAACAGACCCTAAGACAATCAGGATAAAAAAGCAAACAAAATAATTGTCTCTTCTCACTTTCATGTTACAGTAAACCTCATAATACCATCATTCCAAACCAACTCATCTTATTGTTCCTTCACCATCCATCATCCATAATCAAACGGATAATCTATCAACCACCATCTATTATTCATTCATTCATATCACCAACCACAAGAATCAAACAAATCACCCATCTCCATAAACATCAAACTCATATCATCCCCATACATACAAATTATAAACTAAAACCAAAACTCAAAATAAATAAATAAACAACAACACAAACCAAATCAAACCTTTGTCACAAACATCACACAAATAAATAATACAAATATTTAATGAAAAAAAAGAAGTGTTCGGTTGGAACTAAGCAAATAAATCGCAACCACAATTCCAATTTGAGAAGTCGCCCTGTGCAACAGCCGACGATGAACTCTATGACACAAATTCGGTCGAATTCTCAATCCATTGCCACTGCTACTGCCCCTACTCCATGCGAACACCGACGATGCACCCTCTTCCTATGACTTCCACGCAATGTCTCTCTCCTTTGTCTTATGTCGTTAACACCACTTTCGTTGCATTCTTTTTTCTCTGTACATCGATAGCCTTTCTTTTCCTTTGTTAATTCATGTAGAATTTGTATGTTTGCTTGTAAATTTGGGAGAGTGGTTTAAATTTAATTTGAGTTTACAAGAGATAAATTTTGTTTGATTTGTTGTGAGTGTGAGAGAAAAGGGGAGAGAGGAAGAGGAAATTGGATTTGAGAAAGAGAGAGAGAGAGAGTGTGTGTGTATGTGTGTGTGGTGACTGAGAGAGAAAGAGAATTAGGTTCTTTTTTTGTTTTTCTTGCTTTTGTTTTTTTCGTTTTATAATTATTTTGTTTTCTTATTTTCTTTTAATAAATAGTGGTCACTTGTCATACATCTATTGGTCCTTTTTAAAAGTTTAGAAATAAATTAAAAAGAGTCAGAGGTAGAAGGGGGCGGGACTCCCTCATGTTCCTACTTTTTTATCCATTTTTTAGTTATTTATTCTCCTTTTATTACTACTTAATTAAGATTCAATCATAATTTATTTTGGTTTGGACCCTGAATGTCTTTTAATTTACACCTACCCATTACTTTGTGCACCCCTTCTGGGTTTAATTTATTTATTTTATTTTATTTTTGTTGTTTATTTTGTTTAGTTTACTTTTAAATTAGAATATAACTATAAATGTTAAAACACCAAATATAAAATTAAAGTTTACAAAATACAAAAAAGGTAAATTCCTCTTAACATACCTCTAATTAAATAAGGAGGAATGGGTGAATGCACATTCACATGTTTGTCGAATAGCCGATGGCTTTGCGTGCGCTTTGTCTGAATGATCATTTCTCTTTAGCAAACGATTTTCACAATGAACTTAGGATTCAAATATGAATGGATGAATGTATGCTCATTTGTTTCTCGAACAATCGAAGGCTTAGTACAGCCTTTGCCCGAATCAGTTATTCATCCTCTACATCTAAAAATAACCTCAATTCATCAAATTAACCTTTTTCCCCTCATGCAATTAAAACTAACTTTTCAGGATTTATCCTACCCTTACCTTGGTCTCGTTATAACTTGAATAAAGCCCTTTTTGATATTTGTGTGCATGTATTTTGAATGTGGATGTTAGAGTACTTTCAAGCCTATGATAGTGTTAGTTTTTATGATGTGCTTTGAGTGTAAACAGTTAACCTAAACACTTGAGAATTGAGAGAATTTTATATCCTGTGAGGATCTTGCCACTTCTGATGTATTCTTTGGTAAATTGTCCTCTTATTTGCTTTGATTGTCACAAGAAGTTACTCACTAACACCATATTACTTGAAGCATATAATTGGATACAACAGTATTGACCTCAACATCTTCATTGACATGATCATCATCACTCATTAAGTTATTCTCAAGGATCACATAATGATTCTCCTTATGAATTTGAGACTCTTTAGACATGTTAGACGGGACGTCTGACACATCTTTATCAACATCATGATTTCCCATATTGGTTTTCTAGGTCTCCTCAATAAAATACTTTTGTATGAGATGATAACTTTTTATAGGCTCGTACATCAGTGGGACATCAAACACATTTCAACTAATAACTAGATCATACTTTTTGAATTATGGAATATTATGGACAACAATGTCTGAAACATACATCTTATAACTAAAATTCAAAAGACTAAGAGGATCACCAATATCAGCTTCACCAAACACCATATCATGTTTTTTAATAGTGAAAATTCCAGAAATATGAAGAGGAGCCCCAATAGGAAGAATCATGCCATAATTACTAATACTATTTAACTTCTTCTTCTGAACCACTGTTAGTTGTTTAAAGTTGGAAGGACCTCAAAACTGACCATCAACAATCCCTTCAATGACAACTCCTTGCATGAGTTTCATAAACTCCATAAGTGGTAATTTAGAAGCATGAGTAAGATGTTGAAACATCCTGTATGACATCTTAGTTTGCTTATCAACTTGACAAACTTCATAAATATTCCCTTCTTCAATATTGATATCACTACACATATGACAACTTTCTCTACAACAACCCTAAGCTTTTTGTACCATACCTTAGTTTCAATTTCTAACGTGTCTCCCATGATGTCTGAAACATGATCTTCAACATTTTGCTCTACAGTGGCAGCAACCATCTTCATCTTTACAAATTTCTTTCTCTTATGCCTATCACAACATATTGTAGCTACGTGAAAAATAACATAGAGTCGCCATCCAACTTTATTTATTCCAACGGGGAAAGAAAAACATCGAGAAAACCTCAGAAAAGAATGAATATGGTCTTGCAACCAAATTCGAGTTCGAGAGTCGATTACGCGAGAGAAAGGTGTCAGCACCCCTCGCAACGGGATCCACTCCTGTTGTTCTAATCAAAGGGTGTGTATATCTAAAGACTTACTTGCTAAGGGAATGCGGGAATTAATTATTAGAGTAAAAGAAAAGGTTTTTATTATTGAGTTCGTTTGAGTTTTTGCAACCCGGTGCCTACGTATCATAGGGGGAATCAGAACTTTGTAGTTCTTGTTGAAAAAGTTGATTCGTTGTGTTTTTTATGAATGATGCTAAGCTCACATTCTAGTCGTTAGAGGCACTGTCTGTTTGCGGTAGAATGGAAGTAACATGCCCTTTTTGAAACGGTTTTAAAGGGAAAAGTCTGAAGGCAAAAAGGTTTGAATTTGTGAAGTGTTTTGTTAAGATTTTAAAAAAGTGGTTTGAGATATGTATCACACTAAAGTCTATGACCATGTGAGTGAATACGGTGTACAAATGAGTCAGGCATCTCACGTACAACATACTCTAAGAAGAGGTAAGGAAAATTCCCGCTTATCTTTTCTCATGTACTTAAGGTTCATGATGCATAATGCATATCGTATTTGTTAAGTATTTTTGTATTTTTTTTATTAAAAAAAAATATCTTTTTGTTTTAAAAATAAATTACAATGAAAAAGAAAATGAAAAAAAAACAAATAAATAAACATTAAAAAGAAAAAAGAAAACAAATAGTGAAAATGGCCTATAACAGCGCTTATCAGCATAACAGGTATATATGGTGCACACAGGACAAAAACTTTTAACAACACTTCTCGACAGAAGCGCTGTTAATGTGATGACAGAAACTTAAAAAAATAAATAACATAATTTTGACAGCAGAATTTTCCATTTAATAGACATAAACACAAGCAACAATGATTTGTCGGTTACGGACAATGAACATACGAATAACCATGCTAGCAAACCATCGATTATGACATAAATACAAGTAGCGCAATAGCATGTTATCGACCATGTCGACGATACAAATAGAAGCGTCATTCACAACTAATCGAAACAGATTCGATATTCACATATGATCACAACAGTCCCTAATATCCGCATGTAATTGAAACAATCCCTAATATTCATATGTAACCGAAGCGACAATACACTACCTGTATGAAAATGTAACCGAAAGAGCTCAGGCATACCACGACAGAACATACGTGAAAACTTAATGATGCATGATGTAGACACTCGCATAATACACGCAATATAATCAAATATAATCAATAGTCATATCGAAACAAAAACCAAATCATAAACAGGAACTAGGGACATTATATACATACGTATGAAGGACTCGAAATCGTTACCAATATGCAAACTTCTTTTGCCGAAAAGCTGTTGTTGCTTAGACTTGTTGTTGTTTCACTGTTGCAAACTTCTCGTTCGGTTTCCGTCTCAATTCCTCTTACTTTTTTCCGCCCCTTGTGAATGAGGTTGGTTCGCATTTTATAAGCTTGAGTGAATCAATGCTACGATTCTTGAAATTAAATGTGCGGAATTTGTTGTCGATTTTGGTTTTAGGAAGAATGTGATGGTTGTGGTTTCTTGAATTTCTTGCACTTATTTTGTGTAATTATGTTTGATTAATGTCCATGATTCTTTCCCTGTTTTTGTGATTTGCCTGGTTGATGCTGAAGATTTGATTCAAAACAAGCTACTTTTAATTTTGGAAATGAGTCGATAAATACAAAATTTTGCGACAATAGACTCGCAACTTCAAAAATTTTCTCTCGTTCTGCTAAGCTTGTGGAAAGACTTGAAACCAAAGCATTCACCATCACTGAAGCAATTGGGGCTCCCTTCATAAATGTGTGGGGTCCAGCCATTGACACATGGCCACCATACATTTGACAAAATAGAAGGTTGTATGTGATGACAAATAGCAAGGTATATGATGTACACATCGTGTAGTGTATGAGTAACACACGTTGTGGTGCATGCATTAACACATGGTGTGGTGCATGTATTGCAAGGGATACTTGGTGTTTTGCATGAAAGGCAAATGACAAGTGTCTTCATGCATGTAAGGCAACTTTGGCTTGCCTCTCTTATAAATAGGATCATAAGCAAGCATTCACAACACACCACAAGAGAAGAACAACAAGTAGCAAGAGAGAAAGAGAGCATTGCTCAAGAGAGAAAATCCTCATAGAGAGTTTCTTGTGAGAGAAATAGTGAGCCAATTTGTGAGAGTGTTTCTTATAAATTGAGAGATACATTGTAGTGAGATCCACCTAAGGGTAAAGTTGTTGTATTCCCATTATCATTATAGTGGAAGTTTTAAGAGGCCCAAGGGTCCCGTGGTTTTTTCCCTTTCTCACATTGAGAAGGTTCCATCATTGGTTTTTCCACGCTAAAATTCTCTTTGTGTCATTATGCGTTTATTTCACGTTTCCGCTAAGTGCCTATTTTGACACAAAGAGAATTTTAGCGTGGAAAAACCTTCTCAATGTGAGAAAGGGAAAAAACCACGGGACCCTTGGGCCTCTTAAAACTCCTACCGCATAAGCAATGTCTGGTCTTGTGCAAACCATTGCATACATAAGGCTACCCACAACTGAAGAATAGGGCACCTTGCTCATTTCTTCTTTTTCTTGGTCATTCTCTGGACATTGTGTCTTACTAAGTTTCAAATGTCTAGGTAGTGGAACATGCACATGTTTTGCATTATGCATGTTGAACCTTTCAAGAACTTTCTTGATATAGTCTTCTTGTGACATCCATAACGTTCTTTTAGAACGATCTCTAACGATCTTCATTCTAAGAATTTTCTTCACTGCACCCAGATCCTTCATAGCAAAAGATTTGCTCAATGCTTTCTTGAGAGCAGTTATCTTTGCCTTATCTTTTCCAACAATAAGCATATCATCAACATACAACAAAAGCATGATGGATTCTCCATTTTCATAGTTCTTCACAAACACACAATGATTTGCTGACGTCTTTGTGAAGTTGTGTTGGGTCATGAAGAGATCGAACTTCTTGTACCATTGTCTTGGAGCCTGCTTTAAGCCATATAGACTTTTGTTCAAGCGACACACAAGGTGCTCTTTGCCTAGTTCAATAAAACCTTCAGGTTGCTCCATGTAGATTTCTTCCTCTAGGTCTCCGTGCAAGAATGTTGTTTTAACATCAAGTTGTTCTATCTCTAAGTCTAGTTTTGCAGCTAGACCAAGGATTGCTCTAATGGATGTCATTTTTACCACCGGTGAGAATATCTCTTCAAATTCTATGCCTTTCTTCTGATGGCAACCCTTCACGACAATTCGTGCTTTGTATCTGAGATTTGGGTTGTTCTCTTCAGACTTGAGTTTGAACACCCACTTGTTTTTCAACACCCTTCTTCCCTTTGGTAATTTTACCAAGTCATATGTCTGGTTCTTTCAGCGACTGTAATTCTTCTTGCATGGCTTGCATGCATTTCTTCTTGTCATCAGTCTCAATGGCTTCCATGAAGCTTTGAGGTTCTCCTTCATCAGTGAAATTCACATATTCACCTAAGAAGTACCTTTTTGATGGTTGTCTGGATCTTGTTGATCTTCTCAATTGAGGTTCTTGATTCATCTCATCAATATCATCATCTACCATATGCTCTTCATGCATTGCTTGATCTTGTTCTATCTGATCAGGATGATTCATCTGATCGGGTTGTGTTGGCTGATCATGATCATAATTCATTTGAGGAATATTTCCCCCTGAGTTGTGTACCACAATGGTCTTTGGCTTCTTAGATTGAATGTTGTGGATTGTCTGATCTTCATAGAATACCACATCTCTGCTTCGAACAAGCTTCTTAGTAGCATGATCCCATAATCTAAAGCCAAGTTCATCTCTTGGTGAACCAAGGTATATGCACTCCTTCGTCTTAGCATCTAGCTTTGCTCTTTCATCTTTTGGAACATGAACAAATGCCCTGCATCCAAAGACTCTTAAATGACCATAGAAGGCTTTCTTTCCATACCATACTTCATCTGGTATCTCTTTATTTAATAGTTTTGAAGGAGACAAATTAATCAAATCAACTGCAGTTCTCACTAATTCACCCCAAAATGATTTGGGAAGTTTTGCATGAGAAAGCATACTTATGACTTTCTCTGCAACCGTTCTATTCATCCTTTCAGCTACTTCATTCATTTGAGGAGTCTTAGGAGTTACCTTCTCATGTCTTATTCCATGAGATCTACAATAGGTTGCAAATGGGCCTATATACTCTCCACCATTATCTGTCCTTAAACATTTCAGTTTTCTTCCGGATGCCCGTTCTACAGAGGCATGGAATTCTTTGAAAACTTGAAGACCTTTCTCTTTCGTATTCAATGGATACACCCACACTTATCTAGAGTGATCGTCAATGAAGGTAACAAAGTATTGTGAACCACCAAGGGACCTTTCAGATGTACTGCTGACAACTACTCATATTGGAAGCCAATGATGGAACCTTCTCAATGTGAGATAAGGGAAAAACCACGGGACCCTTAGGCCTCTTAAAACTTTCACTATAATTATAATGGGAATAGAACAACTTCACCCTTAGGTGGATCTCACTACAATGTATCTCTCAATTTATAAGAAACACTCTCACAAATTGGCTCACTATTTCTCTCACAAGAAACTCTCTATGAGGATTTTCTCTCTTGAGCAATGCTCTCTTTCTCTCTTTCTACTTGTTGTTCTTCTCTTGTGGTGTGTTGTGAATGCTTGCTTATGATCCTATTTATAGGAGAGGCAAGCCAAAGTTGCCTTACATGTATGAAGACACTTGTCATTTGTCTTTCATGCAAAACACCAAGTGTCCCTTGCAATACATGCACCACACCATGTGTTAATGCATGCACCACAACATGTGTTACTCATACACTACACCATGTGTACATCATACACCTCGCTATTTGTCATCACATGCAACCTTCCTTTTTTTCAAATGTATGATGGCCATGTGGCAATGGCTGGACCCCACATAAATGAAGACCATCCAGGTACTGGAGTTGGCATTCATTGAGGTATTCCATTGATATATCCAGTCACATAACCTGTTGGAGAATTTTTCAAAATATTAAATTCATAAATAATAATAGATAAATTAACAAAATAAATGGCCAAAAGTTGCAACTGTCTAGAATAGAACCAGAGACCCTATAATGATTAGGTGCATGGTCAAAAGGTGCAACCACAAGATTAATACAAAATTTTCATGAAAAAGTTTGTTGTTATTGATATACAATGAATCGCGAATGGTCATGTTAGAATCAAATGAAACATTGTTTCTCCACACCAATCAGTACAAGTTTTCTTATAAATAGAGATACTTGTTAGACATAAAAAATACTTGTTTCAAGTGCCAAAAAAGATATCTAAGTCATTCTTTTATTTTTTTTTAGTGTACAAAAATAAATAATAGAACTTTATTCTGTAAAACATCATTGATCGATATGCTTAATGTGAATATGCGATTCATGTTAAGGTTTCCAAAGTATCCTGAAGGGGATTCGCCGGTTAACCCATTTGCATCCAATTTATCTAAATTTGTGGGGCGAATCGAACCTAAAGCTTAATGTAAACACCCGATTTGGAATTTATTTTGTGCAATTTTCATCGTACCGTTTTCATCTTCTAATTTTTCATGTTTTATAGCAGATCTCCAACACAAGATCTAACCATCTTTAGGTTTGATTTTTAATTTTCAATTTTGATCCATACTTTATTTATAATTAATATTAAAGTATGCAATTTTAAAGAAGATGGTAACAACTTTCAATGTCGGTGAAAGGTACACAGTTAATTCATGTAATTTTTAAAATTATAGAATTTTGATTTATGAATTATTTTGTTTGTGGTTAATTTGTGACCATAACGGAGAAATGAACGTCCGTACTTTCTTATTCATCAATATGGTAAAAGGTACATAATCATATTAAATAAATATGTCATTTATATAATATTTTAAATTCATGTAAAATATGTTAAAATTAATATTTATTTATGTTAAATTTAACATGTGGAATAAATTTATATATGCATGATTTATAAATTATTCAAGTATGTGAATTTGAATAATTAAGAATATGTTTGGTTTATCATGTATACTTAAATATAAAATACATGTTAAATACTATTTTTGGTGCAAGTAATTTGTTTTAATTAATAATGCATTAATTTTGGATTAAATGATTTGGTAGAAAAAAATCAGGAATTTAAATGTATGGTGCATGTGTTGGTAACATGAAATGATGTAAATAAATTGTTAGAAATATCAAGAACATGTTTAAATTGCATTTTAGTTTGTTCAAGAATTTATTAAATTTAAACTAATTTATCTCATATTATATGTGTATCATAATATGAGAGGATTATTTCTTGTTCATCTTGATATTAAAATTAATTTTGGTATATTTTAGATTATTGTAATTTGACAAATATTTATGGAAAAAAGTTATAGAAAATATTAATGATGTGAATTCATGGTTTACTTTGTATTTTAATTTTTATTTGGATATACCATAGAACATTGTTAAATATGAAACATGAATTTATCACATAAAATTTGTTATCCATATTAGTTATGCAAGAAAATTGTTTATTTTAAAAGAATAGAAATGAATTCTATGGTTTGTATTTATATGGAGTTTATCAATTACATGTTTGAATTCACTTCATGAAATAAAAGTTAGTCATGACAAATTTGTTTGATCGTGGTTGTCGATTGCTATAAATGTTTAATGCATTAAATATATTTCGGATATATTTAAGTGGAAGTAAAACTTCAAATTAAAAAGGTTAGAAAATCAAGAATAACATAAAACTTGTGTATATGATAAAATAAATGACAAAAGCGTCATGATGATAGTTTATCGAAACTATCAAGAATAAAAAACATATGTTGTATATGGAAATTGTACTAATATGACAAAAGTGTTAGAATTTGATGATAAATGGGAAATACTATCAAGAGTACATAAAGTAATCATATGCATGATTAGTTGAAAAATTGAATATTCGAAATTTATTAAAGTTTAGAAAAATCTTGCAATTCTTTAACGAAATGATGGACAAAGATAGGATGTCTTTGGATATAATTGAATACAATGAAGGCGTCATTAGGGATGTGGAACAAGTTCGTATCTAATTAATCATCAATAGTGGAAACTCGACTCACACTTGATTATTGTTAAGTCTTGAGTTCAATGACGAAAGTACATTATTAGAGTGATTGAAGTACTTAATGATAGATACATCCCAAGGGGTAAAAGTACTTGGACCATAAGAATAAGTGTGATAGGATGAGATTTTTCTCTTAATAGACATATAGTATATATTTGTTGAAATGCATAATTATGGGTGCATTTCTAATATAGTCTACCTATATGAGAATGAAGTGGTACCGCTTCATAGAGTTCAAGAGCTTGACTGTTAAATTCTCATGAAAAGGATATGAGACACAAGGCCTTATTAAATGTTTCATATTAATAATTCGATCAATAGTACCGAGATTTTATGTGTGAGTTATGCACGCTTGTTCTAATGAATAATTGGTTCAAAACTTGTCTACCAATCTTTTCGGGGATGACTGAAAACTTAACTTACTAAGTATTGGTTCAAATTGTAAGATACCTTTATTTGAAACCATGAAATTTCTTGAATAATGGATTTAGATATATTTTGAAAATGGTTGGGGATTGTTGGAGAAATTTCCAAAATATTAAATTAATAAATAATAATGATTAAATTAACAAAATAAATGGTCAAAAGTTGCAATTGTCTAGAATAGAACCAGAGACCCTATAATGATTGGGTGCATGGTCAAAAAGTACAACCACCAGATTAACACAACTTTTCATGAAAATTTTTGTTGTTATTGATATACAATGGTTCGCAAATGATCATGTCGGAATCAAATGAAACATTGTTTCTCCATACCAATTGATACAAGTTTTCTTATAAATAGAGATAATTGTCAGACATAAAAATACTTGTTTCAAGTGCCAAAATTTATATCTAAGTCATTCTTTTATTTTTCTAGTTCACAAGAATAAATAATGGAACTTTATTCTGTAAAATATCATTGATCGATATGCTTAATGTGAATATGTGATTCATGTTAAGGTTTCCAAAGTATCCTGAAGGGGATTCGCCGGTTAACCCATTTACATCCAGTTTATCTAAATTGGTGGGGAGAATCGAACCTAAAATAGTGTAAACACACGCTTTGGAATTTATTTTGTGCAACTTTCATCGTGCTGTTTTCATCTTCTTCTTTTTCATGTTTTTCAGCAGACTTCCAACACAAGATCTAACATAATCTAGCCATTCGTACGCAGAAATGTCGAGTAGATTTCGAGCAATGCAATCCTCAATTATCAGATGACACATGTTTCTAGAACAGTCAACTAATATCTCCGCCATCGTGAGAGTCGAAATATGAACTTCCTATAGTGACACCAGAAATAAAGAGCATAGCTTTTGCAGCAGCCTAATTTGCGGCCGCAGTAACAGATTGAGGTGG
The DNA here is from genome assembly GCA_963859935.3 of Lathyrus sativus. Taxonomy (NCBI): domain Eukaryota; kingdom Viridiplantae; phylum Streptophyta; class Magnoliopsida; order Fabales; family Fabaceae; genus Lathyrus; species Lathyrus sativus. The sequence continues at coordinate 618,256,339 of OZ012739.1, read as the reverse complement.
ATTGAGCAAGCTCTGATAATTTCCCAATACCTGGAAACTTGAGACTAAACATCACAAAATTTTCCTAGAACCCTTTTCTCTTTGCAGTGATATGTATAATCATATTCGTTTTCATCAACGGGCATCTGCTCTTCTTTCTTCTCTTCAACAAGATTTGCAACAACAAAAGGAATGATACACAACAGCATGCATAAGCAGGTATCGAGATGGGGGATCGGGCCCTCAATAGGATCTCTTTTCCTCTGAACAAACCGAAGACTTGCAAACCAAAGGCCTAAAAAGGTGTCATTTATTGCCCGAAGGGTCTTTATCAAACCACTAATTTATTCAATAGCACTTGTTGCACTAACTTGATAGCCATCCATTATATCCTCCAACACCAAATCAAGTGGAATCCATAGTTCAGAATGAGTTGCATCATGAATCAAGTGGAATTCATAGTTCGGCGAAGTTGTTTTGTATTGTTTAGACAATACCATACAAGTATCTGAAGTCAAATGCCTAAGCATGTTGCGAGTTAGAGTTTTTGATTTTTTTCAATGTTGATGAATTAACTCCCAGCAGCTGCAGCCGTTGAACAAATATTTGCCAATGTGCAGGAAAAATTTTCCAAGCCAGGCAAAGAATCCTTGAAAAAGTCGTATCCTGCAAAAACCTCCCGATCAACGCAATAGCTATTAGTGTATTGGTATTACGTAATCTCTCCTTATGTTCAATATCACTATAATTATTGTGTCTGTCCAATTCCATTTCTTGATATATCATTGCCCATTTACACTTTTTATCAGAGTGAATTCTAACAATCCTTTATCACTAGGGTTGGAAATGAGTCGAGTCGAGTCAAACTCACCTCAGCTCGGCTCGACTCGTTAAGAATTGTTCGAGTTCGAGTTCGACACGAACTTTTTTTTAAGCTCAAACTCGACTCGTTATAAGTTCATGAGCAGTTCGGTTCAACTCGTTAGGTTCATCTCATTAGGTTCAGCTCACATGATTCACGGACTTAAAAACTATTTTTTAAATATATATATATTTTTTTAGTATATTTGACATTTTAAATAAATATATTTTTAAAAATAAAATAAAAGTTATCATATTGAAATTTAACTTTATCTTCGAAATCTACTAATTCAAAACCTACACAACTTTCAAGAGATACATTTGAGAGTCTAATTCAAAAACTATTAAATTGAAGATTAAATTTGTCTAAGATTTGGAGTAAATATTTAAACCTAATCTTAAAGACGGTATAATTCTTCTCATATGTAATCGAGTTGACTCATGAACCTAACGAGTCGAACTATGTATAGTTCAAGTTCAGCTCATTTAGTTAACGAACTTAATTTTTCGCTCATACTCAACTCATTTGGTTCATGAACCTAGTTCAACGATTTAATTGTCGAATCGAATTCCGAACTATTTTCGAGTTGGTTTGGTTCATTGCCAGCCCTATTTATCACCCAATGATGCATCAAGCAACTGCCAGAAAATTGAAAAAATAAACTCAACCACCAATTGGCCAGGCTCACTTTGTGATATTCCAAATATTTGTGAAAGATGAAGAACATCTTCTATAGATTTCATAACCTTTTGATAATTTGGTCTTTCAACTAGAGATTTAAATTCAAAAGCATGCATTTTGATGAGCTCCAAATACAATCTATAAGTTGCGGGTTGAACATGTCTACAAGGAATAACCCTGACAGAAAGCAGAACAAGAAGAAACAAAGGAGGAACGATGTTATGAATAAATTCCATATCTAGAAACTTATAGAGAATAGGAATATTGTTGTCCTAACAAATGTAAGAAACCAAAAACTCAACGAGTTGTGAAGAGGGTAAAGATTCTCCAGATAAGTTCAAAATGGAATACAATACATCTGAACAGCCCAAACAAAAGGATCACTACCCTTTCGTTGTGCCTTTTTTGTTACCTCTTCCATTGACTTTCGCGTAGAGATATACATGGTTGGATTATGTTGTACAGGATTCAACTTCCCTTCAGAATCACAACAAGAAGAAGAAGAAGAAGAACAATAACATATGTGTTTGTTTTTGTAACTCTCTCACTCTTATGTGTTTTATTGATAAAAAATAAAGATCCTCACGAATATGTTAGGCAAGGTTGCGACATTTATGAAGACTTGTACAGGGAAAATAAATACGTGCAATTTAAGTTGAAGCTTTGAAAAGGTGTGGTGAAGCATCAATAGAATACAAGTCTTATAGAAAGATGGTGTTTTTCTTGCAATTGGGACACTTTATAACAAATTGAAAAGGTGTGGTGAAGCATCAATAGAATACAAGTCTTAAACTTTGTATGCTTTGATGGAAGTTGAACTTCTTTGAACTTTTTGTAATGAGATTAATTTGAGCATGTGAATATTTTAAAGAACATGATATTGTGTTTTGACGAGTCTTGACACAAAAATATGCTCATGATAATGAGAGGCCAAATCTAGTCTCATTTGAGTGCGATAGCCAAATAAATCACAAGAAACTCTTAATCTCATGCTTTAAGAACTTATGCAATGAATGATTGAAAAATATATGACCTAATAGACAAATACATATGTATGTGAAGCAACAACCAATTAAAGTTAGGTAGAGGTGGCAATTGGATCCATTAAGGCAAAATCCATCCAACTCATCCATCAAAAAATCCATTCAATCCATCCATCACATAAAAAATAAATTAATGGATTGGATTAAATACATCCATTTATATGCATGGATGGATTCAATCCATCCAACATATTTTAAGGATCCAATGGATTATTTTTATTTTCATTAGATTTATTTTTAAAAAAATAATTAAAAATAGATTTTTTTTTAAAAGAGTTTATTTATTTTCAATAAAAAAATCGATTTTTTTCAAAAATAAATAAATAAATTTTGAAAAAAAAAAATTATTTTTTATTTTCTGAAAAAAAAAATTGGTTTTTTTTTCCGAAAAAAAAAGTTAGTTTTTTTTTTCAAAAACAATCTGTTTATTTTTCTAAAAAAAAATTGGTTTTCTTTTCCAAAATAAAAAACTGATTTGTTTTTCGAAAAAAAAATGATTTTTTCAAAACAAAAAATCGATTTTTTTTCATAAAAAAAACAAAAAAATTCCAAAAAACAACTGACTTTTATTTTTGGAAAAAAAATCGATATTTTTCAAAAATTAAAATATCAATTTTTTTCTTGAAAATACAAAAAATTCAATTTTTGTCATGAATATATTAAAAAAAAAAATTTTTTTAAAATATAAAAAATGAATTTTTCAAAAATAAAATATTTTATTTTTTTGAAATAAAAAAAAAAGTTGGATGGATGGATATCCATCCATTAAAAATATATTAATGGATGGGTTGGATGAATTTTATTCTTAATGGATGGATTGGATTGGATAATTTTAAGAAAATTTTAGTGGATTGTTAATGGACTAATTGATTGTTTTAATCCATCCATTAACAATTCAATCCATATTCATCAAATCCATCCATTTTGCCACCCCTAAAGTTAGGTAAAGTGAGGAAAAATTTTAGGGTACAACACATATAACGTATTTTCTTTCTCCTATCAACTGTCTATTGCAGATACTTACAAAATAACAATCTTCATAAGAGACTACCTTGTGGGAGGAACATGCAATATTAACAAGAATATTAGGCTTGACATGCCAAACTTGTTGATGATGCCTTTGAGGCTTTACGTTCTAGTGGATATACATATGTTGATGTTATGGTTGTTTATCATACAACTTACAATATAACAAGGGAATTAAGGAGACAAAATTAATGCACTGGTAATTATTTTTAACCAAATGTTAAGACATGTTACCTGACATTCTACATTATGTTTTCTGGTACACATGTTTGATAGAATGTTGAGACATGTTGCCCGACATTCTGCAATCTATTTTCTAAATAGGAGTAATACGCTTTCTTTGAATTTGATGGCTCACAAGAATGTATAACCTCTTTCATTTCTTTGAAAGTCACAATATCATTTCCTTGATTAAATCCATCATCTTCATCTATCTTATCCTTAGTGACATGATGGATTTTTCTTTGTTTCCTTGGAAAACTTGAACGTTCAGCTTGAATATTTCCCAAATCTTTGTATTTTAGACATTAGATCCAATTGAGATTTTGGTTTTCACCATCTTTTTCCTTTGCATCTCTTGAAACTGTGTTGCTGGTTTTCTTGAACATTTGTACAAACATTATTCTCAGATCTCTTATTTAGTTTTCTCATGACTTTACTAAAGATCTTAGCAAGTTTGAGATTTTCTTGAGATTCATGTTCTACTTGGTCTTCACAACCTTCATAATTGTTTTTTTACTACAATCTTTGGAGGATTCTTAATACCACAAAGAATCTTTAGACGATGAATTACTTCTCCTTTTTTGAAATGTTCCATCTTAAGCAGAATAAGAACCCTGGAACACACCCAAGTAGAACATGGTGTCTGCTTTGATACCAATTAAAATTTTGTTCTCAGGAGGACAGATGTTAGAATAAATGCCTGATACAACGTGTACAAGTAGTTTATGACAGATAGCAAATTCTGTGGATATATGTCAGACACGATGTTTAGGACATGGTATACTAGAAAGTAAAAATCATTTACACAACTAAGTTATGACAGATTAACTTATACAAGATGATGAAGTAGAAAAACAATAAATAATAATATTGTTAACTCAGTTCAATGTAAACCACACCTACATCTATGGGCACTCTACCCAAGAAAGGAAATCCATTATTCTATAGAATTAGTAGAAAGTGTCTTAGATGAGCAAGCCCCTTGTTCAATGCACATCTTCTTAATTATACCCTAGTATCATTCTATTTAAGACTCCTTTTAAATATGAGAACCTCATCTAACTTTATCTCAATCACTAATCACAAGTGATCAACATTAATAAACATAATGATGAATATTGAATACAACTCAACTAAACAAATAGATTATTATGCTCTATGAATGAAGCAATAACATGGTGTACAATTAACACAAATACTTTATTTTCAAACTTATAAAATTAGTATCTTGGAACAAAATTTTACAACTCAACTAACAAACCAAACTTTATGCCTTAAGATATGAATTCAGACACTAGAGTGTTGCACAACAATAACTCAAACAAAGACTCAAAAATAAAAACCCTAACACAAAAAGTTTTCACTACATGCACACCTTCAAACATGATGTCTGAGTCTCCTTAAATAGCAATGCTTTTTTTGGAATTTTTTCGATGGACATTTGATTTGATTTCGTCCAAAATTATAGCAGATATAGTAGGATTTGATTTGCTCCACAAAAGTCTCCAACTAAATATATGATTTGTTTTTAATTCAAATTTAAATTTAAATCTCCATTTAAATTGATTTATTTTCAAACAACTGTTAAATAAATTACACAAAAACATTGCTAGACTATAGCAACAATCATTGTTGCACAAGTAACAAAAAAAACACGCTATAGACGTTTGGAAAATGTAAGCATACAACAACAACCTTGTCCTGCAAACAATGGACACATGCTAGGACATTTATTTCCACATGTGTCTTTCTTCACAAAAACAGTTTGGATCAGATGTGCCAAATCAGGTAGAACATCATTTCTAACATGTGTTTAAACTATGTTGTTTTGCATAATGTAGCCAATCCAAAAAGGAGCAACAATAAATATCAAGGTAATAACTGAAGTCTATTTAATTAAATAAAACAAAGATGTTACTTTATTTATAAATAAAATACAAGATTGTAGGTGTTGGGAATCGAAGTTCGAACCCTGAGCAACATTTCATCTCAATTAGACCAAACATCTGAGAGAATAGTTTGCTTATATTTTAATTATAAAATAAAATAAAATAAGATCGTCAATTTGGTTATAAATAAAATTTAAAATGATAGATATTTTGAATCGAAACTCAAACCATGAGTAACATTTCCTTTCGATTGGACCAAGCATGATTTTTTTGTTAAAAAATAAATAAATCGTCGCGAGTCAAAAAAATATATTTTAATTTTTTTTGACATAGATAAAAAAATTTGTCATAAAACATATTATTTGTAGAAATATTCGAAAGGAATTATCGATAAACAATTAGGGTAAGAAAAACTTTTAATTTATATGAGTTTAATTTATACACTTAAATATTTTTTACACGTATTATGGTATTTAATATTTTATATTCTATCCGTTTCAAAATGATTGTTGTTTACCAAATAAAATTTGTTTTAAAATGACTGTTGTTCTCAATTTTTAATGTAGCAATAATTATTATTATTTTTTACTATATCAATTAATTATTACTTTTTACACTATATCCAATATATTAATGTAGTTAATTTATTAAAAATATAATATTTTGTTACAAAATTATTACATTTTTTAATTTGTATGAAAAAATTTTAAAATACAATTATTTTAAAACAGAAAAAGGAAAAAACTAGGTACATTATGTTATTGGCAAACCTGTAATTGATAACTCAAGTGCGTGACCATCAGGTTCACGACATGTTTTGATTTGTTGCGACATTTTGTCATCATCTGCTTATGTTTGTGTGAGAGAGATCAATAATTTGATTTGAATTGTATGAATGACTAGAAGAAGAGAAGAGAATGGTGCATTAAAAAGTGGATATCTTTTCAGTAGTTTGATATGGATATCCCAAAGATATTTTTTCTTAAGAGAAAGTGGAGATGATGCATCAAACATTGTGGTATTCTTTTTGGGAGCTATTGGATGTCAAATAGGGTGAACTAAAGACAGAGAAATCTTTAAAAGAGATATGGTTCTGTGCACTAATAATATGTATGCTAAAGTGGAATCTTGAACTTGTTTTTTAATTACTACTACATATTCCTAAACTCACTCATCATCCTTTCAGATGGCTAACCCTCAAGATAAAAATATATAAGTTAAACATTTGTCAAGGATTCAAATAACTTAGAAACTCACAATTGTGTGTATAAAATTTTAACAGTACAATATATTCATAATTAAAATTTATTTTTTGAGTTAAATATAAAAAACTCGCGAGTTTCTCTTTATCTCTATAAAAAAATTTAAATTATCCATTGAAACGTTAAACTTATACTACCCTTTGTAATATCTTTTGGATTTTTTCATGAGAGTCAAGATTTTAGAATTAATCAAAATCTAGTGCAACTAAACAATTTGTCTTAATGACCATGTATAGTGCCACAACCTAGGAAAGTTGCGTACTAGAGATATAGTGAAAAAAACATTGTTCCAAATGTTGGGCGTTGTGTATTTCACATTTATGGGAACATACATGAATTTTCTTCATAAATAACTAAATTAAGTGACATTTTTGTAGGCTTTGATTCTATGGTTAGTAGAGAATAATTTTCTCTATAAATGCCACAACTTATAAGTAACTTGAGACATTTAATCTTTTAATAAATCAATCTAGATATTTTACATCTTTATCTCTTTATTTTATTTTACTTTTTATACATTTTTTTAGGCTAATAGTTTTAAGGAACCACAGTCGAGGAACAAAGTTCCTTCTTCATTGTAATTGTTTGAAGATAAGAGAATCATTGTCGGAAACTATCAACCTATCTTTTAACAAATTTTTACAATTTGACACTAAATTTAGCATGCAAAGTGTGACCCTACGATTAACACCACTAAAAAATTGCATTCAACAGGTTAAGGTTGCACTTGGCATATACGTCTTCGATGTGGAAAGAGCCTCAACAATATGGATCAACCATCACCATCATCTACAAAGAGGTCAGGCCAACAAAGAACGGGTGAATCTCATCAAATAGTGGGAATGCCAATAATTATGCCTCTTCCCACTTCTTCTGGAGTTGCTTATGTTAATGTATATGAGTAACCAGTGGTAATGACCATGTCTTTTATTATAAAATAGTTAAGCATGTGGATAGATGATATCATGTTCTATCTATCTCAACAACTTGCTTACTTGTAAGACTTATGGTTCACAATAAGGTCTAACAAGTTAACATGTTAGACACAAAATAAACCACTTTCAATGACAGTACATCACACCTACTATGGAAAGATAAACATATGTATAGGAAGTCATATCGTTATTGTATGGACAAATTGATGCGTTTTTCCAGAGGTTATAAAACTTCAAAATTTGCTTCCTTTTTCGGAGAAGATGGCAAGTCAACTATAGATCACATTGGGAGGTTAAGTGCATATACATCCTTTAGTCACTATTATAAGCAAATTTAACTTTTTATGGTACATTTTACTATTAATATATCTAGTTCATATATATACTAGATACATTAATAGTCAAATGTACCACAAAAAGTTACATTTGCTTATAATAGTGACTAAAGGGTGTATGGGTGAGAAACCACAATGAATTCTGCAAACTATAATGATTCCATGTACCGTAAACATGAACATAATTTTCTTAGTATTCTTATCTCCTGTCAAATAAATATAAACTTGGTTGACCATGGAAAGAATTTTTCATGACGGATTTTACTAGCCTTAGCCTAAAGTTATAATGAACTATCTTATAAATTTGAAACAACAAGTAGATGAATTGGCTCTGAATTTCATTGGGAGGTTTGAAAAGAAAGTTGGAAAGTGTTTGGTTTAATTTCTTGACACTCAATATCCATCAATGACCATCGCCTAAAGTTATACCGAAGTTTTATTTTTAAAGAGAAACATCGATAAAACCCTTGAAGGACGAAAACATGGTCTGATGTTGAGTTATCCTCAATCAAGAGCATGAGTTTTTCAAAAAAAAAAAATTGTTTTCAGGATTAATCAAGTATTTGAAAGAACAATTTGAAAAATGAATGATTCAAATGATTACTTGTCAAGTAAGAAACACGTTCAACTGCTTGAAGAATCAGAGAATGATTATGAATTCAAGTTCTCGCCCACAAAATCACATCATGTACTCAAGATTATAATGACACAACTCACTTGAATTTTTCCTAACACTCTTCTTCATAAAAAGGGATGAAGACTTTGAAGTTTATTTTAATCACGTGGTGCAATGACTTTCATTTGATCACTTGGTCAACATTCGAATCGATTCATGTTTTCATCCAAACAATTCAAAAATTTGAGCAAATGAAGGCATAAATCACACAGGCCTTATGAAGGTTGTAATGTGGCCAGGTTTCATAAAGAGATGGTTTTTCTCCTAAGTTATTCAAAAATATGTCCACTTTTGTAACTTGCTTTACTTGTTTCACTCATTGCTTTATCACCATGATTTTGCCTTTTCAATCTTTCATTTTTTTCTATAATACCAATTCCTTTTTCTTTTATATCTCTTTTTCTCATTTTATCTTTCTTTTCCTTTTGGTATCATCATCCATTTCTCCCCAACTTGTTTCTTTTCATGAGTGAAGCTCCTAATGATTCATATCTTTTTGGTTTAAGTTGTGACAAGAGAATTTTGGATTGGATTATAACTTTTCTTAGTGATTTTGTATTTTTCAAATTTTGATCCATCCTTCTGGTTTCAAAAAGGTTTCGTAAATGTTCACTCACTTACTGTTTTTGAGGAGATTCTTTTTTACATGGTGGTTTTTCTCAAAAACAAACAATTGTCTTAATCATCTTTATACCTTTACAAAGCTCAAATGGAATTTTCATATTGAACATGAATCAACCGAGTTAAACACAAGGATTTCGCAGTTTTTGTAAACAATGGAAGTTCACCTCACTTTTCTGGTTTTTGCTAAAGGATTCAAGCAAGTGTGCACAATGTAAATGAGACATGTTATGACTTTGTAAGAGAAAACAAAATTCAAAATCATGCTAACATTCTACAAAGCAAGTAAATGTGTACCTTGCTTGACTTTCGTCTAATTTCTATCATTACCACTCACTATTTCCTTGTTGAATATTCAAGATACTTGAATTGGCTTTTTCTCAAAATACCAGAAGAAGCACTTTATGCTCATGATGAGGATGACAAGAACATAACAAGCATAATTATCAACAGCAGAGTTTCAAAATAACTTGCGGCATACCAACCGTTTAAAGGAGTACCAAATGAGTTTATGATATGGACTACCATCAAAAAGTTTCAAACGATTTCAAAATAAAACTAGAAGTTAAACTACTATAATTGAAAGTACTCAAATTGAAACTAGAATTGAAAGAACTAAAAGCTTAAATAAAATAACTTACAATGTTGGGTTGCCTCCCAACTGTTGGTGTGGTAAAACAGCAAGCAAAAAATATTAAGTACCCAGTTTTGTCGTCTCCACAAGGATTAGTGTGATATGAACGCCTTTCAACAGCCTCTATGTTTCTAAGCTTAATTTTCAAAAGGTTTGGTTTAAAGGGTTCAAAGAACCATAAATAAAAATAGAAAATATAAAATAAAGACTGAAATATAAACGGAGCCTTGTTGGGATTGGATTTCATCAATTGATAACATATGCATTCTTCTGATCAAATTAAACACAGCGCAATCATTCGTCTAATATCATCATGTATCACTCACGACAAAGTTTATCTCTAATGCGGCATCGAGAGAATAACCGTGTTGTCTCATTGGTGATCTCTCACCCAACAAAAACACAACACAGAGCATTAAGATCTGATACTCACGCAAATGCTAAGCCTAAATCTATCTCTAGAATTTAGGACCTAACAGGTAACCATCCTAGATCCAGATCTGAAAAGTATATCTCTATCACGATTCAAATCAACGATAAACAGATAAGCAAGGATAACACACATATCGGATAAATAATTGTTTTGCATAAAACACAATGATCAGAATACGTACACACGCTTAACCATTTTTTCATGTATTCATCTAATCCACCAAATGCCGGTGAACATCGTTCTTCATCACTATTATCACATACCCACACAATATTATATTGATCCTACCCATGCTACTTAATCAACACAATACCATAGAGGATAAAATGAATATCAACTTCAAAACCATGTCAAAAGTTTGTTCATTGATAGAAGAAGATCTGAGATCAAAGATGTGAAAAGGTTTTGTCAAGACCCACAAATACATAATCAAAGATAATCAATCAATAGAGAATCCAAACTAGTTCACAAACATAAATTAGATGAAATACATAAGGTATCAAAAGATTACAATCCAAACCCCAACAAGAGATCGAAGATCTTACCTCCTCCCTCTAAGGGTTTTATGTTTCTCTCTCTAGAAGAAATGAAGAGAGATAAGTTCTGTTATCCAAAATGTTACAAAATGAAATTATGACCTAAAAAGCAAGAAAAACACTTAAATACACATTCAGGATCTGTCTTGTTCGCCTAGCGAACAGCTAGCGAACCTAGCGAACTTTTTGTACTTTTGGCACTGTCCAATTCTGGGCGCGTTCGCTGGCCTGCTCGCCTAGCGAGCAAGCTAGCGAAGCCTTCGCTGGCACGTTCGCTACCAGCTCGCCTAGCGAGCGTGACAACATTTTGGTGGTTTGCATGTTGTCTTGGTTTCCTTGCCAATTTCTTGTGTCTTACTCTTTACTTGTTTTGTGCCTAATTCCTGCACAATAACACACAAATCAAAGGTACCAAGATATTTTCTCATAATGTTGCAAATCAACCAAAATAATAGTGGTATTCAACACTTAATTGACAAAAATGAGTGAAAGGTGCCAACATTTGATAGATCAAATAAGTGAAATTTGGCATCTAACAACTCTCCCCAACTAGCTTTTTGCTTGTCCTCAAGCAAAGTATGCCTCTCATTTCGCAATAAGAGGATTTGCTCAAGACTAAGATTCACCCAAGAATGGATAAAATTGACGCAACACAAATGATGCAACAAGCAATGGTTTCAAATATTTAGAATCAAACAATGTAAAAGAACTAACTTATTAAAGCAAATATAAAGCCATGCATCAATCAACAACTATGTTTTTCATGAATGAATCACTCTATCTATTCTCTTTGAATAAGGATTGAAGAAATTACGCGTTTGCAACCGCGGGGACAATTTCACTCAACTAACAAACAATGCCAATATCAAATTTAATTCATACAAAATCTAACAATCAAAAGCGAAAATATGGAAGCAAGAAGACCACTAAGGTCTTTAAGGTTGTAGCTTGGTCGGGTTTAGAAACAAGGGACATTTCTAAGGCCGTTGAAACGAAATTGCCGATGCAAAAGAGACATTCACCGAACACGTTATTTACACACCTCAACTTCATTCCATTTGTTTCTTAGTTGCAAACCTTCACAAACCTTATTTCACAACTTATTCTTTCACCATTTTTCTTTTCCAAACAAGCATTCTTTTTCTTTTCTTTTTTCATATTCACACAATTTTTTTGGTGCTTGCTTGAATTTTTCAAAAGTTGTAGCAACCTATTATCTTCCTTTTTCATTCGCCCCAACTTAACTTTTACTCAACCCTCAAGTGAATGCTCTTGGCTTTTTATGGCAAAGAGGACAATTAAAACAAATTCAAGGGTTCAAGAAATATTTTAGAATCTCTCAAAATTAAGAATGAGATTCACATGGTTTAGGCTCAAAGGGGTTAACGAATTCTCTCTACTCATGGGTAAGTTGCATTTGGAACTGGTTGTGCTCAATAAAAACAAGTGTCTTGATCATTTCTAATGCTTCCACAATTTCACAATAACAAGATAAAGCATGAATCATACGAATCAACAAAGTTTATCAGAAATCCAGCATTTAGTAAACAATGGAAGCTTTCTCACAAATTGTGGTTTTTGGTCCTAAGTGAAACAATCATTCAAACGAGTTGGCAAAAGAACAAATTTCATTTGCAAAAAGACTTAAGTTCTTAAGCATTCTAAAATTCTAAACAAAGAAACCTTGTACCTTGACAACATTCACTTGTTTCATACTATCGTCGCCATCCAAACTTGGTCAAAGCTTCATTGAATACTTTTATACCGATAGCAACCACTCTAGAAGGAGTTTTCGTCATTCCTGAACACACTAGAAAAAACATAAAAAGAAACAATATATGCAAAATATACAAAGCTTAAAAACATAGAACCGTTGCAATGCACTTCAAAATCTCAACACCAATCCCCGGCAACGGCGCCATTTTGTTGGTGCGGTAAAACAGCAAGCCAAAAATATTAAGTACCCAGTTTTGTCGTCTCCACAAGGATTAGTGCGATATGAACGCCTTTCAACGGCCTCTATGTTTCTAAGCTTGATTTTCAAAAGGTTTGGTTTAAAGGGTTCAAAGAACCATAAATAAAAACAGAAAATATAAAATAAAGACTGAAATATAAACGGAGCCTTGTTGGGATTGGATTTCATCAATTGATAACATATGCATTCTTCTGATCAAATTAAACACAACGCAATCATTCGTCTAATATCATCACGTATCACTTACGACAAATTTTATCTCTAATGTGGCGTCGAGAGAATAACCGTGTTGTCTCATTGGTGATCTCTCACCCAACAAAAACACAACACAGAGCATTAAGATCTGATACTCACGCAAATGCTAAGCCTAAATTTATCTCTAGAATTTAGGACCTAACAAGTAATCATCCTAGATCCAGATCTGAAAAGTATATCTCTATCACGATTCAAATCAACGATAAACAGATAAGCAAGGATAACACACATATCGGATAAACAATTGTTTTGCATAAAACACAATGATCAGAATACGTACACACGCTTAACCATTTTTTCATGTATTCATCTAATCCACCAAATGCCGGTGAACATCGTTCTTCATCACTATTATCACATACCCACACAATATTATATTGATCCTACCCATGCTACTTAATCAACACAATACCATAGAGGATAAAATGAATATCAACTTCAAAACCATGTCAAAAGTTTGTTCATTGATAGAAGAAGATCTGAGATCAAAGATGTGAAAAGGTTTTGTCAAGACCCACAAATACATAATCAAAGATAATCAATCAATAGAGAATCCAAACTAGTTCACAAACATAAATTAGATGAAATACATAAGGTATCAAAAGATTACAATCCAAACCCCAACAAGAGATCGAAGATCTTACCTCCTCCCTCTAAGGGTTTTATGTTTCTCTCTCTAGAAGAAATGAAGAGAGATAAGTTCTGCTATCCAAAATGTTACAAAATGAAATTATGACCTAAAAAAGCAAGAAAAACACTTAAATACACATTCAGGATCTGTCTTGTTCGCCTAGCAAACAGCTAGCGAACTTTTGGTACTTATGGCACTGTCCAATTCTGGGTGCGTTCGCTGGCCTGCTCGCCTAGCGAGCAAGCTAGCGAAGCCTTCGCTGGCACGTTCGTTACTAGCTCGCCTAGCGAGCGTGACAACATTTTGGTGGTTTGCATGTTGTCTTGGTTTCATTTCCCATTTCTTGTGTCTTACTCTTCACTTGTTTTGTGCCTAATTCCTGCATAATAACACATAAATCAAAGGTACCAAGAGATTTTCTCATAATGTTGCAAACCAACCAAAACAAGAGTGGTTTTCAATACTTAATTGAAGAAAATGAGTGAAAGGTGCCAACATTTGATAGATCAAATAAGTCAAATTTGACATCTAACACCAACCAGCGCTTGTGTTGCACCCCAAAATTTGCCCAACCTTTTTCTTTAGCTGGCTTTTGTTTCTTTGCATTTTTCTAGCATTTGCATTGCATAGAATTTTTCATTTAGCAGGGGATCAAGAGGGTGTGACTAGCAAGAGGAGGTTACCAGGAATGTGGAGCCTAAGCAAGGGGTGTTACTCAAGCATGAATGGTCATCAAGTCACCAAGAGGTGGTCAAGGTTCTTTGAGAAAGTTGATGGGTGTATGTGGATTATATCCTAACTTGGAGGCCAGTTGAAGATCATCAGTGGATTGTGAATTCATGATTATGGATGTGGGATGTTGAGAAAGCTCATTGAGTGCTTTGAGAGCCATGTTGGAGCTTATTCAAGTTGTTGTGTGATGTGGAAGAAGTCACAGTCAAGAATGTTGCACCTAGGGTTTTCATCTGGTTAACCCTCAGTCAATTGTGACATCAAAGGAGATTAAGACTCAATTTCAAGTCTATTTGGTCATGGTATGTTATTTTGAGATGTCTAATGTATCATTTCAAGAATAAATCAAGAGGAATCAAGAGTGTGAGAAGTTACTAAATTAGGGTTCTCAGTGTAAAATCCCCTGTTTAGTGCCCAACTTCAAGACCACCTATCTCAAGATAGAAGTCTCATATCATCTTGACCCTAACATGAAACTTGTAGAGCATGTTTCTAGCTTTCGATTGAGTACTAGAAGTCATTCATCTGATTTCTAGAACTCAAGTTATGATGCTGGCAAGTTACAGGTCCTCAGATGAATGTGATTTTGGTCAACAAAAGTCAACCAACTTCCAAGCCACTTTTGAACTAGAAGGATGTTTCTCCTCACCTTGACCAAAACATTAAAGTTGTTCCTCATGATCTTAGCTTTCCAAAGAGTACTAGAAGTCCTTCATCTGATTTGTGGAACTCGAGTTATGAGACTTGCAAGTCAGGGGTATTTTGGGAAAGTAAGATAACAGGTCATTTTCATTATAGGTCCATTTCACGACCTTGCACACTTCAAATGAAAATCTTTCCAACATAAAATGTGCTCCAAATGAGGTCAATTTCATCACTAAACCATCTCATGTCATGGTTGAAGCTTGGATTGAAGAATTCATGAAGAAACTTCCATGGAGAAAGCTTAAAAAGGAGAAAATCAAATTAATTCATATTAGACCAATTTTGTACAAGTTGATACATATTTTCAGTGCAAAACACATTCTAAACACAATGGCATTTTCAGAATTTGAGTTTGATGATTTTTGGTATGCCAATTTCAAGCTTGCTTCATCATGAAGGTACACATGCTACACTCACCATTAAGATCAAACAAGGAGCCAATCTTAGCCATTGAGATTCCCTACACTCCAAGCAACTGATTTGAGCAAGTTTGAGGGAATTTTGGAGCAAAATTCATGCACATGGTCAAGCTTGAAAACTCAAAATATTGGATTTGCAATTGGGCTGTATAGGCTGCCATTGGGCTTCCTTTCCATCACTATCCATCATATATAAGATTTCCATCATGTACAAAGTGTCAAAAGAGAATTTGGATGAGAATTGCCCAAGAACACGTTTGGAAAAAGTGAAGAAAAAGTAAAATACGAATTCTCAGATACACACCATTTCAAGCAAATTTGTGCACAACAAAAGCTTCCTTGGAGTTCATGGAGTGATTCTGGATAATTTTCTTCAAGCTTCAACACCATTTCAAGGCCCAGTGGAGGATCTCCACTAAGTAAATCATTTCTCATCCATGCTCTCTGTTTAAGCCATGATTACACGCCATTTTTGTATGTTTGTGATCCTTGAACATCATAGATTATTTCTGGTATAAATTGGTGGCTGTTTATGACAATTGTTGTTGAATGCTTGAAACTTGTTTGGCTCGATTTGGTTGATTCATGAATTTTAAGCCTAAGTGATGTTGGATTTGGACTCTACGTGTTGTGTAGATAATCTTTGACTATTTATTTGCTGGATTTGGTGCTTTTTTTTCTTCACCTGCGTTTTGGTGAACTGTTCACGGTGGCCTCTCCCAACCGGAGAAGATGGCCGGAGGAAGGTCCGGCCACCGTCTGGTTTTGCTTGGATATCTGAGTTATTCTGAGTGCGTGGCTTGTTGTTGATAATTGGATTTGATTACTTTTTCATTGCACGCATAGGATTAAGACGTATCATGTACATGCGTTTGACCACGTACACTATATCACTTTTAAATATCACTTAAATACGTTTTGCGCTATGAGCCGTCTGATGTGCTTACTTATTGATCCAACGGCCCAGATCATGGCCTACCATGCGTGTATGTTGACTTTGCCACACCTGATTCTTTTCTGATTGCCATGCGCCTTATGGACTTGGGCCCTCTATTGTTGTTTGCACCCACCGTGTGGGCCCAACTTGGATTTTCAACTGATTTGGTTTACTTTTTACACCATGCTTTTTCTTTTTTTAGTTTTATTCTCTTTTTGTTTTTATTTTGGATCTGTTTAGAATTAATTCAAATTAAAATAGTTCTCCAATTAGTAAAATTCCCCAAAAATATTTTCTGGACAATTTGAAATGTCCTTTATTTTTATTATTTTTATTTTTATTTTTTGGATTATTTTTCATTTAAAAAAGGAATTATTAATTGGAGATGTTTTGTTTGATTTATTTCTTGACATGGTTTGTTCTTGATTTTATTTTAGCATTTCCTTTTTGATCCAATGACTAAAATTTAATCCTCATATCCATGATGAGTTGATTAAATTTTGAGGACCATTTTGCCCCAGTTTCTTGACTTTTGAGTTGACTTTTATTGCATTTCCTTTGACCCTCGACAATCCTCATTCACAATGGAACACCCTTGTGAATCAATTTCTTTGGTGGTGTTGTGAATTGATTTTGATTGTGTTCTTTTTTCCTCTGTTTGCCAACATGTTTGGGTACCTTGTACATTTTATTTGATCATTTTTGAACCATTTTCCTAATTTTGAGGTAACTTGCAAGTCAAGTTACCTCCAAGGGAGGTTCATTTAAGTGCATGACCTAGTTTGAGGTTGAAATGACCTTTGTGGATCCAATAAGCTCTCAACTCCTCTTGTTTCATATGATATACATGTTGATCTTGCTGTATGCTCATTTTTAGGTCAAAATTATGTTCATTGTTTGTTCATTTGTGTGTTTCCTTTGTTGCTTCGATTTAGGGTTTCCATGTGTGACATGTTTGCATTGTTTGTGTGATATCTCCTTTTATGTGATTTATTTTTGTGCATTTCTTCTCATCCTTTCTTCTTTGCATTTCTCATATGCATGCTTGGTTGAGATGAGCTTGTGGAGGCTACTGCCTCACACTATTTTCCTCCCACTTTCATTCTACTTGTGCATCTTATGTTTGCATTTTCATTTGCATGTTCTCCCTTCTCCTTCTTTGGTTTTTCTTTTCCATGCTCCCCATAAGTTCTCTAACCTCTTGAGGTTATGATAGACTTTAAGTTCAAACCATGCATGATAACATTAGTTATTTCCCTTTTGAATCTCAATCTTATGACCACCATTTCATGACAACTTTAGGTTTGTGTTAGTTCCCTTTTAGTTTGTCCCTTCTATTCTCATCTTCATACAATCTTAACACACTTAATAAAGATAATGGATGTTGTGTCATGAGCCTTATACTTGGGAAATGGTGATTGAGGTAAAGGTGTGAGAAATACACAAGAAAGGGGGGTTGAATTGGGTATTTGCTCCATTAATACTTTGTCTCTTTTCTTCTCTTGTTGCTTTCTATAGAGTTCTTTAAGATGCATTGCGGAAGCATTTGTAATAAAGCACAAAACAAGTAAAGAACACATGATATATCCTGGTTCACTTGAGCAACTGTCAAGCTAATCCAGTTCACCCTTCCAAGGTGATTTCGCCTCACTCAAGCAAGGACTTAATCCACTATATCCAAACTGATTACAGTTGCACAAGCTAACTGCAGGTGACTAACAAATAGACAATGACGCGTTCAGGGATCCCTTAGGATATAACATTCATTGACACCTAATAGAATCCGATCAATTAAGATCTCCTATTAGATACCACAAATGACAACTGTCACTTATCATCTCAAGTATTCTGATCTTCACAAGATCACTTGAGGAACCACTAATTCTAAAATGAATTTGTGTTGCTGGAGATTACATGAGTGCTTTTTGTCAAGCAAATTACTCCTAATTAAGTTCACAGCAAGTATTGAGCAACAACTTCTTGCTTCCTAATACAAAAACTAATCTAAAGATAAATCTCTATGAGATTATAAGAACATTAGTTTCCATATGCTTAAAAGCTTTTCTTATGTGAGCACTAAGGCTTCTTTTCATTAAGCTTTTCTTTATCAGCTTCAACTGCGTTACTCACTCAATAACAGCAGCAACAGCCATTTGAAATAAACAAATGATCTTCTTTTATAGTGCAGCTTTGTGAGGGTAAAAATGTCATCTCTAATTCCAACAGTTATATCCCAACGGATAGAATAAGCTCACGTGGTTGAACAGTGACTTTTGCTTGTAACTTTAATATCTTAACATTGAAAACCACGCTTATGAATAGTACCAACGTCTTTGTCATAGTGAAATGTTTGCATGCGTTGTATTGTAGTCTTCTTGACTTGGTTCTTCTGATGATTCAACTGATGAGTAGTTTAGTAACTACTTTGGCATGAAAGTTTCAGCATCAGAGTTGTTTAAGCACACGTTTATCATATTTAATAGCAGTAGCTTATCTGATGAGTAATACGCCTCTGTTTGGGTGAATCTTCTTCTGACACAATCTTCAACTTCAGAATCCAGTCTTCAGCATTCCAAGATTTAAGTTTCTTCTGAAACAGTCTTGAGAATCTTCATGACTGATTCTTCAGAAATCATGTCTTCGGAATCTTCAGATTTTTGATCTTCAGAACACGTCTTCAGAGTCTTTTTGCACTTGGTCTTCAGAGCCTTCAGCCTTCAGAACTTCAAGTCATCAGATTCTTCAGAGTAGTTATTCAGAGGACTATATCTTCAAAGTCTTCAGAGTCTTGATCTTCAGAACCCCTAAGTCTTCAGAGTCTTTCTACACTTGGTCTTCAGAGCCTTCAGCCTTCAGAACTTCAAGTCATCAGAGTCTTCAGCACTTAGTTCTTCAGAGGACTCACTCTTTAGTGACGCTTGTTAGCTTCCAGATCAGATGCACTTCTCAGAACATAATCCACAAGAGCATTGCAACTGCAATATTCAGCATCCTTGGATCTTTCTGATCGTGACCAGATACAGATGCATACTTGCTTCTTCAATATGATTTGTTTGCTTTCAGATCAGATGCACTACTCAAAGCAGAATCCACAGGAGCATTGCAACTGCAATATCCAGCGTCCTTGGATCTCTCTGATCGTGATCAGATGCATAAGCAAACTAGCTTCTCCCATAAGCGCTTTAGGATACGTCACACATAGTAACTCTCATATTGTATTAGCTGCACACGTTGATATTTGCTTGTTTGATCTTATATATTTAATTATCATGATCTGCACATAACAAACATTAGAACATAAAATGGTTCTTTCACAAATACTTAATTGTTATCATCAAAACATAGAGATAATCCTATAGAGACAAATCTTCCTCTTACAATCTCCCTCTTTTTGATGATGACAAAAACCTGTATTTTGATATAACATTTTATATGGTGTAATCACACAGCATTAACATATTCAGAGTTTCAAGCAACAACTCCCCCTGAATGTGTTAACCTTAAAAATTCTTTTTATGTTTGTTCAGAGACTTTCTCTGATCCCAAGACTCACAAAATAGAAGTATTTAAAAACACGAATCAAATAGAAGATTAGGAATACTTCACTATGATATAAGAGAGCATAAGTCTTCAGCATCTGTACTAGTTCAGCAAAACTTCCATCTTCAGATCTTTAGAACTTGTTTTCTCTAAATATCGTATCAGAGCCATATAACTTCAGAGCCTTCTGAAGCATTTACTATTGTTTATCAAAAACATCTATAACATAGCAACTTGACAATTTTTTTCTGAAGCAGAACTTAGTCTTTCAGATGAGAAACTCCCCCTGAGTTTCAGACTGGGTGAATATCAAATATTCTGACTTATGAACCGTTCTGGGAGAACTCCCCCTGGCTACCATAGGTCAGATATTTAAATCTTCAGCACTCCCCCTGAATCTGATACTAGTTCTTGATTTTGAGTCTGAGACCAATTAGTTTAATACTGAGTCTGATACTAATTCTTGCTTCTATGAACAACCAGTTCATTTGAACTCAGAGTTCATTCATTTGACATGTCTTTAAAATGCCTAGTGAACTTGTTCAGAGTTCCTCGGTAAAACATCAAACATATAGTTAGTGATAAACGCAGTTTATATCAGAGTTGATGTCTTGCATTCTATTTAGGTTATATAAGCGTATATTCTGTTTCTTCAGATTATATCAAAATCATATTCTCTTTCTCCCCCTTTTTGACATCATCAAAACGGTGAGTTTTCATTAAAAACAAGATTTTATATATATATATATATATATATATATATATATATATATATATATATATATATATATATATATATATATATATATATATATATATATATATATATATATATATATATATATATATATATATATATATATATATATATATATATATATATATATATATATATATATATATATATATATATATATATATATATATATATATATATATATATATATATATATATATATATATATATATATATATATATATTCTATTTATCCCTCTTTTATATCAGAATAAAACATTAAATTGATAGAGTCAAGAAATAAAACCTGAGTGCCTAATTCTTGACATCATTTCCAGAATTTGTTGACGCATGCATAGAAGAGAGTTGTTGACAAGTTTCTGCTTAGCAAGGCTTTCTCTGAAAACTTGTTGTTCTTTCTTCATAGCTTGTTGATCTTCTTGAATCTCACTAGCGTCACGTTCTCAATGTACAAGAGTAGTTTCAGAAGAAGAACCAACTATAGCACCTTGCTTAGCTTTTTCAGCATCTACAGCTTCTTGTGTCAATCTGACAGTTTCTTTTCTGGAATCTTTCTATGCTAGAATTCTCACTTCTTCAGCACCTCTTTCGTCAGTTTCTTTTTTATTTTAAGAAGTTTGAAGTTTCTTATTCTTTCTAGCTTGCCTTCTCTTTCCTTAACCAGTTGAACTTCAGCTTCTAATGACTTGAAAAGCGTCCAGATTCAAAATTCAACCACTTCTGAGAAATGAATAGTGCTCAGAGGTGAACTGAAGGTGTGAATGGTGAAGTGATGAAGGGACTTCATCAGAGTTGGTTTCCTGAGGAATACCAATTGAAGGAGGTGTAGGAAATTGTTGAAACCATATTCTCTTTTAACGGAGCAGATGCAGATGGAGAGGAGCTTTCAGAATCAAGACTTTCACTTTTCAGAAAGCTCATATATCTTTGAGATTCGGAGATCTTCAAAGTTATTCTTTTTCTGAGAGCTTTCCATTATGACTTTTACCTTTCTTCATCTTGTTTCTTCAACATCAAAACACTTCAGATGATTTAAGACTTCGGATTTGCTCATATCTTCAGAAGAGCATCTTTGACACCAATAAAGGTAATGTGCGAAAAATGCGTTCTAATTCTTCAGTCTTATGCATATGATAGTTCTCCAGCTGATTCTTCATTCAGAGCATCTGATACTTCAACGAGCAGAAATAACACATTCTACTTCTGCAGTAGAGAGTGCTATTTTGAGTTGCTTCTTGTTGTAACAAGGATCAGATTGTCTGACAGCTTCTAGATGTGCTCTTGCATTCAACTCTGTCTCCAGCAAAGTCATCACTGCAGAAACCTACTAAATTATACTCATCTGATTTTCTGTAACACAAAGCCATGTTAGTAGTACCTTTCAGATACCTCAGAAATCTCTTAACAACTGTTAAGTGAGATTCTCTAGGATCTGATTGGAATCAAGCACATAAACATATACTGGAAAGAATGTCAGGTCTAGGAGTAGTAAAATACAGAAGAGAGCAATTCATACCTCTGTACAGCTTTACATTTACCTTTTTACTAACCTCTTCTTTTCCCAGGGTGTACGTTGAATGTATGAGAGTCTTAGCTGGCTACTCTCTGACAGATCGGTCTTCTTTCAGCTATATTCTTCTTTTGAATCATAATGACTTCTTCAACTTCCTTTCTTTTGAATAGAAACATATCTCCTCTGATGTTTGTATCATCTTAAACAATAGTTATGAATTCCAAATTCTTCCTTTGGTCTTCATCTTCTGATCACCCATCTTCTTATACCAATGATCATGCCTCTTTATATTCTTCTAGACAACTTGTTTTCTGATGACCGCTAGTTTCTCAGAAAAAGCATAAGCTTCAAGGAGGGTTATGAGCTGAGGAACCTTGCTAACATCTTGTATCATAAGAACTTATCCTATGAATAGATGTAGTTAATCATCACAAACTATCATCAACCCAAGATGTATTTCTAGCATCTGTTTGAATGACAATCTTGCTCTTTATCAACCAGCATCAGATCATCTGATGGTGACTTCTTCTGCTAGAATTTTTGTACCAATGAAGGTGTGAGAGCTTTTGCTAATCCACCTTTGGTTTCTGATTCCAAGCTTGTTATCAAATCAATCATGACTTGAGTCTTAGTAACAGTGCTTTAATTTTGAGTCCTTGATACCAATTTGGATTTCCATAATAGTTTCTTCAGACTATGAAGTTGCAATTCTACTTATCTTGATTGGCATCTATTGAGTGAGCAAACATGGAAATGTTTCCTTGCATTAGATCCTCTGATGAAGTTCTATCTCTCCCCTTATCAGAGTGATCTTCAGATCTTCTAATGAAGTTCCAGAGTAAGCTTCAGATCTAGGCAGCTTAGCTCTAGCACATGTTTCAGCAAACAGTTCATCCAGATGTAAGCTTTGTTGTTGACGTTTCAGAGCCATGCGTAATCTGATTCTTATAGCCTCTGCAGTTGCAGCATTTGAGATAAGTGCACTCAGAATCTTCTGAAACAACTGAATCTTTACATTCTTCGCTCAGAGTCATCAACTTAAGATCAAGTTCAGCAGAGGGGGTTTCTTTGACAAGGTTTTCTCTCCTTTTCCCAGAGTGCTTATTTCAGCTTCTGCCTGCATACACTTAGCAAACTCCTTTCCAAGCATAATATTTATTTCTAAAAAAATATCATCAACATAAATCTGTCAGATTAAAATATCTTTCTTAATTGATTTATGAAAAAGAATGTTATTAATCTTTCCTCTTATAAAATTATTTTCCAGAAGAAAAATTTCTCAGCCTTTCCCACCAAGCTCTGAGAGTTTGTTTTAGGCTATAGAATGATTTCTTTAATTTATAAAACGTGTTCTGGAAATCTTTTCATTTTCAAAAATAAAAGATTGATGGACACGTACGTTTTTTTTTCATTTAAACCATTTAAAAAAGAATTTTAATATTCATCTGATTTAGATTGATGTTATTCTGAGCAACAAAGGAAACAAGAGTATAGATTCTAACCTTGTCACAAAAGCATATGTCTTCTGTGTAGTCAAAGCCTTCTTGCTGACTAGCCTTGAAAATATGAGGAAAAACCTTCTTGTTCTTGTGAGAGGAGCCAGAAACAACATCTGAAGTAGGATCTTCTGAATTTCTCTTTTGAGCTGATCACAAATCCTTTGGTTGCATTCTGTAGCATCTTCATCAACATATCATCTATCTGATTTCTGAGAGACATCTTCAGAGCACAGATATTCTGATCTTCATGAGTAGAGCATCTAATTTCTATCAGGCTTCATCTGAATGCTGAGCTAACTCGTACAGAGTTATTTCAACCAGAGTTGACAGAACATTTGCTTCTGAAAAAGAATGTCAACTGACTTATTCATTACGAACAACACCAGTGACTTAAATCCCTTTTAAAAACAGATTGAATGACTTCTGCCATTGTACCTTTCTGAACAACTTGACTTCAGGATCCAATCATTATGAACTTCTGATAAAGAATGTTTGATAACATCTGACCGATTACAGTTTGTTCAACTGAGATAAAATCTCAAGTTAACATAACTTAATTATCCATGCTACTTCTAATGAACTTATAGAGTTCATCTTACATCATATCCATGATGAGTTAGTGAACTTCTTTACACGAAGCATCTACAGATTTCTTTGAAGCTTCTCAAGAACAACAACATTCTGATGCCTTGAGTCAGGAGGAACAATGCATCAAAATTTGAACTATCTCTGTTCTAGCCCTTTTTTTTTTGCAAACTTTTATTCTGAAGTTATTATGAGTCAAATTCATTAGCCAACAATATTTATTTACTTACTAAAGATAATTCCCAATGAGCTTTTCATGAGAAAGTCAAGAGTGGACTAATTCGTTTCTTGAAAACATCTCATACTCACATAGAAATAGTCTTCAGCAAACAAGATTTCTTGCTTTATGATGATTTGATCTTTTTGAGCGAATACGTTGATTATCCAAACGTATTACCAGATAAGTATTCAACAAAAAAACATCTTCTGATGAAACTCTCTTGTCAGCTGATTCTTCAATCTTCTTCCAAGCTCTAGCGGAGAAAATTTTCTAGTTGAAAACTTCCAAACTTCAAACTTCAACTAATCATTGACTTGCTCAAGCTAACCCATTTGATTACAATTTTAGTACTCATCTTCATCAGAAACTGATATGAGACTGAAATTGTAAGAGAGGTGAAAAATCCCCAATAGTATTTCTTCACACAGTTTATGGATCTTTATCTGACACAGTTAGGTGTTTGATATCCATCAATAACAGAACTAGGCTCTGATACCAATTGAAGGTGTGAGAAATACACAAGAAAGGGGGGGTTGAATTGGGTATTTTCTCCATTAATACTTTTTCTCTTTTCTTCTCTTGTTGCTTTCTATAGAGTTCTTTAAGATGCATTGTGGAAGCATATATAATAAAGCACAAAACAAGTAAAGAACACATGATATATCCTGGTTCACTTGAGCAACTGTCAAGCTAATCTAGTCCACCCTTCCAAGGTGATTTCGCCTCACTCAAGCAAGGACTTAATCCACTATAACCAAACTGATTACAGTTGCACAAGCTAACTGCAGGTGACTAACAAATAGACAATGACGCGTTCAGGGATCCCTTAGGATATAACATTCATTGACACCTAATAGAATCCGATCAATTAAGATCTCCTATTAGATACCACAAATGACAATTGTCACTTATCATCTCAAGTATTCTGATCTTCACAAGATCACTTGAGGAACCACTAATTCTAAAATGAATTTGTGTTGCTGGAGATTACATGAGTGCTTCTTGTCAAGCAAATTACTCCTAATTAAGTACACAACAAGTATTGAGCAACAGCTTCTTGCTTCCTAATACAAAAACTAATCTAAAGATAAATCTCTATGAGATTATAAGAACATTAGTTTCCATATGCTTAAAAGCTTTTCTTATGTGAGCACTAAGACTTCTTTTCATTAAGCTTTTCTTTATCAGCTTCAACTGCGTTACTCACTCAACAACAGCAGCAACAGCAACAACCATTTGAAATAAACAAATGATCTTCTTTTATAGTGCAACTTTGTGAGGGTAAAAATGTCATCTCTAATTCCAACGGTTATATCCCAACGGATAAAATAAGCTCACTTGGTTGAACAGTGACTTTTGCTTATAACTTTAATATCTCAACATTGAAAACCACGCTTATGAATAGTACCAACGTCTTTGTCATAGTGAAATGTTTGCATGCGTTGTACTGTAGTCTTCTTGACTTGGTTCTTCTGATGATTCAACTGATGAGTAGTTCAGTAACTACTTTGGTATGAAAGTTTTAGCATCAGAGTTGTTTAAGCACACGTTTATCAGATTTAATAGCAGCAGCTTATCTTATGAGTAATACGCCTCTATTTGGGTGAATCTTCTTCTGACACAATCTTCAACTTCAGAATCCAGTCTTCAGCATTCCAAGATTTAAGTTTCTTCTGAAACAGTCTTGAGAATCTTCGTGACTGATTCTTCAGAAATCATGTCTTCAGAATCTTCAGATTCTTGATCTTCAAAACACGTCTTCAGAGTCTTTCTGCACTTGGTCTTCAGAGCCTTCAGCCTTCAGAACTTCAAGTCATCAGAGTCTTCAAAGTAGTTATTCAGAGGACTATATCTTCAAAGTCTTCAGAGTCTTGATCTTCAGAACCCCTAAGTGTTCAGAGTCTTTCTACACTTGGTCTTCAGAGCCTTCAGCCTTCAGAACTTCAAGTCATTAGAGTCTTCAACACTTAGTTCTTCAGAGGACTCACTCTTTAGTGACGCTTGTTAGCTTCCAGATCAGATGCACTTCTCAAAACATAATCCACAAGAGCATTGCAACTGCAATATTCAGCATCCTTGGATCTTTCTGATCGTGACCAGATACAGATGCATACTTGCTTCTTCAATATGCTTTGTTTGCTTTCAGATCATATGCACTACTCAAAGCAGAATCCACAGGAGTATTGCAACTGCAATATCCAGCGTCCTTGGATCTCTCTAATCGTGATCAGATGCATAAGCAAACTAGCTTCTCCCATAAGCGCTTTATGATACGTCACACATAGTAACTCTCATATTGTATTAGCTGCACACGTTGATATTTTCTTGTTTGATCTTATATATTTAATTATCATGATCTGCACATAACAAACATTAGAACATAAAATGGTTCTTTCACAAATACTTAATTGTTATCATCAAAACATAGAGATAATCTTGTAGAGACAAATCTTGCTCTTACATGAGGGGCCACGTCTCAATTGCCTATAGTGTTTAGTATACGTCCTTAGGATGATATGCGACGCATTCGATCCTAGGTTTTAGACTTTAGTACAACATACGTTATAAACACTCAAATTTAAAACACTTCTTCTCTGAAAAAACACAAAAACACTTCAAACCTTTTTCATCCTTCGGGATTCTTAATCAGGGAAATCTTTTCAGATAAAAGAGTGTTGTTAACTCTTAGTTCTACCGCAAACGGTAACGCCTAAGTCTCCAATGGTCGAGCTGCATACACCAACTGCTAGAACTACTTGTTAACCCTACTCGGGCCTAAAAACCTTTGAACTAGCCTGTGGTCTTTTTAGCCCGAAATACGTTTGCTCTAATCTTTCATACCAGATGAAAGTACGTAGGCACAAGACGCGATGTCTTGGCGAGCAACCTTTCCCCTTTCACCCGTAGTTAGCCGAACTATGTTGACTCTGACTTTCCCATTGCACGAGGGAATACGTAGTCACAGAGCGGCGATGCTCTGTCGAGTCATTTCTCTTTTCTTTTTCTTTCGTCCCTTGACCTTTAGCGTAGATAGATTGATCACCCTTTTAGATAGACAACAATGTGTGGATCCCATCGAGTACGACGAACGTAAGGGGTGCTAATACCTTCCCCTTGCGTAACCGACTCTCGAATCCAGACATGGTTGCTATGACCTTGTCTTTCCCTTTTTCGTCAGGTTTTTTCCGATCGTTTCCTTTCCCCTTCTGTGGGATAAATAACAAAAGGTGGTGACTCTTCTGTTTTTCGCCGGTTGTTTTTCGCAGTTACGACAACTTGTTTAACATCGTTAGCTCGACACTTGTTTCAAGTGAAAATAAGGTGGTTTCTCTGAAATTAGCGAAGCATCCTTTTCCACTATCACATGGTCTTGCCTCATCCTTTTTTTCTTTGGCACTAGCATCCATTTTGAAGTGTACTTCTTTGATGATTGGATGCTTAATGTCTTCAAATAAACTATATTTGACCTCTTTGTCTTGCACTCTAACCTTCATTAATCCATCATCTACATCTATCATTATTCTTGCAGTCTTTATAAAAGGTCGGCCCAGAATTAGAGGCATGTCATCATTTTCCTCCATATCCACCACCACAAAATCAACAGGAAATAGAAATTTATCGAGTTTAACCAATACATTTTTAGCTATTCCTGATGGTCGGTGATGGTTTTGTTTGCTAGTTGTAGTGTCATCTTTGTATGTTTCATGTCCAGATCACCTACCCTCTTAACCAATGATAAAGAAATGAGACTTATGTTGGAACTGAGACAATCAATGCATTTCCAACATTTACCTTTCCTATAGTTATATGCAACATTACTCTTCTAGGATCAGTTTCTTTTTGTGGAAGAGTTTTTAGAATAACAACACTACAGCCAACATCCACTTGAATTGCTTCTTCATCCATGATTCTCCGTTTCTTTGTCAGAATTTCTTTCATGAACTTTGCGTATGTTGGGATTTGTTCAAGTGCTTCATCCAATGGAATGTTAACTTGTAACCTTCTGAAAATATCTAGGAACCTTTTATATTGCCTTTATTGGTTCTTCTTAGTGGGATCATGAAGATACGGTAGGTGTTATGCATGCTGATTTTCTTTTTCTTCTCCTTTTTTCTGCTTTTTCCTCTTGTCACTCAAATCTTTCTTATTTTCAAATACCTCTTCCTCAACTTCTTCATACTCTACTTCCTTCTCATTTTCTTCCTCTTGTTTTTCTCTTCTTTCAACCACAACTCTTTCCTTCTCCGCATTTTCACTAACTCCTATTCCAATCAGTCTACCACTTCTTGTTGTGATTGCGTTGCAATGTTCTTTTGGATTCGTCTGTGAGGTGGCTGTGAAGGTACCTCTTTGTTGATTTGTTAGGTGCTTTGCAATTTGTCCAACTTGTATTTCCAAGTTCTTGATTGAGCCATATGTATTCTACTGATTTGTAATGGATAATTGCATGAATTGGTTCAATGTATCTTTCAATTTGGATATTCTGTCTGGCTACAGTTGTTGATGAAAATTCTGATATTGGTTAGGCTTGTTTGATGTTCCTGCTTCTTGCCTCCAACTTTGACCATAGTTGTTATTGTTTTCGTGTTGATAATTTGGATTTCCTTGATACGGTGATGCTCATTGTTGGTTTCCCATATAGTTTACCTCTTCATTTATTGGAGGGAAAAAACCTGTAGGATGGTCACCAGTACATAATTCACATACGGCTACTCGATGTGGTTTATTTGTTGATTCGTGCATCTCCTTGAGTTATTGTGGAAGTTTGGAAAGCTGCTTGGTCAATTCCTCAACATTTTGAGTGAGGATTTTGTTGTGTGCCAATATTGCATCGTTTGGGCCTAACTCTAGTAATCCTGGTTTCCGTTGTGCAGTGCTTCTCTTATACTGAACTTGATGGTCATTAAGAGCCATACGATTAATCATAGACATTGCTTCCTCTGCACTTTTTGATAGTAACGAACCACCGGAAGTTGCATCAAGCAGGAGCTTTGGTTGTGGTTGTAATCCATTGCAGAAGATGTGGATTTGAGTGAGTTCATCGAAGCCATGATTTGGACATTTCCGTAGCATAGACTTATATCGCTCTCATGCTTCACATAAGGTTTTTGTTGCACTTTGAGCAAACCCGACAATCGTTGTTTTTACATCCATGAATCTGTTATGTGGGAAGAACCAATTCAAAATGTTTTCCTCCAAGACATTCCAATTGGTCATGGTTTGAGTGGGTTGGTCCATATACCAATCCTTTGCTTTGCCGATTAGTGAGTGTGGAAACAATCGCATGAAGAATGCTTCTTCTTTGGCTTCGGGTGCACCTAACATACCAGCCAATTCATAGAACTTGGTGAGGTGAGTGTATGGATCTTCATAATTTCGGCCTGCAAATGGATTTGCATAAATGATCTGCAACAATCCTGTTTTCATTTCAGCTTCGGTTGATTGGATTATTGGTGAGGTGAGCCAACCGTCTAAGGTTGCTTTAACACGGTCCTCCATTCACGATTTCAGACCCACCTTCTGCCATGGTTTCTTCTATTGAATGTGTAGAGATGGAGACTGCTTTCTTTTGAGATCTTTGTTTGGCTAGATTTTTTTGCTTCTTTGTGTGTCGTTTGTTTTGTCGGACTGTTCTTTCGATCTCATGATCAAAAGGCAATAAGTCTTTCGACTTTGTACCTCGCATACACAAAGTTTGCAATTTCTAGCCAAAATAACTTTAGGAGATATATACAGCTTTTAACAAATGTACAACTTAAAAAGATATCAATAGTTGATATGTTTGTAAATCTAAACGCCAATCCCCGGCAACGGTGCCATTTTGATGTTGAGTAAATCAAAATAAAGTATTGAGTATCGTATCCACAGAGACCGGCGCAATATTACGAACGTTCAATAATTAATATGATTTTAAGTGGAAGGTTTGCAAGATATTTGATTTGTAAGTTACCAAATGTAAACGCATATGATTAATAAGGATAGTTTTTAGAGGAATAAGCTTGTTGGGATTGGATTTCATCCACTGGTTAAATATCCAAATCAGTGATCAGTTACACATAATCTAAGTATGTATCAATATCATCACGTATCGCTCACAAACAGAGTTTATGTCTAAACATTTGATGAGGATTCTACCCTATTGTTTAATCGACGATTTCTCAGCCTATTAAACAATCCAGCAACCTTAAGAATCGATACTTACGATGAATGTTAAATCGAAATCTATGTCTAGCATTTAGAGTTTAATAGATGATTATCTTATATCGGGATTAGAATCGTATTTCTCAATATCAATTCAAATCCATGGAGTTAAACATTAAAACAAAGATATCATCGATAATAATTCATAAATAAATTGCATATAATGTCATGATCAATGAAAATACATATTGTTTCAGTGAACTACAACCAATCCCAACAAGAAAGGGATTTAGCTACTCATGGTAGCTTGATACAAAATGGAGGAATTAAGATGACTCAGCATCAATGATGATTTCCTGACTCTCGATGCGTATCCAGCTCGTATCCTCAATTTCCCTCTCTTATTATCTATTACAAAGTAATAATGTAAAAGTTATCAAAATGATCTTTCTCCAAGCCTTTGTGTAATACCCCAAATTTTACCCTTTCTTTTTTATTTTTATTCTAAATTCTTATTAACTTAATAAATTAACCTTTTTTTTTTTTAAATCTTGTTTTTTTTAACTAATAATAATTTAATTAAATTTTTTTTATAACTTTACTAATGTTTTTTATTAACTTTTTTTTTCTATTTAGTTTATTTATTTAAATCATTTTAAGCTCTTCTTACTAACTTTTAGGATTTAGATTAAAATTTGATTTTTTTTTTCTTCTTTTCTTTAAGAGTAAATTTTTTTATAACCTTTTTTAAATTAATTTCTAACACATTTTTTAATCAAATTCTAATACCTTTTTTAAAATAAAAATCTAACTTCTTTTTAAAATTAAATCTTTTTTCTAACTTTTTTTAAATCTTTTTTCTAACTCCTCTTTAAAGTTAAATCTTTTTTCTAACTTTTATAAAGTTAAATCTTTTTTTCTAACTTTTTTAAAAAAATTAAATCTTTTTTTCTCTAACTTCCTTTTAAAATTAAATCTTTTTTTCCCTCTAACTTCTTTTTAAAATTAAATCTTTTTTTCTAACTATTTTAAAAAAATTAAATCTAACCTTTTTTTTATAAATTAAATCTATCCTTTTTTTTAAAATTAAGATCTAAGTTCCTTTTAAAATTAAATTCTAACAGTTTTTAAAATAATTCTAACATTTTTTAAAACCAACATTCAAATATTTTTTTTATTTTAAAATTCTAACTCATTTTTTTTTTTAACTTAAAACTCTAATTTTTATTTAACTTGAAACTCTTATCTTCTTTGCTAACTTTTTAAATTTAAATCTCAACACTTTTTTAATCTAATCCAATCCCAATGAATTCCAGATAGAGTTAAATCAAATCAATCAGATCATATCATCATAAGAAAATCAGCATCACCATCATTGAATCAAATCTGAAATCATCATAAAAATCTACTCAAATCAAATCCGAGATTGAAAAAGATTGAGATATTCAAATTAAATCTGAGATTAAAAAAGATTTAAAAATCAAATATAAAGGGGACGAAAATCATAACAAAAGGGAACTTTTTCGTAAAATCCAAGCAAACCCCGTCAAAAATCCTCTAGCCTTAGGACAAAGCATCATCGGCCATCATCATTCCGTAAGGATCAAAAAATATAATTACAATTTTTGTGTTGCTTTTCATGTTTTTCAGGAAAAAGAGATGAAGAAGACAAATCGGCGACCATGCAAAAGAAGAAGAAGATAACATCCGTGAGAGGCAAACAAGAAGGAGAGGAACACACGCAAACTCAGAGAGCAGAGAGAAGAAGAGTGATGACCGGCCCAACCCTTTTTTTTATTATTTATTGTTTTTCCATTTGTTATTTTATTTTGTTTATCTTTTTAAAAAAAAATCAAGAAGCCCCTTTCTTTTTTATAACCAAAAACCTTTTTCAAATTAATTAAAACTCTTTTTAAATAAAATAATCAAATGTTTTTTCAAATAATAAAACTTTTTTTATAACTTTAAAGTAAAACGTGTTTTTAACTAACATTAAGATTTTTTAAATTAAACCAATTGTTTTTTTTAATGATTAAATCTTTTTTTCAAAATATTATCACTAAAACTCCTTTTTTAGAATAATTAACCAAACTTTCCCCTTTTATTAATAAATTTTTTTTTTAAAAACTCAAAACTCTTTTAATTAAAATTAATCTCTCTTTTCACAAATTTAAATTCTTGGTTAAAAAGACCATAAAAGTCCTCCAAAATTCATACGGCTTGTTTCTCGTTCAATTTTGATTTCGTTTTCGTCTAACCCCACATACTGACATTTTTGTTTGTTTTGTTTCTTGCAGCTATTATGTTCAATTTGAAACTTATTTTCGGTTTTATATTTAATTATCATATTTGTAACTGCTTATGGGGTGTAATTTTGCGAGACAATTGTCGCATTTATCTTTCCGCACTTTATGTTCTGCCATTGTATGTTTATCGCGTCTTTACCAATAATCTCACTCCTCCGAAGGAATTAGGTCTAGCCGTTTGACCGCCTTGTCAATAGTCCTCAACTTCAAACCCTTGCAACCTTACAAACCCTAATTTTCACAAATGCCTCGCCGCATGCTAAATTACAATTTTACCCCTAGCATTAGGTCAAAGAGTCGCCGCGCTCATTTTATGGTTTCCCGCCGTGGAATCCCTTACCTAACCTAACCTAACCTAATTTAACCCTAATTTCAACATAACAATTCAACGTAGAGATTTGGAGTTTCTACACTCCACGTAAGCGTGTCCTTAAGATGCGTTTATTCCCCTTGAGACCTTGACCACAGTCAAGAAGTCTCTAACCTCCCTTTTGAGGGGAACTACGATTACTCTGATTCCACTCCCGTAAGGATACGTAGGCACAAGATGCAATGTCTTGCCGAGTAAACTTAGAATTAACCCCTTAGGTCTCTTTTCTCTCTTTTAATCCTTTGTACATATACCTTAAGCAAATAAATAAAGAAAATAGTAAACATCTGAACGAAAGGTTCCTGTAGAGTACTACAGAAGTTTAGGGTGCTAATACCTTCCCTAAATTTAACCAACCCCCGAACCCTAGATCTTTCCCCGCGTTGTGTTTACAATGCAAAAATAGGTTTTCCCTCTTTTGACCTTTTCCTTCGGATAAATCAAAGAGCGGTTGTGAATCAAGAATTGTGATTCAAACTAATTAATAGTTTGTGATCCTATTTCCACCGCAACAGAAAATGGCGACTTCACTGGGGACCTCTTAAACTTTTGAGGGTTATCCCTAATTTGTTCATATTTATCACTATTTGTTTTACTATTCATTTGCATGTATATACTATACTTTAATTTTGGGGCTGTTCCGTGTGTTGTGAGATAAGTCCTACGCCTGGACTAGTGACATTATTATAGGATGGGGATATATCCGAGGAGGCTTATAGGGAGTTGAATCCCGACCAAGCTGATTCGAGAATCACCGCTCAGTTGAGACCTTTTCGAAAATGGTTCGGTTGAACGAGTAATCGTGAAAACTTTTTCCATGGTCGATCGGAGTCTATGATATTGAGGACCGTAGTACCTTAACACCACCTTGGCCTTATCTAGGACGTAGTGCGGGAACTATGTGGGAGTAGTCCTACAATGGTTGCTACGCGATACTGCACTCAAAAGAGGTTCTCTTGAGAATATTATTAACCCCCGAGTCAGTCGGAAGGTTGATAATATCCGAAAGATGGGCTGATGACTTTGGGCACTTTTTAGAACCTTGTTCTGCAGGTACAACTAACCTATAGTACACTCCTTTTGGGATGGGTAGACCTTAACTCCGCTCACGTACCTTTAACCTAGGACTTTATGTGTTTTCATGCATTGCATCCATAAAACATCATATCGCATTAAGATTTCATGGAATTCAAACTCTATTTATGAACATTGCAGGATACCATGGATCACTCTAGAAGGCATACTTTGAAATTTACTTTTAAGGGTTTTAATCTGGAAGTCCTAGAGAAGCTAAGGGATTTGGTTCAAGATCAAGAAAAGTTCCAAAACAGATATGGAAGGCTATTGTCTTTGTTGAAGGTTCAAGTAAACGAAGGACTTCTTGCGACTTTGCTACAGTTTTATGATCCAGATTATCACTGCTTCACCTTTCCAGATTATCAGCTTTTACCTACCTTAGAAGAGTACTCTCAGTTGATGGGATTACCGACCTTGGATAAGTCTCAATTCCCTTTCTTGGAGGAAAACCCTAAAGAACGAGATATTGCTAAAGCCATTTGTCTAAGGATATCCGATGTCAAAAACAATATGATCACCAAAGGGGGGACCTCCGGTTTTCCCAGGGACTTCCTAATTAAGAAAGCCCAATTTTATGCCGATCATAAAGACATGTTTGCCTTTGAGACAATATTTGCTTTGCTCATTTATGGGTTGCTGCTTTTTCCTAGTTTCGAGGGGTTTGTGGACCTTAATGCAATCAAAACCTTCATGAGGAGAAATCCAGTTCCAACGCTATTGGGTAATACTTATCATTCAGTACATCTTCGAAACTTTCATGGTGGAGGAATGATTACAGGCTGTGTGCCATTACTATACAAGTGGTTTATTTCTCACTTACCCAAGTCCGGTCCGTTCTGGAGATCTAATCAAGAACGTTGGTCGCAAAAAGTTATGGCCTTAACTCACTCTGATATTAATTGGTATAATCGCATGTACGATGGGATATCGATCATTGATAGTTGTGGAAAATTCAACAATGTGCCTTTGCTCAGTTTCAATGGAGGAATCAGCTACAATCCAGTCCTAGCTCGCCGACAGTTGGGATACCCCTTAAAGGAACCGCCTAAAGGTATTCATGTGGAGAAAATCTTTTTCGAAGACGATAAAAAGCTTCAAGATCAGATTCTATCTTCTTGGAATCATCTGCATAGGAAAGGCAAAGAAAGTTTGGGAAGACCTAATTGTGTGTCCATGGAACCATACCTTCAATGGGTCCGAGGAAGAGCTATTGAGTTGAAGATGCCCTACTCTCGCCAGGATCCTTCACCTCAAAGAGAGGAACCTGTCCAGTATTTCATGACCGAAGCTGAGACTTTGAAGATCGCTTTGAAGAGATCACAACGCGAAACAGAAGCATGGAAGAACAAATACCATGTGATGGTCAGCGAGTACGAAGAACTTCAAAAGCAGATTCAGTCAAAGAATGATGAGATACAATCCTACAAGAAGAGAAGGCTCTACGAATATTTATTTTCCTCCGGATCTCCGTCTGCCCACTGAAGTTGTGGAAGATGCTTCTCTAGGACTTTCTAGGCTTTTATTTAGATATTTTGGTTGCAAGAATATTATTTGTAATTTGTCTTCAATGAATTAAAAGTTTCCTTGGTATTCCGCAATATTCGTAAATATTTGAATTCCATGAAATCTTCATTTGCATTCACATTTTAGCATCATACTTTTGCATTGCATGTGTCTCCCGATTTCTCATACTCGGTTCTCTCATCATTCCTTTCGTCACCCTGAGTTCTCTGCATCAATACGACCCTTCATAAGGATGGAAGATCAAAATCAAGAGATCAACCGTGTCAGCCATGAACTCGAAGATCTTCGAGGAAGTGTAGGGCAGATTTTGGAAATGCTACGAGCTCTTAGTGTGAAGGTGGATGCTCAGTCTACTGTTGTTTCTGAGACTAATACCGTTATGGAACCTCAACCAGCTATTACTGTCGAGAATGTACCTCCTCACGATCTTCAATCCGGTCTGGTGCCTCCTATTGCTCAACCAGTTCGACGAGCTACCCCTCCAAAGTGCAAAACTCCTAACTCCGACCATGGTAAAGGACCTGCACGTTCGAGGAACCGCAAAACAGCTACCCCTCAACCTTGGCAACATCAGCAGAATTATGTTCAAGGTTATCCATATGTCCAACAACCCTATGTAGCTGCTGTTGCACCTCCTTTCAATCAGCAGTTTCCTACATACCAGCCTGTGCAGTCAGCTCCGGTATATCAAGCACCGATCCGTCAACAACCTTCCGGTTATCCGCCTATGCAAGTTCCTGTCAACAGTCAACGAGTGCCCAACGCTCCTGTTCGCCAGCAATCACAGGATCAGGTTCCTTATCTTCGTAAGAGTCAGTATAAGCCTTGTCCTCCAATTCCGATGGCTTTCACTGAGTTATACTCCCATTTGGTACAACAAGGTCTGATTACCACCCGTGCTTTGGGTCCTCCGCCTAATCCGTTACCTGCAGGTTACAACGCTGCCGCTCATTGTTTATTTCATGAGGGTGCGCCCGGCCATGATCTAGAGAATTGCTATGCTCTTAAGAAAGTTGTCAGAAATTTGCTAGAAACTAAGAATTTGTCTTTTAGCAATGCTCAGCTGAAGATCGAGACTCCTCTCGGGGTCCCTCACTTGTCGAGTTCGAATTCTGCAAAGCATGCTACTCCTGTGGCAAATCAGTCGAATCCAGTAATTATTCAAAGGCCTAGCTCGCTTCATTTCAGTAACCCTCAAGACGGTATGACCGGGATCAACAAAGAATCTGGGAAAGTTATTTTGAAGCAACGACTGAAAACTGTTGAAGATGTGACCAGCATAACTGGGGCAAGCCATGACAACTCGCAGTGACCATAAACCAGACGTCCTTCCGTTGGGGCTCCGCCAAAGGAAACTGTTGCTTTTGAATTTCACAAACCATTTAGAAGGATTTTTTTTTCCCGACAGTTCATTTGTTTATTTATATGCATTTCTCTTTGATTAAGCATATTTAGCATGTACGAACTTGTTTATCTTTGATTAATTAATGCAACGCATATGTTTGTCTTGAATAAATCCATTCGCTTCACTCATTCAAAAAACGTTTTCCTAAATCATAATGCCAACTTTACCCGATCTCTTGTCCTGATGGAGAATTGGGAGGAGGATGATGAACCAAAAACGTCAGATTTCTTGTCGTATGCTTTCAATTAAAACCTGCTGATGATGTAAGGCATTGTTTCAAATCCCAAACACTGGAGATATAAGGATGTTAATCCCTCGTTAACCTCTTTGAGCCTTGAAGTAGGAGTTTTTTTTTTTTTTAAGAACCCTCATCTTAACCTGGGGCAGGGTAGGTTTCAGTTAAGCCGATCGAGCACTTAGACTCTAAAAAAGGGAAGGGCAACCTTCGAGAATTTATCCTTAGCATCTTAGGAAGTCCAATACAATGACTATCCCTCGGTTACCTAAGGAGTGGGGCAGTCACGAGCCTTTCAAAAGAGTTACACGACTTGTGCATAAAAAATATTCAAAAAAATAAGAGCCCGCTAAGTCGAAACCTATGAAGGAGACTTAGGCAAAACTGGGGCATCCCGCTGGACTCCAAAGTCAGATCAAAAGATGTTGTCCAGGCAAAAGTTAGGGAATAAAAGCAAAACAAGAGGGTACAATAAATAATCCCTAGTAAAGAACAAAATCGTGTGACCAATTGCCATTAGGAATAGGTGAGTGACTGCCACGTCCAAAGCCTTGATAAGTTCTCGACCATAGCAAATCCGCTTGAGACATGAGCGTTCGTCTCCGATTAGCTGAATTAGGATTGGAGAGCATCACGAAGAAGGGGTGGGTACAAATATAACTTTGAGCCTATATCCTTGTTTCTTAAACCGTGAACCGAGTCACGATACAACCTTTAAAAGACCTAATTGAAGTAGGACTTCGGTTGAAAGCATACTCGACAAGATCACGTTTCCTGACTCCTACGAGCTATGCTCAGAAAAAAAATTCATGTTGGCATTATAATTAAAACTTATATCCCGACTAGTGATTTCGGTCACAAGTTATTGCGATATCTTTTTCGAAACAAAAATTCAAGACAAATATATGTGTGCATTGACAAGCTCAGGATAGGCATTTCAGGCATGACGATTTTGCTTGATATCTTAGAGGGTTACATATGGACATAACCCGTGGAACTTGAAGATCCTGCTAAACAGGGGCAGGCAGTTTCCCAGTTTGCTTACCAACGCGAGTCTGACGCTCTTAAGGAGCTATTTCTCAAAGATTTCGTCGTAACACGATTAATTTGTACCAGGTACGTCGAGACCTGACAAATCTCTCAAAGAGTTTGAAGACAGTGGGGCAACCAGACTCCGTGTTCTCTATAAAATCCTCTTGAGATGACCATACCTCACAACGCAAATATCCTGGGGCACCGTGTTTTTTAAAGGAAACAAATGGCGACTACTATAAGGTCCTTCAAGATCAAAACCATGTGGTTTCATAACTCTCTTCATGTATCCGATGGATTTTACTCATGGCGGCCTTCATTCCCCAGTAAATCTCAGTGTTGCAACAGGCTCCTAAACTATTGCCTCATCACAGTCCCCAGCGAGACTATAAGCTGACAACTCTTTCTGGGGTAACTTGAAAATGTCCCTCAGGTTTTCTTCTCCCCATGTGAAGACGTGTTACTATGTACCCAAGCAGATTACCTTCTCCCCAGAGAAGTCAGAATTCTGAAACCAGATTTGGTTCTACCATTGATCTTCTCACCCATGATTGACGTATTGGTTGCAGAGAACGCAGGGTATCCCCGTCGAGATGTTTATTTCATCTCTCGTCCCGTCTCTAGTCTGTTTCGTCAGCCTACGCAGGGGCATAAGCATCACATGCCTATTTCATTACATATTCATTACATACTCATTACATATTCATTACATATTCATTACATACTCATTACATATTCATTACATACTCATTACATATTCATTACATACTCATTACATATTCATTACATACTCATTACATACTCATGGCATACTCATTTCATAACATCTTGCATATTTAACTACATAGACATTAACATACATTCATATTAACATATTCATTAACATACGCGTTAACATGCACAGGTTCATTGTGTCTCCATCATTGGTCGTTACCGCCGAGTAACTGGGGTTTATCCATTCTCTCCAAATAGATTGTCAGCCCTAAGCATAAAATATTTACTTGTTTCCAGTTTCCCCACAGAGCTCGATCCTCGTGGATGACGGTTACTCCAGCTATCTTTCCTCACCAGGATAAGATATTTACCCTTCGAGTTCATTCCCTCGATGGAGTCTTGATTACCAGTCTTCTTTCTAGCTCGATCCTAGATTGAACCTCAGTATTGTCGGTCGCTGAGCCCAACCGGACGTGCATTTATTTTGCACCATCTAAAGGTTTTCACCATACTATGTCAGATACGCGACTGTTCTCGCCCGAGAAGTTTATCACCATACCCGGACGTGCATTTATTTTGCACTATCTTTCAACCGCAATCCTTTACAGATACACGCCAGTTCACGCCTGGAAAATCTATCAGTACAACACTTTACATCTTACAGCATCGGTATGCGACATTTCTCGCCTGGGAAGCCAATCCTATCTTCATATGACTCGCAGCAAATGGCCATCTCCTTTGAGTAGTTGGGCTTCCATTTTCCCTGTTGTCTTGAAGTATGGGGAGGTTTGAACCAAATCGTATTCAGGAGAGCACGATCTTGAAGTACGGTGAGGTTTGAGCGGAATCATATTCAGGAGAGCACGATCTTGAATTGTGAAGAAGTTCATTTACCCTTTAGTAAAAGAAGAAACCAAATCGTATTCAGGAGAGCACGATCTTGAATTACGGGGAGGTTTGAGCGGAATCATATTCAGGAGAGCACGATCTTGAAGTATGAGGAAGTTCATTTACCCTTTAGTAAAAGAAGGAGCGGAATCATCTTCAGGAGAGCACGATCTTGAAGTATGAGGAAGTTCATTTACCCTTTAGTAAAAGAAGGAGTGGAATCATCTTCAGGAGAGCACGATCTTGAAGTATGAGGAAGTTCATTTACCCTTTAGTAAAAGAAGGAGCGGAATCATCTTCAGGAGAGCACGATCTTGAGGTATGAAGAAGTTCATTTACCCTTTAGTAAAAGAAGGAGCGGAATCATATTCGGGAGAGCACGATCTTGAAGTATGAGGAAGTTCATTTATCCTTTAGTAAAAGAAGGAGCGGAATCATATTCGGGAGAGCACAGATCTTGAAGT
Organism: Lathyrus sativus; assembly: GCA_963859935.3. Classification (NCBI taxonomy): domain Eukaryota; kingdom Viridiplantae; phylum Streptophyta; class Magnoliopsida; order Fabales; family Fabaceae; genus Lathyrus; species Lathyrus sativus. Next base: position 618,215,281 of record OZ012739.1, on the reverse strand, counting down.
ATGAAGAAGTTCATTTACCCTTTAGTAAAAGAAGGAGCAGAATCATATTCAGGAGAGCATGAATCTTGAAGTATGAGGAAGTTCAATTTACCCTTTAGCAAAAGAAGAAGCGGAATCATACCCGACGCGCTGTCCTCGGAAGTATGAAGAAGTTTATTTTATCCTTTAGTAAAAGAAGAATCTGAATCATATTCCGGGCACCAACCTTAAATATGAGAAGATTTATATATCAGATAAGCAGCAGCCTCTTTATTTGAGTGCTTATCCGTTTTGGCATGTAAGTCCCTTCCAACGATAAGTGACAGTTCTCCCTCGAGAAGCTTATCAGGGCATTTCCACTTAAAGCCCATTTATTTTGGCATACAGCCGGTTCTTACCCTGTATATTTGATATGGATTTCTGAAAAGTCCATTCGATCCCATCACGAAGGATAGTTTATAGAAGCTTGGATGTTATTCTTTGCTCAATGCTCCAGCATTCTGTAATCGATCTTGCAGTCGTGTAGATCCAGTCTCATTGTTAGACATTCCCAAGTGGAGGCCATCGCATAAGCGCCATCACTATTAAGGGTTTTGTTCTAACCACTCAAAGTCTATTTTATTTTGGCATACAGTCGGTTTTTTTACCCTGTATATTTGCTACGGATTCCCGAAAAGTCTGTTTGATCCTATCACGAGGGATAGTTTACAGAAGCTTGGATGTTATTCTTTGCTCAATGCTCCAGCATTCTGTAATCGATCTTGCAATCGTACGTGATCCAGTTTTATTTTTAGATTCCCCAGTGGAGGCCGTCTCATAGGTACCATCTCCATTTGAGAATCTCGTTCCTTTTCTAAAAAAGACAATTGGTCGTGTTCGCACCAGTTGACCATCATTTTTAGAATTCCCCAGTGTTGTACTGTGTCCCAGCGCGTCGTTTTCCCCGGTGTGTTCTTCTCGTAGCGTCTGTCCCTGTGTCGTCGTATTCGTCAGCATTTTCGCATCCATCATTCCAGCATACGCATCATATCATATTCATGGCATCGTCTGCATTAGTTTGTTCTCGCTTGGTCCATAGCATTGCATATCGCCACATATAAGGGTAAAATTTTCGGTTATCTATATTTAAATCCCTCCACCATGATTCCTCGAGTCTCTGTCACTCAAATCATCCGGTGTAGCTATTTAAATAGGGGCAACTGTAATACCCCAAATTTTACCCTTTCTTTTTTATTTTTATTCTAAATTCTTATTAACTTAATAAATTAACCTTTTTTTTTTAAATCTTGTTTTTTTTAACTAATAATAATTTAATTAAATTTTTTTTATAACTTTACTAATGTTTTTTATTAACTTTTTTTTTCTATTTAGTTTATTTATTTAAATCATTTTAAGCTCTTCTTACTAACTTTTAGGATTTAGATTAAAATTTAATTTTTTTTTCTTTTCTTTAAGAGTAAATTTTTTATAACCTTTTTTAAATTAATTTCTAACACATTTTTTAATCAAATTCTAATACCTTTTTTAAAATAAAAATCTAACTTCTTTTTAAAATTAAATCTTTTTTCTAACTTTTTTTAAATCTTTTTTCTAACTCCTCTTTAAAGTTAAATCTTTTTTCTAACTTTTATAAAGTTAAATCTTTTTTTCTAACTTTTTTAAAAAAATTAAATCTTTTTTTCTCTAACTTCCTTTTAAAATTAAATCTTTTTTTTCCTCTAACTTCTTTTTAAAATTAAATCTTTTTTTCTAACTATTTTAAAAAAATTAAATCTAACCTTTTTTTTATAAATTAAATCTATCCTTTTTTTTAAAATTAAGATCTAAGTTCCTTTTAAAATTAAATTCTAACAGTTTTTAAAATAATTCTAACATTTTTTAAAACCAACATTCAAATATTTTTTTTATTTTAAAATTCTAACTCTTTTTTTTTTTAACTTAAAACTCTAATTTTTATTTAACTTGAAACTCTTATCTTCTTTGCTAACTTTTTAAATTTAAATCTCAACACTTTTTTAATCTAATCCAATCCCAATGAATTCCAGATAGAGTTAAATCAAATCAATCAGATCATATCATCATAAGAAAATCAGCATCACCATCATTGAATCAAATCTGAAATCATCATAAAAATCTACTCAAATCAAATCCGAGATTGAAAAAGATTGAGATATTCAAATTAAATCTGAGATTAAAAAAGATTTAAAAATCAAGTATAAAGGGGACGAAAATCATAACAAAAGGGAATTTTTTCGTAAAATCCAAGCAAACCCCGTCAAAAATCCTCTAGCCTCAGGACAAAGCATCATCGGCCATCATCATTCCGTAAGGATCAAAAAATATAATTACAATTTTTGTGTTGCTTTTCATGTTTTTCAGGAAAAAGAGATGAAGAAGACAAATCGGCGACCATGCAAAAGAAGAAGAAGATAACATCCGTGAGAGGCAAACAAGAAGGAGAGGAACACACGCAAACTCAGAGAGCAGAGAGAAGAAGAGTGATGACCGGCCCAACCCTTTTTTTTTTATTATTTATTGTTTTTCCATTTGTTATTTTATTTTGTTTATCTTTTTAAAAAAAAATCAAGAAGCCCCTTTCTTTTTTATAACCAAAAACCTTTTTCAAATTAATTAAAACTCTTTTTAAATAAAATAATCAAATGTTTTTTCAAATAATAAAACTTTTTTTATAACTTTAAAGTAAAACGTGTTTTTAACTAACATTAAGATTTTTTAAATTAAACCAATTGTTTTTTTTAATGATTAAATCTTTTTTTCAAAATATTATCACTAAAACTCCTTTTTTAGAATAATTAACCAAACTTTCCCCTTTTATTAATAAATTTTTTTTTAAAAACTCAAAACTCTTTTAATTAAAATTAATCTCTCTTTTCACAAATTTAAATCCTTGGTTAAAAAGACCATAAAAGTCCTCCAAAATTCATACGGCTTGTTTCTCGTTCAATTTTGATTTCGTTTTCGTCTAACCCCACATACTGACATTTTTGTTTGTTTTGTTTCTTGCAGCTATTATATTCAATTTGAAACTTATTTTCGGTTTTATATTTAGTTATCATATTTGTAACTGCTTATGGGGTGTAATTTTGCGAGACAATTGTCGCATTTATCTTTCCGCACTTTATGTTCTGCCATTGTATGTTTATCGCGTCTTTACCAATAATCTCACTCCTCCGAAGGAATTAGGTCTAGCCGTTTGACCGCCGTGTCAATAGTCCTCAACTTCAAACCCTTGCAACCTTACAAACCCTAATTTTCACAAATGCCTCGCCGCAGGCTAAATTACAATTTTACCCCTAGCATTAGGTCAAAGAGTCGCCGCGCTCATTTTAGGGTTTCCCGCCGTGGAATCCCTAACCTAACCTAACCTAACCTAACCTAATTTAACCCTAATTTCAACATAACAATTCAACGTAGAGATTTGGAGTTTCTACACTCCACGTAAGAGTGTCCTTAAGATGCGTTTATTCCCCTTGAGACCTTGACCACAGTCAAGAAGTCTCTAACCTCCCTTTTGAGGGGAACTACGATTACTCTGATTCCACTCCCGTAAGGATACGTAGGCACAAGATGCGATGTCTTGCCGAGTAAACTTAGAATTAACCCCTTAGGTCTCTTTTCTCTCTTTTAATCCTTTGTACATATACCTTAAGCAAATAAATAAAGAAAATAGTAAACATCTGAACGAAAGGTTCCTGTAGAGTACTACAGAAGTTTAGGGTGCTAATACCTTCCCTAAATTTAACCAACCCCCGAACCCTAGATCTTTCCCCGCGTTGTGTTTACAATGCAAAATTAGGTTTTCCCTTTTTGACCTTTTCCTTCGGATAAATCAAAAAGCGGTTGTGAACCGAATTGTGATTCAAATTAATTAATAGTTTGATATCCTATTTCCACCGCAACACTTTGATATCTTCCTTTTATACTGGTTGAGATGGGGGACTTTCGCTGCAAAGTTTTGGTCGCTATGCAAAGTCATCTTGCTTAACCTTGAAGGATTTTAAACCGTTCCTGGAAACTGCCATACTTCGCTATGCGGACTATTCTCGCTTCTGCTCGCTTCAAGCAAAATTGGACGATTTTGATTCTGTTTTTGTTATACGAGTTATTTTTGCTTCTGCTCGCTCCCTCTCGCTTCAAGCGAAGTTCTACTGATTTAGTTATGTTTCTTTATGTTGTTGCTCGCTTCAACTTTGCATCGCGACCTTTGCTATGTGAAAGTTGCAGGGCATGAATTCTTCTTGCTTATACATGATGTGTTCTTTTGTTAATCCCTGCAAAACCATAACCATTCAAGAGTAACATCCTTTTGGATCTTTTGTTAATCAAATTTTATCTTAAAAGTTAATGGAAGCAAGCCTTTTGTTCGAGTTTTTACCGAAGATATGTTATCTATTTGATTTCCATCATGGTCCTGCAACCAGTTTCGGGTTTAAGAGTCAATTATATGAGGGAAAGATATTAACACCCCTCACATTCGTTGTACTCAACGAGAACCTTCTAGTTAGTTTAAGTGAAGTGTTTATCATAAAATGTTTGTAGTTTTCTATTTATTAAAAGATAATTACAAAAGGGAGAAATTTTAGTTTTTTGTTAATGGGCCTGACGAGATGTTGAATCTCGCTTCTACGTAACCCCATGTACGATGGGGAAATATAGGCTACATAGTTCTTTGTATAAAATATTTGTGCATTGGTTGTTTTTAGAGAATAATGTTGGTGTCACATTCGAGCGGTTTAAACATTTGCTTGTATGCTCGCACTATGGAGACTGAAGCGTTTGTTTGTATTCATACTCCACTTACCTTTTAGCACCCCCTTGTAATTCATGATTTGTTTTGTGATTTAATTTCCAAATTTTGCATTTCAATTTAGTATAATCATTTTAATTGATTTGTTCAAATTATCTAAACTTTTTATTTAGGTGTTTAATTATTAGTCTTAAATTTTAATTGTTTAGATAATTTAGTTAGTTTTTATAACATTTAATTACCTTAATTAATATATTCAAAATATCAATCTAATTATTTAGTAATTAATTCATAATAAGTAATAACAAAATACCAAAACCAAATTCTCTATCTTGTAAATAATTCACGAGACCCATGTACATAATTAAAAAAACCAAATATTTTCACAATCAAATTAACTTAACATTTTTCGCAATTCAAAACACCTTAAAATCGACTCAACACACCAAATAGTTTCTTTTTTGCTTTGTGCGATAAATTAATCAACTCTTTTGGCACCATGCAATTCAAACCTTTTCATAAAATAAAATCGACCAACCAACAAAAAAGACTGAACTACGTAGACTCTGATTTTCTCATCACTCGATGAGAATACATAGGCACGAGGTTGTGAAACTCTGGAAAGTCCCCTAATCTAACTAACTCTTTTCCCATTTTATCCATTTGTAATTAGTCTTTTTGTAAGTAAATAAGAAGGAAGTAGAGACGATAGATGTAAACAAACTTTATCAAACAAACACACTAAACCTTATGCTAGAGGAGGTTCCCGTTGAGTACAACAGAAGTGATGGGTGCCTAACACCTTCCCCTCAATTAACCGACTCCCGAACCCATATTTGGTTGTGATGACCTTCTTATCCTTTCCGTTAGGGTTTCATATTAATTTCCCCTAGGAATGAATAAAATATGGTGGCAACTCTGTGAATTTTTTCCGCCGCGACACACTAGACTAAATTCCTACCTATTTTCGAAATAAATGAATGCTTGGTTATGAACAATACAAACATGCAACATCATCAACATCATATAATTATAAACTCACAAACCTTAACACATCCTCAAAAAGTTTCCACTCTTGAACCTATAATTCGCAAGTCACAGGCCATCATTGTAATCCTTTTGGATTACTATACTCAAATTACCAATAAAGGCCAACACTATAATCTCACTGGATTACTATACTTAAAAATATGTTTTAAAAACAATTTTACACATTTTTCATCAAAAGGATAAAGTTATATTGTTACTCAAAAATCTAAACTCCTCAAAATGCTCAGGTAACTCAAATTGTCTAAAAACTCATAATCCTCAAAAATTACCCCCGAGTACTCTAAAGTACCTAAATGCTCTAAGGATAAAGATTCACAAGTGATAACTCTACTAAGATAAGGAAAAGAAGTCTTTCCTCAATTTAATCAAGTTGCTTATAAAATATCATCGAAGGACTCCCGAACTTGAAAAATTGTCGAGAATGCTCGAACTTAAAAAATGCTAAAAAACGCCTGAGAGTCAAAATCACCACCAGAAAAATCGGTCGACCATTGCCTCCCGCCGCCACAACACCATTGTCGTGCGGTCCACCAACTATTGCCACCAAACGCAGCACCCTTCAGCCACCACCTTGCGGCACCGCCTGCTGCGGCATCAACTGCCACGCTGCTCTGATCGCGAAAATCGTCGGTCGTCGCTTTTTCGGTGTGACCTAGTCGCCGCAACCGATCTCCTCAAATCGATTTTTGGTTTTTTTTCCCCAAAAAATCTGATTTTTCAAAAAGAGATTTTCCAATTTTTTAAGTTTCTGCCAAAATCTAATTTTTCATAAAATAAATTAAAATTAAGGTTTTGCTGTATTTGGGAAAATTTCCAAAAAATTAATTGATTCATATAAAAAAAAGGAAAATCATATTAGGGTCATCAACATCATGAATTTGGAAAGTCAAACGACTAAACATATTTGTACGAATTCCCATGGAAATTTCCAATTCTACAATACAAGCCAACCAAAAAGCAAAAGAATTTATACGAACAAATCATCACCAATACAAGGTTATAAACCTACAAACAATAGTGCTTAGAGACCGTAGGGGATTTATCTCAAATCCTTATTTTAGGTCCCAGGGTAACTACATACGAACATATTTTCAACAATAGAACCGATGAGGTTTTACCCAAACCTTATTTAGTCAATTCATATAGATCGTAAGCAAAAGGAGAAATTAAAGAGGAAACATATTACCCCAAGGCGCTCATATGAGGGCAAGGAACCCTAAACATCTTGCATGCCTAAATCACCCATAAGCAGATAGTTTCCCCCTTACCTTATTTTTCCAGCGAGGACGATGTTTCTAGAAACTCTTTGGATTCCTCTTCTCAAACTTCGCTCTCCTTCCTAAAGTCTCTTTTGTTCTTCTACCTCTTATTTCACGTACTACCAGACCATTTTAGAATTTATATGGGTTTTACTATTCCTTGAAATTATACTTTCTGCCCACTTATTCCCCCAACTTCACTCCTCTCACCTTATATTTTCCTCCATTCACATAAATGACCCAAACCTCTACATTAAATAAATATTCAATTTAAGTAATTATTTAATTAGGATTTCTATATATTTTCTATGATTAAAACTTATTACAAAATAATTAACTATGTCCAATTATATGCAATAATCTAAATAGTAAGAATATTTTATTTATCTTCTCTCAATTCTCATAACCCCAGTAATTAGTAAATTACCAAAATACCCCTATACTCTGAAAAACATTAAAATTTAATTATAATGAATAAATTACACGAACAATTAAATAAAATACTTTATTTAAAAGTTGGGGTGTTACACGCATCATCAACATCAATGTCTTCCTCCCACAAAACTCTTAAATATTAATTCAACGTACTTAAATAAACATCTATGTTGTTTCCTAGTTGCTTTTGACCCAAAATCATCATTGATAACATCATATAATTGTGCTTCATGCACAACCACAAAGATAGGTTGTAAATCATGAGAAGAACATACCATGATGTATGGTGAGTACTCATATTACTAAATAAGTTCATTCTGCTGGTGGGAAGTCCAAGCCTAAGGTTCCTGGCTCAAGGCCGAAATTCAAAAACAACAAATTAATTTTCTTCTATTGTAAAGAATTAGCTACATGGAAAAATTTTCCGCCATGCATTATTTCATCTACATTCCATTTAATATTCTTTGAATTATTTACTTTAGAAAATAATCTCTTGAACCTTTGAATCATTGATAGGTATCACATCACTTTGGCAGGAATACCCTCTTTATGCTTAAACCACAATCATCATCAGCAACACCATTGTTCTTCAGCTTGTAGCAAAACTCCCAACACCTCAGGAACTCCTTCAAGTTTTCATACTTTTTCCTATATAATATTCAATCATTATAACATGCATGTATTTTGACATAGTCCAAACTCATTTGACACAATATCTTCTTGGTATCATAACCATGATTCAATAACGTTGCCTTTATGAAGCATATCTTTCAATAGTTCAAGCAATTCAGTAAAACTTTTATTCATCCACCCACTTTTTAACTTAAGATTAAATAGTCTTAACAAAGCTGACAATCATATAAATTTTTTGCACCCCATAAATAATGGTTATTTCAAGTCACTACGTAAAGTATCATACACATGGTCTTTCCTAAAAGAATCTTCTCCAATATCATGGATCATATATTCTAGTTGATGATTCATATCTTCATCAACTTCATCTCTATGTGTTGCAGGTTTTTTGGTCACTTCACTATTCCATAGTTATGTCGTATAATTTTGACAATTTCCATCACCACCTAAATGACTAAATACTTCTTCCTTTGGATTTTTTTTCTGTATTTCCGCATATTTTACAATGACAATAAAAAATTACATTATCTTCAAGAAGGTTTCTTTCGGAAAATTTAAGAAATTGAACCACTTTATTCTCAATCTCTTTAATTAATATATTGAATTTCATCCAACTATGATTCATAATTATATATCTTATAAAAATAAAATAAAAATTATACACAAATTAATCATGTGTTTTGAATGATCACTTTGCTAAGTTCAAACCTTTTCAATGTCACATCACATTGTAGTAATTCAAAACCTATATAAACTACTCATTTTAACAAAATTATAAATAAAAAAAAAGATGTCAAGACTTTGATAAGTTAACACAACAACAACAACAATGAACATGCGATCTCAATAAAACAACAATAACATTAAATCTTCAATCTCAACACAACAACTATAATACCACAAAAACAACAATAACATCATACCCTAAGTCAAAAAAAACAATAGTATTAAACCTTAAATATTTCAACAACAACAACAATAACAAAATTATTGATACAGTCATGGAGAAAGTATTTACATACCAGAAACGTGATGAAAGAGTCAAAGAAATGTTTTGGTTTGAATTTCAAGTTTTCTTATTCGATCTTCCCTCCTTATTTATTTATTCCATTCGACTTGAAAGATGGATTTTGATTTAGTTTTTAGTGGAGAAGATGAAGAAGACAAATAAGGTGTTATGTTCGCTATGGTGAATAATGTTTATAAGAAATGTAAATATGAATGAGAGTTATCATTGTGATTTTAGAATACAATGTTGCTTGGAGTTTATATCTCGGTTGTCAATTATTGTTCCTTTTTTTGGATTGGCTACATTATGTAAAAAAATATGGCATAAACACATGTTAGACATAATGTTTAAGATGGTGTGGCACATCTGGCCCCAACAAATTTTATGAACAAAGACACATGTGGGAACCGATGTCCCAACATGTGACCCTTATCTGCAGGACAAGGCTATTGTTCTATGTGACCCCAACCATTTTTTTGTTACTTGTGCAACAAGGGTTGTTCTATATTTTAGCAATGTGTTTGAGTGAGTTGTTTGATAACTATTTGAAGATCAAATCAATTTAAATGGAAATTTTAATTTTAATTTAAATTAAACACAAATCATATCTTTTGTTGAAGACTTTTGGGGAGTAAATCAAATCCAATTGTATCTTCTATAATTCTGGATGAAATAAAATTAAATGCACATTGAAAAAATCCCAGAAGAAGCATTGTTATTTAAGGAGACTCAAACCTCACGTTTGAGTGTTTTCTTGTATTAAACATTCATGTGTTAACATTTATCCTTTAAGTCTTTATTTTTGCTATTAATTGTGCACCACTCTATTGCTTAATTCATATCTAAAGGCATAGATTTTGGTGTGTTTAGTTAAGTTGTAATTTAACATTCTCTAAGTTGTTATTGAATTGTATCACTTGGGATTAGTGATTAAAAGAAAGTGAGATGGGTTCTCATATTTAGGCGGAGATCTAAATAAAAAGTCACTAGGATTAGGAAGAGGCATCGAACATCATGAGGTTGGTGTTCCTATAATACTTATTATACTAATTCAAGATAGTGGATTCCCTTTCTTGGGTAGAGTTCACCTAGACGTAGGTGTTGTTTTCCTCAAACTGGGTTAATAATTCTATTGTGTTATTTATTTGTTTTATGTATTTATCATCTTGCTCTAAAAGTGGGTTTTTATTCTAGTATACAATATCCCAGACATCATGTCTGATATCTATCCCTAGATTTTGTTATTTGTCATAAACTAGTTATATATATTGCCCTAGGCATTTAGTCCAACATTTGTCCTCCCTGCTTGAACATAATTTTAATTAGCATCAGAGCAGGCACCCTGTTCTGTTTGGGTGAGTTCCAGGATTCTTATTCTATTAAAGATGGAGATTTCCAATGAAGGATGAGTAGTTCATAGATCAATTATTATCTATCCTTCAAAGAATATAGCCAAAGGCAGATATGAAGATTGTGAAGACCAAATAGAATGTGATTTTGAAGAAAATCTAAAGCTTGTTAAGATCTTTAGTAAAGTCATGAGAAAACTTTACAAGAGATCTGGGAATAATGTCCATACTAATGTCGATAACATTCAGCAAAAAGAAAAAGATAGTGAAAGACAAATTCTCAACTATTCTTACAGGTTGCAAAGGGATCAAATGCCTTAAATGCAAAGATTTTGGACATATTCAAGCTGAATGCTCAAGTGTTTCAAGGAAACAAATAAAAATCTACCATGTCACTAATGATAAGTTAGATGAAGAAGGTGGATTTAATCAAGGAAGAAATGTTGTGACTTTCAAAGACATGAAAGAGGTTATACATACTTGCGAGTCTTCAAATTCAAAGAAAAGGTGTATTACTCCTTTTTTTTATAAAAGAATGTAGAATGTCTAGTAACATGTCTCAACATCCTTTCAAATATGTACCATAAAACAGAATGTAGAATTTTAATAACATGTCTAAAAATTTGGCCAAACATGATTACTAGTGGACTAGTTTTGTCTCTTCCATTCCCTTGTGGTAGGCCCACAAGTGCACGGATATATAAGTTATAATATAGAAAATATTAATCCCACAGACACCAATGTCAATTAATGTTACTTGTTATCACGTTGTGTATCTAAGGCGATGAGAGAGTATTTTTGTTTCCAAAAAGGGGAAATAAGTTATTTTTTTAATTAATAAGAATGGGAGACCCGAATGAAATTCGCGTGGACCTATTGTACTCGTTAATCATGTTTTATAATTATAATAGGAAACTATTGTACTCTTTAAATTGTTATTGAAGTGTGTTACTTGGGATTTGTGATTAAAACAAAGTGAGACGGGTTTTCATATTTAGGGGGAGACCTAAATAGAAAGTCACTAGGATTACGAAAATGCATTGAACATCATGAAGTTAACGTTGCTATAATACTTATTGTACTAATTCAAGATAGTGGATTCCCTTTCTTGGGTAGAGTTCCCCTAGACGTAGGCGTTGTTTACATCGAACTAGGTTAATAATTCTATTGTGTTATTTATTTGCTTTATGTATTTATCATCTTGCTTGAAAACTGGTTTTTTATTCTGGTATAGAATATCCTAGACATCGTATCTGATATCTGTCCCTAGATTCTGTCATCTGTAATCTATTTGACCGCTTTTGCAAGTGCGCATTACAACTTCAAAATCCTTTTTGGAAATTAAATAATTTTAACTTGAAAAGTTATTTTTAGTGGATATTTAATTTAAAGGTTCCACCAGCTTTCGCGTGCCCAAAACCATATTTTAAACTCACAGACGCTCGTTTTCGCGTATCTTTTATAAGTTTAAAATAACTTTTGAAAATTAGTAATTCCTAAATTAATTTAAAAAGTGCTTTTGTTGTATTTTCAAATTAATTTTCAAATTTTCCACAAATAGATATAACTTCTCCTCTTTCAAGGAGAAACCGGTATCACAATGTTTCAACTTCCACTGTAAAATTTTATCGTAAAATTCAAATTTAAAAATAATTCCTGTTTTTTTTTATAAATGTTACAACTTAACATAGCACCTTCGGTACGACGGTCCTCACATTTGGACTCGGCAGATTTAGCCGGACATGTTAAAAACGTAAGGCATATAATGTTTATTTTTCATGTTCATGCTTACAAAAACAATTGTGAGACTTTGGGTCGAACTCTAGCTCTGTCGACGAATAGCTTTCATGTGTTTAGACAGGAGACAAGCATGAAGTCAAAGTAGGGTCACATGCTGATGTCGAAGGGTTACATACTGTAGTCGAAGCTAGTCCTAGTATGTAATGTCGAAATATATATCTTGTTGACTTATTATGTCAAATTGGGCCTTGTGTTAAGGATCCAATTATTTAGTTAGCTTGTATTATAAGTTAGCTAGTTAGTCTATAAATAGGCTAGATCACTCAAATTGTTGAGTGAGGCCAATTATGATATTCATTTGTAATCATTTATAAACCCTTATGAGAAAATGAATAGTAAATAATTTTCCCTAATCCTTCTCCGTCTTTCTTCTTTATCATTTATTCTTTCTCTCTTTGTTCTAACCATTTTCATTTTTCACCCAAGAACTCTGTTTCTCAATCTTTATTTGTTGAAAGGTATTGTTTGTGATCACAACAAACTAGTGCGTTGAGCATGGAGAAGATGCCGTCAATAAAGTTTGAAATTGAGAAGTTCACTGGAGTTAATGACTTTGGTTTATGGCGTTTGAAGATGCGAGCCCTTCTTGTTCAACAGGGTTTTCTAGAAGCGTTAATGGGAGAAAATGCTATAGATGCTGCATTGACGGAGAAGGAAAAGACAACGATGATCGAGAAAGCCCACAGTACAATTATTCTGAGTCTTGGTGATAAGATTCTCATGCAGGTTTCGAAGGGGACACCGACAACTCGTGTTTGGCTGAAACTCGAAGGATTGTATATAAAAAATTCCTTGGTGAATCATTTGTACTTGAAACAAGCTTTATATTCATTCAAGATGAATGAAGATAAAGCATTGATGGAGTAGCTAGATATGTTCAACAAGCTAATTCTTGATCTTGAAAATATTGATGTTACCATCAATGATGAAGATCAAGCATCGTTATTGTTGTGTTCTTTACCTTAGTCACATGATCACTTCAAATAAACCCTCTTGTATGTAAGAGAGTCCCTGACCATTTAAGAAGTTTAAGAAGCCTTGTATTCCAAGGATTTGAACAAAAGAAAGCAGTAGAAACCATCATCATCAGTTGGCAAAGGGTTTTCCGTAAAGGGGAAATCATCGAAGAGGGATGGTAGGTTTGAGAAGAAGAAAGGTAAAACTCAGAAGAAGTCTTACGGTGGTGATATTTATAGGATTAAGTGTTATCACTATAAGAAGAAGGGTCACACAAGAAAGATGTTCCGTGAGCGCCTGAATAATCATGGAGGTAAGGACATTGGCAATGCTACTATTGTGCAAGATGAATCATTTGATGTCCTTGTGGTGTCGACCAGTAACTTTTGCAAAGAGTGGATTATGGACTCTGGATGTACTTGGCATATGACTCCAAACAAGGATGTGTTTGAAGAATTATGTGATCAAGATGGTGGATCAGTTTTGCTGGGAAAGAATAAAGCTTGCAAGATTATAGGTATTGGATCTGTAAGATTCAAGTTCCATGATGAGTCAATCAGGCTATTGATTAGGGTTAGGTATGTACCTGGCCTTAAGAGGAATTTAATTTATCTTGGTGAATTCGACAGGAAATGATATGTCTTCAAAGGAGAGAAAGGTATCCTAAGAGTCATGAAGGGGTCGAAGGAAGTCTTGAGAGGGGTGAAGAAACAAGGCTTGCATACCCTTGAGGCTGAGGTTGTAAGTGGTTCAGCAGATTTTGCATCCATGAAACCGGTGTCGAAGAGAGAATTATGGAACATGAGATTGGTCCATGTCAGCAAAAGAGGCCTGGTCGAATTGGGGAAATAGAACCTACTAGGTGGTGACAAAGTCGAGAAGTTGGAGTTTTGTGAACCTTGTGTATTTGCCAAATCCTGTAGGGAGGAGTTTAACAAAAGTAAGTGATAAATGCTAAATTTTACTGATTTTGAGTGTGAATAATTAGCACTTATTGGCTTGATTCGTTGATTTTCTGTTAATAATCCCCCGTTTTTTATATATTTTATGCAGTTTATATTATAGTGTGTAATATGCATTTTTATGTACATATTGTTGAGTTTGACAGTTTTTCATTTCTTTTTATAGTTAATAATGCATGGTTGAAGTATGAACCCATTTGAGCCTTGAAGGATGCTTCAAAATGCAGTTTTGACCAACAAAATAATGTCATTTGCGCTTAGTGCGGGTTCAACGCTGTTTTGATGAAGAGACAGTAGCTAAGGATCCTTGACCATGCTTAGCACGAGCATGGTTGCGCTTAGCACGCTTTAAGGCGATTTAAGTGTATTTTAGGTGAGATCGCGCTTAACGCGATCTGAGTGTGCTTAGCGCGGTTGTAATAAATTTCATTCTTTCTAATTTTAGTTTATCTCATTTTTGTAGGTGTTCAAGCAATGATATTTTTTTCTCATATAAAGCATTGAATAAGATTTCTAACGCTTCCGACCGTGCATCAATCGGAGTTACGGTTTGAAAGTTATGAAGAAAATAAGAATTGTGATTTTGTTGATGGCGCTAAGCACCCTCATAGTGTACTTAGCGCAGTTTGCGTCATTTCAACCCCTATTTAAGTCACTTTTCAGCATTTTTTAAGTTATGTTGTTGGGAACTTTTAACCCCAACTTCATCAAACAACATTGGAGGGCGCATCTTGACAATCCGGAGTCGAATCCACTTCAATCGGAGTTGACAAACCGTGAGATTTATTTTCTTCTTCCTTCTTCTCTATGTATTTTTCATTTATTGGGGTTTTGTATGTAAGTTTATCTTGATCGTATGTATACTTATGGATCTTTGAATAAAATCTCTTTTACAACTCTTAATTAATGTCATCTTTGATTTAATCTCTATCTTAATAGATTTGATTGGCTATAGACATATACTTTTTAAACTCGATCTAAGATGTGCTTCTATTGGATGTGGGAAGTGGTATAATATTCATGTATGTATGTGTGTCAAATCTTAATGCTCCGTGTTGTTTAGTCGTGTGAGACATCGACTTCGAGAGAATGCGGTTGATCTCCCGAACTTTGCGTAGATATAACCTCTGTTTGTGAGCGATAAGTGGGTGTTTTGACGAGTGGTCTAGGTTGCACGCATTTGATCTATATATTTTTTATTACATGAAGGGTAGAACAAAATATAATGCCTAACGAGTTTTCTCATGTCTTAAGAATGTATTTATTTTCTTGTCTTATGTTTTTCCTTTTGCATTTTTATCCCAAACCATTCGAACCCAAGCTTAGAGACGTGGAGATTGTCGAATGACATTCTTTCCCTCGCACTGATCCCTGTGGAGACGATATGAATCCCGGAGGGAATTCTTCCGAAAATAATTTTTGCCTGCCGCTTTATCGCTTCAATAAAATGGCGTCGTTGTTGGGGATTTGTTTTGATATTAAATCGTTTTGTGATAGTTTCTATATTTTAAGCTTTGTACATACTTGTCCATAGTTTTTTTCTCAATAAGTGGTTGTATATATTTTTTTTCCATCTTGTTTATGTGTGTGTACATATTTTTGTTTTTGGTTTACGTTTTCTCAAGTGTTATGCATGTTTATTTGGTAGTAGTCGGTGAATCAAGAAACATGGAAGAGCATGTGCATAAATAAAGGTGTCGAGCTAACGACGTGAAACAAGCGCTTGTTGGGAGGCAACCCAATAGTTTTTGAGTTTGTATAGTTTTATATTTAGTTGTATAATTAATATAAAATTAGAATAGATGGATTGTGTGAGAAAAAGAACTTGAAAAGTATGCATGTTTGTTCGCGCTTAACACGCGCAGAGGGCGCTTAATGCGCCTTGTTTTGCAAAGAAAAATCTCTCATTTTCCATCCACTTTCACCAATTTTGGTCTTTGTGTTTAATTAGTTTTAATTCAATTTTGTTATGTTGTTGGAATAAAACTTTGTGTTTGCTCTCAAGTTTATTTTTTATTAGCTTGAGGATACATTTTGTGATTTTCCAAGTTTGATCATTTAAACTTGCGAATGTATAGTTTTGATATTGTTTAAAGTTGGTAATTTACAAGGTACTCGTTTATTGCTTTCTAGAACATAGCATAATTATGAGACTTTTCATTTGTACAATTTTCATGTCTTTTATTCTTTTGCCATATTTGTTCAGTTTTGAATCACTTTAGAACAAAACCCTTTTTGTGAGGAGCTTTCTATTATTTACTATAAGCAAGAGACCAACATTCTTATTTAACTCAGTTTTATTATGTTTAATCTTGTATTTGTGTTGATTTGTATGATAGTACTAAAATGATGAAGGCATTTTGTTTGATTTTGAGTATAACCACTTGACCAAATAGTCAATCTACCTTGTGAGTGAGTGAAAAATTGCTTACCCTCTTTGAGCCTTTGTTAGAATCCATGTTGGTGTTAAGTTCATCTTTATATGGATTCTAATACTTTTTCTTGAACTATAACCATGACTTGTTATTTGAGTTTTTTACCCTTCCCTAATAAGTTTGGGAGCATTCATGTCACTATGTGTGGTTGTATTCAAGTTGAAGAGAAGATGTTGGTTGCTAAGAGGTGGAGAAAAAGAAAAAGTTTGAGAAAGAAAGAAAAAAAAGTGAAACAGAAAAAAAAGGAATTCTTTTGAAAATAATTTTTGCTTGTCGCTTTACCGCTTCAACAAAATGGCGTCGTTGTCGGGGAAAAAAGGTTTGAAAACAGTTGGATGCTATGAGGTTGAGAAAAAGAAAAAAGTTTGAAAAATAAAATAAATTGGAAAAGAAAAGAAAAGAAAAAAAGAAAAAACATTTAAAAAGAAGAAAATAAATATAATAATATTGTGCTAATAAGTTGTGTGGAATGGTGTAACAATTTGAAAAAGAGAAAAAGGTGATTGGAATTTGTGAGTGCTTAAGATTGTGAGAAATAATCACTCTCATTTGATTAGACAAGATTTTGTTTCTTTTACCTTGAGAAAAACCATTGTTTGTTACCCAAGCCACATTACAACCCTTAAAGCCCTTGTGATTTTTGCTTTTATATTGTTCAATATGAGTTTTTTCTTGATAAATGCATAATTTAACTTGTTGTTAGCTTGATTGTTGGGCGAGAGTTAAGCCCCTCATGTTTTTTTATTCATCTACCGATGAAGTGTGTGCTAGGTGTGATTCATTTTTAATATTGTTTTGTCTTAGAATTTTTTACATGTGTTTTGTATTTAGGAGTTGTTTCGTTTTCATGTTATCATTGTAGTTTAGTAGAAAGTTTTGCTTTGCATGTACATTTTTGTGTTGAACCATACATTTGTTTTTGTTTTTTGAAACTTGTTGAGTCGTGATTGCTTAGTTGTTACTTTTGTTTCTGTGAGTTATTTGATTCTTGTTTGAGGACAAACAAGTTTAAGTTGGGGAGAGTTGATAAGTCCTAAATTGTACTGATTTTGAGTGTGAATAATTGGCACTTATTGGCTTCATTCGTTGATTTTCCGTTAATAATCCCCCATTTTTATATATATTTGTTATAGTTTATATTATAGTGTGTAATATGTGTTTTTGTTACATATTGTTGAGTTTGATAGTTTTTCTTTTTTTTATAGGTAATAATGCATGGTTGAGGTATGGACTCATTTGAGCCAAGAAAGATGCTTCAAAATGTAGTTTTGACCAACAAAATATTGTCACTCGCGCTTAACGCGATTTTGATGAAGAGACAGTAACTAAGGATCCTTGACCGCCCTTAGCGTTCTCTAAGACGGTTTAAGTGTACTTTAGGTAAGATCATGCTTAGCACGATCTGAGTGCGCTTAGCGCGATTGTAATAAATTTCATTCTTTCTAATTTTAGTTTATCTCATTTTTGTAGGTGCTCAAGCAAGTATATTTTTTTATTTTCATATTGAGCATTGAATAAGCTTTCCAACGCTTTCGCCCGTGCGTCAATCGGAGTTACGGTTCGAAATTTATGAAGAAAATAAGAATTGTGATTTTGCTGACGGCGCTAAGCCCCCTCATAGCGTGGTTTGCGTCATTTCAACCCCTATTTAAGTCATATTTCATCATTTTTTTAGGTTATGTTGTTGGGAACGTTTAACCCCCAACTTCATCAAACACATTCTATGAGTAGAGTAGCTTAGAAAGAACATTGGAGGGCGCATCTTGACGATCCAGAGTCGAATCCACTTCAATCGGAGTTGACAAACCGTGGGATTTGTGTTCTTCTTCCTTGTTACCTATGTATTTTTCATTTGTTTGGGTTTTGTATGTAGGTTTATCTTGATTGCATGTATACTTATGGATCTTTGTATAAAATCTCTTTTACAACTCTTAATCGATGTCATCTTTGATTTAATCTCTATCTTAATGGGTTTGATTCACTATAGACATATACTTTTCAAACTCGACCTAAGATGTGCGTCTATTGGCTATGGGAAGCGGTCTAATATTCACGTGTGTGTGTGTGTTGGATCTTAGTGCTCCGTGTTGTTTAGTCGCATGAGGCATCACCTTCGAGAGAATGCGATTGATCTTTCGAAGCTTGCGTTAGACATAACCTTTGTTTGTGAGCGATACGTGGGGGTTTTGACGAGTGATCTTGGTTGCGTGCATTTGATCCATAGATTTTTTAGTACATGAAGGGTAGAACGAAATACAACACCTAACGAGTTTTCTCATGTCTTAAGAATGTATTTATTTTCTTGTCTTATGTTTTTCCTTTTGCACTTTTATCCCAAACCATTCAAACCCAAGTTTATAGAAGTGGAGATTGTCGAACGAAAATCTTTCCCTCGCACAGATCCCTGTGGAGACGGTATAAATCCCATAGGGAATTCTTCCGAAAATAATTGTTTCTTGCCGCTTTACCACTTCAACAGTAAACAAAGAACAAATGGATCCCTTGATTACATCCATGATGATCTTTGGGAGCCTTCAAGGAATCTTTCACATTCAGGTGCAAGGTATTTTCTATCCATAGTTGATGACTATTTTAGAAAATTATGGGTATTCATTCAGAAGACTAAGGATGAAACTTTTGAGAATTTCAAAAGTTGGAAGGTTCTGGTCGAAACTCAAACTGGCAGAAAGGTTAAGAGGTTGAGAATCAACAATGGCCTTGAGTTCTGCAATGAAGCTTTCGGTAGTTACTGTGTTGAGTCTTGAATTGTAAGGCATAAGACTGTATACGGTACTCCTAAACAAAATGTCTTAGCTTAGAGATTCAATCGAACAATCCTTGAAAGGGTTAGATGCATGTTGGTTAGTGTTGGATTGAAGAAGGTGTTTTGGGCTGAGGCTGTTTCGACAACAGCTTATCTGATAAATAGATGTCCCTCGACTGCTTTGGAAATGAAGACACCTGAAAAAGTTTTGTCGGGTCAACCACCAGATCTTGACAAACTGAGAGTATTTGGCTGTTTAGCCTATGCTCACATTAGGCAAGACATGGTCGAACCTAGAGCTTTAAGATGCATGTTCCTTGGATATCCTAAGGGAGTCAAGGGTTATAGGTTGTGGTGCCTAGAACCAGGTCATAGAAGATGTATCACAAATTGTGATGTAGTTTTCAATGAAGTTGAGATGGCGTTCAAGAAAACTGGTGATGTTGTTTGAAGTTCAGAAATCTCTAAAGAGGAGCTAGAACAGGTAGTGATTCCTGTTGAGGTGGAGCATAATGATGCTGAAGTGCATAACCCAGATGAAGTCGAAGAAGAAAAGCAAGATGCTGAAGACACTGAGGAAACTTTTGATGACTACCTACTGGCAAGAGATAGGTCGAGAAGAGTCATCAAGCCACCTTAGAGACTTGGTTATGCAAATCTTATAACTTTTTCCTTAATCTTTGCAAGTGAGGTACTTGAGTAAGAACCTAGAGATTATAAGGAAGCTATGAGGAGTCGAAGTAAGACTGAATGGCGAAAAGCCATGGATAATGAGATGAAATATCTTTATGATAATAACACTTGGGAACTGAATGACAAACCTGCAGGAGCAAGGTTAGTCAGTTGTAAATGGATTTTCAAGTTCAAGGAAGGAATCGAATGAGTGATGTCGAAGCGCTTTAAGGTAAGATTGGTTTCTAGGGGGTTCACTCAGAAATAAGGTGTCGACTTCAATGATGTGTTCTCACCTGTTGTAAATTACATATCCATTAGAATATTGTTGGCCATGGTGGCAAAGTTCGACTTGGAACTTGAGTTAATGGATGTGAAGACAACATTTTTGTATGGTGACCTAAACGAAACAATCTTGATGCGTCAACCTGAATGGTATGCAGAAAAGGATAAGGAAGATTATGTCTGCAAGCTGAATAGGTTTTTGTATGGCCTGAAACAATCTCCTCGACAATGGAATAGGAGATTCGACAAGTTCATGGTACACATTGGTTTCACTAGGAGCCAGTTCGACCACTGTATTTACTTCAGATTTTGACCTAGAAATTCACTTGTTGTTTGGTTGCTTTAAGTGGATGATATCCTCATAGCTAACAACAGTGTCGAGGATATGGTAGAGGTAAAGGCTCAACTCAGTAAGGAGTTCAAAATGAAGGATCTAGGAGCAACCACCTAGATTCTTGGGATTGACATCTGGAGAGATAGAAAGCAGTCAAAGTTGTGTTTATCTCAAGAGACATACCTACGGAAGCTTCTCGACAAGTTTGGTATGTCGAATTCAAAGCCTTTTGTTACACCAAAAAATCCTCAATTTAAGCTTAGTACTAATCAAAGTCTAAGTACTGAAGCCGAAAGAATCTATATGAGTAGCATTCCATATGCTAGTGTAGTAGGTTTTTTGATGTGTGTGATGGTTTGTACGAGGCTAGACATGGCATATGGAGTGAGCCTTGTGAGCAGGTATATGGCCAATCCTAGAAAGGCGCACTGGAAAGATTTAAAGTGGATTCTTAGGTACATAAGTGGGTCTCTGAAAAGAGTCTTGATTTATGGTAGAGCTTGTGGTGATGATAGCAAAGTCGAAATCGAAGGGTTTGTCGACTCTGATTATGCAGGTTGTATGGATTCCAGAAAGTCTATTTTTGGATATGTGTTCACTATGTTCGACACAACAATCAGTTGGAAAGAAACGCTTCAGAAGGTTGTTTCGTTATCAACCACTGAAGTCGAATATATTGCCCTCATTAAAGCTATGAAAGAAGTATTGTGGCTTGAAGGTTTTGTAAAGGAGCTAAAACTTCAAGGTCGAAGTTACACTGTTAAATATGATAGTCAAAGTACAATACACCTGTCAAAGAACTCAGCCTATCATGAGCAAACAAATAACATCAATGTGAGGCTGCACTTTGTCAGAGAAATGATCGAGCATGGTGAAGTTCAGGTGTTGGAGGTTTCAACTGATGGCAATGCTGCTGATATGATCATCAAGACGCTGCCAAGTTGCAAGTTTTTCCACTGTATGCAGCTCATAAAGCTGCATGATGAAAGCTAGTTGATTCTATGTTTGTAGAGTTAAATCCAAGGTAGAGATTTGTGAGATTTTGAGTCAAACTCTAGCTCTGTCGAGGAATAACTTTCATGTGTTTTGACAGGAGGCAAGCATGAAGTCAAAGTTGGGTCACATGCTGATGTCGAAGGGTTACATATTATAGTCGAAGCTAGTTCTAGTATGTAATGTCGAAATATATATATATTGTTGACTTATTATGTCGAACTAGACCTTGTGTTAAGGATTGAATTGTTCAGTTAGCTAGTTAGTCTATAAATAGGCTACATCACTCAGGTTGTTGAGTGATGCCAATTGTGATATTCATTTGTAATCATTTGTAAACCCTTATGAGAAAGTGAATAGTAAACAATTTGCCCTAATCCTTCTCCTTCTTTCTTCTTTATCATTTCTTCTTTCTCTCTTTGTTCTAACTGTTTTCATTATTCACCCAAGAACTTTGTTTCTCAATCTTTATTTGTTGAAAGGTATTGTTTGTGATCACAACAATAATGATAAACAATAACAATTTACGTAACAATAAATTAAATAAAGTTAAGAAAGAAAAGTAACCTGGAATGAATAAATGTGATTAAAATAATAGACTGCTCCAATTATAGACTCTATCTAGTACATAATGCAGAAAAACGAATGTTGTTAATAAAACTCTCGAAGGATTATTATTAAATAGCAGCTACAATGTTGCAGAGAAATAAATTTCGAGATCGAAACCTAAATCTAAAAGGTGCAATATTGCTCAATGTGAGACAATAATTGCTTTAACAATAAGTGTTTTTGTTGGCTTAAAATGAATTTGATTCTTACAATAAGTTTGGATGTTAAAACTATCCTAAAAAGGGCTATTTACAATGTCAAATAATTGTTGGTAACTAAAAACAAAAACATGCACAAATAATGAAGATATGGGGGAAGCAACAACTGAGTTCCTGGAAACAGGAAAAAAACTGGGCTGACCCAGCATGACCAGCGTCATACTGGTAATGACTTGTCTGTCACGAGGATGGGATCCATGACAGGCATCATGAGGCTGACGAGATATCTGTCACCCCTTTGAGCTTGGCTTACAATCATCATGACCCTGACGACCTGCCTTTCACGCTTCTCAAGTGTATTTTCTTCATTTTTGTTGACTTTTTCATGACAAGTTGACCACCTGGAAGGGTGACGACTGTAATGGTTATGTGCAGGTTATCAGTGCATTTTAATACACCACAGTTTACTTTGTGCTAAGGGATATTGAAGGTGAGAAAAACACGTAGAAGGGGGGTTGAATAAGGGTTTTGAAATAATTATGGCAATAAAAACAACACACTATTTTAATCCTGGTTCGTTGAACTCAACTAATCCAGTCCACCCTACCAAGGTGATTTGCCTTTCTCAACAAGGACTTAATCTACTATATTCAAACAGATTACAGTGTCAACCACTAAGAACAACTGTCTTAGTCTTCTCAATAAATCCTGACCACAACTTGGTCTTCTTAAGGAACCTTTTACAAATAAATGTAAACTAAAAAGTGTTTAAGATGCTTCTAAAAAGCTATATCACAACTGTGATTTTTACACTTAGATTAAGAACGAATAAAAACTATTCAGCTTATGAAATATATTGTATGAGAGCTTGAGAGTAGTTTTCAATTTAATCTCTCAATAATTCGTCATTTCGTCGACTTTAAAATTTTCTTGAAGACATCCTTTTATAGAGCAGAAAGTCCAAAGTTTGAAGACTGTGCGTAGCAGAGTAGCTATAGACTTTTTGTCTTCTATTGACTTTAGCTTTCCCAGAAGAGGAATGTTCAGACAAATCCTTTTTGTCTGATTTCCTGTGCCATACATGAATAAGGAAAGAGTCGTTTGGAATATGCCAATGAATATATCTTTGAATAATATCTTCTTCAACAAGCTTCTGTCTCAAAGTTATTAACATCAGAGTCTTGGTTTTATCATATTTTTGCAGCCAATATGCTTCAGCGTGAATATCAATTAGAGCAGGGTTTGAATAACAGAGCCTCTGTACTTGCAGCGTAAAGTACTTTCAGATTTTTCTTGAAACAATGCTTGAAACTCTTCATATAAATTTTTTAACTACGCTTCAGAGTCTTCTGCAGCTTCTGCTTCAGAGTCTCTTCTGGCAGCGCTCAGAGTCTTCTGATGCTTCAGAGCTTTGCGTAGAGTAATGTTCAGATGCATTTTTGCTTCCATAAGAATATTTATTTTAATATCTGAAACAAAAACACTTGAACAAAATTAGAGTATATATTTTCTTAATACAAAATTTCATTAGTGTTATCATCAAAACATAGAGATATATTAAACACCAATCTGTGTTCTAACAATCTCCCCCTTTTTGATGATGACAAAAACATAGGAAATTTTGTTCAATAAAAGGATAAATATATAAATCCCCCTGAGATAAAGAATCTCCCCCTGAAATGAATACTCTAATAGAAGAAAATACTTCCCTTTTTGTATGAGTATACTTTTCAGATTAAGAGCCTGGATAGAATCCTGGTTAGAATATACTTTCCAGAATCAGATCTTGATTTACTTTCCGGAATCAGAGCTTGATTTACTTTCTAGAATTAGAGCCTGGTAATCAGAACCTGGTTTGAATTAAGGTCTGGTTTGGGGATTCTCAGGGTAACTTCAATGAATTTTGTCAGATGATACGTTATAGTTTTGAAAGACTAAAATTCAATGTTAGTTATAATATATTATGTCTGAATTCCATTTTAGTAACTGTTTATTTTTGAACAATCAGAATTTCTTTTTCTCCCCCTTTTTGTCATAATCAAAAAGAAAAACTTAACGACAAATAAAGGAAAACAGAAGAAAATAATATAAAAACAGATAAGGAAACAACCAACTTCATTGATAAACAGATATTCAAAAAACATTCAGATAAACAACAAAACAATATCAACAACAACAAAAACAGCAAATAGGTGCACAAACATAACGGAAAAACAACTAAGGTTGGCGAGAGACTATCATCTTCAGAAGGTGTGTAATCTCAGAAGTAGATTCCTCTTGTCTAGTCATCCAAGTTTTAATCTCATTTGTGGTTTGTTCTTGCTTGACCATCCATGTTATGATCTCTTTGTTGCTGGCTTCTAGTTGAGCAAACTTTTCTTCTAAATCTGGATTTTCTGTCTTGATTTCAGAAGAAGCATGAGCAGATGCAGATGCAGGAGCTGGAGCACTATCAATGACCATATCAGATGCATATGCATTTTCTTGAATCACAGAATTAGATGCTTGTTCTAGAATCATCAGAGCGGACTGGTTAGGCACAAGAGTTTCTTCAGCAACAACCGCTTCTGGAGGAGTATCTTCAGCATAGGCTCTTCAGCAGGTGCATTGTTCAGAGGAAGAACTGGAGATCTACTCATGTTCAGAAGAGTCTGTCTGATAACTTCAGCAAATTTAACCTTTGCATCATCAGAGCAAATGGTACGAAGATTTGAAGCTACAAAGTTGAATCTTGAGATAAATCTGTTCCAAGTGGCTTCAGAAGCATCTGGATTCACACTAGACAAGCATTCCTTCTTTACAGAAGATATCCACATGTTCAGTTCCTTTTTTAAGCCATCAAATAATGTACTAACATCCATTCTAGGTTTAGGTTTCAGAAAGTGTTCTAGAGATGGTGTTTTGGTGGGTTCAGATGAGGATGGTATAGAAAAGGAAGGAATGATGAAAAGAGGACGAGGATAAGATGAAAAAGATGTTTGGCCAGATGATTCAGGGATAGCCTGACGTTTTGGATAAAAAAATTTAAGTTTGAGTCCAGAGGGAAGGTTATCAGATGAAAAAGGTTTTAATGAAGCAAAAGAAACAAAAGCTGATGATCTTGGTTTTGGTTCATAGCCACGAAGTGAGGGGGTGAGTTTACTTCTGGGGGTAAATCAGATTCAGTAGAATCAGATGATGCAGAAGAGTGACAAGATGTGAAAGAGACGTCAAACAGAATTTTCAGGGGTTGTACATCAAGAACATCAGAATCAGGTATAAATGATTCAGAAGTTTGATGTTGTTCTGGTTGAGGATCATAGGGAATGGGTTGTTCTGGTTGTGGTTCAAAAGTTTGTGTTTTTGGTGGGGGAATTTCAGAGGGTTGTTTGTCAGATAGGTGTGGTTGAGGTGCAGAAGGTTGTTTTGGTTTAGGAGTAGCAGGAACAGGTTCAGATGTTTCTGGTTCATGAGGAGGAGAAGGTGAAGGTATGGGTTCATGGATAGGGGGATCAGATGTTAGTACCTTTTTGACAGTTTCTAAGATTGAATCTAAACTGGCCTCAAGAGGATTACCTTTTTGCTTCTTGACCCTCTTTGGTTTAACAGAAGCTCCTTCTCTAGAAGCTTTCCTTTTTGGTTTTGAAGATCCTTCTTCAGAAACTTTCCTCTTCTTCTTGTGTCTATCTCCATAAAAATCTAGTTCAGGTTCGCCTGCTTTCTGAATCAGATGTTCTGGTAGAGGAGTTCCATCTGCCAGACACATTGCTATATACTTCAAAATAATTTCCCTTGGTTCATTAGCGTAGAACAGAGGAAAATCATCCACCGGTATCCTTTTTTGCTGACCTCTTCAGAGTTTATCTATTTTGGTGCAGAAGTGAGTTCTTCTACAACCTTCATCCTCTGAAGACTTTTCCTATTCAGAGGTTTTCCTACCACAAAAGCTAACTCTTCCTTTATTCCAACTTCTATCAGATGTCCAACCAGACCATTCTCAGTCAGAATGTCTGAAATGAGTCTTCCCATTGGAATCCAATTCCTCATCTTCTGATGTTTAGTTCTGACTTCTTCCCTTGATTGTTTCACGTGAGTCCATAGATGATTGAAAAGTAGATAAGGCAGATCCACTTTTATGCTCTGACTCAGACAGTACATGAAGTATATCTGATCAGTATTTACATAATCAGGAGAGTTTGAAGACTTCCTGTGATGAATACATCCCATAAAGATCTTAGCCCAGATCCTGTAGTTTGGCTTGAGATCTTTCATTTTGTTAGAAGCTTCTCCAGATGAGCAAACTTCACTATAAACCTCTGTCATATCAACACGCCCAACTGGCAGATTTGTAACACCATCAGTTTCTTCATAACCTATGAGTTTCCTGATCTGATCCTTAGTTATGATGATTTCCTTACCCAGAACAGATGAAACAATGAACTTAGGGTATGTGATTGCATGGATCCAAAATTCCTTCACCAAACATGGATAAATTGGTCCCATCATCCTATCAAAGAACTTTGTCCAACATTGAGCATCAACAATGGGACGAAGACCAAACCCATTTTCAGCAATTGATTCAAAGTTCACAATCGATTCACACAATACTTCAAGTTTGTCAACTGGTGTTAGTAGAGTTCTAACTGGTTCTTTGAAAGCAACAACACCCATGTTAGAGGATGAAACAACAACCATCGTTGATTGAAACTGAGCAGAAGTTGATGAAGAAGTAGCCATTGTTGTTCTTGAGAGAGATTTAGGGTTACGAAAGGTTTTGGGTTTGGGAGAGAGATGAAAGCAGTGAAACAAACAGAAATGCATACAAGAGTGTGAGAGTGAAAAGTGCGAGAAGTGAAGTGTTGTGGTATTTATAGAAGAAATTAGGGCACACATAGAGTCACACGTTCAGCACGTTTACACTTAGCATTTAATAGAAAGAATATAATCATTTCAAGCATATAATGATTCTGACAATTTGGGGGGAAAACGAGAAACTCAATATTCAAAAACAGTACCTCAAATGTCATTTCAGTAATGTGCACTCCACCTTTTTAGATTCAGAGTTACACGTGTTTGCTTACATGTGCTTCTGAAACTTCTTTGAGAAATGAAATGTTAGCCAACATTCAGATCCTCTAAGGCTTGTTAGTTCAGATTTTCACACAATAAATAAAATATTAAACAATAAATAAATAGATGTAATACTTTAGAGTTAAAACATTTTCCATCTGAGGAAATTTTCTTCTGATAAACATTTTATTCTGGACAGAAATCCATACTTATATTTTTCAGAATAAATTTAAATCTATCTTCAGCAAGGGGTTTTATAAAGATATCAGCCCATTGATGGTCTGTATCAACAAAGTTTAAACTGATAATTCCCTTCTGAACATAGTCTCTGATGAAATGATGTTTTATTTCTATATGCTTTGCCTTATAGTGTAAAATAGGATTTTTAAACAAGCATATAACAGAAGTATTATCACAGAAGATTGAAATGTTACTCTCATGGATCTGTCTCGCGTCGTCTCGGTGCCCGCGGGGGGCTTCTCTGTCTCGCGTGTCTCGGGCGGAGTTGGCTGCTTGGGTTTCCTCGAACCGGATGTAACGCGCGGCTCTGTCGAGGAGGATGGCCGATGTATGCCCACGGCCTCGTAGAATTTGGAGTCGCGGTGCAGGCCCTGCGCCATTAGGTAACGCTTCATCTCGTCTGACGTTGTCACCTGCACCGCCTCCCGTGTGAATCTTTCGATGTACTTTCGGAGAGGTTCGTCGGGAGCTTGGGTTATAGCACCGAAAGCGGCTTCCGTCTTCGGATGGCGTCGAAATGCTGTGAAATGTTTCGAAAACAGGTCCTTCAGAACCCTCCACGACGTAATCGATTCGGGCTCTAGACTTTTGTACCACATCATGGCACCCTTCCTTAGCATCGTCGGGAACAGTCTGCATTTTGATAGTCGAGCATGGCCTCGATGTCTTCCAGGTGATCGTCTGGGTCAGAGGTGTCGTCGTATGTCGAGAGCGTCGGGGGCTTCTCCATCCTGTGGGGAATAGGGGCGGCCATGATTTCCCAGGATAGAGGAGTCCTGTTGTCTTCTTCGTCGCTGAGAGTGGGTGACCGAGGGGGAGACAGGCTATTTGGTGGAGGCACCTGGTTCCGGCCCCTCGGCCTCCTGACCGGGGGTTCGACGCACGAAGGCCTGGTCGGGGATTCTGCTCTATTTTTCCGTCTCTCACGAACTTGTCTCGTTAAGGATCTGGTTCGTTCCCGCACTACTTTGGTTCGGGGCCTCTCCATCCGGGGTCGTCACTCTCTGGGACGAGGCGAAGGGCTCCTCGAGTTCCCATTCTGGCCTTCCCGCGGAGGGGACCTTGGCGAGACCTTGCTCTCTAGTGCGCCAATCCGTGTGTTCTGTTAAAATAACAGCTAGTTCGTCTGGTTGATGACCGCGAAGAGGGAGGCCACTGTTGGGTCCGCTCCGGCCAGGACAGGAACAGGTTGGAACGCTGCTGGGCTTCCGGGCCCGGGGACAGCCTGCTGTGTCGGTTCCGCGGACGACGGAGATGAAGTATGGCCGTCTCTCTCGTCGGTCTTCGCTGGGCGGGACGTCTCTGTTGGCTTGTTGCCGTTCACGGCAGGGTTGAGGATGAAGTCGGCAACATTGTCGTCGTGGTGTGGGCTAGCCATGATCGTGGAGTGTTGGTGAAACTTTGGTTCTCTTCTCGGAGTAACGAGGAAGTTTTTGTTTCCACAGACGGCGCCACTGATCTGACCTGATCAGAAGGGGATCACAAGCTGGCCACACTCTGCTAGACTGTTGCCTGTTCACCAGTGATGAGGAGGAGGAGGGGGTGTACCTACAAGGCACTCTGATGCCAAAGTAAGTATATGGGCAGAGTGGTCACAAGCACAGAAAAGGGGTAAGAAGTGAATTACTTGACCCTCTTGTGGAAGAGGGTATTTAAAGAGAGACCCCAGCGTTGGGCCAACGGTCACTTGTATTGGGATGGATCCCTAGGCCCAACCCAAGCGACTGCTAGGGCTTACGTGGCGTAATGGAGACCAGGACATGGTCTTCGCCCTAGTTCAACTGCTTTGTGAACTCCAGAAAATGGGTTGACTTGCTCTTTCGGAGGTGGGCAGCTGGTGGATGATGTGTCCCCGGGGAGGGGAGCACGTGGAGAACGTGTGAAGGACACGTTGTCCTGCCCGACAAGGTGCGAGTTCTGCCCGCGGAGGGCAGTGTTTGGTCGAGAGAGGAGTCTCATGCCCGACGTAGTTAGGGCAGGTCCTTCTCGCGGGGAGATCTTTCCTGCTCGTTGGGGACCCTGTGCCCGACGTTATGGCCCAAGCTGGACTGAGCTTGGTGGAATATTATTGGGCTGGGCCCGCGTGGCCAGGCTGGGGCCCAGGCCAGAACAGGTGTAAAATAAGTGAGATGAACGAGGGAGTCGTATCTCTCAAAATTCATCTAGGGCTCGCTGTGATAGTTGTAGCTCTTGATTGATAATTAAATAAATGTGTAAATCTGAAAGTGTGAGGTTAAAAGTGAAATTGTAAACTTTATTAAGGTTTTGATTGATTTAATTTATGTTGAATGTGTGATAATTGATGTTATTGTAAAATATTGTATTTTATTCTAATTTTGTAAAATGTTATAGTTATCTAATTATCATAATTATTTGATAATCAACAAAATTATGAGTTGAGTATATGTGATAAATAAACTGATGTGATAAATTCTCGTAATAATGTGCTAGTGATGTTATTGGAGTTGCAATTGACTTTGTGTAAATATGTGTGTTAGATTATGATTTGATTTGCTTATGTGTGTATAGATATGCTAAGTGATATGTGATGGTATGAGTTAAACAATGATAATGAAAAATGGTGAATTTGACATGATAAAATCGAGATACTATGATTGTTTGATTTGAAGAAGTATTATTGGTAAATATAATTATGGTTAAATAAGTTTTTGGTACTCATAAATATTTTCACTTTTCAGTTTTAGTACCTCAAAAAATTTCCTTTAAAGAATGATCCTCCTAATATTTTACGTCCACACTTTTGGTCTCTCCGGTCAATATCCGTTAATAGAAGCTGACGTGGAATTGCCACGTGATTTTTTTTTAGGAATGGGCTTGCACGTGGCAATGCCAACGTGGCAAAGATGCTAACGTGGCATACCACATGGCTAAGTTCAATACCACACTTGAATCCATAAATATTCCTATTTAATTTGTGGTTAAAATCATAGTTAATTTGTAGCAAATTCAAAAACCATAAAACTATCCACTTCTATTTACTATTTATTGATGGTTTTAGTTGAGCCACCATTTATAACATTTTTCTTCATAGCTGGTGTCAGTGGTTAACTTTATAGCCATAAAAAAATCATTAAAAAGAAGTATTTGTGTTATGTTGTTCAAAAAAAAGTTATAGTTATCTAATTATCATAATTAATTGATAATCGATAAAATTGTGAGTTGAACAAATGTTATGAATGAATTGATTTGATAAATTTTGGTAATAATGTGTTAGTGATGTTATTGTGGTTGCAAATGACTTTGTGTGAATATATGTTTTAGATTATGAATTAATTTACTTATATGTGTATACATATGCTAAGTGATATGTGATGGTATAAGTTACATAATGGTTAGGAAAAAAGGTGAATTTGATGTGATGGAATCGAGATGCTATAATTATTTGATTTGTAAAAATATTATTAGTAAATATAATTATTTGTGAAAATGTTATGATTGTAATTGATACGTGATAATAATAATTATTTTTGTCTCGATGAATTTAGATGAATCGATATACCTAACTGTGATGCATAGGTAATATATGATGTTTTAATATATTAGTTATGTTTTTGATGATGTATAAATAATAAATAAAATATTATAAAATTGAAGTGAAAAATTATTTGATGCACTACAACAAAAAATACCTTTTACCCCAGTTTCACAGGCGAGATAATAAAGGGCGTAATGAAAAGTGCATACTTTACCTCTCGGTTTAAAAAAAATTGACGAGTAATGTGTAAAGGTCATGAGTTCGATCCTCATGGAGGTCTTTTTGGAATTATGAAATGGTGAAAACACATGTCTTCTCGGTTTTGACATTTCACCGACGGGTATGCCACTTTTTCACCTCAGTTTTCTCATAAGACTGGCAGGGAAAATAATCGAGTATATTAAATCTAATGTGGATTCTTATTTAATTAAAACCCATACTCAACATATAACATCTAAAAATTGGTTAGGAAAATAATTACATGAACAATTGTGTTATATTTAAAGAGCAACTTACATCACTTAATTATTTTGAAGCGTCTTGTAACTCATCTCACATTCTTTCATGGTTAAAATCTCTTTAATATTTCAAGTTCTTTATTCAACACTTACTTTTCTACTAATTCATTCTTGAAAGTATAAAATTTGATACTTTAAAAAATGAACAAATATGGAAAAAAGTTGAAAAAAAACTAGAATATTCGAGAGATTTTAATAATAAAAGAGTATGAGATAAATGGTTTAGTTGTAGAATTCTAGAAAAATATTAATCATTGTAAGATATGTTTCTAATACAACATATTTTTCCATATGATTCTTTCCAAAATCAATTTAATAGTATATATTTTCAAAGAGAGGTTAGTGAAAAAAAAATTATATTAGATATAACAAACTTAACTCGACAGATGAAGATGATAATTGCACAAAGAATCACAAAAAAGCATAATCTCAATATCAATATCAAATTTAAACGCAATAACAACAACTAGACTACCTCATATAGATTTAATAAACTCAACTTAAAACAACAAATTACATTAAACAACAAAACAAAAAGACAACCAACAACATCAACAACAACGTCAATAAACAACCTCTAGGGTTTAGGGTCTCAACAATATAAAAAAACAACATCAATAAACCTATAACATAAATCTGTTTAATTATTAACAACAACAAGGTTAAGCCTATAGGGTTTACGGTCTCAACAATGAGTCTCAACAACAAGAACAACAACATCAATAAACCTATAACGTAAATTTGTTTAAATAACAAAAACTACAATGGGAAATCTCTAAGGTTTTAGATCTCAGTAACACAATAATAACAACAACAATATTAATAGTGATATTTGACGTACCAGATCTCTGAAGAAGTAAGAGAAAATGATTTGGATCTCTGAAGAAGAAATGAGAGCCCTAAACACATAACATCTTCATATTAATGATATGTGTTTATGGCTCTTGTTCTTTAAGGCTCTTCATTAGGGTTCTATTTATGTTGTTTAGAAAAACTAAATTGAATACTACAAGTTAAAGTTATAGATATCAGATAAACATATTCACCTTAGTTGGAAAGAAAATTGAGGTGAAAAGTGGCATATTTCTAGACTAAAAAGTAAATATTTAAGAATGTGCCACTTTTGTTGCACCCCAAATTTTGACCCCTTAGATCCTCATCATCATTTTAGGATCATATTCATTTGATTAACTAACCTTAACCCATTTCAAGTTTATCTTTGTGAAGATGCAGATGAATCAGGATTCCGTACCGTCAAAAATCAAGGCTTCGATGGTTTAATCAATCAATGTTTTGGATTGATTCAACTATAAATAAGATTAAGGATACTACATTGGGTCAAGTATGAATCCAATTTGAGGTGGTCACCCAAGAATTGAGAACAGTGCAGTTCAGGATACCCGATTAGGATTTTCGATTAGGAAAAGTCAACTGTAGTTTGACTTTTGATTTAAAAAGTGTTCCAATGGTGGGATCATGGTCCATGAAGTTCCTATGGCTTATTAAAGTCTACTCAAGAAGTTTCAAGGCCTCAAAATACCCAGAACGTCAACAGTCGACTCGGTAGCCACCGATTGATCGTACGGTTGACCGAAAAGTCAACTCTTCAATCATAAGGAATTTGACTTCAAGATATGAATAAAAATGTCCGTTATGTCATATTACACCTTCCCATAAAATTTCATGACCATTGGATCAAGGGTTAGGGAGTAATTGCAAAAATCGGGAATTAGGGTTTTGAAAGGGGCAAGACCATAACTCCTCAACCACACATCCAATTGAGTTGGTTCAAATCTCATTGGAAAGATCTTGACATGTCCTACAAAAGTCCCAAAGTGGTCCATGATCAAAAAATGCATAGATTTGGAGTTATGACCAAATTCATTTCAAGAAGGGAAATAACTTAGAAAAATTTTAAGTTATTTGGCCTCTTAAGTATGTTTTTTTAGCAACTTGGAGGGGTTTTTCAACCTAGTTCCATCTAGAATTTGAAAATATCAAAAACATGAAAGTTGTAGAGCTACTTGAGGGCTTTCTAAAATGTGGTAGGAGTCCTCAATAGCATTTGTGAGCTGAGAGTTATGGATCATGGAAGTTGGGGCTGCCACACTTGAAGTCACCACTTCAACTCTTTCCAAAATTCAAATTTCAACAACTTGGGTCACCCTCAGCCATTGGATCATGTTTTATTCTGATAATGTGAAGCCTAAATGAAGCAAAAACCAGAAGAAAGGAAGGATTGATGGGCTTTTGCAACTTGGAGCAAGTGGCTAATATAATAATCATTTAAAGGAGGAAGAAATAGAAACTTTTTCAAAGAGTTGTGCAGCTGCAGTCCCCTACTCTCATAGCTTCAATTCAATCATCTCATCCCTCCCATCTTACTTGATATTTTGCCCAGCAATTTGCACAAGAGCTGATGGAAAAATCTGCCACATGATCTTGGCAAGATTTCCTTTAAAATCTCCCTCCAAACTGGGAAAAACCAAGGCTGCCCTCACCCTCACTCTCCCTATAAATAAAGACCTTTCTCTATATTTTTAACCACACCAGAGCTACCAAGAATGTCAGAAAACTCATAGCTCTTTTCCTTCCTTCTTTACTTGTAAGTGAAGAAAATCACCAAAATTCCACTATTTTGCACTTTTCATGCCATTTCTTGTTCCAAACACCAAAACATTTTAAAGACCATCTACACACCCTTAAAATCGCCATTTGAAACTGTTCCCGCCATTACTTTCATCAAAAAACTCATCAATCTAAAAGTCAACCTTCATACCTTCATATTTTGACTTTTATGCACTTTGGAAGCCAAGTCTCTACTTAAGGCCTTTCCTACCATTTCAACACCCCCAACACCTCATATATATCTTGTTTCAACTGTCCAAAGGCTCAAAAACTAACTGGGAGGCTCATTACTCAAATTGTCATAGAAGTTGCTTATTGCTTCAAGAGGAAGAAAACTCTAAATCTGTGCCAAAGAAGAAGATCTCTGGGTTTCTTTGCTTTCTAGCTTGCTCAAGAAGGTCTACAAGAGGTATGTAATGCTCAACTTCCTCATTATACATACATTGTCATGTTTTGTAAATTTGAGGTTCTATTTTGAAAACCATAGTCATGCTGTCCCAAAATGGCTCTTTGTCAAGAGCTTGTGTTTTATTGCTATGTTCTTGCTTTTGTTAAAGTATATTGTTCATGAGTGATATGCATTGATGATTTTCTATCAAGGATGAACTTTGTATGTTGTTTACAACTGTTTTGAGGTATTTGTCCATAAGAGTAGTTTTAGAGGCTTTTTAACATGAAATGTTGATGTGCTTAATACAAGTCTAACAGCCCTTGTTTATTTGTGATGTTTGAATTGCTTGTTAGCAATTTCATGAGGTTCCCCTGCCCCTAGGTCATGTATGAATCTAGGTTGGCTTTTGTTTCATAGTTGTGATGCTTGTTTCATTTGCTACACCATTTTCATGAGTTTTGTGCCAAAATGTTATGTGCCTACCTGTTTCACACTCCATTACCATGTTTCATACTGTGATCTTTACATCTCAAGTGTTTAAACTGTTGGCTTGTTCTGATTTGGTCTTGCTTGTATTATTTGAGACTTATTGAATTGTTAAAAACATGAGGATTAGCTATTAGGACATGTTGTGAGGTATTGCTTGTTTTGCTGTCAAATGCTTGCAACAACATATCATTTCTTGTTTTGAACAGTTTGTGTTTGATCTTTAAGTGTGAAAGCATCAGTTAACATATTTAGAGGTTGTGTGTGGTATTTGCATGTTTAAACTGGCCCTGCATTTTCAAGACACCTGTTCACTTTCACACTTGCATTTTCAAGCTTTATGTTACCAACAACATGTCCAATTCTGTTTCAGTTTGTTTCTGTTTGATCTACCAGCCTAGAATCATCATTTAACATGTTTTAAGGTGGTGTGTGATGCCTAACTGTCTCAATTTGCCATAAAATATCCTGCTGCATAAATGAACTTGTTTTTGCATTTCATAAGTATCAACATATCAAATTCTGTTATGTTTGAAATGTGCCTAAATTTTGAGTTTGATTTCATCTATCTTCATGTTTGTAATGTGTGTGTAGTGATTGTATGATCTATTTCCACCTGTTTTATCTTTTCTCTTTCAAAATGCATTTTCAATATCCATTCAAGCCAAATATACCATGAACCATACTAAATGCTGCCTTGATTGCAATATATCTGAACTTTGAGTTTGAACTCATTTATTTTCATGTTTATGATGTGTATGTGTTAATTTCATGACATGAGACCACTCACTATTGGCTAAACCAGCTTGTATCCTCACTCTGCTGTCAAACAGTTTTGAAAAATTACAATCACACACAACAGGCCCTTTTGTGTTTGAAGCATTTTTTGGTTGATGTATGAACATGAATTCATCTGCTATCATGTTTGCAATGTGTATGTATTGATTGTATGACCTTGCTACCTGGTTTTGACCTTTCATTTTCATATGCCTCATCATCTTGCTGCCAACAGTTTTTCTTTTGCAAACCACAGCTGCACACACCATACACTCTTTCTGTTTGGGTTTGTTTTAAGTTATTTCATGAGCATTAGACCTTTAGGTAACATGGTTAGGGTTTGTATGTGTATGAACCAGGTCTCATTTTGAATGTTATGCCAATTTGTAACCCCTTCCTGTTATGACAACATGCTTACCATGTATACTACACTTGCAGCTTGTAAGCCAAATTTTGTTGTGTGCATTTGATATTCAATCTTAAGTTGTAGAATCATTCATGGATACCTTTGAAACTTGTGTGTGCTGGTTATTTTGTCTAAAACTTGCTCCATTCATGTCTTGTTCACCATTATGCATTTTCATGTGTTAATGGGCAACTAGCATACCATTTTCATTTTTGATTGGTTTATGACTGGGCTTGAAGTGTGGAAACACTTATTAACATGTTTTTGGTTTGTGTGTAAGGTTTGTTCAATCAGAATCTGCCTAATGCATGACATAGCTTTCCAATTGCATTTTTTATATTTTCACATGGCATGTTGATGATAGTTCTGCTTGGTTTGTGATCTTGGCATTTGTTTGTTGCCATCTTGTTTTTCTTTACATTTTAAATAGTTTAGTTGAGATTTCATGATTTTAATTGTTTGATTTGATCAAGTGTGAGTTACATCCTTTTTTTGCCTTTTGTTTGAAATGTTGGACAGCATGGCCCCTTTGCCTTGGCCTGCTGCTTTTTGG
This sequence comes from Lathyrus sativus, assembly GCA_963859935.3. Classification (NCBI taxonomy): domain Eukaryota; kingdom Viridiplantae; phylum Streptophyta; class Magnoliopsida; order Fabales; family Fabaceae; genus Lathyrus; species Lathyrus sativus. Next base: position 618,178,286 of record OZ012739.1, on the reverse strand, counting down.
CTGTTTTGATCAGCCTGGATCCCTTCAAATACCACATTTGAGACCAGCCATGTTTGGTGTATGTTGTAACTGTTGACTGTTTGGATTTAACAACTTTGTCTTGATGTCTTTGATCTTGTTGTTTGAGAGCACATAGTTCACTATTTTGCAACTCACCAGCCAATATGTTTCCCTTACTGTATCATACTACCTTCTTCTGCCTGAGACATCTTTGTTTGATTTGTAAACATTAAGAGCATCAATAAACATGTTTAGAACTTGTAGGCCATGTGTGTATGAATTGAACACTTCCCATCTGCACCTTGACAGCTTGACCAACTTTCATGCCATGTTTGCAACCAATGAACCAATTTCAATTATGTTGGTTTGTGATTGAGCCCTAAGTGTGCAATCTATCTGTTAACATGTTTATAACTCGTGTACAATGTCTGTTTGCTGTGAATGAACTCTGAATATACTTTGATTCCCATTATGCAACTCAAATGACCAAATTACATTTGCATTCGTGTTTTTTATTGAAGGCATCATTTCACAAATTGGTTGTTACCATCATCATCCTTGTGTAAAAACAATCATGTTAGGCTTTAATTTTGTTAAATTTGGTGTTGATTTGGTCTAGTTTGAAACCTTCACGCCTTTGGTTATGGTTGTTTGCATTTGGCCCAGAATTTCAATCTTAGATAGCCTTATCTTTTTCTGGGGTGGCTAAATACACGGATGTATCGCCACCCCAGTGGTTACAACATGCGCCTTTCACCTTTCATGCCTGGGTTCGATCCTCAGTGATGACCCTTTTGGTATTTTTCTACTTATCTTGTAAGATTTGTTTGTGATTGATTCTTATGTGTTAGTTAACATGTTAGGGTTTGCCTTCCTTTGGTTGTCACCATGAGCCTGTGTGCTCCCTCCCAAATCTTGAACTTAACTGTTGTGGACATTCTTTACATACTTGATTGTCATCAATGCCTAAATGTTATTACATTTGAATTTATAACATGATTATCTTAAATTGTGACTTATTTTCATGATTGTTGTTTCCATATTTGTTAATATGTATCCCTTGGGTTGTTACCATAATCTTTGTTAAGATATCTCATCTCTTCTAAATCTCTATGCTTAGGTCTTGTAAGAACCTCCCTCATGATGTTATGATGTCTTATACTTGGTTGAAACCACTTGTATCAATTTAATCCTTGCTTATTGAGATATGCACGCTTGCTTGGTTGTAACCATATTCTTTGTATTCTTCATGCTTCTTTGTTTATGTTGCTTTGATAAGTATTTTCTTCCCCAAGTGATGGAACTCTTTAGTTCTCATCCAGATTGCCTCCTCTTTCCTTCCAAAGGAAAGTCTCTCTATTGACCCTTGGGTCATAGATAGCTCAATACCCTCATAGGTCTGGATAGAACCTTCTCCCCCTTTTGGTCTGGATAGAACCAATAGGATTTAAACTCATAGGTCTGGATAGAACCTTCTCCCTCTTTTTGGTCTGGAAAGAACCAATAGATCCTTATTCTATAGTTCGCGCCTGAACTACGACCGCTCTAATTTCTCATTGGGCAATGAGAATACATAGGCACAAGATGCGATATCTTGACGAGCAACCTTCCCCCTTCTCCCACCTTTTGGTCTGGATAGAACTAATTGGTCTCACAACGTAAAACTTTAGGATAGAGTTTGGTTAACTCTATGTAAGAATCATGGAAATGATTACTTGCTCCCCTTTCTTGAGTGTTTAACATAGATGTAGAGAGTTTTGTGAAACTCTACACAAGCATGGATATGTTTGTTCCCCTTTGAACCTTGATCATAATCAAGTGTTCTTTAACCCTAGTGAGGTGAACTACGATTGCTCTGATTCTATCCTAGTTAGGATACGTAGGCAGAGGACGCGACGTCTTTGCGAGCAAACATAGAAACTATCTTTAGGTTTTAACCTTCACCCAATCCCAATACCAACCTTAGCAAACATTTAGCAAACTTAGCATGCAAACAAACAAAAGGTTCCTGTAGAGTGCTACAGATGTTTAAGATGTGAAATACCTACCCTATGCATAACCAACCCCCGATCCCCGAATCTCTTAGCATTGTTGTTACATCACGCAAAAGGTTCTTTCTTTCTTTAGACCTTTCCTTTGGATAAATTAAAGTCTGGTTGTGAATTTAAGAATTAAGATTCAAGTTAATCAATAGCTTGGTATCACGATTCTCACTGCAAAAACTTTTAATGAGATAAAATTATAATCTGAAGCTGTTGTGATTTGAAGCATGTACACTAAATAAGTTTACTCCTCAATTTTTAAGATAACCGAGGAAATATATTGTATATACTTTTAAAAAATAGGGCGTCTCCTAAAATTTTACCTCGGTTTTTTTCGTTATGTTAGGTGAAATCATGGTCATAAAAAAATAGTTTTTCTAGCAGGGATATTTTCGCATAGATAATGAAATAGTAATTATTCTGACTCGTGGTAAAGGCAATACTCTTAAAGAGTAACCTAGGCCAACGAGGGGATGAACTAAACATTAGGGTTTTTCACGCGGATGTCACCTTAAAAGTGTAAAGGTAGTCCATGATAAGGCTAAATTGATGTTAGAGAAGTAACTAACATATAGGGTCAATATGGTGTAATATCAAATATAGAAAAGTATCATGTTAGATATGGTGCAGTATCACTAGAGAGAAGTGACCATATGGTGTAATATCATTTGAGAGAAGCATACCCAAAGTTGTATCATAGAATGTAATACAATATCTCTTGAGAGAAGTATTACACAAGTGTAGTATCGTTTGAAAGAAGCAGACCTAAAATTAAACAGTAGGATATAATAAAGTATTGGTTGAGAGAAGTATTACGCATGTTCAGTATCATTTGAGAAAAGATCATTTGTATGTGTGTTATAGGCATCATGCAATATCTTAAAGAGTAACGTGGTCTCTTATAGAGTAAAATGATATCAAAGAAAGAGAAAAACTTTAGAGTTCAAGAGCACGCATATCATACATTAACATGTGATTAAACTTGATAATTTTTGTGATTTTTGTTGATATTCTAAATTGTTTTCTTTTATTAAGGTTGCTTTGAGATGAGGATGTTTGTATCTTAAAAATGTAAAGTTTGTAGATATTTGATGTTGATGGTCTATGTTAAGTATGGTAGCTATGATATGCTGTTTACATTATTATTTGTGTGTTCTTCTCAATTATTTTATATTTTACATGTTGTCAAATATCACTCTTTCATGTTTGTGGTTGTTTGAATTGGTTATGCGTTTGCTAAATTGCAGTAAATACAAGTTAATAAGTCTTGACATTTAAGTTGAAAGAAGTCTCACTCTGATAGGTGACAGCATGTTGGAAAAGTTGTTTAAAAATGTTTATGATTTTTGCATTAAAAGATTATAAATATTAAGTATAGTGATGTATAATTGTTTAAATTTAATGGAGTTTTTTTAAAATTACTTGTAATGTGTAAGTGGACGAAGTGATGTCCTTTATATCAAAAAAGATTTTGAAACTCGTAAATTTTATTAGTTTTAAAAACTCTAAATATTTATAAATATCAGATATATTATTTAAGGATTTGGGTATTCTTAAATCCTATATTAAATTACTCAATTTATCAATTTACACAAATCAAAATATAAATTGTATAAATTAAAGGGAGATAATATATTATTTATTGAAGTATTTGTATCATATATTAAATTTTTTAAATCATAAATACAAAAATTAAATATATTATTTAAAGGTAAATAGAGAACTCGTCTATTCTTTTATTTTTATTGAATTTGTCTTTTGTTCTCATCTTAAATGAGTAATAAACTCTCTATTATATAAATGTTGTATATTTTAAAGACTAAAGTGTTTAAGAGATATAAAGCTTATTTTTAAATAATTTCTTAATTTTTAAGTTTCGGTTGTTTATCTTTTAACTATTCGAATGTGACAATATTAATTGCGTAAATTTAAAGGATAGAGTTTGTTAAAACAATTTGAAAAATTGTGGAATTTAATATCAAATATTATTATTTTTGAACCAATTCAATTGAAAAGTGTTTATTAAACTGTAATACAAATAAAATAATATAAATTGATGGTGTGAAATATATATTGTTTAGTTAAAATTACTTAGAGTTTCCTTGAATGTAATGTGACAATTTTGAACCAAAAACTATGATACAAGCAACTATAAAATTGTGTCTCATTGGAGATATTCTAAATGTGAATGTCTTAGTGAATGATATATATGATTTTCCAATTCAAGATTTTTATGAGCCAGATTCAAATTTTATCAATTAAAACATCATTTTTTGGATGATATTTTACTTTTAAATTAATTTTTTATTATAAATATAAAATTACTGTTAAATTGTTAAAGATTTGATATTAAATAATTAACTTATGGAACTAATGATATCTTAAAGTTTTAACAGTCTTAAAAAAAACTAACTTGAAACGTTCAAATTGAATTTTAATGAAAAAAAATAGATTGGTAACAGAAATTTAAAAGAAAAATATTAATTTTTTATGAATTAAATACAAAAATTAACATATTTAGAAATATAAAAATATATATTTTAGGATAGTTGTCATTCACAATACTTCATCATTTTTTATTTAGTGTATATGGGTTTTTTATTAATAATAATAATAATAATAATAATAATAATAATAATAATAATAATAATAATAATAATAGTAATAATAATAAAAGAAAAATAATAAAATAATAGTAATTAATTTTTCTTTTCCAATTATTTTGTAAAGAAAAAAGGGATGAGCTTGGATATTGGAGGCTCCGAGAAATCATGACGATGGAGTATTACTTACAAAATGCTGCTAGCATCGAACAAAAAGTGAATTACTTAATAGTAAATATTGATATTTGTAAATATATATAGTGTTAAGAATATTTGTATATAGAATAGTCTCACATCGACTATATCATGTAATTAGTTGTAATATATCTATATATAATAATATCTCCGTAGTACTTTTTAAAACATATGATTTATTCAAATGTCTCTTAGTCTCTTGAATTTTAACATGGTATCAGAGTCTCGTTTAAGATCCGGTGGACCAGCTTCTATGGTTTCTACTATCGGGTCACCCACCATTTATTTCTACGCTTCAGTTGTCCAGTCCTGAGCGTGAGGGGTGTGTTAAGACTCTCACATCGGACAATACCAACCGGTTTTGTAGGGTTGAGTTAGGTCCAACCACATTTCTTAACATGATATCTAGAGCCTGCTAAGAGGCACTTCTTTTTTCGTCGTGCTTTACCCGGTTGACCCACTGTCTTTCGGTGAGAATTTTTTTTTAATTTTTTTTTTGCAAACCGTGTTGCCACTCCGATTTGCCTCTCACTGTTCAAAATTCTCAGGTGACCACCCTGCAGCCACTGCCGCCGTTACTGTTCTGGATCAGTTTTCAACATTATCCGTTCATAACCGCATAACCGCCGCCATTGCTACTATTCTCGACGACCTTCCGACAAACTTTTTCATCGGCAAAAACCTCCACAAGAGCCCACACGCGCCACCTCTGTCTTCGCGTGTAGGCATCATGCGCCGCCACCTAAACCGCACGTGACAACACGTCCGACAAACGATCGCGTGATATTTTCTCTCTTCAGACACTCATGGTTATTCTTCATCTCTCGAAACAATTTCAGACAAAAGATCTTGGTAATCTCAGTGGAAATATGCTATAAATATTTTGGAAGAAAAAGATTTGTTAAATGTTAAACCAACTGATATTTCTATGGATCCAAGTGTTAAACTACTACCCAATCAGGGGGAGCCTCTATCTGACGCATGAAGGTATAGGAGATTGGTTGGAAAGTTGAATTATCTCATAGTTACTCGTCCGGATATTTCTTTTGCAATCAGTGTGGTAAGCCAGTTCTTAAATTCCCCTTGTCAGGAACAAGTGGATGTTGTTATCCGAATTCTGAGATACATCAAATGTGCTCCAGGAAAAGGTCTTGTGTATGAGGATAAAGGACATAACCAGATAATTGGATAGACCCATTGATAGCGATCCACCTCTAGGTATTATGTACTTGTTGGAGGAAACCTTATATCCTGATAAACAAAGAAACAAAATGTAGTTGCAAGATAAAGCGCCGAGGCAGAGTATAGGGCCATGGAAATGGCAACATGTGAACTTATTTGGTTAAAACAGTTGCTCAAGGAACTTCAAATTGAAGAAGCAAGACCAATGACACTTATTTGTGATGATCAAGCTGCATTGCACATTGCTTCAAATCCAGTCTTCCGTGAGAGGACCAAACATATTGAGATAGACTGTCACTTTGTTAGAGAGAAGATCGAGTCAGGCGACATCGTCACAAGCTTTGTCATCTCTAGTGATCAATTGACAGATGTGTTTACCAAATCCCTACGAAGCCCCATAACTAACTATATATGTAATAACTTTGGTGCATTTAACTTATATGCTCAAGCTTGAGGGAGAGTGATGATATTTTTAAATATATATAGTGTTAAAAATATTTGTATATAGAATAGCCCCACATTAACTATATCATGTAATTATTTGTAATCTATCTATATATAATAATGTCTCTGTAGTGCTTTTCAAAACACACGGTTTATTCAAATGTCTCTTAGACTCTTGTATTTTAACAGTAAAAATTATGCACTTTTTTTGGAAGAGTGTTAAAAAATGGTGTCAGGATATCTTTTCATTTTTTGGAAAGTACATATTGAAGAGGTTTGTACTATGAGGATAATTGAAATAGGTAACACTTTTTCATTTATGAATGGAGCCAATTTTCTTTAGGTTTCAATTTGTAGTGGTATATATGTGAGTGTCATAAGTTAGGACATTGTTGCCTAAGAGCGATAATGCCTAGATGGTGACTTAAGAATTCACCCTGGACGCTCATGACGTGTGTAAATCCATTGGTCAATAGAGAGTTAGTCTATCATCACTCTCGAAAGGATAGATGGTCAATAACTTTCCCATGTCAAGAGAGATCAGTTATTACCACTTAGGGTTACCCAGCCACTAGGTCTAAAAACATATATAAATATACCTCCCTCATAGAGGACATGACTTATAATAACTCATACTGATCACACCCATCCTACACTTACCTCTAAGCACAATTAGTCACAAAGCCTCTCAACTCACATTAGTAGAACTTCTAAAACCACCGTAAAATACCATCATACAAGCCTTCTCGCCGTCATCGGCAACCACTAACCACCATACCTTCTAATATACCTACTATGGCCTCCGAGTCCCCTGTCCTTACAAGATTAGCACTCGCACTTGTACCTTTTAACCAGTACAGTGGTGCCTTCATGGGACCCAAGTAAAAGTAACATGGGCCATACAATCTTCATTACCATCACCATGTCCGATGTTACCTTTGATTTCTATGCCTAGCCACTTTCAACCATGGTTAACAAGAGAGCTTCAACCTTTACGCCAAAAGGTACCAGTGATAGCAGTGATTTCGACGCCCTAGCGGAGATGTGTGTCGTCATAGACAAGTTACACGACCATCACCAGACATTAGATGATGACATCTACAATGTCAGAAAGCGCAAATAGGAGTCAAATCCTCCGGAGGAAATGAAACTGTTAGACCTTTGTCCACTCTCACGTGAGATATGGAGGCATCCGTCTCGGAGGGCTTCAAACCCCATATCCTTATTAGAGTTTGATGGGCATAACAATCTCTACGAGCACTTCGCCTCCATCAATACACAGATGACCATCATAGGGGTTCCTGATCCTTGAAGTGTAAGATGATATGTGTCACTTACTAGACGTCACCCTTCAATCGTTTAAGGGTTTACCTCGTGCCTCCATCAGTAGGTAGTAGGAACTAGTAAAGAAGCTAGTACACCAGTTCGCCTCCAGCCACCTCAGGAAAATGACCACCACAAGCTTGTTTAACATACGATAAGGTCCATCAAAGTCACTGAGGGACTATCGCTCTCGCTTTAATGAAACCACCAATAAGTTTGTCCCACCAAACCAAGAGATGTTTGTGGGGGCGTTCTAAATTAGACTCAAGGTGGAACACTTTAACATAGTTCCTCTCCAAAAAGCCAAAATTTTCATTGAAAGAAGTGGCCACAAAAGCAGAGTGCTACATAAAGGGCGAGGAGAGCAATATCAAAAAGAAGGTGCATGATGTCAACGAGAGCATCCCTAATATCGAAGGCTCACATCACCAGAGAAAGAGAAATTATAACTTTTCCATAAAGGCCCCTGAATATTCTTCATGAGCAGATCTGGCGCAAGGTTCTCCATCTGCACAACATCTCTATGCCACCTGCTCCTAAGGCGGATGTGATGGGTTATGAATCAAGAAGTTGGTGTACTTTTCATAGAGTGAAGGGACACCACATTGAAGATTGTTTCTAGCTCAAAAAGGAAGTTGAGAGACTATTATAGAAGGTACACCTCAAGAAATATGTGAATGGTGATTATAGGACGACCAACTTTTAATCTGTTGGGCACAACCTTTTCAACTCTTTATTTATGCATGAAGTACACATTTTCCAATGGACGGTTGAGAGTAATTTAAAAAGTATATATTAAAAATTAAATGAATTTTGGCGTCCAACGCACTACTAGAAAAATATGAAATAGTAACAGAATTTAGAGACGAGTAATTTTCAATCTCGAATAGTGACAGAAATTGCGACAGAAAATATCAATTTGAGACCAAAATCAAAATTTTGATATCTGAGATGGATTTTAGAGACGAATCCATCCGTCTTTACTTTAATTTTCATTTTTTGGTCATTACATTTGCTACCACAAGGATTTCTAGGGAAATCGGTATAAAATTGATGATTCAAAGGTAAATTTCTGTGTGCCAATGAAAATATACATGATGTACTTATATATGATAAACGATCCAATTATTTTGTGTTTATATAAAGAAATTATACATGTTGTACTTATAGCCCAATGATATTTTTTCTATAACCACATATTGTATGTGATATGTGTTAGTATAATTCACTTATGTAGTTAGTTTTGTGTTTATGTTTGTTAAGTGATTTGGTTAGTTATCATAAACGCATCATATATCAGTAGACCAACCTCTTAATTTTGAGTTAATGATTTCTTTGATTTTAATTTAATCTAATTAATGATAGTTGTCATAGAATCTATAATATTATAATATGTCGTGTTGAACTTCAATTTTATGATTTTTTTAATATATTTGATTTGATGGACAAAGATTAGTTATTGAAATTATTAGTAATTTAAATTTCCATCGTATCAATTCTAGTACTTCCTTCTTTGTGTTTCATGTGATATGAATTATTCTAATTCAACATAATTATAATCATGACTATAATTATATATCGTTTAATTTTCCTTTCATATTCTTCTTGCTAATACATAAAAGTGTACTTGTAAGGCAGGAGGTTTGGAAAGATAAACAAGAGAGCAGCATTTTTTCAAGATAGATTTCAGAAGAAATTTTTACTGCAAGTTTTAAAGAGATACTTCAGTTAGTTTCTACCTTTAGACTTTAAGTTCAGATTACAAGTACATAGTATATATATTGTTTGTTTTGTAATAACTAAATATGAATAGTTGGTTCTTTTATTGCGTATGTCCAAGACCATGTATTATGTTTGTGATAGATTTGTGTTGAACATTTTAATAGTTTTCCTTTGTATAACCAACTCCTGATTCCAGATCTCTTTGCATTTGTAGAGAAAACACTTGTGCGCAGGGTTAGTTTAAGATATCTTTCCCTTCCTTTTAAGCTTCATAGGATAAATATAAAAATCACAAAGTAGCATCAGGAGCGGTAGTGATCTTCAGCCACAAAAACCGACTGCGACATATCCCCTTGATGATCACTATTGGAGAACAAGATTCGGCCAAATAGATAAATGTTAGGTATTTAGTTATTGATGCCCCTTATTCGCACAATATAATTATAGGACGACCAACTTTTAATCGGCTGGGTACCACCTTTTCAACTCTTTATTTATGCATGAATTATACATTTCTCAATAGACGGTTAGGAGTCATTTAAAAAGCACATAGTAAAAATTAAATGAGTTTTGACGTCCAATACACTACTAGAAAAATATGAAATAGTGATAGAGTTTAGAGACAAATAATTTTCAATCTCAAATAGTTATAGAAATTCAGACAGAAAATATCAATTTGAGACCAAAATTAAAATTTTGATATCTGGGATGGATTTCAGAGACGAATCCATCCGTCTATACTTTAATTTCATCTCTAATACCGTCTCAAAGACATAAATTTTATTTTTTATTAACTCATGTTTATATAGAGATGGAGGATAGAGACTAAATACGATTTTATATCATAAAATTTGTTTAAATTTAATTTTATGAAAATGTTTATTATATTTTTTAATTTAAAATAAATTGCTGTAATAAAATATCATTATTTAATTTCATTGTTTATGATCTTGATAGTAAAGTTGATTATAATCACTTTTGTTTTCATATTACACGGATTAAACTAAAATATAAATAAAATTTGAATAATTAAAAAATTAAAAGATCCAAACGTAGAAAATGATTTAAGTATTTAAAATAAAATGATATATTAAAATATAGAGGCTAAAGATTATGTTCTCATTGGGTAATCAAAGTGTGTTTCCTGCTGTTTGGCAGGTGTCAGGACTATGTAAAAGCATGGAAGTGTCTTACTGTTAAATGTGCTCCAAATATTCTTACAATTGCATTGAAAAGATTTTAGTTATGAATAATTTGATCTATAAATTATCTATCTAAGTTGTCAGATTCTTTAGGGTTGTTTATACTTTAAATTTTCGTCTTATCAATTCTAGTACTTCCATCCTTGTGTTATGTGATATGAATTATTCTAATTCAGCATAATTATAATCATGACTATAATTATATACTGTTTAATTTTCCTTTCATATTCTTCCTACTAATACATAAAAGCTTGGAACTAAAAGTGTATTTGCAAGGCGGGAGGTTTGGAAAGATAAACAAGAGAGCAACATTTTTTCAAGATAGATTTCAGAAGGAATTTTTACTGCAATTTTTAAAGAGAGACTTCAGTTAGTTTCTATCTTTAGACTTTAAGTTGTCAGATTCTTTAGGATTGTTTATACTTTAAATTTCCGTCGTATCAGTTCTAGTACTTCCCTATTTCTGTTTCATGTGATATGAATTATTCTAATTCATCATAATTATAATCATGACTATAATTATATATCGTTTAATTTTGCCTTTTATATTCTTCCTGCTAACACAAATATATAACACTTTGTCATCCATAAATGGAGCCAATTTTCTTAAGATTTTATCCTTATCAATTAGTGGTGAGGAAATTTCTATTCATATCATCAATCAAATGCACATAAAATTAAAAACAAAAGTAAAAAATTGTCAACTCACATCTACACGCTTACTGTAGGTGAGAATAATAACGAGTGGTTTATAACTTGAAAATGTATATATGTAATTTGTACAATGGTGGGTTAGAGAAGATTTTGGTAGAGCTAGACTAAAACTCTTATACAACAATTATGAAGTCAAAAGAGTGACTCGTTAAAAATCTTACAAGAAAAAAAAGAGTGTAGCTAACCACCACATAAACTAAGGGTGATGGTTTTTGAAAATTACTATCATAAACCGTCTAACTCGATCTTTAATACTTGAAGGTTTAGGAAGAAGCATATAAAATTCATAACAATATAACTCTTATATTGCTTCTATGACTTGATTGCCTTTTAATATTACTGGTACCATATATTGTGTTTAATAACTTGCCAACTTATTTTGGGAAGAAAAAATCCAAATTTTCAAGGCTCCTGGTCTGATCTCTTCAAATTGATAACTGCATAATAACAAATAAATAAGTAATGAGAAGAAAAATGATAGTTGTTATTGTAACTATTACATATAATGAATTTTATTTACTTGTTTTCCTTGAGAAATTTTGTAATGATCACCGGAAGTACTGGTTTTACGTGACTATGTCTGCCAACTCCTAAAAAAAATTAAATAATTTATTTTAGTTTAAAACCAACACACTAAATTTACATTTTATACATATATTTTAAAATTTTATTACAAATAATATAGAAAATACCTGTTATAACTTCTAATGATTTTGACTGTGTGGCAATGATTTCGTTTAATCGACTTTGTAGGATTTGAATTGCTTCTGATCCATGTAGACCATGCAAATCTATTCTCCAAATTTTGTTTTTGCGGTTATTAATTTTGAAGATTTCTTTTGCTGCATTATAATTATGCTCTTCAACCATAAGACGTATTTTTCTGCCGGCCATAGAATGTTGTTTTGCAGAAATATGATCTTTTTGTTGATAAGCTTTTGTGGCCTCTTTAAAGTGTTCGGATGCAAGCCTAATAGAAAAGTTATAATTCAATATTATTAAATCATTTGATACAAATTAAATTAAACTAGAAAAATTGATAGGTAAGTTAATATTTTAGTGTTTATTTTAACATTTTAGTCTAATTGTATTAATTTATGATAAAATATGTTTTATCTAAAAGAATCTAAATTTAATAGTAGAAATGTAACTATATATTGTGATAGATTTATGTTAAACTTTTTAATCGAATATCTCCTTAAAGTGCACGTTATGTTTTAATCTCTCATTTAAATAAAATCACATATAAGTTATTTTTTTGTCCATAAAGGTATTTCAATATATCTACTAACCTTGTCATCTCCAATGCTTCTTTTCTATATAAAACATAAATATTTGTTTTATCTGACTTGGTCTTGTTCGACTGGTCTTTAAGTTACATTTTGTTGATTTTTGGGATATGATCATCAAAAGGCTACTATAAAAAAATTATATATGATTAGTATGAATCAAATAATAAAATATGATTGGAATTGAAAATGCCATAATTTCATATTTTATAAAAATAAAAAATTATATATATTCTAAAACAAAGAAATACAAAGTCATCTCAAAGGTCAAGCTCAAGATAACCAACACTCATAAACCTCACACTTATGCCAACATAAGTTGAGCAACATGCTTACAAAGTTTTGGATTCATCCAAACTCTTTGAACGGTACAATTTATAATTTATAACTCTATTTTCTTTCTTTCATTTCACTAGCATACATGAATATTCGTGGAAATGAAAATAGTGAGAAGAAAGAAGTTGCATACAATGATTGGAGACTTGTTTTTAAAAAAACAGTGCAAAGTTGAAATGAGTGACACATATAAATAAGGAAGATGTCACAGTGAGTTGGTTAAATAATATAGGGATAAGATTTAATAATTAATAGGAAATATTTTATTTCAACAAACTTTCCTTGTGTATGGGGCCATATTTGACTGCTTCATTTTTTAAAATTAAATACTTTAAAGAGTGTATGCTTCTAATAGGTGTTAGTGTTACTTGTTTGTCACCTAATGATAAGATAATGAATTTGACTTAATTTTGTTCAATTGTTCAATCAAAACCCATCTATTATAAGTGATGCGTTGCCAATTTATTTTTCTTTTTTGTTAGAATTGTTATGAATATCAACATTTACTTTTGCAATGAATTGTTGATTTTCTATATGTTCCTTTTTTTAATGTCATTTAGTTGTATTTAAGAACAAATGAATGCTCATAGTTGGAACTTAGATTCTTTATTCTATACCGTTGACAATCAAGCTTGAAAATTGTCCCCGACGGATTAGCCGCGTTGTTTGGATTGGGACAACTAAGGTAACCACCACTAGCATTTGCCTATCCAACGAAAAATATAAGCTAGAAAAATACTAGCATTTGCCTATCCAACGAAAGATATAACCTAGAAAAATACTAGCATTTGCCTATCCAACGAAAAATATAAGCTAGAAAAACAAATTAAAATACATGGATGATATGAATCTATGTATGTAAATTCATCATTAAATTATTATCTATTATTTTAAATGATTTTGTGTGTATAGGTGAAGTATATGTTGGAAATTCACCTCACACTCTATGAAGAATTCATTTCAATCTTGATTTCAAGATTGATGAACAAACCCACAATATGATAGTAATGGTAATAACAAGTAATTATCAAGAACAACAAAAGAGAAGAAGAATAACAAACAAGAAAGAGAAGAATGAGAGAAGAAATATTTGGAGAGAATGTGTTACTCACAACTGTGGGATTTCTTATTGCTTATAGAACTTTCACTTGCTAAACACTGCAACTTTGAAATCTTTTTTATGTTATGTTTGAATACAAAGTAAGGCACCTTATTTATAGTTTTAGGTTTACAAAAGTCCAAAACATTAAATGCCCAAAGTATAGTTATTTCTATCAATTTTATGATACTTGACAAGTCAAGTTCTTTATCAAGAAAAAAAGTGAACAATTTTCTTTTTATAAAATTCATTTCGTTATTGTCATTTGAGATACACTTGAAATTAACATACAATTTTTTATTGATAAAAATATTTATAAGTTTTAATGTAAAACTCTCATTTAAAGAAATTATTTTATAAATTTAATTTATTTTTTCTTGAGTTTCATATACCAATTCTTGATAGTATATTATAATATTAAGTATCATAAATAAATAAATAAATAATTATATATTCGTGCAAAGTGCGTGTCAACCGTCTAGTAAAAATAATTTCACGTATCTAATCAATAACATATCAAAATTAAAACAAAGTTGTATTAATACTAATTTTGTCATTATCTAAACACTGGCGTTGTTTGTTTGTTTTTTTAATTTTGGTTTTCATTGTCTGTGTGTAATTGAATTCCTGTGATCTATTTTGGAGTTGGTGTTTCTTTGGTGGAGTTTGTGTCCACTGTCTAGCCTTTCTTTGTAACTGAAAGCACAACTTATGTCTTTTTTATGTTTAATGTTATTTGGCTCTTTCAGAAAAATAATAGGAATTTCCATACAGGACATAACAAAAGGGGTTAAGAAAAAGAGAGAGAATTGAGAGAAAAGGGTTAGAATTTGCCACAAGTGACGACACATTTTTGTTCTAATTTGCCAACCTAGGCAACTATAGTGGTCAAGACCTAATGACAAGCTTACAAACATCTACTTGACTTCAAAATTTTCGTATACATTTAATTACTTTTTCTAAATTTTAAGGACGAAATTTCTCTAATGAGGGGACAAATATAATACCCCTAATTTCTATAAAATATAATATTATATCTATGTATATATAATTCACCATTAAATTATTATCTATTATTTTAAATGATTTTGTGATATGCACTAACTTTTGAGAATTATGCATTTCCTTCAAAATTCCTGAAACAACTTTGTTAACTTTTGAAATATTAATTCTTTTGTGACTCGAAGAAAGTAATCTGCCTTATAATTACAAGAATGGCAGAATTTGATACATGCATATAAAATAAACGAGACTGATATGAAATACATGAGAAATGTTGGAAATTCACCTCACACCCTATAAAGAATTCCCTTCAATCTTGATCTCAAGATTGATGAACAATCACACAATATGATAGTAATGGTAATAACAAGTAATTATCAAGAACAACAAAAGAAAAGAAGAATAAGAAGAAAGAGAAGAATGAGAGAAAAATTATTTAGAGAGAATGTGTTACCCACAACTGTGGGATTTCTTATTGCTTATAGAACTTTCACTTGCTAAACACTGCAACTGTGAAATCTATTCTATGTTGTGTTTGAATACAAAGCAAGGCACCATATTTATAGTTTTAGGTTTACAAAAGCCCAAAACATAAAAGCCCAAAATATTCAAATCAAATCTAATCATATCAAATAAAATCTGTTTACACTATGAATTTTATTTAACACACCACCTAATTCATTGTGTCTAAACTGTCTACATTCATCATGGCTCTTAGTCTTCTGAAGGCTTCGACCTGCACTCCCTTCGTCATGATATCTGCAATCTAATTCTCAGTTCTACAATGTTCCAACTTCATCTTCCCTTCTGCTACCTGCTCTCAAAGATAATGGAACCTCATTTCGATGTGCTTGCTTCGACCATGAGCTATTGGATTCTTCGCCAAGTTGATAGCTGACATGCTGTCTATCTTCATGGTAATTGCTCCATGATTCTTCCCTGTGATTTCTTCGACCAAGTTCACCATCCAAGTTGCTTGACATGCACAAAGAGAAGCATCTATATATTCTGCTTCACATGATGACAATGCCACTACTGGTTCCTTTCTCGAATTCCAAGCAACTGATGCACCACCTAACATGAACACATAACCAACGGTGGATTTTCGATCCTCAACATCACTACACCAACTGGAGTCTGTGTATCCCACTAACTTGCATTCTTTTCCTTCATCAGTTGCCGGAAATAAAATACCATAGTCGAGATTTCCTTTTAGATACCTCAGTATCCTCTTTGCCGCTGCTAGGTGTGATAGCTTTGGCTTCTGCATGAATCTACTTACCATACCAACATTGTATGCTAAGTCAGGCCTTGTGTGACAAAGGTATCTAAGTGGCCCAATAAGTCTTCTGTATTGGGTTGGGTCGACACCATCTTCATATGAATCCTTCAATAGTTGCAATCTGGGCTCAGTTGGAGTCGAAGTTTGGTTGCAATCTTGCATCTCAAATCTCTTGAGTATTTCGCCTGCATATCTTCTTTGGTGCATCATCAAACCTCTACTTGTCTTGTAGAATTCGATGCCAAGGAAATATGAGATATTTCCCAATTCTGACATTTCAAACTCCTCGCTTAGGTCATGTTTGAAATCTTCGATCTCCTTCTTGCAACTCCATGTTATTAACAAATCATCAACATAGAGACATAGTATAAGCAATTCGACATTGCTTCTTCTTACATATACTCCATGCTCAGTTGTACACTTCACAAATTCCTTCTTCCTTAAGAAGCTGTCGATTTTCTTATTCCAAGCTCTTGGAGCTTGCTTAAGTCCATACATGGCTTTATGAAGCCTGTACACCTTTCTTTCTCCGCCTTGTTTCACAAACCCAGCTGGTTGTGCAACATAAACTTCTTCATCTAAGGGGCCATTAAGGAATGCACACTTCACGTCCATCTGACATGTGTGCCAGATGTTCATATTTGCTATACCAACGACCAACCTGATTGTTTCTATTCTAGCAACAGGTGTGAATACTTCATCGAAATCGATTCCTTCCTTCTGAAGAAATCCTTTCACCACAAGTCTCGCCTTGTGTCGAGTTACTTCTCCTTTAGGATTTACCTTTACCTTGTAAACCCACTTCACATCAATTGTCTTCTTGCCTTGCGGCAATTCAACAAGTGACCAGGTATCATTGACTTCGATGGACTCCAACTCTTCAATCATTGCTTTCACCCACTTTGAATCTTTCAATGCCTCAGCTGCATTGACTGGTTCGACATCTGCGTAGAAAGTATAATGTACCAACTCACCCTCTTCATCGACTACATCATCTGATGTAATTACACATTCTTGCAACCTTGCAGGCATGTGTCTTGTTCGTCGAGGTCTGCTTGAACCTGCTTCATCTGCAACTGGTTCCTGTCGAACTTCTATTTCGACTTCAGTGATTGGTTCTTCACAAGAGATTCTCACTGAATCCTTCTTGGCATTCTCAGTCCAATCCCATTCTTTAAGTTCATCTATGATCACGTCCCTGCTAATCACTACTTGCTTATTCACTGGGTTGAACAACTTGTAACCTCCTTTCGAATGATATCCTATCAAGATCATCTGATTTGACTTATCATCAAGCTTCCTTCTCAACTGATCTGGCACATGTCTATGTGCTATAGATCCAAACACCTTCAAGTGACTGAGACTAGGCTTGACACCATACCAACATTCTTCTGGTGTGATTCCTTTAAGCTTCTTTGTCGGATATCTGTTCAATATATATGTTGTTGTCGAAACTGCTTCTCCCCATAATTCTTTAGGTAGATGCTTTCCATTCAACATACTTCTCACCATATTCATGATGGTTCTGTTCTTGCGTTCTACAATCCCATTTTGTTGTGGAGTGTAAGGTGGCACCACCTCATGCACAATCCCTTCTTTTACACATAGTGTATCGAACTCTTTCGACACATACTCTCCACCACCATCAGTCCTCAGAATTTTCAGCTTTCGGCCACTCTTTCTTTCGACCATGGACTTGAATCTGGAAAATACCTCAATCACATCACTTTTCTTCTTGATGAGGTAAGTCCACATCTTTCGATTGTAATCATCTATAAACGTGACAAAGTATCTATTACCACCAATCGAATCCACCTGGATTAGACCACATACATCAGAGTATATGACTTCAAGTATTGCCTTCGACTTCCTTCCTGCATCCTTGCTGAAGCTATTCTTGTGTTGTTTCGACTGAACACACTCCTCACAGACTTTACTTGGAATGTCGATTTCTGGTAATCCTAAAACCATATTTCTTCTCTTCAGTTCTCTGATGTCATTAAAGTTGAGATGACCTAGTCGAAAATGCCATAACCACTCATCTCTGCTGGCTGCAGTTGCTAGACATCTGTGCTCCATCACATTGAGTGCAATCTCGAAGGTCCTATTCTGAGACATTGGAGCCTTCAAGATTAATCTACCACCTGCGTCGAGAACTCTCATCATCTTGTCTTCGACAACTACCTTGTAGTTCGTTTCGACAAGCTGCCCTATACTGAGCAAATTACTCTTCATGCCTGGTATGTACAACACATTGGAAATTGTTGACATTTTTCCATCTTTCCTCATAATCAGAACATCACCAACACCTTCGGCTGCTAGAGTGTTGTCATTTGCAAACTTCACTGTGTTCTTCGACGATGGCTTCATGTTGACAAACCAATCTTTCCTTCCAGTCATATGCGATGAGCATCCTGAGTCCAAGTACCACTGATCTTGGAATCTTTCTTCATCTTTTGTTGTGACCATTAGCAACGTTTCTTCTTCTTCATGTTTCTCCAGCTTTGCATTAGTCTCTTGATTTCTCTTTCTTTCTGGACAATCACTAACATAATGACCATACTTCTGGCAATTGAAACATTGAATGTGGCTTTTGTCTGTCTTTCAACTACCACCTCTTCCTTTACCTGCAACATTACCTCTTTGGTTACCTTGGTTCCAAGGTTTCTCCTGATTCGACTGGTTTCCTCCTTTGTTTCCATTCCATCTACCTTTGCCTTTTCTTTCCTTTTTCTGACTGCACCTGTAAAGCCATATCTTTCGACTTTCCTGCAGCTCTCTCAGTCATCCTCTGTTCATGAGACTCAAGAGTCCCTTGAAGCTCTTCCTTCGTCAACACTGACAGATTTTTCGACTCTTCTATGGCAACTACCACGTGGTCGAATTTTGGAGCCAACGATCTCAAAATCTTTGAGACAATTGCTTTCGTCGTCAGCGTTTTTCCACATACTTTGATTTGATTCACCAATTTTGTAACTCTGGTGAAGAAATCTGTAATGCTTTCATTGTCTTCCATCTGAAGCAACTCATAGGTTCTCTTGTGAGTTTGTAACCTCTCCTCTTTCACCTTCTCTACGCCTCCAAACGACTTTTCAAGAATCTCCCATGCTTCTTTTACTGAATCAACATCACTAACCTTTTCAAAGTTATCAGGATCAACACACTGATGAATTATAAAGAGTGATTTATAATCCTTCTTCTTCAATTATTTGTGCGCAGCCTTTTCCGCCTCCATTGCATTCTCCCCAAGCGATGTTACTCCGTCATTCACAAGATCCCAAAGATCTTGATAACAGAAAATCACCTTAATCTACTTGCACCAATTCTCATAATTGTCTTTCTTGAGAATTGGCAGGGTCGCCGAAAAGTTACCGTTCGGATAGTTCATCGCCATCACTATCTTCCTTCCTTGAATCTCTCAACTGGAGCTCTAGATACCAGATGTTGGAACTTCACCTCACACCCTATGAAGAATTCCCTTCAATCTTGATCTCAAGTTTGATGAACAAACCCACAATATAATAGTAATGGTAATAACAAGTAATTATCAAGAACAACAAAAGAAAAGAAGAATAACAAGAAAGAGAAGAATGAGAGAAGAATTATTTGGAGAGAATGTGTTACCCACAACTGTGAGATTTCTTATTGCTTATAGAACTTTCACTTGCTAAACACTGCAACTGTAAAATCTATTATATGTTGTGTTTGAATACAAAGCAAGGCACCCTATTTATAGTTTTAGGTTTACAAAATCCCAAAACATAAAAGGCCCAAAATATTCAAATCAAATCTGTTTACACTATGAACTATATTTAACAAGAAATAAGAAATGGAATTAAGTAGAAGGTGAAGGTGAGAAAAACACTTAGAAGGGGGGGGGGGGGGGTTGAATAAGAGTTTTAAGAAATATGGCAATAAAAACAACTCAAGATTTTTATCCTGGTTCGTTGAACTCAACTACTCCAGTCCACCTTATCAAGGATGATTTGCCTTTCTCCACAAGGACTTAATCCACTATTAATCAACTGATTACAATAGTAAGCACTAAGAACAGCTGACTTAGTCTTCTCAAGAATTACTGACCAACCTTGGTCTTCTTA
The DNA here is from genome assembly GCA_963859935.3 of Lathyrus sativus. NCBI lineage: Eukaryota > Viridiplantae > Streptophyta > Magnoliopsida > Fabales > Fabaceae > Lathyrus > Lathyrus sativus. Next base: position 618,157,751 of record OZ012739.1, on the reverse strand, counting down.
AGGAACTTCTTACAAATTAATGTAAACTAACAAGTGTTTAAATGCTTCTAATAAGTTGTATCACAACTGTGATATTTACACTTAAGATTAAGTACAACAAAAACTATACAGTTTTTATGAAAGATCAAATGAATAAGATCTTTGTGAGATTTTCACTTTGATGAATCAAGCGTGTAAGAATATTTCTTTTTGAGTGAACTAGCAATGAGCAAGTGATGAGCAGGAAATTCGCAACTTCAAAATGTTGTAGAAGCTCTCCTTTTATAGCTTTTCCAATATGCTTTGAGTGATGTGCAGCTGAATATAATATTAGAATATAAGACTTTTCATTACCAAAAAGTATGGGCAGAGATATGCTTTCTGCAGGAAAAGTATGGCTGTAGAAACCTTGGGATTTGCACCACGTCACTTCTTTGGACAAAATAGTCGTTGGTTACTTTGGAAGTAGCACCACGTCCAATCAAGTTTACAGCTTCTTCAACAAGCTTCCTTCAGGATGAAGTCTTCATAATCTGCACTTCAGAACTTGTAGCAAGCTTAAAGGTATGAAATACTTTAAGATGATCAGAGCTAAAATGATTGAGATGTTTAGAGTCTTGATAGATGATCAGATTTTAATATATCAGAGTCTCAATCTTGATCAGAGTCTTCATCAGAGTATGCAGCAGTATGTGCTTGCAGTGAAAAGAACTTCAGAGTCTGATTAGATCAGAGCTTTCAACTCTTTGTACACTTCTTTTATTTACGCTTCAGATCATTCTGTAGCTTCTGCTTCAGATCCTTCTGGCAGCGCTTCAGAATCTTCTGATAGTCTTGTATCTGATGCTTCAGAGCCTTGCATAGTTTCTTGTACTTATGTATTTTGCTTCTTTAAGAGTTTTTAATTTAATACCTGAAACAATAATACTTGAACAAATTTTAGAGTGTATATTTCTTAATACAAAATTCCATAAAAGTTATCATCAAAACATAGAGATATAAGAAACACCAATCTGTGTTCTAACAATCTCCCCCTTTTTGATGATGACAAAACATAGGAAATTTTGTTCAATAAAGAGAAATAAAATAAATAACTCCTCCTGAGATTAAGAATCTCCCCCTGAAATGAATACTCTAACAGAAGATAACACTTCCCTTTTTGCTTGAGTATATTTCAGAGCCTGTTAGAAATCCTTGTTAACAGAAAGAATTAGAGCATGGATCCTTTCCAGAATTAGAGTCTGATGATATCTTTTCAAAATCAGAGTCAAATATGTTTCAAGGATCAGAGCCTGGTTGGGTAATTCTCAGGGTAACTTCAGATAATTTTTGTCAGATGAAATAATAAGATCTGAAAGTCTTAAGATACAATGTTAGATTAATACTATGTCTGAATTTTATTTTAGTATTGCTTATGGATTGAACAATCAAATTCTCTTTCTCCCCCTTTTTGTCATAATCAAAAAGAATTTAACAGAAAAGATAACAGAAGAAGAGAAAACTTAACACATAAATGAAAAACATAACAGCCAGATTCATTCAGATTCAAATAGCACAAAAGGATAAGATGTTCATACAACGGATGACAGAAAATAGAACAACAGAAAATAAGTGCAAAACAAGAATGAAAAAACATGAAAAGAAAACTAGGGCTAGCGAGAAGCAATCAAGGTCAGAAGATCAGTAATCTTAGCAGTGGACTCTTCTTGCTTGGCCATCTAAGTCTTGATCTCTTCAATAGTCTGTTCCTATTTTATCATCCATGATCTGATTTCCTTGACTTCTTGGATAACATCTGGAGTCTCAATCTTCATCTCAGATGCAGAGGGTTCAGAAGTAGATGCAGTTGCCATAGGATGATCAATCTCCATGTCAGATGCAGGAGTATCTTCTATCATTGCAGTATCTTCAGCAGGAGCATCTTCCAGAAGAAGCACTGGGGTTGTTAGAATGCTCAACAGAGTTTGTCTGACCATTTCAGCAAACTTTTCCTTTGCATCATCAGCACAAAGTGTTCTGAGATCAGATGCAGCAGAGTTGAATTTTGAGATGAATCTGTTCCAAGAAGCTTCAGATTCAGCAGGATCCATACTAGCCATGCACTCTTTTTCTACAGAAGCAATCCCCATACGCATTTCCTTCTTGAAATTCTTGAACAGAGTAGAAACATCTGATCTGGGTTTGGGGTTGAGAAAGTCTTCAGGAGGTGTTTGGTTTTGTTCAGGAGGTGGGTGATCAGATGATGGTTGTTCAGATGGTGGTTGTTTAGATGGTTGTGGTTCAGATGGTTGTGGTATGGATGTTTGTGGTATGGTGAGTTGAGGAGTAGAGGTGTCACCATCAGATGGTGTTGATGTAACAACATCAGATGAGGGTGGTAGAAAATCTGTGAAGTTAAATTTGAAGCGAAGAGGGTGTTCAGAAGCAGGTAGGTCAGATGGTAGTGGTTTATAAGGATCGGGAATTTGTAAGCTAGTTGGTGAGGGTACTTCAGATTCATCAGAATTAGATGATTCAGTTGAATGACATGAAGTGGAAGATAAGACATACATGGTTGCAATGGGTTGCACATCCAAAATGTCTTCAGATATTTGTGGGATAGAGGGTTCAGGATTTGGGATGGTTGGTTCTTCTGGTGGTTGAGTAGAAGAGAGTGGTTCAAATTGTTTTTGTTGAGGGGGTTGTTGATCAGAAGATTTTTATAGAGGGGGTTCAGATGGTTGTTGAACAAAAGATGGTTGAGAATGTGTATGAGGAGATGAAATGGGTTCAGATGGTCGAGGAGGAGATGGTGGAGGTGAAGGTGAGGGTGAAGGGATAGATGGTTTGGGATCAGATGTTAATACCTGTTAAATAGTTTCTCTTATTTCCTCCAAGCTAGCTTCTGGAGGATTTTCCTTCTGCTTCTTGTCCTTTTCTGGTTTGTCAGCAGCATCAGAGGCTTTCCTCTTAGGTTGTGCAACAGATCCTTCTTCAGCTTTTCTCTTCCTGCGCCTTTCTCTCAGAAGATTTGGCAAGACTTCTCCTTCTTTCTGAACTATGTTAGCAGGCAGAGGGATACCATTCTTCAAACAATCAGCAATGAATGTCAGAATGATGTTCCTAGGTTCATCAGCACTGAACATAGGAAAATCTGCTAAAGGAATTCTCCTTCTGCTGACTTCCTCAGAGTTAAACTTCTTGGGTTTGCCTGCAAGCTCTGAAATAACCTTCATCCTTTTCAGAGTGTTCCCATTGATGTAAGATCCTACAATATAAGACAGATCATCTGTCACTCTAGCATCAGTCAGATGCTTCACAAGACCATTCTCTGTTAGAATGTCTGATATCAGTCTTCCCATAGGGATCCAATTTCTGATCTTTCCAGCCTTAACCTTTACTTTTTCTCTTGTTTCCTTAATGTGATTCAGAAGATGGCTGAACAGAAGATAAGGCAGATCCACCTTCTTGCCTTTACACATACAGAACATGAAGTACATTTGTTCTGAGTTGACATAATCTGGAGAGTTTGAAGATTTTCTGTGAAAGATAGAACTCATGAAAATCTTAGCCCAGATTCTGTAAACAGGCTTCAGATCTCTGACTTTGTTTGATGGTTCCCCAGAAACACAACCTTCTTGAAAAATGTCAGCCAAGTCCACACGAGCAGTAGCCATACTTACGATTCCATCAGTTTCCTTATACTCAATCAGTTATCTGATTAACTTCTCAGTAATAACAATTTCCTTTCCAAGAACAGAAGAATGAACGAACTTAGGGCAAACTTGAGCATGTATCCAGAATTCCTTCACCAATGGTGGATAAACAGGACCCATCATCCTGTCAAAATACTTTTCCCAGTTCTGAGTTTTGATGGTTGGGTAGAGATCAAAACCATTTTCTTTAATGGATTCAAAATCCACAAAGTTCTCACACAGAACCTCAAGATCCTTGATTGGAGTGAGAAGAGTTCTCACTGATTCCTTGTATACAACAGTTGTTGGAGATGAAGCAGCAGCAGTTGGAGATGATGCAGCAACAATTGAGGTTTGCATCTGAGTAGATGTTGAAGATGATGATGCCATTGATGTTCTTGAGATGCGTCTGTCTTTACGAGAGGTTTTGGGTTTTGAAATGAGATGGAAACAATAGAGAAGACAGAAATGCATATGAGAAGTGTAAAGAGTGTAAAGTGTGATTTGTGAAGTGTTGTGAGAATTTATAGAGCAATTTAGGGCATGCAAAAAGACACAAGATCTCACGCGTACACATAAGAATTGAATAAAGTGAAACATAATCATATCAAGCAATTAATGCAAAGAATAAAATCATATCAAGCATTTAAGATTCTGACAGAAGGGGGGAAAATCAAGAGATTTTGGATTTTCAAAGCAATACCTCAAACGTCAATTCAGTATGGTGCACTCTATCTTTTCAGATTCTGAGCTACACGTGTTTGCTTGCATGTGCCTCTGAAACTCTTTGAGAAATGAAACGTTAGGCAACGTTCAGATCCTTTGAGCCTTGTTAGTTCAGATTTACACACAAATAAATAAACACAGAATTAAAAAGAAGAAATACTTCAGAGTTTAGACATTTATCATCTGAGAGAAAATTTCATCTGATGAATATTTTATTCTGGACAGAAGTCCATACGTATATTTTTCAGAATAAATTTAAATCTATCTTCAGCAAGAGGTTTTGTAAAGATATCAGCCCACTGATGATTTGTATCTACAAAGTTTAAATTGATAATTCCCTTCTGAACATAGTCTCTGATGAAATGATGTTTAATCTCTATATGCTTAGCTTTAGAGTGTAAAATGGGATTTTTAGATAAGCATATAGTAGAAGTATTATCACAGAAGATAGAAATGTTACTCTAAAAAATATGATAATCTTCCAGCTGACTTTTCATCCAGAGCATCCGGGTGCTACAACTAGCAGCAACAATATATTCTGCCTCTATTGTTGAAAGTGCAATTGTGGGTTGCTTCTTGCTGAACCAGGAGATCAGATGACTTCCAAGAAATTGACAGCTTCCAGAAGTACTTTTACGTTCTGCTCTGTCTCCAGCATAGTCAGCATCACATAATCCAACTAATTTACACTCATCCGATCTTTTGTAACACAGACCCACATTAGTAGTACCTTTCAGATACCTTAGAATCCTCTTAACAGCTGTTAAGTGAGATTCTCTAGGATCTTATTGGAATCTAGCACACAGACAAACACTGAATAAAATATCAGGTCTTGAAGCAGTCAAATATAAGAGAGATCCAATCATACCTCTATAAAGTTTTTGATCAACTTTCTTACTTACCTCTTCCTTACCAAGTGTGCTTGTAGGATGCATTGGAGTCTTTGCCAATTTGCTTTCATTCAGATTGAATTTCTTCAGAAGCTCTTTGACATATTTAATCTGGTGAATATATGTGCATTCTGGAGTCTGATTTACTTGGATTCCCAGAAAGAATCTAAGTTCTCCCATCATGCTCATTTCAAATTCAGCCTGCATAGACAAAGCAAACTCCTTTCCCAGCATAATATTGGTAGATCCAAAAATAACATCATCCACATAAATTTGACAAACTAGTAAATCTTTCTTAAATGTTTTACAGAAAAGAGTTGTGTTCACTTTGCCTCTGATAAAGTTCTTTTCCAGAAGAAAATTACTTAATCTTTCATACCAAGCTCTGGGAGCTTGTTTCAAACCATAAAGAGATTTTTTGAGTTTGAAAACATGATCTGGAAATTTATCGCTTTCAGAACCAGGAGGTTGATGGACATAAATTTCTTCTTCTATAATACCATTTAAGAAGGCACTCTTAACATCCATCTGATATAGAGTGATGTTATGTTGTGCAGCAAATGAAATAAGAAGGTGTATAGATTCTAACCTTGCCACTGGAGCATAAGTTTCAGTGTAATAAATTCCTTCTTGTTGACTGTAACCTTGAGCTACTAACCTTGCTTTGTTCCTAACAACTTCTCCTTGCTCATTTAGTTTATTTCTGAATACCCACTTTGTTCCAATAATGTTGAAACCTTTTGGTCTTGGAACCAGATCCCACACATCATTTCTTGTAAATTGATTCAGCTCATCTTGCATTGCAAGTATCCAATCATTATCACTCAGAGCCTCATCCACAAATGTTGGTTCAATAATAGACACCAACCCAATAAGTGATGTTCCAGATGATCTAATAAATGACCTTATTCTTATAGGGTCATCTTTCTTTCTAATAATCATTTCTTCTGGATGAGAAGCTTTGATTCTGGATGATCCTTTAACTGTTGGTTCTTCAGAAATGTTCATGTTATTCATCTGAGCAGCTAATGGAGTTGCATCTGGCGTAGCTTCTTCTTGAGCTTTCTCTACCTCTGGTTTCTCAGATTCTGTGAGAATAACTTCTCCATCTGCAGAGTTTTCAAGCTGCTTTGGCTTTTGATTGCCAAGCTTATCATCAAATCTAACATGTATAGATTTATCCATAATCTGTGTCTCAGTATTGTATACTCTGTAGCCTTTAGAGCGTTCAGAATATCCAAGCATGAAACACTTTTGTGCTTTAGAATCAAACTTGTTAAGATTCTCTTTAGTGTTCAGCATAAAACAAATACATCCAAAAGGATGGAAATAAGAAATGTTTAGATTTCTATTCCTCCACAATTCATAAGGAGTCTTTTCCAGAAGAGGTCTAATAAACACTATGTTCTGAATGTAACATGTTGTGTTAATTGCTTATGCCTAAAAATGTTTTTCCATGTTAGTCTCATTGATCATGGTTCTGGCCATCTCTTGCAATATTCTATTTTTACTCTCTACAACTCCATTCTGTTGTGGAGTTCTAGGACAGGAGAAATCATGAGCAATTCCATTTTTATTAAAATATTTTCAAAAAGTTTTTTTTCAAATTCACCACCATGATCACTTCTGACTTTAATAATTTTGAAATCTTTTTCAGTTTGGACTTGTTTGCAGAAGTCAAAGAACACAGAATGTGACTCATCCTTGTGTTTTAGGAATTTCACCCATGTCCATCTGCTGTAGTCATCAACAATGACTAATCCATACTTCTTGCCTCTGATGAATGCAGTTTTCACTGGTCCAAACAGATCAATGTGAAGTAACTCTAATGGTTTTGAAGTTGAAACAACATTTTTGGATTTGAAAGATGATTTTGAAAATTTTCCTTTCTGACATGCTTCACAAAGAGCATCTGAGTTGAACTTCAGATTAGGAAGTCCTCTGACCAGATTAAGCTTATTAATCTTAGATATACGTCTCATATTAATATGACCCAATCTTCTATGCCAGACCCATTGCTCTTCGTTAACAGACAGAAGGCATTTTACATTCTGAACCTTAAGTTCTGAAAGATTGATTTTATAAATGTTGTTCTTCCTTTTTCCATTAAAGAGGATAGAGCCATCCTTTTGACTGACAACTTTACAACATTTTTTATTGAAGATTATATCATAACCATTGTCACTTAATTGACTTATGGACAATAGATTATATGCTAATCCTTCAACAAGTAACACATTAGAAATGGATGGGAGGTTACCATTACCTATAGTTCCAGAGCCAATTATCTTGCCCTTCTGGTTCCCTCCAAACTTCACATCACCTCCAGATCTAAGCTCCAGGCTTTGGAACATAGACCTTCTTCACGTCATATGACGCGAGCAACCAGAGTCCAGGTACCAGGACTGGTGTTTCAACTTTGTTTCTAAGGATGTCTACAACAAAAATAATTGTCTTTAGGTACCCATATTTTCTTGGGTCCTCTGGGGTTAGTAGGTTTGAAATTCTTTTTGAATTTCTTTCCCTTATAAGCATCCTTGTTCTTCTGAGGTTTTGATTTATTAAACACAGGTTTGTTCAGATCAGAATGTGTGTGTTTAATATCATTTAAATGACCAAATTTGAAATGAGTATATAGAGGAGAATACTTTATGATCATTTTATCAACAGGTTTTGGATTTAAATCCTTCCCAGAAGGTGATTCATATCCAATACCCTTTCTGTTGTTTCTGCTTACGCCATAGATCATTGAAGCCATCTTGCTTCTATATAGGCCTCTAGCCAGAAACTTCTGAAAGCTATAGTCATACTCTTCTAAAATATTTTTAGAGCATGATATAGGTTCTGAGTCAGATTTCTGAGCATTTTCTAAAACATTTTTTTATTTTAAGACTTTCTGCTTTAAGCTCAGCAACCTCAGACTTCAGCTGATCATTCTCATATGCAAGACAGCTTTGAAGCTTCTTGTATTTGAGTTTGATTTTGCTGTAGCTTTCCAGAATTTCTGATAAACTTTCAGAAAGTTCTGCTCTAGTGAGTTCAGAAAATACCTCCTCAGAATCTGATTCTGATTCTGATCCAGCAGCTTCTTCGTGGTCCTCCATGTTAGCCACTAATGCTACATTAGCACACTCATCTTCAGATTCTGATGAAGATTCAGATGCATCTGAATCATCCTAGGTTGCCATCAAAACTTTCTTTTTATTATCATACTTCCTTCTTGGCTTCTCCTTCAGAAGTTTTGGGCATTCATTCTTATAGTGCCCAGGTTCCTTGCATTCATAGAAGACCACCTCTTTCTTTCCAGATCTTATGTGTCCAGAAGACTCTTTACATTGATCTGGTTTCTTGAAGTTTCTGAACTTCTTCTGTTTATGCTTCCAGAGTTTGTTGATCCTTCTGGACAGTAGGGACAATTCATCTTTTTCTTCAGAAGAAGAAGATTCTTCAGAACTCTCTTCTATAACCTGCAAAGCTTTGGCATATTTGTTAGACTTTAAAGCAACAGACTTACCTTTCTTCTGAGGTTCGTCTTCTTTTAGTTCAATCTCATGACTCCTCAAAGAGCTGATCAGTTCCTCCAGTGTGATCTTGTTCAGATCCTTTGCAAGCTTCAGAGTTGTGACCATTGGTCTCCATCTGGTTGGCAAGCTTCTGATGATCTTCTTGACATGATCAGCAATGGAGTAACCCTTGACCAGAACTTTCAAGCCAGCTGTGAGAATCTGAAATCTAGAGAACATAGTTTCTACAAATTCAGACTCCTCCATTTTGAAGGCTTCATACTTCTGGATGAGAGCCAGAGCCTTGGTCTCCTTTACTTGTGAGTTTCCTTCATGAGTCATCTTGAAAGATTCAAACATATCAAATGCAGTATCTCTGTTTGTTATTTTCTCATACTCAGTCTGAGATATTGCATTTAACAGGATGGTTCTTGCTTTGTGGTGGTTTCTAAACTCATTCTTTTGTTGATCAGACATAGATTTTCTGTCAATCTTTTTCCCTTCATCATTGGTAGGATGAATGTAACCATCAGTTACTATATCCCACAAATCGGCATCATAACCTAGAAAGAAGCTTTCAATTCTGTCTTTCCAGTAGTCAAACTTCTCACCATCAAACATGGGACATTTGGTGCTGATTCTGTCTTTATCATCGTATATGTTGTTGTATGAAGTTGAAGTAGAAGCTTCAGCAGCCATGATGAATAAAGAACAAGATATTTGGAGTTTTTCTCAACTGGATCTTTTCTGTCACGGTGAAGTGAGAGCACTAACAAAACTGGAGCTCTGATGCCAACTGAAGGTGAGAAAAACACTTAGAAGGGGGGTTGAATAAGGGTTTTGAAATAATTATGGCAATAAAAACAACACAATATTTTTATCCTGGTTCGTTGAACTCAACTAATCCAGTCCACCCTACCAAGGTGATTTGCCTTTCTCAACAAGGACTTAATCCACTATATTCAAACAGATTACAGTGTCAACCACTAAGAACAACTATCTTAGTCTTCTCAAGAAATCCTAACCACAACTTGGTCTTCTTAAAGAACCTTTTACAAATAAATGTAAACTAACAAGTGTTTAAGATGCTTCTAAAAAGCTATATCACAACTGTGATTTTTACACTTAGATTAAGAACGAATAAAAACTATTCAGCTTATGAAATATATTGTATGAGAGCTTGAGAGTAGTTTTCAATTTGATTTCTCAATAATTCGTCAATTCGTCGACTTTGAAATGTTGTTGAAGACATCCTTTTATAGAGCAGAAAGTCCAAAGTTTGAAGACTGTGCGTAGCAGAGTAGTTGTAGCCTTTTTGTCTTCTATTGACTTTAGCTTTCCCACAAGAGGAATGTTCAGACAAATCCCTTTTGTCTGATTTCCTATCCCATACATGAATAAGGAAAGAGTCGTTTGGAATATGCCAACGGATATATCTTTGAATAATATCTTCTTCAACAAGCTTTTGTCTCAAAGTTATTAACATCAGAGTCTTGATGTTATCAGAGTTTTGCAGCCAATGTGCTTCAGCGTGAATATCAATCAGAGCAGAGTTTGAATAACAGAGCCTCTGTACTTGCAGCGTAAAGTACTTTCAAAGTCTTCTTGAAACAATGCTTGAAACTCTTCATACAAATTCTTCAACTACGCTTCAGAGTCTTCTGCAACTTCTGCTTCAGAATCTCTTCTGGCAGCACTCAAAGTCTTCTGATGACTTGCTTCTGATGCTTCAGAGCTTTGCGTAGAGTAATGTTCAGATGCATTTTTGCTTCCATAAGAATATTTATTTTAATGTCTGAAATAAAAACACTTGAACAAAATTAGAGTATATATTTTCTTAATACAAAATTTCATTAGTGTTATCATCAAAACATAGAGATATATTAAACACCAATATGTGTTCTAACAGATATATATGAATTTTTTCTTTTACTTTACTGTTTTTAGTATGTTTCCTAAGTTTAGTTTATTTCTACTTGTGAGATGTTGGATTGAACTCTAGTATGGTCGAAGGGTAGCTTCTGGTTCGACGGGAATTAAGCATGAGGTCGAAGTATGTTCGCATGCTGCTATCAGAGTAATGCCTGTTGTAGTCGAAGTTTGTTTTAACATGCATTAGTCAATATTGCTAGGGTTGTTGGCATGTTGAATTGGGCCTTTGCTTGTAAGCCCAATTGTTTAAGTTAACTTGTACCCTAAGTTAGCTTGTAATGGGTAATTGTTAAAAAAAACCATTAGGTTAGTGTGCTATTTTTCTTATAAATAGGATGCTAGTTTCTCAATCTTGGCATAAGGAAAAATAGGAAGATAAAATCCTAATTTCAAGAGAGAGAGATTATTTTGTTATTCTTGTATACTTGTAATCTTGTTCTAAGAGAAAGGAAAGAATAGCAGTTTAATAACCAATCCTTGTTGTTCCTTGTTGTTATACCTTATCTTCTTTATTAACCCTAACCCTTGTGTGTTTCTTGAACATTAAGAAACTGTTTATACTTTGTTATAAGGTATCTGATTCATAACAAATTAGTGCAGTGAGCATGGAGAAGATGCCTTCAACACAGTATGAGATCGAAAAGTTCACTGGAGTGAACGACTTTGGTCTGTGGCGCTTGAAGATGAAAGTCTTACTAGTTCAACAGGTTTGTTTGGAAGCGTTGAAGGGTGAGACAGCCATGGACGTTGCGTTAACGACAAAAGAAAATACGGGCATGATTGAGAAAGCACACAACACAATATTGTTGAGCCTTGGTGATAAGGTTCTTCGACAGGTATCAAAGGAGACTGCAGCATCGGGATTATGGGTGAAACTTGAAAGTTTGTACATGACCAAGTCTCTGGTGAATCAACTCTACTTGAAGCAAGCTTTGTATTCATTCAAGATGAGTGAATACAAAGTGTTGGCTGAGCAGTTGGATATGTTCAACAAGTTGATTCTTGATCTTGAAAATATTGATGTGAAGATCGATGATGAAGATCAAGCACTATTGTTGTTGTGTGCTTTTTCCAAAACACATGCTCACTTCAAAGAATAATCATAACTTTGAAATTATTTCTAAAAACTTAGGAACCCATTTTCAATAAACACATTTTCATATCTATCTTTTGTATATCAACTCATCTTCAACCTCTAGCAAGATTAACATCAGTTGCTTCTCAATTCTTAGAGAATGTGAGATATATCATATATGAGGTTCATTCTTTATTGATGTTTGTAAAGTTTTTAAGTTAAAAGTCAAGATTTAAATTGTGTGGAGTTGTTGGAGTTTGGAAATCCAACAAGAAAAATAGGAATTCTTTACTCTAGGTTACTTTGGTAAAGTTGTGCGGAAGTCTACAAATGAAGTCAGAGTTTTTGTGCTCTTCAGACATATTAGAGTTCACGGGACTAGTAGGACTGAGTAAACACCGTTGCCGAATGCAGGCTTGACAAAATTATTGAGTCTGGAAGACCTAAGTCGAGATCAGGTGGACCTTTCAAGATCGGCGAAGTAGACGCTATATATAACAAGAGAGTGTGAAGATAAGAAGACTAGTTATTTTCAAGAGTATCTTGTATCAAGTGGTTGTGTAATTTTGTAAAAAATTGTCATATTATTTTATAGTCAAAGAAAACATTTCTCAATGGAAAACCATTGAAGAATGGATTGAGCTCCTGCGAGGATGATAGAGTTGAACCATTATACATTCAATATACTTTTATCCCTCTCTCTCACTCTCTCTCATTTTTTTGCATGGTTTTACATGCTTAGGTTCATATCATTTTTGTAGAATCATATGTTGGTAGGTTTATATACTTATAACTATTTCATGATTAAAGTTTAGGTCTATGATAGATCTAGTCATTTGAAAATTCTCTATTGTGATTACTGTTGTATGAACTATTGATGTTTGATTGATCATTCGTTTAATCAAATTCAATTTGAGTTTTATGTGAAAATTGAATTATGATAACTGTTGAATTGTTTTTTTTAACCAAATTCACATTTCTCTATTGTTATTATTTCTCATAATCTGAGTTAACTATAATATCCATTTAATCGTATGTTCTATAAAACCGCCGCTATCTTTCACTTTTGTTTGTAATATGTTTTCAAGATATCAATAATTATCCTCAGAGCTTGTAATATAAGCACATGTTTGTAAAACTTTGATTTTCTAAAAGGAAATGTTTTTTTTTCTAATATCTATAGTAATAACTTAATAATAAAACTAAATAATGACAAAAGATTTTTGTTTTGTTATTATAATATTAATAATTAATATTAATAATAATATGATAATAAAAATATAATAACAACAAGTATAATAAAAAGAGAATAAAAAGTAAATAAACAAGAAAAATGAGAAAATTCTAAAAATGAGAGAAAATAACCTAAAAGGTTCTGGTGGGATTCAAACATGAGACATCAAGCTAAACACACTCGCTACACTCAAGTCTACTACCAAATGGGCTACCATAATCATTCAAGATAAAATACAACTAAAACTCACATAATAGTGAGGAGATGGACAAAATTTTAGGGTGTTACACAATGATTTCCTGATTCAGAGAAGAACTATGGCGGTCTCACGTCCAGAGAGGGACATAGTTTAAAGAGGAATCAGAGACATGGGGAAATCAGTAACATACCTCTGATACCGGAGACTTGGTACCACATGCATTTTGAGAAGGAGTTGGTGGCATTATCATTTGCATTTGCATTGTTATATATTTGATTGTGCTTTTAAGTGTGATTGATATATTTTATAATTTATTATTACTATCATGTATCGCTCCAAAGCCCTTATAACCAGGGAGGATGTTTATAAATGACACCAACATATTAATGTTATATTTGGAAAGAACCAAAAAGGTCTCGTGGAGAAAAATATATGAAAAAAGAGTTTGTATTCTTTGATCTTCTATATTGGTCTAACCTCAATGTAAGATATTATCTTGATGTGATGCATGAGGAAAAAAAATTTGTGAGATAGTTTGATTGGAACACGTATGAACATAAAGGCAAGACAAAAAATAGTAATAATTCCTATAGATATGATAGTTATGGGTATATGATAAGAGTTAGCCCTAAAAGAAATAGGAAATATAACCGTTTCCCTCAGTGTGTCACGCTCTGTCTAAAACTTTCATAAATTGGTGTAATGAATGGGTTTCCAAAGATAGTAGTGCATCCGAGTTAATTAAATAGATGTCATATATGCCTAAGTTTAATGTAATAACTTGGAGTGCGTACGAAATTACTAAATTTTTATTCTATACAAAACCAAAGGATAATCGCAATACCATGCAAAATAATGGGGTTACGGTTGAGGCTGAATTCATGTACTTCTCTAGTTCCAAATATAAGATTCATGTATTGGCATATAGAGCATACTTTGGGGATATTGATAAGATTTTGGAGATTTATTATGTTATTTTTAAAGTTCCTTTACTTAAGTGCAAGTGGATTGATAATATGTAGAAACCGATGATTTAGGATTGACACAGGTTGACCTTCGAAAGGTAGCATGCATGAACGAACCATTCATCTTGGCATCTCAAGAAAAAAAAACAAGTTTTTCATGTCACTGATTCTTCTAACAATAGATGACCAATTGTTCTACAAGGAAAACATATTCCTGATAGTGTGAAAATTAGGATTTAAATTTTGAGACCCCTTCTTTTGTATGATGGACATGTTATTCGTTATGATCATCAAGAAGGGATATGAGGAAACTAACACTTAAATATTTCATGACTTAGTAATATATATATTTATTTATTTTATATTTGTATACTTTTTACTAATACTTTTTTTTCAACATCTACGGCTATGGATGAATACCACATGTTGCATGATTTTAGAATTAAAAGGCTGAAATTTATTACCCCTAAAGTAAGTGTTATTATTTGTGACATTCATATATGCATATAAATTATTTATGTTGGTATTTGTTGTTAATGCATATTGTTGATATTGAAGTTTGAATGTTGTTATTGTTGTTGTTGTTGTAAGCACGTTAATATTCTTGTTGTTAGTAAAATTTTAATGTTATTGTTGTTGTTGAGATTAAAGGTTTAATGTTATTGTTGTTGAGATCAATCTATTGGAGATTTAATGTTGTTGTTATTGTTATAATTGAAAATTTAATATTGTTGATTATCCTAATTGGTTTCACACGTGATTCATATTATAGGTGTCTAATGAACGGATACCATTCACCGAAGAAGACTTTTGGATGTCCGCTCAAGAATTTTCACTTTGGTTTTTTAGTTTGTTAGTTAATCATTTGTATATGTTTTAAGTTTGTTCTAAAAAGAGAATGTGTGTGCCATTTTGACTTTGTAATTGGTGTAAACAATGTATATTTTTTGTACATAAAAATGTTTTGTTTCAGAAATGGGAAATTTAGGTTTTGTTTTAAATAAATACAATTTAAGACGTATAAATTGAAAAATCCAAAAAATATATAAATTTAAAAACAAGGATTTTACCCTCGGTTATTTTACAAAACTGGGGTAAAAAAGACTAGGTTTATTACACATTTCATTTTACTCGAGGGGAAAAGTGGAGCGTGCTTTCTAGTTTTGAAAATACAAAAATATTGTCATTGGAAATAGAACCCATGACCAGTACAACTTTCCTCTTTGTGAAATTTTAATTGAGATGAAAAGTGGTACACTTTCCATGATTGTCTTTGTTACCTCGCCTAAGAAACTGAGGTAAAACCCCATTTCTAACTGAGGTAAAATGTGTTTTTCTTAGTAGTGGTAAAGATATTTTCATTGATAACACTTATTCCTTTAGCCGTACTCTGGATACCTTAAATTAGATGTTTTCCAAGTCAATCCTCCTCTATAAGAAATTTGTCTCTTCCCCTTATTTGAGGTAGTTGGGCACCATTTAAGATGATTGTTTTCTCTTGGCATCTTATACTTGATAGGTTCTCTTCTAAAGAAAATTTATGTAAGAGAAAAGTAATTGTGGACCCTGGTATTACCTTATAATCTATTTAAGTGTTTCCGTTGAGTAGGTTAGACGTTTGTTTGTCAGTTGCGACTTAGTTAGTAGTGTATGGTATAAGTTTTTTAGTTGGTTGGGGTGGCATATTGTTCTTCCTAGAGATCTTAGAATTCTATTTGAGAGTTTCCTTTCTTTAGGTGACATGTTGAAGTCTAGTGGGGGTTTTCTATGATATGACACATCCTGGTTTGGATTATTTGGAAGGTTCAAAATGAGATTGTGTTTTCTGGTTCTTCAACAAATGTGAAAGAAGTTGAGGAAAAAAAAGTATAGCTTGAAAATGGTTTTTGGGTAGATCAGTGGAGAACTCTTGCACCTTCATAGATTTCTTTCAAAATCCTATCATGTGGATTAACCAATATCGGATTGAGATTTTGACTAGGTTGGGATTGTGTGTGTCTCTTTCCGTCTTCCATTGGTGGTCTTGATCTGGTGTTGGTGCTCTAAATGGGCGAAGGTCTAGCTTGATCTTCTTTTAGGGTGTTGTTCCTCGAGGGTGATTTATCTGGAGTTGACTTGTGGTGGCTTTTTTGTTTTGCTTTTGTAGCTGTATTTTTAATTTTATTTTTGTGCTGCTTTTTTATTAGTTTTTAGTACATCTTATACCGATTGTCCACTTTTTAAATTTGGTTTGGAATTTTACCCCCATTATTAATATTAATATTATTTTGCCTTTAAAAAAATTTAATTAAACCCACAATGGTTTTATATTTTATATTTTAAAATTTTTAAAAATCAAAACAAGTTTGAGTTTTAAAATTTACATAAACCAAAATTTAATTTAATTTAATGTTTTGAAAATTTATAAAGTAAAATTAGTTTCAAACAAAAAAAATAATAATGTATTTATTTAGGAATAGTTTTAATAATGATAGATTTTTTTATGAAGTTAACAACTTATTTATTTACCTCATTACATATTTTATATATATATATATATATATAAATATATATATATATATATATAATTAAATATATATATATATATATATATATATATATATATATATATATATATATATATATAAATATATATATATATATATATATATATATATATATATATATATATATATATATATATATATATATATTTATATTTATATTTTTCGGAAATCTTTTTTTATCTCTCGCCTCTCGATCGTCTAATGTTAAAAATGACATAACATATTTGAAAATGAAATGAAGACAAAGTTTAAAAATGAAATAAATATTTAAAAATGCAATGAAAGATTATGATTTTTTTTATTATTTTTTTTTTAAGAAAAGAAATAGAGTTAGAAAATGAAATAAATATGATTTAAAAATGAAATAAACTACCAACAGAATTCAAAATTTTTTATTAATTCAAAATTCACCCAATTTATCCGACTAATCCCGTCTCCGACATAGCTTCCGATTAAACCTTCCGGCAATTCGATAGGAGCAACTTTATCTGAATAAATCCAAATCGTCTGATTAAGCTCACATGATCACATTCTCCGGCTAACTTCAGTCCAAAACCTTGAATCGATTTCATTCTGAATAGCTCAAATCTTCCACAAATAAACGCTTCCAACTACACCTCGGTCCCGACTCACATCAACAATCCAACAGATCAAATTTCCTAACTACAACCCAAAATTCATAAGTTGAACAATATGCTGCCAACAAATGACAACTTTACCCTTCATGAACCAAACAGCGCGCCATACGATATTTACCTATCAGAATCAACCAACTACACGAACTTGTTAGTGGTTAGTTAAAATGCGATGCGAAATGCAATGAAATGGGAAATGATTCGACTAAATCTCAGGAAAAAATTTGGGGTATTACAACTGCCTTGTTAAAAAAAATAACTTAAAGGACCCAAGGTATATTTTTGCCTATTTTTAATATTATAAAATTTGGGAATTGGAGAAGTGGAGTGAATTATTAAGAAATTAGGGGGATCAGTAAAGTAATGAAAAATAAAAAATAAAATAATATTCATTTAAATAGAAAAAAAAGGAATTGAAAATCATAATACATGAAATTGGTGATAAAAGAGTAAGAGGGGAGAAAAATCCCTAGCAGAGTAAGAGTGAGAGTAAGGAGATTCCATTGTCAAGTTTGGATATTTTTCACGAATTCGAGGTAAGGGGGGATTGTTTATGATAAGGGTGTTTAATCTTGTGCGTTAGAGGGGAATCCTCACCCCATTTCTTCCTCCCTTTCTCTCTTGTCTTCCATTGTTGAGATTTGTGATCTGTATGAGGTTTATACAAGACCTCTACAATTGGATTGATATATTGTTGATTTTATATATGTTAATTATGCTATGTATTATCTTGATGTGAATTGTGTGATTGAAGGCCATGAAAACATTAGAGATGATAATGTTCATATGTTGATGTTATATGTTGATGAAGAGCATGATGAATTGATGTGATGATGTTGATTTTGATATTGTGATGTGTTGATTACCTTTTTATTCATGTACCTTATGATATGATATGTTTTACGATTGTTAGAAGTTAAAATTGAGATTTGGGTTCTGCTGCAAGGTTGGAAAATAAGAGAAATTGCATAAAATTATGAATAGGATTTTGGGGTTCTGGGAGCTGCAACAAGCGGCCGTAATAGCCTTATGGTTTTTATACTAGTGTCGAAATAATAGGGGAAGGATAACGCATCCACTAGAGGCCGTTTTAGGTTCTACGGGGGGCTGTAGCAGGACTCTGGATTTGGTATAGGGAATTTTGTTTTCTGCGTAACTTGAGTTCTGTGACTCCATTTGAGGCGTTGTTCAAAGCGTTGGGAAGCTGACGTGTAGTACTACTTCATAGTAATTCCTTACAGGTTATATGTGTGTGTGAGGATGGGAATACAATGTTCTAAATGTGTAGAGTGAGTTGTTGTATTCGATCAATGGTAAAGTGGTTCGTGATTTTGTTGACTATTATTAAGTGTGGTGAGTTGAGTCATTGTGTTAGAGTTGTGTGAACAAAATGAGTGATGTTTTATGTCGATCTGATTCATTCAGATTCGAGTCAATGAGAATTGATGATTATTTACATAATTCATTATTATGTTATATATATATATATATATATATATATATATATATATGTGTGTGTGTGTGTGTGTGTGTGTGTGTGTGTGTGTGTGTGTGTGTACACACACACACATATGCACGCGCGCGCGCGCGCACACACACACACACACACACACACACACACACACACACACACACACACACACACACATATATATATATATATATATATATATATATATATATATATATTATATTGAATTATATTGAGAAGTGTAGTTCATAGAGGAACTACCGTGGTGGCCTTACATTGGTGGTGTTTACGGTTCAAAGGGCAACTAGTGATGACTATTACATCTGTATTGTTGTTTTTCTATTTCATGCACCATGCATTGTTGGTGATATATGTAAAAACTTCGGCCTAGTGACGAGTCACTAGTTTAGAAAGGGGGATCAGTGATGAGTCTGAGTTCGAAGGACACATGTGGAACCTGATGTTTTAGCATGTGTGCAACATCTAGCCCTACTCAACGAGACAATGTTGTAGTTGTTTATAGCGTGATTTTATGATTGGGATTTAATCAGATTTGTTGTTATCTTTTATAAATGAATTCATTAGATTTGTTTGGCTGATTAAAAGGATCAAATCAAATCAATTAGGGATTTAAGTCTAAATTCAAATTTAAATCAAATGTTTTTTGAGGTTGTTTCAAAACAAATAAAAACTAAATCCTCTGTAAATCTGGATGTGTTCATATCTTTTGACCCTTGAAGAAAAGCCTAGAAGATTACATCACCATTTAAGGAGACTCAAACCTAATGTTTAAAGTGTGTAAGTGTTAAGGATTCATGTGTTAGGGTTTATACTTCGAGTCTTTGTTTTTATTGTTGTTTGTGCACCACTCTAGTGCCTCCATTCATATCTAAAGGCATAAAGTTTGGTTTATTAGTTGAGTTGTAATTCAACATTAATTATTCTAACTATTGTAGTGATCACTGGGGATTAGTGATTGAGAGAAAGTGAGAGGGGTTCTCATATTTATGGGGAGTCCTAAATAGAAAGACACGTGCATAATTAAGAAGAGGGGCATTGAACACGGGGTTGTTCATCTAAGACAATTTGTACAAATTCTATTGAAGAATGGATTTTCTTTCTTGGGTTGGAATCCCCCTAGACGTAGGTGTTGTTTGCTATAAATTGCGGTAACAACTATTTATGTTTTTTTATTACTTTATCATTTATCATCTTGTTTATCAACAATTTGTCAATCCTAGTTTAAGATGTTGAACACCTTAACTTAAGCATCTAGTCCAACATTTGTCCCCTTAAAAACAAAATTCCAGCCATATTAACATGTTCCTCTTTATAACAATGCTCCTAGAAAATGTCCCCTTTTGTAACTCGTTTTAGAGAGGTTTATGTTTCTCTAGAAGGAGGCCGCTATCTCTTTAGCGGTATAATAGGTTTCAAAATCATCCACTCTTGAAAGTTTGGATGAAGTGGTCACCATTGACAACTCTAGATTTCCAGAGAAAAAACATGATAAAGGGGGTCACTATCATTATTAGAGTCGCTACTACTATTATAACTACCAAACATGTCTAGTTATACTATGTTGTAATCAATTGTCTTGTTTGGAACCCTCACATCCCTAATACAGTGTTTCCATATTTCAATATACTCCTCATGAGTAGAAGGATCTACCACGTTATCATTCTCATATAAATCCCTAATAATCACCATTATTGGAAAAATGGAGGATGATGAGAATGGAATAGATTTTATACTTGTAAACAAAAGATAAAGATGAAGTTGAACTTTAGAATGATTAAGTACAAACTTGCTATGATAAAATAGGAAACTTGAACATAGCGTGAAGAGGAAATGGTTTGATTTCTCTTCTTATAGGGGTAAATACCTAGTCGCGTAGGCCATCATTACCCCAACCTAGGTAAACGTCAATAGCTAGGAGATAGGCTTATCCACATCTCAGTTATAACATGTGCAATGGGATCGAAAGTTTTCAACAAACTTACCTTCTTGAGACAACCCCATCATGAAAGATCATTTAATGCTTCACAAGTTTCCTCAAGTAATGCTCAAGTGAATCGTCCCAAGATGCACTTGAGGGAATCACCCCAAGTGATGATTGAGGGATTTTTCATAGACTTCCTTTGAGGTAATCACACATTGACTCGTTATCGCAAGGTTCACAAGGACCATAATGTGTTAACAAGTTAAATTCACAATTAATAGGCTCCGCGCTTAAGGGAATGCGAACCAATATAACTTAGTTGGGATATGAAGGAGCCATCCCAAATATCTTAAGAAGCTCACCCAATATGTAGACGAAATTGAGCGGGTGCCTACTTGGGTCGCCCAGTAATAATTGTGGGCCCCCTACTTGTACATTGTTATTTCCACTTACCTAACTCATATGTACATGGCGAGTCAAGAATAATGGGAGACTAATAGTTTGACCATATCATAAAAGAAGTAACCACTTCAATAAGAAAGAAGGAAATTATTCCTCCTAGTCCCACGTGCTCTTCAAAAGGTTGAGGAAGGGTTATTTCCTTCACTTGATCTGGCCCATAGAGATAACTATAAGTATCCAACCCCTAAGGTTGACAAGATCATTCATTAATGTCAGATAACCACCATAAAAGCATCTGCTTGCAATCACACATGCAGGCATGGTCATTCTTCATTTTGCTTTTGCAAGTATATTTTCTATCTCAAATCATATTTCAACGATGTTAATCTAATATTAAATAGAAAAACAACACTTTTTAGTAGCATTTTATGTTGGACTATCATATTTACGTGCTAAAAAACTATTGTTAGGTGAGTTGGATGAACAAAGTAGTGAAAAAAGGTACAATCGCTAGAAGAAGAAGGTAAAAGGTTGAAAATACGATGACAAATAAATACCAAAGGTCATGCATTTATAAAAGAAGAATAACCTCCTTATATTTGTTAAATATCCATAGGGTTCTAACCAGCATTATTGTGTTATAACATCAATGGTCTTAATCGCAAACATGCAAATAGGAAAACAACCTAGATTGTTTGGTCATTCCTAAGAAAATTTTAATCATTTCACTACATTAATTGCATTGCTAATCCCAAAGTTTAACCATTAAAACTAAGCAAGTTGCCAATAACTTTCCGCAAAATACTAAGATCAAGTATCAAACACGAGTACACATATAAATTAACAAGCCATTTGGTTTAACTTTCGAACACTCCCTAATCACTTCATCCTTACATGCTTTGTACTTGAGGGACTAGACATGTCGCAGGTTCGAACGCACACATATGTAATCATATGTATTTATGATTACCAACTAGAATGTTCTTGCTTAATCACTTCTAGTTTACAAGTCTTGTGCTTGAGGGACTGTGAATTGGAATGTTCTCACTTAATCACTTCGCTCTTATATGTCTCGTGCTTAAGCGACTGTGAACTGGAATGTTCTCATCTAACCACTTCGCTCTTACATGTCTTGTGCTTAAAAGACTGTGAACTGGAATATCTTTGATTAGGCCCAACAGCTAGGCCCAAACTCTTAAATGACACACTAAATATCTACATAAAAGTGGCGAGATCACGTGATCCAGCTTGACTCACTCCCTCTATGACGTATCTTGTTAAAGAACGTGTCAAACCACATTTTTTACTAAGTCAAATGAAATCTCTCTTAGAGCATCTTTAGTGGCAGTAAACTAAATGGGTAAACTAAGATACTTTTTGTGGGTCCAAAGTGATTTGTAGGATTTAAAAAATTTATAGTTGATTTGAGTAGTTTTTACTTTAATGGTGGTTGTCTATAAGAAACCAAAACTCGACCCCACATTTTATATTTTTTATTCAAGTTACCATTAATTTAATTATTTTAATTAAAATACATATAATTTTTTAAATAAAATTTATCTTAAAAACTTAAAAATAATATTAAATATATTTTATTATAAAATTAAAAATGATACAAAATTCACAACAATAATACATAAAAAAAATTACATTTTCATAGGAATATAATTATAATAAGGATTCGGTTGGTTGAGATCCATTTGATAAATAAATAAGAATGGAAATTGAAAGAAAAAAATTTAGAAGTAAAACAGTGTGTAAAAAAAATTAAAATTTCTATAGAATTTATAAAAGGTAAAAAATAATAATATGACCGTTACTATTTTTAAATATCATACCCTTACTTTAATGTTGTTGGAATATTTGGAATATTTTATTAATATTAAATAATATTATAATAGGTTTCATATAGTTAACGTTAACTATATAGATAATAGGAACTAAATTTTAGTTCATTTGGATGTCATGTCAGCTCTCCTATAATACAAATTCCTTATTATAACCTAAAGTATAAAGAATTTTGGTTTAACAACCCTGCATGTTAAAATTGCTCTTAGTAAATAATTGAACTATCCGTGATTTTAAGGATTTACTTTAACTCCTACATAAAATGAATGACTCGTCCAAATCCTTTCATTAATGGGTCAAAATCCAAAAACATGTAGTCGAGTTTGTAGACATTAGAACAAATCTCTTCATTGACTCCTAATCAGTTAAACAACTACATCTATAAATATCCAGCTAAACAGCTAGATAGAATCATTCCCTTTTTCATATATTAGAACGTAAAAACAAGTGAGATTTACATTATTGTACTCACATTAGAGACTTGAAAAAAAAACTAAAAATATGTGAAAAATCAAATGGTAAAAATGATCTAAATAAAAGGATAAAGTAGACATTATGTATAGCTTATATGAATTGTATGGTGACGTAAATTCTTCCAATTTGTAAGCATAAGCCCATGTGGCACATGGTGGCCCAGCTAGTCATTTGGACTCAATACTCCTCCATTTGGGTCTTATATTATTAATAATCCCATTTTCGCGCGTCTCTATAACGCGCCGGCATTTCCTTACGATCACGACCGTCCACTCCTACTCAGATTCCAATCCAGCTTGTACTACTTCATCCACTCCACTTTTTGGATTATCGCAGATTCCTCTCTCTCTCTCTCTCTCTCTCTCTCTCTCTCTCTCTCTCACCAACCCCAATTTTTCGCCTCCAATTATTATTCATTCATTCATTCTCATTACAAAACAATCCTCGCCATAATCACTATTCCATAAGCTTCTGTTTCATATAATGGACGATTCCACTGATCTCTTTCCCATCGGAATGCGCGTTCTTGCCGTCGACGACGACCCCACTTGCCTCAAAGTCTTGGAAGGTCTCCTCCGAAGATGTCAATACCATGGTAGATTCGGATCTGCTCCTTTTTTTTACTCAATTTTATTCTTTATGCACAATTTTTCATCAATTATAATGTATCTTGTTAGGGTTAGGGTTAATTTGTTGTTTTATTTTATAAAGTTATAATTTTTATTCACTAAACTAGTGTAGTGTTTCGTTTCATTTTTGGACTTTGGGATCAAATCTAACTGGGACTAGTAGAAATTGAGTTGGGTAGAAATTAAAAAAAATGTTTTTTTTGTTGATGTTAGCATTTGGACAAAAAAACAGAAGATGAAAAGACTCATGATTTTAGGGTCAACGATTCTCAAAAAGTCATAATAGGTTGATTGAGGGTTTTTGACTTCATAAAATTCTCATGATGAGTTATAGAAACACTTGATACAGTATAATGAATGAT
The DNA here is from genome assembly GCA_963859935.3 of Lathyrus sativus. Classification (NCBI taxonomy): domain Eukaryota; kingdom Viridiplantae; phylum Streptophyta; class Magnoliopsida; order Fabales; family Fabaceae; genus Lathyrus; species Lathyrus sativus. Next base: position 618,133,265 of record OZ012739.1, on the reverse strand, counting down.
ACTTATGTTATATATGATTGGGGATTGTAGTAACTACAACTAGTCAAGCTATAACGGCATTGACTATGCTGAGAGAAAACAAAGACAAGTTTGACTTGGTTATCAGTGATGTGCACATGCCAGACATGGATGGATTTAAGCTGCTTGAACTTGTGGGACTTGAGATGGACCTTCCTGTTATAAGTAAGTTGGGATCTGTTGTGTAATTTTTCGGCTGTTCATTGTTTCGGCTTGTGTTTATTGGTTATTGATATAGTTATTAATCAATGACTATTGTTATGAAATGTTTGATTTCAGTGTTGTCTGCGTATGGCGATACGAAGCTGGTGATGAAGGGGATTTCCCATGGTGCTTGTGATTATCTGCTGAAACCTGTGAGATTAGAGGAGTTGAAGAATATTTGGCAGCATGTGATTAGGAAGAAGAAATCTGATTCAAAGGGGAAAAACAAAATGAGCAAGCCAGACAACACTACTTCTGATAGTGGCAGCGGACTAAGATCGGCAGGAACAGAAAATTCAGATGAAAATGGGAAGCTTAATAAGAAAAGGAAGGATCAGGATGAAGATGAAGATGAGGATAAAGAGAATGGTAACGACAATGAGGACCCGTCAGCTCAGAAGAAGCCTCGAGTTGTTTGGTCTGTGGAGTTGCACCGCAAGTTTGTTGCTGCTGTAAATCACCTTGGCATTGACAGTATGTTTTATTGTTCTTCACTCTGCCTACAATTCAAGAACAATTTTTGTATCTTATCAAATCCCTCAAGCTTTACCAATTTTATTTCTCATTTTATATTATCAAAATATTGTTGAATAACTGGCTTGGTGTTTATTTTCAATCCGATGTATAGAAAAATTTATGGTTGCTGCTACTTGGGATAAATTTCATGTCTCAATTATCACTCAAATTTACACCACGTCATGAAGTTTTCTGTTACTGAATTTGAGTCTGAGCGTCATGATTCATGATATTGTTGTTTCACTGGCAGAGGCTGTACCCAAAAAAATTCTTGATATGATGAATGTCGAAAATATTACAAGGGAGAACGTGGCTAGCCATCTCCAGGCATTTTTCTAGTTCTTTACTCTTTAGTTTAAATTGTTTAATATAAGTTAAACCATTTCTTTCACTGAATGTTTCCTGTTTATGAAATGGCTGCAGAAGTATAGACTTTATCTGAAAAGAATTAGCTGTGTGGAAAACCAACAAGCTAGTATGGCAGCAGCCTTAGGGAGTGCGGATCAATCTTATTTGAGAATGGGCGGTTCTGGACATTTTCACAACAATGCTTTCAGATCTTTTTCACCTAGTGGGATAATTAGTAATCTGAACACTCCGGCTAGTCTGAATGGACACGGGTTTTCTCCATCCGGACTACTTCAGTTGGGCCAATCACAAAATTTAAACAATTCTTCCAATGATCAATTCAAATTCCAGTCGGCCATAACTCCTGTTAATCAGAATATTCTTCAGGGTATGCCAATGTCTATAGGGTACGATCACTTGCAAAACAACAAGGGTATTATTTCTGTTCAAAATTTGAATACTGATGTAAAACCAAGTTTTCCCATTCCAAGTCAATTCCCGGATCAAAGACCTAGAGTAATTAACTCTAGTTTTCATACTCCAAGTCTCGGTATTTCAAACAATGCCTTGATGTCAGAAACACACCCTGAAGGAAAACGAGGTATAGGGATAGGATATGAAAGTTCATCATCTTCTTCGTTAGCTTCTCAACATTCAGAATTTTCTTTCAATATGCTGGATCAAGGTAGGCGTAGTGATAATTGGTCAAATGCTGGACAGTTATCTGGGATCCAGACAAATTCTTTTCCTTCAAGTGAATGTTTTAGACAAACAGCTATTCCTCCTTCAGATAACATGGCTTCTTTGCCCTTGCAAGGGGTGTATCCTGGTGGTCAAACCCATGGTTCATTGGCAGATATACACTCCCAAGGAGGAATTTTTAGTAATCCACCTGAGTATATAAACAGTAATTTACCGTTCCAAGGATGGGAAGATCATAATCAGGATGCTCCTTACCACTCAAATGTTACTTGTGGAACAATTAACTCTCCCCCTCCCGTTAACAGTGCTGTTGTTCCCCTAGGCCAAACAACAACGAACTCGACCTTGCATAGAAGCATGGACACTAAGTTTTGTGATTCCATACAAATGAAGCATGCTGGATTCACCGAATGCTCCTCATCAAGACAGCCTCGAGCAAATATCATAAGCCAGCAGCAATTTTCTAATAATCTTGGTTCACTGGAATACTTGGCGAGTTCAATGATGGAACAGGTAATATCATTTGTGAAATATAATGATTGTGTTTCCATTGATGTTGCTATATGACTTCTTTAACATATTGAGTACAGCCAAACTCCCACATGCTTAAATTTTACGTGTATTTGAAACCATGTTCATGACATGCAGGAGCAAGATAAGATGAAGTTAATGGGTGGAGACTTCATATGCGATAACTACTCTGGCGGGGTATCTTTGTGACATGAGTTTTGGTACTCCATTCAGCATCATTTCATGCCATCATTGTTGATAAATTTTAGAGTGATAATGTCCCCTCTTCTGTATTATTAAACCAGTTTTGTCCTAGTTTTCTTTCTATGGAGTTTAGCCTTTTCTTTTTCCTTTTTCTTTAAAGATTCAAGCTCTCCAGAATTCTGCATCATGTGCTTCAAATAAGAAGTTAATGAGAAATATAAAGTGTATTATTCAATTTCTCATTAGTTAAATGTTTAAGAAATGGATCTTGAATCAAGTAGCTTCTACTATCTTATTAGTATTTGACAACTGTTCATGTGATTAAGATTGTATACAAAATATAGTTAATAATTTTCTTGCTGTCAGTATGATAGATTAACGTGCTTGAAGCCTCGTTGGCTTAGGAGAGTAAGGGATTGTTCTATAACCAAAAAAACAGCATGCAGTATTACTTTATTGTGAAAGAAAGCTGGTTAATTTCAGAAGTACTGTTAGAGTACATTAGAGATAAAGTTAGCATAACATGGATTGGATTCTAACATTATTTTAGAGAATTTCTTATTTCACCTTTAATACTTCTGATGCACTGTTTGAAATTTCATAAATGTTCCTTGTTAATATATCTTCAGTTGCATTTAAACATAAAGTGAACGTTGGAATATTTTGGAGATATATTTTTGAAACATTTTAGAGCATAAGTTGTGTCAAATTATTCTTCATTTCACATTTTTTCTCAAACTCAACACTACATTCTTTCCAATACAACTTCCTACACAAAATCAAAATTTATCAAACGAAGGTCAAAGGAACTTTAAAGATTATCTCTAATATTGGAAACAACATTTGAATAATCAATTTTAAATAAGTTTTTTTAAGTTTTCGGTAAATGTTCGAGTTTTAGTGTAAACAAGTAGAAACCAATGATTAGGGTTAGAAATGAGTAGACATCGCATGTAACATAATTAAGTAAGTTTGTTGGTTGAAAATGGCGATCAGAATACGTTTTCAACTTTCATGAGTTGCATTCGTCATTGAAGCGACCTTTGTGTTGCAGAATATTTCGGAGATGCATCACTGCAATTGTTCAGCGTTTCATATACTTCGAGAGATTCGGATATGCATCTCCGGAATTGTTCAACATTATAGTTTTATGGTGTTTCTGGAGATGTATTTCTAGAATTTCTGCAGTATGTTTTATTTATTTAAAATTTTCTTGTTTGTGTGTTGTTTGCGTGCACTAATGATATGTCTTACTTTACCTTACATGTATAATGGCTGACAGAGTTGACAGACTGAGATATGACAGAGTTGCTCAGCACGCACCCGTTCGGCGGGAGTGGAACCAACAGGTTCTGGAGGCTCTAAGTACATCTGGTCAGGCAGACATTGACGAGGGTATCTTCCCTGACGGGTCTGGTGTCAAGCGAGTCCTTAATGCCATCATGGCGGAGGCACATGAGACAGTGTTGTACCAGAGACATTGCCTGAGGACGAGGGAATTGATGGCTGAGGAGTCAGAGCAGGCAGAAGAGGTAGATGAGATGTTGTCAGGCACACACAATAGTAGTCTGTTATTATTTTGTTGTAGTACTATACTCTCAAATTTATTTTTACGGTTTTATTACATTTTGGATCTGATTGTACGACATTTTTTTTATTACATATATTGCTATACTTCATCCAGTATTAGTCTCTTATTATTTTGTACGTCTATTTTTTTTTTTATAATTTTAGATCGTGTGTTATACTTCATATGAAAACAAATACACAACTTATCGATAAAAATAATTGTTCTGATATTTCGGAGATATATCTCCGAAACAATTTAAATGTAAATAGTTTTTGAGTGACATGTTTTCAATGTTTAAAATAGTTTCAAAAATGTATCTCTAAAATATGTCAATCTTTATTTAGAAATAGGTGCATCTAGAGATGCCTCTCCAAAATCTAAAAACATTTAAAAGATTTTACATGGTGTTTAAAATATTTAAGTTACATTAAGAAATTATCTTATTTTCATCAACGGCTAACTATAGGACATAATAATGGCCAAATATGATATATGAATGAAATTAAAATAATATATAAACATATTTTTCTAGTATTTTTATCCTAAACTAGCATGAAAACCACCATCGTGACAAACTCCCTGATTTGCATCTTGCATAGTAGCATCACCCCCTAGAGCACCATGAGAGATCTCAAAAGGTTGATCATCATCCATATGGTTTTCTTCATCCTTTTCATCAATAGCATTTGGATCATCAAAGTTAAAAATCTTCCTTTCGTTCTTACCCAAGCGAAGATAGTATGCACGTCTATTAATATCCCAAAAATAATTCATGTTTGAAAGAGTACATTGCAAAAACTCTTGAGATGAGCTAGGTGATTTGTAGAGAAGATTTTCCTAGGGTCACACACATAAAATACTGATAGTGGAATTGACGATTAAATTAAATAAGATTTAATATAAATAATGCGTTACTAGTATTTAAATTGTTTAATTCACTAGCACATATATAATTTATTTAATTTAATTTAATTAAATAAATGAAGATTGACAGTTGATTAAATTAAATATGATTTAATTTAATTAATATTTTTATTTTATTTAACTAAAAACTTTTAATTAAATATAAATAATATCTATTTAAATAAAATAGTTTTAATTAAATAAGATTTGACTTATTTTGGAAAAGCCCAAAATAAGACCACTGGGGTTTTAGTAGCTCTCTATAAATAGAGGAGCTATTTTCCTTGCAAGTCCTAATTGTCAATTTCTCATAACTAGAGACAGCTAGCACTGCGTTCTCATTTGTACTCGCGTAGACTTCGTAGAGACGTTCGTGATCAAAGTTAAATCACGATTCAAGAGGTAATTTGAAATCTATTTGTTGTGTTTCATTCGTGATTAATGGTTTAATTAAGATCCTTTCATCGGAATTGTTCCGCTAAGAGGTTAAATTGTTTATTGAAAAACCCTATTTAAATCCCAACAGAAATTTGATGCAATTTGGGTGATCATTGATAGATTGACAAAGAGTGCACATTCCATCCCTATCAATCAGACTTACAACTTGGAAATGCTAGCTCGAGTATATGTTGTGCAAATTAGACTTCCATAAAACAATAATACTAATAATAATGATTGATTCCTATGAATGTATTTTTTTTGTGTTTAACTTTTTAAATTTAAATTTTATATAAAAAAATTGAATTAAATAGTTGTGCAAACTATCATATAACAGTTAATAAAAAAGAAGTTAGTAAAAGAGAAGTTGAATTTTAAAATAAAAAACAAAAGAGTATATTTGAAATAAAAATAGGCTATACAAAATTCAAGTTTTCTCTTTATATATGTTATAAATAATAATGCTATTAATATCATCAAACTATGCACCACAAGTAAACATTTTTGATCTTTAAAAAAAGTTTGAGAAGAGATCACTTGCATCACTTGCAAGCAAGGTAGATGAGAGAACAGGATCACCTTAATACTAGTTCAAATAATAAAATAAGGAATTGTTTATCACACTTTAATGATGAAAAAACACCTTAAAATTTTTTTAAAATGTCTTCAGAATTTAAAACTGTATTTTAGAATGTATTCTTTTCACGTTAAGTAGACAGTAGACATACTCTTTTCACACCAAAACAGATATTTAGTGAGACTCATTCCGTTTTTTCTTAAAATTTGATTCGAATATACATTTTTGAAATAATCTTATACTCGTTTATAATAAAATCATGCAAAAATAAAATACACTCTCACACTAGTTTTCCCTTTGGCGAAGGGCGGTTCATTAAAGCTAGAAAATATAAAGACCGTTCATTTAGGTTAGAAAATGTTGGAGATTTCTTATCCCATTTATATGGTGGAATAACACCATATGAAAATTTTAAAATGTTCTTCAGAATTTAAAAATATATCTTCGGACACATTTCATGCACATACAAATCATTCATTTTTAAACCGCTTTAATTTTATTTCTAGAGTAAAGTGTCTCCGAAAATACATTTTCAAAACAAAAAAATACACAACTCATCGCCACCTTTTACAACACTGGCGAGACTTGTTTCCGTTGTTCATATAAAGGTGTTGATTTTGAAATTATTGTTGTGGACGATGGAAGATGGAAGTCCCGGTGGTACTCAGGATGTTGTAAAACAACTGCAACAACTTTACGGAGAAAATCGGATTGTTAACATGGACATTTACAAATTGAATTTTCATGTGTAAATTAACAACGAGTAGTTTGTGATTCATTTTAGTTTTTTAGATCTATGTCACTCCTTTCGTATCATTTAGAGTAACTATGCTTATAGGAAGATGTGTTTAGGTATGTACATGATATTTTTATTTTAAGTTACTGTTTTGGAAATATATTTTCGAAGGCATTTCAAAAATATATTTTTGAATTAAATTTAATCATAAAATTGAAAGTGTGATTTGAAAACAAATGAATTGTGTATGTATGAGATCCATTTTAAAATTCATCTCCGAATTTTAAAATATTTTTGACTTTTTATGATGTGTCCTAATAAATCATAGAGTCCAGTAAAAAATCCCCATAATATTTTACTTTTAGGAAACAAATTTTAGTCTAAGAATCGGTGAAAGTGTAATGTATGGTTGGAAAATAAAAACATTAATTGCATGGTTATCATAAAAGAATGGATATTGATATTGATAAATATGAAACAAGCCACCGGGACACACACTTCACGAACAAAGCTTAAATGTTTTAAATGTTCATATTTCATAGATAGTAGTATTTGCATATACTTTCGAAATAGTATATTGTCAATTTTTTTATTCATCTATATATAAATTTGATATATTTGAGGTGTGTTCGAAAGCAGATTTCTAAATTTGAGTGGTATTTTTGAATTTTCATTAGAGTGCGGGAACGACCCTTAGGGAGAGAAAAACAATTTCCATAAAACAACAGACATCTACATTAAAGAATTCTATAAAAAAAGAATTGATCACTATACTTTATGCCTTACTCACACTTGCGAAATTTATGAAATACTCTCAAAATCCGAATTTTAGAATCCGAATGTACCAAAAAACATGCCATATATAAGTAAAAAGTTTATAGATTTTGAAATCCACATGCACCCAACACACCACAACAAATTCAGCCTCAGAACCACAGTCAAATCAAAGTAAAAGAAATGTCAATAATTTAAACTATGAATTAACCTTACGAAGTGTGAGTGTATTCTTCCATCTAGCCATGTTTTGAATGATGTCAAAACTAAGAGAGTGTTTTAGCATTTTTGTATATTGGATGGTATCAACCAAAGTTTATATGTGCATTGATCATTTTAGCCTTAGGATGCATACAAATGGTTTTAAAAATGATTGGAAATGTTTAGGCATGCTTCATACATCAAAAACTAAGTTTTATGTGTGAACATTGTTTCATAGGCCGACACATACGAGTTCAGACCGACCTATAGAAGCTTTTGCTTCAGTATAGGTTGACACATAGTTCTTACTGGCCGACCTCAACGCATCAATATTAAACCATGTAGGATCTGTCCATAGGCCGCCTCACTTAGGTCGACCTAAGTACCTTGACAGGCCGACCTATTGCTTTCATAGGCCAACCCGTAGCTTACAAAAACTTAAAATTTTGTTTTGCATCTTTTTGCATCATTTTTGCCTATTTCCACACACACACACACACACACATGGTTGAGACAATTGAAGTCTTTTGTGATTGGATCTTCAACTTGTCAAATTTCTTCAAGCTAGAAAGTTAGTCGTAAATTTTGGATTTATTTTCCATATTAAAATACGTCAGAGAGACACCTTTCCTAAATCTTTTGCAGTAGTATAAAAGATAGTTCACCTCTATCTTTTGGTCATAGAATTGACTAACCATGTAATGAGCATGGACTCTTAAGTTTCATTTAAAGTTAATTTGGTTTGAATTTGAATTACATTTAGCTTGAGCTTGTATATAAGCTAAAGATTAGTTCAGTTTGTAATAGAATTTTCTATTGTAACTCTTTTGAATCTGAAAGTAAAATTTAGTTACAACAAATTCTCTCTATTTCATCTTCTTCATCTTCAATCTTGCACTCCAATAATTGGTATCTAGAGCTTCAGTTTAGATTCAAAAATGTGAAACACGAGTGTACGAGAGGTGTGTGTGATTGATTTTTCTCATTCAATTCATAATGAATTGAAGATCTGAATCGAAACAGAATCACATTCCTTGATTCTGGGGGATTGGGGAACACAAATGTTGGTGAGATCTGATTGAATTTTCACAAGAACAAAGATGATGGATGGAAATGGCAGCTTAAACACAAAGGTTCTAGTGTTTGATGGAAAAAATTAGAATCAGTGGATGATTTAGATGCATGTGTTGTTTGGATCTCAAGATGTTCTTGATCTCGTCAATGGCAGTTAGACGACGGTTGCAATAGAATCACAGATAAATACACAAAGAGAAACGTGGAAGAAGGATCATAAGACATTGTTCTATATCCATAAGTGTGTGGATACGAATGTGTTTGAGAATATCGTTAATTCAACAACGACGAGAGTTATGTGGGAAACACTGGTACAATGCTTTGGAGGTGATGCATCAGTGAAGAAGGTGAAGCTTCAGTCTCTACATAAGAAGTATGAGAATCTAAACCTGAAGAACTATTAAAAGGTATATGATTACATCTCCAGAGTGATTTTGATCACAAATAAGATGAAATCTTGTGGAGAAACTCTCTCTGAATAGAAAATCATTGAAAATGTACTGAGATCACTTACTCTTCATTTTGATTACATTATTGTAGTAATTGAACACTCTAAAGACCTCAGCACCGTGAGAATTGAAGAGATGCATAGTAGTTTAGAGGCATAAGAGTTACGTCTGAATGAGAGAAACTCTAAAAGAGAGGTAGAGTAGGCTCTGAAAGCACCTTCTAGTATGAAGAATCAGAAGCAGTCTTGGTTAGAGGCCAAGAAGAGACATGGTGATAGTTATCAAAAGTCAGAAGCCTCCAACTCTGATGAGAAGAAACATCAGAAGGGAAATGATAAGTTTGACAAGAAAAAG